>OZ010748.1:89714049-91062706 GCA_963932245.1 Tachinus rufipes | reverse complement strand
AAATTCCGCCTCTCTAATGTTTCATTGCTTTCCGTACTGGAATGAAGAGGACTTGATAATCGGGCGCACAATTCCTGATGCATCGTGCTACCTTCAGATTGCGACCTCGTTAGGCACTCACCATCAATAGTTTGGTTATCAGGAATATCCAAACTAAAACTGCGTGTTTTCATCACAGTCTCAAGTTCTTCCAATTTTTGGCGTTCGTTTAATATTTTAAGTTTCTTAACAAATGGCAAACCTCCGTATTCTGGTGATAAATCATCGATGGAACGGTAATGTTTTGTTCTACGCGTTAACACCAGATTAGGCTGCTGCTTCGATTGCACTTCAAGTTCGGAAGAAGCCGCGGAAACAGTACTTGAAACTTCACCACTATCGCGCACTATTGCAGCTTTTTTCAGTTTCAACCAATTGGCTTCGTTTTTTTCACCACTATCAGCTTTTTCAAGAACTGGTTCTATTGTTACAATTGGAGGAGGCTCTTCAATTCGTGGAGGTGGAGGTGGAGGTTCAGGTTTGGGTTCTTCTTTAGCCTCCTTGAACTGTTTCAGTCGATCCTTGAAGGAAATTTTATTTGCTGGTTTGGCCGCACTAACTGTTAACAAATTTTTGGGTGATAGAATTGGTCGTGTTGGTGGAGGTTTTGGTTGCGTTAGAGTGGTAGGACTGGTTGGTTGACTGCTTGTTTTGTCTTCTTTTGCTTTAAGTAAAAGAAGTCGTTGGAGGAGTGGTAAACCTGCACCTATCACTTCCTGGACGGGTTCTTCTGGTACAGGTGGAGGACTTTTTACACTGGCCGGTGATGGTGATAATAAGGAAGGAGTTGCGCAATTACTGACTCTTTCTTCATTTTCCTGTTTCTCCTTCAGCAATCTAAAATATTAATTTTGTTAATGGTGCAATTAAAATTGTTTAAATTTTACCTCAATCGGGAAAGTAAAGGAAGTCCGGCTCCCAAAGGTGAAATCACTTTTTCCCCATCCGGCTCCTCCTTTTTTTCTTCTTCTTGACTAAGATCATGTGATCGTACTCTAGGCATTCTTCTTAAAACTCCTTTAGCCCCATTGCTTTCTTTAGATGAATGAAGCGGTTGGAGTTCGAGCGATTCTTGTGATCTTCGATGCGTCCTTGATTTACGCAAAGCGTTTCTTAAACCTTTTGCTTCGTTCTTGATTTTATCAACTAAGCGACCTTTAGAATCATGTCCGTGCGTACTATGATGCTCTTTTTCTTTGTGTTGTCTGGCTGAAGCTTTAACCTCCATTAATCGTTTTCTGCCTAACGCTTGTAGAATTTCTTGCGCTTCTGGATAGTCTTTCATGGCGTTTAAAACGTCTTCTCTTGAGAGTGAGAAGAGTTCGGAATAGCCTACTGATCTTACATCAGCTGTACGTCTGTAAGTACAAATATTGAGTTAAAGCAACACAAATGTTAAACTAGATTACAAAATTTTATATGCAAACAACTTAAGGGCGCGGTTTAAGAAGTGTTTTATAGCTACAAGCAACTCACGAAATTTTTAGTGTTATTTTATAAAATCAAGTATGCTGAGTCTATTTTTTAAGACCGCAACTTATTATTTCAAGTAATTAATGCGTAAACTCAATTTAAGTAACTCAATTTTAACGGAAATTATTAAAAACTTCTTTCTTTTGGTGATAACACAAATTTTAAAAATTTCTAAAGAGAATTTTTAGTATTTTTCAATAAAATCCAGTATGCTGAGTTTATTTTTAAAAACCGCAACTTAATATTTCAAGTAATTAATGTGTAAACTCAATTTAAGTGACGCAATTCTAGCAGAAATGATTAAAAACTTATTTTTTGGTGATAACACAAATTTTAGAAATTTCTAAAAATAATGTTTAGTATTTTTTAATAAAATCAAGTATGCTGAGTCTATTTTTTAAAAACCGCAACTTAATATTTCAAGTAATTAATGCGTAAACTCAATTTAAGTGACGCAATTCTAACGGAAATGATTAAAAACTTCTTTCTTTTGGTGATAACACAAATTTTAAAAATTTCTAAAAATAATTGTTAGTATTTTTTAATAAAACCAAGTATGCTGAGTCTATTTTTCAAAACCGCAACTTAATATTTCAAGTAATTAATGCGTATACTCAATTTAAGTGACGCAATTCTAACGGAAATTATTAAAAACTTCTTCCTTTTGGTGATAACACAAATTTTAAAAATTTCTAAAAATAATTGTTAGTATTTTTTAATAAAACCAAGTATGCTGAGTCTATTTTTCAAAACCGCAACTTAATATTTTAAGTAATTAATGCGTAAACTCAATTTAAGTGACGCAATTCTAACGAATATTATTAAAAACTTCTTTCTTTTGGTGATAACACAAATTTTAGAAATTTCAAAAAATAATTTTTAATTTTTTTTAATAAAACTAAGTATGTTGAGTCTATTTTTAAAAACCGCAACATAATATTTTAAGTATTTAATGCGTAAACTCAATTTAAGTGACGCAATTCTAACGGAAATTATTAAAAACTTCTTTCTTTTGGTGATAACACAAATTTTGAAAATTTCTCAAAATAATTTTCAGTATTTTTCAATAAAATTAAGTATGCTGAGTCTATTTTTGAAAACCGCAACTTAATATTTCAAGTAATTAATCCGTAAACTCAATTTAAATGACGCAATTCTAACGGAAATCATTAAAAACTTCTTATTTTTGGTGATAACACAAATTTTGAAAATTTCTAAATATAATTTTTAATAATTTATAATAAAATCAAGTATGCTGATTCTATTTTTAAAAACGGCAACTTAATATTCCAAGTAAAAAATGCGTAAACACAATTTAAGTGACGCAATTTTAACGGAAATGATTAAAAACTCCTTTCTTTTGGTGATAACACAAATTTTGGAAATTTCTAAGAACAATTTTTAGTATTTTTTGATTAAATCAAGTATGCTGAGTCTATTCTTGAAATCCAAAACTAAATATTTTAAGTAATTAATGCGTAAACTCAATTTAAGTGACGCAATATAAACGGAATTTATTAAAAACTTCTTTCTTTTGGTGATAACACAAATTTAGGAAAATTCTATAAACAATGTTTAGTATTTTTTAATGAAATCAAGTATGCTAAATCTATTTTTGAAAACTGCAACCTAATATTTTAAGTAATTAATACGTAAACTCAATAAAAGTGACTCAATTCTAACGGAAATTATTAGAAATTTATTTCTTTTAGTGATAACACAAATTTTAGAAATTTTCTAGAATTAATTTTTAGTATTTTCCAATAGAATCAAGTATGTTGAGTCTATTTTTGAAAACCGCAACATAATATTTTAAGTAATTAATGCATAAACTCAATTTAGGTGACGCAGTTCTAACGGAAATTATTAAAAAAATCTTTCTTTTGGTGATAACACAAATTTTAGAAATTTCTTAAAATAATTTTCAGTTTTTTTTAATAAAACTAAGTATGCTGAGTCTATTTTTAAAAACCGCAACTTAATATTTCAAATAATTATTGCGTAAACTCAATTTAAGTAACGCAATTCTAACGGAAATTACTAAAAACTTCTTTCTTTTGTTGATATCACAATTTTAAGAAATGTTTAGAAATAATTTTTAGTATTTTTTAATAAAATCAAGTATGCTGAGTCTATTTTTGAAAACCGCAACTTAATATTTCAAGTAATTAATGCGTAAACTCAATTTATGTGACGCAATTTTAACGAAAATTATTAAAAACTTCTTTCTTTTGGTGATAACACAAATTTTAAAAATTTCTAAAAATAATTGTTGGTATTTTTTAATAAAATCAAGTATGCTGAGTATATTTTTGAAAACCGCAACTTAATATTTCAAGTAATTAATGCGTAAACTCAATTTAAGTGACGCAGTTTTAACGAAAATTATTAAAAACTTCTTTCTTTTAGAGATAACACAAATTTCAAAAATTTCTTAAAATAATTTTTAGTATTTTTCAATAAAATCAAGTATGCTGAGTTTATTTTTGAAAACCGCAACTTAATATTTCAAGTAATTAATGCGTAAACTCAATTTAAGTGACGCAATTCTAACGAAAATTATTAAAAACTTCTTTCTTTTGGGGATAACACAAATCTTGAAAATTTCTAAAAAGAATTTATAACTTTTTCAATCAAATCAAGTATGCTGAGTCTATTTCTGAAAACCGCAACCAAATATTTAAAGTAATTAATGCGTAAACTTAATTTAAATGACACAATTCAATCTTACTTATTTAAACCATCCAGATTAAGTATCCCAATTTCACCAAAGAAATCCCCAGCCTTCATCGAAGTAAGTACTTTTCCAGCCTCACTCAGTACTTCAAGAATACCATCAGCTATGATAAACATTTCTCTTGCAACTTCACCTTTCCTACAAATCGAATCTCCCGGCGTAAAAATGTAAGCTTTCATTTTCAGCACTAGATCTCTAAGAAATTCGGGTTGGCACTCCTGAAATATGGTAACCTTCTTCAACACGCTGAGATTCACGTGCAATGCTAACTCTGTTTTCAATTTATCCGGTAACAAGCCGAGGGCGGTATTGATGTCGCCGCCACCTTGTATCCTACCGCGCGACCATGAGTAATCGTACCATCGCAATACTCTACGTTTCATACCACCGGGCACCTAAAAATAGTTTTGAATAATTGTAAATAGTTTTAGAGATTTTGAATTTACCTTATGGTGTCGCATGTACGTTTTAGCACCGTCAAGCAACCGCTCAAATTCCAAGCGATTGGCATTTCGATTCGTTATCACATTTCCAACTTGACCTAAAAAAGCGCAGAAAAAATTCAAAGAGCGTAATTCTCAATTGTAGAAAAACTTACCTACTATTGTCGCAAATATAAATACACCTATCAAATAAGAAACAATTGTGAACACATATCTGTAACAAATAAGAGAAAATTATGACGAAGAATTATAGAGAGAAGTTCGAGACCACCGTCGCCTAAATGTTAGAATCAAAAAAATTAATATAAGCCGGACGGCGGTCTCGTGGTGAACGGCCCGCAAGTCCCGCCGGCGGCGGTGGTCTCTCTTGTCAAATACCAACGTACCCGCCGTTGTTGCTAAACTGAAGCAGCCGCGATTTGACACCTCTACGTGGCAAGGACCTCGGGCCGTCCACAGAACCTGTCTTTCTGGACACACAATCAATTCACATAAACTGAAATAATTTTAAATTATTGATCAATACACTTACTCGGCATTAGTTTCGGGCGTAGGCAAGTCCCCAATTGTTGTGAGCGTGAGTGTGGACCAATACAGGGAGCCTAAGTATTTGCGCGTGAGCGTGGCGTAGTCTCCTGGACGGTACGGATAGACCCAATCACCCTGAAATTATAATTTTTAATTTTTTTTTCAAATTTTGGTAGAACTTACCTGAAATCCTTCCGCTTCTGACAACAAAAAGTAAAAACAACCGAACCAGTGAGCCAGTATCAGTAAGATGTGGATGAGATTGACGACACGCCACAAATTCGGATACACCGTTCGCGATTCGACCATGTAATAGTAATTTATCGCACGATAAACCTGAAAAAATAAAACTATCAACAAATTTTCAATTTAAAATCTTAAGATCGCATCATCTGACAATCGCGAAGCGACTTATTGAACATCAACAATATTATTAAAGCTTTAAAGTGTCATTAAATAATAATCGCGAAGCGACAGATTAGGTTTCAACAAATTTTCAATTTAAAATCTCAAGATCGCATCATCTGTCAATCGCGAAGCGAGTTAATGAACATCAACAATTTTATTAAAGCTTTGAACTGACAGTTCATTATTGTTTGCTAAGACTTTTGTCTCAATTATTCTTTACTGTCAGTAAAGAATAATCGAGAAGCGACTAATAAGAAATCAACAAAATTTAAAATTAAACTTTTTGGGCTGGCTCAATTGTCAATCGCGAAGCGACAAAATAAACTTCAACAATTTTTTTAGAGCACAAGTGTCTTAGCAAACAATAATCGCGAAGCGACTAATAAAAAATCAACAAAATTTTAATTAAACTTTTTGCGCTGGCTCAATTGTCAATCGCGAAGCGACAAATTAAACTTCAACAATTTATTTAAAGCACAAAAGTCTTAGCAAACAATAATCGCAAAGCGACTAATAAGGAATCAACAAAATTTTAATTAAACTTTTTGCGCTGGCTCAATTGTCAATCGCGAAGCGACAAATAAACTTCAACAATTTTTTTAAAGCACAAGAGCCTTAGCAAACAATAGCGAAGCGACTAATAAAGTTTCAACAAAATTTTAATTAAACTTTTTGCGCTATCTCAATTGTCAATCGCGAAGCGACAAATTAAACTTCAACAATTTTTTCATTGCACAAGAGTCTTAGCAAACAATAATCTTGAAGAGACTCATAAGGAATCAACAAAATTTTAATTAAACTTTTTGCGCTATCTCAATTGTCAATCGCGAAGCGACAAATTAAACTTCAACAATTTTTTCATTGCACAAGAGTCTTAGCAAACAATAATCTTGAAGAGACTCATAAGGAATCAACAAAATTTTAATTAAACTTTTTGCGCTGGCTCAATTGTCAATCGCGAAGCGACAAATTAAACTTCAACAATTTTTTCATTGCACAATAATCTTAGCAAACAATAATCTTGAAGAGACTCATAAGGAATCAACAAAATTTTAATTAAACTTTTTGCGCTATCTCAATTGTCAATCGCGAAGAGACAAATTAAACTTCAACAATTTTTTTAAAGTACAAAAGTCTTAGCAAACAATAATCCCGAAGCGACTAATAAGGAATCAACAAAATTTTAATTAAACTTTTTGCGCTGGCTCAATTGTCAATCGCGAAGCGACAAATTAAACATCAACAATTTTTTTAAAGCACAATAGTCTTAGCAAACAATAATCCCGAAGCGACTAATAAAGAATCAACAAAATTTTAATTAAATTTTTTGCGATCGCTCAATTGTCAATCGCGAAGCGACAAATTAAACTTCAACAATTTTTTTAAAGTACAAAAGTCTTAGCAAACAATAATCGCAAAGCGACTAATAAGGAATCAACAAAATTTTAATTAAACTTAATGCGCTGGCTCAATTGTCATTCGCGAAGCGACAAATTAAACTTCAACCATTTTTTTAATGCACAAGAGTCTTAGCAAACAATAATCGCGAAGCGACTAATAAGGAATCAACAAAATTTTAATTAAACTTTTTGCGATCGCTCAATTGTCAATCGCGAAGAGACAAATTAAACTTCAACAATTTTTTTAAAGCACAAAAGTCTTAGCAAACAATAATCCCGAAGCGACTAATAAAGAATCAACAAAATTTTAATTAAACTTTTTGCGATCGCTCAATTGTCAATCGCGAAGAGACAAATTAAACTTCAACAATTTTTTTAAAGCACAAAAGTCTTAGCAAACAATAATCCCGAAGCGACTAATAAAGAATCAACAAAATTTTAATTAAACTTTTTGCAGTCTCTCAATTGTCAATCGCGAAGCGACAAATTAAACTTCAACAATTTATTCAAAGCACAAGAGTCTTAGCAAACAATAATCGCGAAGCGACTAATAAGGAATCAACAAAATTTTTATTAAACTTTTTGCGCTGGCTCAATTGTCAATCGCAAAGCGACAAATTGAACTTCAACAATTTTTTTTATGCAGAAGTGTCTTAGCAAACAATAATCGCGAAGCCACTTATAAGGAATCAACAAAATTTTAATTAAACTTTTTGCGCTGGCTCAATTGTCAATCGCGAAGCGATTAATTAAACTTTAACATTTTTTTTAAAGCACAAAAGTCTTAGCAAACAATAATCGCAAAGCGACTAATAAGGAATCAACAAAATTTTAATTAAACTTTTTGCGCTGGCCCAATTGTCAATCGCGAAGCGACAAATTAAACTTCAACAATTTTTTAAATACTCAAAAGTCTTAGCAAACAATAATCGCAAAGCGACTATTAAGGAATCAACAAAATTTTAATTAAACTTCTTGCGCTGGCTCAATTGTCAATCGCGAAGCGACAAATTAAACTTCAACAATTTTTTTAAAGCACAAAAGTCTTAGCAAACAATAATCGCAAAGCGACTATTAAGGAATCAACAAAATTTTAATTAAACTTTTTGCGCTGGCTCAATTGTCAATCGCGAAGCGACAAATTAAACTTCAACAATTTTTATAAAGCACAAGTGTCTTAGCAAACAATAATCGCGAAGCGACTAATGAGAAATCAACAAAATTTTAATTAAACTTTTTGCGTTGGCTCAATTGTCAATCGCAAAGCGACAAATTAAACTTCAATAATTTTTTAAAAATTTAAAAGTCTTAGCAAACAATAATCGCGAAGCGACTAATAAGGAATCAACAAAATTTTAATTAAACTTTTTGCGCTGGCTCAATTGTCAATCGCGAAGCGATTAATTAAACTTTAACATTTTTTTTAAAGCACAAAAGTCTTAGCAAACAATAATCGCAAAGCGACTAATAAGGAATCAACAAAATTTTAATTAAACTTTTTGCGCTGGCTCAATTGTCAATCGCGAAGCGACAAATTGAACTTCAACAATTTTTTTTATGCAGAAGTGTCTTAGCAAACAATAATCGCGAAGCCACTTATAAGGAATCAACAAAATTTTAATTAAACTTTTTGCGCTGGCTCAATTGTCAATCGCGAAGCGATTAATTAAACTTTAACATTTTTTTTAAAGCACAAAAGTCTTAGCAAACAATAATCGCAAAGCGACTAATAAGGAATCAACAAAATTTTAATTAAACTTTTTGCGCTGGCTCAATTGTCAATCGCGAAGCGACAAATTAAACTTCAACAATTTTTTTTAAGCATGAGAGTCTTAGCAAACTATAATCGCAAAGCGACTAATAAGGAATCAACAAAATTTTAATTAAACTTTTTGCGCTGGCTCAATTGTCAATCGCGAAGCGACAAATTGAACTTCAACAATTTTTATAAAGCACAAGTGTCTTAGCAAACAATAATCGCGAAGCGACTATTAAGGAATCAACAAAATTTTAATTAAACTTTTTGCGCTGGCTCAATTGTCAATCGCGAAGCGATTAATTAAACTTTAACATTTTTTTTAAAGCACAAAAGTCTTAGCAAACAATAATCGCAAAGCGACTAATAAGGAATCAACAAAATTTTAATTAAACTTTTTGCGCTGGCCCAATTGTCAATCGCGAAGCGACAAATTAAACTTCAACAATTTTTTAAATACTCAAAAGTCTTAGCAAACAATAATCGCAAAGCGACTATTAAGGAATCAACAAAATTTTAATTAAACTTCTTGCGCTGGCTCAATTGTCAATCGCGAAGCGACAAATTAAACTTCAACAATTTTTTTAAAGCACAAAAGTCTTAGCAAACAATAATCGCAAAGCGACTATTAAGGAATCAACAAAATTTTAATTAAACTTTTTGCGCTGGCTCAATTGTCAATCGCGAAGCGACAAATTAAACTTCAACAATTTTTATAAAGCACAAGTGTCTTAGCAAACAATAATCGCGAAGCGACTAATGAGAAATCAACAAAATTTTAATTAAACTTTTTGCGTTGGCTCAATTGTCAATCGCAAAGCGACAAATTAAACTTCAATAATTTTTTAAAAATTTAAAAGTCTTAGCAAACAATAATCGCGAAGCGACTAATAAGGAATCAACAAAATTTTAATTAAACTTTTTGCGCTGGCTCAATTGTCAATCGCGAAGCGATTAATTAAACTTTAACATTTTTTTTAAAGCACAAAAGTCTTAGCAAACAATAATCGCAAAGCGACTAATAAGGAATCAACAAAATTTTAATTAAACTTTTTGCGCTGGCTCAATTGTCAATCGCGAAGCGACAAATTAAACTTCAACAATTTTTTTTAAGCATGAGAGTCTTAGCAAACTATAATCGCAAAGCGACTAATAAGAAATCAACAAAATTTTAATTAAACTTTTTGCGCTGGCTCAATTGTCAATCGCGAAGCGACAAATTGAACTTCAACAATTTTTATAAAGCACAAGTGTCTTAGCAAACAATAATCGCGAAGCGACTATTAAGGAATCAACAAAATTTTAATTAAACTTTTTGCGCTGGCTCAATTGTCAATCGCGAAGCGATTAATTAAACTTTAACATTTTTTTTAAAGCACAAAAGTCTTAGCAAACAATAATCGCAAAGCGACTAATAAGGAATCAACAAAATTTTAATTAAACTTTTTGCGCTGGCCCAATTGTCAATCGCGAAGCGACAAATTAAACTTCAACAATTTTTTTAAAGCACAAAAGTCTTAGCAAACAATAATCGCAAAGCGACTATTGAGGAATCAACAAAATTTTAATTAAACTTTTTGCGCTGGCTCAATTGTCAATCGCGAAGCGACAAATTAAACTTCAACAATTTTTATAAAGCACAAGTGTCTTAGCAAACAATAATCGCGAAGCGACTAATGAGAAATCAACAAAATTTTAATTAAACTTTTTGCGTTGGCTCAATTGTCAATCGCAAAGCGACAAATTAAACTTCAATATTTTTTTAAAAATTTAAAAGTCTTAGCAAACAATAATCGCGAAGCGACTAATAAGGAATCAACAAAATTTTAATTAAATTTTTTGCGCTGGCTCAATTGTCAATCGCGAAGCGACAAATTGAACTTCAACAATTTTTATAAAGCACAAGTGTCTTAGCAAACAATAATCGCGAAGCGACTAATAAGGAATCAACAAAATTTTAATTAAACTTTTTGCGCTGGCTCAATTGTCAATCGCGAAGCGATTAATTAAACTTTAACATTTTCTTTAAAGCACAAAAGTCTTAGCAAACAATAATCGCAACGCGACTAATAAAGAATTAACAAAATTTTAATTAAACTTTTTGCGCTGGCTCAATTGTCAATCGCGAAGCGACAAATTGAACTTCAACAATTTTTATAAAGCACAAGAGTCTTAGCAAACAATAATCGCGAAGCGACTAATAAGGAATCAACAAAATTTTAATTAAACTTTTTGCGCTGGCTCAATTGTCAATCGCGAAGCGACAAATTAAACTTCAACAATTTTTTTAAAGCACAAGAGTCTTAGCAAACAATAATCGCAAAGCGACTAATAAGAAATCAACAAAATTTTATTTAAACTTTCTGCGTTGGCTCAATTGTCAATCGCGAAGTGACAAATTAAACTTCAACAATTTTTTTTAAGCACAAGAGTCTTAGCAAACAATAATCGCAAAGCGACTAATAAGAAATCAACAAAATTTTAATTAAACTTTCTGCGTTGGCTCAATTGTCAATCGCGAAGCGACAAATTAAACTTCAACAATTTATTTAAAGCACAAAAGTCTTAGCAAACAATAATCGCAAAGCGACTAATAAGGAATCAACAAAATTTTAATTAAACTTTTTGCGCTGGCTCAATTGTCAATCGCGAAGCGACAAATAAACTTCAACAATTTTTTTAAAGCACAAGAGCCTTAGCAAACAATAGCGAAGCGACTAATAAAGTTTCAACAAAATTTTAATTAAACTTTTTGCGCTATCTCAATTGTCAATCGCGAAGCGACAAATTAAACTTCAACAATTTTTTCATTGCACAAGAGTCTTAGCAAACAATAATCTTGAAGAGACTCATAAGGAATCAACAAAATTTTAATTAAACTTTTTGCGCTATCTCAATTGTCAATCGCGAAGCGACAAATTAAACTTCAACAATTTTTTCATTGCACAAGAGTCTTAGCAAACAATAATCTTGAAGAGACTCATAAGGAATCAACAAAATTTTAATTAAACTTTTTGCGCTGGCTCAATTGTCAATCGCGAAGCGACAAATTAAACTTCAACAATTTTTTCATTGCACAATAATCTTAGCAAACAATAATCTTGAAGAGACTCATAAGGAATCAACAAAATTTTAATTAAACTTTTTGCGCTATCTCAATTGTCAATCGCGAAGAGACAAATTAAACTTCAACAATTTTTTTAAAGTACAAAAGTCTTAGCAAACAATAATCCCGAAGCGACTAATAAGGAATCAACAAAATTTTAATTAAACTTTTTGCGCTGGCTCAATTGTCAATCGCGAAGCGACAAATTAAACATCAACAATTTTTTTAAAGCACAATAGTCTTAGCAAACAATAATCCCGAAGCGACTAATAAAGAATCAACAAAATTTTAATTAAATTTTTTGCGATCGCTCAATTGTCAATCGCGAAGCGACAAATTAAACTTCAACAATTTTTTTAAAGTACAAAAGTCTTAGCAAACAATAATCGCAAAGCGACTAATAAGGAATCAACAAAATTTTAATTAAACTTAATGCGCTGGCTCAATTGTCATTCGCGAAGCGACAAATTAAACTTCAACCATTTTTTTAATGCACAAGAGTCTTAGCAAACAATAATCGCGAAGCGACTAATAAGGAATCAACAAAATTTTAATTAAACTTTT
Source organism: Tachinus rufipes (assembly GCA_963932245.1). Taxonomy (NCBI): domain Eukaryota; kingdom Metazoa; phylum Arthropoda; class Insecta; order Coleoptera; family Staphylinidae; genus Tachinus; species Tachinus rufipes. The sequence continues at coordinate 91,050,252 of OZ010748.1, read as the reverse complement.
TGCGATCGCTCAATTGTCAATCGCGAAGAGACAAATTAAACTTCAACAATTTTTTTAAAGCACAAAAGTCTTAGCAAACAATAATCCCGAAGCGACTAATAAAGAATCAACAAAATTTTAATTAAACTTTTTGCGATCGCTCAATTGTCAATCGCGAAGAGACAAATTAAACTTCAACAATTTTTTTAAAGCACAAAAGTCTTAGCAAACAATAATCCCGAAGCGACTAATAAAGAATCAACAAAATTTTAATTAAACTTTTTGCAGTCTCTCAATTGTCAATCGCGAAGCGACAAATTAAACTTCAACAATTTATTCAAAGCACAAGAGTCTTAGCAAACAATAATCGCGAAGCGACTAATAAGGAATCAACAAAATTTTTATTAAACTTTTTGCGCTGGCTCAATTGTCAATCGCAAAGCGACAAATTGAACTTCAACAATTTTTTTTATGCAGAAGTGTCTTAGCAAACAATAATCGCGAAGCCACTTATAAGGAATCAACAAAATTTTAATTAAACTTTTTGCGCTGGCTCAATTGTCAATCGCGAAGCGATTAATTAAACTTTAACATTTTTTTTAAAGCACAAAAGTCTTAGCAAACAATAATCGCAAAGCGACTAATAAGGAATCAACAAAATTTTAATTAAACTTTTTGCGCTGGCCCAATTGTCAATCGCGAAGCGACAAATTAAACTTCAACAATTTTTTAAATACTCAAAAGTCTTAGCAAACAATAATCGCAAAGCGACTATTAAGGAATCAACAAAATTTTAATTAAACTTCTTGCGCTGGCTCAATTGTCAATCGCGAAGCGACAAATTAAACTTCAACAATTTTTTTAAAGCACAAAAGTCTTAGCAAACAATAATCGCAAAGCGACTATTAAGGAATCAACAAAATTTTAATTAAACTTTTTGCGCTGGCTCAATTGTCAATCGCGAAGCGACAAATTAAACTTCAACAATTTTTATAAAGCACAAGTGTCTTAGCAAACAATAATCGCGAAGCGACTAATGAGAAATCAACAAAATTTTAATTAAACTTTTTGCGTTGGCTCAATTGTCAATCGCAAAGCGACAAATTAAACTTCAATAATTTTTTAAAAATTTAAAAGTCTTAGCAAACAATAATCGCGAAGCGACTAATAAGGAATCAACAAAATTTTAATTAAACTTTTTGCGCTGGCTCAATTGTCAATCGCGAAGCGATTAATTAAACTTTAACATTTTTTTTAAAGCACAAAAGTCTTAGCAAACAATAATCGCAAAGCGACTAATAAGGAATCAACAAAATTTTAATTAAACTTTTTGCGCTGGCTCAATTGTCAATCGCGAAGCGACAAATTGAACTTCAACAATTTTTTTTATGCAGAAGTGTCTTAGCAAACAATAATCGCGAAGCCACTTATAAGGAATCAACAAAATTTTAATTAAACTTTTTGCGCTGGCTCAATTGTCAATCGCGAAGCGATTAATTAAACTTTAACATTTTTTTTAAAGCACAAAAGTCTTAGCAAACAATAATCGCAAAGCGACTAATAAGGAATCAACAAAATTTTAATTAAACTTTTTGCGCTGGCTCAATTGTCAATCGCGAAGCGACAAATTAAACTTCAACAATTTTTTTTAAGCATGAGAGTCTTAGCAAACTATAATCGCAAAGCGACTAATAAGGAATCAACAAAATTTTAATTAAACTTTTTGCGCTGGCTCAATTGTCAATCGCGAAGCGACAAATTGAACTTCAACAATTTTTATAAAGCACAAGTGTCTTAGCAAACAATAATCGCGAAGCGACTATTAAGGAATCAACAAAATTTTAATTAAACTTTTTGCGCTGGCTCAATTGTCAATCGCGAAGCGATTAATTAAACTTTAACATTTTTTTTAAAGCACAAAAGTCTTAGCAAACAATAATCGCAAAGCGACTAATAAGGAATCAACAAAATTTTAATTAAACTTTTTGCGCTGGCCCAATTGTCAATCGCGAAGCGACAAATTAAACTTCAACAATTTTTTAAATACTCAAAAGTCTTAGCAAACAATAATCGCAAAGCGACTATTAAGGAATCAACAAAATTTTAATTAAACTTCTTGCGCTGGCTCAATTGTCAATCGCGAAGCGACAAATTAAACTTCAACAATTTTTTTAAAGCACAAAAGTCTTAGCAAACAATAATCGCAAAGCGACTATTAAGGAATCAACAAAATTTTAATTAAACTTTTTGCGCTGGCTCAATTGTCAATCGCGAAGCGACAAATTAAACTTCAACAATTTTTATAAAGCACAAGTGTCTTAGCAAACAATAATCGCGAAGCGACTAATGAGAAATCAACAAAATTTTAATTAAACTTTTTGCGTTGGCTCAATTGTCAATCGCAAAGCGACAAATTAAACTTCAATAATTTTTTAAAAATTTAAAAGTCTTAGCAAACAATAATCGCGAAGCGACTAATAAGGAATCAACAAAATTTTAATTAAACTTTTTGCGCTGGCTCAATTGTCAATCGCGAAGCGATTAATTAAACTTTAACATTTTTTTTAAAGCACAAAAGTCTTAGCAAACAATAATCGCAAAGCGACTAATAAGGAATCAACAAAATTTTAATTAAACTTTTTGCGCTGGCTCAATTGTCAATCGCGAAGCGACAAATTAAACTTCAACAATTTTTTTTAAGCATGAGAGTCTTAGCAAACTATAATCGCAAAGCGACTAATAAGAAATCAACAAAATTTTAATTAAACTTTTTGCGCTGGCTCAATTGTCAATCGCGAAGCGACAAATTGAACTTCAACAATTTTTATAAAGCACAAGTGTCTTAGCAAACAATAATCGCGAAGCGACTATTAAGGAATCAACAAAATTTTAATTAAACTTTTTGCGCTGGCTCAATTGTCAATCGCGAAGCGATTAATTAAACTTTAACATTTTTTTTAAAGCACAAAAGTCTTAGCAAACAATAATCGCAAAGCGACTAATAAGGAATCAACAAAATTTTAATTAAACTTTTTGCGCTGGCCCAATTGTCAATCGCGAAGCGACAAATTAAACTTCAACAATTTTTTTAAAGCACAAAAGTCTTAGCAAACAATAATCGCAAAGCGACTATTGAGGAATCAACAAAATTTTAATTAAACTTTTTGCGCTGGCTCAATTGTCAATCGCGAAGCGACAAATTAAACTTCAACAATTTTTATAAAGCACAAGTGTCTTAGCAAACAATAATCGCGAAGCGACTAATGAGAAATCAACAAAATTTTAATTAAACTTTTTGCGTTGGCTCAATTGTCAATCGCAAAGCGACAAATTAAACTTCAATATTTTTTTAAAAATTTAAAAGTCTTAGCAAACAATAATCGCGAAGCGACTAATAAGGAATCAACAAAATTTTAATTAAATTTTTTGCGCTGGCTCAATTGTCAATCGCGAAGCGACAAATTGAACTTCAACAATTTTTATAAAGCACAAGTGTCTTAGCAAACAATAATCGCGAAGCGACTAATAAGGAATCAACAAAATTTTAATTAAACTTTTTGCGCTGGCTCAATTGTCAATCGCGAAGCGATTAATTAAACTTTAACATTTTCTTTAAAGCACAAAAGTCTTAGCAAACAATAATCGCAACGCGACTAATAAAGAATTAACAAAATTTTAATTAAACTTTTTGCGCTGGCTCAATTGTCAATCGCGAAGCGACAAATTGAACTTCAACAATTTTTATAAAGCACAAGAGTCTTAGCAAACAATAATCGCGAAGCGACTAATAAGGAATCAACAAAATTTTAATTAAACTTTTTGCGCTGGCTCAATTGTCAATCGCGAAGCGACAAATTAAACTTCAACAATTTTTTTAAAGCACAAGAGTCTTAGCAAACAATAATCGCAAAGCGACTAATAAGAAATCAACAAAATTTTATTTAAACTTTCTGCGTTGGCTCAATTGTCAATCGCGAAGTGACAAATTAAACTTCAACAATTTTTTTTAAGCACAAGAGTCTTAGCAAACAATAATCGCAAAGCGACTAATAAGAAATCAACAAAATTTTAATTAAACTTTCTGCGTTGGCTCAATTGTCAATCGCGAAGCGACAAATTAAACTTCAACAATTTATTTAAAGCACAAAAGTCTTAGCAAACAATAATCGCAAAGCGACTAATAAGGAATCAACAAAATTTTAATTAAACTTTTTGCGCTGGCTCAATTGTCAATCGCGAAGCGACAAATAAACTTCAACAATTTTTTTAAAGCACAAGAGCCTTAGCAAACAATAGCGAAGCGACTAATAAAGTTTCAACAAAATTTTAATTAAACTTTTTGCGCTATCTCAATTGTCAATCGCGAAGCGACAAATTAAACTTCAACAATTTTTTCATTGCACAAGAGTCTTAGCAAACAATAATCTTGAAGAGACTCATAAGGAATCAACAAAATTTTAATTAAACTTTTTGCGCTATCTCAATTGTCAATCGCGAAGCGACAAATTAAACTTCAACAATTTTTTCATTGCACAAGAGTCTTAGCAAACAATAATCTTGAAGAGACTCATAAGGAATCAACAAAATTTTAATTAAACTTTTTGCGCTGGCTCAATTGTCAATCGCGAAGCGACAAATTAAACTTCAACAATTTTTTCATTGCACAATAATCTTAGCAAACAATAATCTTGAAGAGACTCATAAGGAATCAACAAAATTTTAATTAAACTTTTTGCGCTATCTCAATTGTCAATCGCGAAGAGACAAATTAAACTTCAACAATTTTTTTAAAGTACAAAAGTCTTAGCAAACAATAATCCCGAAGCGACTAATAAGGAATCAACAAAATTTTAATTAAACTTTTTGCGCTGGCTCAATTGTCAATCGCGAAGCGACAAATTAAACATCAACAATTTTTTTAAAGCACAATAGTCTTAGCAAACAATAATCCCGAAGCGACTAATAAAGAATCAACAAAATTTTAATTAAATTTTTTGCGATCGCTCAATTGTCAATCGCGAAGCGACAAATTAAACTTCAACAATTTTTTTAAAGTACAAAAGTCTTAGCAAACAATAATCGCAAAGCGACTAATAAGGAATCAACAAAATTTTAATTAAACTTAATGCGCTGGCTCAATTGTCATTCGCGAAGCGACAAATTAAACTTCAACCATTTTTTTAATGCACAAGAGTCTTAGCAAACAATAATCGCGAAGCGACTAATAAGGAATCAACAAAATTTTAATTAAACTTTTTGCGATCGCTCAATTGTCAATCGCGAAGAGACAAATTAAACTTCAACAATTTTTTTAAAGCACAAAAGTCTTAGCAAACAATAATCCCGAAGCGACTAATAAAGAATCAACAAAATTTTAATTAAACTTTTTGCGATCGCTCAATTGTCAATCGCGAAGAGACAAATTAAACTTCAACAATTTTTTTAAAGCACAAAAGTCTTAGCAAACAATAATCCCGAAGCGACTAATAAAGAATCAACAAAATTTTAATTAAACTTTTTGCAGTCTCTCAATTGTCAATCGCGAAGCGACAAATTAAACTTCAACAATTTATTCAAAGCACAAGAGTCTTAGCAAACAATAATCGCGAAGCGACTAATAAGGAATCAACAAAATTTTTATTAAACTTTTTGCGCTGGCTCAATTGTCAATCGCAAAGCGACAAATTGAACTTCAACAATTTTTTTTATGCAGAAGTGTCTTAGCAAACAATAATCGCGAAGCCACTTATAAGGAATCAACAAAATTTTAATTAAACTTTTTGCGCTGGCTCAATTGTCAATCGCGAAGCGATTAATTAAACTTTAACATTTTTTTTAAAGCACAAAAGTCTTAGCAAACAATAATCGCAAAGCGACTAATAAGGAATCAACAAAATTTTAATTAAACTTTTTGCGCTGGCCCAATTGTCAATCGCGAAGCGACAAATTAAACTTCAACAATTTTTTAAATACTCAAAAGTCTTAGCAAACAATAATCGCAAAGCGACTATTAAGGAATCAACAAAATTTTAATTAAACTTCTTGCGCTGGCTCAATTGTCAATCGCGAAGCGACAAATTAAACTTCAACAATTTTTTTAAAGCACAAAAGTCTTAGCAAACAATAATCGCAAAGCGACTATTAAGGAATCAACAAAATTTTAATTAAACTTTTTGCGCTGGCTCAATTGTCAATCGCGAAGCGACAAATTAAACTTCAACAATTTTTATAAAGCACAAGTGTCTTAGCAAACAATAATCGCGAAGCGACTAATGAGAAATCAACAAAATTTTAATTAAACTTTTTGCGTTGGCTCAATTGTCAATCGCAAAGCGACAAATTAAACTTCAATAATTTTTTAAAAATTTAAAAGTCTTAGCAAACAATAATCGCGAAGCGACTAATAAGGAATCAACAAAATTTTAATTAAACTTTTTGCGCTGGCTCAATTGTCAATCGCGAAGCGATTAATTAAACTTTAACATTTTTTTTAAAGCACAAAAGTCTTAGCAAACAATAATCGCAAAGCGACTAATAAGGAATCAACAAAATTTTAATTAAACTTTTTGCGCTGGCTCAATTGTCAATCGCGAAGCGACAAATTGAACTTCAACAATTTTTTTTATGCAGAAGTGTCTTAGCAAACAATAATCGCGAAGCCACTTATAAGGAATCAACAAAATTTTAATTAAACTTTTTGCGCTGGCTCAATTGTCAATCGCGAAGCGATTAATTAAACTTTAACATTTTTTTTAAAGCACAAAAGTCTTAGCAAACAATAATCGCAAAGCGACTAATAAGGAATCAACAAAATTTTAATTAAACTTTTTGCGCTGGCTCAATTGTCAATCGCGAAGCGACAAATTAAACTTCAACAATTTTTTTTAAGCATGAGAGTCTTAGCAAACTATAATCGCAAAGCGACTAATAAGGAATCAACAAAATTTTAATTAAACTTTTTGCGCTGGCTCAATTGTCAATCGCGAAGCGACAAATTGAACTTCAACAATTTTTATAAAGCACAAGTGTCTTAGCAAACAATAATCGCGAAGCGACTATTAAGGAATCAACAAAATTTTAATTAAACTTTTTGCGCTGGCTCAATTGTCAATCGCGAAGCGATTAATTAAACTTTAACATTTTTTTTAAAGCACAAAAGTCTTAGCAAACAATAATCGCAAAGCGACTAATAAGGAATCAACAAAATTTTAATTAAACTTTTTGCGCTGGCCCAATTGTCAATCGCGAAGCGACAAATTAAACTTCAACAATTTTTTAAATACTCAAAAGTCTTAGCAAACAATAATCGCAAAGCGACTATTAAGGAATCAACAAAATTTTAATTAAACTTCTTGCGCTGGCTCAATTGTCAATCGCGAAGCGACAAATTAAACTTCAACAATTTTTTTAAAGCACAAAAGTCTTAGCAAACAATAATCGCAAAGCGACTATTAAGGAATCAACAAAATTTTAATTAAACTTTTTGCGCTGGCTCAATTGTCAATCGCGAAGCGACAAATTAAACTTCAACAATTTTTATAAAGCACAAGTGTCTTAGCAAACAATAATCGCGAAGCGACTAATGAGAAATCAACAAAATTTTAATTAAACTTTTTGCGTTGGCTCAATTGTCAATCGCAAAGCGACAAATTAAACTTCAATAATTTTTTAAAAATTTAAAAGTCTTAGCAAACAATAATCGCGAAGCGACTAATAAGGAATCAACAAAATTTTAATTAAACTTTTTGCGCTGGCTCAATTGTCAATCGCGAAGCGATTAATTAAACTTTAACATTTTTTTTAAAGCACAAAAGTCTTAGCAAACAATAATCGCAAAGCGACTAATAAGGAATCAACAAAATTTTAATTAAACTTTTTGCGCTGGCTCAATTGTCAATCGCGAAGCGACAAATTAAACTTCAACAATTTTTTTTAAGCATGAGAGTCTTAGCAAACTATAATCGCAAAGCGACTAATAAGAAATCAACAAAATTTTAATTAAACTTTTTGCGCTGGCTCAATTGTCAATCGCGAAGCGACAAATTGAACTTCAACAATTTTTATAAAGCACAAGTGTCTTAGCAAACAATAATCGCGAAGCGACTATTAAGGAATCAACAAAATTTTAATTAAACTTTTTGCGCTGGCTCAATTGTCAATCGCGAAGCGATTAATTAAACTTTAACATTTTTTTTAAAGCACAAAAGTCTTAGCAAACAATAATCGCAAAGCGACTAATAAGGAATCAACAAAATTTTAATTAAACTTTTTGCGCTGGCCCAATTGTCAATCGCGAAGCGACAAATTAAACTTCAACAATTTTTTTAAAGCACAAAAGTCTTAGCAAACAATAATCGCAAAGCGACTATTGAGGAATCAACAAAATTTTAATTAAACTTTTTGCGCTGGCTCAATTGTCAATCGCGAAGCGACAAATTAAACTTCAACAATTTTTATAAAGCACAAGTGTCTTAGCAAACAATAATCGCGAAGCGACTAATGAGAAATCAACAAAATTTTAATTAAACTTTTTGCGTTGGCTCAATTGTCAATCGCAAAGCGACAAATTAAACTTCAATAATTTTTTAAAAGTTTAAAAGTCTTAGCAAACAATAATCGCGAAGCGACTAATAAGGAATCAACAAAATTTTAATTAAATTTTTTGCGCTGGCTCAATTGTCAATCGCGAAGCGACAAATTGAACTTCAACAATTTTTATAAAGCACAAGTGTCTTAGCAAACAATAATCGCGAAGCGACTAATAAGGAATCAACAAAATTTTAATTAAACTTTTTGCGCTGGCTCAATTGTCAATCGCGAAGCGATTAATTAAACTTTAACATTTTCTTTAAAGCACAAAAGTCTTAGCAAACAATAATCGCAACGCGACTAATAAAGAATTAACAAAATTTTAATTAAACTTTTTGCGCTGGCTCAATTGTCAATCGCGAAGCGACAAATTGAACTTCAACAATTTTTATAAAGCACAAGAGTCTTAGCAAACAATAATCGCGAAGCGACTAATAAGGAATCAACAAAATTTTAATTAAACTTTTTGCGCTGGCTCAATTGTCAATCGCGAAGCGACAAATTAAACTTCAACAATTTTTTTAAAGCACAAGAGTCTTAGCAAACAATAATCGCAAAGCGACTAATAAGAAATCAACAAAATTTTATTTAAACTTTCTGCGTTGGCTCAATTGTCAATCGCGAAGTGACAAATTAAACTTCAACAATTTTTTTTAAGCACAAGAGTCTTAGCAAACAATAATCGCAAAGCGACTAATAAGAAATCAACAAAATTTTAATTAAACTTTCTGCGTTGGCTCAATTGTCAATCGCGAAGCGACAAATTAAACTTCAACAATTTTTTTAAAACACAAAAGTCTTAGCAAACAATAATCGCGAAGCGACTAATAAGGAATCAACAAAATTTTAAATAAACTTTTTGCGCTGGCTCAATTGTCAATCGCGAAGCGACAAATTAAACTTCAACATTTTTTATAACGCACAAGTGTCTTAGCAAACAATAATCGCGAAGCGACTAATAAGAAATCAACAAAATTTTAAATAAACTTTTTGCGCTGGCTCAATTGTCAATCGCGAAGCGACAAATTAAACTTCAACAATTTTTTTTAAGCATGAGAGTCTTAGCAAACTATAATCGCAAAGCGACTAATAAGGAATCAACAAAATTTTAATTAAACTTTTTGCGCGGGCTCAATTGTCAATCGCGAAGCGACAAATTGAACTTCAACAATTTTTATAAAGCACAAGTGTCTTAGCAAACAATAATCGCGAAGCGACTATTAAGGAATCAACAAAATTTTAATTAAACTTATTGCGCTGGCTCAATTGTCAATCGCGAAGCGATTAATTAAACTTTAACATTTTTTTTAAAGCACAAAAGTCTTAGCAAACAATAATCTCAAAGCGACTAATAAGAAATCAACAAAATTTTAATTAAACTTAATGCAGTCGCTCAATTGTCAATCGCGAAGCAACAAATTTAACTTCAACATTTTTTTTTAAACACAAAAGTCTTAGCAAACAATAATTGCGAAGCGAGCAATAAGGAATCAACAAAATTTCAATTAAACTTTTTGCGCTGGCTCAATTGTCAATCGCAAAGCGACAAATTGAACTTCAACAATTTTTATAAAGCACAAGACTCTTAGCAAACAATAATCGCGAAGCGACTAATAAGGAATCAACAAAAATTTAATTAAACTTATTGCAGTCGCTCAATTGTCAATCGCGAAGCGACAAATTAAACTTCAACAATTTTTATAAAGTACAAGTGTCTTAGCAAGCAATAATCGCGAAGCGACTAATAAGGAATTAACAAAAATTTAATTAAACTTTTTACGCTGGCTCAATTGTCAATCGCGAAGCGACAAATTAAACTTCAACAATTTTTATAAAGTACAAGTGTCTTAGCAAGCAATAATCGCGAAGCGACTAATAAGGAATTAACAAAAATTTAATTAAACTTTTTACGCTGGCTCAATTGTCAATCGCAAAGCGACAAATTAAACTTCAACAATTTTTTTAAAGCGCAAGAGATTTAGCAAACAATAATCGCAAAACGACTAATAAAGAAACAACAAAATTTTAATTCAACTTCTTGCGCTGGCTCAATTGTCAATCGCGAAGCGACAAATTAAACTTCAACAATTTTTTTAAAACACAAATACTTAGCAAACAATAATCGCGAAGCGACTAATTAGGAATCAACAAAAAATTAATTAAACTTTTTGCGCTGGCTCAATTGTCAATCGCAAAACGACAAATTAAACTTCAACAATTTTTTTAAAGCGCAAGAGATTTAGCAAACAATAATCGCAAAACGACTAATAAAGAAACAACAAAATTTTAATTCAACTTCTTGCGCTGGCTCAATTGTCAATCGCGAAGCGACAAATTAAACTTCAACAATTTTTTTAAAGCACAAAAGTCTTAGCAAACAATAATCGCAAAGCGACTATTAAGGAATCAACAAAATTTTAATTAAACTTTTTGCGCTGGCTCAATTGTCAATCGCGAAGCGACAAACTAAACTTCAACAATTTTTATAAAGCACAAGTGTCTTAGCAAACAATAATCGCGAAGCGACTAATGAGAAATCAACAAAATTTTAATTAAACTTTTTGCGTTGGCTCAATTGTCAATCGCAAAGCGACAAATTAAACTTCAATAATTTTTTAAAAATTTAAAAGTCTTAGCAAACAATAATCGCGAAGCGACTAATAAGGAATCAACAAAATTTTAATTAAACTTTTTGCGCTGGCTCAATTGTCAATCGCGAAGCGATTAATTAAACTTTAACATTTTTTTTAAAGCACAAAAGTCTTAGCAAACAATAATCGCAAAGCGACTAATAAGGAATCAACAAAATTTTAATTAAACTTTTTGCGCTGGCTCAATTGTCAATCGCGAAGCGACAAATTAAACTTCAACAATTTTTTTGAAGCACAAGAGTCTTAGCAAACATTAATCGCGAAGCGACTAATAAGAAATCAACAAAATTTTAATTAAACTTTTTGCGTTGGCTCAACTGTCAATTGCGAAGCGACAAATTAAACTTCAACAATTTTTTTAAAGCACAAGAGTCTTAGCAAACAATAATCGCGAAGCAACTAAAAAGAAATCAACAAAATTTTAATTAAACTTTTTGCGCTGGCTCAATTGTCAATCGCGAAGCGACAAATTAAACTTCAACAAATTTTTTAAAGCACAAGAGTCTTAGCAAACATTAATCGCGAAGCGACTAATAAAAAATCAACAAAATTTTAATTAAACTTTTTGCGTTGGCTCAATTGTCAATCGCGAAGCGACAAATTGAACTTCAGCAATTTTTTTAAAGCACAAGAGTCTTAGCAAACAATAATCGCGAAGCGACTAATAAGAAATTAACAAAATTTTAATTAAACTTTTTGCGTTGGCTCAACTGTCAATCGCGAAGCGACAAATTAAACTTCAACAATTTTTTTAAAGCACAAGAGTCTTAGCAAACAATAATCGCGAAGCGACTAATAAGAAATCAACAAAATTTTAATTAAACTTTTTGCGCTGGCTCAATTGTCAATCGCGAAGCGACAAATTAAACTTCAACAATATTTTTAAAGCACAAGAGTCTTAGCAAACAATAATCGCGAAGCGACTAAAAAAAAATCAACAAAATTTTAATTAAACTTTTTGCGTTGGCTCAACTGTCAATCGCGAAGCGACAAATTAAACTTCAACAATTTTTTTAAAGCACAAGAGTCTTAGCAAACAATAATCGCGAAGCGACTAATAAGAAATCAACAAAATTTTAATTAAACTTTTTGCGCTGGCTCAATTGTCAATCGCGAAGCGACAAATTAAACTTCAACAATTTTTTTGAAGCACAAGAGTCTTAGCAAACATTAATCGCGAAGCGACTAATAAGAAATCAACAAAATTTTAATTAAACTTTTTGCGTTGGCTCAACTGTCAATTGCGAAGCGACAAATTAAACTTCAACAATTTTTTTAAAGCACAAGAGTCTTAGCAAACAATAATCGCGAAGCAACTAAAAAGAAATCAACAAAATTTTAATTAAACTTTTTGCGCTGGCTCAATTGTCAATCGCGAAGCGACAAATTAAACTTCAACAATTTTTTTAAAGCACAAGAGTCTTAGCAAACATTAATCGCAAAGCGACTAATAAAAAATCAACAAAATTTTAATTAAACTTTTTGCGTTGGCTCAATTGTCAATCGCGAAGCGACAAATTGAACTTCAGCAATTTTTTTAAAGCACAAGAGTCTTAGCAAACAATAATCGCGAAGCGACTAATAAGAAATTAACAAAATTTTAATTAAACTTTTTGCGTTGGCTCAACTGTCAATCGCGAAGCGACAAATTAAACTTCAACAATTTTTTTAAAGCACAAGAGTCTTAGCAAACAATAATCGCGAAGCGACTAATAAGAAATCAACAAAATTTTAATTAAACTTTTTGCGTTGGCTCAATTGTCAATCGCGAAGCGACAAATTAAACTTCAACAATATTTTTAAAGCACAAGAGTCTTAGCAAACAATAATCGCGAAGCGACTAAAAAAAAATCAACAAAATTTTAATTAAACTTTTTGCGTTGGCTCAACTGTCAATCGCGAAGCGACAAATTAAACTTTAACAATTTTTAAAAAGCACAAGAGTCTTAGCAAACAATAATCGCAAAGCGACTAATAAGGAATCAACAAAATTTCAATTAAACTTTTTGCGCTGGCTCAATTGTCAAACGCAAAGCGACAAATTAAACTTCAACAATTTTTTTAAAGCACAAGAGTCTTAGCAAACAATAATCGCGAAGCGACTATTAAGGAATTAACAAAATTTTAATTAAACTTTTTGCGTTGGCTCAACTGTCAATCGCGAAGCGACAAATTAAACTTCAACAATATTTTTAAAGCACAAGAGTCTTAGCAAACAATAATCGCGAAGCGACTAATAAGAAATCCACAAAATTTTAATTAAACTTTTTGCGCTGGCTCAATTGTCAATCGCGAAGCGACAAATTAAACTTCAACAATTTTTTAAAGCACAAGAGTCTTAGCAAACATTAATCGCGAAGCGACTAATAAGGAATCAACAAAATTTTAATTAAACTTTTTGCGCTGGCTCAATTGTCAATCGCGAAGCGACAAATTAAACTTCAACAATTTTTTTAAAGCACAAGAGTCTTAGCAAACATTAATCGCGAAGCGACTAATAAGGAATCAACAAAATTTTAATTAAACTTTTTGCGTTGGCTCAATTGTCAATCGCGAAGCGACAAATTAAACTTCAACAATTTTTTAAAGCACAAGAGTCTTAGCAAACATTAATCGCGAAGCGACTAATAAGGAATCAACAAAATTTTAATTAAACTTTTTGCGCTGGCTCAATTGTCAATCGCGAAGCGACAAATTAAACTTCAACAATTTTTTTAAAGCACAAGAGTCTTAGCAAACATTAATCGCGAAGCGACTAATAAGGAATCAACAAAATTTTAATTAAACTTTTTGCGTTGGCTCAATTGTCAATCGCGAAGCGACAAATTAAACTTCAACAATTTTTTTAAAGCACAAAAGTCTTAGCAAACAATAATCGCGAGGCGACTAATAAGGAATCAACAAAATTTTAATTAAACTTTTTGTGCTAGCTCAATTGTCAATCGCGAAGCGACAAAATAAACTTCAACAATTTTGTTAAAGCTTAAGAGTCTTAGTAAAGAATAATCGCGAAGCGACTAATAAGGAATCAATCAAATTTTAATTAAACTTCTGGCGCTGGCTCAATTGTCAAACGCGAAGCGACAAATTAAACTTCAACAATTTTTTTAAAGCACAAAAGTCTTAGCAAACAATAATCGCGAAGCGACTATTAAAAAATCAACAAAATTTTAATTAAACTTTTTGCGCTGACTCAATTGTCTATCGCGAAGCGACAAAATAAACTTCAACAATTTTTTTAAAGCACTAGAGTCTTAGCAAACAATAATCGCGAAGCGACTAATAAAGAATCAACAAAATTTTAATTAAACTTTTTGCGCTAGCTCAATTGTCAATCGCGAAGCGACAAATTAAACTTCAACAATTTTTTTTAAGCACAAAAGTCTTAGCAAACAATAATCGCAAAGCGACTATTAAAGAATCAACAAAATTTTAATTAAACTTTTTGCGCTGACCCAATTGTCAATCGCGAAGCGACAAATTAAACTACAACAATTTTTCTAACTCACAAAAGTCTTAGCAAACAATAATCGCGAAGCGACTAATAAGGAATCAAGAAAATTTTAATTAAACTTTTTGCGCTGGCTCAATTGTCAATCGCGAAGCGACAAATTAAACTACAACAATTTTTCTAAATCACAAAAGTCTTAGCAAACAATAATCGCGAAGCGACTAGTAAGGAATCAACAAAATTTTAATTAAACTTTTTGCGCTAGCTCAATTGTCAATCGCGAAGCGACAAATTTAACTTCAACAATTTTTTTTAAGCACAAAAGTCTTAGCAAACAATAATCGCAAAGCGACTATTAAAGAATCAACAAAATTTTAATTAAACTTTTTGCGCTGGCTCAATTGTCAATCGCGAAGCGACAAATTAAACTACAACAATTTTTCTAAATCACAAAAGTCTTAGCAAACAATAATCGGAAGCGACTAGTAAGGAATCAACAAAATTTGAATTCAAGTTTTTGCGCTGGCTCAATTGTCAATCGCGAAGCGACAAATTAAACTTCAATAATTTTTTAAAAATTCAAAAGTCTTAGCAAACAATAATCGCGAAGCGACTAATGAAGAATCAACAAAATTTCAATTAAACTTTTTGCAGTCGCTCAATTGTCAATCGCAAAGCGACAAATTAAACTTCAATAATTTTTTAAAAATTCAAAAGTCTTAGCAAACAATAATCGCGAAGCGACTAATGAAGAATCAACAAAATTTCAATTAAACTTTTTGCGTTGGCTCAATTGTCAATCGCAAAGCGACAAATTAAACTTCAATAATTTTTTAAAAATTCAAAAGTCTTAGCAAACAATAATCGCGAAGCGACTAATGAAGAATCAACAAAATTTCAATTAAACTTTTTGCAGTCGCTCAATTGTCAATCGCAAAGCGACAAATTAAACTTCAACAATTTTTTTAAAACACAAGCGTCTTAGCAAACAGTAATCGCTAAGCGACTAATAAGGAATCAACAAAATTTCAATTAAACTTTTTGCGCTGGCTCAATTGTCAATTGCGAAGCGACAAATTAAACTTCAACAATTTTTTTAAAGCACAAGAGTCTTAGCAAACAATAATCGCGAAGCGACTAATAAGAAATCAACAAAATTTTAATTAAACTTTTTGCGCTGGCTCAATTGTCAATCGCGAAGCGACAAATTAAACTTCAACAATATTTTTAAAGCACAAGAGTCTTAGCAAACAATAATCGCGAAGCGACTAAAAAAAAATCAACAAAATTTTAATTAAACTTTTTGCGTTGGCTCAACTGTCAATCGCGAAGCGACAAATTAAACTTCAACAATTTTTTTAAAGCACAAGAGTCTTAGCAAACAATAATCGCGAAGCGACTAATAAGAAATCAACAAAATTTTAATTAAACTTTTTGCGCTGGCTCAATTGTCAATCGCGAAGCGACAAATTAAACTTCAACAATTTTTTTGAAGCACAAGAGTCTTAGCAAACATTAATCGCGAAGCGACTAATAAGATATCAACAAAATTTTAATTAAACTTTTTGTGTTGGCTCAACTGTCAATTGCGAAGCGACAAATTAAACTTCAACAATTTTTTTAAAGCACAAGAGTCTTAGCAAACAATAATCGCGAAGCAACTAAAAAGAAATCAACAAAATTTTAATTAAACTTTTTGCGCTGGCTCAATTGTCAATCGCGAAGCGACAAATTAAACTTCAACAATTTTTTTAAAGCACAAGAGTCTTAGCAAACATTAATCGCGAAGCGACTAATAAAAAATCAACAAAATTTTAATTAAACTTTTTGCGTTGGCTCAATTGTCAATCGCGAAGCGACAAATTGAACTTCAGCAATTTTTTTAAAGCACAAGAGTCTTAGCAAACAATAATCGCGAAGCGACTAATAAGAAATTAACAAAATTTTAATTAAACTTTTTGCGTTGGCTCAACTGTCAATCGCGAAGCGACAAATTAAACTTCAACAATTTTTTTAAAGCACAAGAGTCTTAGCAAACAATAATCGCGAAGCGACTAATAAGAAATCAACAAAATTTTAATTAAACTTTTTGCGCTGGCTCAATTGTCAATCGCGAAGCGACAAATTAAACTTCAACAATATTTTTAAAGCACAAGAGTCTTAGCAAACAATAATCGCGAAGCGACTAAAAAAAAATCAACAAAATTTTAATTAAACTTTTTGCGTTGGCTCAACTGTCAATCGCGAAGCGACAAATTAAACTTCAACAATTTTTAAAAAGCACAAGAGTCTTAGCAAACAATAATCGCAAAGCGACTAATAAGGAATCAACAAAATTTCAATTAAACTTTTTGCGCTGGCTCAATTGTCAAACGCAAAGCGACAAATTAAAGTTCAACAATTTTTTTAAAGCACAAGAGTCTTAGCAAACAATAATCGCGAAGCGACTATTAAGGAATTAACAAAATTTTAATTAAACTTTTTGCGTTGGCTCAACTGTCAATCGCGAAGCGACAAATTAAACTTCAACAATATTTTTAAAGCACAAGAGTCTTAGCAAACAATAATCGCGAAGCGACTAATAAGAAATCAACAAAATTTTAATTAAACTTTTTGCGCTGGCTCAATTGTCAATCGCGAAGCGACAAATTAAACTTCAACAATTTTTTAAAGCACAAGAGTCTTAGCAAACATTAATCGCGAAGCGACTAATAAGGAATCAACAAAATTTTAATTAAACTTTTTGCGCTGGCTCAATTGTCAATCGCGAAGCGACAAATTAAACTTCAACAATTTTTTTAAAGCACAAGAGTCTTAGCAAACATTAATCGCGAAGCGACTAATAAGGAATCAACAAAATTTTAATTAAACTTTTTGCGTTGGCTCAATTGTCAATCGCGAAGCGACAAATTAAACTTCAACAATTTTTTAAAGCACAAGAGTCTTAGCAAACATTAATCGCGAAGCGACTAATAAGGAATCAACAAAATTTTAATTAAACTTTTTGCGCTGGCTCAATTGTCAATCGCGAAGCGACAAATTAAACTTCAACAATTTTTTTAAAGCACAAGAGTCTTAGCAAACATTAATCGCGAAGCGACTAATAAGGAATCAACAAAATTTTAATTAAACTTTTTGCGTTGGCTCAATTGTCAATCGCGAAGCGACAAATTAAACTTCAACAATTTTTTTAAAGCACAAAAGTCTTAGCAAACAATAATCGCGAGGCGACTAATAAGGAATCAACAAAATTTTAATTAAACTTTTTGTGCTAGCTCAATTGTCAATCGCGAAGCGACAAAATAAACTTCAACAATTTTGTTAAAGCTTAAGAGTCTTAGTAAAGAATAATCGCGAAGCGACTAATAAGGAATCAATCAAATTTTAATTAAACTTCTGGCGCTGGCTCAATTGTCAAACGCGAAGCGACAAATTAAACTTCAACAATTTTTTTAAAGCACAAAAGTCTTAGCAAACAATAATCGCGAAGCGACTATTAAAAAATCAACAAAATTTTAATTAAACTTTTTGCGCTGACTCAATTGTCTATCGCGAAGCGACAAAATAAACTTCAACAATTTTTTTAAAGCACTAGAGTCTTAGCAAACAATAATCGCGAAGCGACTAATAAAGAATCAACAAAATTTTAATTAAACTTTTTGCGCTAGCTCAATTGTCAATCGCGAAGCGACAAATTAAACTTCAACAATTTTTTTTAAGCACAAAAGTCTTAGCAAACAATAATCGCAAAGCGACTATTAAAGAATCAACAAAATTTTAATTAAACTTTTTGCGCTGACCCAATTGTCAATCGCGAAGCGACAAATTAAACTACAACAATTTTTCTAACTCACAAAAGTCTTAGCAAACAATAATCGCGAAGCGACTAATAAGGAATCAAGAAAATTTTAATTAAACTTTTTGCGCTGGCTCAATTGTCAATCGCGAAGCGACAAATTAAACTACAACAATTTTTCTAAATCACAAAAGTCTTAGCAAACAATAATCGCGAAGCGACTAGTAAGGAATCAACAAAATTTTAATTAAACTTTTTGCGCTAGCTCAATTGTCAATCGCGAAGCGACAAATTTAACTTCAACAATTTTTTTTAAGCACAAAAGTCTTAGCAAACAATAATCGCAAAGCGACTATTAAAGAATCAACAAAATTTTAATTAAACTTTTTGCGCTGGCTCAATTGTCAATCGCGAAGCGACAAATTAAACTACAACAATTTTTCTAAATCACAAAAGTCTTAGCAAACAATAATCGGAAGCGACTAGTAAGGAATCAACAAAATTTGAATTCAAGTTTTTGCGCTGGCTCAATTGTCAATCGCGAAGCGACAAATTAAACTTCAATAATTTTTTAAAAATTCAAAAGTCTTAGCAAACAATAATCGCGAAGCGACTAATGAAGAATCAACAAAATTTCAATTAAACTTTTTGCAGTCGCTCAATTGTCAATCGCAAAGCGACAAATTAAACTTCAATAATTTTTTAAAAATTCAAAAGTCTTAGCAAACAATAATCGCGAAGCGACTAATGAAGAATCAACAAAATTTCAATTAAACTTTTTGCGTTGGCTCAATTGTCAATCGCAAAGCGACAAATTAAACTTCAATAATTTTTTAAAAATTCAAAAGTCTTAGCAAACAATAATCGCGAAGCGACTAATGAAGAATCAACAAAATTTCAATTAAACTTTTTGCAGTCGCTCAATTGTCAATCGCAAAGCGACAAATTAAACTTCAACAATTTTTTTAAAACACAAGCGTCTTAGCAAACAGTAATCGCTAAGCGACTAATAAGGAATCAACAAAATTTCAATTAAACTTTTTGCGCTGGCTCAATTGTCAATTGCGAAGCGACAAATTAAACTTCAACAATTTTTATAAAGCACAAGTGTCTTAGCAAACAATAATCGCAAAGCGACTAATGAGGAATCAACAACATTTTAATTAAACTTTTTGCGCTGGCTCAATTGTCAATCGCAAAGCGACAAATTAAACTTCAATAATTTTTTAAAAATTCAAAAGTCTTAGCAAACAATAATCGCGAAGCGACTAATGAAGAATCAACAAAATTTCAATTAAACTTTTTGCAGTCGCTCAATTGTCAATCGCAAAGCGACAAATTAAACTTCAATAATTTTTTAAAAATTCAAAAGTCTTAGCAAACAATAATCGCGAAGCGACTAATGAAGAATCAACAAAATTTCAATTAAACTTTTTGCGTTGGCTCAATTGTCAATCGCAAAGCGACAAATTAAACTTCAATAATTTTTTAAAAATTCAAAAGTCTTAGCAAACAATAATCGCGAAGCGACTAATGAAGAATCAACAAAATTTCAATTAAACTTTTTGCAGTCGCTCAATTGTCAATCGCAAAGCGACAAATTAAACTTCAACAATTTTTTTAAAACACAAGCGTCTTAGCAAACAGTAATCGCTAAGCGACTAATAAGGAATCAACAAAATTTCAATTAAACTTTTTGCGCTGGCTCAATTGTCAATTGCGAAGCGACAAATTAAACTTCAACAATTTTTTTAAAGCACAAGAGTCTTAGCAAACAATAATCGCGAAGCGACTAATAAGAAATCAACAAAATTTTAATTAAACTTTTTGCGCTGGCTCAATTGTCAATCGCGAAGCGACAAATTAAACTTCAACAATATTTTTAAAGCACAAGAGTCTTAGCAAACAATAATCGCGAAGCGACTAAAAAAAAATCAACAAAATTTTAATTAAACTTTTTGCGTTGGCTCAACTGTCAATCGCGAAGCGACAAATTAAACTTCAACAATTTTTTTAAAGCACAAGAGTCTTAGCAAACAATAATCGCGAAGCGACTAATAAGAAATCAACAAAATTTTAATTAAACTTTTTGCGCTGGCTCAATTGTCAATCGCGAAGCGACAAATTAAACTTCAACAATTTTTTTGAAGCACAAGAGTCTTAGCAAACATTAATCGCGAAGCGACTAATAAGATATCAACAAAATTTTAATTAAACTTTTTGTGTTGGCTCAACTGTCAATTGCGAAGCGACAAATTAAACTTCAACAATTTTTTTAAAGCACAAGAGTCTTAGCAAACAATAATCGCGAAGCAACTAAAAAGAAATCAACAAAATTTTAATTAAACTTTTTGCGCTGGCTCAATTGTCAATCGCGAAGCGACAAATTAAACTTCAACAATTTTTTTAAAGCACAAGAGTCTTAGCAAACATTAATCGCGAAGCGACTAATAAAAAATCAACAAAATTTTAATTAAACTTTTTGCGTTGGCTCAATTGTCAATCGCGAAGCGACAAATTGAACTTCAGCAATTTTTTTAAAGCACAAGAGTCTTAGCAAACAATAATCGCGAAGCGACTAATAAGAAATTAACAAAATTTTAATTAAACTTTTTGCGTTGGCTCAACTGTCAATCGCGAAGCGACAAATTAAACTTCAACAATTTTTTTAAAGCACAAGAGTCTTAGCAAACAATAATCGCGAAGCGACTAATAAGAAATCAACAAAATTTTAATTAAACTTTTTGCGCTGGCTCAATTGTCAATCGCGAAGCGACAAATTAAACTTCAACAATATTTTTAAAGCACAAGAGTCTTAGCAAACAATAATCGCGAAGCGACTAAAAAAAAATCAACAAAATTTTAATTAAACTTTTTGCGTTGGCTCAACTGTCAATCGCGAAGCGACAAATTAAACTTCAACAATTTTTAAAAAGCACAAGAGTCTTAGCAAACAATAATCGCAAAGCGACTAATAAGGAATCAACAAAATTTCAATTAAACTTTTTGCGCTGGCTCAATTGTCAAACGCAAAGCGACAAATTAAAGTTCAACAATTTTTTTAAAGCACAAGAGTCTTAGCAAACAATAATCGCGAAGCGACTATTAAGGAATTAACAAAATTTTAATTAAACTTTTTGCGTTGGCTCAACTGTCAATCGCGAAGCGACAAATTAAACTTCAACAATATTTTTAAAGCACAAGAGTCTTAGCAAACAATAATCGCGAAGCGACTAATAAGAAATCAACAAAATTTTAATTAAACTTTTTGCGCTGGCTCAATTGTCAATCGCGAAGCGACAAATTAAACTTCAACAATTTTTTAAAGCACAAGAGTCTTAGCAAACATTAATCGCGAAGCGACTAATAAGGAATCAACAAAATTTTAATTAAACTTTTTGCGCTGGCTCAATTGTCAATCGCGAAGCGACAAATTAAACTTCAACAATTTTTTTAAAGCACAAGAGTCTTAGCAAACATTAATCGCGAAGCGACTAATAAGGAATCAACAAAATTTTAATTAAACTTTTTGCGTTGGCTCAATTGTCAATCGCGAAGCGACAAATTAAACTTCAACAATTTTTTAAAGCACAAGAGTCTTAGCAAACATTAATCGCGAAGCGACTAATAAGGAATCAACAAAATTTTAATTAAACTTTTTGCGCTGGCTCAATTGTCAATCGCGAAGCGACAAATTAAACTTCAACAATTTTTTAAAGCACAAGAGTCTTAGCAAACATTAATCGCGAAGCGACTAATAAGAAATTAACAAAATTTTAATTAAACTTTTTGCGTTGGCTCAACTGTCAATCGCGAAGCGACAAATTAAACTTCAACAATTTTTAAAAAGCACAAGAGTCTTAGCAAACAATAATCGCAAAGCGACTAATAAGGAATCAACAAAATTTCAATTAAACTTTTTGCGCTGGCTCAATTGTCAAACGCAAAGCGACAAATTAAAGTTCAACAATTTTTTTAAAGCACAAGAGTCTTAGCAAACAATAATCGCGAAGCGACTAATAAGAAATCAACAAAATTTTAATTAAACTTTTTGCGCTGGCTCAATTGTCAATCGCGAAGCGACAAATTAAACTTCAACAATATTTTTAAAGCACAAGAGTCTTAGCAAACAATAATCGCGAAGCGACTAAAAAAAAATCAACAAAATTTTAATTAAACTTTTTGCGTTGGCTCAACTGTCAATCGCGAAGCGACAAATTAAACTTCAACAATTTTTTTAAAGCACAAGAGTCTTAGCAAACAATAATCGCGAAGCGACTAATAAGAAATCAACAAAATTTTAATTAAACTTTTTGCGCTGGCTCAATTGTCAATCGCGAAGCGACAAATTAAACTTCAACAATTTTTTTGAAGCACAAGAGTCTTAGCAAACATTAATCGCGAAGCGACTAATAAGATATCAACAAAATTTTAATTAAACTTTTTGTGTTGGCTCAACTGTCAATTGCGAAGCGACAAATTAAACTTCAACAATTTTTTTAAAGCACAAGAGTCTTAGCAAACAATAATCGCGAAGCAACTAAAAAGAAATCAACAAAATTTTAATTAAACTTTTTGCGCTGGCTCAATTGTCAATCGCGAAGCGACAAATTAAACTTCAACAATTTTTTTAAAGCACAAGAGTCTTAGCAAACATTAATCGCGAGGCGACTAATAAAAAATCAACAAAATTTTAATTAAACTTTTTGCGTTGGCTCAATTGTCAATCGCGAAGCGACAAATTGAACTTCAGCAATTTTTTTAAAGCACAAGAGTCTTAGCAAACAATAATCGCGAAGCGACTAATAAGAAATTAACAAAATTTTAATTAAACTTTTTGCGTTGGCTCAACTGTCAATCGCGAAGCGACAAATTAAACTTCAACAATTTTTTTAAAGCACAAGAGTCTTAGCAAACAATAATCGCGAAGCGACTAATAAGAAATCAACAAAATTTTAATTAAACTTTTTGCGCTGGCTCAATTGTCAATCGCGAAGCGACAAATTAAACTTCAACAATATTTTTAAAGCACAAGAGTCTTAGCAAACAATAATCGCGAAGCGACTAAAAAAAAATCAACAAAATTTTAATTAAACTTTTTGCGTTGGCTCAACTGTCAATCGCGAAGCGACAAATTAAACTTCAACAATTTTTAAAAAGCACAAGAGTCTTAGCAAACAATAATCGCAAAGCGACTAATAAGGAATCAACAAAATTTCAATTAAACTTTTTGCGCTGGCTCAATTGTCAAACGCAAAGCGACAAATTAAAGTTCAACAATTTTTTTAAAGCACAAGAGTCTTAGCAAACAATAATCGCGAAGCGACTATTAAGGAATTAACAAAATTTTAATTAAACTTTTTGCGTTGGCTCAACTGTCAATCGCGAAGCGACAAATTAAACTTCAACAATATTTTTAAAGCACAAGAGTCTTAGCAAACAATAATCGCGAAGCGACTAATAAGAAATCAACAAAATTTTAATTAAACTTTTTGCGCTGGCTCAATTGTCAATCGCGAAGCGACAAATTAAACTTCAACAATTTTTTAAAGCACAAGAGTCTTAGCAAACATTAATCGCGAAGCGACTAATAAGGAATCAACAAAATTTTAATTAAACTTTTTGCGCTGGCTCAATTGTCAATCGCGAAGCGACAAATTAAACTTCAACAATTTTTTTAAAGCACAAGAGTCTTAGCAAACATTAATCGCGAAGCGACTAATAAGGAATCAACAAAATTTTAATTAAACTTTTTGCGTTGGCTCAATTGTCAATCGCGAAGCGACAAATTAAACTTCAACAATTTTTTAAAGCACAAGAGTCTTAGCAAACATTAATCGCGAAGCGACTAATAAGGAATCAACAAAATTTTAATTAAACTTTTTGCGCTGGCTCAATTGTCAATCGCGAAGCGACAAATTAAACTTCAACAATTTTTTTAAAGCACAAGAGTCTTAGCAAACATTAATCGCGAAGCGACTAATAAGGAATCAACAAAATTTTAATTAAACTTTTTGCGTTGGCTCAATTGTCAATCGCGAAGCGACAAATTAAACTTCAACAATTTTTTTAAAGCACAAAAGTCTTAGCAAACAATAATCGCGAGGCGACTAATAAGGAATCAACAAAATTTTAATTAAACTTTTTGTGCTAGCTCAATTGTCAATCGCGAAGCGACAAAATAAACTTCAACAATTTTGTTAAAGCTTAAGAGTCTTAGTAAAGAATAATCGCGAAGCGACTAATAAGGAATCAATCAAATTTTAATTAAACTTCTGGCGCTGGCTCAATTGTCAAACGCGAAGCGACAAATTAAACTTCAACAATTTTTTTAA
This sequence comes from Tachinus rufipes, assembly GCA_963932245.1. Lineage (NCBI taxonomy): Eukaryota > Metazoa > Arthropoda > Insecta > Coleoptera > Staphylinidae > Tachinus > Tachinus rufipes. The sequence goes on along the minus strand of OZ010748.1, from coordinate 91,025,451 downwards.
AGCACAAAAGTCTTAGCAAACAATAATCGCGAAGCGACTATTAAAAAATCAACAAAATTTTAATTAAACTTTTTGCGCTGACTCAATTGTCTATCGCGAAGCGACAAAATAAACTTCAACAATTTTTTTAAAGCACTAGAGTCTTAGCAAACAATAATCGCGAAGCGACTAATAAAGAATCAACAAAATTTTAATTAAACTTTTTGCGCTAGCTCAATTGTCAATCGCGAAGCGACAAATTAAACTTCAACAATTTTTTTTAAGCACAAAAGTCTTAGCAAACAATAATCGCAAAGCGACTATTAAAGAATCAACAAAATTTTAATTAAACTTTTTGCGCTGACCCAATTGTCAATCGCGAAGCGACAAATTAAACTACAACAATTTTTCTAACTCACAAAAGTCTTAGCAAACAATAATCGCGAAGCGACTAATAAGGAATCAAGAAAATTTTAATTAAACTTTTTGCGCTGGCTCAATTGTCAATCGCGAAGCGACAAATTAAACTTCAACAATTTTTTTAAAGCACAAAAGTCTTAGCAAACAATAATCGCGAAGCGACTATTAAAAAATCAACAAAATTTTAATTAAACTTTTTGCGCTGACTCAATTGTCTATCGCGAAGCGACAAAATAAACTTCAACAATTTTTTTAAAGCACTAGAGTCTTAGCAAACAATAATCGCGAAGCGACTAATAAAGAATCAACAAAATTTTAATTAAACTTTTTGCGCTAGCTCAATTGTCAATCGCGAAGCGACAAATTAAACTTCAACAATTTTTTTTAAGCACAAAAGTCTTAGCAAACAATAATCGCAAAGCGACTATTAAAGAATCAACAAAATTTTAATTAAACTTTTTGCGCTGACCCAATTGTCAATCGCGAAGCGACAAATTAAACTACAACAATTTTTCTAACTCACAAAAGTCTTAGCAAACAATAATCGCGAAGCGACTAATAAGGAATCAAGAAAATTTTAATTAAACTTTTTGCGCTGGCTCAATTGTCAATCGCGAAGCGACAAATTAAACTACAACAATTTTTCTAAATCACAAAAGTCTTAGCAAACAATAATCGCGAAGCGACTAGTAAGGAATCAACAAAATTTTAATTAAACTTTTTGCGCTAGCTCAATTGTCAATCGCGAAGCGACAAATTTAACTTCAACAATTTTTTTTAAGCACAAAAGTCTTAGCAAACAATAATCGCAAAGCGACTATTAAAGAATCAACAAAATTTTAATTAAACTTTTTGCGCTGGCTCAATTGTCAATCGCGAAGCGACAAATTAAACTACAACAATTTTTCTAAATCACAAAAGTCTTAGCAAACAATAATCGGAAGCGACTAGTAAGGAATCAACAAAATTTGAATTCAAGTTTTTGCGCTGGCTCAATTGTCAATCGCGAAGCGACAAATTAAACTTCAATAATTTTTTAAAAATTCAAAAGTCTTAGCAAACAATAATCGCGAAGCGACTAATGAAGAATCAACAAAATTTCAATTAAACTTTTTGCAGTCGCTCAATTGTCAATCGCAAAGCGACAAATTAAACTTCAATAATTTTTTAAAAATTCAAAAGTCTTAGCAAACAATAATCGCGAAGCGACTAATGAAGAATCAACAAAATTTCAATTAAACTTTTTGCGTTGGCTCAATTGTCAATCGCAAAGCGACAAATTAAACTTCAATAATTTTTTAAAAATTCAAAAGTCTTAGCAAACAATAATCGCGAAGCGACTAATGAAGAATCAACAAAATTTCAATTAAACTTTTTGCAGTCGCTCAATTGTCAATCGCAAAGCGACAAATTAAACTTCAACAATTTTTTTAAAACACAAGCGTCTTAGCAAACAGTAATCGCTAAGCGACTAATAAGGAATCAACAAAATTTCAATTAAACTTTTTGCGCTGGCTCAATTGTCAATTGCGAAGCGACAAATTAAACTTCAACAATTTTTATAAAGCACAAGTGTCTTAGCAAACAATAATCGCAAAGCGACTAATGAGGAATCAACAACATTTTAATTAAACTTTTTGCGCTGGCTCAATTGTCAATCGCAAAGCGACAAATTAAACTTCAATAATTTTTTAAAAATTCAAAAGTCTTAGCAAACAATAATCGCGAAGCGACTAATAAGGAATCAACAAAATTTTAATTAAACTTTTTGCGTTGGCTCAATTGTCAATCGCAAAGCGACAAATTAAACTTCAATAATTTTTTAAAAATTTAAAAGTCTTAGCAAACAATAATCGCGAAGCGACTAATAAGAAATCAACAAAATTTTAATTAAACTTTTTGCGTTGGCTCAATTGTCAATCGCGAAGCGACAAATTAAACTTCAACAATTTTTATAAAACAGAAGTGTCTTAGCAAACAATAATCGCGAAGCGACTAATGAGGAATCAACAAAATTTTAATTAAACTTTTTGCGTTGGCTCAATTGTCAATCGCAAAGCGACAAATTAAACTTCAATAATTTTTTAAAAATTCAAAAGTCTTAGCAAACAATAATCGCGAAGCGACTAATGAAGAATCAACAAAATTTCAATTAAACTTTTTGCGTTGGCTCAATTGTCAATCGCAAAGCGACAAATTAAACTTCAATAATTTTTTAAAAATTCAAAAGTCTTAGCAAACAATAATCGCGAAGCGACTAATGAAGAATCAACAAAATTTCAATTAAACTTTTTGCAGTCGCTCAATTGTCAATCGCAAAGCGACAAATTAAACTTCAACAATTTTTTTAAAACACAAGCGTCTTAGCAAACAGTAATCGCTAAGCGACTAATAAGGAATCAACAAAATTTCAATTAAACTTTTTGCGCTGGCTCAATTGTCAATTGCGAAGCGACAAATTAAACTTCAACAATTTTTATAAAGCACAAGTGTCTTAGCAAACAATAATCGCAAAGCGACTAATGAGGAATCAACAACATTTTAATTAAACTTTTTGCGCTGGCTCAATTGTCAATCGCAAAGCGACAAATTAAACTTCAATAATTTTTTAAAAATTCAAAAGTCTTAGCAAACAATAATCGCGAAGCGACTAATAAGGAATCAACAAAATTTTAATTAAACTTTTTGCGTTGGCTCAATTGTCAATCGCAAAGCGACAAATTAAACTTCAATAATTTTTTAAAAATTTAAAAGTCTTAGCAAACAATAATCGCGAAGCGACTAATAAGAAATCAACAAAATTTTAATTAAACTTTTTGCGTTGGCTCAATTGTCAATCGCGAAGCGACAAATTAAACTTCAACAATTTTTATAAAACAGAAGTGTCTTAGCAAACAATAATCGCGAAGCGACTAATGAGGAATCAACAAAATTTTAATTAAACTTTTTGCGTTGGCTCAATTGTCAATCGCAAAGCGACAAATTAAACTTCAATAATTTTTTAAAAATTCAAAAGTCTTAGCAAACAATAAACGCGAAGCGACTAATAAGGAATCAACAAAATTTTAATTAAATTTTTTGCGCTGGCTCAATTGTCAATCGCGAAGCGACAAATTGAACTTCAACAATTTTTATAAAGCACAAGTGTCTTAGCAAACAATAATCGCGAAGCGACTAATAAGGAATCAACAAAATTTTAATTAAACTTTTTGCGTTGGCTCAATAAAATTGTCAATCGCAAAGCGACAAATTAAACTTCAATAATTTTTTAAAAATTCAAAAGTCTTAGCAAACAATAAACGCGAAGCGACTAATAAGGAATCAACAAAATTTTAATTAAATTTTTTGCGCTGGCTCAATTGTCAATCGCGAAGCGACAAATTGAACTTCAACAATTTTTTTAAAGCACAAGAGTTTTAGCAAACAATAATCGCGAAGCGACTAATAAGAAATCAACAAAATTTTAATTAAACTTTTTGCGTTGGCTCAATTGTCAATCGCAAAGCGACAAATTAAACTTCAATAATTTTTTAAAAATTTAAAAGTCTTAGCAAACAATAATCGCGAAGCGACTAATAAGAAATCAACAAAATTTTAATTAAACTTTTTGCGCTGGCTCAATTGTCAATCGCGAAGCGACAAATTAAACTTCAACAAATTTTTCAAAGCTTAAATGTCTTAGCAAACAATAATCGCAAAGCGACTAATAAGGAATCAACAAAATTTGAATTAAACTTATTGCGCTGGCTCAATTGTCAATCGCGAAGCGACAAATTAAACTTTAACAATTTTTTTAAAGCACAAGAGTCTTAGCAAACAATAATCGCGAAGCGACTAACAAGGAATCAACAAAATTTGAATTAAACTTTCTGCGTTGGCTCAATTGTCAATCGCGAAGCGACAAATTAAACTTCAACAATTTTTTTAAAGCACAAGAGTCTTAGCAAACAATAATCGCGAAGCGACTAATAAAGAATCAACAAAATTTGAATTAAACTTTCTGCGTTGGCTCAATTGTCAATCGCAAAGCGACAAATTAAACTTCAACAATTTTTATAAAGTACAAAAGTCTTAGCAAACAATAATCGCAAAGCGACCAGTAAGGAATCAACAAAATTTGAATTAAAGTTTTTGCGCTGGCTCAATTGTCAATCGCGAAGCGACAAATAAAATTTCAACAATTTTTATAAAGTACAAGAGTCTTAGCAAACAATAATCGCAAAGCGACTAATGAGGAATCAACAAAATTTTAATTAAACTTTCTGCGTTGGCTCAATTGTCAATCGCGAAGCGACAAATTAAACTTCAACAATTTTTTTAAAGCACAAGAGTCTTAGCAAACAATAATCGCAAAGCGACGAATAAGAAATCAACAAAATTTTAATTAAACTTTTTGCGTTGGCTCAATTGTCAATCGCGAAGCGACAAATTAAACTTCAACAATTTTTTAAAACACAAGAGTCTCAGCAAACAATAATCGCAAAGCGACTATTAAGGAATCAACAAAATTTTAATTAAACTTTTTGCGCTGGCTCAATTGTCAATCGCGAAGCGACATAGTAAACGTCAACATTTTTTTTATTAAAGTTATAAGCTCTTAGCAAACAACAATCGCGAAGTGACAGATAAGAAATCAGACAAAAATCAATTTAAATTTTTGCGGTCCTACAACTGTCAATCGCGAAGCGACATAGTAAACGTCAACAATTTTTTTATTAAAGTTAAAAGCTCTTAGCAAACAACAATCGCGAAGTGACAGATAAGAAATCAGAAAAAAATCAATTTAAATTTTTGCGGTCCTACAACTGTCAATCGCGAAGCGACATAGTAAACGTCAACATTTTTTGATTAAAATTAAAGCTCTTAGCAAACAACAATTGCGAAGCAACAGATAAGAAATCAGAAAAAAATCAATTTAAATATTTGTGGTCCCACAACTGTCAATCGCGAAGCGACATAGTAAACGTCAACATTTTTTTATTAAAGTTATAAGCTCTTAGCAAACAACAATCGCGAAGCGTCAGATAAGAAATCAGAAAAAAATCAATTTAAATTATTGCGGACCCACAACTGTCAATCGCGAAGCGACATAGTAAACGTCAACATTTTATTATTAAAGTTATAAGCTCTTAGCAAGCAACAATCGCGAAGCGACAGATAAGAAATCAGAAAAAAATCAATTTAAGTTATTGCGGACCCACAACTGTCAATCGCGAAGCGACATAGTAAACGTCAACATTTTATTATTAAAGTTATAAGCTCTTAGCAAGCAACAATCGCGAAGCGACAGATAAGAAATCAGAAAAAAATCAATTTAAATTATTGCGGACCCACAACTGTCAATCGCGAAGCGACATAGTAAACGTCAACATTTCTTTATTAAAAATATAAGCTCTTAGCAAACAACAATCGCGAAGTGAATCGATAATCGACATAGTAAACGTTATCAATTTTAGTTTTAAGGTCACAGCAAACAACATTAGATCTTATTCACAATTTGCATTTAATTGTGTATTACTAAATTTGCAAATATCGATTGTAAATTAAATAATTTAAAAAAAGAAAATTCATTAAACTTTGAATTTAAACTTCAATCGGATTGTCAACGTGATTTCAAAAGCAAATATACTCAAGTGGCCGGACACTTGTCTTTATATAAAAGCGTTTTGCCGGATAATCTCTTTGTTTGCAAAAAAAGCCTCGGGTTTACTTTCCCCCTCGTTACACGGAGGAAGGACTTGACAACAGAGAACTAACCGGAGGCTTTTTATTTAACACCGCTGCTGCTGTCCCATTCTTTTATAAGTGAAAAAATAAAAGGAATAAAAAAGCGCGTCGACGACATCGTTCCCCAGTTTGCGTGGCACTCTCGTTTAGGGATTATAAAAGGGGCGGGTGGAGGAAATTGCGTTATCTCGCTAAACGGTGATCGCATGGCCGCAATAAACACTCTCGGGATTAAAGGGACGCGGCAGTAAAGTCCCAAATTGAGGAAAACTGTTAAAGAAACAATTGACAGCAACTGGAACAACAAAGGGAAAGCTAAGTGAATTGATACCGTTATATAATACAAAGTATTTGTTTGTAAATTGAAACAATTTAAATTATACATTACAATTATGCTTAATACATTAATTTTAGTTTTGTGTTGTATTTACCTTTAAAAATCTAGGAAATCTAAGTAGGGGCTGTGGACCTAAGCGTATTTGCAACAAATCTAGAGGGCACAGGGCCGCCAGATCCAACAGGAAGGCACGTGATGACAAGTAGTGTTTGGCCAGCTTCTTCGAGTCGTAGACCATAAGTCCTTGTTCGAGATAACCGGTCCTCAATTGCACGACCACATCGAGCAGGAAGAAGACATCGCTGAGCGAATCGCATGCCAGCCAGAATCCAGAAAGCAACGCCTGCAATTCAATCATTACAAACAACAAACTTTAAATTAATTAATTAATTACCTGAAATTCGGGGAAGCTCTGTCTGACAATTAGAGCCCATAGATTGTAGAGCACGGATATGGTGAGGACAAGCAGCCAATAGAAATAAAAGTTTTCATCTGGATTGACTACGGTTCGGGGCTGCTTTCGTTGGCGTCTTCGACGTCTTGAAGCGGAATGTGCGTCGCCGCCTGTTCCGCCTTCGCTGCCGGTATCTTCGACGGTTTCCTGCGTTTCCGGTATTTGACGGGTAGAAAACCGTTGAAGAAATGAATCTTCTCGCTTCAGTGGTGGTTTCTGAAACAAAAACTATATCAGAAAGAATACATTTGTCACAAAAGTGAGCTTTCTAGCGACCAACTAAAGGGGTCTAGACTATATAGACCTCACGCCCTACTTAATCCTTTTGAAAAGTGACTGTTCCAATTTTGACTTCCTAAAAATCATGCTAATCATACAATTCATTACTAAGCATTAATTACAAATCTACAATTACAACAAAATGCAAAATTTCCGTCAAAATTGCGTCACTTAAATTGAGTTTACTCATTAATTACTTGAAATATTAAGTTGCGGTTTTCAAAAATAGACTCAGCATACTTGATTCTATTAAAAAATACTAAAATTTGTTTTTTAAAAAATTCAAAATTTGTGTTATCACCAAAAGAACAAAGTTTTTAATAATTTCCGTTAAAATTGCTCCACTTAAATTGAGGTTACGCATTAATTACTTGGAATATTGAGTTGCGGTTTTCAAAAATAGACTCAGCATACTTGATTTCATTAAAAAATACTATAAATTATTTATAGAAATTTCCAAAATTTGTGTTATCAGCAAAAGAAGAAAGTTTTTAATAATTTCCGTAAGAATTGCGTCACTTAAATTGAGTTTACGCATTAATTACTTGAAATAATAAGTTGCGGTTTTCAAAAATAGACTCAGCTTACTTGATTTTATTATAAAATACTAAAATTTAATTTTAGAAATTTCCAAAATTTGTTTTATCACCAAAAGAACAAAGTTTTTAATAATTTCCGTTAAAATTGCTCCACTTAAATTGAGTTTACGCATTAATTACTTGGAATATTGAGTTGCGGTTTTCAAAAATGGACTCAGCTTACTTAATTTTATTATAAAATACTGAAAATTTATTTTAAAAATTTCCAAAATATGTGTTATCATCAAAAGAAATAAGTTTTTAATAATTTCCGTTAAAATTGCTCCACTTAAATTGAGTTTACGCATTAATTACTTGGAATATTGAGTTGCGGTTTTCAAAAATGGACTCAGCTTACTTAATTTTATTATAAAATACTGAAAATTTATTTTAAAAATTTCCAAAATATGTGTTATCATCAAAAGAAATAAGTTTTTAATAATTTCCGTTAAAATTGCTCCACTTAAATTGAGTTTACGCATTAATTACTTGAAATATTAAGTTGCGGTTTTTAAAAATAGACTCAGCATACTTGATTTCATTAAAAAATACTAAAAATTATTTATAGAAATTTCCAAAATTTGTGTTATCAGCAAAAGAAAAAAGTTTTTAATAAATTCCGTTAAAATTGATCCACTTAAATTGAGTTTACGCATTAATTACTTAAAATATTAAGTTGCGGTTTTCAAAAATAGACTTAGCATACTTGATTCTATTAAAAAATACTAAAAATTATTTTTAGAAATTTTCAATATTTGTGTTATCGCCAAAAGAAAGAAGTTTATAATAATTTTCGTTAAAATTGCGTCACTTAAATTGTGTTTACGCATTAAATACTTAAAATATTAAGTTGCGGTTTTTAAAAATAGACTCAGCATACTTGATTTTATTAAAAAACACTAAAAATTGTTTTAAGAAATTTTTTAAATTTGTGTTATCTCCAAAAAAAAAAACTTTTATTAATTTCTGTTAGAATTGCTTCACTTAAATTGAGTTTACGCATTAATTACAATCAAGTTAAAGTCGAACATCAATAAAAAAAAACCATTCAATAAATTTTGATCAAATTCAGAATCAACAACCTTTAAAAAACACCCAAAAGATTGATTTAATCATAAATGCACATAAGTATTCCAAAAAGCATGAATTATTAATTTATATAAATAACTAACAAAAAGGTCATTGACCTTTGAGTAATTTTATAATTATTAAAACGAATAAAGCCATTACTGCATAGTAATAAATGTAATAGTATACATAAACGTACGTTACACGACTAAGAACAAGTCAATACACGATTGGCGCTTATATAAGCGTAAGCAACATTACATAATGTAGTGCAATAAGCACTAACCTAATCAATGATTGTATTTATAAACACATCATATGAAAGGTAATTTAATCACCATCAATTTATAAAGAATACAATTTTTCAATCCAGGCCTTCGTTAAGTATATAATTAACAAAATTACCCGGTTATCTGATTAAGACCAATATATGTGATTCCTGTTACCTTATGTTATGTATACAACTCCTGATATGTTCTCATGATATCCTGTTTATATAAGCACCACCCACAACACGTATTCACTTGTTTTACTGCAAACATAACGAAACACAAGATGGCCATCCGTAGGCGGATCGAGCACTGCACAGCGATGGCTGCCACTGAGAGTGAAGGTGATGTGACGTCAGTCTCCCACTATGCGTATGATCGATTCGCGCAAAGCCAACTTTGCTCCGTACATAAGTACTGAAGGCGCATAAGGAATTTAGAGTTGAATATTGAAATATAAGACCAGGACACTATAATACTGATTTTAGGATAGAATTTTGCAATCAACTCCTGCTAAGGCTACAATTATTGCAAGATTAACTCAAAATGTACACCAACCATACTTAAGACATTACTTAAGATGACTACAAGCTCAAAATTATAATTATAAAATCAAAAATATTTTTTATAATTTTTTGTAAACAGTTGATTTTACTAAAAAATAGAATCTTGCACACAACTCATGCTGAAGCTTTATGACGTTTATGATAATTCAAAAACAATTAATGACAGTTCACAAACATTTTATCACGTTTCTGACAGATCACGGACATTTGGTGACGTTCCTAACATCTCACAAACATTTCGTGACCGCTCAGAAACATTTTATGACATTTATGATGATTCCAAAACAAATAATGACAGTTCACAAATATTTTATAACGTTTCTGACGGATCACGGATAATTTATGACGTTCTTAATATCTAACAAACATTTCATAACCGCTCAGATACATTTTGTGACGTTTATGATAATTCAGAAACAATTAATGACAGTTCACAAATATTTTGTCACGATTCTAACAGATCACGGACATTTTATGACGTTCCTAACATCTCACAAACATATCATGACCGCTCAGAAACAATTTATGACGTTTATGATAGTTCAGAATTAATTAATGACAGTTCACAAACAATTTAACACGTTTTTGGCAGATTACGGACATTTTATGACGTTCATAACATTTTACAAACATTTCATGACCGCTCAGAAACAATTTATGACGTTTATGATAGTTCAGAAACAATTAATGTCAGTTCACAAACATTTTATCACGTTTCTGACAACTCACGGACATTTTATGACGTTCCTCACATCTCACAAACATTTCATGACCGCTCAGAAACATTTTATGACGTTTATGATAGTTCAGAAACAATTAATGTCAGTTCACAAACATTTTATAACATTTCTGACAGAACCCGGACATTTTATGACGTTCCTAACATCTCACAAACATATCATGACCGCTCACAAACATTTAATGACGTTTATGATAGTTCAGAAACAATTAATGACAGTTCACAAACATTTTATCACGTTTCTGACAGCTCACAAACATTTTATGACGTTCCTAACATCTCACAAACATATCATGACCTCTCAGAAACATTTAATGACGTTTATGATAGTTCAGAAACAATTAATGACAGTTCGCAAACATTTTATCACGTTTCTGACAGATCACGGACATTTTATGACGTTACTCACATCTCACAAACAATTCATGACCGCTCTGAAACATTTTATGACGTTCATGCTAGATCAAAAACAATTAATGACAGTTCACAAACAGTTTATCACGTTTCTGACAGTTCACGAACATTTCATAATCGCTCAAAAACATTTTATGACGTTTATGATATTTCAGAAACAATTAAGGACAGTTCACAAACATTTTTGACAGTTCATGGATATTTTATGACGTTCTTAACATCTCACAAACATTTCATGACCGCTCAGACACATTTTATGACGTTTATGATATTTCAGAAACAATTAATAACAGTTCACAATTATTTTATCACGTTTCTGACAGATCACGGACATTTTATGACATTCCTAACATCTCACAAACATATCATGACAGTTCAGAAACAATTTATGACGTTTATGGTAGTTCAAAAACAATTAATGCCAGTTCACAAACATTTTATCACATTTCTGACAGCTCACAAATATTTTATTACGTTCCTAACAACTCACAAACATATCATGACCGCTCAGAAACAATTTATGACATTTATGATAATTCAAAAACAATTAATGACAGTTCACAAACATTTAATCACGTTTCTGACAGATCACGGACATTTTATGACGTTCCATACATCTCACAAACATTTCATGACAGCTCAGAAACAATTTATGTTGTTTATAAAAACTCAGAAACAATTAATGACAGTTCACAAACATTTTATCACGTTTCTAACAGATCGCGGACATTTTTTGATGTTCACAAACACTTCATGACCGCTCAGAAACATTTTATGACGTTTATGATAGTTCAAAAACATTTAATGACAGTTCACAAACATTTTTTCGCGTTTCTGACGGCTTACAAACATTTTATGATGATCACAAACGTTTCATGACCGCTCAGGAACACTTTTTGACGTTTATGATAGTTCAGAAACAATTAATGACAGTTCACAAACATTTTATCACGTTTCTGACAGATCACGGAAATTTTATGACGTTCCTAACATCTTACAAACATATCATGACCGCTCAAAAACATTTTATGATGTTTATAATAGTTTAGAAACAATTAATGATAGTTCACAAACATTTTTGTCAGCTTACGGACATTTTATGACGTTTCTCACATCTCGCAAACATTTCTTAACCGCTCAGAAACAATTTATGACGTTTATGATAATTCAAAAACAATTAATGACAGTTCACAAACATTTTATTACGTTTTTGACAGATCACGGACTTTTTATGACTTTCCTAACATCTCACAAACATATCATGAACGTTCAGAAACATTTTATGACGTTTATGATAGTTCAGAAACAATTGATAAAAGTTCACAAACATTTTATCACGTTTCTGACAGTTCACGAACATTTTATAATCGCTCAAAAACATTTTATAACGTTTATGATATTTCAGAAACAATTAAGGACAGTTCACAAACATTTTTGACAGTTCATGGATATTTTATGACGTTCTTAACATCTCACAAACATTTCATGACCGCTCAGACACATTTTATGACGTTTATGATAGTTCAGAAACTATTAATGACAGTTCACAAACATTTTATCACGTTTCTGACAGCTCACAAACATTTTCTGACAATCTTTACATCTCACAAACATTTTATGACCGTTCAGAAACATTTTATGACGTTTATGAAAATTCAGAAACAATTAATGACAGTTCACAAACATTTTATCACGTTTCTGACAGCTCACGGATATTTTATGAGGTTCCTAACATCGCACAAACATAGCATGACCGCTCAGAAACATTTAATGACGTTTATGATAGTTCAGAAACAATTAATGACAGTTTACAAACACTTTATTACGTTTCTGACAGCTCACGGACATTTTATGACGTTCATAACATTTAACACACATATTATGACCGCTAAGAAACATTTAATGACTTATATGATAGTTCAGAAACAATTAATGACAGTTTACAAACATTTTATTACGTTTCTGACAGCTCACGGACAATTTATGACATTCCTAACATCTCACAAACATTTCATGACCGCTCAGAAACATTTTATGACGTTTATGAAAATTCAGAAACAATTAATGACAGTTCACAAACATTTTCCACAGCTCAGGTCATTTTATGATGTTCCTAACATCTCACAAACATTTTATGACCGCTCAAAAACATTTTATGGCGTTTATGATAGTTCAGAAACAATTAATGACAGTTCACAAACATTTTCCACAGCTCACGGACATTTTATGATGTTCCTAACATCTCACAAATATTTCATGACCGTTCAGAAACATTTTATGACGTTTATGACAGTTCAGAAACAAGTAATGATAGTTCGCAAACATTTTCCACAGCTCACGGACATTTTATTACATGACCGCTCAGAAATATTTTATGACGTTTCTGATAGTTCAGAAACAATTAATGACAGTTCACAAACATTTTATCACGTTTCTAACAGCTCACGGATATTTTATAATGTTTACAAACATTTCATGACCGCTCAGAAACATTTTATGACGTTTATGATGGTTCACAAACATTTTAAAACGTTTAAAACAGCTCACGGACATTTTATGACATTTATGACAATTCACAAAGATTTTATGACGTTTCTGACGACTTAGAGACATTTCATGACGTTTATAACATCTCACAAACATTCTAAATTTTCTCAGAAACATTTTATGACGTTTATGATAGTTCACAAACATTTTAAAACGTTTCAAACAGCTCACGGACATTTTATGAGATTTATGACAGTTCAGAAAGATTTGATGACGTTTCTGACGGCTTAGAGACATTTTATGACGTTTATAACATCTCATAAACATTCTAAAATTTCTCAGAAACGTTTTATGACGTTTATGATAGTTCACAAACAATTTTAAACGTTTTAAACTGCTCTCGGACATTTTATGACATTTATTACAGCTCACAAAGATTTGATGACGTTTCTGACGGCTTAGAGACATTTTATGACGATTATAACATCTCACAAACATTCTAAAATTTTTCAGGAACATTTTATGACGTTTATGATAGTTCACAAACATTTTAAAACGTTTCAAACTGCTCACGAACATTTTATGACATTTATGCCAGTTCAAAAAGATTTTATGACGTTTCTGACAGCTTAAGAACATTTTATGCCGTTTATAACATTTCACTAACATTCTACAATTTCTCAAGAACATTTTATGACGTTTATAATAGTTCACAAACATTTTTAAACGTTTAAAACAGCTCACGGACATTTTATGAGAGTTCACAAAAATTTGATGACGTTTCTGGCGGCTTAGAGACATTTTATGACGTTTATAACATTTCACAAACATTCTAAAATTTCTCAGGAACATTTTATGACGTTTATGATAGTTCACAGTTTTTTAAACGTTTAAAACTGCACACGGACATTTTATGACAATTATGACAATTCACATGATTTTGATGACGTTTCTGACGGCTTAGAGAAATTTTATGACGTTTATAAAATCTCACAAACATTCTACAATTTCTCAGGAACATTTTATAACGTTTATGATAGCTCACAAACATTTTTAAACGTTTAAAACAGCTTACGGACATTTTATGACATTTATGACAGTACACAAAGATTTGATGACGTTTCTGACGGCTTAGAAACATTTTATGACGCTTATAACATCTCACAAACATTCTACAGTTTCTCAGAAACATTTTATGACGTTTATGACTGTTCACAATCATTTTAAAACGTTTAAAACAGCTCACGGACATTTTATGACATTTATGACAGTTCACAAAGATTTGATGACGATTCTGACGGCTTAGAGACATTTTATGATGTTTATAACAACTCACAAACATTCTAAAATTTCCCCGGAACATTTTATAACGTTTATGATAGTTCACAAACATTTTAAAACGTTTTAAACTGCTCTCGGACATTTTATGACATTTATGACAGTTCACAAAGATTTGATGACGTTTCTGACAACTTAGAGACATTTTATGACGTTTATAACATCTCACAAACATTTTAAAAAATTTCAGGAACATTTTATGACGTTTATGATAGTTCACGAACAATTTTAAACGTTTAAACTGCTCTCGGACATTTTATGACATTTATTGCAGCTCACAAAGATTTGATGACGTTTCTGACGGCTTAGAGACATTTTATGACGTATATAACATCTCACAAACACTTTACAATTTCTCAGGAACATTTTATGACGTTTATGATAGTTCACAAACATTTTTAAACGTTTAATACAGCTCACGGACATTTTATGACATTTATGACAGTTCTCAAAAATTTGATGACGTTTCTGACGGTTTAGAGACATTTTATAACGTTTATAAGATCTCACAAACATTCTACCATTTCTCGGAAACATTTTATGACGTTTATGATAGTTCAAGAACATTTTTAGACGTTTAAAACTGCTCACGGACATATTATGACATTTATGACAGTTCACAAAGATTTGATGACGTTTCTGACGGCTTTAAAACATTTTATGACGTTTATAAAATCTCACAAAAATTCTACAATTTCTCAGGAACATTTTATAACGTTTATGATAGCTTACAAACATTTTTAAACGTTTAAAACAGCTTACGGACATTTTATGACATTTATGACAGTTCGCAAAGATTTGATGATGTTTCTGACGGCTTTAAGACATTTTATAAAGTTTATAACATCTCACAAACATTCTACAATTTCTCAGGAACATTTTATGACGTTTATGATAGCTCACAAACATTTTTAAACGTTTAAAACAGCTCAAGGACATTTTATGATATTTATGACAGTTCACAAAGATTTGATGACGTTTCTGACGGCTTAGAGACATTTTATGACGTTTATAAAATCTCACAAAAATTCTACAATTTCTCAGGAACATTTTATAACGTTTATGATAGTTCACAAATATTTTTAAACGTTTAAAACAGTTTACGGACATTTTATGACATTTATGACAGTTCGCAAAGATTTGATGACGTTTCTGACGGCTTTAAAACATTTTATGAAGTTTATAACATCTCACAAACATTCTACAATTTCTCAGGAACATTTTATAACGTTTATGATAACTCACAAACATTTTTAAACGTTTAAAACAGTTTACGGACATTTTATGACATTTATGACAGTTCGCAAAGATTTTATGACGCATCTGACAACTTAGGGACATTTTATGACGTTTATAACATCTCACAAACGTTCTACAGTTTCTCAGAAACATTTTATGATGTTTATGATAGTTCACAAACATTTTAAAACGTTTCAAACTGCTCACAAACATTTTATGACATTTATGACAGTTCACAAAGATTTTATACCGTTTCTAACAGCTTAGGGAGATTAAATAACATCTCACAAACGTTCTACATTATCTCAGGAACATTTAAGACGGTTATGATAGTTCACAACATTTTTAAATGTTTAAAACAGCTCACGGACATTTTATGACATTTAACACAATTCACAAAGATTTGATGACGTTTCTGACGGCTTAAGAGACTTTTTATGACGTTTATAACATTTCACAAATATTCTACAATTTCTCAGGAACATTTTATTACATTTATGACAGTTCACAAAAATTTTATGACGTTTATGACAGCTTAGAGACATTTTATGACCTTTATAACATCTTACAAACATTCTAAAATTTCTCAGGAACATTGTATGACGTTTATAATAGTTCACAAACATTTTAAAACGTTTAAAACAGCTCACGGACATTTTATGACATTTATGACAGTTCACAAAGATTTTATGACGTTTCTGACGACTTAGAGACATTTCATGACGTTTATAACATCTCACAAACATTCTAAAATTTCTCAGGAACATTTTATGACGTTTATGATAGTTCACAAACATTTTTAAACGTTTAAAACAGCTCACGGACATTTTATGACATTTATGGTAGTTTACAAAGATTTGATGACATTTCTGACGACTTAGAGACATTTTATGACGTTTATAACAACTCACAAACATTCAAAAAAATTTCAGAAGGATTTTATGACGTTTATGATATTTCACATACTTTTTTAAATGTTTAAAACTGCTCACGGACATTTTATGACATTTATGACAATTCACATAGATTTGATGACGTTTCTGACGGCTTGGAGACATTTTATGACGTTTATAACATCTCACAAACATTCTAAAGTTTCTCAGGAACATTTTATGACGTTTATGATAGTTCACAAACATTTTAAAACGTTTAAAACTGCTCACGGACATTTTATGACATTTATGACAGCTCACAAAAATTTTATGACGTTTCTGACGGCTTAAGGACATTTTATGACGTCTATAAAATCTCACAAACATTCTAAAATTTCTCAGGAACATTTTATGACGTTTATGATAGTTCACAAACATTTTTAAACGTTTTAAACTGCTCACGAACTTTTTATAACATTTATGACAGTTCACAAAGATTTTATAACGTTTCTGACAGCTTAGGAACATTTTATGACGTTTATAACATTTCACAAACATGTCAAAAAAGATAATGGTGATATTCAATTTCTTAATGACAAACATTTGGGTTGGTAGATCACACCAGAATATAAGTACAACTGAGGTTCCTACCCACCCACCCAAGTGTTATTAAATGATTAAAAGTTACTCCTCTCTGCAAGCGTTAAAAGTCTCTATACTCAAAGCGTAGGTAGTAATATTTAAATCTTTGATGACTAACACTTGGGCTGGTGGGTGTGTCACTCCAGAACATAAGTACGGACGCATAATTTGAACTGGGGTTCCCGCCCACCCGCCCAAGTGTTTGTCATCAAGAGATTAAAAGTTACTCCTCTCTGAAAGCGTTAAAAGTCTCTATACTCAAAGCGGTGGTGGTGATATTTAATTCTTTGATAACAAACACTTGGGTGGGTGGGTGGGTTACCCCAAAACACAAGTACGGACGCATAGTTTGAATTGAAATTCCCGCCCAAGTGTTAGTTACTCCAGAACATAAGTACGGACGCACAGTTTAAACTGGGGTTCCCGCCCACCCACCGAAGTGTTTGTCATCAAGAGATTAAAAATTATTCCTATCTGGAAGCGTTAAAAGTCTCTATATTCAAAGCGGTGGTGGTGATATTTAATTCTTTGATGACAAACACATGAGTGGGTGGGTGGGTTACCCCAAAACACAAGTACGGACGCATAGTTTGAATTGAAATTCCCGCCCAAGTGTTAGTTATCAAAAAATTAAAAATTTCCCTACTATGCAAGCGTTAAAAATCTGTATGTCAAAGGAGGTGATGGTGACATGAACCAAAAACATAAAACATTTTTTTGTTGAAAATGTTTACATTCTATCGCGTATAAACTCACACAATTTAAAAAGCTTTTTAAGATTATTAAATTGCTCATTTATCATGTAATGAGTAATAAAAAATGAGTTTAAAAAACGCAATTTGTTATAACCTCATTAAACAATGTGAGCGCAAAAAGGAGATAAAAATTCATTGAAAAATGTTTCTTTATACAATGTAAACAAACATTTTAATAAATGATTAAAATGAATAATGATTCTTCGCACCTACAAAGTACCGCTTTTTGGCATGAAAATCTGTTATGTTGTTTCACATAAAAACACAATTTCTGATGTGATGCATGCGAAAAGTTTTAAAAAGAAAAACAAATATTTCTTCCTAAGATTCCATCTCTAATAAGGTTTCCGGCACACACAACACAACTTGCGACATAAATCAAAGCGCGCGCACACTATAGAAGCAAAAACTTTTTTCATTGTCTGATATTTGATTCCGTCCTACCTAAAAACCCGCATTTCATTCCACTAAATAACATGCAATTAATTCAAAATTAATCTAAAATGGTGTCAACAAACCGTCAACTAATCCTGCTATTGTGATGGGCTTTTATGAAAAGATTAGATACTTAGCAATTGCCAAGTATCAAAAAGCGTTATTAATAGTTACCTTCTGCATGGCAGAAGAGATCTGCACTGTGGTCCTCAGTTTCATCCATCGTTGATTCGATTTTGTTCTGGAAAACAGAATTAAACAGATAATGAATTGCGATTAATTCAATTAAATTATTAAGAGTGGAAGTTTGAAAAATTAAAGAACAAACAAACTAAATTAAAGGTCACCATACAATCGCGCAAAGAGACAGCTTGGCAACATTGTAAATAGTAAATTAAAATTTAACAAAAAACAAAATAAAACAACAACGTTGGTAACTAGCTAGTTAACTAGATGGCGCGCGCTAGTAGCTTCAATGTTATTATTACATGCAACCCAATTTACTTTCGCAACAAAGACTACTACCATATTATTATCAAACCAACATGCTTGGTTAATTTTTTTATTGGTAATTCATTTTAACGCCATTCCAGTTATACCAACGTTACCATGCAGAAATTGGTTAGTTCAATGCACTTGTTAGATTATTTGCTTTAATTAAGCCCAAACATGGCATACTTATCTTAAATATTGAATTAGTATCCTCAGTGCTTACTGAGTAAACTCAATACTTACGGAGTAACCTCAATGATTACTTAGTAATCTTTTCTGATACTAAAAAAATCAATAAATACTAAGCTTATTAATTAATGCCAAAAATTTTACTGAGTCACCTTAAAAACTGCTAAGTTAACTCAAAATTAACTGAGTATCCTCAATGATTACTCAGTAACCTTTCCTGATACTAAAAGAAAAACAATAAATACTAAGCTTATTAATTATTGCCAAGAATTTTAGTGAGTAACCTTAAAAACTGCTTAGTTAACTCAAAATTAACTGAGTATCCTCAATGATTACTCAGTAACCTTTCCTGATACTAAAAGAAAAACAATAAATACTAAGCTCATTAATTATTGCCAAGAATTTTAGTGAGTAACCTTAAAAACTGCTTAGTTAACTCAAAATTAACTGAGTATCCTCAATGATTACTCAGTAACCTTTCCTGATGCTAAAAAAAACAATAAATACTAAGCTTATTAATTAATGCCAAGAATTTTAGTGAGTAACCTTAAAAACTGCTTAATTAACTCTAAATTAACTGAGTATCCTCAATGATTACTCAGTAACCTTTCCTGATACTAAAAAAATTAATAAATACTAAGCTTATTAATTATTGCCAAGAATTTTAGTAAGTAATCTTAAAAACTGCTTAGTTAACTCAAAATTAACTGAGTATCCTCAATGATTACTCAGTAACCTTTCCTGATACTAAAAAAATTAATAAATACTAAGCTTATTAATTATTGCCAAGAATTTTAGTGAGTAACCTTAAAAACTGCTTAGTTATTTCAAAATTAACTAAGTATCCTCAATAATTACTCAGTAACCTTTCCTGATGCTAAAAAAAAAACAATAAATATTAAGCTTATTAATTAGTTCCAAGAATTTTACTGAGTAACCTTAAAAACTTCTAAGTTAACTCAAAATTAACTGAGTATCCTCAATGATTACTCAGTAACCTTTTCCTAACACTAAAAAAAATCAATAAATACTTAGTTTATTAATTAATGCTAAAAATTTTACTAAGTAACCTTAATAACTGCTAACTTAATTCAAAATTACCTGAGTATCCTTAATAATTACTGAGTAACTTTTCCTGATACTAAAAAAACTAATAAATACTAAATTATTGCTAATAATTTTACTGAGTAACTTTAATAATTGCTATCTAAACTCAATATTTACTAAGTAACCTCAATGACTACTGAGTAACCTTTCACAATATTTAATAAAATCAATAATTACTCAATTATCGCTAATAATTTTACTGAGTAACCTTAATAATTGCTAACTAAACTCAATATTTACTAAGTAACCTCAATAATTACTGAGTAACCTTTCTTAATATTAAAAAAATCATTAATTACTCAATTATCGCTAATCATTTTACTGAGTAACCCTAATAATTGCTAACTAAACTCAATATTTACTAAGTAACCTTAATGATTACTGAGTAACCTGTCACAATATTTAAAAAAATCAATAATTACTTAATTATCGCTAATCATTTTACTGAGTAATCTTAATAATTGCTAACTAAATTCAATATTTACTAAGTAACCTCAATGATTACTAAGTAACCTTTCATAATATTTAAAAAAATCAATAATTACTCAATTATCGCTAATCATTTTACTGAGTAACGTTAATAATTGCTAACTAAACTCAATATTTACTAAGTAACCTCAATGATTACTAAGTAACCTTTCATAATATTTAAAAAAATCAATAATAACTCAATTATCGCTAATCATTTTTTTGAGTATATTTAATAATTGCTAACTAAACTCAATATATACTAAGTAACCTCAATGATTACTGAGTAACCTTTCACAATATTTAAAAAAATCAATAATTACTCAATTATCGCTAATCATTTTTTTGAGTAACTTTAATAATTGCTAACTAAACTCAATATTTACTAAGTAACCTCAATGATTACTAAGTAACCTTACAAAATTATTAAAAAAAATCAATAATTACTCAATTATCGCTAATCATTTTACTAAGTAACCTTAATAATTGCTAACTAAACTCAATATTTACTGAGTATCCTCAATGATTACTGAGTAACCTTTCATAATATTTAAAAAAATCAATAATTACTCAATTATCGCTAATAATTTTACTGAGTAACCCTAATAATTGCTAACTAAACTCAATATTTATTAAGTAACCTCAATATTTATTAAGTAACCTCAATGATTACTGAGTAACCTTTCAAAATATTTAAAAAAATTAATAATTACTCAATTATCGCTAATAATTTTACTCAGTAACTTTAATAATTGCTAACTAAACTCAATATTTACTAAGTAACTTCAATAATTACTGAGTAACCTTTCTTAATATTAAAAAAATCAATAATTACTCAGTTATCGCTAATAGTTTTACTGAGTAACCTTAATAATTGCTAACTAAACTCAATATACTGAGTATCCTTAATGATTACTCAGTAACCTTTTCCAATACTAAAAAATTTCATAAATTACTTTACCAAGAAATTTAAGTAATTATTAATTACTGAGTAAATTATACAATTACTAAATATCCTCAATAATTACTGAGTATTCTCAATAATAACTTAAACTTTTAATTAGTAATTTAAAGTGCAGCATTAATCAAGTTGTGCATGGTTTATTATTGGACAACAAATTTTACTCATATATTTTGAGAAAAACACAAGTAACTGTTTTATTTCTTAAAGTTTTAAAACAACGTTTATATAAAATTCTATGCTAAATAAAATTTTAAACAACATTTATTTGAAACGTTTTTTGAAAATTATCCGCATTTGTGAGTTATTTTGAGAAAAACTTGCTTTTTTGAAAAAAACTCAAATAACTCTTTTTTCCTTAAAGTTTTAAATCAACGTTTATATAAGATTCTATGCAAAATGTAATTTTGAACAACATTTATTTAAAACGTTTTTTGAAAATTATGCGCATTTGTGAGTTATTTTGAAAAAACTTGCTTTTTTTCTAAAAAACTCAAATAACTCTCTTAATTCTGAAAGTTTTAAAACAACGTTTATATAAAATTTTACGCAAAATATAATTCTAAACAACATTTATGTAAAACGTTTTTTAAAAATCATGCGCATTTGTGAGTTATTTTGAGAAAAACTCGTTTAAAAAAAAAAACTCAAATAACTCCCTTATTCCTTGAAACTTTAAAACAACGTTTATTTAAAATTCTATGCAAAATTTAATTCTAAACAACATTTATTTAAACGTTTTTTGAAAATTATGCGCATTTGTGAGTTATTTTGAAAAAAACTTGATTTTTTTGAAATAAACTCAATTAACTCTCTTATTCCTTAAAATTTTAAAACAACGTTTATATAAAATTCTATGCAAAATATAATTCTAAACAACATTTATTTGAAACGTTTTTTGAAAATTATGCGCATTTGTAAGTTATTTTAAAAAAACTTGCTTTTTTTGGAAAAAACTCAAACAATTATTATTTCTTAAAGCTTTAAAACTACTTTTATATAAAATTTTATAAAAAATTAGATTCTAAACAATATTTATTTGAAACGTTTTTTGAAAATTATGCGCATTTGTGAGTTACTTTGAAAAAACTCGCTTTTTTTGAAAAAAACTCAAATAACTCTTTTATTTCTTAAATTTTTAAAACAATGTTTATGTAAAATTCAATGCAAAATATAATTCCAAACAACATTTATTTGAAATATTTTTTTAAAATTATGCGCATTTGTAAGTTAATTTGAAAAAACTTCCTTTTTTTGAAAAAAACTCAAATAACTCTTTTTTTCATAAAGTTTTAAAACAACGTTTATATAAAATTTTATGCAAAATATAATTCCAAACAACATTTATTTGAAACGTTTTTTGAAAATTATGCGCATTTGAGTGTTATTTTGAAAAAAACTCAAATAACTCTTATTTCTTACAATTTTAAAACAAATTTTATATAAAATTTTATGCAAAATATATTTCTAAACAAAATTTATTTAAAACGTTTTTTGAAAATTATGCGCATTTGTAAGTTATTTTAAAAAAACTTGCTTTTTTTGGAAAAAACTCAAACAATTATTATTTCTTAAAGCTTTAAAACTACTTTTATATAAAATTTTATAAAAAATTAGATTCTAAACAACATTTATTTGAAACGTTTTTTGAAAATTATGCGCATTTGTAAGTTATTTAAAAAAAACTTGCTTTTTTTGAAAAAACCTCAAATAATTCTTATTTCTTAAAGCTTTAAAACTACGTTTATAGAAAATTCTATAAAAAATATGATTTTAAACAACATTTATTTGAAACGTTTTTTGAAAATTATGCGCATTTGTGAGTTATTTTGAGAAAAACTTGCTTTTTTGAAAAAAAACTCAAATAACTCTTATTCCTTAAAATTTTAAAACAACGTTCAAATAAAATTCTATGCAAAATTTAATTTTAAACAACATTTATTTGAATCGTTTTTTGAAAATTATGCGCATTTGTAAGTTATTTAAAAAAAACTTGCTTTTTTGAAAAATACTCAAATAATTCTTATTTCTTAAAGCTTTAAAACTACGTTTATATAAAATTCTATAAAAAATATGATTCTAAACAACATTTATTTAAAACGTTTTTTGAAAATTATGCGCATTTGTGAGTTATTTTAAAAAAACTTGCTATTTTTGAAAAAAACTCAAATAACTCTTATTTCTTAAAAAATTAAAACAACGTTTATATAAAATTTTATGCAAAATATAGTTCCAAACAACATTTATTTGAAACGTTTTTTGAAAATTATGCGCATTTGGGAGTTATTTTGAAAAAACTTGCTTTTTTTGAAAAAAACTCAAATAACTCTTATTTCTTAAAGTTTAAAAACAACGCTTATATAAAATTCTATGCTAAATTTAGTTCTGAACAACATTTATTTGAAACGTTTTTTGAAAATTATGCGCATTTGTGAGTTAATTTGAGAAAAATCAACTTTTTTGTAAAAAACACAAATAACTCGCTAGTTTCTTTAAATTTTAAAACAACATTTTTGTAATAGCTTAACAACATTTATATGAAGCATTTTTTTAAAAACCCTGCGCATTTTTGAGTTATTTTGAGAAACATCAACTTTTTTGTAAAAAACACAAATAACTTGCTTAGTTCTTTAAATTTTGTAACAACATTTATATAATAGCTTATGCAAAATTTAATTCTAAAAAACATTTATATGCAGCATTTTTTTGAAAACGTTGCGCATTTTTGAGTTATTTTGAGAAACATCAAATTTTTTGTAAAAAACTCAAATAACTTGCTTAGTTCTTTAAATTTTGTAACAACATTTATATAATAGCTTATGCAAAATTTAATTCTAAACAACATTTATTTAAAGCATTTTTTTGAAAACTCTGCACATTTTCGAGTTATTCTGAGAAACATCAACTTTTTTGTAAAAAAACAAAAATAACTTGCTTAGTTCTTTAAATTTTGTAACAACATTTATATAATAGCTTATGCAAAATTTAATTTTAAACAACATTTATATTAAGCATTTTTTTGAAAACCGTGCGCATTTTTGAGTTATTTTGAGAAACATCAACTTTTTTGTAAAAAACACAAATAACTCGCTTATTTCTTTAAATTTTAAAACAACATTTATGTGATAGTTTATGAAAAATTTAATTTTAAACAACATTTATATAAAGCATTTTTTTTAAAAACCCTGCGCATTTTTGAGTTATTTTGAGAAACATCAACTTTTTTGTAAAAAACACAAATAACTTGCTTAGTTCTTTAAATTTTGTAACAACATTTATATAATAGCTTATGCAAAATTTAATTTTAAACAACATTTATATTAAGCATTTTTTTGAAAACCGTGCGCATTTTTGAGTTATTTTGAGAAACATCAACTTTTTTGTAAAAAACACAAATAACTCGCTTATTTCTTTAAATTTTAAAACAACATTTATGTGATAGTTTATGAAAAATTTAATTTTAAACAACATTTATATAAAGCATTTTTTTTAAAAACCCTGCGCATTTTTGAGTTATTTTGAGAAATATCAACTTTTTTGTAAAAAACACAAATAACTTGCTTAGTTCTTTAAATTTTGTAACAACATTTATATAATAGCTTATGCAAAATTTAATTTTAAACAACATTTATATTAAGCATTTTTTTGAAAACCGTGCGCATTTTTGAGTTATTTTGAGAAACATCAACTTTTTTGTAAAAAACACAAATAACTCGCTTATTTCTTTAAATTTTAAAACAACATTTATGTGATAGTTTATGAAAAATTTAATTTTAAACAACATTTATATAAAGCATTTTTTTTAAAAACCCTGCGCATTTTTGAGTTATTTTGAGAAACATCAACTTTTTTGTAAAAAACACAAATAACTTGCTTAGTTCTTTAAATTTTGTAACAACATTTATATAATAGCTTATGCAAAATTTAATTCTAAAAAACATTTATATGCAGCATTTTTTTGAAAACGTTGCGCATTTTTGAGTTATTTTGAGAAACATCAAATTTTTTGTAAAAAACTCAAATAACTTGCTTAGTTCTTTAAATTTTGTAACAACATTTATATAATAGCTTATGCAAAATTTAATTCTAAACAACATTTATTTAAAGCATTTTTTTGAAAACTCTGCACATTTTCGAGTTATTCTGAGAAACATCAACTTTTTTGTAAAAAAACAAAAATAACTTGCTTAGTTCTTTAAATTTTGTAACAACATTTATATAATAGCTTATGCAAAATTTAATTTTAAACAACATTTATATTAAGCATTTTTTTGAAAACCGTGCGCATTTTTGAGTTATTTTGAGAAACATCAACTTTTTTGTAAAAAACACAAATAACTCGCTTATTTCTTTAAATTTTAAAACAACATTTATGTGATAGTTTATGAAAAATTTAATTTTAAACAACATTTATATAAAGCATTTTTTTTAAAAACCCTGCGCATTTTTGAGTTATTTTGAGAAACATCAACTTTTTTGTAAAAAACACAAATAACTTGCTTAGTTCTTTAAATTTTGTAACAACATTTATATAATAGCTTATGCAAAATTTAATTTTAAACAACATTTATATTAAGCATTTTTTTGAAAACCGTGCGCATTTTTGAGTTATTTTGAGAAACATCAACTTTTTTGTAAAAAACACAAATAACTCGCTTATTTCTTTAAATTTTAAAACAACATTTATGTGATAGTTTATGAAAAATTTAATTTTAAACAACATTTATATAAAGCATTTTTTTTAAAAACCCTGCGCATTTTTGAGTTATTTTGAGAAATATCAACTTTTTTGTAAAAAACACAAATAACTTGCTTAGTTCTTTAAATTTTGTAACAACATTTATATAATAGCTTATGCAAAATTTAATTTTAAACAACATTTATATTAAGCATTTTTTTGAAAACCGTGCGCATTTTTGAGTTATTTTGAGAAACATCAACTTTTTTGTAAAAAACACAAATAACTCGCTTATTTCTTTAAATTTTAAAACAACATTTATGTGATAGTTTATGAAAAATTTAATTTTAAACAACATTTATATAAAGCATTTTTTTTAAAAACCCTGCGCATTTTTGAGTTATTTTGAGAAACATCAACTTTTTTGTAAAAAACACAAATAACTTGCTTAATTCTTTAAATTTTGTAACAACATTTATATAATAGCTTATGCAAAATTTAATTCTAAACAACATTTATATGAAACATTTTATTAAAAACCCTGCGCATTTTTGAGTTATTTTGAGAAACATCAACTTTTTTGTAAAAAACACAAATAACTTGCTTAATTCTTTAAATTTTGAAACAACATTTATATAATAGTTTATGCAAAATTTAATTCTTAACAACATTTATATAAAGCATTTTTTTGAAAACCCTGCGCATTTTTGAGTTATTTTGAGAAACATCTACTTTTTAGTAAAAAACACAAATAACTTGCTTAGTTCTTTAAATTTTGTAACAACATTTATATAATAGTTTATGCAAAATTTAATTCTTAACAACATTTATTTGAAATATTTTTTTGAAAACTTTTTGCATTTTTGAGTTAGTTTGAGAAACATCAACTTTTTTGTAAAAAACGCAACAAACTTGCTTAGTTCTTTAAATTTTGTAACAATATTTATATAATAGCTTTTGCAAAATTTAATTCTAAACAACATTTATATGAAGCATTTTTTTGAAAACCCTGCGCATTTTTGAGTTATTTTGAGAAACATCAACTTTTTTGTAAAAAACACAAATAACTCGCTTTGTTCTTTAAATTTTGAAAAAACATTTATATGATAATTTATGCAAAGTTTAATTCTAAACAACATTTATTTTAATTTTTTTTGAAAACCCTGCGCATTTTTGATTTATTTTGAGAAACATCTACTTTTTTGTAAAAAACCCAAATAACTTGCTTAGTTCTTTAAATTTTGTAACAACATTTATATAATAGCTTATGCAAAATTTAATTTTCAACAACATTTATATGAAGCATTTTTTTGAAAACCCTGCGCATTTTTGAGTTAATTTGAGAAACATAAGCTTTTTTGTAAAAAACATAAATAACTTGCTTAGTTCTTTAAATTTTGTAACAACATTTATATAATAGTTTATGCAAAATTTAATTCTTAACAACATTTATTTGAAGCATTTTTTTGAAAACCTTGCGCATTTTTGAGTTATTTTGAAAAACATCAACTTTTTTGTAAAAAACACAATTAACTTGCTTAATTCTTTAAATTTTGAAACAACATTTATATAATAGTTTATGCAAAATTTAATTCTTAACAACATTTATTTGAAGCACTTTTTTGAAAACCTTGCGCATTTTTGAGTTATTTTGAGAAACATCAACTTTCTTGTAAAAAACACAAATAACTCTTTTATTTCTTAAAATTTTAAAACTACATTTATGCACAATTTTACACAAAATTGAATTCCAAACAATATTAATTTGAAGCATTTTTTGAAAATCAAGAGCATTTTTGAGTTATTTTGAGAAACATCAACATTTTTGCGAAAAACACAAATAACTCTATTATTTCTCAAAATTTTAAAACTACAGATATGCACAAATTTATGCAAAATTAAATTCCAAACAATATTAATTTGAAGCATTTTTTGAAAATCAAGCGTACTTTTGAGTTATTTTGAGAAACATCAACTTTTTTTGTAAAAACACAAATAACTTTCTTATTTCTTAAAATTTTAAAACTACATTTATGCACAAATTTATGCAAAATTGAATTCCAAACAATATTAATTTGAAGCATTTTTTGAAAATCCAGCGTATTTTTGAGTTATTTTGAAAAACATCAACTTTTTTTTTTAAAACACAAATAACTCTCTTATTTCTTAAAATTTTAAAACTACATTTATGCACAAATTAATGCAAAATTAAATTCCAAACAATATTAATTTGAAGCATTTTTTGAAAATCAAGCGCATTTTTGAGTTATTTTGAGAAACATCAACTTTTTTGTGAAAAACGCAAATTCCTCTTTTATTTTTAAAAAATTTGAAACTACATTTATGCACAAATTTATGTAAAACTGAATTCCAAACAGCATTAATTTGAAGCATTTTTTGAAAATCAATCGCATTTTTGAGTTATTTTGAGAAACATCAACTTTTTTGTGAAAAACACAAATAACTCTTTTATTTCTTAAAATTTTAAAATTACATTAATAGAAAAATTTATGCAAAATTAAATTCCAAACAGAATTAATTTAAAGCATTTTTTGAAAATCAAGCAAATTTTTGAGTTATTTTGAGAAAAAAATACAATTTTGATAGAATAATCATGACAGATGTCGTTACTTAAGGTTACTGCAAACTTTTAAAATATATAAATGATTTTTGATATGAGTAAAATTTGTTGTCTCGTTTGTTTTGATTTTTTTGAAATAGTAGAATAACAATCAATCAACAAATCTCTAAACGACTGGAAGTGGAAGGCCATCAAAACACCGAAAAACAGTGTGGTTGCAACTGCAAGAGAGAAAATAATAGATTTGTTTTATTAATCTGTCCTAAACGGACAAATTAATTGATGTTAATCCTCAACCTCTTGATCTTGCGCAGCGAGTGGTAATATGCCATGACAGCCCGTAGATTCTTCCAGCTCTGCGTCGCTCCTTTGGCCTGCTCCTCCTCTTTCTTATCATCGTTTCTGGAAATTATCATCTATTCTAAAACGGGATCGTGACTAATCACCCACCACACATTAATCATCATTAACTATTAATGTTATTACCAAAAAATCAACTGAAATCTACAAAGAGTTAATTAATTCAGGAATGGGTTCAGTGATGGGTCGGTGCATTGTGCCCAACTATACAAACTATTATTTAATAAATGGCAACTTTGAATGTGTCTCCATTTAGTGCAAATTGAATAAAATAATTATTGAATTTATTTACATTTAAGAAATTTGTTGTCATTTGATTGATACCCAACAAAGTTTTTTTTTTAAACCCAATTTAGGGTTACTTAACTAAATAAAAAAACCTTGTTGGGTATCAAATAAAATGTTGCAATTTATTAACTAAACTTTACGCTTATTTTTAATTAACTTTTTTTATCATAGATGGCGCTCACTTATTGATTGATAATGCGCCATCTATGATGTTCTATGGCTACTTCTAGGGGGTGCTTAGTAAGTGTCGGTGTCAAATACTCACTCTACACACCTCTGGTTCGGACTCTTACAGTCGGATTCGTTAGCGTTCGATGATTCGTCCTCCTCGCGACTTGTGTTTTGCGACTTGGGGGATTGCAACGGGGTGTTTGCGTCATCCGAGCTGCCCCCGTCGTCACCTCCCATCACGCCGCCACTGGTCGCATTATGCGATTCCCCTTCGCTCGGAGGATCAATCTGAAATTAAATTAATAATTAACAAAAACCAGAATATTTTTAAAACTATACATTAAATTAAATTGATGTTTTAGCAAAATTTAGTACTACTATAGTACTCAATTTGAATTAATTTTATACGACAAATATTTATCCAGAATGTTGCAAACTAAACAAGTTTTTTAAAAATTTCTATTATCTCAGCTATTAGTACTATTCTGAATATTTTTGAAACTATACATTAAATCACTTTGAATTTTTAGCAAAATTTAGTACGACTATAGTACTAATTGTGTAGCAAAGTAGAATAAATTTCATACAATAAATATTTTTCCAGAATGTTGCAAACTAAACAATTTCTTTAGAAATTTCTATAATGAGCTATTAGTACTATTCTAAATATTTTTGAAACTATACATTGGATTAATTTGAATCTTTAGCAAAATTTAGTACTACTAACTTTTTAGAAATTTCTATAATCAGCTATTAGTACCATGCTAAATATTTTTGAAACTATTCATTGGATTAATTTGAATCTTTGGCAAAATTTAGTACTACTATAGTACTAATTGTGTAGCAAATTTGAATCACTTTCATACGACAAATATTTTTCCAGAATGTTGCAAACTAAGCAATTTTTTTAGAAATTTCTATAATGAGCTATTAGTACTATTCTAAATATTTTTGAAACTATACATTGGATTAATTTGAATCTTCAGCAAAATTTAGTACTACTATAGTACTAATTGTGTAGCAAATTTGAATCACTTTTATACGACAAATATTTTTCCAGAATGTTGCAAACTAAACAAGTTTTTTAGAAATTTTTATAATCAGCTATTAGTACCAAGCTAAATATTTTTGAAACTACACATTGGATTGGTTTAAAACTTTAGCAAAATTTAATACTGCTATAGTACTAATGTGTAGCAAATTTGAATTAATTTCATACGACAAATATTTTTCCAGAATGTTGCAAACTAAACAAGGTTTTTAGAAATTTCTATAATCAGCTATTAGTACTATTCTAAATACTTTTGAAACTATACATTGGATTAATTTGAATCTTCAGCAAAATTTAGTACTACTATAGTACTAATTGTGTAGCAAATTTGAATCACTTTTATACGACAAATATTTTTCCAGAATGTTGCAAACAAAACAATTTTTTTAGAAATTTCTATAATGAGCTATTAGTACTATTCTAAATATTTTTGAAACTATACATTGGATTAATTTAAATCTTTAGCAAATATCAGTACTACTATAGTACTAATTGTGTAGCAAATTTAAATCACTTTTATACGACAAATATTTTTCCAGAATGTTGCAAACAAAACAATTTTTTTAGAAATTTCTATAATGAGCTATTAGTACTATTCTAAATATTTTTGAAACTATACATTGGATTAATTTGAATCTTTAGCAAATATCAGTACTACTAAAGTACTAATTGTGTAACAAATTTGAATCACTTTCATACGACAAATATTTTTCCAGAATGTTGCAAACTAAACAATTTTTTTAGAAATTTCTATAATGAGCTATTAGTACTAATCTAAATATTTTTGAAACTATACATTGGATTATTTTGAATCTTTGGCATAATTTAGTACTACTATAGTACTAATTGTGTAGCAAATTTGAATCACTTTCATACGACAAATATTTTTCCAGAATGTTGCAAACTAAACAAGTTTTTTAGAAATTTCTATAACCAGATATTAGTACTATTCTAAATATTTTTGAAACTATACATTGGATTAATTTGAATCTTTAGCAAAATTTAGTACTACTATAGTACTAATTGTGTAGCAAATTTGAATAAATTTCATACGACAAATATTTCTCCAAAATGTTGCAAACCAAACAAGTTTCTTAGAAATATCTATAATCAGCTATTAGTACTAGTCTAAATATTTTTGAAACTATACATTAGATTATTTTGAATCTTTGGCATAATTCAGAACTACTATAGTACTAATTGTGTAGCAAATTTGAATCACTTTCATACGACAAATATTTTTCCAGAATGTTGCAAACTAACCAAGTTTTTTAGAAATTTCTAGAATCAGCTATAAGTACTATGTTAAATATTTTGGAAACTATACATTAGATTAATTTGAATCTTTGGCAAAATTTAGTACTACTATAGTACTATTTGTGTAGGAAATTTGAATAAATTTCATACAACAAATATTTTTCCAAAATGTTGCAAACTAAACAAGTTTTTTAGAAATTTCTATAATCAGCTATTAGTACTATTCTAAATATTTTTGAAACTATACATTGGATTAATTTGAATCTTTGGCAAAATTTAGAACCACTATAGTACCAATTGTTTAGCAAATTTGAATATGTTTCATACGACAAATATTTTTCCAAAAAGTTGCAAATTAAACAAGTTTTTTTAGAAATTTCTATAATCAGCTATTAGTACTATGCTGAATATTTTTGAAACTATACATTGGATTAATTTGAATCTTTGGTAAAATTTAGTACTACTATGGTACTTAATGTGTAGCAAATTTAAATGAATTTCATACAACAAATATTCTTCCAAAATGTTGCAAACTAAACAAGTTTTTTAGAAATTCCTATAATCTGCTATTAGTACTATTCTAAATATTTTTGAAACTATACATTGGATTAGTTTGAATCATTAGCAAAATTTGGTAGTACTATAGTACTAATTGTGTAGCAAATTTGAATAAATTTCATACGACAAATATTATTCCAGAATGTTGCAAACTAAAAAAGTTTTTTAGAAATTTCTATAATCAGCTATTAGTACCATGCTAAATATTTTTGAAACTATACATTGGATTAATTTGAATATTTGGCAAAACTTAGTACTACTATAGTACTAATTGTGTAGCAAATTTGAATAAATTTAATACGACAATTAATTTTCCAGAACGTTGCAAACTAAACAAATTTTTTAGAAATTTCTATAATCAGCTATTAGTACTATTCTAAATATTTTTGAAACTATATATTGGATTAATTTAAATCTTTGGCAAAGTTTTGTACTAGTATAGTACTAATTGTGTAGCAAATTTGAATAAATTTCATACGACAAATATTTTTCCAGAATGTTGCAAACTAAACAAGTTTTTTAGAAATTTCTATAATCAGCTATTAGTACCATGCTAAATATTTTTGAAACTATACATTGAATTAATTTGAATCTTTGGCAAAATTTAGATCTACTATAGTACTAATCGTGTAGCAACTTTGAAGTAATTTCATACAACAAATAATTTTCCAGAATGTTGCAAACTAAACAAGTTTTTTAGAAATTTCTATAATCAGCTATTAGTACTATGCTAAATATTTTTAAAACTATACATTAGATTAGTTTGAATCTTTTGCAAAGTTTAGTACTACTATAGTACTAATTGTGTAGTAAATTTGAATGAATTTCATACAACAAATGTTTTTCCAGAATGTTGCAAACTAACCAAGTTTTTTAGAAATTTCTAGAATCAGCTATAAGTACTATGTTAAATATTTTGGAAACTATACATTAGATTAATTTGAATCTTTGGCAAAATTTAGTACTACTATAGTACTATTTGTGTAGGAAATTTGAATAAATTTCATACAACAAATATTTTTCCAAAATGTTGCAAACTAAACAAGTTTTTTGAAAATTTCTATAATCAGCTATTAGTACTATTCTGAATATTTTTGAAACTATACATTAAATCACTTTGAATTTTTAGCAAAATTTAGTACCACTATAGTACTAATTCTGTAGCAAATTAGAATAAATTTCATACGATAAATATTTTTCCAGAATGTTGCAAACCAAACAAGTTTTTTAGAAATTTCTATAATCAGCTATTCGTATTATTCTAAATATTTTTGAAACTATACATTGGATTAATTTGAATATTTACCAAAATTTAGTACTACTTTAGTACTAATTGTGTAGCAAATTTTAATAAATTTCATACGACAAATATTTTTCCAGAATGTTGCAAACCAAACAAGTTTTTTAGAAATTTCTATAATCAGCTATTCGTATTATTCTAAATATTTTTGAAACTATACATTGGATTAATTTGAATATTTACCAAAATTTAGTACTACTTTAGTACTAATTGTGTAGCAAATTTTAATAAATTTCATACGACCAATATTTTTCCAGAATGTTGCTAACCAAACAAGTTTTTTAGACATTTCTATTATCAGCTATTAGTACCACACTAAATATTTTTGAAACTATACATTAGATTATTTTGAATCTTTGACAAAATTTAGTACTACTATAGTACTAATTGTGTATCAAATTTGAATAAATTTCATACGACAAATATTTTTCCAGAATGTTGCAAACTAAACAAGTTTTTTAGACATTTCTATTATCAGCTATTAGTACCACACTAAATATTTTTGAAACTATACATTAGATTAATTTGAATCTTTGACAAAATTTAGTACTACTATAGTACTAATTGTGTAGCAAATTTGAATAAATTTCATACGACAAATATTTTTCCAGAATGTTGCAAACTAAAAAAGTTTTTTAAAAATTTCTATAATCAGCTATTAGTACTATTCTAAATATTTTTAAAACTAAACATTGGATTAATTTGAATCTTTATCAAAATTTAGTACTACTATAGTACTGATTGTGTAGCAAATTTGAATGAATTTCATACGACAAATATTTTTTCAGAATGTTGCAAACTAAACAAGTTTTTTAGAAATTTCTATAATCAGCTATTAGTACTCTGCTAAATATTTTTGAAACTATACATTGGATTAGTTTAAATCTCTGACAAAATTTAGTAGTACTAAAGTACTAATGGTGTAGCAAATTTGAATAAATTTCATACGACAAATATTTTTCCAAAATATTGCAAACTAAACAATTTTTTTGGAAATTTCTATAATCAGCTATTATTACCATGCTAAATATTTTTGAAACTATACATTGGATAAACTTGAATCTTTGGCAAAATGTAGTACTACTATAGTACTAAATGTGTAGCAAATTAATATAAATTTCATACGACAAATATTTTTCCAGAATGTTGCAAACTAAACAAGTTTTTTTAGAAATTTCTATAATCAGCTATTAGTACTATATTAAATATTTTTGAAACTTTAGATTGGAAATATTTAAATCTTTAGCAAAATTTATTACTACCATAGTACTAATTGTGTAGCAAATTTGAATAAATTTCATACGACAAATATTTTTCCAAAATGTTGCAAACTAAAAAAGTTTTTTAAAAATTTCTATAATCAGCTATTAGTACTATTCTAAATATTTTTAAAACTAAACATTGGATTAATTTGAATCTTTATCAAAATTTAGTACTACTATAGTACTGATTGTGTAGCAAATTTGAATGAATTTTATACGACAAATATTATTTCAGAATGTTGCAAACTAAACAAGTTTTTTAGAAATTTCTATAATCAGCTATTAGTACTATATTAAATATTTTTGAAACTATACATTGGATATATTTAAATCTTTAGCAAAATTTATTACTACCATAGTACTAATTGTGTAGCAAATTTGAAAAAATGTTATACGTTGGATATTTTTCCAGAATGTTGCAAACTATACAAGTTTTTTAGAAATTTCTATAATCAGCTATAAGTACTATTCTAAATATTTTTGAAACTATACATTAGATTAAGTTGAATCTTTAGCAAATTTTATTACTACTATAGTACTAATTGTGTAGCAAATTTGAAAAAAATTTATACGTTGGATATTTTTCCAGAATGTTGCAAACTATACAAGTTTTTTAGAAATTTCTATAATCAGCTATAAGTACTATTCTAAATATTTTTGAAACTATACATTGGATTAATTTGAATCTTCAGAAAAATTTAGTACTACTATAGTACTAATTGTGTAGCAAATTTGAATCACTTTTATACGACAAATATTTTTCCAGAATGTTGCAAACTAAACAATATTTTTAGAAATTTCTATATTGAGCTATTAGTACTATTCTAAATATTTTTGAAACTATACATTGGAATAATTAGAATCTTTAGCAAAATTTAGTACTACTATAGTACTAATTGTGTAGCAAATTTAAATAAATTTCATACGACAAATATTTTTCCAGAAAATTGCAAACTAAACAAGTTTTTTAGAAATTTCTATAATCAACTATTAGTACTATTTTAAATATTTTTGAAACTATACATTGGATTAATTTGAATCTTTAGCAAAATTTAGTACTACTATAGTACTAATTGTGTAGCAAATTTGAATCACTTTCATACGACAAATATTTTTCCAGAAAGTTGCAAATTAAGCAAGTTTTTTAGAAATTTTTATAATCAGCTATAAGTACCATTCTAAATATTTTTGAAACTATACATTGGATTAATTTGAATCTTTAGCAAAATTTAGTACTGCTATAGTACTTGATGTGTAGCAAATTTGAATGAATTTCATACGACAAATATTT
Source organism: Tachinus rufipes (assembly GCA_963932245.1). Lineage (NCBI taxonomy): Eukaryota > Metazoa > Arthropoda > Insecta > Coleoptera > Staphylinidae > Tachinus > Tachinus rufipes. The sequence continues at coordinate 90,988,839 of OZ010748.1, read as the reverse complement.
TTTCAGAATGTTGCAAACTAAACAAGTGTTTTAGGAATTTTTATAATCAGCTATTAGTACCATGCTGATTATTTTTGAAACTATACATTGGATTGATTTGAATCTTTGGGAAAATATTGTACTACTATAGTAGTAATTTTGTAGCAAATTTGAATAGATTTGATACGACAATTATTTTTCCAGAATGTTGCAAACTAAACAAGTTTTTTAGAAATTTCTATAATCAGCTATTAGTACTATGCTGAATATTTTTGAAACTATACATTGGATTGGTTTAAAACTTCAGCAAATTTTAGTACTACAATAGTACTAACTGTGTAGCAAATTTGAATGAATTTCATACGACAAATATTTTTCCAGAATATTGCAAACTAAACAAGTATTTTAGAAATTTCTATAATCAGCTATTGGTACAATACTAAACATTTATGAAACTATACATTGAATTAATTTGAATTTTTAGCAAAATTTAGTACAACTATAGTACTTAAAATCTAGCAAATTTATATAAATTTCATACGACAAATATTTTTCTAGAATGTTGCTAACTAAACAAGTTTCTTAGAAATTTTTATAATCAGCTATAAGTACTATGTTGAAGATTTTTGAAACTATACATTGGATTAATTTATATCTTTGGCAAAATTAAGTACTACTATAGTACTAAGTGTATAGCAAACTTGAATAAATTTCATACGACAAATATATTTCCAGAATGTTGCAAACTAAACAAGAAATTTCTATAATCAGCTATTAGTACCATGCTAAATATTTTTGAAACTATACATTGGATTGGTTTGAATCTTTGGCAAAATTTAGTACTTCTAAAATACTAATTGTTTAGCAAATTTAAATAAATTTCATACGACAAATATTTTTCCACAATTCTGCAAACTAAACAAGTTTTATAGAAATTTCTATAATCAGCTATTAGTACTATTCTAAAAATTTTTGAAACTATACATTGGATTAATTTGAATCTATGGCAACAATTTGTACTACTATAGTACTAATTGTGTGGCAAATTTGAATAATTTTCATACGACAAATATGTTTTCAGAATGTTGCAAACTAAACAAATTTTTTAGAAATTTCTATAATCAGCTATTAGTACTATTCTAAATATTTTTGAAACTATACATTAGATTAATTTGAATCTTTAGCAAAATTTAGTACTACTATAGTACTAAATGTGTAGCAGATTTCAATGAATTTCATACGACAAATAGTTTTCCAGAATGTTGCAAACTAAACAAGTTTTTTAGAAATTTCTATAATCAGATATTAGTACCAAGCTAAAAATTTTTGAAACTATTTATTGAATTAAATTGAATCTTTGGCAAAGTTTAGTACTACTATAGTACTATATGTGTAGCAAATTTGAATCAATTTCATACGACAAATATTTTTCCAGAATGTTGCAAACTAAACAAGTTTTTTAGAACATTCTATAATCAGCTATTAGTACTATGCTAACTATTTTTGAAACTATACATTAGATTAGTTTGAATCTTTTGCAAAATTTAGTACTACTATAGTACTATATGTGTAGCAAATTTGAATCAATTTCATACGACAAATATTTTTCCAGAATGTTGCAAACTAAACAAATTTTTTAGAAATTTCTATAATGAGCTTTTAGTACTATTCTAAATATTTTTAAAACTATACATTGGATTAATTTGAATCTTTAGCAAAATTTAGTACTACTATAGTACTAATTGTGTAGCAAATTTGAATGAATTTCATACGACAAATATTTTTCCAGAATGTTGCAAACTAAACAAGTTTTTTAGAACATTCTATAATCAGCTATTAGTACTATGCTAAATATTTTTGAAACTATACATTAGATTAGTTTGAATCTTTGGCAAAGTTTAGTACTACTATAGTACTAATTGTGTAGCAAATTTGAATCAGTTTCATACAACAAATATTTTTCCAGAATGTTGCAAACTAAACAAGTTTTTTAGAACATTCTATAATCAGCTATTAGTACTATGCTAACTATTTTTGAAACTATACATTAGATTAGTTTGAATCTTTGGCAAAGTTTAGTACTACTATAGTACTAATTGTGTAGGAAATTTGAATAAATTTCATACAACAAATATTTTTCCAAAATGTTGCAAACTAAACAAGTTTTTTAGAAATTTCTATAATCAGCTATTAGTACTATGCTGAATATTTTTGAAACTATACATTAAATCACTTTGAATTTTTAGCAAAATTTAGTACCACTATAGTACTAATTTTGTAGCAATTTAGAATAAATTTCAGACGACAAATATTTTTCCAGAATGTTGCAAACCAAACAAGTTTTTTAGAAATTTCTATAATCAGCTATTAGTATTATTCTAAATATTTTTGAAACTATACATTGGAATAATTTGAATATTTGGCAAAATTTAGTACTACTTTAGTACTAATTGTGTAGGAAATTTGAATAAATTTCATACAACAAATATTTTTCCAAAATGTTGCAAACTAAACAAGTTTTTTTGAAATTTCTATAATCAGCTATTAGTACTATGCTGAATATTTTTGAAACTATACATTGAATTAATTTGAATCTTTGGCAAAATTTAGTACTACTATAGTACTAATTGTGTTGCAAATTTGAATCAATTTTATACGACAAATATTTTTCCAGATTGTTGCAAACTAAACTAAAGTGTTTTTAGAATTAATTTAATTTTAATTCAGATTTCTTAAGCCAAAACTTAATATTCTATGTAATTAATGCGTAAACTCATTAAATTTGCTTTTAATTAATTATTCATTTTATTGAAATTTGTAATAATAAACATGTTTGGTATCATTTAACAGTAAATTTTATTTCCAATCCCATGACATTGATGTAGAACTTAATTAAAGCAATTAATTTATTTTTAATTAAAATCAACAACTGCAATTACGTTTCAATTTGCGCAAAACAAACTGATGGTGATGATGATGATATTTAGCGCAAAAAAATGCGCACTCTATTAAGGGTTTGCTACCCGATCGATTAATAAATAATTGGATGATAAACTCCACGTGGATTAGTGCGCCCTATTTCCCAACAAAAAAAGTATAAATTACAAAAAAACAAAACGTAATCAAATAATAATAGCTAAGTAAAGCGCACACTGGGGGGTTGTGAATGTTAATTACGCAAATGTAATTGGGTAATTTTCACCCTATTAAGAGTAAATGTTTAGTGAGATCAGGTGGAATTAACAGCAAAGGCGGCGTAAAGCACGCCCGATTTAATTACGTGAAAAGTTTTGTTTTATAATTTTTGTTGTTGAATTATTTAGCATATTAAAACCAATTCTTCGTTGTGCAAATTTAAAGTGAGGGATACCTTTGGGAATCAGAACGATTTCGGTCATTCGAAAAGTCGTTATCTATTTTGGTCTTTCTCTCAGAGGATTCGCGTTGAATTACTCTAGAGACAACAATGAATTAGTGATGAGATGGGGATGAACTGGCGTGGAAATGTATCGAGAAAAGGAAATATGTTCGGGCTAATCAAAAGTGATGTTTATTTTTATTGGATTGAATTAATTATATAAATATCAAACAAAGAAATTCCAAAAAAACTTGAAAGAAACGCACTGAACAAATTGGTCGGTAATAAAAGGCCATTGACCTTTGAATAATATTATTTTAATTAAAACAATTAAAGCTATTACTACATAGTAATAAGTGTAATAGTACACAAAAACGTATGTTATACGACTAAGATCAAGTCAATACACGATTGGCGCTTATATAAGCGTAAGCAACATTACATATTGTGGTGCAATGAGCACTAACCTAATTGATGATTGTATTTATGTATACATCATATGAAAGGTAATTTAATTACCATCAATTTATAAAGAATACAATTTTTCAATTCAGGCCTTCGTTAAGTATATAATTAACAAAATTGCCCGGTTATCTGATTAAGACCAATATATGTGATTCCTGTTACCTTATGCTATGTATACGACTCCTGATATGCCCTCATGATATCCTGTTTATATAAGCACCACCCACAACACATATTCACTTGTTTTACTGCAAACATAGCGGAACACAAGATGGCCATCCGTAGGCGGACCGAGCACTGCACAGCTGGCTTACGCTGAAAGTGAAGGTGACGTGACGTCAGTCTCCCACTATGCGTATGGTCAATTTGCGCAGAGCCAGCTTTGCTCTGTGCTTAAGTATTGGAGTCGCATGAGAAAAATAGCGTCAACCAACAAAGTATGCAGATGATAAGACTAAATAACACCAAGCAATAAAGCGGTAAGAAGATTTATGTTATCAACAAAAGAAAAAAAGTTTTTAATAATTTTCGTTAAAATTGCGTTATTTAAATTGAGTTTACGCATTAATTACTTAAAATATTAAGTTGCAGTTTTAAAACTAGACTCACCATATTTGATTTCATTATAAAAACATAAAAAATATTTTTATAAATATCCAAAATTTGTATTATCACCAAAAGAAAAGAATTTTTAATAATTTCCGTTTGAATTGCTTCACTCAAATTGAGTTTACGCATTAATTGCTTAAAATGTTAAGTTGCTGTTTTCAAAAATAGACTCAGCATAATTCATTGTTCTAAAATATACTAAAAATTATTTTTAAAAATTTCCAAAAATTGTGTTTCACTAAAAGAAAGAAGTTTTTAATAATTTCCGTTAGAATTGCGTCACTTAAATTGAGTTTACGCATTAATTACTTGAAATATTAAGTTACGGTTTAAAAAACTAAACTCAGCATACTTGATTTTAATAAAAAATATTTAAAATTGTTTTTAGAAATTTTTAAAATTTGTGTTATCACTAAAAGAAAGAAGTTTTTAATCATTTCCGTTAGAATTGCGTCACTTAAATTGAGTTTACGCATTAATTACTTGAAATATTAAGTTGCGGTTATCAAAACTAGACTCAGCATACTTGATTTTATTAAAAAATAATAAAAATTAATTTTAAAATATTTCCAAAAATTGTGTTATTACTAAAAGAAAGAAGTTTTTAATAATTTCCGTTAGAATTGCGTTTCTTAAATTGAATTTACGCATTAATTACTCAAAATATTAAGTAGCGGTTTTCAAAACTAGACTCAGCATACTTGATTTTATTAAAAACTACTAAAAATTATTTTTAGAAATTTCCAAAATTTGTGTTATCACCAAAAAAAAAAGTTTTTAATAATTTCCGTTAGAATTGTGTCACTTAAATTGAGTTTATGCATTAATTACTTAAAATATTAAGTTGCGGTTTTCAAAAATAGACTCAGCATACTTGATTTTATTAAAAAATAATAAAATTTAGTTTTATAAATTTCCAAAAATTGTGTTACCACCAAAAGAAAAAAGTTTTTAATAATTTCCGTTAAAATTGCGTCACTTAAAATGAGTTTACGCATTAATTACTTAAAATTATAAGTTGCGGTTTTTAAAAATAGACTCAGCATACTTGATTTTATTAGAAAATAATAAATATTAATTTTAGAAACTTTCAAAATTTGTGTTATCATCAAAAGAAAGAAGTTTTTAATAATTTCCATTAGAATTGCGTCACTTAAATTGAGTTTACGCATTAATTACTTGAAATATTAAGTTGCGGTTTTTAAAACTTGACTCAACATACTTAGTTTTATTAAAAAATATATAAAATTATTTTTAAAAAACTCCAAAATTTGTGTTATCACCAAAAGAAAGAAGTTTTTAATAATTTCCGGTAAAATTGCGTCACTTAAATTGAGTTTACGCATTAATTACTTAAAATATCAAGTTGCGGTTTTCAAAAATAGACTCAGCATACTTAATTTTAATAAAAAATAATAAAAATTATTTTGAGAAAATTCCAAAATTTGTGTTATCACCAAAAGAAAAAAGTTTTTAATAATTTCCGTTAGAATTGCGTCACTTAAATTAAGTTTACGCAATAATTACTTAAAATATTAAGTTGCGGTTTTCAAAAATAGACTCAGCATACTTAATTTTATAAAACAATACTAAAAATTGCGTGAGATTTGCTTGTAGCTTTAATATACTTCTTAAACCGCGCTCTTAAGTTGTTTGCATATAAAATTTTGTAAACTAATTTAACATTTGTGTTGCTTTAACTTTATATTTGTACTTACAGACGTACAGCCGATGTAAGATCAGTAGGCTATTCCGAACTCTTCTCACTATCAAGAGAAGACGTTTTAAACGCCATGAAAGACTATCCAGAAGCGCAAGAAATTCTTCAAGCATTAGGCAGGAAACGATTAATGGAGGTTAAAGCTTCAGCCTGACAACACAAAGAAAAAGAACATCATAGTACGCACGGACATGATTCTAATGGTCGCTTAGTTGATAAAATCAAGAACGAAGCAAAAGGTTTGAGAAATGCTTTGCGTAAATCAAAAATCACAAAAATAGCTCAAACTCCAATCTAAAGAAAGCAATGGAACTAAAAGTGTTTTAAGAAGGATGCCTACAGTACGATCACATGATCTTAGTCAAGAAGAAGAAAAGAAGGAGGAACCGGTTGGAGGAAAAAGTGATTTCACCTTTGGGAGCCGGACTTCCTTTACTTTCCCGATTGAGGTAAAATTTAAACAATTTTAATTGCACCATTAACAAAATTAATATTTAAGATTGCTGAAGGAGAAACAGGAAAATGAAGAAAGAGTAAGCAAATGCGCAACTCCTTCCTTATTATCACCATCACCGGCCAGTGTAAAAAGTCCTTCACCTGTACAAAAAGAACCCGCCCAAGAAGTAATAAATGCAGCTTTAACACTCCTTCTACTTAAAGCATAAGAAGATAAAGCAAACAGTCAACCAACCACTCTAACGCAACCAAAACCTCCACCAACACGACCAATTCTATCACCCAAAAATTTGTTAACAGTTAGTGCGGCCAAACCAGGAAATAAAATTTACTTCAAAGATCGACTGAAACAGTTGAAGGAGGCTAAAGAAAAACCCAAACCTAAACCTCCACCTCCACCTTCACGAATTGAAGAGCCTCCTCCAATTGTAACAATAGAACCCGTTCTTGAAAAAGCTGATAGTGGTGAAAAAAACGATGCCAATTGGTTGAAACTAAAAAAAGCTGCAATAGTGCGCGATAGTGGAAAAGTTTCAAGTACTGTTTCCGCGGCTTCTTCCGAACTTGAAGTGCAATCGAAGCAGCAGCCTAATCTGATGTTAACGCGTAGAACAAAACATTACCGTTCCATCAATGATTTATCACCAGAATACGGAGATTTGCCATTTGTTAAGAAACTTAAAATATTAAACAAGCGCCAAAAATTGGAAGAACTTGAGACTGTGATGAAAACACGCAGTTTTAGTTTGGATATTCCCGATAACCAAACTATTGATGGTGAGTGCCTAACGAGGTTGCAATCTGAAGGTAGCACGATGCATCAGGAATTGTGCGCTCGATTATCAAGTCCTCTTCATTCCAGTTCGGAAAGCAATAAAACATTAAAGAGGCAAAATTTAAAATCAATTTTAAAGAAGCTGTCCGAAGAGACGCAACAAATAGCTCCAGCTATGCCTGAAAAGGTTGATTCGAGTAAATTTAGGAAATTAATGCGGGCTCCTACTATAGAAGACTATGCAGCACAACATTCTTAATTATCAAAAAGTGTTACTTTCAATCGGGATACATTACAGAGTCCTCCAAATAGTGGTAATATCATCAGTAATAATGCATTGTTTCCGTTTGCTCTTTCACCTACTGGAAATGGTTTTGATGAGTTTCGAAGGGAAGATGAGAAGATGGAAAAGTACCAGATTATTTCTTCAAAATCAAATCAGATGAAATATAAAGGTAATTCAATCAGTTGATGATAAACCAAATTAATTCGGATTAATTTGTAGGTTCGTTAGAGAATGAACAACATAATTTTGCAGATATTCTCATCGCCATTAAGCAGGTGATGAGTTTGCATCTGCAAGACATGCAGGAGAAGTATCATCAAAAGTTGCAGAAGATGGAGCAGAAGATTCAGTTGAGGGATGAGACCATCAATAAACTGAGTTCGCACGTCAACAAGTTAGAAAAGGCTGCTGATGATAGCTTTACGGTAAAAACTTAATTAATTTTATTAACTTTGCTTTAAAATTTGACAGTTGACAAAGGAAGCAAATAACCTAAACCTAAGAAAATGTTTAGTTTTTAAAAGTTGAACAATGCACACTTTTAATTTAACAATGTCTACTATCTACCGTTGTACCTTGATAAGGACTTACCTAAAAATGTTTTAAACAATTTGTTGTAATCGACAATCACAGCAAACACATAACATATAACAATAATAGAGAGGCAACATAAGCAAGAAGATTTCGTTTCTTTACAACAAAACTTTGTGCACGCACTTCATTGATTACAAGACAGTAGTTTCAAGTGCATGTAATATTTCTAGTTTTTTTTACAACAAACACTCGGGTAGGCGAGCAAGGCTTCTAATTCATTATCTGCAGAACAATAGTTTTAACTAAAATTCTCCCCCCCCCCCCTCACACAAGTGTTTGTAATCTAACCGTTTGATCACAAACACTTGGGTGGGCGGATGGGGCATGCAGTTTATTGATTGCAAGACATTAGTTTCAACTAAAGTTACCGTCTACTAGCCCAAGTGTTTGTAGTCCAACTTCTTAACCACAATCACTTGGATAGATAAAGTACGCAGTTCATTGGTTGCAGGACAGTAGTTTCAAGTACCCGCCTACCTACTCTTGTGTTTGTAATCCAATTTCTTAATCACAAATATTTGGGTGAGTGGCCAAACACTTAGTTCCTTGATCGCAAAATAGTTTCCACCCACCCAAGTGTTTGTAATCCAGTTTTTTTGATTATTGATTATTGATTTATTAAATTTAAATGGACGGATGGGGCACGCATTGTATTGGTTGCGGGACAGTAGTTTCAAGTAGAATTCCCGCCCACCCACCCAAGTGTTTGTGATTTTTTTTAACATAAAACATTGGGTGAGTAGGCGGGAAATTTAGTTCATTGATTGCGGGTCAACAGTTTTAACTGTAGTTCTTGTCCACCCGCCCAATTGTTTGTGATCTAACCGCTTGACTACAAACACTTGGATGGGTAGGCAAGGCACGCAGCTCATTGATTGCAAGACAGTAGCTTCAACTAGAATCCCCCCCCCTCAAGTTTTTTGACATCAAACACTTGGGTGGATGGGCAGGGCACTTAATTCATTGTGATCTAACCGCTTGATCACAAACACTTAGCTGGATTGCAATCAATGAACTGCGTGCCCCGCGCACGCAGTTCATTGATTGCAAGGCAGTAGTTTCAACTACAATTAAAACAGTTTTTGAATAAAAAATGCTGTGCTGAATATTTAATTAAACTATGAATAGTTTATTTGTTTTATGGTCTAAATTTTATGTTTTAATCTTATTTGATCATCATTATTATATTGTAATATTTTATAACTGACTTTTCCTTGTTTTAACCAGTTCATTATGTGAATAAAAATATATTCTATTCTATATTCAAATTTGGCTTTCAGGAAATTTCCCAGAAGAATAAAAATCAAATTTGATCATAAATATATTAAAAAATGTGTCCAATAAAATAAAGAAAAGAAAATCTACTTTTATCTCTTAATAAAATAATTAAAATTTTATATAATATCATTTCATTTTACGCAAATAAAATCTAATAATTTCAAGGTAATTTCCTTCCAGAATCAAAAATGTAAAAAATGTCTTATTAGATATAAAAGTTTTTTCCAAATGTTGACTTGAATTTTATTATTGTTTACTAAAAGCATAAAATTTGAACAAAAAACATATTTTGTTAAAGTTTATCAAAAAATTCTATAGTAATAGTATTAGTAAAATGGCTCAGTTATAGAGCGTTAGCGTAGCACGCTAACAGTCTGGGGTTCGATCCCCAAATATGACTAAAATAATAACTTTGCTCTTTATCCACCGGGGTGATTCGGAAGTCACCTAATAAGCCGTTGGTCCCATCAACCCCCTTCATAAAAGTCGTAAGACTTCTGGGGCGATGTAAAATAGCTGTAAAAAAAACGCAAAATAAAAAAGAAAATTATTTCAACAGTTCCTGTTTCTAAATAAAATTAGCACAAAAGATATTTTCTCATCAAATGTTTGGACTGAGTATATACAGAGCATAAGCAGCAACGGCCAGAGCGGTCACAAGTTAGATAGGTGTCCCCAACAAAGTGATGCAGAGCGTAGCGTTCTTTCCAAATAAATCCGTTACCTCATATAGGCATCCAAACATACACATGTCCTCTCTGTGACTCGGTGTGCCCAACACCTCGATTGGCTACTTTGTAAGGAAGCGGCGTGATTAAGTATACAAGTTCATAAGCAGCAGTAGCAGCCAACTAATCTAACTTAACTGCTATAAAGCAATAATTACTAATAGTTTATTTAACCTAATCTAACCTAACCTAACTTAACTGTTATGAAGCAATAATTACTAATAGTTTATTTACCAAAAAAAAAAATTTTTTTAGCGCAGACCTTCAAACTTCTGCATAGCTCCATTGCCAGAGCAGCAGAACTAAGACCTACTAGAGGAACCGCAAACTGTACTTGCACTAAAAAGAAAAGTGACAATCCTAGACCACCAAGAAATAAGGAAGATCAAAATGCAAACTCCAAATCCAGGCCTTAAAGGGATTAATAGAATCCATCAATTTAAAAACCTTCTACACCACCTCCCATATTCCTACACCTATCATCAGCAACAACATGAACCCCGCAGACATAAAAGAAAAGATTGAAGAAGTGGCCTACTCCCGTAACCATAAACTCCTCCTTGAAGAACAAAGCTGACTCCATCTTAACCACCTGCACATCGAGAAGACTCCTCCGCACTAGAATAGGTAAGCCCATCCACCAACAACGCAATTCCAGACACAGCAACTGAAGATACTGTCAAACAGAATAAAAAATGTCAACACTGTCCAACAATAATCAATAACTGTCAAAAGAGTTGTATTTTTAACTATTTAGTTTCAAAACTGTCAAAAAGATGTTCAATAGATGTTGCACAACTGTCATAAATGTTGCAATCAATTCTAAAAAAGTTCCAAAACTGTAAAAAAAAAATAAAAATGTCAACACTGTCAAACAATAATCAATAACTGTCATAAATGTTGTATTTTTAACTATTTACATTCAAAACTGTCAAAAAAATTATCAATAGATGTTGCACAACTGTCATAAAAGTTGTAATCAATTCTAAAAGAGTTCCAAAACTGTCAAACAAATTAAAAAATGTCAACACTGTCAAACAAATAATCAATAACTGTCATAAATGTTGTATTTTTAACTATTTAGTTTCAAAACTGTCAAAAAGATGATCGGTAGATGTTGAACAACTGTCATAAACGTTGCAATAAATTCATAAATAATTCTAAAATTCTCAAACAGATAAAAACTGTCAACACTGTCCAACAATAATCAATATCTGTCATAAATGTTGTATTTTTAACTATTAAGTTTCAAAACTGTCAAAAAGATGATAAAAAGATGTTGCACAACTGTCATAAATGTTGCAATCAATTCTAAAATAGCTCCAAAACTGTCAAACAGATTAAAAAACGTCAACACTGTCAAACAATTATCAATAACGGTCATAAATGTTGTGTTTTTAACGATTTAGTTTCAAAACTGTCAAAAAGATGATCAATAGATATTGCACAACTGTCATAAATGTTGCAATCAATTCCAAAATAGTTTCAAAACTGTCAAACAGATTTAAAAATGTCAACACTGTCAAACAATAATCAATAACTGTCAAAAGAGTTGTATTTTTAACTATTTACATTCAAAACTGTCAAAAAAAAATATCAATAGATGTTGCACAACTGTCATAAATGTTGCAATCAATTCTAAAATAGTTCTAAAACTGTAAAAAAAAATAAAAATGTCAACACTGTCAAACAATAATCAATAACTGTCAAAGAAGTTGTATTTTTAACTAATTACTTTCAAAACTGTCAAAAAGATTATCAGTAGATGTTGCACAACTGTCATAAATGTTGGAAACAATTCCAAAATAATTCCAAAACTGTCAAACAGATTAAAAATTGTCAACAGTGTCTAACAATAATCAATAACTGTCATAAAAGTTGTATTTTTAACTATTTAGTTTCAAAACTGTCAAAAAGATGATCAATAGATGTTGCACAACTGTCATAAATGTTGCAATCAATTCTAAAATAGTTACAAAATTGTCAAACAGATTAAAAAATGTCAACACTGTCTAACAATAATCAATAACGGTCATAAATGTTGTGTTTTTAACAATTTAGTTTCAAAACTGTCAAAAAGATGATCAATAAATGTTGCACAACTGTCATAAATGTTGCAATCAAACAAGGTAATGGTAACATCTAACCCTTGATAACAAACACTTAGTGAGTAATTCTTTCATAATATGATTACGGATGAGTAGCTTAAACTATTTTTTTTTTAACTTTTATAACTTTTGAGTATTTGAAGAAATTAACACCAAATTCGTTTTTTTTTTTCATTTTTGACAATTCTAATGTCAAAATATTAAACTAATTAGTCAATAATATTTGTAGAAAATATAATTAGAAACAACTTTTATACAAAATTTTTTTCTCCAACTTTTATAACTTTTGAGTATTTAAAGAAATTATCTCTAAATTCAAGTTGTTCTTATTTTTAACAATTCTCATGTCAAAATATTAACAAACTTTGCTAATACAATTTGTAGAAAATGTGATTAGTCACAACTTTTAAAGAAGAATGTTTTCTCCAACTTTTATATCTTTTAAGTATTTGAAGAAATTATTACTAAATTCAGGCTTTTATTATTTTTGACAGTTCTAATGTCAAAATATTAACAAACTTTGTCAGTAAAATTTGTAGAAAATATGATTAATAACAACTTTTATACAACAAATTTTTTCCAACTTTTATAAATTTTGAGTATTTCAAGAAATTATCACTGAAATCAGATTTTTTTTCTCTTTTGGCAGTTTTAGTGTCAAAATATTGACAAACTTTGTTGATAAAATTTGTAGAAAATATAAGTCACAACTTTTATACAACAATTTTTTTTCAAATTTTTATAACTTTTCAGTATTTCAAAAAAATATCACTAAATTTAAGTTTTTCTTTATTTTGACAGTTCTAATGTCAAAATATTAACAAACTTTGTTAATACAATTTGTAGAAAATATGATTAGTCACAACTTTTATAAAACAATTTCTTTTCCAACTTTTATAACTTTTGAGTATTTCAAGAAATTATCACTAAATTCAGGTTTTTTCATATTTGACAGTTCTAATGTCAAAATATTAACAAACTTTGTTGATAAAATTTGTAGAAAATATAATTAGTCACAACTTTTATACAACAATTTTTTTTCCAACTTTTATAACTTTTGAGTAGTTTAAGAAATTATCACTAAAATCAGGTTTTTCTTATTTTTGACAGTTCTGATGTCAAAATATTAAAAAACTTTGTTTACAAAGTTGGTAGAAAATAAGATAAATCACAACTTTTATACAATTTTTTTCCAAATTTTATAACTTTTGAGTATTTCAAGAAATTATCACTAAATTCAAGTTTTTCTTATTTTTGACAATTCTAATGTCAAAATATTAACAAACTTTATTGATAAAATTTGTAAAAAATATAATTAGTCACAACTTTTATACAACAATTTTTTTTTCCAACTTTTATAACTTTTGAGTATTTCAAGAAATTATCACTAAATTTTAGTTTTTTTTTGTTTTTGACAATTCTAATGACAAAATATTAACAAATTTTGTTGATAAAATTTGTAGAAAATATAATTAGTCACAACTTTTATACAACAATTTTTTCTTCAACTTTTATAACTTTTGAGTATTTCAAGAAATTATCACTAAATTAAGATTTTTGCATATTTGACAGTTCTAATGTCAAAATATTAACAAATTTTGTTGATAAAATTTGTAAAAAATATGATTAGTCACAACTTTTATACAACAATTTTTTTTCCAACTTTTATAACTTTTGAGTAGTTTAAGAAAATATCACTAAAACAGTTTTTTCTTATTTTTGACAGTTCTGCTGTCAAAATATTAAAAAAATAGAAAATAAGATAAGTCACAACTTTTATACAACAATTTTTTTCCAAATTTTATAACTTTTGAGTATTTCAAGAAATTATCACTAAATTCAAGATTTTCTTATTTTTGACAATTCTAATGTCAAAATATTAACAAACTTTATTGATAAAATTTGTAAAAAATATAATTAGTCACAACTTTTATACAACAATTTCTTTTCCAACTTTTATAACTTTTGAGTATTTCAAGAAATTATCACTAAATTCAAGTTTTTCTTATTTTTGACAGTTCTAATGTCAAAATATTAAAAAACTTTGTTGATAAAATTTGTAGAAAATATGATTAGTCACAACTTTTATGTAACAATTTTTTTTTCCAACTTTTATAACTTTTGAGTAGTTTAAGAAATTATAAATAATCAAACGAAAGACTGGTTTGCCATCTAGTTGCAATTTTTAATACTAAAATGTCCGATTAATGCGGACATTTTAGTATTAAAAATTGCAACTAGATGGCAAACCAGTCTTTCGTTTGATTATTTATAATATCAATTGTGTTCATAAGCACAGAAATATTTATTCAAAATTGTCTTCGCTATCATGCGATGCCGTGGTCGTACAAGGCATACTGACGAGGTTTGTAGAACCGAAACAATTGTCTATGCTTGACCCTTGGCCGCTGTGATTCGATTGACTGATTTTGAATAAATTATTAATTCATTTCATAGTTTAAGAAATTATCACTAAAATCAGGTTTTTCTTATTTTTGACAGTTCTAATGTCAAAATATTAAAAAACTTTGTTTACAAAATTTGTAGAAAATATGATTAGTCACAACTTTTATGCAAATTTTTTTTTCAAATTTTATAACTTTTGAGTATTTCTAGAAATTATCACTAAATTCTGTTTTTTTTTATTTTTGACAATTCTAATGTCAAAATATTAACAAATTTTGTTGATATAATTTGTAGAAAATATAATTAGTTACAACTTTTATGCAACAACTTTTGCTTCAACTTTTATAACTTTCAAGTATTTCAAAAAAATATCACTAAATTCTGGTTTATCTTATATTTGAAAATTCTAATGTCAAAATATTTAAAAACTTTGTAAATACAATTTGTAGAAAATGTAATAAATCACAACTTCTATACAACAAATTTTTTTCCAACTTTTATAACTTTTGAGTAGTTAAAGAAATTATCACTAAATTCAGGTATTTCTTATTTTTTGCAGTTCTAATTTTAAAATATTATCAAATTTGTAGAAAATATGTTTAGTCACAACATTTATACAACCTTTTTTTCTCCAACTTTTATAACTTTTGAGTATTTTAAGAAAATCAGGTTTTTTTCTCTTTTGACAGTTTTAATGTCAAAATATTAACAAACTTTGTCGATAAAATTTTTAGAAATTATAATTAGTCACAACTTTTATGCAACAACTTTTTCTTCAACTTTTATAACTTTCAAATATTTCAAGAAATTATCACTAAATTCAGGTTTATCTTATATTTGACAATTCTAAGGTCAAAATATGAACAAACTTTGTTAATAAAATTTGTAGAAAATATAATTAGTCACAACTTTTATACAACAATTTTTTTCTCCAACTTTTATAACTTTTGAGTATTTCAAGAAATTATCACTAAATTCAGATTTTTTCATATTTGACAGTTCTAATGTCAAAATATTAACAAATTTTGTTGATAAAATTTGTAGAAAATGTAATTAGTCACAACTTTTAATTAACAATTTTTTCTTCAACTTTTATAACTTTTGAGTATTTCAAGAAATTATCACTAAATTCAAGTTTTTCTTATTTTTGACAGTTCTAATGTAAAAATATTATCAAACTTTGTTGATAAAATTTGTAGAAATATGATAAATCACAACTTCTATACAACAATTTTTTTTCCAACTTTTAAAACTTTTGAATAGTTAAAGAAATTATCACTAAATTCGGGTTTTTCTTATTTTTGACAGTTCTAATGTCAAAATATTAAAAAACTTTGTTAATACAATTTGTAGAAAATATGATAAGTCACAACTTTTTTTCAACAATTTTTTTTCCAACTTTTATAACTTTTGAGTAGTTAAAGAAGTTATAACTAAATTCAGGTTTTTCTTATTTTTGACAGTTCTAATGTAAAAACATTATCAAACTTTGTTGATAAAATTTGTAGAAATATGATAAATCACAACTTCTATACAACAATTTTTTTTCCAACTTTTAAAACTTTTGAATAGTTAAAGAAATTATCACAAAATTCGGGTTTTTCTTATTTTTGACAGTTCTAATGTCAAAATATTAACAAACTTTATGATAAAATTTGTAGAAAATATAATTAGTCACAACTTTTATACAACAATTTTTTTCTCTTACTTTTATAACTTTTGAGTACTTCAAGAAATTATCACTAAATTCTGGTTTTTCTTATTTTTGACAATTCTAATGTCAAAATATTAACAAACTTTGTTCATAAAATTTGTAAAAAATATTATTAGTCACAACTTTTATAAAACAATTTCTTTTCCAACTTTTATAACTTTTGAGTATTTCAAGAAATTATCACTAAATTCTGGCTTTTCTTATTTTTGACAGTTCTAATGTCAAAATATTAAAAAACTTTGTTAATACAAATTGTAGAAAATATGATTAGTCACAACTTTTATTCAACAATTTTTTCTGCAACTTTTATAACTTTTGAGTAGTTAAAGAAGTTATCACTAAATTCAGGTTTTATTCAACAATTTTTTCTGCAACTTTTATAACTTTTGAGTAGTTAAATAAGTTATCACTAAATTCAGGTTTTTCTTATTTTTGACAGTTCTAATGTCAAAATATTAAAAAACTTTGTTTACAAAATTTGTAGAGAATAAAATAAGTCACAACTTTTATGCAAATTTTTTTTTCAAATTTTATAATTTTTGAGTATTTCTAGAAATTATCACTAAATTCTGGTTTTTCTTATTTTTGACAGTTCTAATGTCAAAATATTAAAAACTTTGTTATTACAATTTGTAGAAAATATGATTAATCACAACTTTTATTCAACAATTTTTTCTGCAACTTTTATAACTTTTGAGTAGTTAAAGAAATTATCACTAAATTCGGGCTTTTCTTATTTTTGACAGTTCTAATGTCAAAATATTAAAAAACTTTGTTAATACAATTTGTAGAAAATATAATTGATGATGATTTGTTTTTCCAACTTTTATAACTTTTGAGTATTTCAAGAAATTATCACTAAATTCAGGCTTTTTCATAGTTGACAGTTCTAATGTCAAAATATTAACAAACTTTGTTGATAAAATTTGTAGAAAATATAATTAGTCACAACTTTTATACAACAATTTTTTTCTCTTACTTTTATAACTTTTGAGTACTTCAAGAAATTATCACTAAATTCAAGTTTTTCTTATTTTTGACAGTTCTAATGTCAAAATATTAACAAACTTTATGATAAAATTTGTAGAAAATATAATTAGTCACAACTTTTATACAACAATTTTTTTCTCTTACTTTTATAACTTTTGAGTACTTCAAGAAATTATCACTAAATTCTGGTTTTTCTTATTTTTGACAATTCTAATGTCAAAATATTAACAAACTTTGTTCATAAAATTTGTAAAAAATATTATTAGTCACAACTTTTATAAAACAATTTCTTTTCCAACTTTTATAACTTTTGAGTATTTCAAGAAATTATCACTAAATTCTGGCTTTTCTTATTTTTGACAATTCTAATGTCAAAATATTAACAAACTTTGTTCATAAAATTTGTAAAAAATATGATTAATCACAACTTTTATAAAACAATTTCTTTTCCAACTTTTATAACTTTTGAGTAGTTTAAGAAATTATCACTAAAATCAGGTTTTTCTTATTTTTGACAGTTCTAATGTCAAAATATTAAAAAACTTTGTTCACAAAGTTTGTATAAAATAAGATTAGTCACAACTTTTATGCAATTTTTTTTTTCAAATTTTATAACTTTTGAGTATTTCAAGAAATTATCACTAAATTCAGGTTTTTTCATATTTGACAGTTCTAATGTCTAAATATTAACAAATTTTGTTGATAAAATTTGTAAAAAATATAATTAGTCACAACTTTTATACAACAATTTTTTTCTCTAACTTTTATAACTTTTGAGTACTTCAAGAAATTATCACTAAATTCTAGTTTTTTCTTATTTTTGACAACTCTAATGTCAAAATATTAACAAATTTTGTTGATACAATTTGTAGAAAATATAATTAGTCACAACTTTTATATAACAACTTCTTTTCCAACTTTTATAACTTTTGAGTATTTGAAGAAATTATCACTAAATTTATGTTGTTTTTATATTTGACTGTTCTAATGTCAAAATATTAAAAAAGTTTGTAAATAAAATTTGTAGAAAATATGATTAGTCACAACTTTTATACAACAATATTTTTCCAACTTTTATAACTTTTGAGTATTTCAAGAAATTATCACTAAACTCAGTTTTTTCATTTTTGACAGTTTTAATGTCAAACAAATTAAAAATCAAATTAAAAAAAAAAATAACAAAATTATTTGACAGTTTTAGTAACTTTTTCATTAACGTAGTAATATTTTTGACAAGTTAGTAACTTTTTGATTAATTTAGTAACATTTTTGATTATTTAAAAACCAATTTGTTAAATTTATGCTAACTTATCCCATTTCTAAAAACTATTTGACAGTTTTTGTAAGTTTTTGAATAATCTAATCAAATTTTTAACAAATTAGTAACTTTTTGATTAATT
Source organism: Tachinus rufipes (assembly GCA_963932245.1). NCBI lineage: Eukaryota > Metazoa > Arthropoda > Insecta > Coleoptera > Staphylinidae > Tachinus > Tachinus rufipes. The sequence goes on along the minus strand of OZ010748.1, from coordinate 90,969,973 downwards.
TAGTAACATTTTTGATTATTTAAAAAATAATTTGGCAAATTTAAGCTAACTTATTCTATTGCAAAAAACTATTTGACAGTTTTTGTATTTTTTTGATTAATAAAATAATATTTTTGACAATTTAGTATTTTTTTAATTAATTTAGTAACATTTTAGATTATTTAAAAAACAATTTGGCAAACTTATGATAACTTATCTTATTACTAAAAACTATTTGACAGTTTTTGTAACTTTTTGATTAATGTAATAATATTTTTAATAAATTAGTGACTTTTTGATTAATTTAGTAACATTTTTGATTATTTAAAAAAATAATTGACAATTTATGCTAACTTATGCTAATGTTCAAAGCTATTTGACAGTTTCTGTAACTTTTTGATAAATGTAGTAACATTTTTGACAATTTAGTAACTTTTGAAAATTTAATAACATTTTTGACTATTTAAAAAAACAATTTGACAAATTTATGCTGACTTATCTAATTACTAAATAGTATTTGACAGTTTTTAAAACTTTTTAATTAATTTAGTAATATTTTTGACAATTTAGTAACTTTTTGATTGATATAGTAACATTTTTGATTATTTAAAAAACAATTTAGCAAACCTATGCTAACTTATCCCGTTTCTAAAAACTATTTGACAGTTTTTGTAACTTTTTGAATATTGTAGTAATATTTTTGACATTTTAGTAACTTTTTGACTGATTTAGTAACATTTTTCATTATTTAATAAACAATTTGGCAAATTTACGCCAACTTATCACATTGCTAAAAACTATTTGATAGTTTTTCTAACTTTTTGATTAATGTAGTATTATTTTTGATAAATTAGTAACTTTTTGATAGATTTAGTAACATTTTTGATTATTTAGAAAACAATTTGTTGTTAGCTATGTAAAACTGAGTACCAAACTATTCTAAATTAATAGACTAACTTGAGTCTAACTAATAATATTCAATTTACCTTAACCACATATTGGATACCAAACAATAACTAATCAACAACACTAATTGATATTATTATTAGAAACATGTTGAATATTGCATTTAAAACAACATTTTCCATTCTGGACTCAATTAAATTTCTGCCGAGATGATTATTGATGTGACTTTACGGTTTCTAAATATAGATCCAACCAAACCGGGAACGGTAATGGTGAAATATTCACTGGCATTGATTTTCCCTTAATACTAAATATAAATCGTTGTGCACAAGAATTGCACTTATTTTCGAATATTTCATTTCAAAAATTTAAACTAAATTTACCAATATGCTGAATCCGAACATGTTGGAGAACATGCCGGGCCGTGAACGGTTGTAAACCTCAGTCTCGCAGTGCATCCTTTAACTTGTTAACTTTCACACAACACTCTCATCACTGCCAGCCCGTCGCTTTCACCATTCCGTGCGGAACGCGTGCATGTCACTTACATTGAATTGATTGGATGATTGCGTAGGCCGTAATTATCGGAATTGGGAGCTCGTTTTCACCACCCTTGGGGGTTAATATATCCCTAGCAATTATAACACATCCAAAGAGAATTTTAATGAGCTCAATGCATATAAAACAACTAAATTAGGGTTTAATGTAGCTACAATAGGTATCAATTAAGATTGTTAAAGTTTTGATTGAATTTGAGCACACTGGAAATTGTTGAAAGGATAAGTTAAGGGTTGTAATGTCCTGCAGCATACATGTAATGTATAGGGTTAATACAATTAATACGAAACACAATTTTGTCACGAAGAGAAACAATCAATCGTTTTTTAAAGAAGCGCGATGCAAAACTGCAGGAACGCGCCAGGTTATAAGGTGTGTGTATTTCATCCCCCCGTAACAGGGGGGCCTTTATATGGACCAGCGCACTGCAACTGCCTACGTTGACCCCCCTTCTCGCTTGCTTGCTTGCGAACTAATACATCCCCCTATATGTGTTTATATAAAGTATGCAGACACACACATTATAAGGGATGAACGAAACACATCCAATTATCCGATTCGATCCGGAGCCCCGGCCTCGATGTAATCTGATCGATTGGTTTAATATTTTAAAAACGGATCGGAGACACGAGCCACCGTTTTTATTCAAGTCTCAAGTTAAACAATAAAATTCTTATTACTGCCAAATTACTATCGCAATAGTGCAATCACACAATTTATGAATGTCAACAAATTTATTTAATGATTGTGATATTAAAATTAATCTTGTCAATTGATTATAAAAAATCTTATAATAATTCCAAACACGGCATACTTTCATTAAATACATGATAGCAGTCAATAAAGCTAATCCAAGATGGCCGCCAATTAAAAAAAACAAAATAATATCTTTCTTTAATTGAGTCAGATACAATAAAACAATTGACAGATTGTATGTCAAAGTTGTGAAACGGTTGTACTAAATAACTGAAAACTCAAACTAATCCAATGTATAGTTTCAAAAATATTTAGCTTTATTATTAGTGCTATAGCTGATTATAGAAATTTCTAAAAACCTTGTTCAGTTTGCAACATTCTGGAAAAATATCCGTCGTATAAAATTCATTCAAATTTGCTACACAATTAGTACTATAGTAGTACTAAATTTTGCCTAAGATTCAAATTAATTCAATGTATAGTTTAAAAAATATTTTGCATAGCACTAATAGCTAATTATAGAAATTTCTAAAAAACTTGTTTAGTTTGCAACATTCTGGAAAAAAATTTGTCGTAAAAAAATTTATTCAAATTTGCTACACAATTAGTACTATAGTAGTACTAAAATTTGCCAAAAAATCAAATTAATCCAATGTATAGTTACAGAAATATTAAGCATAGTACTATTTGTTGATTAGAGAAATTTTTAAAAAAATGTTTTTTTTGCAACATTATGGAAAAATATCCGTCGTATGAAAATCATTTAAATTTGCTACACAATCAAAACTTATAATCCAATGTATAATTTTAAAAATATTTAGCATAGTACTAATAGCTGATAATAGGAATTTCTAAGAAACTTGTTTAATTTGCAACATTCTGGAAAAATATTCGTCGTATGAAATTTATTCAAATTTTCTACACAATTAGTACCATAGTAGTACTAAATTGTATCAAAGACTCAAATTAAACCAATGTATAGTTTCAAAAATATTTAGCATAGTACTAATAGCTGATTATAGAATTTCTAAAAAACTTGTTTAGTTTGCAACACTCTAGAAAAATATCCGTCGTATAAAATTTATTGAAATTTGCTACACAATTAGTAGTACACCAAAACTTAATTTCGCCAAAAATTTGAAGTATACCAATGTAAAGTTTCAAAAGTATTTAGCATGGTACTAATAGCTAATAATAGAAATATTAAAAAAACTTGTTTAGTTTGCAACATTCTGAAAAAATATCTGGCGTATAAAATTCATTTAAATTTGCTACACAATTATTACTATAGGAGTACTATATTGTGCCAAAGACTCAAATTAAACCAATGTATGGTTTCAAAAATATTTAGCATAGTACTAATAGCTCATAATAGGAATTTCTAAGAAAATAAGAAATATTCGTTGTCTAAAATTTATTCAAATTTTCTACACAATTAGTACTATAATAGTACTAACTTTTGTTATAAATTCAAATTATTCCAATATATAGTTTCAAAAATATTTAGCTTGGTACTAATAGCTGATTATAAAAATTTCTAAAAAACTTGTTTAGTTTGCAACATTCTGAAAATATATCCGCCGTATAAATTTTTTTCAAATTAGCTACACTTAGTACTATAGTAGTACTAAATTTTGCCAAAAAATCAAATTAATCCAATGTATAGTTTCAAAAATATTTAGCATGGTACTAATAGCTGATTATAGAATTTCTAAAAAACTTGTTTAGTTTGCAACATTCTGAAAAAATATTTATCGTATGAAATTTATTTAAATTAGCTACACATTTAGTACTATAGTAGTACTGAATTTTGCTAAAGAATTAAATTAATCCAATGTATTGTTTCAAAAATATTTAACATAGTACTAATAACTGATTATAAAAATTTCTAAAAAACTTGTTTAGTTTGCAAAATTCTGGAAAATAATCCGTCTTATTTTATTTATTTAAATTTGCTACACAATTAGTACTGTAGTAGTACTAAATTTTGCCAAAGATTTAAATTAATCCAATGTATAGTTTCAGAAATATTTGGCATGGTACTAATAGCTGATTATAGAAATTTCTAAAAAACTTATTTAGTTTGCAACATTCTGAAAAAATATTTATCGTATGAAATTTATTTAAATTAGCTACACATTTAGTACTATAGTAGTACTGAATTTTGCTAAAGATTCAAACTAATCTAATGTATAGTTTTAAAAATATTCAGCATGGTACTAATAGCTGATTATAGAAATTTCTAAAAAAATGTTTTTTTTGCACCATTCTGGAAAAATAATAGTCGTATAAAATTCATTCAAATTTGCTACACAATTAGTACTATAGTAGTACTAAACTATGCCAAAGATTCAAATTAATCTAATGTAAAGTTTCAAAAATATTTAGGATGGTACTAACAGCTAATTATAGAAATTTCTAAAAATTTTGTTTGATTTGCAACATTCTGGAAAAATATCCGTCGTATAAAATTCATTCAAATTTGCTACACAATAAGTACTATAGTAGTACTAAATTTTGCTAAAGATTTAAACTAATCCAATGTATAGTTTCAAAAATATTTAGCGTAGTACTAATAGCTGATTATAGAAATTTCAAAAAAACTTGTTTAGTTTGCAACATTCTGGAAAAATATCTGGCGTATAAAATTCATTCAAATTTGCTACACAATTAGTACTATAGTAGTACTAACTTTTGCTAAAGATTCATATTAATCCAATGTATAGTTTCAAAAATATTTATCATGGTACTAACAGCTGATTATAGAAATGTCTAAAAAACTTGTTTAGTTTGCAATATTTTGGAAAAATATCGGTCGTATAAAAATCATTTAAATTTGCTACACATTTAGTACTATAGTAGTACTAAATTTTGCTAAAGATTAAAATTAATTCAATGTATAGTTTTAAAAATATTTAGCTTGGTACTAATAGCTGATAATAGAAATTTCTAAAAAAAATTGTTTAGTTTGCAACAATCTGGAAAAATATTCGTCGTATGAAATTTATTCAAATTTGCTACACAATTAGTACCATAGTAGTACTAAATTTTGCCAAAGATACAAACTAATCCAATGTATAGTTTCAAAAAAATTTAGCATAGTACTAATAACTAATTATGGAAATTTCTAAAAAACATTTTGGAAAAATTTCTGTTGTATGAAATTCATTCAAATTTGCTACACAAATAGTACTATTATAGTACTAAATTTTACTTAAGAATAAAATTCATCTAATGTATAGTTTCAAAAATATTTAGCATGGTACTAATAGTTGAATAAAGAAACTTCTAAAAAAATTGTATAGTTTGCAACATTCTGGAAAAATATCCGTTGTACAAAATTCATTTAAATTTGCTACACAATTAGAACTATAATAGTACTTAATTTTGCCAAAAATTCAAACTAATCCAATGTATAGTTTCAAAAATATTTAGCGTAGTACTAATAGCTGATAATATGAATTTCTAAGAAACTTGTTTATTTTGGAACATTCTGGAAAATGATTCATCGTATGAAATTTATTCAAATTTGCTACACAATAAGTACTATAGTAGTACTAAATTTTGCCAAAGAAATAAACTAATTTAATGTATAATTTCAAAAATATTTGACATAGTACTAATAGCTGATTATAGAAATTTCTAAAATAATTGTTTAGTTTGCAACATTCTGGAATAATATCCGTTGTATGAAATTTATTTAAATTTGCTACACAATTAGTACTATAGTAATACTAAATTTTGCCAAAGTATTGATTCAATGTACAGTTTCAGAACTATTTAGCATAGTACTAAGATCTGTTTAAAAAAAATTTGAAAAAAATTGTTTATTTTGCAAAATTCTGGAAAAATATCTGCCATGAAAAATTTATTCAAATTTGCTACACAATTAGTATTGTAGTAGTACTAAATTCTGCCAAAGATTCAAATTAATCCAATGTATAGTTTCAAAAATATTAAGCATAGTACTAATAGCTGATTATAGAAAATTCTAAAAAACTAGGTTATTTGCAACATTCAGGAAAAATATTTGTTGCATGAAACTTATTCAAATTTGCTACACAATTAAAACTATAATATTACTAAATTTTGCCAAAGATTCAAATTAATCCAATGTAAAGTTTAAAAAATATTTAGCATGGTACTAATAGCTAATTATAGAAATTTCTAAAAAACTGGTTTAGTTTGCAACATTCTGGAAAACTATCCGTCGTATGAAATTCATTCAGATTTGCTACACAATCAGAACTATAGTAGTACTAAATTTTGCTAAAAATTCAAATTAATCCAATGTATAGATTTGAAAATATTTAGCATGGTACTAATAGCTAATTATAGAAATTTCTAAAAAACTTGTTTAGTTTGCAACATTCTGAAAAACTATCCGTCGTATGAAATTCATTCAGATTTGCTACACAATAAGTTCTATAATAATACTAAATTTTGTCAGAAATTTAAATTAATCCAACGTATAGTTTAAAAAATATTTAGCATAATACTAATAGCTGATTATAGAAAATTCTAAAAAACTTTATTTAGCAACATTCTGAAAAAATATTTGTCGTATAAAATTTATTCAAACTTGCTACACAATTAGTAATGTAGTAGTACTAAATTTTGCCAAAAAATCAAATTAATCCAATAGATAGTTTTAAAAATATTTAGCATGGTACTAATAACTGAAATTTCTAAAAAACTTATTTAGTTTGCAACATTCTGAAAAAATATTTGTCGTATGAGATTTATTCAAAGTTCGTACGCAATTAGTACTATAGTAATACTAAATTTTGCAAAAGATTCAAATTAATCCAATGTATAGTTTCAAAAGTATTTAGCATAGTACTAATAGCTGATTATAGAAATTTCTAAAAAAATTGTTTAGTTTGCAACATTCTGGAAAAATATTTATCGTATCAAATTTATTTCAATTTGCTACACATTTAGTACTATAGTAGTACTGAATTTTGCTAAAGATTCAAATTATTCTAATGTATAGTTTTGAAAATATTTAGCATGGTACTAATAGCTGATTATAGAAATTTCTAAAAAAATGTTTTTTTTGCAACATTCTGGAAAAATATCCGTCGTATAAAATTCATTCAAATTTGCAACACAATTAGTACTATAGTAATACTAAACTATGCCTAAGATTTGAATTAATCTAATGTAAAGTTTCAAAAATATTTAGGATGGTACTAACAGCTAATTTAGGAATTTCTAAAAATTTTGTTTGATTTGCAACATTCTGGAAAAATATCCATCGTATAAAATTCATTCAAATTTGCTACACAATTAGTACTATAGTAGTACTAAATTTTGCTAAAGATTCAAATTGTTTCAATGTATAGTTTCAAAAATATTTAGCTTGGTACTAATAGTTGATTATAGAAATTTCTAAAAAACTTGTTTAGTTTGAAACATTTTGAAAAAATATCCGTCGTATGAAATTCATTCAAACTTGCTACACAATTAGTACCATAGTAGTACTAAAATTTGCTAAAGATTCAAATTAATTCAATGTAAAGTTTCAAAAATATTTAACATAGTACTAATAGCTAATTATGAAAATTTCTAAAAATTTTGTTTGTTTTGCATCATTCTAGAAAAACATCCGTCGTATGAAATTTATTTAAATTTGCTACACAATTAGTATTATAGTAGTACTAAATTTTGCCAAAATTTAAAATATTCCAATGTATAGTTCCAAAAAGATTTTGCATGGTACTAATAGCTGATTATAAAAGTTAGTTTGCAAAATTTTGGAAAAATATCCGTCGTATAAAATTCATTCAAATTTGCTACACAATCAGTACAATAGTAGTACTAAATTTTGCCTAAAATTCAAATTAATTCAATGTCATAGTTTCAAAAATATTTAGCATCTCACTAATAGCTGATTATAGAAATTTCTTATAAACTGGTTTAGTTTGCAAAATTCTAGAATATCCGTCGTATGAAGTTCATTCAAACTTGCTACACAATTAGTACCATAGTAGTATTGAAACTTGCTAAAGATTCAAACTAATCCAATAAATAATTTTAAAAATATTTAGCATGGTACTAATAGCTGATAATAGTAATTTCTATAAAACTTGTTTAGTTTGCACTATTTTGGAAAAATATCCATCGTATGAAATTCATTCAAATTTGCTACACAATTAGTACTATAGTAGTACTAAATTTTGCCAAAGATTTAAACTAATCCAATGTATAGTTTCAAAAATTTTTAGCAAGGTACTAATAGCTGATTATAGAAATTTCTAAAAAACTAGTTTAGTTAGCAACATTCTGAAAAAGTATTCGTCGTATAAAATTCATTTAATTTAGCTACACAATAAGTAAGTTAATTCAATGTATAGTTCCAAAAATATTTAGCATGGTACTAATTGCTGATTATAAAAATTTCTAAAAAACTTGTTTAGTTTGCAAAACTCTGAAAAAATATCCGTCGTATGAAAATCATTCAAATTTGCTACACAATTATTACCATAGTAGTACTAAATTTTGCCAAAGATTTAAAGTATTCCAATGTATAGTTCCAAAAATATGTAGCATGGTACTGATAGTTAATTATAAAAATTTCTAAAAAACTTGTTTAGTTTGCAACATTCTAAAAAAATATGAGTCGTATAAAATTCATTCAAATTTTTTACACAATCAGTACTAAAGCAAAACTAAGTTTTGCCAAAGATTCAAATTAATCTAATGTATATTTTCAAAAATATTTAGCATAGCACTAATAGTTGATTATAGAAATTTCTAAAAAACTGGTTTAGTTTGCAACATTCTAGAAAAATATCCGTCGTATGAAATTCATATAAATTTGCTACACAATTAGTACTATAGTAGTACTAAATTTTGCTAAGATTTCAAAATATACCAATGTAAAGTTTCAAAACTATTTAACATAGTACTAAAATAGCTGATAACAAAAATTTCTAAAAAATTTGATTAGTTTGCAACATTCTAAAAAAATATCCGTTGTATGAAAATCATTCAATATTGCTACACAATTAGTACTATGATAGTGTTAAATTTTGCTAAAGATTCAAATTAATCCAATGTATAGTTTTGAAAAAATTTAGAATGGTACTAATAGCTGGTTATAAAAATTTCTAAGAAACTTGTGTAATTTGCAACATTCTAGAAAAATATCCGTCGTATGAAATTCATTCAAATTTGCTACACAATTAGCACTATAGTAGTACTAAAGTTTGCCAAAAATTCAATCTAATCCAATGTATAGTTCCTAAAATATTTAGCATAGTACTAATAGCTGATAATAAGAATTTCTAAGAAACTTGTTTATTTAGCAACATTCTGGAAAAAAATCCGTCGTATGAAATTCATTCAAATCTGCTACACAATCAGTACTATAGTAGTACTAAATTTTGACAAAAATTCAAAATAATCCAATGTAAAGTTTCAAAAATATTTAGCATAGTACTAATAGCTGATAATAGAAATTTCTAAGAAACTTGTATATTTTGCAACATTTCCTGAAAAATATCCGTCGTATGAAATTCATTCAAATTTTCTGCACAATTAGTACTATTGTATTACTAAATTTTGCTTAAAATTTAAACTTATCCAATGTATAGTTTCAAAAATATTTACCATAGTATTAACAGCTGATTATAGAAATTTCAAAAAAACTTGTTTAGTTTGCAACATTCTGGAAAATAATCGGTCGTATGAAATTTTTTCAAATTTGCTACACAATTAGTACTATAGTAGTACTAAATTTTGCCACAAATTCAAATTAATCCAATGTATACTTTCAAAAATATTTAGCATAGTACTAATAGTTGATTATAGAAATTTCTAAAATTTATTTATTTTTTAACATTCCGGAAAAATATCCGTCGTATGAAATTCATTTAAATTTGCTACACAATTAGTACTATAGTAGAACTGAATTTTGTCAAAGATTCAAACTAATCCAATGTAAAGTTTCAAAAATATTTAGCATATTACTAATAGCTAATTATAGAAATTTCTAAAAAACTTGTTTAGTTTACAACATTTTGGAAAAATAACCGTCGTATGAAATTCATTTAAGTTTGCTACTCAATTAATACTATAGTAGTACTAATATTTGCCAAAGACTCAAATTAATCGAATGTATAATTTTTAAAAAAATTTACATGGTACTAATGGCTGATAATAGAAATTTCTAAAAAACTTATTTAGTTTACAACATACTGGAAAAATATTTGTCGTATGAAATTTATTCAAATTTGCTACACAAATAGTACTATAGTAGTACTTAATTTTGCTAAAAGATTCAAACTAATTCAATGTATAGTTTCAAAAATATTTAGCATAGTACTAATAGCTGATTATAGAAATTTCTAAAAAAACTTGTTTAGTTTGCAACATTCTGGAAAAATATTTATCGTATGAAATTTATTCAAATTTGCTACACAATCAGTACTATAGTAGTACTAAATTTTGCCACAAATTTAAATTAAACTAATATATAGTTTCAAAAATATTTAGCATAGTACTTATAGCTAATTATAGAAATTTCTAAAAAACTTGTTTATTTTGCAACATTCTGAAGAAATATCTGTCGTATGAAATTCATTTAAATTTGCTACACAATTAGTACTATAGTAGTACTAAATTTTGCCAAAGATTTAAATTATACCAATATATAGTTCCAAAAATAATTAGCATGGTATTTACAGCTGATAATAGCAATTTCTAAAAAACTTGTTTAGTTTGTACTATTATGGAAATATATCCATCGTCTAAAATTCATTCAAAATTGCTACACAATTAGTACTATAGTAGTACTAAATTTTGCTAAAGAATCAAATTAATCCAATGTATGGTTTCAAAAATATTTAGCATAATACTAATAGCTGATTATAGAATATTCTAAAAAATTTGTTTTTTTTGCAACATTCTGGAAAAATATGCGTGGTATGAAATTTATTCAAATTTGCTACACAAATAGTACTATAGTAGTACTAAATTTTGCCAAAGATTCAAACTAATTCAATGTATAGCTTCAAAAATATTTTACATAGTACTAATAGCTGATTATAGAAATTTCTAAAAAACTGGTTTAGTTTGCATCATTCTGGAAAAATATCAATTTCAAAAAAAGTTAAATTGCAGTTTTTGTAGTTTTATGACACTTCTTAAACTGCGCTCTTAAATAAGCTTTTTGTGCGTTTTTAATTGATTTTGCACGTAGATTTGCGTCAATACAAAATTGTTGAGTAAAATGCAAAAAACTGTTTAAAAGATGCATTTTTGAACACATTTTATGTTTAACAAATTAAAATGAGCATCAAATTTAATGTAGATTTTACGCAAAAGACGCAATCAAATAAATTAATGTTTTTATCATTTTGCTGCTATTTATTAGCAATTTATATAGAATAATCACAATTTTTGCTATATTTTTGAAGTGTTTTAAGTAATAGCTTATAAAAAGCAATTTATGCTTGGTTCATGCAAACAATGCATTTTCTAAATTAAAATTTCACATAAATGTACTTTTGTGCAATTTATGTATTTGTTGTCATCAATAAATAGGTTATTAACAAAAGATTGCTCTGCATTTTACAAACAATTTTATATGAAGTTTGTCCGTTTTTTATTGATTTTAAGTAATAGATAATTTTTTAAGAAATCAGTTTTATAAATTTTATTTTAAATGTTATTTATGAGCAATTAATATAAGATCTTTATAGTTTTTGGTCCGTGTTTTAAATAATAAATACATTTTATGATCAATTTATGACTCTCATGCAAACAATGCATTTTGTGAAAAATACGTAAACAACTTTATAGACAAAACAATTTGTATTTTTATGATAAGAACAATCATTTCATATTTTTGCGTTTTAATAGTTTAAAATATATAATTTTTTTAAATTTAATTTATATTAATTTTCTTGATGAAAAAAAATCATTTCACAATTTACTGTATTATATTTTATAATTTTCATTTTCAAATGCTAAAAAGAATTTACATATTATTTATAGTTATTTTTTTTTATCAGTTATTAATATTTATTTTTATTACTTTTTTCAGAAATTTTCGTTTTGTTATTTTTTTAATTAATTTTAATCCTTAGCTTTAGTAAACATTTTATATCTTTATTTTATTAATTTGCAGCATTACTAAAAAGTTTAAAAAATATTTTACAGTTTTCTAAATTTTAATTTAATTTTAATTTAATTTTTAAGAATTGTGAAAAAAAATTTAATAATTTTTATAATTGAAAGAAAAAAATTTAAAAAAAAATTTCCGTCATTTTTTTTAAGAAAAACTGTTTTAAAGTTTTGCCAAATTTTCTAAATTTATGGAAAAAAGATTTGGCCATAAAAACTTATTCTTTGGACAATTTTAAAGAAAAAAGTTTCTTATAATTTTTTTTCTAAAAAAATCCTGAGAAGTTACAAATGATCAAAAAATGTAAAAAAACTCAAAAAACTTGATTTTTTCAAATTTTGAAGACTTATTACTCGGAAATGGCTCACTAAAAAAATCTGAAAAGAATCACATAACAAGGATTCATGTAAAAAAGGCATTTTCAGTGGTTTGAGCAAAAACAAATTTTTATTCTGTATATATGTATGTTTGTTTTTATTAATTTTGTTAGTTTTTTTCAATGATTTTCACTATTAATAAAAAAATATATTTTAGTTTTTCTTAATTTTTATTAGTTTTTTTTTAATTTATATTTCATTGTTTTTTTTAATGTATATTAAATTTCATATTAAAAAAAAATCCAAATTTTCTAATTTATATTTTATAATTTTGATTGTTTTTTGTTCAGTTTTTACCTTTTTTTTATTGATTTTTAAAATTTGTGAAAAAAATACATAAATTTTTTATGTTGGAAAAAAATATTTTACAATTTTATAATTTATAATTTTTAACTTCTTAGTTTTTTTTTTTTTTTTGTTTAATTTAAACCAATTTTTATTAATTTATAATTAGAAAAGATTTTTTACAAAAATGTATATTTTAAATAATTAATTTTCATGAAAGAATAAATCATTTCACAATTTATTAAATTATATTTTAAAATTTATTAATTTTTATCTTTTTTTGTAATTTGTAAAAAATATATTTTTATAGTAGAAACAAATATTTCACTATTTTTCAAAATATATTTTATAAATTTAAATTAAATGTTATGATAAGAACTAATTTAACAATTTTCTAATTCTAATTTTAATTTATATATATATATTTTTTTTTTATTAATTTTCACTTCATTTTTTAACATTTTAATATTTACTGTATATTTTCAAAATTTGAAAAAAAAAAAATTTTTTTCAAATATTATTTTACAATTTTATTTTTTTTTTTTACTTTTTTTTAGAATTTTATTTTACATATAATTTTCTTTTTTTTATTTAATATTTGCTGCATTGATTTTTAGCAATTGTAAAAAATATCAATTTTTATTTTTTCAAAAATTATTTCACAATTTTCTGAAAATCACATTATAATTTTTTAATTTTAATTTTACTCTTATTTTAGAATTTGTAAAAAAAGTATATTTTTTTTAGTTTTTATATAATATATTTTAAAATTTAATTTAAACGCTAATTTTAATCTATTTTCAATATTTTTGGAATGAATTTATGTAATATTTATGATTTACCTTATTTTAATAATTTTTTGGGATTTGTAAAAAAATATTAATTTTTATGTTAAAAAAAAAAAATTTAAACAATTTTTTGAAAAATATTTATTAATTTTTTAATTTTCAATATTTTTCTAATTTAATTTGAGCATTTGTAAAAAAAAATTATATTTTATGGCAGCATTTTGCTAATTTTTACCTTATTTTCATTAATTTTCAGCTTTTCTTTTTATTCTTTTTTTTTTTATTTTCTAAAAGATATATATTTAATTTTTCTGATAATAAAAATTTGCGTTTTACGTTTTTTTAATTTAAATTTTTTTTTTTTTAATTTATTTTTACTCTATTTTGTTTAAATATCTTAAAGATTTGCAAGATTTTGCAGCACTTTTTTTTCTACCTCGTGATAACAATACTGTCAAATGATAACAAACGTGCAAAATGATGATACTTGTAAAAAATGATGACTTATTTTAAACAACAAGTTTTGAAACTCATAATATATATAGTTTATTTGTCATTTAATATAGAATTTTCTAAATGATAACAAATAAAACAAATGTCAAAAATAATGACAAATAACACAGATGTGAAAAACGATGACAAATACTTTGAATATCATGTGATAATAAAACTGCTAAATAATAACAAACGTGAAAATGATGACACTTATCAAATTTGATGACTTATTTTAAATAACAAACTTTAAAACTGACAACACATACCTTATTTGTCATTTATTATAAGGTTTTTTAAATGATGACAAATAAAACAAACGTCAAACATGATGACATACAACACAAATGTCAAAAATAATGACAAATAACATAAATATCAAAAAGATGACAAAATTTCAAACATGATGACATATAACACAAATGTCAAAAACGATGACACATTCTTTGAATATCACATGGTAACAGAATTGTCAAATTATAACAAACATGCAAAATAATGACACATGTCAAATTTGATGACATATTTTAAATAGCAAACTTTGAAACTGATGACACATACCCTATTTGTCATTTATATAAAGATTTTCAAATAATGACAATTGAAACAAATGTCAAACATGATGACAATAAACACAAATGTCTAAAATTATGACAATTAACACAAATGTCAAAAACGATGACCCATACTTTAAACATCACGTAGTAACAGAACTGTCAAATAATAATAAACGTGGAAAATAATGACATATCAAATTTGATGACACATTTTAAATAACAAACTTTCAAACTGATGACTCATACCTTATTTGTCTTTTATTATAGTTTTCTAAATGATGACAATTAGTACAAATGTCAAACATAATGACAATTAAAAAAAATGTCAAAAATTATGACACATACTTTGAATATAATGTGATAATAAAACTGTTAATTGATTACAAACGTAAAAATGATGACACATTTTAAATAGCAAATTTTCAAACTGAGGACACATACTTAATTTGTCTTTTATTATAGAGTATTCTAAATAATGACAATTAATACAAATGTCAAATATAATGACATATCACAAATGTCAAAAATGATGATATTTACCACAAATGTCAAAAATGATGACAAATAACAAAAATGTCAAAAATGATGACACATACTTTGAATATAATGTGATAATAAAACTGCTAATTGAAAACAAACGTAAAAATAATGACACATTTTAAATTTGATGACACATTTTAAATAGCAAATTTTCAAACTGATGACACATACTTTATTTGTCATTTATTATAATTTTCTAAATGATGATAATTAAAACAAATGTCAAACAATGACATATCACAAATGTCAAGAATGATGACAAATAACACAAATCTCAAAAATGATGACACATACTTTATGTACCAAATGATAACAAACGTGAAAATGATGACACATATCAAATTTGATGACACATTTTAAATAGCAAACTTTGAAACTGATGACTCATACCTTATGTCATTTATTATAGAGTTTTCCAAATAATGACAAGTAAAACAAATCAAAAACATGATGACACATACTTTATTTGTCTTTTATTAAAGAGTTTTCTAAATGATGACAATTAATACAAATGTCAAACATAATGACATACTACACAAATGTCAAAAATGATGACAAATAACACAATGTCAAAAACGATGACACATACTTTAAATAACTCGTAATAATAGATCTGCCAAATAATAACAAACACAAAAATAATGACACATATCAAATTTGATGACTCAATTTAAATAACAAACTTTGAAACGGATGACACATACTATATTTGTCATTTATTTTCTAAATGATGCCAAATAAAACAAATGTCAAACATGATGATATATAGCTTAAATGTCAAAAATGATGACAAATTACACAAATGTCAAAAACGATGACACAAACTTGAAATATTACGTGATCTTAGAACTGCTATATGATAAAAAAAAAGAAAATGATGACACTTATTAAATTTGATGACACATTTTAAATAGCAAACTTTCATACCTTATGTCATTTATTATAAAGTTTTCTAAATGATGACAATTAAAACAAATGTCGAACATAATGACATATAACACAAATGTCAAAATTGATGACACATACTTTGAATATCACGTGATCTTAGAACTGCCAAAATGATGACACATCAAATTTAATGACACATTTTTAATCGCAAATTATTAAACTAATGACACATACCTTATTTGTAATTTATTATTGAGTTTTCTAAATGATGACAATTAAAACAAATGTCAAACATAATGACATATAGCACAAATGTCAAAAATGATGACAAATAACACAAATGTCAAAAATGATGACACATACTTTATGTACCAAATAATAACAAACGTGAAAATGATGACACATAGCAAATTTGACTTATATCTTATGTCAGTTATTATAGAGTTTTCTAAATAATGACAAATAAAACAAATCAAAAGCATGATGACACATAACACAAATGTCAAAAATGATGACTAATAACACAATGTCAAAAACGATGACACATACTTTGAATAACTCGTGATAATAGATCTGCCAAATGATAACAAACGCAAAAATAATGACACATATCAAATTTGATGACTCAATTTAAATAACAAACTTTGAAACTGATGACACATACTTTGTTTGTCAATTATTATAGTTTTCTAAATGATGCCAAATAAAACAAATGTCAAACATGATGATATATAGCTTAAATGTCAAAAATGATGACAAATTACACAAATGTCAAAAACGATGACACAAACTTGAAATATTACGTGATCTTAGAACTGCTATATGATAAAAAAAAAGAAAATGATGACACTTATTAAATTTGATAACACATTTTAAATAGCAAACTTTAAAACTGATGACTCATACCTTATGTCATTTATTATAGAGTTTTCTAAATGATGACAATTAAAACAAATGTCAAACATAATGACATATAACACAAATGTCAAAATTGATGACACATACTTTGAATATCACGTGATCTTAGAACTGCCAAAATGATGACACATCAAATTTAATGACACATTTTTAATCGCAAATTATTAAACTAATGACACATACCTTATTTGTAATTTATTATTGAGTTTTCTAAATGATGACAATTAAAACAAATGTCAAACATAATGACATATAGCACAAATGTCAAAAATGATGACAAATAACACAAATGTCAAAAATGATGACACATACTTTATGTACCAAATAATAACAAACGTGAAAATGATGACACATAGCAAATTTGACTTATACCTTATGTCATTTATTATAGAGTTTTCTAAATAATGACAAATAAAACAAATCAAAAGCATGATGACACATAACACAAATGTCAAAAATGATGACTAATAACACAATGTCAAAAACGATGACACATACTTTGAATAACTCGTGATAATAGATCTGCCAAATAATAACAAACACAAAAATGATGACACGTATCAAATTTGATGACTCAATTTAAATAACAAACTTTGAAACGAATGACACATACTTTATTTGTCATTTATTATAATTTTCTAAATGATGCCAAATAAAACAAATGTCAAACATGATGATATATAGCTTAAATGTCAAAAATGATGACAAATTACACAAATGTCAAAAACGATGACACATACTTTAAATATTACGTGATCTTAGAACTGCTATATGATAAAAAAAAAGAAAATGATGACACTTATTAAATTTGATAACACATTTTAAATAGCAAACTTTAAAACTGATGACTCATACCTTATGTCATTTATTATAGAGTTTTCTAAATGATGACAATTAAAACAAATGTCAAACATAATGACATATCACAAATGTCAAAAATGATGATAAATAACACAAATGTCAAAAATGATGACACAAGCTTTGAATATCACGTGATAATAGAACTGACAAATGATAACAAACGTGAAAATGATGACGTTTAACAAATTTGATAACACATTTTAAATAGCAAACTTTAAAACTGAAAACTATATTTATCATTTATTATAGAGTTTTCTAAATTATGACTTATAAAACAAATGTCAAACATGATGACATATAACACAAATGTCAAAAACAATGACACATACTTTGAATATGACGTGATATTAGAAGTGCTAAATAAAGACAAACGTAAAAATAATGACATATGTCAAATTTGATGACACATTTTAAATAGCAAACTTTGAAACTGATGACGCATACCTTTATTGTCATTTATTATAGCTTACAAATACAGCAAACGTTAAAATGATGATAATGATGACATACTCTCTAATTGAAATGTTGAAATTTTATAAAACTGATGAAATGATGAACAATTTATGCATCAATTTTTATTGGTACAATCAATATTCGGACTGTATCAAAAATGTATGTTCAGCCTAACTGTATTTATGTCGAGCAAATATTTTGCTTGCTGTTATTTTCCAGTGCGGTTAGTTAAGTGGGTGGTGGTTTGTAGTGAAGTTTATATTTATTTCATTTGTTTTTGGGTTGTGGTATGGTCGATGTGGTTTTAGGTAAATGTTTAACGTTGATGAAAACGTAAGTGGAGCGACAATATTTATACTGTGTTCAAAATCAACATCATCCCACATAAATGTTGTTGTTAGAAGCATTAAAAATTCATAATAACGTAAGTCAGTTAGCGTATTAAATTAAATTAAATCATCACTAAATTCGTTTATAATTCTCGTGGTATTAGCAAGGGAAACCGCGTTATTTTCGATCGATCCGATCGGAATTTTCCTCTTCATCCCCAATTTATTTACGCGGACGTTGCCGTCCGTAAGCCAGCCACCACCCACCCTATTCAGTTTGAAATAGAGTAAAAAAAATCTCACTTTCCATTAAGTGAGCGCTGGAAATACGTTTTTATTTGATGGATGCGCTTTTAATGCGTGGGAAAAATCCACACAATTATAAAGAAAATTCTTAATCCATAAAATATTACATTATCCCAAATCGAATACGCTTCTCCCATGGGATACGTCCCACATTACATTTTCGCCGATGATCCCGACGCGTCCTGCGGGAAGTAGGAAAGGTTTCGATTATGATTCTCCTGCCCGTCCGCGGGTCGTTCGTATTGATCATGAATGAACACGGCACAGTCGGGACGGAAAGGAGGAAGATGAGGGGAGGAGATTGCGAGCCGAAACAAACAGGAGGCTGTTGTTTTCCTCTCGGCTCGCTCGCTCGCATGAGTTGAATGATGCATGGCGTTCGGAAGTGATTCGCAGGACTCAATCCAGCAAAGGTGCCGTTATCTCCCCTTCCATTTAATTGCTGCAGGAAAATTGCTTTGTTGTTTCCTTTATTGAAACGTCAAATCTTACTGGGTAATCCGTCAAAGATATACGAATTCATATTTTATGCTATAAAACGTTTTGCTCGAACAGTCTCATCTCATTAAGTCGGTAATGTGTTACGGATGCTTAGAGGGGGAGGAGGGGGAGGTGTATAGTAAGGAGTTAGAAACATGTGTCTGGTGACTCGAAGTCGATAGGAATTCCGCTTCATCCCCCCATTTCTGTGGTTTTGTGTCGGGAGGATTATCCCCTTTATCCCTTGAAGTGTCGGATCGAGATGCCTGTGGCGGGGTTTCGAGGGGCTTAAGGGGGCGGATGAACTGACGCTTACATCATTCGCTAACATTTAATATTTATAAATATTACTCTACGTGACCCAATTTTGATTCAATTTATTTGTTGTAGTTTTAAATCATATTTAGATTCTATCCCTTCATTTTATACCAAACAAATCGTCACCAATTTGGCTATTGCTATATGAAATCATATCATATTCAAAATATAAGTCATCATTTTTGACGTTAACATTTGACAGATCTGTTATCACGTGATATTCAAAGCATGTGTCATTGTTTTTGACATTTGTGTTATTTGTCATTATTTTTGACATTTGTTATATGTCATCGTTTTTGACATTGTTTTATATCTCATCATTTAGAAAACTATAATAAATGACAAATAAGGTATGTGTCATCAGTTTCAAAGTTTACTATTTAAAATGAGTCATCACTTTTGACAAGTGTCATCATTTTGCGCGTTTGTTATCATTTGACAGTTCTAATAGCACGTGAGATTCAAAGTATGTGTCATCGTTTTTGACATTTGTTTATTTGTCATCAATTTTGACATTTGTGCTATATGTCATTTTGTTTGACATTTGTTTTAATTGTCATCATTTAGAAAATAAATGACAAATAAAGTATGTGTCATTAGTTTCAAAGTTTGCTATTTAAATTGTGTCATCAAATTTGATATGTGTCATCATTTTTACGTTTGTTATCATTTAGCACTTTTAATATTACGTAATATTTTAAGTATGTGTCATCGTTTTTGACATTTGTGTTATTTGTCATCATTTTTGACATTTGTGTCATATATGTCATCATGTTTGACATTTGTTCTGAATGTCATCATTTAGAAAACTTCATAATAAATGACAAACAAGGTATGTCATCAGTTTCAAAGTTTGCTATTTAAAACGTGGCATCACTTTTGACATTTGCTGTATATATCATCATGTCATCACATTTGTTGTGTTTTTTATTACTTTGACAGTTCCAGAACCATTAAAATATTGACAATTTATGAGTCATCATGTTTGACATTTGCCGCATTTAAAATTAATTTGACAGTTCCAGAATCTAAAACATTTGACAGTCAAATCATCCTTTTTGACATTGTTTGTCATTACTTTGACAGTTGCAAAATTAATAAAATGTTCAATGTTGAAATTCTTTGTACTGATTAGTAATTTGACAGCTGCAGAGTCATAAAAACTAATAAACACTTGACAGTTACATTGACATTTGCTGTATATGTCATCATGTCATCACGTTTCTTATGTTTTTCATTATTTTGACAGCTCCAGAATCATTAAACTATTGACAATTAAATGAGTCATCATGTTTGACATTTGCCGCATTTGTAACTATTTTGACAGTTGCAGTTAAATCATCATTTGTTTTGAACTGTCAAATTTGACAATTAATTAACAAACCGTTTTCCAATTTAAAAAAAAATCTATCATGTTTAGTATCAAATTGAATCAAATTTCCTTTGCAATCCAATAATTCTTAATTAATTAATGCGATTTAAGAAGCAATCATCCGAAACGGTTATTGCTTTTAATTAAGGTGCAAAATTGGATGCGCTTAGAGTAAAAAAAAATTAGGTCGCTTCGTTGTTCGCTATGCTAATTTGTGAATTTGGGTGTTATACAGACGACACTTTGTGTGCCTAGCGCGCTTTAATTGCGTTTTTCGCGTCCGCGAGGCGCCACGCCGGTTGATCAAAAGGATGGAAAGCGTTCGCACATACCGATGATCCCATCATTCCAATCTCCAACAACCACCGGGGGCTGCAATTAATGCTACCTGCTGTGCGCGCCTGGATTTAATTAGATATATATTCATAACGTGTGCATACGTGGAATTAAATAAATGCAGTTACACTTTTCAGAGAAACATAATTTTTGAAAAATTAATTAGTTTTATTTATAGCATTAAAACGGTTCAAATGTTAAGTTGTTAGGTACAGTTTGACTAATTAATTCGCTTACATGTAATTTTATGTGAAATAGCAAATTTAAAGGTTGATAACATACGCTTCAACTGTCAAATGTTTATAAACTACCCCAAAAATGCTTTTTTATAGTCTCAACTTATGTCATCAACTATCTCACAAATGCTTTTTTATTGTCTCACGCTAAGCTGTTAGTCTAAAATGCTTTGTTGAAGACTCAAATTGTTACAAAATGCTTTATTAAAGTCTCAAATTGTCATCAACTATTATACAAATGTTTTTTTATTGTCTTAGGTTATGCTCTTAGTCTAAAATGCTTTGTTGTAAACTCAAGTTGTCATAAACTGTTCCACAAATGCTTTTTTAAATCTCAACTTTTATTGGAATCTCAAATTGTTACAAAATGCTTTGATGGAGTCTCAAATTGTCATAAACTATTTCACAAATGCTTTTTTATAGTCTTACGCTAAGCTGTTAGTCTAAAATGCTTTGTTAGAAACTGAAATTGTCATAAACTGTCCCACAAATGCTTTTTTTAAGTCTCAACTTTTAATGGAATCTCAAATTGTTACAAAATGCTTTGATGGAGTCTCAAATTGAAATAAACTATCTCACAAATGCTTTTTTATAGTCTCACGCTAAGTTGTTAGTCTAAAATCCTTTGTTGTAAACTCAAATTGTCATAAACTGTCCCACAAATGCTTTTTTTATTTCTCAATTTTTATTGGAATCTCAAATTAACACAAAATGCTTTGTTGAAGTCTCAAATTCTAATAAACTATCTCACAAATGATTTTTTGTTGTTTCAAGTTATGCTGTTAGTCTAAAATGCTTTGTTGTAAACTTAAATTGTCATAAAGTGTTTCACAAATGCTTTTTTTAAGTCTCAACTTTTAATGAAATCTCAAATTGTTACAAAATGCTTTGTTGGAGTCTCAAATTGTCATCAACTATTTTACAAATGCTTTTTATAGTCTCACGCTAAGCTGTTAGTTTAAAATGCTTTGTTGGAGAACCAAGTTGTCATAAACTGTCCCACAAAAGCTTATTTTAAGTCTCAACTTGTAATGAAATCTTAAATTGTTACAAAATGCTTTGTTGGAGTCTCAAATTGTCATCAATAATTTCACAAATGCTTTTTTATAGTCTTACGCTAAGCTGTTAGTCTAAAATGCTTTGTTGTAAACTCAAATTGTCATAAACTATTCCACAAATGCTTTTTAAGTCTCAACTTTTATTGCAATTTAAAATTGTTACAAAATACTTTATTGGAGTCTCAAATTGTCATCAACTATTTCACAAATGCTTTTTTATAGTCTTACGCTAAGCTGTTAGTCTAAAACGCTTTGTTGGAGACTCAATTTGTCCCACAAATCCTGTTTTTAAATCTCAACTTTTAATAGAATCTCAAATTGTCACAAAATGCTTTGTTCAAGTCTCAAATTGTCATAAACTATTTCACAAAAGCATTTTTATTGTCTCAAGCTAAGCTGTTAGTCTAAAATGCTTTGTTGGAGACTCAAACTGTCATAAACTGTCCCACAAAGGCTTTTTTTATGTCTCAACTTTTATTGGAATCTGAAATTGTTACAAAATGCTTTGTTGGAGTCTCAAATTGTCATCAACTATTTCACAAATACTTTTTTATAGTCTTACGCTAAGCTGTTAGTCTAAAAAGCTTTGTAGAAAACTTAAATTGTGAAAAACTGTCCCACAAATGCTATTTTAAGTCTCAACTTTTAATAGAATCTCAAATTGTCACAAAATGCTTTGTTGGAGTCTCAAATTGTCATAAACTATTTTAGAAATGCTTTTTTATAGGCTTACGCTAAGCTGTTAGTTTAAAATGCTTTGTTGGAGAACCAAATTGTCATAAACTGTCCCACAAAAGCTTATTTTAAGTCTCAACTTGTAATGAAATCTTAAATTGTCACAAAATGCTTTGTTGGAGTCTCAAATTGTTATCAACTATTTCACAAATGCTTTTTATAGTATTACGCTGAACTGTTAGTCTAAAATGCTTTGTTGGAAAACCAAATTGTCATAAACTGTCCCACAAAAGCTTATTTTAAGTCTCAATTTGTAAAGAAATCTTAAATTGTCACAAAATGCCTTGTTGGAGACTCAAATTGTCATCAACTATTTCACAAATGCTTTTTTATAGTCTTACGCTAAGATGTTAGTCTAAAATGCTTTGTTGGAGAACCAAATTGTCATAAACTGTCCCACAAATGCTTTTTTTAAGTCTCAACTTGTAATGAAATCTTAAATTGTCACAAAATGCTTTGTTGGAGTCTCAAATTGTCATCAACTATTTCAGAAATGCTTTTTTATAGTCTTACGCTAAGATGTTAGTCTAAAATGCTTTGTTGGAGAACCAAATTGTTATAAACTGTCCCACAAATGCTTATTTTAAGTCTCAACTTTTAATAAAATCTTAAATTGTCACAAAATGCTTTGTTGGAGTCTCAAATTCTAATGAACTATCTCACAAATGATTTTTTGTTGTTTCAAGTTATGCTGTTAGTCTAAAATGCTTTGTTGTGAACTCAAATTGTCATAAACTGTTCCACAAATGCTTTTTTTAAATCTCAACTTTTAATGAAATCTCAAATTGTTACAAAATGCTTTGTTGGAGTCTCAAATTGTCATAAACTATTTCAAAAATGCTTTTTTATAGTCTTACGCTAAGCTGTTAGTCTAAAAAGTTTTGTTGGAGATTCAAACTGTCATAAACTGTCCCACAAATGCTTTTTCAAGTCTCAACTTTTAATGGAATCTCAAATTGTTACAAAATGCTTTGATAGAGTCTCAAATTGTCATCAACTATTTCACAAATGCTTTTTTATAGTCTTACGCTAAGTTGTTTGTCTAAAATGCTTTGTTGGAAACTCAAACTGGCATAAACTATCCCACAAATGCTATTTTAAGTCTCAACTTTTAATAAAATCTCAAATTGTCACACAATTGGAGTCTCAAATACTTTCACAAAATACTTTGTTCAAGTCTCAAATTGTTATAGATTGTCAAAAAAATGTTTTTTTGTAGTCTCAAAGTATGTTGAAGTCACAAATTATCATAGAATGTCATAAAATACTTTGGTACAATGTTAAACTGTCACTTAATGCTTTGTTGGAGTCTCAAATTGTCATAGATTGACACAAAATGCTTTTTTGTAGTCTCAAGATATGTTAAATTCACAAATTGTCATAGATAGTCATAAAAAACTTTGTTAAAATCTTAAACTGTCACTAAATACTTTGTTAGAGACTCAAATTGTCATAGATTGTCAAAAAAATGTTTTTTTGTAGTCTCAAAGTATGTTGAAGTCACAAATTATCATAGAATGTCATAAAAAACTTTAGAAAAATCTTAAACTATCACCAAATGCTTTGCTGGAGTCTCAAATTGTCATAGAATGTCACAAAATGCTTTTTTGTAGTCTCAAGACATGTTAAAGTCACAAATTGTCATAGATTGTCATAAAACACTTTAATAAAATCTTAAACTGTCACTAAATGCTATGCTGGATTCTCAAATTGTCATAGATTGTCACAAAATGCTTTTTTGTAATCTTAAGATATGTTAAATTCACAAAATGTAATAGATTGTCATAAATACGTTGTAAAAATTTGTTGGAGTATAAAATTGTCATAGATTGTCACAAAATGCTTTTTTGTAGTCTCAAGAATAGTTAAAGTCACAAATTGTCATAGATTGTCATAAAATACTTTAGTTAAAACTTTAGGCTGTCACTAAATGCTTTGTTGGAATTTCAAATTGTCATAGATTAACACAAAATGCTTTTTTCTAGTCTCAAGATATGTTAAAGTCACAAATTGTCATAGATTCTCATAAAATACTTTAGCAAAACCTTAAACTGTCTTTAAATGCTTTGTTTGAGTCACAAATTGTCATAGATTGTCACAAAATGCTTTTTTGTAGTCTCAAGATAAGTTAAAGTCACAAATTGTCATAGATTGTCATAAAATATTTTAGTACAATCTTAAACTGTCACTAAATGCTTTGTTGGAGTCTCAAATTGTCATAGATTGTCACAAAATGCTTTTCTGTAGTCTCAAGATATGTTAAAGTCACAAATTGTCATAGAATGTCATAAAATATTTTTGTACAATTTTTAACTGTCACTAAATGCTTTGTTGGAGTCTCAAATTGTCATAGATTGTCACAAAATGCTTTTTTGTAGTCTCAAGATATGTTAAAGTCACAAATTGTCATAAAATACTTTGGTAAAACCTTAAACTGTCACTAATTGCTTTGTTGGAGTCTCAAATTGTCATAGGTTGTCACAAAATGCTTTTTTGTAGTCTCAAGATATGTTAAAGTCACAAATTGTCATAGATTGTCATAAAATACTTTAGTAAAACCATAAACTGTCACTAAATGCTTTGTTCAAGTCTCAAATTGCCATAGATTGTCACAAAATGCTTTTTTGTAGTCTCAAGATAAACTAAAGTCACAAATTGTCATAGATTGTCATAAAATACTTTGGTACATTCTTAAACTGTCAATAAATGCTTTGTTGGAGTCTCAAATTGTCATAGGTTGTCACAAAATGCTTTTATGTAGTCTCAAGATATGTTAAAGTCACAAATTGTCATAGATTGTCATAAAATACTTTGGTACATTCTTAAACTGTCAATAAATGCTTTGTTGGAGTCTCAAATTGTCATAGGTTGTCACAAAATGCTTTTATGTAGTCTCAAGATATGTTAAAGTCACAAATTGTCATAGATTGTCATAAAATGCTTTGGTACAATCTTAAACTGTCACTAAATGCTTTGTTGGAGTCTCAAATTGTCATAGATTGTCACAAAATGTTTTTTTGTAGTCTCAAGATATGTTAAAGTCACAAATTGTCATAGATTGTCATAAAATACTTTGGTACAATCTTAAACTGTCACTAAATGCTTTGTTGAAGTCCCAAATTGTCATAGATTGTCACAAAATGCTTTTTTAGTCTCAAAATATGTTAAAGTCACAAATTGTCATAAAATTCTTAGTTAAAATCTTAAACTGTCACTAAATGCTTTGTTGGAGTCTCAAATTGTCATAGATTGTCACAAAATGTTTTTTTGTAGTCTCAAGATATGTTAAAGTCACAAATTGTCATAGATTGTCATAAAATACTTTGGTACAATCTTGAACTGTCACTAAATGCTTTGTTGAAGACCAAAATTGTCATAGATTTTCACATAAAGCTTTTTAGTAGTCTCAGGATATGTTGAAGTGACATATTGACATAGATTGTCATAAAATACTTTAGTAAAACCTTAAACTGTCACTAAATGCTTTGTTGGAGTTTCAAATTGTCATAGATTGTCACAAAATGCTTTTTTGTAGTCTCAAGATATGTTAAAGTCACAAATTTTCATAGATTGTCATAAAATACTTTGGTACAATCTTGAACTGTCACTAAATGCTTTGTTATAGTCTCAAATTGTCATAGATTGTCAGAAAATGATGTTTTGTAGTCTCAAGACATGTTAAAGTCACAAATTGTCATATATTGTCATAAAATACTTTAGTAAAAAATTAAACTGTCACTAAATGCTTTGTTGAAGTCTCAAATTGTCATAGATTGTCACAAAATGCTTTTTTTTGGTCTAAAAATATGTTGAAGTGACAAATTGTCATAGATTGTCATAAAATACTTTAGTAAAACCTTAAACTGCCACAAAATGCTTTGTTGGAGTCTCAAATTGTCATAGATTGTCACAAAATGGTTTTTTGTAGTCTCAAGATATGTTAAAGTCATAAATTGTCATAGATTGTCATAAAATACTTTGGTACAATCTTAACCTGTCACAAAATACTTTGTTGGAGTCTCAAATAGTCATAGATTGTCACAAAACGCTTTTTTGTAGTCTCAAGATAAGTAAAAGTCACAAATTGTCATAGATTGTCATAAAATACTTTGGTACAGTCTTAAACTGTCACTAAATGCTTTGTTGAAGTCTCAAATTGTCACAAATAGCTTTTTTGTAGTCTCAAGATAAGTTAAAGTCACAAATTGTCATATATTGTCATAAAATACTTTAGTACAATCTTGAACTGTCACTAAATGCTTTGTTGGATTCTCAAACTGTCATAGAATGTCACAAAATGCTTTTTAGTAGACTCAAAGTATGTTAAACTCACAAATTGTCATAGATTGTCATAAAATACTTTGGTACCAGCTTAAACTGTCACTAAATGCTTTGTTGGAGTCTCAAATTGTCATAGATTGTCACAAAATGCTTTTTTGGAGTCTCAAAATAAGTTAAAGTCACCAATCGTCATAGATTGTCATAAAATACTTTGGTACAATCTTGAACTGTCACTAAATGCTTTGTTATAGTCTCAAATTGTCATAGATTGTCACAAAATGCTTTTTTGTAGTCTCAGGATAAGTTAAAGTCACCAATTGTCATAAAATACTTTGGTACAATCTTAAACTGTCACTAAATGCTTTGTTGGAGTCTCAAATTGTCATAGATTGTCACAAAATGCTTTTTTGTAGTCTCAGGAAATTATTAAGTTACAAATTGTCATAGATTGTCATAAAATACTTTAGCAAAACCTTAAACTGTCACTGAATGCTTTGTTTGAATCACAAATTGCCATAGATTGTCACAAAATGCTGTTTTGTAGTCTCAAGACATGTTAAAGTCACAAATTGTCATAGATTGTCATAAAATACTTTAGTAAAACCTTAAACTGTCACTGAATGCTTTGTTCAAGTCTCAAATTGTTATAGATTGTCACAAAATGCTTTTTTGTAGTCTCAAGACATGTTTAAGTCACAAATTGTCATAAAACCTTAAACTGTCACTAAATGCTTTGTTGGAGTTTCAAATTGTCATAGACTGTCACAAAATGCTTTTTTGTAGTCTCAAGATAAGTTAAAGTCACAAATTGTCATAGATTGTCATAAAATATTTTTGTACAATTTTTAACTCTCACTAAAAGCTTTGTTGGAGTCTCAAATTGTGTTAAATTGTCACAAAATGCTTTTTTGTAGTCTCAACATAAGTTAAAGTCACCAATCGTCATAGATTGTAATAAAATACTTTGCTACAATTTTGAACTGTCACTAAATGCTTTGTTGGAGTCTCAAATTGTCATAGATTGTCACAAAATGCTCTTTTAGAGTCTCAAGATATGTTAAAGTCACAAATTGTCATAGATTGTCATAAAATACTTTGGTACAATCTTGAACTGTCACTAAATGCTTTGTTGGAGTCTCAAATTGTCATAGATTGTCACAAAATGCTCTTTTAGAGTCTCAAGATATGTTAAAGTCACAAATTGTCATAGATTGTCATAAAATACTTTGGTAAAACCTTAAACTGTCACAAAAAACTTTGATCAAGTTTAAAATTGTTATAGATTGTCACAAAATGCTTTTTTGTAGTCTTAAGATAAGTTAAAGTCACCAATCGTCATAAAATACTTTGCTACAATTTTAAACTGTCACTAAATGCTTCGTTGAAGTCTTAATATGTCATAGATTGTTACAAAATGCTTTTTTATAGTTTCAAAATATGTTAAAGTCACAAATTGTCATAAATGTTCATAAAATACTTTAGTAAAATCTTAAACTATCACTAAATGCTTTGTTGGAGTCTCAAATTGTCATAGATTGTCACAAAATGCTTTTTCGTAGTCTCAAGATATGTTAAAGTCACAAATTGTCATATATTGTCATAAAATACTTTAGTACAATCTTGAACTGTCACTAAATGCTTTGTTGGAGTCCCAAATTGTCATAGATTGTCACAAAATGCTTTTTGGTAGTCTCAAAATATGTTAAAGTCACAAATTGTCATAAAATACTTAGTTAAAATCTAAAACTGTCACTAAATGCTTTGTTGGAGTCTTAATATGTCATACATTGTCACAAAATCCATTTTTATAGTTTCAAAATATGTTAAAGTCACAAACTGTCAAAAATTGTCATAAAATACTTTAGTAAAATCTTAAACTATCACTAAATGCTTTGTTGGAGTCTCAAATTGTCATATATTGTCACAAAATGCTTTTCTGTAGTCTCATGATATGTTAAATTCACAAATTGGCATAGATTGTCATAAAATACTTTGGTATAATCTTGAACTGTCACTAAATGCTTTGTTAGAATCTCAATTTGTCATAAATTGCCACAAAATGCGTTTTTGTAGTCTCAAAAAATGTTGAAGTCACAAATTGTCATAAAAAGTCATAAAAAACTTTAGAAAAATCTTAAACTATCACCAAATGCTTTGTTTGAGTCTCAAATTGTCATAGATTGTCACAAAATGCTTTTTTGTAGTCTCAAGATATGTTAAAGTTACAAATTGTCATAGATTGTCATAAAATACTTCAGTAAAACCTTAAACTATTATTAAATGCTTTGTTGGAATCTAAAATTGTCATAAATTGTCACAAAATGCTTTTTTGTAGATTCAAGACATGTTAAAGTCACAAATTGTCAAAAATTGTCATAAAATACTTTAGTAAAACCTTAAACTGTCACTAAATGCTTTGTTGGAGTCTCAAATTGTCATAGATTGTCACAAAATGCTTTTTTGTAGTCTCAAAGTATGTTGAAGTCATTAACTGTCATAGATTGTCATAAAATACTTTTGTACAAATCTAAACTGTCACTAAATGCTTTGTTGGAGTCTCAAATTGTCATAAATTGTCACAAAATGCTTTTCTGTAGTCTCAAGATATGTTAAATTCACAAACTGTCATAGATTGTTATAAAATACTTTGTTAAAATCTCAAACTGTCATAGACTGTCACTAAATGCTTAGTTAGAGTCTCAAATCAACGTAGACAGTCTCACAAATGCTTTTTTGTAGTCTCAAGATATGTTGAAGTCACAAAATGTCATAGATTGTCATAAAAAATTTTGTTAAAATCTCAAACTGTCATAGGCTGTCACTTAATGCTTTGTTAGAGTCTCAAATCAACGTAGACACTCTCACGAATTTTTTTATGTAGTCTCAATATATGTTGAAGTCACAAAATGTCATAGATTGTCATAAAATACTTTGTTAAAATCTCAAACTGTCATAGACTGTCACTTAATGCTTTGTTAGAGTCTCAAATCAACGTAGACAGTCTCACAAATGCTTTTTTGTAGTTTCAAGATATGTTGAAGTCACAAACTGTCATAGATTGTTATAAAATACTCTGTTAAAATCTCAAACTGTCATAGACTGTCACTAAATGCTTAGTTAGAGTCTCAAATCAACGTAGTCAGTCTCACAAATGCTTTTTTGTAGTCTCAAGATATGTTGAAGTCACAAACTGTCATAGATTGTTATAAAATACTCTGTTAAAATCTCAAACTGTCATAGACTGTCACTAAATGCTTTGTTAGAGTCTCAAATCAACGTAGACAGTCTCACGATTTTTTTTTTGTAGTCTCAATATATGTTGAAGTCACAAAATGTCATAGACTGTCACTTAATGCTTTGTTAGAGTCTCAAATCAACGTAGACAGTCTCACAAATGCTTTTTTGTAGTTTCAAGATATGTTGAAGTCACAAACTGTCATAGATTGTTATAAAATACTTTGTTAAAATCTCAAACTGTCATAGACTGTCACTAAATGCTTAGTTAGAGTCTCAAATCAACGTAGACAGTCTCACAAATGCTTTTTTGTAGTCTCAAGATATGTTGAAGTCACAAAATGTCATAGATTGTCATAAAAAATTTTGTTAAAATCTCAAACTGTCATAGGCTGTCACTTAATGCTTTGTTAGAGTCTCAAATCAACGTAGACAGTCTCACAAATGCTTTTTTATAGTCTCAAAATATGTTGAAGTCACAAAATGTCATAAAATACTTTTGTGAAATCTCAAACTGTCATAGACTGTCACTAAATGCTTTGTTAGAGTCTCAAATCAACGTAGACAGTCTCACGAATTTTTTTTTGTAGTCTCAATATATGTTGAAGTCACAAAATGTCATAGATTGTCATAAAATACTTTGTTAAAATCTCAAACTGTCATAGACTGTCACTTAATGCTTTGTTAGAGTCTCAAATCAACGTAGACAGTCTCACGAATTTTTTTTTGTAGTCTCAATATATATTGAAGTCACAAAATGTCATAGATTGTCATAAAATACTTTGTTAAAATCTCAAACTGTCATAGACTGTCACTTAATGCTTTGTTAGAGTCTCAAATCAACGTAGACAGTCTCACAAATGCTTTTTTGTAGTCTCAAGATATGTTGAAGTCACAAACTGTCATAGATTGTTATAAAATACTTTGTTAAAATCTCAAACTGTCATAGACTGTCACTAAATGTTTAGTTAGAGTCTCAAATCAACGTAGTCAGTCTCACAAATGCTTTTTTGTAGTCTCAAGATATGTTGAAGTCACAAACTGTCATAGATTGTTATAAAATACTTTGTTAAAATCTCAAACTGTCATAGACTGTCACTAAATGCTTAGTTAGAGTCTCAAATCAACGTAGACAGTCTCACAAATGCTTTTTTGTAGTTTCAAGATATGTTGAAGTCACAAACTGTCATAGATTGTTATAAAATACTTTGTTAAAATCTCAAACTGTCATAGACTGTCACTAAATGCTTAGTTAGAGTCTCAAATCAACGTAGACAGTCCCACAAATGCTTTTTTGTAGTCTCATGATATGTTGAAGTCACAAACTGTCATAGATTGTTATAAAATACTTTGTTAAAATCTCAAACTGTCATAGACTGTCACTAAATGCTTAGTTAGAGTCTCAAATCAACGTAGACAGTCTCACAAATGCTTTTTTGTAGTTTCAAGATATGTTAAAGTCACAAAATGTCATAGGTTGTCAAAAAATACTTTGCTCAAATCTCAAACTGTCATAGACTGTCACTAAATGCTTTGTTAGAGTCTCAAATCAACGTAGACAGTCCTACAAATGCATTTTTGTAGTTTCAAAATATGTTGAAGTCACAAACTGTCAGAGATT
The DNA here is from genome assembly GCA_963932245.1 of Tachinus rufipes. Classification (NCBI taxonomy): domain Eukaryota; kingdom Metazoa; phylum Arthropoda; class Insecta; order Coleoptera; family Staphylinidae; genus Tachinus; species Tachinus rufipes. Next base: position 90,937,234 of record OZ010748.1, on the reverse strand, counting down.
GTCATAAAATACTTTGTTAAAATCTCAAACTGTCATAGACTGTCACTAAATGCTTAGTTAGAGTCTCAAATCAACGTAGACAGTCTCACAAATGCTTTTTTGTAGTTTCAAGATATGTTAAAGTCACAAAATGTCATAGGTTGTCAAAAAATACTTTGCTCAAATCTCAAACTGTCATAGACTGTCACTAAATGCTTAGTTAGAGTCTCAAATCAACGTAGACAGTCCCACAAATGCTTTTTTGTAGTCTCATGATATGTTGAAGTCACAAAATGTCATAGATTGTCATAAAATACTTTGTTAAAATCTCAAACTGTCATAGACTGTCACTAAATGCTTTGTTAGAGTCTCAAATCAACGTAGACAGTCTCACAAATGCTTTTTTGTAGTCTCAAGATATGTTGAAGTCACAAACTGTCATAGATTGTTATAAAATACTTTGTTAAAATCTCAAACTGTCATAGACTGTCACTAAATGCTTAGTTAGAGTCTCAAATCAACGTAGACAGTCTCACAAATGCTTTTTTGTAGTTTCAAGATATGTTAAAGTCACAAAATGTCATAGGTTGTCAAAAAATACTTTGCTCAAATCTCAAACTGTCATAGACTGTCACTAAATGCTTTGTTAGAGTCTCAAATCAACGTAGACAGTCCCACAAATGCATTTTTGTAGTTTCAAAATATGTTGAAGTCACAAACTGTCAGAGATTGTCATAAAATACTTTGTTAAAATCTCAAACTGTCATAGACTGTCTCTAAATGCTTTGTTAAAGTCTCAAATCAACGTAGACAGTCTCACAAATGCTTTTTTGTAGTCTCAAGATATGTTGAAGTCACAAACTGTCATAGATTGTTATAAAATACTTTGTTAAAATCTCAAACTGTCATAGACTGTCACTAAATGCTTAGTTAGAGTCTCAAATCAACGTAGACAGTCTCACAAATGCTTTTTTGTAGTCTCAAGATATGTTGAAGTCACAAACTGTCATAGATTGTTATAAAATACTTTGTTAAAATCTCAAACTGTCATAGACTGTCACTAAATGCTTAGTTAGAGTCTCAAATCAACGTAGACAGTCTCACAAATGCTTTTTTGTAGTTTCAAGATATGTTAAAGTCACAAAATGTCATAGGTTGTCAAAAAATACTTTGCTCAAATCTCAAACTGTCATAGACTGTCACTAAATGCTTTGTTAGAGTCTCAAATCAACGTAGACAGTCCTACAAATGCATTTTTGTAGTTTCAAAATATGTTGAAGTCACAAACTGTCAGAGATTGTCATAAAATACTTTGTTAAAATCTCAAACTGTCATAGACTGTCACTAAATGCTTAGTTAGAGTCTCAAATCAACGTAGACAGTCTCACAAATGCTTTTTTGTAGTTTCAAGATATGTTAAAGTCACAAAATGTCATAGGTTGTCAAAAAATACTTTGCTCAAATCTCAAACTGTCATAGACTGTCACTAAATGCTTAGTTAGAGTCTCAAATCAACGTAGACAGTCCCACAAATGCTTTTTTGTAGTCTCATGATATGTTGAAGTCACAAAATGTCATAGATTGTCATAAAATACTTTGTTAAAATCTCAAACTGTCATAGACTGTCACTAAATGCTTTGTTAGAGTCTCAAATCAACGTAGACAGTCTCACAAATGCTTTTTTGTAGTCTCAAGATATGTTGAAGTCACAAACTGTCATAGATTGTTATAAAATACTTTGTTAAAATCTCAAACTGTCATAGACTGTCACTAAATGCTTAGTTAGAGTCTCAAATCAACGTAGACAGTCTCACAAATGCTTTTTTGTAGTTTCAAGATATGTTAAAGTCACAAAATGTCATAGGTTGTCAAAAAATACTTTGCTCAAATCTCAAACTGTCATAGACTGTCACTAAATGCTTTGTTAGAGTCTCAAATCAACGTAGACAGTCCCACAAATGCATTTTTGTAGTTTCAAAATATGTTGAAGTCACAAACTGTCAGAGATTGTCATAAAATACTTTGTTAAAATCTCAAACTGTCATAGACTGTCTCTAAATGCTTTGTTAAAGTCTCAAATCAACGTAGACAGTCTCACAAATGCTTTTTTGTAGTCTCAAGATATGTTGAAGTCACAAACTGTCATAGATTGTTATAAAATACTTTGTTAAAATTTCAAACTATCATAAACTGTAACTTAATGCTTTGTTGGAGTCTCAACTGTCATAGACTGTCTCACAAACGCTATTTTATAGTCTTATGTTATGCTACAGTCACAAATTATTATAGAATTTGATCACAATAAAGCCATAAATCATCCGCCAATTAATGATTAATAATACTTTGACAAATGGAGAAGCGTATTTTGAATTAAATCTTAAAGATGATTGATGTAATTTTAAACGAAACTCTCGAAACAATCGTTATTGTATTTACTGAAATGAAAACCACCCTCCACAACCATATCCTTTCATTCATTCACCACCACCTCAAGATAAAAGGCATCGCATAATATCATCTCTAAGTAAAGGTTACCGACTTGCACACAATCTTAACTGTTTCCACGTCTACGAGTCTTGTAATTATCTTGATGTTCCTCAAAGCTAGAAGATTTAGCCGTCTGGAACATCATCCCTTCCTACATTTAAGTTCGTCGACTTTTGTTTAAGGGAGGGGGAGTGGCATTGGCAATGTCAAGGTCTTATAATAATAATAACAATAATAAATAAATAAAAATTCAAACTAACCTCATAGAATTAATCGTTTGTATCCAACATAATCGCACATTAATTAATTAATTATTAACAATAGATTATAGCGACCGCACGAGGCAATCAATTGCGCGGCATACTCGAGACTGAGGAGCAACAAATATATTTTTCGGTAAGCGTTTATGTAGTGGGGGTAGTCGATACCGTGTGCTAAAATATATTGCGCTGTAACTAATTGATTTTAAGAAGAAATTAAAGCGGGACAAATCCAATTAAAATGTTCTTCAATTCATGCATGAATTAATTAAATAACAAAAAAAAAGATTTTTTTAAATTCAAATCAGTTGAGGTTGATGTAGCCAAGCGGATGAGTAAATATTTGTTACATTGCTAAGAAGTAAATTAAATTTTTGTTTGCTACAATGTGCTTTTGATGTTGCACATATTTCGATAACAAATCGCGCTTGCAATATTTTTAGTTATTTGCAATCGCGCCAATAAATCGGAAAAATCAAAAGCACGCGCTCTCTCGAGATCAAAGCGTTCGTTGTATGTATGTATGTACGTGACGCCTGATACGGTTTGAAAAAAGCTGAAACATATAGAAGAGTCGAATACCCACATACATCCCGTGGCGCCGCCATCGATTGATTTGATTATTATTTCAGAAACTCTCTCCTTCCTCGACTTCACATGTCGCACGGACATCGTAATATTTCATGACCGGATTAAAAATAAAACCTTTTTATATTGATCCGATTTTAATTAATCCATTATAATTTTTAATCGAATTCTGTGCAAAATATTTGCTTAAATAAGATTTAATTGAGTTCAAGAAGTTAGACAGACTAAAAGTTATAATAAATGTACATTGCATGTAAATTGATTTTGTTTAATATTAAATTTACATTGCAAATTGAATTTGCTTCAATTTAAACCCAAACACGCCATATTTGAGATTAAATTGTAAAATATGTAAAAAATTAAAAAATTAAAAAAATTAAAAAAATTAAAAATTAATTTTTACATGATTCCTCAATGTTGAGATTGTATTGTGTAAATTTAGACTTGATATTTAAACAATGACAGTTTTGACAGCAATTTTATTGATAGTGATCAACTTTTTTAATTAAATTAATTTTAAAAAATTAAAAATTAATTTTCAATCAGCTCACATATTTCCTCAATGCATTGAGGTTGTATTGTGTAAATTTAGACTTGATATTTAAATAATGACAGTTTTGACAGCAATTTTATTGATAAAAGTCAACTTTTTTAATTTAAACAAATTAAAAAAAATTAAAAAATTTAAATTTAATTTTTAATCAATTCTGTCTCTTTGTGATTATTATTTACTGACAGTTTAAAGCTTTGATAAAATTGTTAATGTTCAAAAAGTCGCTTCGCGATTGACAGTTGGTGCGACCTTAAAATTTTAAATTGAAAATTTGTTGATACCAAATCTGTCGCTTTGCGATTATTAATCACTGACAGTTTAAAGCATCAATAAAATTGTTGATGTTCAATAAGTCGCTTCGCGATTGACAGTTGGTGCAATCATAAAATTTTAAATTAAAAATTTGTTGATACCTAATCTGTCGCTTCGCGATTATTAATTACTGACAGTTTGAAGCTTTAATAAAATTGTTGATGTTTAATATGTCGCTTCGCGATTGACAGTTGGTGCGACCTTAAGATTTTAAATTGAAAATTTGTTGATACCTAATCTGTCGCTTCGCGATTATTAATTACTGACAGTTTAAAGATTTAATAAAATGGTTGATGTTCAATATGTCGCTTCGCGATTGACAGTTGGTGCGATCTTAAGATTCTAAATTAAAAATTTGTTGATATCTAATCTGTCGCTTTGCGATTATTAATTACTGACAGTTTTAAACTTTAATAAAATTGTTGATGTTCAATATGTCGCTTCGCAATTGACAGTTGGTGCAATCTTAAGATTTTAAATTGAAAATTTGTTGTTACCTAATCTGTCGCTTTGCGATTATTATTTGCTGACAGTTTAAAGCTTTAATAAAATTGTTGATGTTCAATATGTCGCTTCGCGATTGACAGTTGGTGCAATCTTAAGATTTTAAATTGAAATTTTGTTGATATCTAATCTGTCGCTTCGCGATTATTAATTACTGACAGTTTAAAGCTTTAATAAAATTGTTGATGTTCAATAAGTCGCTTCGCGATTGACAATTGGTGCAATCTTAAGATTTTAAATTGAAAATTTGTTGATATGTAATCTGTCGCTTCGCGATTATTATTTGCTGACAGTTTAAAGCTTTAATAAAATTGTTGATGTTCAATAAGTCGCTTCGCGATTGACAGTTGGTGCAATCTTAAGATTTTAAATTGAAAATTTGTTGATATGTAATCTGTCGCTTCGCGATTATTATTTGCTGACAGTTTAAAGCTTTAATAAAATTGTTGATGTTCAATATGTCGCTTCGCGATTGACAGTTGGTGCGATCGTAAGATTTTAAATTAAAAATTTGTTGATACCTAATCTGTCGCTTCGCGATTATTAATTACTGACAGTTTGAAGCTTTAATAAAATTATTGATGTTCAATAAGTCGATTCGCGATTGAGAGTTGGTGCGACCTTAAAATTTTAAATTGAAAATTTGTTGATACCTAATCTGTCGCTTCGCGATTATTATTTGCTGACAGTTTAAAGCCTTAATAAAATTGTTGATGTTCAATATGTCGCTTCGCGATTGACAGTTGGTGCCACCTTAAGATTTTAAATTGAAAATTTGTTGATACCTAATCTGTCGCTTCGCGATTATTATTTGCTGACAGTTTAAAGCTTTAATAAAATTGTTGATGTTCAATAAGTCGCTTCGCGATTGACAGTTGGTGCGATCTTAAAAGTTTAAATTGAAAATTTGTTGATACCTAATCTGTCGCTTTGCGTTTATTATTTGCTGACAGTTTAAAGTTTTAATAAAACTGTTGATGCTCAATAAGTCGCTTCGCGATTGACAGTTGGTGCGATCTTAAAAGTTTAAATTGAAAATTTGTTGATACCTAATCTGTCGCTTCGCGATTATTATTTGCTGACAGTTTAAAGCTTTAATAAAATTGTTGATGTTCAATAAGTCGCTTCGCGATTGACAGTTGGTGCGACTTTAAAATTTAAAATTAGAAACTTGTTGATACCTAATCTGTCGCTTCGCGATTATTATTTGCTAACAGTTTGAAGCTTTAATAAAATTGTTGATGTTCAATATGTCGCTTCGCGATTGACAGTTGGTGCGACTTTAAAATTTAAAATTAGAAATTTGTTGATACCTAATCTGTCGCTTCGCGATTATTAATTACTGACAGTTTAAAGCTTTAATAAAATTGTTGATGTTCAATATGTCGCTTCGCGATTGACAGTTGGTGTCACCTTGAGATTTTAAATTGAAAATTTGTTGATTTCTAATCTGTCGCTTCGCGATTATTAATTACTGACAGTTTAAAGCTTTAATAAAATTGTTGATGTTCAATATGTCGCTTCGCGATTGACAGTTGGTGCGACCTTAAGATTTTAAATTAAAAATTTGTTGATTTCTAATCTGTCGCTTCGCGATTATTAATTACTGACAGTTTGAAGCTTTAATAAAATTGTTGATGTTCAATATGTCGCTTCGCGATTGACAGTTGGTGCGACTTTAAAATTTAAAATTAGAAATTTGTTGATACCTAATCTGTCGCTTCGCGATTATTAATTACTGACAGTTTAAAGCTTTAATAAAATTGTTGATGTTCAATATGTCGCTTCGCGATTGACAGTTGGTGCGACCTTAAGATTTTAAATTAAAAATTTGTTGATTTCTAATCTGTCGCTTCGCGATTATTAATTACTGACAGTTTAAAGCTTTAATAAAATTGTTGATGTTCAATATGTCGCTTCGCGATTGACAGTTGGTGTCACCTTGAGATTTTAAATTGAAAATTTGTTGATTTCTAATCTGTCGCTTCGCGATTATTAATTACTGACAGTTTAAAGCTTTAATAAAATTGTTGATGTTCAATATGTCGCTTCGCGATTGACAGTTGGTGCGACCTTAAGATTTTAAATTAAAAGTTTGTTGATACCTAATCTGTCGCTTCGCGATTATTAATTACTGACAGTTTGAAGCTTTAATAAAATAGTTGATGTTCAATAAGTCGCTTCGCAATTGACAGTTGGTGCGACTTTAAAATTTTAAATTGAAAATTTGTTGATTTCTAATCTGTCGCTTCGCGATTATTAATTACTGACAGTTTAAAGCTTTAATAAAATTGTTGATGTTCAATATGTCGCTTCGCGATTGACAGTTGGTGCGACCTTAAGATTTTAAATTAAAAATTTGTTGATTTCTAATCTGTCGCTTCGCGATTATTAATTACTGACAGTTTAAAGCTTTAATAAAATTGTTGATGTTCAATATGTCGCTTCGCGATTGACAGTTGGTGTCACCTTGAGATTTTAAATTGAAAATTTGTTGATTTCTAATCTGTCGCTTCGCGATTATTATTAACTGACAGTTTAAAGCTTTAATAAAATTGTTGATGTTCAATATGTCGCTTCGCGATTGACAGTTGGTGCGACCTTAAGATTTTAAATTTAAAATTTGTTGATACCTAATCTGTCGCTTTGCGATTATTAATTACTGACAGTTTAAAGCTTTGATAAAATTGTTGATGTTCAATAAGTCGCTTCGTGATTGAGAGTTGGTGCGACCTTAAGATTTAAAATTGAAAATTAGTTGATACCTAATCTGTCGCTTCGCAATTATTATTTGCTGACAGTTTTAAACTTTAATAAAATTGTTGATGTTTAATAAGTTGCTTCGCGATTGACAGTTGGTGCGACCTTAAAATTTTAAATTGTAAATTTGTTGATGCCTAATCTGTCGCTTCGCGATTATTATTTACTGACAGTTTAAAACTTTGATAAAATTGTTAAAGTTCAATTTGTCGCTTCGCGATTGATAGTTGGTGCGACTTTAAGATTTTAAATTGAAAATTTGTTGATACCTAATCTGTCGCTTCGCAATTATTATTTGCTGACAGTTTAAAGCTTTAATAAAATTGTTGATGTTCAATATGTCGCTTCGCAATTGACAGTTGGTGCGACCTTAAGATTTTAAATTAAAAATTAGTTGATATCTAATTTGTCGTTTCGCGATTATTATTTACTGACAGTTTAAAGCTTTAATAAAATTGTTGATGTTTAATAAGTCGCTTCGCGATTGACAGTTGGCGCCACCTTAAGATTTTAAATTGAAAATTTGTTGATACCTAATCTGTCGCTTCGCGATTATTATTTGCTGACAGTTTAAAGCTTTAATAAAATTGTTGATGTTCAATAAGTCGCTTCGCGATTTACAGTTGAAGCGACCTTAAGATTTTAAATTGAAATTTTGTTGATACCTAATCTGTCGCTATGCAATTATTATATTACTGACAGTTTAAAGCTTTAATAAAATTGTTGATGTTCAATAAGTCGCTTCGCGATTGACAGTTGGTGCGACCTTAAGATTTAAAATTGAAAATTAGTTGATACCTAATCTGTCGCTTCGCAATTATTATTTGCTGACAGTTTAAAGCTTTAATAAAATTGTTGATGTTTAATAAGTCGCTTCGCGATTGACAGTTGCTGCGATCTTAAAATTTTAAATTGAAAATTTGTAGATACCTAATCTGTCGCTTCGCGATTATTATTTGCTGACAGTTTAAAGCTTTAATAAAATTGTTGATTTTCAATAAGTCGCTTCGCGATTGACAGTTGGTGCGATCTTAAAATTTTAAATTGAAAATTTGTTGATATCTAATCTGTCGCTTCGCGATTATTATTTGCTGACAGTTTAAAGCTTTAATAAAATTGTTGATGTTCAATATGTCGCTTCGCGATTGACAGTTAATGCGACCTTAAAATTTTAAATTGAAAATTTGTTGATACCCAATCTGTCGCTTCGCGATTATTATTTGCTGACAGTTTAAAGCTTTAATAAAATTATTGATGTTCAATAAGTCGCTTTGCGATTGACAGTTGGTGCAATCTTAAAATTTTAAATTAAAAATTTGTTGATATCTAATCTGTCGCTTTGCAATTATTATTTGCTGACAGTTTAAAGCTTCAATAAAATTGTTGATGTTTAATAAGTCGCTTCGCGATTGACAGTTGATGCGACTTTAAGATTTTAAAATGAAAATTTGTTGATACCTAATCTGTCGCTTCACGATTATTATTTGCTGACAGTTTAAAGCTTTAATAAAATTGTTGATGTTCAATAAGTCGCTTCGCGATTGACAGTTGGTGCGACCTTAAGATTTTAAATTGAAAATTTGTTGAAACCTAATCTGTCGCTTTGCAATTATTATTTGCGGACAGTTAAAACAATGCTTTAGAAAACAAAACATACAACGAAAAGGCAATGAATAAAGACAAGCAAAAGGCAAAGCAGGATTTTATGCAAATTTCCAACAGACCTGATGATAACCCATACAACAAGACGGAAACATAAGAAAAGAAAACGTTAACTAGAAGTAAACACTAATATGATGGTCACCCTTTTGCTAAGAGATCTTGAAAAAAACACCATTGATATACAGGATCCCACCCGCCCAAGTGTAGGAGGGCAAAAACTGTACAGCAATTAATAAACTTAGTGCCCCGCCCACCCGCCCTAGTGTTTGTAAACAAGAAATTCGATCACAAACAATTGGGTGGGTGGGCAGGAACTCCAGATAAAACAACTGTTTATGAATCAATAAACTTAGTGCCTCGCCCACCCGCCCAATTGTTTGTAAGCAAGAAATTGGATCACAAACACACCCACCCAAGAGGTAAGCGTGTACTCCAGTCGAAACAACTCCCCAGCGATCAATAAAATAAGTGCCCCGTCCACCCACGCAAATGTTTGTAAATATGATATTAATCTAAATACAAACACACACACTTGGGTGGATAGAGGGGTAATCCAGTTGAAACTATTGTTTTGCAATCATTAAACTTAGTGTCCCGCTCAAGTGTTTTGGCAATTCAGTTAAAACTGATGTTTAGCAGTTTATAAACTTAGTGCACCGCCTTGGGTGAGCCCAACTGTTTGTAAATTAAAAATGCATAATAAAACCAAGATTCTGCAGAGCAAGGACGCTAAACGTACAAACTCAACAAAAAAAAAAAACAAACCCGAACACACATATACTTTACCCCGACTTCACTTCGATATTAAAATTTAGGTTTGGTTGATCCTTTTGTAAACCAATGTTTAGACAATTAGAGAAAGATTTGCAAAAAAATATTATTATACCCATAAAAACCTTGTTCAAATCTACATTTTGGTATACTCGGTAGCGCATTTATGGCCTCGCTACTATAAGCTAATTCACAATTTGTAAAAAAAAACTTTATCAATTTTGCAAAGTTCTAAAAGTTTTATGAAAGGTCATCCAGCTCATTTTTTTGCAAAATGTTTAGAATAAAATTTCTAGTCAAACAAAATATATAAAATTCCAAAACCATCAATTGTCTATGAAATTTTAAAATTAATTTGTAATTTTTTTGTTGAAATATTTGCAAAAATTAATTATTAACAAAATTTTAGAAATTAAAAAAATACTTAATATTTCTTAACAAAATCAAATATGCTAAGTTCATTTTTAAAACCTCAACTTAATATTTTAAGAAATTAATGCGTAAACTTAATTTAAGTAACGCAATTCTAACGGAAATCATTAAAAACTTCTTTCATTTGGTGATAACACAAATTTTGAAAATTTCTTCAGATTATTCTTAGTATTTCTTATTAAAATCAAATATGCTGAGTCTATTTTTGAGAACCGCAACTTATTATTCCAAGTAATTATTGCTCAAACTCAATATAAGTGACCCAATTTTAACGGAAATTATTAAAAACTTCTTTCTTCTGGTGATAAAACAATTTTTGAAAATTTCTAAAAACAATTCTTAGCATTTTTTAATAAAAATAAGTATGCTGAGTCTATTGTTAAAAACCGCAACTTAATATTCCAAGTAATTATTGCACAAACTCAATTTAAGTGACTCAATTCTAACGGAAATCATTAAAAACTTCTTTCTTTTAGTAATAAAACAATTTTTGAAAATTTCTAAAAACAATTCTTAGCATTTTTCAATAAAAAAAAGTATGCTGAGTCTATTTTTAAAAACCGCAACTTAATATTCCAAGTCTTTATTGCACAAACTCAATTTAAGTGACCCAATTTTAACGGAAATTATTAATAACTTTTTTTTTTTGGTGATAAAACAAATTTTGAAAATTTCTAAAAACAATTCTTAGCATTTTTTAATAAAAATAGGTATGCTGAGTCTATTGTTAAAAACCGCAACTTAATATTCCAAGTAATAATTGCACAAACTCAATTTAAGTGACCCAATTTTAACGGAAATTATTAAAAACTTCTTTTTTTTGGTGATAAAACAAATTTTGAAAATTTCTAAAAACATATTATAGTATTTCTTAATAAAATCAAGTATGCTGAGTCTATATTTCAAAACCGCAACTAAATATTTCAAGTAATAAATGCGTAAACTCAATTTAAGTGACCCAATTTTAACGGAAATTATTAAAAACTTCTTTCTTTTGGTGATAACACAAATTTTGAAAATTTCTAAAAACATAATATAGTATTTCTTAATAAAATCAAGTATGCTGAGTCTATTGTTAAAAACCGCAACTTAATATTCCAAGTAATTATTGCACAAACTCAATTTAAGTGACCCATTTTTAACGGAAATTATTAAAAACTTCTTTCTTTTGGTGATAAAACAAATTTTGAAAATTTCTAAAAACATAATATAGTATTTCTTAATAAAATCAAGTATGCTGAGTCTATATTTTAAAACCGCAACTAAATATTTCAAGTAATAAATGCGTAAACTCAATTTAAGTGACCCAATTCTAACGGAAATTATTAAAAACTTCTTTTTTTTGGTGATAAAACAAATTTTGAAAATTTCTAAAAACATATTATAGTATTTCTTAATAAAATCAAGTATGCTGAGTCTATATTTCAAAACCGCAACTAAATATTTCAAGTAATAAATGCGTAAACTCAATTTAAGTGACCCAATTTTAACGGAAATTATTAAAAACTTCTTTCTTTTGGTGATAACACAAATTTTGAAAATTTCTAAAAACATAATATAGTATTTCTTAATAAAATCAAGTATGCTGAGTCTATTGTTAAAAACCGCAACTTAATATTCCAAGTAATTATTGCACAAACTCAATTTAAGTGACCCATTTTTAACGGAAATTATTAAAAACTTCTTTCTTTTGGTGATAAAACAAATTTTGAAAATTTCTAAAAACATAATATAATATTTCTTAATAAAATCAAGTATGCTGAGTCTATATTTTAAAACCGCAACTAAATATTTCAAGTAATAATTGCGTAAACTCAATTTAAATGACCCAATTCTAACGGAAATTATTAAAAACTTCTTTCTTTTGGTGATAACACAAATTTTGAAAATTTCTAAAAACATAATATAATATTTCTTAATAAAATCAAGTAAGCTGAGTCTATTGTTAAAAACCGCAACTTAATATTCCAAGTAATTATTGCACAAACTCAATTTAAGTGACCCATTTTTAACGGAAATTATTAAAAACTTCTTTCTTTTGATAATAAAACAAATTTTGAAAATTTCTAAAAACAATTCTTAGCATTTTTTAATAAAAATAAGTATGCTAAGTCTATTGTTAAAAACCGCAACTTAATTTTCTAAGTAATTATTGCGCAAACTCAATTTAAGTGACCCAATTTTAACGGATTTTTTTAAAAACTTCATTCTTTTGGTGATAAAACAAATTTCTAAAATTTTTAAAAATAATTCTTAGTATTTTTTAATAAAAAATAGTATGCTGAGTCTATTGTTAAAAACCGCAACTTACTATTCCAAGTAATTATTGCGTAAACTCAATTTAAGTGACTCAATTCTATCGGAAATTATTAAAAACTTCTTTCTTTTGGTGATTAAACAATTTTTGAAAATTTCTAAAAACAATTCTTAGTATTTTCTAATAAAAATAAGTATGCTGAGTCTATTGTTGAAAACCGCAACTTAATATTCCAAGTAATTATTGCACAAACTCAATTTAAGTGACCCACTTTTAACGGAAATTATGAAAAACTTCTTTCTTTTGGTAATAAAACAAATTTTGAAAATTTCTAAAAACAATTCTTAGCATTTTTTATTAAAAATAAGTATGCTAAGTCTATTGTTAAAAACCGCAACTTAATATTCCAAGTAATTATTGCACAAACTCAATTTAAGTGACCCATTTTTAACGGAAATTATTAAAAACTTCTTTCTTTTGGTGATAAAACAAATTTTGAAAATTTCTAAAAACATAATATAATATTTCTTAATAAAATCAAGTATGCTGAGTCTATATTTTAAAACCGCAACTAAATATTTCAAGTAATAAATGCGTAAACTCAATTTAAGTGACCCAATTCTAACGGAAATTATTAAAAACTTCTTTTTTTTGGTGATAAAACAAATTTTGAAAATTTCTAAAAACATATTATAGTATTTCTTAATAAAATCAAGTATGCTGAGTCTATATTTCAAAACCGCAACTAAATATTTCAAGTAATAAATGCGTAAACTCAATTTAAGTGACCCAATTTTAACGGAAATTATTAAAAACTTCTTTCTTTTGGTGATAACACAAATTTTGAAAATTTCTAAAAACATAATATAGTATTTCTTAATAAAATCAAGTATGCTGAGTCTATTGTTAAAAACCGCAACTTAATATTCCAAGTAATTATTGCACAAACTCAATTTAAGTGACCCATTTTTAACGGAAATTATTAAAAACTTCTTTCTTTTGGTAATAAAACAAATTTTAAAAATTTCTAAAAACAGATCTTAGCATTTTTTAATAAAAATAAGTAGTCTGAGTCTATTGTTAAAAACCGCAACTTAATATTCCAAGTAATTATTGCACAAACTCAATTTAAGTGACCCATTTTTAACGGAAATTATTAAAAACTTCTTTCTTTTGGTAATAAAACAAATTTTGATAATTTCTAAAAACAATTTTTAGCATTTTTTAATTAAAATAAGTATGCTGAGTCTATTGTTGAAAACCGCAACTTAATATTCCAAGTAAATATTGCACAAACTCAATTTAAGTGACCTATTTTTAACGGAAATTATTAAAAACTTCTTTCTTTTGGTAATAAAACAAATTTTAAAAATTTCTAAAAACAATTCTTAGCATTTTTTAATGAAAATAAGTATGCTGAGTCTATTGTTAAAAACCGCAACTTAATAATCCAAGTAATCATTGCACAAACTCAATTTAAGTGACCCAATTTTAACGGAAATTATTAAAAACTTCTTTCTTCTGGTGATAAAACAATTTTTGAAAATTTCTAAAAACAATTCTTAGTATTTTTTTATAAAAAAAAAATATGCTGAGTCTATTGTTAATAACCGCAACTTAATATTCCAAGTAATTATTGCACAAACTCAATTTAAGTGACCCATATTTAACGGAAATTATGAAAAACTTCTTTCTTTTGGTAATAAAACAAATTTTGAAAATTTCTAAAAACAATTCTTAGCATTTTTTATTAAAAATAAATATGCTGAGTCTATTGTTAAAAATCGCAACTTAATATTCCAAGTAATTATTGCACAAACTCAATTTAAGTGACCCATTTTTAACGGAAATTATTATAAACTTCTTTCTTTTGGTAATGAAACAATTTTTGAAAATTTCTAAAAACAATTCTTAGCATTTCCTAATAAAAATAAGTATGCTGAGTCTATTGTTGAAAACCGCAACTTAATATTCCAAGTAATTATTGCACAAACTCAATTTAAGTGACCCATTTTTAACGGAAATTATTAAAAACTTCTTTCTTTTGGTAATAAAACAAATTTTGATAATTTCTAAAAACAATTTTCAGCATTTTTTAATTAAAATAAGTATGCTGAGTCTATTGTTGAAAACCGTAACTTAATATTCTAAGTAATTATTGCACAAACTCAATTTAAGTGACCCAATTTTAACGGAAATTATTAAAAACTTCTTTCTTTTGGTGATAACACAAATTTTGAAAATTTCTAAAAACATAATATAGTATTTCTTAATAAAATCAAGTATGCTGAGTCTATTGTTAAAAACCGCAACTTAATATTCCAAGTAATTATTGCACAAACTCAATTTAAGTGACCCATTTTTAACGGAAATTATTAAAAACTTCTTTCTTTTGGTGATAAAACAAATTTTGAAAATTTCTAAAAACATAATATAATATTTCTTAATAAAATCAAGTATGCTGAGTCTATATTTTAAAACCGCAACTAAATATTTCAAGTAATAATTGCGTAAACTCAATTTAAATGACCCAATTCTAACGGAAATTATTAAAAACTTCTTTCTTTTGGTGATAACACAAATTTTGAAAATTTCTAAAAACATAATATAATATTTCTTAATAAAATCAAGTAAGCTGAGTCTATTGTTAAAAACCGCAACTTAATATTCCAAGTAATTATTGCACAAACTCAATTTAAGTGACCCATTTTTAACGGAAATTATTAAAAACTTCTTTCTTTTGATAATAAAACAAATTTTGAAAATTTCTAAAAACAATTCTTAGCATTTTTTAATAAAAATAAGTATGCTAAGTCTATTGTTAAAAACCGCAACTTAATTTTCTAAGTAATTATTGCGCAAACTCAATTTAAGTGACCCAATTTTAACGGATTTTTTTAAAAACTTCATTCTTTTGGTGATAAAACAAATTTCTAAAATTTTTAAAAATAATTCTTAGTATTTTTTAATAAAAAATAGTATGCTGAGTCTATTGTTAAAAACCGCAACTTACTATTCCAAGTAATTATTGCGTAAACTCAATTTAAGTGACTCAATTCTATCGGAAATTATTAAAAACTTCTTTCTTTTGGTGATTAAACAATTTTTGAAAATTTCTAAAAACAATTCTTAGTATTTTCTAATAAAAATAAGTATGCTGAGTCTATTGTTGAAAACCGCAACTTAATATTCCAAGTAATTATTGCACAAACTCAATTTAAGTGACCCACTTTTAACGGAAATTATGAAAAACTTCTTTCTTTTGGTAATAAAACAAATTTTGAAAATTTCTAAAAACAATTCTTAGCATTTTTTATTAAAAATAAGTATGCTAAGTCTATTGTTAAAAACCGCAACTTAATATTCCAAGTAATTATTGCACAAACTCAATTTAAGTGACCCATTTTTAACGGAAATTATTAAAAACTTCTTTCTTTTGGTGATAAAACAAATTTTGAAAATTTCTAAAAACATAATATAATATTTCTTAATAAAATCAAGTATGCTGAGTCTATATTTTAAAACCGCAACTAAATATTTCAAGTAATAAATGCGTAAACTCAATTTAAGTGACCCAATTCTAACGGAAATTATTAAAAACTTCTTTTTTTTGGTGATAAAACAAATTTTGAAAATTTCTAAAAACATATTATAGTATTTCTTAATAAAATCAAGTATGCTGAGTCTATATTTCAAAACCGCAACTAAATATTTCAAGTAATAAATGCGTAAACTCAATTTAAGTGACCCAATTTTAACGGAAATTATTAAAAACTTCTTTCTTTTGGTGATAACACAAATTTTGAAAATTTCTAAAAACATAATATAGTATTTCTTAATAAAATCAAGTATGCTGAGTCTATTGTTAAAAACCGCAACTTAATATTCCAAGTAATTATTGCACAAACTCAATTTAAGTGACCCATTTTTAACGGAAATTATTAAAAACTTCTTTCTTTTGGTAATAAAACAAATTTTAAAAATTTCTAAAAACAGATCTTAGCATTTTTTAATAAAAATAAGTAGTCTGAGTCTATTGTTAAAAACCGCAACTTAATATTCCAAGTAATTATTGCACAAACTCAATTTAAGTGACCCATTTTTAACGGAAATTATTAAAAACTTCTTTCTTTTGGTAATAAAACAAATTTTGATAATTTCTAAAAACAATTTTTAGCATTTTTTAATTAAAATAAGTATGCTGAGTCTATTGTTGAAAACCGCAACTTAATATTCCAAGTAAATATTGCACAAACTCAATTTAAGTGACCTATTTTTAACGGAAATTATTAAAAACTTCTTTCTTTTGGTAATAAAACAAATTTTAAAAATTTCTAAAAACAATTCTTAGCATTTTTTAATGAAAATAAGTATGCTGAGTCTATTGTTAAAAACCGCAACTTAATAATCCAAGTAATCATTGCACAAACTCAATTTAAGTGACCCAATTTTAACGGAAATTATTAAAAACTTCTTTCTTCTGGTGATAAAACAATTTTTGAAAATTTCTAAAAACAATTCTTAGTATTTTTTTATAAAAAAAAAATATGCTGAGTCTATTGTTAATAACCGCAACTTAATATTCCAAGTAATTATTGCACAAACTCAATTTAAGTGACCCATATTTAACGGAAATTATGAAAAACTTCTTTCTTTTGGTAATAAAACAAATTTTGAAAATTTCTAAAAACAATTCTTAGCATTTTTTATTAAAAATAAATATGCTGAGTCTATTGTTAAAAATCGCAACTTAATATTCCAAGTAATTATTGCACAAACTCAATTTAAGTGACCCATTTTTAACGGAAATTATTATAAACTTCTTTCTTTTGGTAATGAAACAATTTTTGAAAATTTCTAAAAACAATTCTTAGCATTTCCTAATAAAAATAAGTATGCTGAGTCTATTGTTGAAAACCGCAACTTAATATTCCAAGTAATTATTGCACAAACTCAATTTAAGTGACCCATTTTTAACGGAAATTATTAAAAACTTCTTTCTTTTGGTAATAAAACAAATTTTGATAATTTCTAAAAACAATTTTCAGCATTTTTTAATTAAAATAAGTATGCTGAGTCTATTGTTGAAAACCGTAACTTAATATTCTAAGTAATTATTGCACAAACTCAATTTAAGTGACCCAATTTTAACGGAAATTATTAAAAACTTCTTTCTTTTGGTGATAACACAAATTTTGAAAATTTCTAAAAACATAATATAGTATTTCTTAATAAAATCAAGTATGCTGAGTCTATTGTTAAAAACCGCAACTTAATATTCCAAGTAATTATTGCACAAACTCAATTTAAGTGACCCATTTTTAACGGAAATTATTAAAAACTTCTTTCTTTTGGTGATAAAACAAATTTTGAAAATTTCTAAAAACATAATATAATATTTCTTAATAAAATCAAGTATGCTGAGTCTATATTTTAAAACCGCAACTAAATATTTCAAGTAATAATTGCGTAAACTCAATTTAAATGACCCAATTCTAACGGAAATTATTAAAAACTTCTTTCTTTTGGTGATAACACAAATTTTGAAAATTTCTAAAAACATAATATAATATTTCTTAATAAAATCAAGTAAGCTGAGTCTATTGTTAAAAACCGCAACTTAATATTCCAAGTAATTATTGCACAAACTCAATTTAAGTGACCCATTTTTAACGGAAATTATTAAAAACTTCTTTCTTTTGATAATAAAACAAATTTTGAAAATTTCTAAAAACAATTCTTAGCATTTTTTAATAAAAATAAGTATGCTAAGTCTATTGTTAAAAACCGCAACTTAATTTTCTAAGTAATTATTGCGCAAACTCAATTTAAGTGACCCAATTTTAACGGATTTTTTTAAAAACTTCATTCTTTTGGTGATAAAACAAATTTCTAAAATTTTTAAAAATAATTCTTAGTATTTTTTAATAAAAAATAGTATGCTGAGTCTATTGTTAAAAACCGCAACTTACTATTCCAAGTAATTATTGCGTAAACTCAATTTAAGTGACTCAATTCTATCGGAAATTATTAAAAACTTCTTTCTTTTGGTAATAAAACAAATTTTGATAATTTCTAAAAACAATTTTCAGCATTTTTTAATTAAAATAAGTATGCTGAGTCTATTGTTGAAAACCGTAACTTAATATTCTAAGTAATTATTGCACAAACTCAATTTAAGTGACCCAATTTTAACGGAAATTATTAAAAACTTCTTTCTTTTGGTGATAACACAAATTTTGAAAATTTCTAAAAACATAATATAGTATTTCTTAATAAAATCAAGTATGCTGAGTCTATTGTTAAAAACCGCAACTTAATATTCCAAGTAATTATTGCACAAACTCAATTTAAGTGACCCATTTTTAACGGAAATTATTAAAAACTTCTTTCTTTTGGTGATAAAACAAATTTTGAAAATTTCTAAAAACATAATATAATATTTCTTAATAAAATCAAGTATGCTGAGTCTATATTTTAAAACCGCAACTAAATATTTCAAGTAATAATTGCGTAAACTCAATTTAAATGACCCAATTCTAACGGAAATTATTAAAAACTTCTTTCTTTTGGTGATAACACAAATTTTGAAAATTTCTAAAAACATAATATAATATTTCTTAATAAAATCAAGTAAGCTGAGTCTATTGTTAAAAACCGCAACTTAATATTCCAAGTAATTATTGCACAAACTCAATTTAAGTGACCCATTTTTAACGGAAATTATTAAAAACTTCTTTCATTTGGTAATAAAACAAATTTTAAAAATTTCTAAAAACAATTCTTAGCATTTTTTAATAAAAATAAGTATGCTGAGTCTATTGTTAAAAACCGCAACTTATTATTCCAAGTAATTATTGCACAAACTCAATTTAAGTGACCCATATTTAACGGAAATTATTAAAAACTTTTTTCTTTTGGTGATAAAACAAATTTTGAAAATTTCTAAAACCAATTCTTAGTATTTTTAATAAAAAATAGTATGCTGAGTCTATTGTTAAAAACCGCAACTTAATATTCCAAATAATTATTGCGCAAACTCAATTTAAGTGACCCAATTTTAACAAAAATTATTAAAAACTTCTTTTTTTTGGTAATAAAACAAATTTTGATAATTTCTAAAAACAATTCTTAGCATTTTTTAATAAAAATAAGTATGCTGAGTCTATTGTTATAAACCGCAACTTAATATTCCAAGTAATTATTGCACAAACTCAATTTAAGTGACCCATTTTTAACGGAAATTATTATAAACTTCTTTCTTTTGGTAATGAAACAATTTTTGAAAATTTCTAAAAACAATTCTTAGCATTTCCTAATAAAAATAAGTATGCTGAGTCTATTGTTGAAAACCGCAACTTAATATTCCAAGTAATTATTGCACAAACTCAATTTAAGTGACCCATTTTTAACGGAAATTATTAAAAACTTCTTTCTTTTGGTAATAAAACAAATTTTGATAATTTCTAAAAACAATTTTCAGCATTTTTTAATTAAAATAAGTATGCTGAGTCTATTGTTAAAAACCGTAACTTAATATTCTAAGTAATTATTGCACAAACTCAATTTAAGTGACCCAATTTTAACGGAAATTATTAAAAACTTCTTTCTTTTGGTAATAAAACAAATTTTGAAAATTTCTAAAATCAATTCTTAGCATTTTTTAATAAAAATAAGTATGCTAAGTCTATTGTTAAAAACCGGAACTTAATATTCCATGTAATAATAGCACAAACTCAATTTAAGTGACCCATATTTAACGGAAATTATTAAAAACTTTTTTCTTTTGGTGATAAAACAAATTTTGAAAATTTCTAAAACCAATTCTTAGTATTTTTAATAAAAAATAGTATGCTGAGTCTATTGTTAAAAACCGCAACTTAATATTCCAAGTAATTATTGCACAAACTCAATTTAAGTGACCCATTTTTAACGGAAATTATTAAAAACTTCTTTCATTTGGTAATAAAACAAATTTTAAAAATTTCTAAAAACAATTCTTAGCATTTTTTAATAAAAATAAGTATGCTGAGTCTATTGTTAAAAACCGCAACTTATTATTCCAAGTAATTATTGCACAAACTCAATTTAAGTGACCCATATTTAACGGAAATTATTAAAAACTTTTTTCTTTTGGTGATAAAACAAATTTTGAAAATTTCTAAAACCAATTCTTAGTATTTTTAATAAAAAATAGTATGCTGAGTCTATTGTTAAAAACCGCAACTTAATATTCCAAATAATTATTGCGCAAACTCAATTTAAGTGACCCATTTTTAACAAAAATTATTAAAAACTTCTTTTTTTTGGTAATAAAACAAATTTTGATAATTTCTAAAAACAATTCTTAGCATTTTTTAATAAAAATAAGTATGCTGAGTCTATTGTTATAAACCGCAACTTAATATTCCAAGTAATTATTGCACAAACTCAATTTAAGTGACCCATTTTTAACGGAAATTATTAAAAACTTCTTTCTTTTGGTGATAAAACAATTTTTGAAAATTTCTAAAAACAATTTTTAGCATTTTTTAATGAAAATAAGTATGCTGAGTCTATTGTTAAAAACCGCAACTTAATTTTCCAGATAATTATTGCGCAAACTCAATGTAAGTGACCCAATTCTAATGAAAATTATTAAAAACCTATTTCTTTTGGTTATAAAACAAATTTTTAAAATTTTTAAAAACAATTCTTAGCATTTTTTAATAAAAATAAGTATGCTGAGTCTATTGTTAAAAACCGCAACTTAATATTCCAAGTAATTATTGCACAAACTCAATTTAAGTGACCCATTTTTAACGGAAATTATTAAAAACTTCTTTCTTTTGGTAATAAAACAAATTTTGAAAATTTCTAAAAACATATTATAGTATTTCTTAATAAAATCAAGTATGCTAAGTCTATTTTTGCAAACCGCAACTTAATATTCCAAGTAATTATTGCACAAACTCAATTTAAGTGATCCAATTCTAACGGAAATGATTAAAAACTTCTTTCTTTTGGTGATAAAACAAATTTTGAAAATTTCTAAAAACAATTCTTAGTATTTTTTAATAAAAATAAGTATGCTAAATCTATTTTTAAAAAACGCAACTTAATATTTCAAGTAATTAATGAGTAAACTCAATTTAAGTGACGCAATTCTAACATAAATGATTTGCTATAGAACAAAGCAAAATAAATCAAACAAAAAAAGAAATTATTCAATTTAGTCGACGCAAAGAAACGCTAAGTAAACGATGTGTAACTTGGCCGCATGCCAAATGGTTAAATATTAATCTCCCCCCACTCCTCAAACAATCCTAATTCGCAATCCGGACGTTATGATAGAGCTCAAATTTTATGGACGACCCCAGGGGATGCGTTTAATATCACCGCAGACAATTTATAAATAAGGCGGAAGGGGGTGATCTAGTATTAAATTTCAATCCTCAAAGTTTTAAAAAACAAACAAATAAAGCGAACATAATGTAATCCGAGCGCGCTGTCTGTGTGTTGTTGGAGGAGATTTAGTTGCAACGCGTGCCTATCGCCGCCGTTCCACTCTCAATGTATTCAAACCAAGTTGGGGAGGGATGTGTGGATGCCGCACGAAATGATTGAGTGGTGGATTATATCAACGTTGCAGATAAACCCGATATAACCGGATGCCTCTCTCGAAATCCCATTTTAACCCCCCTCCCCCTTATTACATATAAGTTATCCCCACTCTATATGTGTCGTATTCATTCGAGAGCAATCCGTGCGCGCAAATCGAAAACGACATTAATCACGAAATGGCATATTGCGTTGAAATAAACAACGTTTGACAGCGTTGCCGGACTATATTAATCCACAATAGAATTAATTGCCGCTATATTATTAAAAATTATTGAATAGTTTGAAGCATACTTACAATTTCAGTATCACTTAATCAGCATAAAGTTTGCTTACCTGTAATTAAAAAAAATCATTAAAAATCATTAAAAAAATAAACTTGGCAACGTTGCAAAAATTAAAAAGTTATGTTGGGTATCAAATTGAAGGAAATTTATTAAGTAGCAACCAAATTTGCGTTTTAATGTTGTGTGACAAATTGTGCAAATAACTTTCTTCAAGTAAATAAATTGTTTGCCGGAAGTGAATTTTCTTTAATAAAACGTTCGCCGGCAGGCTGGGGTACGATGTACGTGAATTATGTGTCGTGTCTCTAATTCGAGGGGAGGTGATAAATCCGGCGAGCGTTCGCGTCGCGAGTAAATCAGGCGCTTATCGCCCGAACACGCGCTCCTTGTGGAATTACGTAGATAAGGTCCGGACACAGTGGGTGCTTAATGTGGCCGAACAAATACACTGAATAATGCAAAAACCAAATTGATAAAATATTAAACAGGAAATTTAATTAGCTTTAATTTGCCACCAAACAAGCTATAACTTACTTATAATTAAAAAATGCGCTGTTGCCATTTATTAATTAAGAAATAAATGTAAAATAATAAAATAAAACAAACAAAATTCATTATTTAAAATGATTAATATCTCTTCCAATGATAATATTTTGATTTAAACACTAAATTAAAGCATTTTCAATATTTTCATCAAATTGGCAACGTCGCATAAAATTAATGTTGCTTGCAGATACGGCTTGTTGGGTGTCAAACTAACGGAAATTTAATGGAGATTCCGGCGCCGCCTTTATTTTATTTTTTTATCACCGCATAATGTAAATTGCAACGTCGCCCCCTTCGATAACTGCCGTTGAGTCGTAAAAAAGCGCGGGCGCATTAAAATTATTTCCATATAGCGGAATAAATGGTGCGTGATATAAAGGAAATGAAACAAAAAACCGATTATCATATGATTTAGATTGTTTGTATTTATTGCTCCTTTTTTTGGTTCTGTTAATTAAGATATGGCAACGTCGCAATTTTAAAATAAAATAATCCCATCGTTGTAAAGTTATCTTTGTTAAATTTGCTTTATTTGAGTACCCGCAAGACTTATTTTAAATAATAATTAAATTTAAGCGCTGTTGCCATTTAATTAAAATTGCCAAAGCGATCAAATTTTAATTATTTCAAGCAAAATGCAACGTTGCCAGTTTATGTAAAATCACATTTTAATTTAAGTTTAGTATTCAGCTTTCATTAGACACTAAACAAGCCATGCTTATCTTTATTTAAAAAAAAATGCAACGTTGCCATTTTGTATAAAAACAAAATTATTTTTTTAATCAAAATTAAGCAGGTTCAACATTCAACTGTGGTTTAGCCACCCAACTCGACGTATTTTTATGATTTCTAAAAAAATGCAAAGTTGCCAATTTGTATAAAATTTTAGTTGTAATCAATATTTATGACAAATGCTGCGTTGCCAATCAATTTGTTGCTAATTTAATTTCATTTAACAAAAATTATTATTTTACATCCAAGATGGCTGTTGCTGATTAATTAAATAAATTTTAAGTGTGGTATAATATTATTTATTCAGTTGGCAACATTTCATGTTACACGTCACATTATGCGAGTTTCACGCTCGAAATAGTTCCAATTTGAACGCGATGCGGTTATCTTTTAAACTGAAATATGGGGTGAACTTAATTTACCACAATATCTGGCAACATCGCCCCATCCTCTGCAGCATTTTTTCTCGCGTTACTTGCGTTTCGATGTCGGTTTAATTGGCTCGTTACTGACATCGCATTTACATTTCATTCAAATATTTGAGTTGGCAACCTTGACTATGTAGAGAAGAAATTAGTGTTGGCGTCTGTCTCGAGCGTAGTTTCGGCTGTCAAATAACCGCATTTACATCAACTTCTTCTTTAGTATCTCTCTCACTATATAGACAGCAGTCGTTTTTCCCACCCGACTGTGCTGCGGCGCTCTAACGAAATGAGAACATCCCGGTAATGGATTACTCCTGCAATTGTATGTCCGCGCGCGATCGATAACACAACACTAGTTTGATATTAATTGGCATACTTTATCGCTTCCTGTATTACCGCCAACACTTTGTAATTATTGGAAGCGCAACACGATTTAATGCAATTAAACACTCGACGAAATGTGGCCAACTTTAAACATTAAAAAGTTATTAACAAAATTAAAAATTACCAAATGCAATTGGCGGCCATTTTGTTTTAAATATTTCTTGAATTAGAGAATTTTAAAGCTTTAAGCTCACAGACAGATCAGGTATCAACAATTTTTAAATTTAAAATCTTAAGGTCGCACCATCTGTCAATTGCGTCGCTCCGCGATTGACAGATATTACAAGTTAATATATTAAGTACCAACTGTGTAAATTTGATCAAAATCTATAGGTTGAGTATAACGTAAACTTAACTTAATCAAAGAAACTAAACTGCTTTAAAGGTCAAAGAAGACAACTTAAAAATGTGTAACTCAAAAACGGTACGTTAAAAATTGATGCAATTTGGTAGAAATATACTTCAGTATAATAAGTACCAACTGTGTAAATTTGATCAAAATCTATAGGTAGAGTTTAGCGTAAACTTAACTTAATCAACGTAACTAAACTGCTTTAAAGATCAAAGAAGACAACATACAAATTTATAACTCAGAAACAGTACGTTAAAAATTGATGCAATTTAGTAGAAATATACTTCAGTATAATAAGTACCAACTGTGTAAATTTGATCAAAATCTATAGGTAGAGTTTAGCGTAAACTTAACTTAATCAACGTAACTAAACTGCTTTAAAGATCAAAGAAGACAACATAAAAATTTATAACTCAGAAACAGTACGTTAAAAATTGATGCAATTTGGTAGAAATATACTTCAGTATGATAAGTACCAACTGTGTAAATTTGATTAAAATCTATAGGTTAAATTTAGCGTAAACTTAACTTAATCAACGTAACTAAACTGCGTTAAAGATCAAAGAAGACTACTTAAAAATGTATAACTCAAAAATGGTACGTTAAAAATTGATGCAATTTGGTAGAAATATACTTCAGTATGATGAGTACTAACTGTGTAAATTTGATCAAAATCTATAGGCTGAGTTTAGCGTAAACATAACTTAATCAACTTAACTAAACAGTTTTATAGGTCAAATAAAACTACTTAAAAATGTATAACTCAAAAATTGTACGTTAAAAACTGATGCAATTTGGTAGAAATATATTTCAGTATGATGAGTACCAACTGTGTTAATTTAATTAAAATCTATTGGTTTAGTTTAGCGTAAACTTAACTTAATCAACGTAACTAAACTGCTTTAAAGGTCCAAAAAGACTACTTAAAAATGTATAACTCAAAAATTGTACAGTAAAAATTGATGCAATTTGGTAGAAATATACTTCAGTATAATGAATACCAACTGTGTAAATTTAATCAAAATCTATAGGTTGAGTTTAGCGTGAACTTAACTTAATCAACGTAACTAAACTGCTTTAAAGGTCAAAGAAGACTACTTAAAAATGTATAACTCAAAAATTAAACATTAAAAACTGATGCAATTTGTTAAAAATATATTTCAGTATGATGAGTACCAACTGTGTAAATTTGATCAAAATCCATAGGTTGAGTTTAGCGTAAACTTAACTTAATCAACGTAACTAAACTGCGTTAAAGATCAAAGAAGACTACTTAAAAATGTATAACTCAAAAATAGTACGTTAAAAAATGATGCAATTTTGTAAAAATATACTTTAGTATGATGAGTACCAACTGTGTAAATTTGATCAAAATCCATAGGTTGAGTTTAGTGTAAACTTAACTTAATCAACGTAACTAAACTGCTTTAAAAGTCAAAGAAGACTACTTAAAAATGTATAACTCAAAAATGATACGTTAAAAACTGATGTAATTTAGTATAAATATATTTCAGTATAATGAGTACCAATTGTGTAAATTTGATCAAAATCTATAGGTTGAGTTTAGCGTAAACTTAACTTAATCAACGTAACTAAACTGATTTCAAGGTCAAAGAAGACAACTTAAAAATGTATAACTCAAAAATGGTACGGTAAAAATTGATGCAATTTGGTAGAAATATATTTCAGTATAATGAGTACCAATTGTGTAAATTTGATCAAAATCCATAGGTTGAGTTTAGAGTAAACTTAACTTAATCAACGTAACTAAACTGCTTTAAAAATCAAAGAAGACTACTTAAAAATGTATAACTCAAAAACGGTACTTTAAAAATTGATGCAACTTGGTAAAAATATACTTCGCTATAATGAGTACTAACTGAGTAAACTTGATCAAAATCCATACGTTCAATTTGAGATAAACTTAAATCAATCAACTTGACTACAGTTTGACACAAATAGTTTGGCAGAACAACGTCGGCCATGAAATGTGTAAAATGTTAGCGCAAATATCAATATTATTTAGTGTATACCGTGACATATCTGTATATACCGTGACACATCTGTCAATTGTAAAGTGAGAGATTAAATGTCAATATCATTTTAAGGTCATGCGGAGCGTAACACAATAATTGCAAAACGACAGAATAAATATCAATATTATTTAGTGTATACCGTGACATATCTGCACATACCGTGACACATTTGTTAGTTGTAAAGTGACAGATTAATTGTCAATATTATTCTTAGGTTATGCGGTACGTGACACAATATTTGCTAAAAACGACAGAACAAATATCAATCATATTTAGTGTATACCGTGACACATCTATCAATCGTAAAGTAATAGATTAAATGTTATTATCAGTTTTAGGTTATGCGGTGCGTGAAACAATAATTGCAAAACGGCAAAACAAATAATAATTATTAAGTGTGTACCGTGACATATCTGTATATACCGTGACACATCTGTCAATTGTAAAGTGACAGATTATATGTTAATATCATCTTTAGATCATGCGGTGCGTGACACAATAATTGCAAAACGACAAAACAAATGTCAATATTGTTTAATGTATACCGTGACATATCTGTATATACCGTGACACATCTGTTAATTGTGAAATGACAGATTAAATGTCAATAACATTCTTATGTCATGCGGTGCGTGACACAATAATTGCAATGCGACAGAACAAACATCAATCATATTTAGAGTATACAGTGACACATCAGTCAATCGTGAAGTAACAGATTAAATGTCAATATCATTTTTAGGTCATGCAGTGCGTGACACAATAATTGCAAAACAACAGAACAAATATCAATATTGTTTAGTGTATACCGTGACATATCTCTATATACCGTAACACATATGTCAATTGTAAAGTGACAGATTTAATGTCAATATCATTCTTAGGTCATGCGGTGCGTGACATAATAATTGCAAAACGACAAAACAAATATCAATATTATTTACTGTATACCGTGACATATGTGTATATACCGTGACACATTTGTCACTCGTGAAGTGACAGATTAAATGTCAATATGATTTTTAGGTTATGCGGTGCGTGGCAATATAATTGCAAAACAACAGAACAAATATCAATTTTATTTAGTGTATACCGTGACATATCTGTATGTACTGCGACACATCTGTCAATTGTGATGTGACAGATTAAATGTCAATATCATTCTTAGGTCATCCGGTGCGTGACACAATAATTGCAAAACGACAGAACAAATATCAATATTATTTAGTGTGTACCGTGACATATGTGCATATATCGTGACACATCTGTCAATCGTGAAGTGACAGATTAAACGTCTCTATCATTCTTAGGTCATGCGGTGCGTGCACAATAATTGCAAAACGACAGAACAAATATCAATTTTATTTAGTGTTTACCGTGACATATCTGTATATACCGTGACATATCTGTATATACCGTGACACATCTGTTAATTGTGAAATGACAGATTAAAAGTTAATATCATTCTTAGATCATGCAAAGCGTGGCAATATAATTGCAAAACGACAGAACAAATATCAATAATTTTTAGAGTATACCGTGACACATCTATCAATCGTGAAGTGACAAATTTAATGTAATTATTATGCTTAAGTCATGCGGTGCGTGACACTATAATTGCAAAACAATAAAATAAATTTTATTTTTATTTAGTGTATACCGTGACATATCTGTATATACCGTGGCACATCTGTCAATCGTAAAGTGATTAAATGTCAATATCATTTTTAGGTAATGCGGTGCGTCACACAATAATTGAAAAACGACCAAACAAACATCAATATTTTTTAGCGTATACCGTGACATATCTGTATATACCGTGACACATCTGTCAATTATAAAGTCACAAATTAAAAATCAATATCATTCTTAGGATATGCAACGCGTGACACAATAATTGCTAAACGACAGAACAAATATCAATAATATTTAGAGTATACCGTGACACATCAGTCAATCGTGAAGTGACAGATTAAATGTCAATATCATTTTTGGGCCATGCGGTGCGTGACACAATAATTGCAAAACAACAGAACAAATATCAATATTATTTAAAGTATACCGTTACATATCTGTATAGACCGTGACACATCAGTCAATTATGAAGAAACAAATTAAATGTCAATATCATTCTTAGGTCATGCGGTGCGTGACAATGTAATTGCAAAAGGACAGACCAAATATCAATATTAGTTAGTGTATATCGTGACGTAAGTGTATATACCGTGACACATCTGTCAGATGTAAAATGACAGATTAAAAGTCAATATCATTTTTAGGTAATGCGGTGCGTAGCACAATAATTGAAAAACGACAGAACAAATATTAATATTATTTAGTGTATACCGTGACACATCTGTCAATTGTAAAGTGACAGATTTATTGTTAATATCATTTTTAAGTCATGCGGTGCGTGACACAATAACTGCAAAATGACAAAACAAATATTAATATTGTTTAGTGTATACCGTGTCATATCTGCATATACCGTGACACATCTGTTAATTGTGAAATGACAGATTAAATGTTAATATTATTCTTAGGTCATGCAAAGCGTGACACAATAATTGCAAAACAACAAAACTAACATCAATCATATTTAAAGTATACTGTGACACATCAGTCAATTGTGAAGTAACAGATTAAATGTCAATATCATTTTTAGGTCATGCGGTGCGTGACAATATAATTGCAAAACGACAAAACACATATCATTATTATTTAGTGTATACCGTGACATAGTGACACATCTGTCAATCGTGAAGTGACAGATTAAATGTCAATATCATTCTTAGGTCATGCGGTGCGTAACACAATAATTGCAAAACAACAAAACAAACATCAATCATATTTTTAGTATACCGTGACACATCAGTCAATTGTGAAGTAACAGATTAAATGTCAATATCATTTTTAGGTCATGCGGTGCGTGACACAATAATTTCAAATCGACAAAACAAATATCATTATTATTTAGTGTATACCGTGACATATCTGTATATACCGAGACACATCTGTCAATCGTAAAGTGACAGAATAAATGTCAATGTTATTTTTAGGTCATGCGGTGCGTGACACAATAATTGCAAAACGACAAAACAAATATCAATATTATTTAGTGTATACCGTGACATATCTGTATGTATCGTAACACATCTGTCAATCGTAAAGTAACAAATTAATTATCAATATCATTTTTAGGTCATGCGGTGCGTGACACAACAATTGCAAAACGACAGAACAAATATTAATATTATTAAATGTATACCGTGACATATCTGTTTATACCGTGACACATCTGTCAACTGTAAAAAGACATATTAAATGTCATTATCAGTTTTAGGTTATGCGGTGCGTGACACAGTAATTACAAAACGACAAAATTAATATTATTTGGTGTATACCGTGACATTTATACCGTGACACATCTGTCAATCATAAGACGACAGATTAAATGTCAATAAGTTGATAATAAATACGTCTTGTTTGGTATCAAACTGCTCAGAATAAAATATAGATTGTTAAAAATCTGTTGTTAACTGAGTATTATGAGTTTAAGTAATTTCAAATGTCAATACAAATATTTAAAGCTAATTAAGTTGAAAACAATTTTTTCATCATATTGAGATAGCAAATAGATGGAAATCTGATGCGCAATCGATTGTTCAAAGTTGTTTAAAACTCATCATTGCTGAATAACGGAAAGCATCCGCGAAACTCGATATTTCTGCAAAGCGCGTGCAGACTACAATTGAAGTCCTATCCCGTGCCGTTCCCGATCGATCCACGTTCAAGGTGAAGCCATCCGCAGCAACCGCCTGCACAATTCCCACCCTCGAAATGCATCTCTTGCATTGTTTTTAATCCACAATTTAAACAAAATTAATTGTTTAAATAATATTCAATTCAATTTCCGCTATTTCCATTATCTACCGCCTCCGGGAAATTGGATTTGTTATAACAATTATTTATTAGATTAGGTCAACAAAAAATTTGCTTCCCCATCATTATCGATCGGGAGTAATATTTTGCGAAGATAACTCATTTGAGTCCCCAATGTGTGTGTATATTGAGGGGAAGCTGCCTACGGGATGACGC
Organism: Tachinus rufipes; assembly: GCA_963932245.1. Taxonomy (NCBI): domain Eukaryota; kingdom Metazoa; phylum Arthropoda; class Insecta; order Coleoptera; family Staphylinidae; genus Tachinus; species Tachinus rufipes. The sequence goes on along the minus strand of OZ010748.1, from coordinate 90,906,209 downwards.
TTCGTAAATAATGTTGGCGGTTACATCTGCTGTTAAGGGGGAGAATGAATATACCCCACCACCTCCACCCTTACAGCTTGAAAGAGGAGTAGGACTTGATGTATTATATAGGGAAAATCGATAAGGGCCGTGCGTACTTTATTACCGGAGCAAAGTGGCCTAATTCGGGCAGAGATTGATGCAATACGATCAAATCTTGAATGAAAATTCGAGAACTAAATGTTGACTTCCTGCAGCCACTTCATTGTACTAATGGCAAAGCTTTTTACTCTACTTTAAATATTTAATTAATAATATCATCTGTAGAAGACTCTAATAGAGCCGAAACTAGTAATGTATTTGTAAGAATAAATTATTAATTGGGAAACATTATAATATGATTGATCTCCTAAAAGGGTTTATAGTCTTTTGAAATTTGCATGCACTTCAATAGTCGGGATTGAGGATAGAAACTTTGTTATGGTAAGTTTTTATCGCCGAAAAAATCGGGAAAAGTTTTCCCAGCCACCCGGCGGCCCGTGCGCGCGTGACTTTTAACATCAAACAGAGAGACAATTGGGGCGGACGTTGATCACGTAACGTTTTCATTTTGCATAATAAATTGGTCGCGATTTGCATGCACCTCGTGCCGTAATACTGCATGCACTTAATCCCACTTAACGTGTGCTACATATTTATTTCACTCGACACGAATCGCAATTGTAGGTACGGACAAATTAAAACAAACATTTTGTACGTGACCAAACAAATAAGACGTATTTAATAAAAAATTTGTAAAATGCAACGTTGCCAAGTTGTACTAAATCATGTCATAAACTAAATATTCAATTATCAACATTGCAACAACAATTTTTATTTAATTAGGAACAATTTGATACTAAATAAAGTGCAATCTGAGCTAATTTAAAAAAAAATGCAACGTTATTAAAGTTTTTAAAATGGCAACACTGTAAAACATTTTCTAATGCAAAATATGGCTTGTGGGGTATCAAATTAAAAGAAATTTAAGTTGCAACGTTTTTATTAAAATAAGATTATTAAAACTGATTAAATTTGGCAACAACGCATCAAATTAACATATGATAAATTATACAGATGCAATTAATTAATAGTATGCGTGTGCACGTAATGCAATTGTAATGCTAATTAAACGCTCAAGTGTTTCAAACATGTTTGCAACACAATTGACTCCCCCTCTTTGCTCACTCCCCAAGTGCGCCGCTGTAATCCAATAATTCGATTATTACCGAATAATTGCAAAGATTACTTAATTAATAGAATTTTCCCTTTTATAGGAAAGTCGGTTAACTTTTACGAGCCCGAAGGTCAACGGCACGTAAGATATTGCAAATTGTGTGAAATGACCCGTGCGTCGTCGTGAATATACATTTGAAGAGAGCTTGTTACGTTCGCCAAGGGAGGCCAAAGGTGATGCAGAAAACCGCATTCGAATAACACAAACGAGGCGGAAAATATTAGAGTAAAATGGATGCGACGTTGCCATTTAATTGAACAATTTGATCAAAATAAATATTATTACACTGAAGTATATTGTTGCCAATTTGTATCAAAATTCAATGATTAATTTAGAAATTATTAATTTTTTTTATGATAACAAGTTTTTAGCTAGGTTAGGGGAGATTGGTTGAACTAAGATTATCTAAAACTCAGCGTATCGAATTAAATGAAATTATTACAACTTACACTTATGACATTGAAGTATATTGTTGTTAATTTGTATCTAAATTCAATGATTAAATTAGAAAATATTCAATATTTTATTAAGATAACAAGTTTTCAGCTTGGTTAGGGTAGATTGTTTAAACTAAGATTATCTAAAATTCAGCGTATCAAATTGAATGAAATTAATACTTCTTACACTTGTGACATTGAAATATATTGTTGTCAATTTGTATGAAAATTCAATAATTAATTTAGAAATTATTAAATATTTTATTAAGATAACAAGTTCTTTGCTTGGTTAGGGTAGATGGGTTAAACTAAAATTATCTAAAATTCAGCGTATCAAATTAAATGAAATTATTACAACTTATACTTGACATTAAAATATACTGTTGCCAATTTGTAACAAAATTTATTAAGTAATTTAGAAATTATTAAACGTTTTATTAAGATTACAAGTTCTCTGCTTGGTTAGGGTAGATGGGTTAAACTAAGATTATCTGAAATTTAGAGTATCAAATTAAATTAAATTATTACAACTTACACTTATGACATTGAAGTATATTGTTGCCAATTTGTATCAAAATTCAATGGTTAATTTAAAAATTATTAATAATTTTGTTAAGATAACAAGTTCTCAGCTTGGTTAGGGTAGAATGATTAAACTAAGATTATTTAAAATTCAGCGTATCGAATTGAATAAAATTATTACAACTTACACTTATGACATTGAAAAATATTGTTACCAATTTATATCAAAATTCAATGGTTAATTTAGAAATTATTAATAATTTTGTTAAGATAACAAGTTCTCAGCTTGGTTAGGGTAGATTGATTAAACTTATTTAAAATTCAGCGTATCGAATTGAAAAAAATTAATACAACTTACACTTATGACATTGAAGTATATTGTTGCCAATTTGTATCAAAATTCAATACTTAATTTAGAAATTATTAAATATTTTATTAAGATAACAAGTTCTCAGCTTAATCAGGGTAGATTGATTAAACTAAGATTATTTAAAATTCAGCGTATCGAAATAAATAAAATTTTTACAACTTACACTTATGACATTACAGTATACTGTTGCCAATTTGTATCAAAATTTAATGATTAATTTAGAAAATAGAAAATACTTTATTGAATTAACAAGTTCTCAGTTTGGTTAGAGTAGATTGAATAAACTAAGATTATCTAAACTTCAACATATCAAACTAAATGAAATTATTACAACTTACACTTATGACATTAAAGTATATTGTTGTTAATTTGTATCAAAATTCAATGGTTAATTTAGAAACTATTAAATATTTATTTGGGATAACAAGTTCTCTGCTTGGTTGGGGTAGATTAGTTAAACTGAGATTATCTAAAGTTCAGCGTATCGAATTAAATGAAATTATTACAACTTACACTTACGACATTAAAGTATATTTGTTAATTTGTATCAAAATTCAATGGGTAATTTAGAAATTATAAAATATTTTATTAAGATAACAAGTTATCAGCTTGGTTAGGGTAGATTGATTAAACTAAGATTATCTAAAATTCAGCGTATCGAATTAAATGAAATTACTACAACTTACACTTATGACATTAAAGTATATTGTTGCCAATTTGTATCAAAATTCAATGAGTAATTTAGAAATTATTAAATATTTTATTAAGATAACAAGTTTTCAGCTTGGTTAGGGTAGATTGATTAAACTAAGATTATCTAAAATTCAGCGTATCAAATTAAACAAAATTATTACAACTTACACTTATGACATTGAAATATATTGTTGCCAATTTGTATCATAATTCAATGATTAGTTTAGAAATTATTAAATATTTTATTAAGATAACATGTTCTCAGCTTGGTTAGGGTAGATTGAATAAACTAAGATTATCTAAAATTCAGCGTATCAAATTAAATGAAATTATTACAACTTACACTTATGACATTGAAGTAAACTGTTGCCAATTTGTATCAAAATTTAATGATTAATTTAGAAAATAATAAATACTTTATTAAATTAACAAGTTCTCAGCTTGGTTAGAGTAGATTGACTAAATTAAGATTATCTAAACTTCATCGTATTAAACTAAATGAAATTATTACAACTTACACTTATGACATTAAAGTATATTGTTGCCAATTTGTATCAAAATTCAATGAGTAATTTAGAAATTATTAAATATTTTATTAAGATAACAAGTTCTCAGCTTGGTTAGGGTAGATTGGTTAAACTAAGATTATCTAAAATTCAGCGTATCAAAATATATGAAATTATAACAACTTACACTTATGACATTGAAATATATTGTTGCTAATTTGTATCAAAATTCAATGACTAATTTAAAAATTATTAAATATTTTATTAAAATAAAAAGTTCTCAGCTTGGTTAGGGTAGATTGATTAATCTAAGATTATCTAAAATTCAGCGTATCAAATTAAATGAAATTATTACAACTTACACTCATGACATTGAAGTATATTGTTGCCAAATTGTATCAAAATTCAATGATTCATTTAGATATTATTAAATATTTTGCTGAGATAACATGTTTTCAGCTTGGTTAGGGTAGATTGATTAAACTAAGATTATCTAAAATTCAGCGTATCAAATTAAATGAAATTATTACAACTTACACTTATGTCATTGAAGTATATTGTTGCCAATTTGTATCAAAATTCAATGATTAATTTAGAAATTATTAAATATTTTTTTAAGATAACAAATTCTCAGCTTGTTTAGGGTAGATTGGTTAAACTAAGATTATCTAAAATTCAGCGTATCGAATTAGATGAAATTATTACAACTTACACTTATGACATTAAAGTATATTGTTGTAAATTTCTATCAAAATTCAGTAAGTAATTTAAAAATTATAAAGTATTCTATTGAGATACTAAGTTCTCAGCTTGGTTAGGGTAGATGAGTTAAACTAAGATTATCAAAAATTCAGCGTATCAAATTTAATAAAACTATTACAACTTACACTTATGACATTAAAGTATATTGTTGCCAATTTGTATCAAAATTCAATGATTAATTTAGAAATTATTAAATATTTTATTAAGATAACAAGTTCTCAGCTTGGTTAGGGTAGATTGATTAAACTAAGATTATTTAAAATTCAGCCTATCAAATTAAATGAAATTATTACAACTTACACTTATGACATTGAAGTATATTGTTGCCAAATTGTATCATAACTCAATGAATAATTTAAAAATTATTAAATATTTTATTAAGATAACAAGTTCTCAGCTTGGTCAGGGTAGATTGATTAAACTAAGATTATCTATAATTCGGCGTATCAAATTCAATAAAATTATTACAACTTATACTTATAACATTGCGGTATATTGTTGCCAATTTGTATCAGAACTCAATGGTTAATTTAGAAATTATTAAATATTTTGTTAAGATAACAAGTTCTCAGCTTGGTTAGAGTAGATTAATTAAACTAAGATTATCTAAAATTCAGCGAATCAAATTAAATGAAATTATAACAACTGTCATTTATAACAATGAAGTATATTGTTGCCAATTTGTATCAAAATTCAATGGTTAATTTAAAAATTATAAAATATTTTATTAAGATAACAAGTTCTCAGCTTGGTTAGGGTAGATTGGTTAAACTAAGATTATTTAAAATTCAGCGTATCGAATTAAATGAAATTATTACAACTTACACTTATGGTATTGAAGTATATTGTTGCCAATTTGTATCAAAATTTAAAAATTAATTTAGAAATTATTAAATATTTAATTAAGATAACAAGTACTCAGCTTGGTTAGGGTAGATGGGTTAAACTAAGATTATCTAAAATTTAGCGTATCGAATTAAATGAAATTATTACAACTTACACTTGTGTCATTGATGTATATTGTTGCCAATTTGTTTCAAATTGCAATGGTAAATTTAGAAACTATTAAATATTTTATTAAAATAACAAGTTCTCAGCTTGGTTAGAGCAGATTGCTTAAACTAAGATTATCTAAAATTCAGCGTATCAAATTAAATGAAATTATCACAACTTATACTTATGACATTAAATTAAATTGTTGCCAATTTGTATTAAAATTCAATGAGTAGTTTAGAAATTATTGAATATTTTAATAAAATAACAAGTTCTCAGCTTGGTTTGGGTAAATTGGTTAAACTAAGATTATCTAAAATTTAGCGTATCAAATTAAATGAAATTATCACAACTTACACTTATGACATTCAAGTATTTTGTCGCTAATTTGTATCAAAATTCAATAAGTAATTTAAAAATTATTAAACATTTTATTAAAAATCTGATTTGCATTGTTTTCTAAACATTTTTTTAAAGATGAATATTGATTTATTAACCTATTGCAAGAATTGAAATAAATTTCCTGGCATTGTTGCTTTGAAGTACACGAGTGCCGGCTTTTGTTTGGCCTCATTTAGTTCCCCGACTAATGGCGTATCACATTACATTGAGACCCCTTAAAATTTTCCTTGAAAATAGAATTCGATACAATGATTTATTTTGTGTGTTTTGTATGTTTCTCCGGTGGTTTGTGCTAATCCGCGGTCATCACAATACCGCAGCAGGAATTCGGTTACCATGGAAACGGACCGGGGTCTCCATATTCGTTACAGATGTCTGCATACGTAATATCACATATAGAAAAATTCCTGCTGCCTGCTGCGACGGAAAATGAAAATACTCTAGAAGGAAAATTGTGCAAATAATGCTTTGCTTGATTGTCGCTTCAAATTGTTAGTCAATATTTGTTTGTTCCTTCCGGTCCGACAAATTTATACATGGATTTTCCGGCGTAATTTGATTGTAAATTTTGCAACTCAATTTTATTATTTCAATCCAATCATCGCTATAAAATATTTTTAAATTAAATATAAAAGCTGCTGTGTGGGAGGATAACTAATTAGATAAAATTTTACAACTTTTTGCTATTCGGTGTGACAATTTTTATTATACCATATTTCGCGCTGCAAGCCGACCGCGAAATTAAATCGCGGACGATTAAATCCGATTGAAATGATTGCGTTGTAATTGTAGGTGAGGCATAACAATTGAAGCGCGAAAACAATGAATGCTGGAAAATCGGGTTTAAATATAAAATCTAATTCGTTCAACGTTCGCATTCGTTTGTTTTAAATGTTGTATTGATTGTATTTAGCTTAATCAAATCGATTGAATTAAATTTATAAAGATTATGTCAGAACATAATTAACAAAAACATTGCAATCTACTTTTGATTAGCTTTAATTTGATACCCAACATGCATAATAGTCATCAAAACCGGTTTCAGTTTTATTTTAACCAATTTCTTCTAGTAACCGGTTAATACATCAGTTTTGTTAACTTAACGGTTATTATTTAAAAAAAAAATAGTATTATCACTTTTATTCAATTTAATTATTATTAATAAACAATGTTAATTGTTAATTTTGACCGGTTGCTAAGCAACCGGTAATATTGTAACCGGTTACTATTTTAAATTTCCAACTTATGCCTTGTTGGGTATCAAATAAAAGCATTTTTTGAGTACTATTTAATGATTAATATGATTTCAAAAACCGGATTATTTATAAACAATTATTTAAATGGCTTGAAGTTACTAAACAAATAAAATCAATTTCCATTTACTAAATAATAATTTACACCCCCTCCCTCATCCTAATACGAATCTGGTTCATCTGTTTTACATACATATTTCATCTCATCGATTGTAATTCGTTCCCCCCTCCGCATAATTTATGCAGAACCAACATTAATTATGCGAAGTGTATTATTAATAATAACGGCAAAATGATGAGCGAGATTGTGTATATAAGGAGCACGCTTTGTCTGAAAAGTTGGCAGGAGCTTCAGAGTCCCGAGGAAAATTGCATAATTACAACAATTTGATCTGATTAAAATTACCCATATTATAATTGAAAAGTGTATGATTTCATAATCCGTAAACACCTTCACCTTTCCGTTTCCATTCCGTTCCTAATTCGGGCTTCGACGTTCACTTGTCTGGCTTCTTTCGTATGTTTGCTTTTCTGCAGTTGGCGGCGGCGACTGCTGGCGTCTTTCCCTCCTAATCGAATTAAGTACGGGAGAGCGCGTCAAAATTTACGCCGGAACACGTGTACCGAATCCGACAACCTTCATGTGGAGTAAGCACCCCTTCTGTGTCCTAATAGCGACACAGCTGATTCCGATGCAGCACGGGTTGACTGTACCCCACCCCCTAATCCAGCAATTAAAGCGTACTGAGAACGGAGCGGAATCGAGTGGATTCCTACTAATTGATTTAGAGTTAGTTAAGGACTAATTGTATTGTAGATGAAATTAAGTGTAATAGCAATCAATTTTGTTAATACTTTGTTTGACATACTTTCAATTAAAATGAATATTTTTCATATTATAAGACTCAAGAAATGCATTGATTTAATATGATTGCAATCGCTTCCAACAGTGCTAAAACCACACAATAAATTTTCAGATATTTTCAAAATATTACAAAATAATATTTTTTTTTTAATAAAAACATTTTTTTTAATTTTTTTGAAAATTAGTTAATTTTACTCTTGCATTTACTGTTGCTGAGGTCACAATTTTCCAAATTGGTTGACCAAACTTGGCTCAGATATTGTCAAAATATTACAAATTAATTCTTTAATATCATTTTTTTTTTTTTAATTTTAATTTTTTTTTTAATTTTTTGAAAATTAGTTAATTTTACTTTACATTTACTGTTGCTGAGGTCACAATTTTCCAAATTGGTTGACCATACTTGGTTCAGATATTGTCAAAATATTACAAATTAATTCTTTAATGTCAAATTTTTTTTTTGTAATTTTTAATTTTTTTTTTAATTTTTTTGAAAATTAGTTAATTTTACTTTACATTTACTGTTGCTGAGGTCACAATTTTCCAAATTGGTTGACCAAACTTGGTTCAGATATTGTCAAAATATTACAAATTAATTCTTTAATGTCAAATTTTTTCTTTGTAATTTTTAATTTATCTTTATTAATTTTTTTGAAAATTAGTTAATTTTACTTTACATTTACTGTTGCTGAGGTCACAATTTTTAAAATTGGTTGACCAAACTTGGTTCAGATAGTAATTTTTTTTTATATGTTTTTTTTAGTTTCTTTTTTTAAATTAGTTCATTTTACTCTTGCATTTATTGTTGCTGAGGTCACAATTTTCCAAATTGGTTGACCAAACTTGGCTCAGATATTGTCAAAATATTACAAATTAATTCTTTAATATCAATTTTTTTTTTTTTTTTAATTTTAATTTTTTTTTTTAATTTTTTGAAAATTAGTTAATTTTACTTTACATTTACTGTTGCTGAGGTCACAATTTTCCAAATTGGTTGACCAAACTTGGTTCAGATACTGTCAAATTATTACAAATAAATTGTTTAATGTCAATTTTTTTTTTAAACATTTTTTTTTTTTTTTAAATTAGTTAATTCTATTCTTGCATTTACTGTTGCTGAGGTCACAATTTTCCAAATTGGTTGACCAAACTTTGTTTCAGATACTGTCAAATTATTACAAATTAATTCTTTAATATAAAAAAAAAATTTATAATTTTTAGTTTTTTTTTTAATTTTTTAAAATTAGTTAATTTTACTTTACATTTACTGTTGCTGAGGTCACAATTTTCTTAATTGGTTGACAAAACTTGGCTCAGATATTGTCAAAAAATTACAAATTAATTTTTTTTTATAAATTTTTTAAATTTTTTTTTTTTTTAATTAGTTAATTTTACTCTTGCATTTACTGTTGCTGAAGTCACAATTTTTCAAATTGGTTGACCAAACTTGGCTCAGATATTGTCAAAATATTACAAATTAATTCTTTAATGTCAAAAATTATTTTTTTTAATATATTTTTTTAAATTAGTTCATTTTACTCTTGCATTTATTGTTGCTGAGGTCACAATTTTCCAAATTGGTTGACCAAACTTTGTTTCAGATACTGTCAAATTATTACAAATTAATTCTTTAATATAAAAAAAAATGTTTATAATTTTTAGTTTTTTTTTAAATTTTTTAAAATTAGTTAATTTTACTTTACATTTACTGTTGCTGAGGTCACAATTTTCTAAATTGGTTGACCAAACTTGGCTCAGATATTGTCAAAAAATTACAAATTAATTTTTTTTTATTAATTTTTTTTAATTTTTTTTTTTTAATTAGTTAATTTTACTCTTGCATTTACTGTTGCTGAGGTCACAATTTTTCAAATTGGTTGACCAAACTTGGCTCAGATATTGTCAAAATATTACACATTAATTCTTTAATGTCAAAAATTATTTTTTTTAATATATTTTTTTAAATTAGTTCATTTTACTCTTGCATTTATTGTTGCTGAGGTCACAATTTTCCAAAATGGTTGACCAAACTTTCCTCAGATATTGTCAAAATATTACACATTAATTCTTTAATATCAAAGTTTTTTTTTTTTTAATAAAAACCTTTTTTTTTTTGGAGAATAGTTATTTTTTTTACTCTTGCATTTACTGTTGCTGAGGTCACAACTTACCAAATTGGTTGACCAAACTTGGCTCTGATATTGTCAAAAAATCACAAATTAATTTTTTAATGTCAAAAACTATATTTTTTATATTTTTTTTTTTTATTTATTTTTTTTTTAATTAGTTAATATTACTCTTGCATTTACTGTTGTTGAGGTCACAATTTTCCAAATTGGTTAACCAAACTTCGGTCAGATATTGTCAAAATATTACCCATTAATTCTTTAATATCAAATTTTTTTTTTAAATAAAAACTTTTTTTTTTGAAATTTAGTTAATTTTTTTTACTATTGCATTTACTGTTGCTGAGATCACAATTTTCCAAATTGGTTGACCAAACTTTGCTCAGATATTGTCAAAATATTACAAATTATTTCTTTAATGTCAAAAATTATTTTTTTTTATATTTTTTTAAATTTTTTTTTTTAATTAGTTAATTTTACTAGTTGCATTTACTGTTGCTAAGGTCACAATTTTCCAAATTGGTTGACCAAACTTGGCTCAGATATTGTCAAAAAATTACCCATTAATTCTTTAATAGTTTTTTAAATATTAGTTAATTTTACTTTACATTTACTGTTGCTGAGGTCACAATTTTCCAAATTGGTTGACCAAACTTGGCTCAAATATTGTCAAAAAATTATAAATTAATTCTTTAATGTCAAAAATTATATTTTTTTATATATTTTTTTTAAATTAGTTAATTTTACTTTTGCATTTACTGTTGCTGAGGCCACAATTTTCTAAATTGGTTAACCAAACTTAGCTCAGATATTGTCAAAAAATTACAAATTATTTTTTTTTATATATTTTTTTTAATTTTTTTTTTAAATTAGTTAATTTTACTCATGCATTTACTGTTGCTGAGATCACAATGTTCCAAATTGCTTGACCAAACTTGGTTCAGATATTGTCAAAATATTACAAGTTAATTCTTTAATATATAAAAAAAAAAAATTATAATTTTTTTTTTTTTAATTTTTTGAAAATTAGTTAATATTACTTTACATTTACTGTTGCTGAGGTCACAATTATTCAAATTGGTTGACTAAACTTGGTTCAGATATTGTCAAAATATTACAAATTAATTCTTTAATATAAAAAAAAAATTATAATTTTTAATTTTTTTTTTAAGTTTTTTAAATATTAGTTAATTTTACTTTACATTTACTGTTGCTGAAGTCACAATTTTCCAAATTGGTTGACCAAACTTCGCTCAGATATTGTCAAAATATTACAAATTAATTGTTTAATGCCAATTTTTTTTTTATAAATTTTTTTTTAATTTTTTTAAAATGAATTCTTTTTACTTTTGCATTTACTGTTGCTGAGGCCACAATTTTCCAAATTGGTTGACCAAACTTTAGCTCAGATATTGTCAAAAAGTTACAAATTATTTTTTTTTTATATATTTTTTTTTATTTATTTTTTTAAATTAGTTAATTTTACTCTTGCATTTACCGTTGCTGAAATCACAATTTTCCAAATTGGTTGACCAAACTTGGCTCAGATATTGTCAAAATATTACCCATTATTTTTTTAATGTCAATTTTTTTTTTAAATAAATTTTTTTTTTAAATATTTTTTATTTTTTTGAAATTAGTTAATTTTTTTTACTCTTGCATTTACTGTTGTTGAGGTCACAATTTACCAAATTGGTTGACCAAACTTTGCTCAGATATTGTCAAAATATTACCCATTATTTTTTTAATGTCAATTTTTTTTTTAAATAATTTTTTTTTTAAATAAATTTTTTTTTTAAATAATGTTTATTTTTTTGAAATTAGTTAATTTTTTTTACTCTTGCATTTACTGTTGTTGAGGTCACAATTTTCCAAATTGGTTGACCAAACTTTGCTCAGATATTGTCAAAATATTACAAATTAATTCTTTAATGTCAAAAATTATTTTTTTTTAATACTATTTTTTAATTTTTTTTTTTAAATTAGTTAATTTTACTTTACATTTACTGTTGCTGAAGTCACAATTTTCCAAACTAGTTGACCAAACTTGGCTCAGATATTGTCAAAATATTACAAATTAATTAATTAATGTCAAAATTGTATATTTCTTTTCATTTTTTTTTTTCATTTTTCTATTTGAATCACCAAACTTGGCTCAATTATTGTCAAAATATCACAATTTAAAACTCATTTTAGTGACATACTGAATCATTGACGCATTCATTTTTTGTATGTTTAATCGCAAAGCAACATATTAAGTGAAAAGTATTTAACTCATTTGTAATCAATTTTAAAATGACAAACTGAGTAATTGGAGTACTAAAATAATGTATGCCTCGTTGCAAAGCAACATACTGAGTCATTAAGTCAATTAACTCATTTCTAATGAATTGCAAAGCGACATATTAAGTAAAAAGTAATTGACTTATTTGTGACCAATTTTAAAGTGACAAACTGAGTCATTAATGTACTACATTATTGTATGACTCATTGCCAAGCAACATACTCAGTCATTGGGGCAATAAACTCATTTCTCAATAATTGCAAAGCGACATATTGAAAGAAAAGTATTTAACTCAATTGTAATTAATTTTAAAGAGACAAACTGAGTCATTAGAGTAATAAATTATTGTATGACTCATTGCAAAGCAACATACTGAGTAATTGAGTCAATAAATTTATTTCTAATTAATCGCGAAGCAACATATTAAGTGAAAAGTATTTAACTCATTTATGATCAATTTTAAAGTGACAAACTGAGTCATTGAAATATAGCAATTAACTGAGTCATTGAATCAATAAACTCATTTCTAACTAATCGCAAAGCAACATATTAAGTGAAAAGTAATTAACATATTTGTGATCAATTTTAAAGTGACAAACTGAGTCATTAAAGTACTAAATTATTGTATGACTCATTGCCAAGCAACACACTCAGTCATTGGAGCAATAAACTTATTTCCCATTAATTGCGAAGCGACATATTAAGTGAAAAGTAATTAAATAAATTGTGATTAAATTCAAAGTGACAAACTGAGTCATTAGAACACTAAACTATTGTATAATTTATTGCAAAACAACATACTGAGTCATTAGGCTCATAAACTCATTTCTAATTAATCGCAAAGCAACATATTAAGTAAAAAATAATTAACTTATTTGTGATCAATTTAAAAATGACAAACTGAGTCATTAGAGTACTAAATACAAAGTAACATACTGAATCATTTAGTCAATAAACTCATTTCTAATTAATCGCAAAGCAAGATACTAATTGAAAAGTATTTAATTCATTTGTGATCAATTTTAAGAAAACAAACTGAGTCATTAGAGTACTAAAATAATGTATGACTCATTGCAAAACAACATACTAAGTTCTTGAGTCAATAAACTCATTTCTAATTAATTGCGGTGCAAGATATTAATTGAAAAGGATTTAACTCTTTTGTGATCAATTTCAAAGTGACAAACTAAGTCATTATAGTGCTAAATTTTTGTATGACTCATTGCAAAGCAACATACTGAGTCATTAAGCCAATAAACTTATTTCTAATTAATCTCAAACCGACATATTAAGTAAAAAATTTTAAACTTATTTGTGATCAATTTTAAAATAACAAACTAAGTTATTAAAGTACTAAAACACTGTATGACTCATTACAAAGCAACAAATTGAGTCATTTAGTCAATAAACTCGTTTCTAATTAATCGCAAAGCGACAAATTAACTAAAAAGTATTTAACTTATTTGTGATCAGTTTTAGAGTGACAAACTGAGTCATTAGAGTACTATATTATAGTATGACATATTGTAAAGCAATATACTAAGTCATTAGGTCAATAAACTCATTTCTAAGTAATTGCAAAGCGACATATTGAAAGAAAAGTATTTAACTCAATTGTAATTAATTTTAAAGAAACAAACTGAGTCATTAGAGTAATAAACTATTGTATGACTCATTGCAAAGCAACATACTGAGTCATTGAGTCAATAAATTTATTTCTAATTAATCGCGAAGCAACATATTAAGTGAAAAGTATTTAACTCATTTATGATAAATTTTAAAGTGACAAACTGAGTCATTAAAATACTAAATTAGTGTATGACTCATTTCAGAGCAATTAACTGAGTCATTGAACCAATAAACTCATTTCTAATTAATCGCGAAGCAACATATTAAGTGAAAAGTAATTAACTCATTTGTGATCAATTTTAAAGTGACAAACTAAGTCATTACACTACTTAAATATTGTATGACTCATTGCAAAGCAACATACTGAGTCAATAAGCCAATAAACTCATTTCTTATTAATTGCGGAGCAAAATATTAAGTGAAAAGTATTTAAATCATTTGTGATCAATTTTAACGTAAAAACTGAATCATTAAAATACTAAATTATTGCATGACTCAATGCAAAGCAACATACTGAGTCAATAAGTCAATAAACTCTATTCTAATTACTTGCCAAGCAAAATATTAATTAAAAAGTATTTAACTCATTTGTGATCAGTTTTAAAGTCACAAACTAAGTCATTAGAGTATTGAACTATTGTATGACTCATTGCAAAGCAACAGACAAAGTCATTAAATCAAAAAACTCATTTCTAATTTATCGCAAAGCGAGATATTAAGTGAAAAGTATTTAACTCATTTGTCATTAATTTTAAAGTGACAAACTGAGTCATTAGAAAACTAAAAGATTGTATGATTCATTGCAAAGCAACATACTGAGTCATTAAGTCAATAAACTCATTTCTAATTAATGGCAAAGCAACATATTAAGTGAAAAATATTTAAATCATTTGTAATCAAGTTTAAAGTGACAAACTGAGTCGGTGGAGTACTAAAATATTGTATGACTCATTGCAAAACAACATACTGAATCATTAAGTAAATAAACTCATTTCTAATTATTTGGAAAGCGACTTATTAAGTGAAAAGTATTTAACTCAACTATAATCAATTTTAAAATGACAAACTGAGTCATTTAAGTACTAAAATATTGTATGACTCATTGCAAAGCAACAATCTGAGTCAATAAATCAATAAACTCATTTCTAATTATTTGCAAAGCAACATGATAATTGAAAAGTATTTAACTCATTTGTTTTTAATTTAAAAGTGACGAACTGAATCAATAAAATGCTATAATATTGTATGACTCATTGCAAAGTAACAAACTGAGTCATTAAGCCAATAAAGTCATTTCTAATTAATCGCAAAACAAAATTTTAATTGAAAAGTATTTAACTCATTTGTGATCAATTTTAAAGTAAGAAACTGAGTCATTAAAGTTCTTAAATATTGTATGACTCATTGCAAAGCAACATACAAAGTCAATAAGTCAATAAACTCATTTCTTATTAATTGCGAAGAGACATATTAAGTAAAACGTAATTAACTTATTTGTGATCAATTTTAAAGTGACAAACTGAGTCATTAAAGTGCTAAATTTTTGTATGATTCATTGCAAAGCAACATACTGAGTCATTAAGTCAATAAACTTATTTCTATTTAATCGCAAACCAATATATTAATTAAAAAATTATTAAATTATTTGTGACCAATTTTAAAGTGACAAACTGAGCTATTGGAGTACTACAATATAGTATGACTTCTTGCAAAGCAACATACTGAGTCATTAGATCAATAAACTCATTTCTAATGAATCGCTAAGCGACATATTAAGTGAAAAATATTTAACTCATTTGTTATCAATTTTAAAGTGACATTCTGAGTCAATAAAGTACTAAACTTTTGTATTACTCATTGCAAAGCAACATACTGAGTCAATAAGTCATTAAACTTAATTCTATTTAATCGCAAAGCAAGATATTAATTAAAAAGTATTTAATTTATTTGTGATCAATTTTAAAGTTAAAAACTGAGTTATTGGAGTGTTAAATTATTGTATGACTCATTGCAAAACGACATGATGAGTCATTACGTCAATAAACTCATTTCTAATTAATCGCAAAGCAACATAATACGTAAAAAATATTTAACTCATTTTTGATCAATTTTAAAGTGACAAACTAAGTCATTACACTACTTAAATATTGTATGACTCATTGCAAAGCAACATACTGAGTCAATAAGCCAATAAACTCATTTTTTAAATCATTTGTGAACAATTTTAACGTAAAAACTAAATCAGTAAAAAATTAAATTATTGCATGACTCAATGCAAAGCAACATACTAAGTCATTAAATCAATAAATTCTATTCTAATTACTTGCAAAGCAAAATATTAATTAAAAAGTATTTAACTCATTTGTGATCAGTTTTAAAGTAACATACTGAGTCATTAGAGTATTAAATTATTGTTTAATTTATTGCAAAGCAACATACTGAGTCAATAAACTTATTTCTATTTAATCGCAAAGCGACATATTTTGTGAAAAGTATTTAACTCATTTGTGATCAATTTTAAATAGACAATCTAAGTCATTAAAGTACTAAAATATTGTATGACTAATTGCAAATCAACATACTGAGTCATTTAGTCAATAAACTCATTTATAATTAACTGCGTAGCAATATATTGAGTCATTTAGCCAATAATCTCATTTTTAATTAATCGCAAAGCAAGTTATTAAGTGAAAAGTTGTTAACTCATTTGTGATAAATTTTAAAGTAACAAACTGAGTCATTGGAGTACTAAATTAGTGTATGACTCATTGCAAAGCATCATACCAAGTCATTAAGTCAATAAACTCATTTCTAATTAATCGCAAAGCGACATATTAAGTAAAAAGTATTTAACTCTTTTGTAATCAATTTTAAAGTGACAAATTGAGTCATTGAAATACTAAAAAAATGTATGACTCATGGCAAAGCAACATACTGAGTCATTAAATTAATAAACTTTATTCTAATTAATCGCAAAGCAACATATTAAGTGAAAAGTAATTAAACCATTTGTGATCAATTTTAAAGTGACAAACTGAGTTATTGGAAGACTAAATTATTGTATGACTTATTGCAAAGCTACATACTGAGTCATTAAAATGATAAACACATTTTTAATTAATCGCAAAAGAGTATTTAACTCATTTGTGATCAATTTTAAAGTAACAAACTGAGTCATTTAAGTACTAAAATATTGTATGACTCATTGCAGAGCAACATACTGAATCATTAAGCTCATAAACTCATTTTGAATTAAATGCAAAACAACATATTAAGTAAAAAGTAACTAACTTATTTGTGATAAATTTTAAAGTAACAAACTGAGTCATTAGAATACTAAATTATTGTATGACTCATTGCAAAGCAACATTCTAAGTCATTAAGTCAATAAACTCATTTTTAATTATATGGAAAGCAACTTATTAAGTGAAAAGTATTTAACTCAACAATGATCAATTTTAAAATGACAAACTGAGTCATTGGAGTACTAAATTATTGTATGACTCATTGCAAAGCAACTTACTGACATATTAAGTCAATAAACTCAATTCTAATTAATTGCAAAGCGACATATTAAGTGGTAAGTAGTTAACTTATTTGTGATCAATTTTAAAGAAACAAACTGAGTCATTAAAGTACAAAATTATTGTATGATTCCATGCAAAGCAACATACTGAATCATTAAGTCAATATATTAATTTCTGATTAACTGCTAAGCAATATATTAATTGAAAAGTATTTAACTCATCTGTGATCAATTTTAAAGTGACAAACTAAATTATTAAAATATTGTATGACTCATTGCAAAGCAATATGCTGAGTCATTAAATCAATAAACTCATTTTCTAATTAATCGCAAACCAAGATATTAAATGAAAAAGATTTAACTCATTTGTGATCAATTTTAAAGAGACAAACTAAGTCAGTAGAGTATTAAATTATTGTATGACTTATTGCAAAGCAACATACTGAGTCATTAAGCCAATAAACTTATTTATAAATAATCGCAAAGCAAGATATTAATTGAAAAATATTTAACTGATTTGTTATCAATTTTAAAGAGACAAACAGAGTCATTAGAGTACTAAATTATTGTATGACTCATTGCAAAGTAACATACTGAATCATTAAGTCAATAAACTCATTTCTAATTAATCGCAAAGCAACATATTAAGTGAAAAGTAATTAAATCATTTGTGAGCATTTTAAAAGTCACCATCCGAGTCATTAAAATACTAAACTGTTGTACGATTCATTGCAAAGCAACATAGTGAGTCACTAAGTCAATAAACTCACTTCTCATTAATTGCAAAGCGACATATTAAGTGAAAAGTATTTAACTCCTTTGTGATCAATATTAAAGTGACAAACTGAGTCATTAGAGTACTAAATTATTGTATGACTCATTGCAAAGCAACATATTCAATCATTGACTAAATAAACTCATTTCTATTTAAATGCAAAGCAACAGTTTAAGTGAAAAGTATTTAACTAATTTGTCATCAATTTTAAAGTAACAAACTGAGTCATTGAAGTACTAAACTATTATATAATTTATTGCAAAGCAACATATTGAGTCATTAGATCATTAAGCTCATTTCTAATTAATCGCAAAGAAAAATATTAAGAGAAAAGTATTTAACTATTTTGAAATTAATTTTAAAGTGACAAACTGAGTCATTGGAAGACTAAATTATTGTATGACTCATTGCAAAGCAACATACTGAGTCATTTAGTCAATAAACTCATCTCTAATTAATTGCAAAGAAACATATTAAGTAAAAAGTAATTAACTTATTTGTGATCAATTTTAAAGTGACAAACTGAGTCATGAAAGTGCTAAATTTTTGTATGACTCATTGCAAAGCAACATACTGAGTTATTAGGCTAATAAACTGATTTCTGATTAATTGCAAAGCGACATAATGCTTTTTAAAAACAAAACATATTTTACTGTCAATAGCAAAGCAACTCAGTACTTAAAAAAAAAAACTAACTTAGGGTTTATTGCTAAGCGACATATGACAATAAATGACAGTTTGTTTGGTTTAATGTCAATCGCGAAGCGACACATGACATTTAGTGACAGTTTTATCGATTTATTGTCAATCGCGAAGCAACATAATGCTTTTAAAAACCAAAACATATTTTACAGTCCATCACCAAGCGACTCAGTACATTTAAGGAAAACAAACTAATTTAGGGTTTGTTGCTAAGCGACATATTACAATTAAAGACAGTTTGTTTGGTTTAAAGTCAATTGCGAAGCGACTCAGGACATTTAAATCATTAATTAAACAAAAATTGTTGTAAATTTAAATCAATTAACTTCAAACATCATATTTGGCTTCATAAAACTTAAAATCATTTTAAATTCTCGTTGAATATTGCAATGTTCACTGAATATTAATCACCATCCATTGTGTAAATAAAACGCGGCTCGCGTTCACTTACTAATTAGTCGGCGCGATTTTTACTCCGGGGATCCAGTTGCGGAATGAATTATCGCGTCGCGTCATTAATCAAGCAATGATGACGTCTCCCTCCGGATTGTCAACAGCAAAATACATAAAAACCCATTTGCAAACAGGAAAAACAAGAAAAGATTGATTGTGCGGTATTAATTTCTAAGGGCTTTAATCGGGCGAAAAAATGCAATTTGACAACGTTGTAGAAAGCATAATGCTTTATTGTTTGAATCAATTTTAAAATCTTTTTTTTTCTCATTATTGCAAACAAACTACTAATTATTGTAAATTATAGTCTACTTTTTATATCATTTATATTGTCGGTATTCTCCAGTCAACCGCCGCCGCCCACGGTTCCCTTAATAAATCAAGTGTAGGCCGCCATCCTCCGCCACATAAATCTCATCGGATTAGGGGCCTTAATAAAGCGCTTAAATAAAAAAAAAACGCGTGGACCAGATCGATGAAGTCAGTTTTTTCTTCTCCCTTCTTTCATATTTCTCACACAATAATAAATATAGGTTATGTTGCAAAAGTGTCAAATATGACAAATTAGGTTATGTAATTAATGTTGGAGAAGAATGGCCAACTTGGCACTCCATCAGTTATTAAATATAATTCGATTAATGACAAAAAACTTTGTCATATTTTTTTCGATCACACACAGAGTGTTTTAGAGAATGGAGGGCGGGGGCGATTTCTGAAAGTTTACCCTCTGCAATTTGATAAGATATTGGTAAAAGTTTCTCGCAAATCGAACGCATTCTGGACGTGAACCGTTTTCATATAACACTGAATGGAACGAGTTGGTATTATTGGAAGAGTTGGTTGGTGTCAGAATCACAAAACAAACAAACGTAATTTAAATTTTATTTCAACAATCAATTAGAATTGATTTGACAGATAAGAGGAAACTGTTTTGATATTATAATTTGATCAATGCGGTTTGAATAAATTTACGAATGCAAATTCACTTTCATTAATGCAAATTGTAAAATACTTATTTTGATATCAAAGACGTTTATAAATTCACTGAGCCTGTCAATTAATGTTTGCTCTTTCAAAACAAAAGCCTCATCATTAAAAACTGCCGCCCCTACCCGGGGTCATAAGACCGTCGCGGCAGTCTCTTTTTTACGGTTATCGCCCAGCCATCAAAGCAAAAATAAAACAAAAACAAAACGAAAATGTTATTTTAACGTCTCCATTTCTCCCGTCTACGTGGGGACGGCTCTTTTATTGAAGGGGTGGAAAATGTAAACTAACTATCCAACAATGAGATGTAATTTTGATGGTTTGCATGCATAACCGTATTGATTGTCTATTTTGTTTTGACGTATGCCTCTGGTCATTGATGTGGAAGTTTATCTTAGCGGTCGCATCGTGCACGTCTCATGATAGCAAAAAATTACAGCCAATTTACTTCAGCGGCTTATAAAAAAAGGGGTTGGAGGAGAAATGGGTTCTGGGGATAAACCTGCCACCGAATCAGGTCGGGCCACGTTTTATATGCGGGGGCAATTTTTATTGCACTTCTTTCCACCACTTAGCACGTCGCCGGAGCGATCGTT
Source organism: Tachinus rufipes (assembly GCA_963932245.1). NCBI lineage: Eukaryota > Metazoa > Arthropoda > Insecta > Coleoptera > Staphylinidae > Tachinus > Tachinus rufipes. Next base: position 90,885,073 of record OZ010748.1, on the reverse strand, counting down.
AAGTGCTTACTTGTCGTCACGCTTATGTCAAACGAAAACTCTAAATTAAACATTAATTAACAAACTAAACTGTCAATATTTATGACAATTGCTAAATAAATAGATAATTTTTGTAAAGAAGGAGGTGGAGGGGTAATATTGATTGAATACTGAAGAAACGTCCGTAATCGCATTTTTTTTAAATCATGTTAAGTCGCTTTGCAACTGATTCGATTAAAATTAAATCTAATTTGTCGCTTCACGATTAAGTTTAGTTTATTGTTAGTCGCTTCTCGATTGATTCAATAAGTTCTTAACCTAATTTGTTGCTTCGCGATTAAGTTTAGTTTACTGAAGCATCTTTTGTAGCTTCGCGATTGATTGTAAGTCATGTTAAGTGTCTCTAAGTATATTTGTCGCTTCGCAATTGATTCAATAAGTTTTTAATCTAATTTGTCGCTTCGCAATTAAGTTTAGTTTACTGAAGCATCGTTTGTCGCTTTGCGATTGATTGTAAATCATATTAAGTGTCTCTAAGTATTTCTTGTCGCTTTGCAATTGATTCAATAAAAATTAAACTTAATTTGTTGCTTCGCGATTAAAATTAGTTTAGTAAAACATCTTTAGACGCTTCACGATTGATTGTAAGTCATGTTAAGTGTCTCTAAACTATTTTTGTCGTTTTGCGATTGATTCAATAAAATTTAACTTAATTTGTCGCTTCGCAATTAAGTTTATTGGTAAAACATCTTTAGTCGCTTCGCAATTGATTGTAAGTCATGTTAAGTGTCTCTGAGTATTTTTTTGTCGCTTTGCGATTGACTCAATAAAAATTAAACTTAATTTGTCGCTTCGCGATTAAGTTTAGTTTAGTAAAACATCTTTAGTCGCTTCGCGATTGATTGTAAGTCATGTTAAGTGTCTCTAAGTATTTTTCGTCGCTTCGCGATTGACTCAATAAAAATTAAACTTAATTTGTCGCTTCGCGATTAAGTTTAGTTTAGTAAAACATCTTTAGTCGCTTCGCGATTGATTGTAAGTCATGTTAAGTGTCTCTGAGTATTTTTTGTCGCTTTGCGATTGACTCAATAAAAATTAAACTTAATTTGTCGCTTCGCGATTAAGTTTAGTTTAGTAAAACATCTTTAGTCGCTTCGCGATTGATTGTAAGTCATGTTAAGTGTCTCTAAGTATTTTTCGTCGCTTCGCGATTGACTCAATAAAAATTAAACTTAATTTGTCGCTTCGCGATTAAGTTTAGTTTAGTAAAACATCTTTAGTCGCTTCGCGATTGATTGTAAGTCATGTTAAGTGTCTCTAAGTATTTTTCGTCGCTTCGCGATTGACTCAATAAAAATTAAACTTAATTTGTCGCTTCGCGATTAAGTTTAGTTTAGTAAAACATCTTTAGTCGCTTCGCGATTGATTGTAAGTCATGTTAAGTGTCTCTGAGTATTTTTTGTCGCTTTGCGATTGACTCAATAAAAATTAAACTTAATTTGTCGCTTCGCGATTAAGTTTAGTTTAGTAAAACATCTTTAGTCGCTTCGCGATTGATTGTAAGTCATGTTAAGTGTCTCTAAGTATTTTTCGTCGCTTCGCGATTGACTCAATAAAAATTAAACTTAATTTGTCGCTTCGCGATTAAGTTTAGTTTAGTAAAACATCTTTAGTCGCTTCGCGATTGATTGTAAGTCATGTTAAGTGTCTCTGAGTATTTTTTGTCGCTTTGCGATTGACTCAATAAAAATTAAACTTAATTTGTCGCTTCGCGATTAAGTTTAGTTTAGTAAAACATCTTTAGTCGCTTCGCGATTGATTGTAAGTCATGTTAAGTGTCTCTAAGCTTTTTTCGTCGCTTCGCGATTGACTCAATAAAAATTAAACTTAATTTGTCGCTTCGCGATTAAGTTTAGTTTAGTAAAACATCTTTAGTCGCTTCGCGATTAATTGTAAGTCATGTTAAGTGTCTCTGAGTATTTTTTGTCGCTTTGCGATTGACTCAATAAAAATTAAACTTAATTTGTCGCTTCGCGATTAAGTTTAGTTTAGTAAAACATCTTTAGTCGCTTCGCGATTGATTGTAAGTCATGTTAAGTGTCTCTAAGTATTTTTCGTCGCTTCGCGATTGACTCAATAAAAATTAAACTTAATTTGTCGCTTCGCGATTAAGTTTAGTTTAGTAAAACATCTTAAGTCGCTTCGCGATTGATTGTAAGTCATGTTAAGTGTCTCTAAGTATTTTTCGTCGCTTCGCGATTGACTCAATGAAAATTAAACTTAATTTGTCGCTTCGCGATTAAGTTTAGTTTAGTAAAACATCTTTAGTCGCTTCGCGATTGATTGTAAGTCATGTTAAGTGTCTCTGAGTATTTTTTGTCGCTTTGCGATTGACTCAATAAAAATTAAACTTAATTTGTCGCTTCGCGATTAAGTTTAGTTTAGTAAAACATCTTTAGTCGCTTCGCGATTGATTGTAAGTCATGTTAAGTGTCTCTGAGTATTTTTTGTCGCTTTGCGATTGACTCAATAAAAATTAAACTTAATTTGTCGCTTCGCGATTAAGTTTAGTTTAGTAAAACATCTTTAGTCGCTTCGCGATTGATTGTAAGTCATGTTAAGTGTCTCTGAGTATTTTTTGTCGCTTTGCGATTGACTCAATAAAAATTAAACTTAATTTGTCGCTTCGCAATTAAGTTTATTGGTAAAACATCTTTAGTCGCTTCGCAATTGATTGTAAGTCATGTTAAGTGTCTCTAAGTATTTTTCGTCGCTTCGCAATTGACTCAATAAAAATTAAACTTAATTTGTCGCTTCGCGATTAAGTTTAGTTTAGTAAAACAACTTTAGCTGCTTCGCAATTAATTGTAAGTTATGTTAAGTGACTCTAAGTATTTTTTGTCGCTTGGCAATTAATTCAATAAGTTCTTAATCTAATTTGTCAATTCACAATTACGTTTAGTTTACTGAAGCATCTTTTGTCGCTTTGCGATTGATTGTAAATCATGTTTAGTATTTCTAAGTATTTTTTGTCTAATTTGTCGCTTCGCAATTAAGTTTAGTTCACTGAAACATCGTTTGTTGCTTTGCGATTGATTGTAAGTCATGTTAAATGCTTCTAAGTATTTTTTGTCGCTTCGCGATTAATTCATTAAGTTCTTAAATTAATTTGTCGCTTCGCGATTAAGTTAAGTTTACTGAAACATCTTTTGTCGCTTCGCGATTCATTGTAAGTCATATTAAGTGCTTCTAAGTATTTTTTGTCGCTTCGCGGATGATTCAATAAGTTCTTAGTATAATTTGTCGCTTCGCGATTAAGTTTAGTTTACTGAAGCATCTTTTGTCGCTTCGCGATTGATTGTAAGTCATGTTAAGTGTTTATAAGTATTTTTTGTCGCTTCGCGATTAATTCATTAAGTTCTTAAATTAATTTGTCGCTTCGCGATTAAGTTAAGTTTACTGAAACATCTTTTGTCGCTTCGCGGTTCATTGTAAGTCATATTAAGTGCTTCTAAGTATTTTTTGTCGCTTCGCGGATGATTCAATAAGTTCTTAATATAATTTGTCGCTTCGCGATTAAGTTTAGTTTACTGAAGCATCTTTTGTCGCTTCGCGATTGATTGTAAGTCATGTTAAGTGTTTATAAGTATTTTTTGTCGCTTCGCGATTAATTCATTAAGTTCTTAAATTAATTTGTCGCTTCGCGATTAAGTTAAGTTTACTGAAACATCTTTTGTCGCTTCGCAATTCATTGTAAGTCATATTAAGTGCTTCTAAGTATTTTTTGTCGCTTCGCGGATGATTCAATAAGTTCTTAATATAATTTGTCGCTTCGCGATTAAGTTTAGTTTACTGAAGCATCGTTTGTCGCTTTGCGATTGATTGTAAATCATATTAAGTGTCTCTAAGTATTTCTTGTCGCTTTGCAATTGATTCAATAAAAATTAAACTTAATTTGTTGCTTCGCGATTAAAATTAGTTTAGTAAAACATCTTTAGACGCTTCACGATTGATTGTAAGTCATGTTAAGTGTCTCTAAACTATTTTTGTCGTTTTGCGATTGATTCAATAAAATTTAACTTAATTTGTCGCTTCGCAATTAAGTTTATTGGTAAAACATCTTTAGTCGCTTCGCAATTGATTGTAAGTCATGTTAAGTGTCTCTGAGTATTTTTTTGTCGCTTCGCGATTGATTGTAAGTCATGTTAAGTGTTTATAAGTATTTTTTGTCGCTTCGCGATTAATTCATTAAGTTCTTAAATTAATTTGTCGCTTCGCGATTAAGTTAAGTTTACTGAAACATCTTTTGTCGCTTCGCGATTCATTGTAAGTCATATTAAGTGCTTCTAAGTATTTTTTGTCGCTTCGCGGATGATTCAATAAGTTCTTAATATAATTTGTCGCTTCGCGATTAAGTTTAGTTTACTGAAGCATCTTTTGTCGCTTCGCGATTGATTGTAAGTCATGTTAAGTGTTTATAAGTATTTTTTGTCGCTTCGCGATTGATTCAATAAGTTCTTAATATAATTTGTCGCTTCGCAATTAGGTTTAGTTTACTGAAGCATCTTTTGTCGCTTCGCGATTGATTGTAAGTCATGTTAAGTGCTTCTAAGTATTTTTTGTCGCTTCGCGGATGATTCAATAGTTTCTTATTATAATTTGTCGCTTTGCGATTAAGTTTAATTTACTGAAGCATCTTTTGTCGCTTCGCAATTGATTGTAAGTCATGTTAAGTGCTTCTAAGTATTTTTTGTCGCTTCGCGATTGATTCAATAAGTTCTTAATATAATTTGTCGCTTTGCGATTAAGTTTAGTTTACTGAAGCATCTTTTGTCGCTTCGCAATTGATTGTAAAGCATGTTAAGTGCTTCTACGTATTTTTTGTCGCTTCGCAATTAATTCAATATGTTTTTAATTTAATTTGTCGCTTCGCAATTAGGATTAGTTTACTGAAGCATCTTTTGTTGCTTCGCGATTGATTGTAAGTCATATTAAATGCTTCTAAGTATTTTTTGTCGCTTCGCGGATGATTCAATAAGTTCTTAATATAATTCTAAGCATCTTTTGTCGCTTCGCGAATGATTGTAAGTCATGTTAAGTGTCTCTGAGTATATTTGTAAGTGCTTTTAAGTATTTTTTGTCGCTTCGCAATTGATTCAATAAAAATTAAACTTAATTTGTCGCTTCGCAATTGAGTTTAGTTTAGTAAAACATCTTTAGTCGCTTCGCGATTAATTGTAAGTCATGTTAAGTGTCTCTGAGTATTTTTTGTCGCTTTGCAATTGATTCAATAAAAATTAATCTTAGTTTGTCGCTTTGCGATTGAGTTTAGTTTAGTAAAACATCTTTAGTCGCTTCGCAATTGATTGTAAGTCATGTTAAGTGTCTCTAAGTATTTTTCGTCGCTTCGCAATTGACTCAATAAAAATTAAACTTAATTTGTCGCTTCGCGATTAAGTTTAGTTTAGTAAAACAACTTTAGCTGCTTCGCAATTAATTGTAAGTTATGTTAAGTGACTCTAAGTATTTTTTGTCGCTTGGCAATTAATTCAATAAGTTCTTAATCTAATTTGTCAATTCACAATTACGTTTAGTTTACTGAAGCATCTTTTGTCGCTTTGCGATTGATTGTAAATCATGTTTAGTATTTCTAAGTATTTTTTGTCTAATTTGTCGCTTCGCAATTAAGTTTAGTTCACTGAAGCATCGTTTGTTGCTTTGCGATTGATTGTAAGTCATGTTAAATGCTTCTAAGTATTTTTTGTCGCTTCGCGATTAATTCATTAAGTTCTTAAATTAATTTGTCGCTTCGCGATTAAGTTAAGTTTACTGAAACATCTTTTGTCGCTTCGCGATTCATTGTAAGTCATATTAAGTGCTTCTAAGTATTTTTTGTCGCTTCGAGGATGATTCAATAAGTTCTTAATATAATTTGTCGCTTCGCGATTAAGTTTAGTTTACTGAAGCATCTTTTGTCGCTTCGCAATTGATTGTAAGTCATGTTAAGTGTTTATAAGTATATTTTGTCGCTTCGCGATTGATTCAATAAGTTCTTAATATAATTTTTTGCTTCGCAATTAGGTTTAGTTTACTGAAGCATCTTTTGTCGCTTCGCGATTGATTGTAAGTCATGTTAAGTGTTTATAAGTATTTTTTATCGCTTCGCGATTGATTCAATAAGTTCTTAATATAATTTGTCGCTTTGCGATTAAGTTTAATTTACTGAAGCATCTTTTGTCGCTTCGCAATTGATTGTAAGTCATGTTAAGTGCTTTTAAGTATTTTTTGTCGCTTCGCGATTGATTCAATAAGTTCTTAATATAATTTGTCGCTTTGCGATTAAGTTTAGTTTACTGAAGCATCTTTTGTCGCTTCGCAATTGATTGTAAAGCATGTTAAGTGCTTCTACGTATTTTTTGTCGCTTCGCAATTAATTCAATATGTTTTTAATTTAATTTGTCGCTTCGCAATTAGGATTAGTTTACTGAAGCATCTTTTGTTGCTTCGCGATTGATTGTAAGTCATATTAAATGCTTCTAAGTATTTTTTGTCGCTTCGCGGATGATTCAATAAGTTCTTAATATAATTCTAAGCATCTTTTGTCGCTTCGCGAATGATTGTAAGTCATGTTAAGTGTCTCTGAGTATATTTGTAAGTGCTTTTAAGTATTTTTTGTCGCTTCGCAATTGATTCAATAAAAATTAAACTTAATTTGTCGCTTCGCAATTGAGTTTAGTTTAGTAAAACATCTTTAGTCGCTTCGCGATTAATTGTAAGTCATGTTAAGTGTCTCTGAGTATTTTTTGTCGCTTTCCAATTGATTCAATAAAAATTAATCTTAGTTTGTCGCTTTGCGATTGAGTTTAGTTTAGTAAAACATCTTTAGTCGCTTCGCAATTGATTGTAAGTCATGTTAAGTGTCTCTAAGTATTTTTCGTCGCTTCGCAATTGACTCAATAAAAATTAAACTTAATTTGTCGCTTCGCGATTAAGTTTAGTTTAGTAAAACAACTTTAGCTGCTTCGCAATTAATTGTAAGTTATGTTAAGTGACTCTAAGTATTTTTTGTCGCTTGGCAATTAATTCAATAAGTTCTTAATCTAATTTGTCAATTCACAATTACGTTTAGTTTACTGAAGCATCTTTTGTCGCTTTGCGATTGATTGTAAATCATGTTTAGTATTTCTAAGTATTTTTTGTCTAATTTGTCGCTTCGCAATTAAGTTTAGTTCACTGAAGCATCGTTTGTTGCTTTGCGATTGATTGTAAGTCATGTTAAATGCTTCTAAGTATTTTTTGTCGCTTCGCGATTAATTCATTAAGTTCTTAAATTAATTTGTCGCTTCGCGATTAAGTTAAGTTTACTGAAACATCTTTTGTCGCTTCGCGATTCATTGTAAGTCATATTAAGTGCTTCTAAGTATTTTTTGTCGCTTCGAGGATGATTCAATAAGTTCTTAATATAATTTGTCGCTTCGCGATTAAGTTTAGTTTACTGAAGCATCTTTTGTCGCTTCGCAATTGATTGTAAGTCATGTTAAGTGTTTATAAGTATTTTTTGTCGCTTCGCGATTGATTCAATAAGTTCTTAATATAATTTTTTGCTTCGCAATTAGGTTTAGTTTACTGAAGCATCTTTTGTCGCTTCGCGATTGATTGTAAGTCATGTTAAGTGTTTATAAGTATTTTTTATCGCTTCGCGATTGATTCAATAAGTTCTTAATATAATTTGTCGCTTTGCGATTAAGTTTAATTTACTGAAGCATCTTTTGTCGCTTCGCAATTGATTGTAAGTCATGTTAAGTGCTTTTAAGTATTTTTTGTCGCTTCGCGGATGATTCAATAAGTTCTTAATATAATTCTTAGCATCTTTTGTCGCTTCGCGAATGATTGTAAGTCATGTTAAGTGTCTCTGAGTATATTTGTAAGTGCTTTTAAGTATTTTTTGTCGCTTCGCAATTGATTCAATAAAAATTAAACTTAATTTGTCGCTTCGCAATTGAGTTTAGTTTAGTAAAACATCTTTAGTCGCTTCGCGATTAATTGTAAGTTATGTTAAGTGTCTCTGAGTATTTTTTGTCGCTTTGCAATTGATTCAATAAAATTTAATCTTAGTTTGTCGCTTTGCGATTGAGTTTAGTTTAGTAAAACATCTTTAGTCGCTTCGCAATTGATTGTAAGTCATTTTAAGTGTTTATAAGTACTTTTTGTCGCTTCGCGATTGATTCAATAAGTTCTTAATATAATTTGTCGCTTTGCGATTAAGTTTAGTTTACTGAAGCATCTTTTGTCGCTTCGCGATTGATTGTAAGTCATGTTAAGTGTTTATAAGTACTTTTTGTCGCTTCGCGGTTGATTCAATAAGTTTTTAATATAATTTGTCGCTTCGCAATTAAGTTTAGTTTACTGAAGCATCTTTTGTCGCATTGCAATTGTTTGTAAGTTGCGTTAAGTGTTTTTAAGTATTTTTTGTCGCTTCGCGATTGATCCAATAAGATCTTAATCTAAATTGTCGCTTTGCATTTAAGTTTAGTTTACTGAAGCATCTTTTGTCGCTTCGCAATTGATTGTAAGTCATGTTAAGTGCTTCTAAGTATTTTTTGTCGCTTCGAAATTGATTCAATAAAAATTAAACTTAATTTGTCGCTTCGCAATTGAGTTTAGTTTAGTAAAACATCTTTAGTCGCTTTGCGATTGATTGTAAGTCATGTTAAGAGTCTCTGAATATTTTTTGTTGCTTCGCGATTGATTCAATAAAAATTAAACTTAATTTGTTGCTTTGCGATTAAGTTTAGTTTGCTGAAGCATCTTTTGTCGCTTCGCGATTGATTGTAAATCACATTATGTGCTTCTAAGTATTTTTTGTCGCTTCGCGATTAATTCATTAAGTTCTTAATCTAATTTGTCGCTTTGCCATTAAGTTTAGTTTACTGAAGCACGTTAAGTGTTTCTTAGTGTTTTTTGTCACTTCGCGATTGATTCAATAAGTTATTAATCTAATTTGTTTCTTCGCGATTAAGTTAACTTTCCTGAAGCATCTTTTGTCGCTTCGCGATTGGTTGTAAGTCATGTTAAGTGTCTCTGAGTATTTTTTGTCGTTTTGCGATTAATTCAATAAAAGATAAACTTAATTTGTCGCTTCGCGATTAAGTTTAGTTTAGTAAAACATCTTTAATTGCTTCGCAATTGATTGTAAATCATGTTAAGTGTCTCTTAGTATTTTTTGTCGCTTCGCAATTGATTTAATAAAAATTTAACTTAATTTGTCGCTTTGCGATTAAGTTTAGTTTACTGAAACATCTTTTGTCGCTTCGCTAAAAGTAATCATATATTAACACTTGTTATTCTATGACAAGCAATATGTAGTTAAAACATAATAGTATTGTCATTAATTCTTAATACCTCACGCTCGAATTGACACATTCCAGTTGAGACGTACGATGGATGCATGAGTTTTAATCAATCAATTCATTTCCGCTTGTTCTTTTCATCTGCAACACACGATTTTTCATCGTTCGGTTGTGCGAAGCTGACAGGGAAAAAATTCGAAGGGAAAATAAAATATCCTTTTCACTTTGGGGTCGTGCATCATTGACGGCACTTTGTCATCCGCTCTAACATAAATTTTCATAAAAACGTATTCCCCTATGGCTTTAACTACAATTGAAATCAGTTTTATGGTTGAAGTAACGCGGCCAGTGTAATGGACATAAATAATAATAACAAAACAATAAGCTTTTTGACATAAGCCAAATGGATTTAGAACCTAAGAGTTAAGTTAAAAAAATGTTACTAGTGAACTGTTCATTGAATTTTGATACAAATTGGCAACAATATATTTCAATGTCATAAGTGTAAGTTGTAATAATTTTATTTTATTTGATGCGCTGAATTTTAGATAATCTTAGTTTAATCAATCTACCCTAACCAAACTAAGAACTTGTTATCTTAATAAAATATTTAATAATTTCTAAACTTATCATTGGATTTTGATACAAATTGGCAACAATATACTTTAATGTCATAAGTGTAAGTTGTAATAATTTCATTTAATTCGATAAGCTGAATTTTAGATAATTTTAGTTTAACCAATCTACCCTAACCAAGCTGAGAACTTGTTTCTTAATAAAACTTTTAATTATTTCTAAATTAATAATTAAATTTTGATACAAATTGGCTACAATATACATTAATGTCATAAGTGTAAGTTGTAATAATTTCATTTAATTTGATACGCTGAATTTTAGATAATCTTAGTTTAAGCAATCTACCCTAACCAAGCTGAGAACTTGTTATCTTACCAAAATATTTAATAATTTCTAAATTACTCATAGAATTTTGATACAAATTGGCAACAATATACTTCAATGTCATAAGTGTAAGTTGTGATAATTTCATTTAATTTGATTTGCTGAATTTTAGATAATCTTAGTTTAATCAATCTACCCTAACCAAGCTGAGAACTTGTTATCTTAATAAAATATTTAATTATTTCTAAATTACTTATTGAATTTTGATACAAATTGGCAACAATATACTTCAATGTCATAAGTGTAAGTTGTAATAATTTCATTTAAATCAATAAGCTGAATTTTAGATAATCTTAGTTTAATCAATCTACCCTAATCAAGCTGAGAACTTGTTATCTTAACAAAATATTTAATAATTTCTAAATCACTCATTAAATTTCCATACAAATTGGCAACAATATACTTCAATGTCATAAGTGTAAGTTGCAAAAATTTCATTAAATTCAATACGCTAAATTTTAAATAATCTTAGTTTAAGCAATCTACCCGAATGAAACTAAGAACTTGGTATCTTGAAAAAAAAAATTATAATTTCTAAATTACTAATTGAATTTTGATACAAATTAGCAACAATATACTTCAATGTCATAAATGTAAGTTGTAATAATTTTATTCAATTCGATACGCTAAATTTTAGATAATCTTAGTTTAAGCAATCTACCCGAATGAAGCTAAGAACTTGGTATCTTGAAAAAAGAAATTATATCTTCTAAATTACTAATTATATTTTGTTACAAATTGGCAACAATATACTTCAATGTCAAAAATGCAAGTTATTATAATTTCATTTGATTTGATACGCTGAATTTTAGATAATCTTAGTTTAATCAATCTACCCTAAACAAGCTGAGAACTTGTTATCTTAATAAAATATTTAACAATTTCCTAATTGACCATTGAATTTTGATACAAATTGGCAACAATATACTTTATTAACATACGTGTAGGTTGTAATAATTTTATTAAATTCGATACGCTGAATTTTAGATAATCTTAGTTTAATCAACCTACGCTAACCAAGCTGAGAACTTACTATCTTAATAAAATATTTAATAACTTCTTAATTATTCATTAAATTTTGATACAAATTGGCAACAATATATTCCAATGTCATAAGTGTAATTTGTAATGATTTCATTTATACCGATACTCTGAATTTTAGATAATCTTAGTTTAACCAATCTACCCTAACCAAGCTGAAAACTTGTTATCTTCATTAAATATTTAATAATTTCTAAATTACTTAATGAATTTTGATACAAATTAGCAACAATATACTTGAATGTTGTAAGTGTGAGTTGTAATACATTCATTTAATTTAATACGCTGAATTTTAGATAATCTTAGTTTAATCAATCTACCCTAACCAAGCTAAAAGCTTGTTATCTTAACTAATTATTTAATAATTTCTAAATTATTAAATGAATTTTGATACAAATTGGCAACAATATACTTCAATGTCATTAGTGTAAGTTGTAATAATTTTATTAAATTCGATACGCTGAATTTTAGATTATCTTAGTTTAATTAATCTACCCTAACCAAGCTGAGAACTTGTTATCTTAATAAATTATTTAATAATTTCTAAACCATTCATTGAATTTTATTACAAATTTTCAACAATATACTTCAATGTCATAAGTGTACGTTGTAATAATTTCATTTAATTTGATACTCTGAATTGTAAATAATCTTAGTTTAATCAACCTACCCTAAACAAGCTATGAACTTGTTATCTTAATAAAATATCTAATAATTTCTAAATTAATCATTGAATTTTGGTACAAATGAGCAGCAATATACTTTAATGTCATTAGTGTAAGTTGTAATAATTTTATTTAACTTGATACGCTCAATTTTAGATAATCTTAGTTTAATCAATATACTCTAACCAAGCTGAAAATTTGTTATCTTAATAAAATATTTAATAATTTCTAAATCATTTATTGAATTTTGATACAAATTGGCAACAATATACTTCAATGTCATAAGTGTAAGTTGTAATAATTTCATTTAGTTTGATTGGCTAAATTTTAGATAATCTTAGTTTAATGAATCTACCCTAACCAAGCTGAGAACTTGTTATCTTAATAAAAATTTTAATAACTTCTAAATTATAAATAATCAAACGAAAGACTGGTTTGCCATCTAGTTGCAATTTTTAATACTAAAATGTCCGCATTAATCGGTATCATTTTAGCATTTATGCAATTGGCAGTCTATGCTTGACCCTTGGCCGCTGTGATTCGATTGACTGATTTTGAATAAATTATTAATTCATTTCATAATTTATTGGCGATTCAAAATCGTTATAGCCGCGAAATGACTGCCAATTGCATAAATGCAAAAATGATACCGATTAATGCGGACATTTTAGTATTAAAAATTGCAACTAGATGGCAAACCAGTCTTTCGTTTGATTATTTATAATATCAATTGTGTTCATAAGCACAGAAATATTTATTCAAAATTGTCTTCGCTATCATGCGATGCCGTGGTCGTACAAGGCATACTGACGAGGTTTGTAGAACCGAAACAATTGTCTATGCTTGACCCTTGGCCGCTGTGATTCGATTGACTGATTTTGAATAAATTATTAATTCATTTCATAACTTCTAAATTACTCATTGAATTTTGATACAAATTGGCAACAATATACTTCAATGTCATAAGTGTAAGTTGTAATAATTTCATTTAGTTTGATTGGCTAAATTTTAGATAATCTTAGTTTAATGAATCTACCCTAACCAAGCTGAGAACTTGTTATCTTAAAAAAAAATTTAATAACTTCTAAATTACTCATTGAATTTTGATACAAATTGGCAATAATATACTTTAATGTCATAAGTGTAATTTGTAATAATTTCATTTAAATCGATACGCTGAATTTTAGATAATCTTAGTTTAATCAATCAACCCTAAATAAGCTGAGAACTTACTATCTTAGAAAAATATTTAATAATTTCTAAATTACTCATTGAATTTTGATACAAATTGGCAACAATTTACTTCAATGTCATAAGTGTAAGTTGTAAAAATTTCATTAAATTCGATACGCTGAATTTTAGATAATCTTAGTTTAATGAATCTACCATAAACAAGCTGAGAACTTGTTATCTTAGTAAAAAATTTAATTATTTTTAAATTAATCATTGAATTTTGATAAAAATTAGCAACAATATACTTCATTGTTGTAAGTGTAAGTTGTAATAATTTTATTCAATTTGATACGCTGAATTTTAGATAATCTTAGTTTAATCAATCTACCCTAACCAAGCTAAAAGCTTGTTATTTTAACTAATTATTTAATAATTTCTAAATTGACCATTGAATTTTAATACAAATTGGTAACAATATATTTCAATGTCATTAGTGTAAGTTGTAATAATTTCATTTAATTCAATACGCTGGATTTTAGATAATCTTAGTTTAATCAATCTACCCTAACCAAGCTGAAAACTTGTTATCTTAATAAAATATTTAATAATTTCTAAATTGCTCATTGAGTTTTGATACAAATTGGCAACAATATACTTAAATGTCATAAGTGTAAGTTGTAATAAATTCATTTAACTCGATACGCTGAATTTTAGATAATCTTAGTTTAGTCAATCTACTCTAACTAAGCTAAAAACTTGTTATTTTAATAAAATACTTAATAATTTTTAAATTGACTATTGAATTTTAATACAAATTGGCAACATAATACTGTAATGTTATAAGTGTAAGTTGTAATAATTTCATTTAATTTGATACGCTGAATTTTAGATAATCTTAGTTTAATCAATCTACCCTAACCAAGCTGAGATCTTGTTATCTTAATAATATATTTAATTATTTCTAAATTAACCATTGAATTTTGATACAAATTGGCAACATGATATTTCAATGTCATAAGTGTAAGTTGTAATAATTTCATTTAATTCGATATGCAGAATTTTAGATAATCTTAGTTTAAGCAATCTACCCTAACCAAGCTGAGAACTTACTTTCTTAATAAAATATTTAATAATTTCTAAATTAATCATTGAATTTTGATACAAATTGGCAACAATATACTTCAATGTCATAAGCGTAAGTTGTAATAATTTCATTTAATTCGATACGCTGAATTTTAAATAATTTTAGTTTTACCAATCTACCCTAACCAAGCTGAGAAATTGTTATCTTAATAAAATATTTAATAATTTCTAAATTAATTATTGAATTTTGATACAAATTGGCTACAATATACTTCAATGTCATAAGTGTAATTTGTAATAATTTCATTTAATTCGATACGCTGATTTTTAGATAATCTTTGTTTAATGAATCTACCCTTACTAAGCTGAGAACTTGTTATCTTAATAAAAATTTTAATAATTTCTAAATTACTCATTGAATTTTGATACAAATTGGCAACAATATACTTCAATGACATAAGTGTAAGTTGTAATAATTTCAATTAATTCAATACGCTGAATTTTAGATAATCTTAGTTTAATGAATCTACCCTAACCAAGCTGAGAACTTATTATCTTAATAAAATATTTAATAATTTCTAAATTACCCATTGAATTTTGATTCAAATTGGCAACAATATACTTCAATGTCATAAGTGTAAGTTGTAATAATTTCATTTAAATCAATTAGCTGAATTTTAGATAATCTTAGTTTAAGCAATCTACCCGAATGAAGCTAAGAACTTGGTATCTTAAATTATAACTTCTAACGTACTAATTGAATTTTGTTACAAATTGGCAACAATATACTTTAATGTAATAAGTGTAAGTTGTAATAATTTTATTTTATTTGATACGCTGAATTTTAGATAATTTTAGTTTAATCAATCTACCCTAACCAAGCTGAGAACTTGTTTCTTAATAAAATACTTAATAATTTTTAAATTACATATTAAATTTTAATACAAATTGGCAACAATGTACTTCAATGTCGTAATTGTAAGTTGTAATAATTTTATTTAATTCGATACGCTGAATTTTAAATAATCTTAGTTTAATCAATCTACCCTAAACAAGCTAAGAACTCGTTATCTTAATAAAAAATTTAACAATTTCCTAAATGACCATTGAATTTTGATACAAATTGGCAACAATATACTTCAATGTCATAAGTGTAAGTTGTAATAATTTCATTTAAATTGATACGGTAAATTTTAGATAATCTTAGTTTAAGCAATCTACCCTAACCAAGCTGAGATCTTGTTATCTTAACAAAATATTTAATAATTTCTAAATTATTTGTTGAATTTTGATACAAATTGGCAAAATGATACTTCATTGTCATAAGTGTAAGTTGTAATAATTTCATTTAATTCGATACGCTGAATTTTAGATAATCTTAGTTTAAGCAATCTACCCTAACCAAACTGAGAACTTGTTTCTTAATAAAATATTTCATTATATCTAAATTAATCATTGAATTTTAATACAAACTAGCAACAATGTATTTCTATATCATAAGTGTAAGTTGTAATAATTTCATTTAATTCGATACGCTGAATTTTAGATAATCTTATTTTAATCAATCTACCAGAACGAAGCTGAGAACTTGTAATCTTAATAAAATATTTAATAATTTCTAAGTTACTCGTTAAATTTTAATACAAATTGGCAACAATATACTTCAATGTTATTAAAGTAAGTTGTAATAATTTCATTTAATTCGATACGCTAAATTTTAGATAATCTTAGTTCAATCAATTGACCCTAACCAAGCTGAGAACTTGTAATCTTAATAAAATATTTAATAATTTCTAAATTACCCATTGAATTTTGATACAAATTGGCAACAATATACTTCAATGTTATTAAAGTAAGTTGTAATAATTTCATTTAATTCGATACGCTAAATTTTAGATAATCTTAGTTCAATCAATTGACCCTAACCAAGCTGAGAACTTGTTATCTTAATAAAATATTTAATAATTTCTAAATTACCCATTGAATTTTGATACAAATTGGCAACAATATACTTCAATGTCATAAGTGTAAGTTGTAATAATTTCATTTAATTTGAAACGCTGAACTTTAGATAATCTTAGTTTAATCAATCTACCCTAACCAAGCTGAGAACTTACTATCTTATTAAAATATTTAATAATTTCTAAATTACTCATTGAATTTAGATACAAATTGGCAACAATATATTTTAATGTCATAAGTGTAAGTTGTCATAATTTCGTTTAATTTGATACGCTGAACTTTAGATAATCTTAGTTTAACCAATCTACCCTAACCAAGCTGAGAATTTGTTATCTTCTTAAAATATTTAATAATTTCTAAACTATTCATTGAACTTTGATACAAATTGGCGACAATATGCTTTAATGTCATAAATGTAAGTTGTAATAATTTCATTTAAGTCGATACGCTAAATTTCAGACAATCTTAGTTTAAGCAATCTACCATAAACAAGCTGAGAACTTGTTATCTTAATAATATATTTAATAATTTCTAAATTAATTTTTAAATTCTGATACAAATTGGCAACGAGATACTTAAATGTCATAAGTGTAAGTTGTAATCATTTCATTTAATTCGATACGCTGATTTTTAGATAATCTTAGTTTAATCAATCAACCCTAACCAAGCTGAGAACTTACTATCTTAATAAAAATATTTAATAATTTCTAAATTACTTATTGAATTTTGATACAAATTGGCAACAATATACTTCAATGTCATAAGTGTAAGTTGTTATAATTTTATTTAATTTGATTGGCTAAATTTTAGATAATCTTAGTTTAATGAATCTACCCTAACCAAGCTGAGAACTTGTTATCTTAATAAAATTTTTAATAATTTCTAAATTACTCATTGAATTTTTAAACAAATTGGCAACAATATACTTCAATGTCATAAGCGTAAGTTGTAATAATTTCATTTAATTCGATACGCTGAATTTTAGATAATCTTAGTTTAAGCAATCTACCCTAACCAAGCTGAGAACTTACTATCTTAATAAAATATTTAATAATTTCTAAACTAATTATTGGATTTTGATGCAACTTGGTACCAATATACTTCATTATAGTAACTATCAATTGTGTAAAAATAATTAAAATCAACACGCTCAATTTTATGCAACTTTGAACTATTTAATGTGAGCTAAGTAAATTTAGTAACTAAGAGATAAATATAAAGAACCATAACTTGTAAACCGTTCATTGGATTTTGATACAAATTGATACCAATATACTTTATAATAGTGACTACCAACTGTGTGAAAATAATCAAAATCAACACGCTCAATTTTTTGCAACTTTGAACTATTTAATGTGAGCTAAGTTAATTTAGTAACTAAAAGATAAATTTAAAAAAATCATAACTTGTAAACCGTTTATTGGATTTTGATGCAACTTAGTACCAATATACTTCATTATAGTGACCACCAATTGTTTAAAAATAATCAAAATCAACACGCTCAATTTTATGCAACTTTGAACTATTTAATGTGAGCTAAGTTAATTTAGTAACTAAAAGATAAATTTAAAAAAATCATAACTTGTAAACCGTTTATTGGATTTTGATGCAACTTAGTACCAATATACTTCATTATAGTGACCACCAATTGTTTAAAAATAATCAAAATCAACACGCTCAATTTTATGCAACTTTGAACTATTTAATGTGAGCTAAGTTAATTTAGTAACTAAAAGATAAATTTAAAAAAATCATAACTTGTAAACCGTTTATTGGATTTTGATGCAACTTAGTACCAATATACTTCATTATAATGACCACCAATTGTGTAAAAATAATCAAAATCAACACGCTCAATTTTATGCAACTTTGAATTATTTAATGTCAGCTAAGTTAATTTAGTAACTAAAAGATAAATTTAAAAAAATCATAACTTGTAAACCGTTTATTGGATTTTGATGCAACTTAG
The DNA here is from genome assembly GCA_963932245.1 of Tachinus rufipes. Lineage (NCBI taxonomy): Eukaryota > Metazoa > Arthropoda > Insecta > Coleoptera > Staphylinidae > Tachinus > Tachinus rufipes. The sequence continues at coordinate 90,866,891 of OZ010748.1, read as the reverse complement.
TACCAATATACTTCATTATAATGACCACCAATTGTGTAAAAATAATCAAAATCAACACGCTCAATTTTATGCAACTTTGAATTATTTAATGTCAGCTAAGTTAATTTAGTAACTAAAAGATAAATTTAAAAAAATCATAACTTGTAAACCGTTTATTGGATTTTGATGCAACTTAGTACCAATATACTTCATTATAATGACCACCAATTGTGTAAAAATAATCAAAATCAACACGCTCAATTTTATGCAACTTTGAATTATTTAATGTCAGCTAAGTTAATTTAGTAACTAAAAGATAAATTTAAAAAAATCATAACTTGTAAACCGTTTATTGGATTTTGATGCAACTTAGTACCAATATACTTCATTATAATGACCACCAATTGTGTAAAAATAATCAAAATCAACACGCTCAATTTTATGCAACTTTGAATTATTTAATGTCAGCTAAGTTAATTTAGTAACTAAAAGATAAATTTAAAAAAATCATAACTTGTAAACCGTTTATTGGATTTTGATGCAACTTAGTACCAATATACTTCTCTATAGTGACCACCAATTGTTTAAAAATAATCAAAATCAACACGCTCAATTTTATGCAACTTTGAATTATTTAATGTCAGCTAAGTTAATTTAGTAACTAAAAGATAAATTTAAAAAAATCATAACTTGTAAACCGTTTATTGGATTTTGATGCAACTTAGTACCAATATACTTCTCTATAGTGACCACCAATTGTTTAAAAATAATCAAAATCAACACGCTCAATTTTATGCAACTTTGAATTATTTAATGTCAGCTAAGTTAATTTAGTAACTAAAAGATAAATTTAAAAAAATCATAACTTGTAAACCGTTTATTGGATTTTGATGCAACTTAGTACCAATATACTTCATTATAATGACCACCAATTGTGTAAAAATAATCAAAATCAACACGCTCAATTTTATGCAACTTTGAATTATTTAATGTCAGCTAAGTTAATTTAGTAACTAAAAGATAAATTTAAAAAAATCATAACTTGTAAACCGTTTATTGGATTTTGATGCAACTTAGTACCAATATACTTCATTATAATGACCACCAATTGTGTAAAAATAATCAAAATCAACACGCTCAATTTTATGCAACTTTGAATTATTTAATGTCAGCTAAGTTAATTTAGTAACTAAAAGATAAATTTAAAAAAATCATAACTTGTAAACCGTTTATTGGATTTTGATGCAACTTAGTACCAATATACTTCATTATAATGACCACCAATTGTGTAAAAATAATCAAAATCAACACGCTCAATTTTATGCAACTTTGAATTATTTAATGTCAGCTAAGTTAATTTAGTAACTAAAAGATAAATTTAAAAAAATCATAACTTGTAAACCGTTTATTGGATTTTGATGCAACTTAGTACCAATATACTTCATTATAATGACCACCAATTGTGTAAAAATAATCAAAATCAACACGCTCAATTTTATGCAACTTTGAATTATTTAATGTCAGCTAAGTTAATTTAGTAACTAAAAGATAAATTTAAAAAAATCATAACTTGTAAACCGTTTATTGGATTTTGATGCAACTTAGTACCAATATACTTCTCTATAGTGACCACCAATTGTTTAAAAATAATCAAAATCAACACGCTCAATTTTATGCAACTTTGAATTATTTAATGTCAGCTAAGTTAATTTAGTAACTAAAAGATAAATTTAAAAAAATCATAACTTGTAAACCGTTTATTGGATTTTGATGCAACTTAGTACCAATATACTTCTCTATAGTGACCACCAATTGTTTAAAAATAATCAAAATCAACACGCTCAATTTTATGCAACTTTGAATTATTTAATGTCAGCTAAGTTAATTTAGTAACTAAAAGATAAATTTAAAAAAATCATAACTTGTAAACCGTTTATTGGATTTTGATGCAACTTAGTACCAATATACTTCTATATAGTGACCACCAATTGTTTAAAAATAATCAAAATCAACACGCTCAATTTTATGCAACTTTGAATTATTTAATGTCTGCTAAGTTAATTTAGTAACTAAAAGATAAATTTAAAAAAATCATAACTTGTAAACCGTTTATTGGATTTTGATGCAACTTAGTACCAATATACTTCATTATAATGACCACCAATTGTGTAAAAATAATAAAAATCAACACGCTCAATTTTATGCAACTTTGAATTATTTAATGTCAGCTAAGTTAATTTAGTAACTAAAAGATAAATTTAAAAAAATCATAACTTGTAAACCGTTTATTGGATTTTGATGCAACTTAGTACCAATATACTTCATTATAATGACCACCAATTGTGTAAAAATAATCAAAATCAACACGCTCAATTTTATGCAACTTTGAATTATTTAATGTCAGCTAAGTTAATTTAGTAACTAAAAGATAAATTTAAAAAAATCATAACTTGTAAACCGTTTATTGGATTTTGATGCAACTTAGTACCAATATACTTCATTATAATGACCACCAATTGTGTAAAAATAATCAAAATCAACACGCTCAATTTTATGCAACTTTGAATTATTTAATGTCAGCTAAGTTAATTTAGTAACTAAAAGATAAATTTAAAAAAATCATAACTTGTAAACCGTTTATTGGATTTTGATGCAACTTAGTACCAATATACTTCATTATAATGGCCACCAATTGTGTAAAAATAATCAAAATCAACACGCTCAATTTTATGCAACTTTGAATTATTTAATGTCAGCTAAGTTAATTTAGTAACTAAAAGATAAATTTAAAAAAATCATAACTTGTAAACCGTTTATTGGATTTTGATGCAACTTAGTACCAATATACTTCTATATAGTGACCACCAATTGTTTAAAAATAATCAAAATCAACACGCTCAATTTTATGCAACTTTGAATTATTTAATGTCAGCTAAGTTAATTTAGTAACTAAAAGATAAATTTAAAAAAATCATAACTTGTAAACCGTTTATTGGATTTTGATGCAACTTAGTACCAATATACTTCTATATAGTGACCACCAATTGTTTAAAAATAATCAAAATCAACACGCTCAATTTTATGCAACTTTGAACTATTTAATGTGAGCTAAGTAAAATTAGTAACAAGAAGATAAATTTAAAAAATCATAACTTGTAAACCGTTCATTGGATTTTGATGCAAGTTGGTACCAATATACTTCATTATAGTGAACACCAATTGTGTAAATATAATTAAAATCAACACGCTCAATTTTATGCAACTTTGAACTATTTGATGTGAGCTAAGTAAAATTAGTATTAAGAAGATAATTTAAAAAAATCATAACTTGTTAACCGTTTATTGAATTTTGATGCAACTTGGTACCAATATACTTCATTATAGTGACTATCAATTGTGTAAAAATAATCAAAATCAACACGCTCAATTTTATGCAATTTTGAATAATTTGATGTAAGCTAAGTAAATTTAGTAACTAAAATAAAAATTAAAAAATGATAACATGTAAACCATTTATTGGATTTTGATGCGAGTTGCTACCAATGTACTTCATTGCAGTAACCACCAATTGTGTAAAAATAATCAAAATCAACACGCTCAATTTTATGCAACTTTAAATTATTTAATGTAAGCTAAGTTAATTTAGTACCAAAAAGATAATTTTAAAAAATCATAACTTGTTAACCGTTTATTGGATTTTGATGCAACTTGGTTCCAATATACTTTATAATAGTGACTACCAACTGTGTAAAAATAATCAAAATCAACACGCTCAATTTTATGCAACTTTGAACTATTTAATGTGAGCTAAGTAAATTTAGTAACTAAGAGATAAATATAAAGAATCATAACTTGTAAACCGTTCATTGGATTTTGATACAAATTGGTACCAATATACTTTATAATAGTGACTACCAACTGTGTAAAAATAATCAAAACCAACACGCTCAATTTTTTGCAATTTTGAATAATTTGATGTGAGCTACGTAAATTTAGTAATTTAAAAAAATCATAACTTTTAAACTATTCATTAGATTTTGATGCAAATTGGTCCTAATGTACTTCATTATAGTGACAAATCGTGTAAAATTTAGTTTAAATTCAGTTAAAGTTCAGAATTGATTTTCAGTTTCCATAACGTTTCAATTTATTAATGTATCCACATCCTGCGGCGTGGGTGCGGTATATAAAAATCGCAATTCCTGTTCCTGCCAGCGACGTGTGAATTCAAAACCACCGATGCAATTAGCTAATTGCATTTAATTAATAATACATCCACATTAATTAACCAGGAAGGATTTGGTGAAAGTGTTTCTATTTTGCACGACCCAGTTTATTTTTTGTTGTCTCTCCTGCTGGGACGACTTTATAACCGGCATCGATTTTCTTATTGGATCTGCAAGCAGGCAGCCAGCAGCAGCGGGCAACCTGCTACGTGCGAGAGAGTGTTGAGGTCGTTTTCGAGATGGAAATGGTGAAGGAGGGGGATGATATACGACGACCCCGCCGGGCTCCTGAGCAAGCGTTTTTCGAAATCCTTTGCAAGACGTAAGTTATGCGGGGCGACACAAAACTCACACTTGAGAAACGATACGAATCGATAGGAGACGGCTGTTGGCAACATTATTACAACCAAAAAATTCAATTGTTTAAGTAAAAATTAATTTTCTATCCTAAGCCGTGGAAGGTTAGCTTTAACGTTTACCTTCAGTTGGAAATTTACAATTCAATTTCCCGCGCGGGTTTTTTCAATTAAGATAGTGTCGCGCCGTTAATTTACGCCTCTAATGTATCCTCAGTGTCGTCGCCTCGAGTGCTTATTATTTTTTCTCATCCATCCAGCAAAAAGAAATCATTTTAATCCGTTTAAAATTGGAATAAGATTGCGGCTTAAAATGTGAGCTACTAGCTAGCTAGTTAGTCCAATGTGACCTCTCTATACACCCCCCACTCTTTACAGCTTCCAACTGCGGCGCTCCATACTTCAATGTTCGATGTTCTAATTGAAAAGATTTCAGCTGGATCTTTCCCCAACATCATACAACAATGCCAGAGCGCCAGCCGGGGATTACAATCATTATGAGGTTACGTTGACCTCATTTATGTTTAAATTAAAAGATATTGCTTTGGCTAGCATCATTACATCTAGATAAATGCTTCATTCATTTCAAAATAACTTATTTACTACAATAATTTTTAAAACCGTAACTAGTTTCAACCTTTACAAGGTCATCATTGGACGGTGACAAACTAATTAAGTAAATGTGTTTTATTTATTTTTAAAGTTACTTACAAATAGAGCACTTGACAGCATTTATACTTGCAAATGACGACTCACCTGTAACAGAGCCACATGATAACTAAATAATTAAACGTTGCTAAATTAACATATAACACAAATTAACAAACAAAATGCATAAAGTAACAATCAATTTTCGCGTGGGCTGCTTTGGATGTGAGAATGGAGCAAAGCAATATATTATGCAAATGTTGTAAAGTAGAAAAGGTGGGGGGAAGTTACATGGAATGATGGTGAGGGCAAAGGTGGCAATTTAGAAAATTCGGGATCTTCCGTAATTTATGAGGACGGCCATTAAAACGCGCAGCAACGCGCTCAATGAATTATATGCAATCCGACCCTTTAATAACCCCCCCACATTAAACGGAGCCCGGAATAATAAACATAAAAATGCTAAAATATTTTTTTTATATAATCGATCGGTTTTTGTTTTAAGTGCGAGCTGGCCGAGATGTTGTTGGGAAAAAGTTTTCACTTGTTTTCCTCATCTGTTCGAATCGGAATGTCTGCGACACAATCCAATTGAGAGGAAAGGGGGGGTAGTAATCGATCGATGGAATTGGGTTAGGGTCTCACATCAAAATATAAAATTGATGAATAAATTTATTTTAATTATTAGTTGGGTTAGGTTATGATGTGTTGTGTTGTAGGTTATGTTTGAAGGATTTAAGCGTTTACAATCGATCGGTTATGCGATCGGAACTCCAAACATTTCAAATGCAAAAACTGTAAGCTAAATAAAATGCACAATAATGGTCAGCTGAATTAAATTACAATAATGGGACCAAAAAAATTGTCAAAATATTTTGAAAATTAAGTTTTTTGTTAATTTTTTGACTTTTTTTTTTAATTGATAAATATTTAAAATTTTTTTTAATAAAATTAGGTTTAGCATACTTGATTCCATATAAAAAATAATATAATAATCCTAAGAAAAATTTTTATCTTCTTATAAATTAAAAAAAGTAACAATTTTTGGTCATTTTGGTAATTTTTTGACTTTATTAAAAAAACGAATAAATTTTTTTGATAACTTTTAATTACTTTCAATTTTACATACTTAATTCTGTATAAAAAATGCTAAAACAACCCTGACCAAACTTTAAAATTTCTTAAAAATTGAAAATAGTAACAATTTTGGGTCAATTTGATCATTTTTTGACTTTATTAAAAAAAGTATTGAATATTTTAAAGTTTTTTTAATAAATTTAGATTCATCTTACTTAATTTCATATAAAAAATGTTATAATAACCTCGACAAAAATTTTCATATTTTTAAAATTAAAAATAGTAATATTTTTGGATTTTTTTAAATATTTTTTTACTTTATCAAAAAACTAATCAATATTTTTTTATTTTTTTGATAAATTTAGATTCAGCATACTTAATTTCGTATAAAAAATGATATAACAACCTCAATAAAAATTTATATATTTTGTTAAATTGAAAAAAGTAATATTTTTGGGTAATTTTTATCATTTTTTGACTTTATTAAAAAAACTAATCAATATTTTTGAATTTTTTTGATAAATTCAGATTTAGCATACTTAATTTCATATAAAAAATGCTATAACAACCTCGACTAAAATTTATATATTTTTTTAAATTGAAAATAGTAATAATTTTTGGGTAATTTTGACAATTTTTTAATTTTATTAAAAAAACTAATAAATATTTTTAAATTTTTAAAAAAATTTCGATTCAGCATACATAATTTTATGTAAAAAATGCTACAACAACTTCGAAAAAACTATATATATTTTTTTAAATTGAAAATAGTATTATTTTTGGGTAATTTTGATCATATTTTAACTTTATCAAAAAAACTAATTAATATTTTTTAAATTTCTTTAATAAATTTAGATTCAGCATGTTTGAAAACATAAAAAATGCTATATTAACCTTAACAATTATTTGCATTTTTTTTTTTTTAATTAAAAATAGTAACAATTTTGAGTAATTTTTATCATTTTTTGAGTTTATTACATAAATTAAAAAACATTTCTAAAAATTTTTAACAAATTTAGATTCAGCATGTTTAAAAACATTAAAAAAATGCTTTATTAACCCTAACAAAATTTTATATTTTATTAAAAACTAGAAATAGTAACAATTTTGGGTAATTTTTATTATTTTTTGAGTTTTTTACAAAAACCAATAAACATTTTTAAATTTTTTTAATAAATTTAGATTCAGCATATTTGAAAACATAAAAAAATGCTATATTAACCCAAACAAAAATTTTAAATTTTTAGAAAATTGAAAATAGTGACTTTTTTGGGTGATTTTGATCATTTTTTTGACTTTATTACCAAAACTAATAAACATTTTTAAATTTTTTTAACAAATTTAGATTCAGCATGTTTGAAAACATATAAAAAATGATATATTACCCTAACAAAATTTTATATTTTCTTGAAAATCAAAAAAAGTATTTATTTTTTATTTTTATCATTTTTTGACTTTATTACAAAAACTAATGAATATTTTTAAAATCTTTTAATTAATTTATATTCAGCATGTTTGAAAGCATATGAAAAATGCTATAATAACGCTAAAAAAAATTATATTTTCTTGAAAACTGAAAATAGTAACAATTTTGGGTAATTTTGATCATTTTTTGACTTTATTACAAAAACTAATAAATATTTTTGAAATATTAAAAAAAAAAATAGATTTAGCATGTTAACAAACATACAAAAAATGCTATATTAACCCTATTAAAAATTTTAATTTTTTTAATAATAACAATTTTGGGTAATTTTTATCATTTTTTGAATTTATTACAAAAACTAGTAAATAATTTTAAAGTTTTTTAATAAATTTAGATTCAGCATGTTTGAAAACAAATAAAAAATGCTAAATTAACCCTAACAAAAATTTATTTGTTTTTGAAAATTGAAAATAGTAACAATGTTAGGTAATTTTGATCATGTTTTGACTTTATTTCAAAAACTAATTAATATTTTTAAAATCATTTAATAAATTTAGATTCAGTATGTTTAAAAACATATAAAAAATGCTATATTAACCCTAACAAAAATTTATATTTTCTTAAACATTAAAAAAAGAAACAATTTTGGGTAATTTTGATTATTTTTAATAATAAAGTAATTACAAAAACTAATGAATATTTTTAAAAAAATTTAATAAATTTGGATTTAGCTTGTTTGAAAACATATAAAAAATGCTATAATAACCCTAACAAAAATTTATATTTAAAAAAAAAATATAATATGTAGTAAGAATTTTAGGTAATTTTGATTATTTTTTGACTTTATAGTAAAAACTAATAAATATTTTTTATTTTTTTAATAAATTTAGCTTCAGCATGTTTAAAAACATATAAAAAATGCTATAATTACTCTAACAAAAATTTATATTTTCTTAAAAATTAAAAATAGTAACTATTTTGGGTCATTTTGATTATTTTTTGATTTTATTACAAAAACTAATAAACATTTTTAAAATCTTTTAATAAATTTAGATTCAGCATGTTTGAAAACATATAGAAAATGCTATATTAACCCTGACAAAAATTTAAATTTTTTGAAAAATGAAAATAGTTACTATTTTCGGTAGTTTTGATCATTTTTTGACTTTATTACAAAAACTAATTAATATTTTTAAAATTTTTTATTAAATTTAGATTCAACATGTTTAAAAACATATAAAAAATGCTATATTAACCCTAACAAAAAATTATATTTTCTTAAAAATCAAAAGTAGTAACTATTTTAAGTAATTTTTATCATTTTTTGACTTTATTACAAAAACTAATAAAAATTTTTAAATTTTTTTAATAAATTTAGATTCAGCATATTTGAAAACATATAAAAAAAGCTATATTAACCTTAACAAAAATTTATATTTTTATGAAAATCGAAAATAGTAACAATTCTGGGTAATTTTGATCATTTTTTGACTTTATTACAAAAACTAATAAATATTTTTAAAATCTTTTAATAAATTTAAATTCAGCATGTTTGAAAACATATAAAAAATGCTAAATTAACGCTAACAAAAAATTATATTTTTTTTAAATTGAAAATAGTAACAATTTTGGGTAATTTTGATAATTTTTTGACTTTTTGACAAAAACTAATAATAATTTTTAATTTTTTTTAATAAATTTAGATTTAGCGTGTTTTAAAACATGTAAAAAATGCTATATTAACCCTAACAAAAATTTATATTTTCTTAAAAATTAAAAATAGTAACAATTTTGGGTAATTTTTATCATTTTTTGACTTTATTTCAAAAACTAATTAATATTTTTGAATTTTTTTTGATAAATTCAGATTCAGCATATTTAATTTCGTATAAAAAATGCTTTAACAACCTCGACAAAAATTTATATATATTTTTAAATTGAATATAGTGACATTTTTGGGAAATTTTTTTAATTTCTTGACTTTATTAAAAAAACTGATCAATATTTTTGAATGTTTTTAATAATATTAGATTCAACATATTTAATTGCATATAAAAAATGCTATAACAACCTTGACAAAAATTTATTAATTTATTTAAATTAAAAATAGTAATATTTTTGGGTAATTTTGATCATTTTTTGACTTTATTAAAAAAACTAATCAATATTTTAAAATTTTTTTGATAAATTCAGATTCAACATACTTAATTTCATATAAAAAATGCTTTAACAACCTCGACAAAAATTTATTAATTTTTTTAAATTGAAAGTAGTAATATTTTTGGGTAATTTTGATTATTTTTTGACTTTATTAAAAAAACTAATCAATATTTTTGAATTTTTTTAATAAATTTAGACTCAGCATGTTTAAAAACATACAAAAAATGCTATATTAACCCTAACAAAATTTTATATTTTCTTGAAAAGCGAAAGTAGTAACTATTTTGGGTCAATTTAATCAGTTTTTGACTTTATCACAAAAACTAATAAATATTTTTAATTTTTTTTAATAAACTTAGATTCAGCATGATTGAAAACATATAAAAAATGCTATAATAACTCTAATAAATAATTAAATTTTTTTAAAAATTGAAAATAGTTACAATTTTGGGCAGTTTTGATCACTTTTTGAGTTTATTACATAAATTAATAATTATTTTCAAAATCTTTTAACAAATTCAGATTCAACATGTTTAAAAACATATAAAAAATGTTGTATTAACCCTAACAAAATCTTATATTTTTTTGAAAATTAAAAATAGTAACTATTTTGGGTAGTTTTGATCATTTTTTGACTTTATTACAAAAACTAATGAATATTTTAAAAATCTTTTAATAAATTTAGATTTAGCATGTTTAAAAACATACAAAAATGCTAAAGTAACCTTAACAAAAATTTATATTTTCTTAAAAATTAAAAATAGTAACAATTTGGGTAATTTTGATCATTTTTTGACTTTATTACAAAAACTAATAATAGTTTTTAATTTTCTTGCATAAAATTAGATTCAACATGTTTGAAAACATATAATAAATGCTATATTAACCCTAACAAAAATTTTTATTTTTTAAAAAATTTAAAATAGTAAGAATTTTAGGTAATTTTGATCATTTATTGAATTTATTACAAAAACTAGTAAATAATTTAAAAGTTTTTTAATAAATTAAGATTCAGCATGTTTGAAATCATATAAAAAATGCAATATTAAGCCTAACAAAAATTTATATTTTCCTGAAAATTGAAAATAGTAACTATTTTGGGCAGATTTGATCATTTTTTGACTTTATTACAAAAACTAATGAATATTTTTAAAATCTTTTAATAAATTTAGATTCAGCAAGTTTTAAAACAAATAAAAAATGCTATACTAGTCCTAACAAAAATTTATATTTTCTTGAAAATCAAAAACAATATCAATTTTGGAAAATTTTGATCATTTTTTGACTTTATTACAAAAACTAATAAACATTTTAAATTTTTGTTAATAAATTTAGATTCAGCATGTTTGAAAACATATAAAAAATGCTTTATTTTCCCTAACAAAAATTTATATTTTTTAAAAAATTGAAAACAGTAACAATTTTGGGTAATTTTGATCATTTTTTTTGAGTTTATTAAAAAAACAAAAGAATATTCTTAAAATCTTTGAACAAATTTAGATTCAGCATGTTTGAAAACATATAAAAAATGCTATATTAACCCTAACAAAAGTTTATATTTTCTTGAAAAAGGAAAATAGTACAATTTTGGGTAATTTTGATCATTTTTTGACTTTATTACAAAAACTAATAAACATTTTTAAATTTTTTTAATAAATTTAGATTCAGCATGTTTAAAAACATATAAAAAATGCTATATTAACCCTAACAAAAATTTATATTTTCTTGAAAATCAAAAATAGTAACTATTTTGGGTAATTTTGATCATTTTTTGAATTTATAAGAAAAACTAAAGAATATTCTTAAAATCTTTTAACAAATTTAGATTCAGCATGTTTGAAAACATATAAAAAATGCTATATTAACCTTAACAAAAATTTATATTTTCTTGAAAAAAGAAATTAGTATCAATTTTGGGTAATTTTGGGTAATTTTGATCATTTTTTGACTTTATTACAAAAACTAATAAACATTTTTAAAATCTTTTACTAAATTTAGATTCAGCATGTATGAAAACATATAAAAAATGCTATATTAACCCTAACAAAAATTTACTTTTTCAAAAAAGATAAAAATAGTAACAATTTTGGGTAATTTTCATCATTTTTTGACTTTATTACAAAAACTAATAAACATTTTTAAAATCTTTTACTTAATTTAGATTCAGCATGTATGAAAACATATAAAAAATGTTAAATTAACCCTAACAAAAATTTATATTTTCTTGAAAATTAAAAATAGTATCAATTTTGAGTAATTTTGATCATTTTTTGACATTATTACAAAAACTAATAAACATTTTTAAAATCTTTTACTTAATTTAGATTCAGCATGTTTGAAAACATATAAAAAATGCTTAATTAACCCTAACAAAAATTTATATTTTCTTGAAAATCAAAAATAGTAACTATTTTGGGTAATTTTGATCATTTTTTGAATTTATTAGAAAAACTAAAGAATATTCTTAAAATCTTTTAACAAATTTAGATTCAACATGTTTGAAAACATATAAAAAAATGCTATATTAACCCTAACAAAAATTTATATTTTCTTGAAAATTGAAAATAGTAACCATTTTTGGTAATTTTTATCATTTTTTGACTTTATTACAAAAACTGATAAATTTTTTCAAAATCTTTTATTAAATTTAAATTCAGCATGTTTGAAAACATATAATAAATGCTATATTAACCCTAACAAAAATTTAAATTTTCTTAAAAATTGAAAATAGTAACAATTTTGGGTAATTTTGATCATTTTTTTACTTTATTACAAAAACTAATAAACATTTTAAATTTTATTTATTAAATTTAAATTCAGCATGTTTGAAAACATATAAAAAATGCTATATTAACCCTGACAATAATTTTAATTTTCTTAAAAATTGAAAATACTAACAATTTTGAGTAATTTTGATCATTTTTTGACTTTATTACAAAAACTAATAAATATTCTTAAAATCTTTCAACAAATTTAGAATCAACATGGTTAAAAACATATAAAAAATGCTATATAAACCCTGACAAAAACTACATTTTCTTAAAAATTGAAAATAGTAACAATTTTGGGTAATTTTGATCATTTTTTGAGTTTATTACAATAACTAATAAACATTATTAAATTTTTTTAACAAATTTAAATTCAGCATGTTTGAAAACATATAAAAAATGCTATATTGACGATAAGAAAAATTCATATTTTCTTGAAAATTACAAATAGTAACCATTTTGGGTAACTATGATCATTTTTTTAAATTTATTACAAAAACTAAAAATCATTTTAAAATTTTTTTAACAAATTTAGATTGAGCATGTTTAAAAACATATAAAAAATGCTATATTAACCCTAACAAACTTTTTTATTTTCTTATAAATTAAAAATAGTAACAATTTTGGGTAATTTTGATCATTTTTTTACTTTATTACAAAAGCTAATAATTTTTTTTAATATTTTTTAATAAATTTAGATTCAGTATGTTAAAAAACATATAAAAAATGTTATATTAACCCTAACAAAAATTTATATTTTCTTGAAAATAGAAAATAGTAACAATTTTGAGTAATTTTGATCATTTTTTGAGTTTATTACAAAAACTAATAGATATTTTTAAAATCTTTTGATAAATTTAGATTCAGCATATTTAAGAACATATAAAAAATGCTATAGAAACCCTAACAAAAATTTTTATTTTCTTTAAAATTAAAAATAGTAACTATTTTTGGTCATTTTGATCATTTTTTTACTTTATTACAAAAACTAATGAATATTTTTAAAATCTTTTATTAAATTTAGATATAATAATCTTAACAGAAATTTATATTTTTTTTTAAATTGAAAATAGTAACAATTTTGAGTAAGTTTTTTCATTTTTTGACTTTATTACAAGAACTTATGATCATTTTAAAAAAAATTTAATCAATTTAAATTCAAAATGTTTGAAAACATATAAAAAATGCTATATAACCCTCACAAAATTTTTTTTTTTTTTTTTTAAATCAAAAATAGAAACAATTTTGGGTAATTTTGATCTTTTTTTTACTTTATTACAAAAACTAATAAACATTTTGAAAATCTTTTAATAAATTTAGATTCAGCATGTTTGAAAACATATAAAAAATGCTTTATTAACCTTAAAAAAAAATTATGTTTTCTTAAAAACTCAAAATAAAAACTGTTTTGGGTAATTCTGATAATTTTTTGACTTTATTACAAAAACTAATTAATATTTTTAAATTTTTTTAACAAATTTAAATTCAACATGTTTAAAAACATATAAAAAATGCTATATTAACTCTGACAAAAAGTTAAATTTTCTTGAAAACTAAAAATAGTCACAATTTTGGGTATTTTTGATCATTTTTTGAGTTTATTACAAAAACTAATAAACATTTTTAAAATCATTTAATAAATTTAAATTCAGCATGTTTAAAAACATATAAAAAATGCTATATTAACCCTAACAAAAATTTTTATTTTTTTGAAAATCGAAAATGGTAACTATTTTGGATCATTTTGATAATTTTTTGACTTTATTACAAGAACTAATAAACATTTTCAAATTTTTTTAACAAATTTAGATTTAGCATGTTTGAAAACATATAAAAAATGCTATAATAACTATAACAAAAATTTGTATTTTCTTAAAAATCGAAAGTAGTAACTAATTTGGGCCATTTTGATTATTTTTTAATTTTATTACAAAAACTAATGAATATTTTTAAAATCTTTTAATAAATTTAGATTAAGCATGTTTGAAAACATATAAAAAATGCTATATTAACTCTGACAAAAATTTAAATTGAAAATAGTAACAATTTTGGGTAATTTTGATCATTTTTTGACTTTATTACAAAAACTAATAAACATTTTTAAAATCTTTTAATAAATTTAGTTTCAGCATGTTTGAAAACATATAAAAAATGCTATATTAACCCAAACAAAAAATTTTTGATTCTAGAAAATTGAAAATAGTGACTTTTTTGAGTAATTTTGATCATTTTTTGACTTTAATTCAAAAACTAATCAATATTTTTTAAATCTTTTAATAAATTTAGATTCAACATGTTTAAAAACATATAAAAATTGCTATAGAAACCCTAACAAAAAATTTTATTTTTTTAAAAATTTAAAATAGTAACAATTTTAGGTTATTTTTATTATTTTTTGAGTTTATTACAGAAACTAATAAACATTTTTAAAATCTTTTAATGAATTTAGATTCAGCATGTTTGAAAACATATAAAAAATGTTATAATAACCCTAACAACCTTTTTAATTTTGTTTTTTAATTAAAAATAGTAACAATTTTGGGTAATTTTGATCATTTTTTGACTTTAATATATTTTCTTAAAAATTGAAAATAGTAACAATTTTGGGTAATTTTTATTATTTTTTTACTTTATTACAAAAACTAATAAATTTTTTTAAATTTTTTTAATAAATTTAGATTCAGCATGTTTAAAAACATAAAAAATGCTTAAATAACGCTAACAAACAAATTTATTTTTTAGAAAATTAAAAATAGTAACAATTTTGGGTAATTTTGATCATTTTTTTACTTTATTACGAAAATTAATAAATTTTTTTAATATTTTTTAATAAATTTAGATTCAGTATGTTAAAAAACATATAAAAAATGTTATATTAACCCTAACAAAAATTTATATTTTCTTGAAAATAGAAAATAGTAACAATTTTGAGTAATTTTGATCATTTTTTGAGTTTATTACATAAATTAATAATTATTTTCAAAATCTTTTAATAAATTTAAATTCGGCATATTTAAGAACATATAAAAAATGCTATATTAACCCTACCAAAAATTTATATTTTCTTGAATAAGGATAATAGTATCAATTTTGGGTAATTTTGATCATTTTTTGACTTTATTACAAAAACTAATAAACATTTTTAATTTTTTTAATAGATTTAGATTTAGCATGTTAAAAAACATATAAAAAATGCTATAAAAACCCTAACAATTTTTTTAATTTTCTTGAAAATTAGAAATAGTAACCATTTTGGGTAATTTTGATCATTTTTTTATTTTAATACAAAAACTAATAAACATTTTTAAAATCTCCTAACAAATTCAGATTCAGCATGTTTGAAAACATATAAAAAATGCTATAATAACCCTAACAAAAATTTATATATTTTTTTAATTTAAAATAGTAAAAATTTTAAGTAATTTTTATCATTTTTTGAGTTTATAACAAAAACTAATAAACATTTTAAAAGTCCTTTAACAAATTCAGATTCACCATGTTTAAAAACATTTAAAAAATGCTATATTAACCTAAACAAAAATTTATTTTTTCTTGAAAATTGAAAATAGTAACTATTTCGGGTAATTTTGATCATTTTTTGACTTCATTACAAAAACTAATGAATATTTTTAAAAAAATTCAAAAAAATTTAGATTCAGCATAATTGAAAACATTTAAAAATGCTATATTTACCTTAACAAAAATTTATATTTTTTAAAAAATTTAAAATAGTAAGAATTTTAGGTAATTTTGATCATTTATTGAATTTATTACAAAAACTAGTAAATAATTTAAAAGTTTTTTAAAAAATTTAGATTCAGCATGTTTGAAAACATATAAAAAATGCAATATTAAGCCTAACAAAAATTTATATTTTCCTGAAAATTGAAAATAGTAACTATTTTGGGCAGATTTGATCATTTTTTGACTTTATTACAAAAACTAATGAATATTTTTAAAATCTTTTAATAAATTTAGATTCAGCAAGTTTTAAAACAAATAAAAAATGCTATACTAGTCCTAACCAAAATTTATATTTTCTTGAAAATCAAAAACAATATCAATTTTGGAAAATTTTGATCATTTTTTGACTTTATTACAAAAACTAATAAACATTTTAAATTTTTGTTAATAAATTTAGATGTTTGAAAACATATAAAAAATGCTTTATTTTCCCTAACAAAAATTTATATTTTATTAAAAATTGAAAATAGTAACTATTTTAGATAATTTTGATCAGTTTTTGACTTTATTGCAAATTCTAATAAATATTTTTAATTTTTTTTAATAAATTTAGATTCAGCATGTTTAAAAACATATAAAAAATGCTATATTTCCGCTAACAAAAATTCACATTTTTTTTTAAATTGAAAATAGTAACAATTTTGGGTAATTTTTATGATTTTTTGAGTTTATTACAAAAACTAATAAACATTTTTAAAATCTTTTAATAAATTTAGTTTTAGCATGTTTTAAAACAAATAAAAAATGCTATATTAACCCTAACAAAAATTTATATTTTTTTGAAAAATGAAAATAATAACAATTTTAAGTAATTTTGATCATTTTTTGACTTTATTACAAAAACTAATGAATGTTTATTAAATCTTTTAATAAATTTAGATTCAGCTTGTTTAAAAACATTTAAAAATGCTATATTAACCCTAACAAAAAATTTTAATTTCTTGAAATATGAAAATAGTAACAATTTTAGGTAATTTTGATCATTTTTTGACTTTATTACAAAAACTAATGAATATTTTTAAAATCTTTTAATAAATTTTGATTAAGCATGTTTGAAAACATATAAAAATTGCTATAATAACCCTAACAAAAATTTATATTCTTTTTAAATTGAAAATAGTAACAATTTTGGGTAATTTTGATCATTTTTTGACTTTATTACAAATACTAATGAATATTTTTAAAATCTTTTAATAGATTTAGATTTTGCATGTTTTAAAACAAATAAAAAATGCTATATTAATTCTAACAAAAATTTATAATTTCTTAAAAATAAAAAAAAGTAACAATTTTGGGTAATTTTTTATTTTTTTTATCATTATATTATCCAAAAAACTCATCTTATTTGAATTGAAACTAAAAATAATATTAAATTGGTAACTTTAAGGGCATTTTATGACCTAGTTCAAAGTTACAAAATTTGTTTTATGATAATTTTTGGTAAAACTAAGCTTTTTAAATTTAAATTGTTGAATTGCATCTCAAAAAACTTATTAATTCTCAAAAAACTCATCTGATTTGAGTTGAAACTAAAAATAATATTAAATTGGTAACTTTAAAGTCATTTTATGACCTAATTCGAAGTTACAAAATTTGAATAATGATAATTTTTGGTAAAACTAAACTTTCTAAACTTGAATTGACAAATGACAACTTAAAAATCTCATTAGTTCTCCAAAAAACTCATTTTATTTGAGTTGAAACTAAAAATAATATTAAATTGGTAACTTTAAGGTCATTTTATGACCTAATTCTAAGTTACAAAATGTGTTTTATGATCATTTTTGGTAAAACTAAGCTTTCTAAACTTGAATTGACAACCGGCAACTTAAAAATCTCATTAGTTCATCAAAAAACTCATTTTATTTGAATTGAAACTAAAAATAATATTAAATTGGTAACTTTAAAGTCATTTTATGACCTAATTCCAAGTTACAAAATTTGTTTTATGATCATTTTGGTAAAACTAAGCTTTTTTTATACTTTAATAACAAACAGATAATCCCCAACCCTTTCATGCGTTCTACTGGGCAACAAATGATGCCGAAACAAAGCATGCCATCAAAAACTAAGAACTACTCAAAATAATTAATCAATTCTACAGCAAAGCGCCATTTTTTTTACGTAATTGTGTGTTTCTGTTGCAATATATAATTCTCACCATTTTCTTATCGCTCCCAAGAAAATATGTGTGTGTGGTGGAGTAACTGGAAAGAAACGCAAAGGACGTGAGTAACAGAGAAAAAGAGGAATTAAATAAAATAAAAATATTCTCGGTGCGTGCGAATAGCGCCGCCTGTTCGTTCGGTAAAATGGGCCGGCGGGCATCGGTTGCGAAAAGAACAACAACAAACAGAGGCAGACACACACATACACACACAAAATTAAATTGAATTCAGTTTTTCCCTTCTTCTTTCCCCGTCCGACCTAATTTAATGCGTTTTTGTTTATTTACTTCGACTGAAAACGTTTCGGATCTAATAAAAAGGGAAAAGCGAACAGAATAAAGGCAATTTCCCGTTACACCGGATTCGAAATCGATCGCACTCATACATGATTTAAATCTGCGCAAAATGTACAACAAAAACAAACGCAATGTTGCCAAACTCAATTTGATTCCAAACTAACAAATTTTTAATGCGGTGTTGCCAAAATTACATTTAAAATCTTGTTTGATTAAAAAAATTTGCTTCAATTTGATACCAAAGACGACGTATTTGTTAAAAAATTATTAAAGCGGTGTTGCCAAACTTACATTTAAAATACTTGTGCAACGTGTTGCGTGTAAATGATTGATCATAGTTGTCGTCTTCACTCACTTTGCATGTGTGTGTTCAATCGAGGGGGAATGCCAACTGGGACGTGGAATAATGCCAAATCGCAATTGGACCTGTTACGCTGCCGAATAAAATGCATAGATAGCACCCAAGGGGGGAGGGGGAGGAAAAAAATGTACACTTATGTTTCCGTTTTTTTTTTACCCATCCGCGCGTATGTTGTGTTTTATTATTTGATTTATAGTTGCGATTAAAAACGGGCAGAAAATGGGGAGGGGGGGGGAGAATATTGACCGTGTCCATTTGATGGCAATGGAATGGCGTAATAAACTTTTAACTGCGCTGCATAAAACAGGAAGTGATGATGATTTAAATTTAATCGCGCGTGTATCGCTTTTATACTTCCGCTTTTACGACTATAATATAATATTTAGATTGCAATCAATATTATTAATTATTTTTGTGCAAACACCCTGTATAAATTTATATCCGCAAACTCATCGTGTTTGGTATTGAATTTAAGTAAATTTTATTTCCAATTTTAATAGAAAATTATTGGCAACATTGCTGCTTTTAGTAGACAATTCCCTATCGCGATTGTAGGAATCTTCTGGGTAATCGTTGGAGCGCACTGAAGTTTAATTATCGGCTTCACGCCAGAGTGGACAGATAAGATGAAATGTATGGGAAAGGCGGAATGAAAACGGATATGCGGGGTTGGTGGAAGAGGGGGAGAGGGTGGTGTTAAGAGACTGGTTCTTATCGTTTGGGATGCAAGAAGAAGGGTGGTTTATGAGAGACTTATATGTTTAGTTTTACCACATCGCTTATAATCAATTAGAACCCTTCCCACCCAGAAACAAAATTATGTTATCAAAGGGTTACTAAGAATTAATCTAAGATGTGCTTAAACTTGATTTCTAATCCTTCTACCTTTATAGTTGTTTGATTGGAATATAATTTCCTTTTTAAATTATTTCCGGTTATTTGGTAATTAAAGTATCAAGTAAACTGTGTCAAACTTAATATAATATCCGACGCAAATAGTTTTTAGCTTCAAATTTTAAACCTACTTCCGGTATAGACAGTCAAACGTGTTGTGTGGTGTTGTTGTGTTTGTTGATTGAATTAGTAAAAAATCATATGAAGTTCTTTTACCTGGAAGGGGGTGACCGTAGCCGTAGAAGTAGTGGGATGATGAGAGGCGGAAGTGGAGCCATAGTTGAGCTGATATGCCGTGTCTAGAATCTTCTTATGGGCCGAAGCGTGCGCCCTGTAGGCAGAGACGCTCAGCTTCATCGCTTCGTTTTTAGTTCCAGTTGATTATTGTCGCACTTTTCATGGTCGCACTACCGACACACGCACACTGATACCCTGGCGGAAACTATGTTCCGACCAGGGTTACCTGAAAATAACAAAAAACAATTTAGTTGATTGGATAACATATATATTGAAACACCCTGTATAATAATTTGCATTACATCTCTAATAGAAACTAAATTCTATATTAAGAATTAATAATTACACATTGTCATCAAACGTCTCACCCTATATAAAAATTTCTAATGCAATACACCCTGTATATTATTTTTATGGTTTATTACGCCCTGTATATAGTTTTAGTAACAAGGTTCATAGAATTTGGGACATTTTGGGCTTTAAATCATTTTATATAAATTAATTTCAATTTTCTTTCTTATCAATTAATGTATTTTGAATCCAAATTGATTATCGTCATTTTGAAACTCCTGCTGGTTACTGCGCAAATTTGAAATTATTAACAAAATCACACAATTTGGGTCATTTTGGGACCATTTCTGCTTCAAATCATTTTATATAAATTAGTTTCAATTTATTTCTTATCAATTAATGTATTTTAAATCCAAATTTATTATCAGCATTTTGAAATTCCTGCTGGTTACAGCGCAAATTTAAAATAATTAACAAAATCATACAATTTGGGTGATTTTGGGACCATTTCTGCTTCAAATCATTTTATATAAATTAGTTTCAAATTTTTTTCTTATCAATTAATGTATTTTAAATCCAAATTTATTATTAACATTTTGAAATTCCTGCTGATTACAGCGCAAATTTAAAATAATTAACAAAATCATACAATTTGGGTCATTTTGGGACCATTTCTGCTTCAAATCATTTTATATAAATTAGTTTCAATTTTCTTTCTTATCAATTAATGTGTTTTGAATCCAAATTTATTATCAGCATTTTGAAATTCCTGCTGGTTACAGCGCAAATTTAAAATTATTAACAAAGTCATACAATTTGGGTCATTTTGGGACAATTTCTGCTTCAAATCATTCTATATAAATTGGTTTCAAACTTTTTTCTTATAATTTAATGTATTTTGAATCCAAATTTATTATCAACAATTTAAAATTCCTGCTAGTTACTGCGCAAATTTAAAATTATTAACAAAACCACACAATTTGGGTCATTTTGGGACCATTTCTGGTTCAAATCATTTTATATAAATTAATTTCAAATTTTTTTCTTATCAATTAATGTATTTTGAATCTACATTTGTTATCAGCTTTTTGAAATTCCTGCTGGTTACTGCGCAAATTTAAAATTATTAACAAAATCATACAATTTGGGTCATTTTGGGACCATTTCTGCTTCAAATAATTTTATATAAATTAGTTTCAATTTTTTTTCTTATCAATTAATGTATTTTAAATCCAAATTTATTATAAGCATTTTAAAATTCCTGCTGGTTACTGCGCAAATTTAAAATTATTAACAAAATCATACAATTTGGGTCATTTTGGGACCATTTCTGCTTCAAATAATTTTATATAAATTAGTTTCAAAATTTTTTCTTATCAATTAATACATTTTAAATCCAAATTTATTATCAGCATTTTGAAATTCCTGCTGGTTTCTGCGCAAATTTAAAATAATTAACAAAATCATACAATTTGGGTCATTTTGGGACCATTTCTGCTTCAAATCATTTTATATAAATTAGTTTCAAATTTTTTTCTTATCAATTAATGTATTTTAAATCCAAATTTATTATTAACATTTTGAAATTCCTGCTGATTACAGCGCAAATTTAAAATAATTAACAAAATCATACAATTTGGGTCATTTTGGGACCATTTCTGCTTCAAATCATTTTATATAAATTAGTTTCAATTTTCTTTCTTATCAATTAATGTGTTTTGAATCCAAATTGATTATCGGCATTTTGAAATTCCTGCTGGTTACTGCGCAAATTTAAAATTATTAACAAAATCACACAATTTGGGTCATTTTGGGACCATTTCTGCTTCAAATCATTTTATATAAATTAGTTTCAAATTTTTTTTTTATCAATTAATGTATTTTAAATCCAAATTTATTATCAACATTTTGAAATTCCTGCTGATTACAGCGCAAATTTAAAATTATTAGCAAAGTCATACAATTTGGGTCATTTTGGGACAATTTCTGCTTCAAATCATTTTATATAAAATGGTTTCAAACTTTTTTCTTATCAATTAATGTATTTTGAATCCAAATTTATTTTCAGCATTTTAAAATTCCTGCTGGTTACTGCGCAAAATTAAAATTATTAACAAAATCATACAATTTGGGTCATTTTGGGACCATCTCTGCTTCAAATCATTTTATATAAATTGGTTTCAATTTTTTTTCTTATCAATTAATGTATTTTAAATCCAAATTTATTATCAGCTTTTTGAAATTCCTGCTGGTTAATGCGCAAATTTAAAATTATTAACAAAATCATACAATTTGGGTCATTTTGGGACCATTTCTGCTTCAAATCATTTTATTTAAATTAGTTTCAAATTTTTTTGTAGCAATTAATGTATTTTGAATCCAAATTTATTATCAGCAAATTGAAATTCCTGCTGGTTACTGCGCAAATTTAAAATTATTAACAAAATCATACAATTTGGGTCATTTTGGGACCATTTCTGCTTCAAATCATTTTATATAAATTAGTTTCAATTTTTTTTCTTATCAATTAATGTATTTTGAGTCCAAATTTATTATCAGCATTTTAAAATTCTTGCTGGTTACTGCGCAAATTTAAAATTATTAACAAAATCACACAATTTGGGTCATTTTGGGACCATTTCTGGTTCAAATCATTTTATATAAATTAGTTTCAAATTTTTTTTCTTATCAATTAATGTATTTTGAATCCAAATTTATTATCAGCATTTTAAAATTCCTGCTAGTTACTGCGCAAATTTAAAATTATTAACAAAATCATACAATTTAGGTCATTTTGGGACCATTTCTGCTTCAAATCATTTTATATAAATTAGTTTCAATTTATTTCTTATTAATTAATGTATTTTAAATCCAAATTTATTATCAGCATTTTAAAATTCCTGCTGATTACTGCGCAAATTTAAAATAATTAACAAAATCATACAATTTGGGTCATTTTGGGACCATTTCTGCTTCAAATCATTTTATATAAATTAGTTTCAATTTATTTCTTATCAATTAATGTATTTTAAATCCAAATTTATTATCAGCATTTTGAAATTCCTGCTGATTACAGCGCAAATTTAAAATTATTAACAAAGTCATACAATTTGGGTCATTTTGGGACAATTTCTGCTTCAAATCATTTTATATAAATTGGTTTCAATTTTTTTTCTTATCAATTAATGTATTTTAAATCCAAATTTATTATCAGCATTTTGAAATTCCTGCTGGTTACTGCGCAAATTTAAAATTATTAACAAAATTATACAATTTGGGTCATTTTGGGACCATTTCTGCTTCAAATCATTTTATATAAATTAATTTCAAATTTTTTTCTTATCAATTAATGTATTTTGAATCCAAATTTATTATCAAAAATTTGAAATTTCTGCTAGTTACTGCGCAAATTTAAAATTATTAACAAAATCATACAATTTGGGTCATTTTGGGACCATTTCTGCTTCAAATCATTTTATATAAATTAGTTTCAATTTTTTTTCTTATCAATTAATGTATTTTGAATTCAAATTTATTATCAGCATTTTGAAATTCCTGCTAGTTACTGCGCAAATTTAAAATTATTAACAAAATCATACAATTTGGGTCATTTTGGGACCATTTCTGCTTTAAACCATTTTATATAAATTAGTTTCAAATTTTTTTCTTATCAATTAATGTATTTTGAATCCAAATTTATTATCAGCATTTTAAAATTCCTGCTGGTTACTGCGCAAATTTAAAATTATTAACAAAATCATACAATTTGGGTCATTTTGGGACCATTTCTGCTTCAAATCGTTTTATATAAATTAGTTTCATTTTTTTTTCTTATCAATTAATGTATTTTGAATCCAAATTTATTATCAGCAATTTGAAATTCCTGCTAGTTACTGCGCAAATTTAAAATTATTATCAAAATCACACAATTTGGGTCATTTTGGGACCATTTCTGGTTCAAATCATTTTATATAATATGTTTCAAATTTTTTTCTTATCAATTAATGTATTTTAAATCCAAATTTATTATCAGCATTTTGAAATTTCTACTGGTTACTGCGCAAATTTAAAATTATTAACAAAATCATACAATTTGGGTCATTTTGGGACCATTTCTGCTTCAAATCATTTTATATAAATTAGTTTCAATTTTTTTTCTTATTAATTATTGTATTTTGAATCCAAATTTATTATCAGCATTTTAAAATTCCTGCTGGTTCCTGCGCAAGTTTAAAATTATTAGCAAAATCATACAATTTGGGTAGTTTTGGGACCATTTCTGCTTCAAATCATTTTATATAAATTAGTTTCAATTTTTTTTCTTATCAATTAATGTATTTTGAATCCAAATTTATTATCAGCATTTTAAAATTCTTGCTGGTTACTGCGCAAATTTAAAATTATTAACAAAATCACACAATTTGGGTCATTTTGGGACCATTTCTGGTTCAAATCATTTTATATAAATTAGTTTTAAATTTTTTTCTTATCAATTAATGTATTTTAAATCCAAATTTATTATCAGCATTTTGAAATTTCTGCTGATTACAGCGCAAATTTAAAATTATTAACAAAGTCATACAATTTGGGTCATTTTGGAACAATTTCTGCTTCAAATCATTTTATATAAATTGGTTTCAATTTTTTTTCTTATCAATTAATGTATTTTGAATCCAAATTTATTATCAGCATTTTGAAATTTCTGCTGGTTACTGCGCAAATTTAAAATTATTAACAAAATCATGCAACTTGGGTCATTTTGGGACCATTTCTGCTTCAAATCATTTTATATAAATTAGTTTCAAATTTTTTTCTTATCAATTAATGTATTTTGAATCCAAATTTATTATCAGCATTTTGAAATTCCTGCTGGTTACTGCGCAAATTTAAAATTATTAACAAAGTCATACAACTTGGGTCATTTTGGGACAATTTCTGCTTCAAATCATTTTATATAAATTAGTTTCAATTTTTTTTCTTATTAATTAATGTATTTTAAATCCAAATTTATTATCAGCAATTTGAAATTCCTGCTGGTTACTGCGCAAATTTAAAATTATTAACAAAATCACACAATTTGGGTCATTTTGGGACCATTTCTGCTTCAAATCATTTTATATAAATTAGTTTCAAATTTTTTCTTATCAATTAATGTATTTTGAATTCAAATTTATTATCAGCTTTTTGAAATTCCTGCTGGTTACTGCGCAAATTTAAAATTATTAACAAAGTCATACAATTTGGGTCATTTTGAAACAATTTCTGCTTCAAATCATTTTATATAAATTAGTTTCAATTTATTTTCTTATTAATTAATGTATTTTGAATCCAAATTTATTATCAGCAAATTGAAATTACTGCTAGTTACTGCGCAAATTTAAAATTATTAACAAAATCACACAATTTGGGTCATTTTGGGACCATTTCTGCTTCAAATCATTTTATATAAATGAGTTTCAAACTTTTTTCTTATCAATTATTGTATTTTGAATCCAAAATTTTTATCAGCATTTTGAAATTCCTGCTGGTTACTGCGCAAATTTAAAATTATTAACAAAATCACACAATTTGGGTCATTTTGGGACCATTTCTGCTTCAAATCATTTTATATAAATTAGTTACAATTTTTTTCTTATCAATTATTGTATTTTGAATCCAAATTTATAATCAACATTTTGAAATTCCTGCTGGTTACTGCGCAAATTTTAAATTATTAACAAAATCATACAATTTTGGTCATTTTGGGACAATTTCTGATTCAAATCATTTTATATAAATTGGTTTCAAACTTTTTTTTTATCACAGATATTTTTTAGAACTAATTCAATTTCTGTAACGTAACACAATATGTCGCTTCGCAATTGACAGCTGCGTAACAATAAACAAATGACATAAATAATTTACCAAATACGGTGTCGCTTTGCAATTAATATTAGATAACTGCTTCACAATTTATTCAGTATTTGTAACGTAACACTATAAGTCGCTTTGCAATTGACAGTTGCGTAACAATAAACAAATGACATAAATAATTTACCAAGTACGGTGTCGCTTTGCAACTATAATTAGATAACTGCTTCACAATTAATTCAGTATTTGTAACGTAACACTACAAGTCGCTTCGCAATTAACAGTTGCGTAACAATGAACAAATGACATTAATAATTCACCAAATACCGTGTCGCTTTGCAATTAAAATTAGATAACTGTTTTGAATTAATTCAGTATTTGTAACGTAACACTATAAGTCGATTCGCAATTGACAGTTGCGTAACAATGAGCAAATGACATAAATAATTTACCAAATACGGTGTTGCTTTGCAATTAATATTAGATAACTGCTTCATAATTAAATCAGTATTTGTAACGTAACACTATAAATTGCTTCATATTGACAGTTGCGTAACAATGAACAAAAGATTTAATTAATTTGGCAAGTACGGTGTTGCTTTGCGATTAATATTAGATAACTGCTTCACAATTAATTCAGTGTTTGTAACGTAACACTATAAATCGTTTCGCAATTGACAGTTGCGTAACAATGAGCAAATGACATACATAATTTAACAAATACGTTGTCGCTTTGCAATTGATCTTAGATAACTGCTTCACAATTAATTCAGTTTTTGTAACGTAACACTATAAGTCGTTTCGCGATTGACAGTTGCGTAACAATAAACAAATAAATAATTTACCAAATACGGTGTTGCTTCGCGATTAAAATTAGATAACTGTTTTAAAATTAATTTAGTATTTGTAACGTAACACTATAAGTCGTTTCGCGATTGACAATTGCGTAACAATAAAATGCGACATCAATTGACTCCTTAATGAATAAAAAAAAATAATAGTCAACTGAATCACTACATTCTGATAATAACTGATACAGTATTATGTCAAATAAATCAAAAAATTTTTAATAAATCAAGAAACAAATGTCAACTGAGTCACTAAATCATAACAATTGATGAACCATAAAATATTCGTCAACTGAGTCACTAATTTTTATTAATAATAATCATCAAAAATAAAGTAAATTAAATTAAATATTTGTCATATGAGTCACTAAACATTGGCAAATAAGTCACAAATTGTCAATTGACGAATCATAAAGTAAGTCAATCAAAAAATATTACCAAAAATCAGAAAATACTTTGTCAACTGTCAAATGAGTCTTGCAATATTTTATATTGAATCATAAAATATTTTTCAAATGAGTCACAAAGTTCTTTATCAAAAATACATTACCAATAAGTCGTAGTCATGCATCCAAAGTGTCAGTGAAAGTTCTAAATACTTTGTCAATGAGTCAGTAAATACATTGTATGATACTCACTGTCTATTGTTAATTTGATGACAAAATACTTTGTCAATTGAGTCATCTGTCAATTCAATTGCTTGAATCACAAATTAGAGCCAAGGAGACCTTTGCAAATTGTTATTGTGTATTTTTTTATTTAACAATTGAGTCACTGAAAACAAATCATCAAAAACTATGACAAATGAGTCATAATACACTGTTCAATTGAGTCACTAAATACTAACAATAAATAAAATATGTCAATTAATTCACTAAATGCTAACAATTGATAAGTCATTAAATGTTTAATAAATTTAGAAATAATTGTCAACTGAGTCACTACATCCTAAAAATGACTCATACAATACTATTTTCATTAATTCATAAAATACAGACAATTAATGAGTCACAATTTAGTCACAATATGCTGAAAGTAAGTAGTATAAAATATTCAACAATCGAGTCACTAAAAACAGGCAATGAGTCACAAGTCAAACTCAATTGACTTTAACCTCAAAATTAAAATATTTGTCAACTAGTCAAACTGTCAAATACAAAATACTTTATCAATGAATCATAATTTAAGTCAATAGAATAATTACCAACAGTAAGAAAGTATTTTGTCAACTGTCAAATGAGTCTTGCAAAACTTTAGCTTGAGTTCATGATTCCATTGTCAAATACTCGTGAAATATTTTACAAACAAGTCAAAAAGTATTTTACCAATTGAAACATGAAAATATTTGTTAATTGTTAATTGAATCACCAAATAATTTGTTTAGTAGTCAATTAAATCATGAATCACTTTGACTAATCGAGTCAGTATGACTGAGTTTTTATTCTCAAACAAACATCAAATGTTTTAAAGAAATGAGTCAAATAAACACCTATAAGTCACAAAATTTTAAAATCAATTGACTAACTGAATAATGAGTCATGTAGTCACTGTCAACTGCTAATACCGAGTCACAAGATACTATTAATTATATCTTTTGTCAATTATTTAATACAATACTTTTATCAATAGTCTCTAATGATGAGTCATAATGTAGTGTCAAAGTCATAGTTTTTTCAATTGAGTCACTTGACAAAAACCATTTAGTCATTTGTCAATTATGTCAATTTTGCTTTGCCTATAATTCACTAAATTACATTTGTCAATTAAATTACTAAATTTTAAATGAGTCATAAAACCCTCGAAAACAGCATTGAATCATAATATTGACAAGTGTCAATTAAGCTTTGTTTAGGAGTCATATGCAATTGTTGATTGAATCATAAAGTACCTTAAATTTGTGCCAACAGTGAATTTAATCACAATTTGATTTGTTCATGAGTCACTAAAATATTTGAGTCTTTTAAAGTATTTAATACTTTGATGTTATTGATCGAGTCATAATGTCAAAAAATCATAATATACTTTGTAAATTATCATTGAATATTTTCGTCATTTAAATAACAAAGTCAATTGAGTCAAACTATACTGACAATAAATCATGATATATTTTGCAACTGTCATATATCAATCACTAAATATGTTATCAATAGCTGACAACGAGTCATAATATAATTTGCAAACTGTCACACTTTTTTGTCAATTGAATCGTTATTAATTTGTCAATGAGTCACAAAAAATTTTTGCTATTTGAATCACTAAATACTTCATCAATTGAGTCACAAATCACTGACTATAACTGATGATATATTTTCCAAATTGTCATTGAATACGTTTGTTAATTAAATCATTATTAAATATGTCAATGAGTCACTGAATATGTTTGCTATTTCAATCACTAAATATTTTGTCAATTGAGTCACAAATTACTGATAACAAGTAATGATATATTTTACAAATTGTAATTGAATCATTATTAAATTTTTCTTAATGAGTCACTAAACATTTTTGCCATTTCAATCACTAAATAATTTGTCAATTGAATCAAAAATGACTGAAAACAAAAAATGATTTAATTTGCAAACTGTCACTGAATGATACATGTTTCTCATATCAATCACAAATTAATTGTCAATTGAGTCAAACATGACATACTTCACCATCTGTCAATGTTAATTGTCACCAATAAAATTCAATTGAAACAATTTCTTGTCGCTTTGCAATTAATATTAGATAACTGCTTCACAATTAATTCAGTATTTGTAACGTAACATTATAGGTCGCTTTGCAATTGACAGTTGCGTAACAATGAACAAATGACATAAATAATTTAACAAATACGGTGTCGTTTTGCGATTAATATTAGATAACTGCTTCACGATTAATTCAGTATTTGTAACGTAACACTATAAATCGCTTCGCAATTGACAGTTGCGTAACAATGAACAAATGCCATAAATAATTTACCAAAAACGGTGTCGCTTTGCCATTAATATTAGATAATTGCTTCACAATTAATTTATTAATGTAACGTAACACTATAAGTTGCTTCACGATTGACAGTTGCGTAACAATGAACAAATGACATTAATAATTTAACAAATACGGTGTTGCTTTGCGATTAATTTTGGATAACTGCTTCACAATTAATTCAGTATTTGTAACGTAACACTATAAGTCGCTTCGCAATTGACAGTTGCGTAACAATGAACAAATGACGTAAATAATTTACCAAATACGGTGTCGCTTCGCGATTAATATTAGATAACTGCTTTACAATTAAATCAGTATTTGTAACGTAACACTATAAATTGCTTTGCGATTGACAGTTGCGTTACATTGAGCAAATGATACAAATAATTTACCAAATACTGTGTCGCTTCACGATTAATATAAGTAAACTGCTTTACAATCCATTCAGTATTTGTAACGTAACACTATAAGTCGCTTTGCAATTGACAGTTGCGTAACAATGAACAAATGACATAAATAAATTACCAAGTACGGTGCTGCTTTGCGATTAATATTAAATAACTGCTTCACAATTAATTCAGTATTTGTAACGTAACACTATAAGCCGCTTTGCAATTGACAGTTGCGTAACAATGAGCAAATAACATAAATAATTTAACAAATACGGTGTCGCTTCGCGATTAATATTAAATAACTGCTTCACAATTAATTCAGTGTTTGTAACGTAACACTATAAGTAGCTTCGTAATTGACAATTGCGTAACAATGAACAAATGACATAAATAATTTACCAAATACGGTGTCGCTTTGCAATTAATATTAGATAACTGCTTCAAAATTAATTCAGTATTTGTAACGTAACACTATAAATTGCTTTTCAATTGACAGTTGCGTAACAATGAGCAAATGACATTAATAATTTACCAAATATTGTGTCGCTTTGCGATTAATATTAGATAACTGATTTACAATTAATTTAGTATTTGTAACGTAACACTATAAGTCGCTTTGCAATTGACAGTTGCGTAACAATAAACAAATAACATAAATAATTCAACAAATATTGTGTCGCTTTGCATTTAATATTAGATAACTGCTTCACAATTAATTTAGTATTTGTAACGTAACACTATAAGTCGCTTTGCAATTGACAGTTGCGTAACAATAAACAAATGACATTAATAATTTAACAAATACGGTGTCGCTTTGCGATTAATATTTAATAACTGCTGCACAATTAATTCAATATTTGTAACGTAACACTATAAGTCGTTTCGCAATTGACAGTTGCGTAACAATAAACAAATGACATAAAAAATTTACCAAATACGGTGTCGCTTCGCAATTAATATTAGATAACTGCTTCACAATTAATTCAGTGTTTGTAACGTATCACTATAAGTCGCTTCGCAATTGACAGTTGCGTAACAATAAACAAATGACATAAATAATTTACCAAATACGGTGTCGCTTTGCAATTAATATTAGATAACTGCTTCACAACTAATTCAGTATTTGTAACGTAACACTATAAGTTGCTTCGCAATTGACAGTTGCGTAACAATAAGCAAATGACATAAATAATTTAACAAAAACGGTGTTGCTTTGCGATTAATATAAGATAACTGCTTCACAATTAATTCAGAATTTGTAACGTAACACTTTAAGTTGCTTCTCAATTGACAGTTGCGTAACAATAAACAAATGACAAAAATATTTTACCAAATACGGTGTCGCTTTGCAATTAATATTAGATAAATGTTTCAAAATTAAAATATTATTTGTAACGTAACACTATAAGTCGCTTTGCAATTGACAGTTGCGTAACAATGAGCAAATGACATAAATAATTTAACAAATACGGTGTCGCTTTGCAATTAATATTTGATAACTGCTTCACGATTAATTCAGTATTTGTAACGTAACACTATAAATCGCGTCGCAATTGACAGTTGCGTAACAATGAACAAATGACATAAAAAATTACCAAATACGGTGTCGTTTCGCGATTAAAATTAGATAACTGTTTTACAATTAATTCATTATTTGTGACGTAACACTATAAGTCGCTTTGCAATTGACAATTGCGTAACAATGAACAAATGACATAAACTCATTAACAAACTAGGGTGTCGCTTTGCAACTTTAATTAGAACACTGCTTCACAATTATTTTAGTTTCTGTAACGTAACACTATAAGTCGATTCGCAATTGACAGTTGCGTAACAATGAACAAATGACATAAATAATTTAATAAATACGGTGTCGCTTTGCGAATAATATTAGATAACTGCTTCACAATTATTTCTGTTTTTGTAACGTAACACTTTAAGTTGCTTTGCGATTGACAGTTGCGTAACAATGAACAAATGACTTAAATAATTTACCAAATACGGTGTCGCTTTGCAAATAATATTAGATAACTACTTTACAAATAATTCAGTATTTGTAACGTAACACTATAAGTGGCTTTGCAATTGACAGTTACGTAACAATAAGCAAATGATTAAAATAATTTACCAATTACGGTGTCGCTATGCAATTAATATTAGATAACTGCTTTACAATTAATTCAGTACTTGTAACGTAACACTATAAGTTGCTTCACGATTGACAGTTGCGTAACAATGAACAAATGACATTAATAATTTAACAAATACGGTGTCGCTTTGCGATTAATATTAGATAACTGCTTCACAATTATTTCAGTATTTGTAACGTAACACTATTAGTTGCTTTGCAATTGACAGTTGCTTTGCAATTGACAGTTGCGTAACAATGAACAAATGTCATAAATAATTTAACAAATACGGTGTCGCATTGCGATTAATGTTAGATAACTGCTTCACAATTTATTCAGAATTTGTAACGTAGCACTATAAGTCGCTTTGCAATTGACAGTTACGTAACAATAAGCAAATGATTAAAATAATTTACCAATTACGGTGTCGCTATGCAATTAATATTAGATAACTGCTTTACAATTAATTCAGTACTTGTAACGTAACACTATAAGTTGCTTCACGATTGACAGTTGCGTAACAATGAACAAATGACATTAATAATTTAACAAATACGGTGTCGCTTTGCGATTAATATTTGATAACTGCTTCACAATTAATTTAGTATTTGTAACGTAACACTATAAGTCGCTTCGCAATTGACAGTTGCGTAACAATAAGCAAATGACATAAATAATTTACCTAATACGGTGTCGCTTTGCAATTAATATTAGATAACTGCTTCACAATTAATTCAGTACTTGTAACGTAACACTATTAGTCGCTTCGCAATTGACAGTTGCGTAACAATGAACAAATGACATAAATAATTTAACAAATCCGGTTTCGCTTTGCAATTAATATTAGATAACTGCTTTTAAATTAATTTAGTATTTGTAACGTAACACTATAAGTCGCTTTGCAATTGACAGTTGTGTAACAATAAACAAATGACATTAATAATTTACCAAATACTGTGTCGCTTTGCGATTAATACTAGATAACTGATTCACAATTAATTCAGTATTTGTAAAGTAACACTATAAGTCGCTTTGTAATTGACAGTTGCGTAACAATGAACAAATGACGTAAATAATTTACTAAATACGGTGTCGCTTCGCGATTAATATTAGAAAACTAGTTCACACTTGATTTAGTATTTGTAACGTAACAATATATGTCACATTGCAATTGACAGTTGCGTAAGAATAAACAAATGACATAAATAATTTACCAAATACGGTGTCGCTTTGCGATTAATATTAAATAACTGCTTCACGATTAATTCAGTATTTGTAACGTAACACTATAAATCGCTTCGCAATTGACAGTTGCGTAACAATGAACAAATGCCATAAATAATTTACCAAAAACGGTGTCGCTTTGCCATTAATATTAGATAATTGCTTCACAATTAATTTATTATTTGTAACGTAACACTATAAGTTGCTTCACGATTGACAGTTGCGTAACAATGAACAAATGACATTAATAATTTAACAAATACGTTGTCGCTTTGCAATTAATATTTAATAACTGCTTCAAAATTAATTCAGAATTTGTAACGTAACACTATAAGTCGCTTCGCAATTGACAGTTGCGTAACAATAAACAAAAGACACAAATAATTTACCAAATACGGTGTCGCATTGCGATTAAAATTAGATAACTGCTTCACAATTAATTCAATATTTGTAACGTAACACTATAAGTAGCTTCGCGATTGACAGTTGCGTAACAATAAACAAATAAAAAGTTTTAATATAATTTGGAACATTATGAAAACTACTTAGAAACATGTCAAGTGGCCCAAGAATATTATGGAATGTCTGAAAATGTTTAAGAAGAATAGATTTATCTCAGAAACATTATAGAATACTTCAGCATGCTTTAGAAACCAATAAGAAGCTTTATTATGCTTTGGAACATTATGAAAACTACTTAGAATCATGTCAAGTAGCCCAAGAACATTATGGAATGTCTGAAAATATTTAAGAATAATAGATTTATTTAAGGAACATTGTAGAATACTTCAACATGCTCAAAAAAGCTCAAAAAAGTTCTAAAGTTGTCAAAATTGTTACAAAATGGTCAAAAACGTTATCAAAAATTGTAAAAAAAAATCAAAAGTTTCAAAGATGTGAACAAATAACTCTAAAATTGAAAAAATATACAACAAAGTTCTCAAGAAAGTTTGAAACGTGTAAAAATGTTACAAAATTGTTTCTAAAATTGTTAAAACTGTTATTAAATCATTTTTCCTTAGATAGGTCAAAATCAGTTTTTGATGACTGCAAACAATTTGTTTGCAAACTCATTTGGCAACATTTCAATTTCAATTATTATGGTAATGTCCAACAGTGCTCTCGATGATGATAATGATGATGTAACATGTCGGGATCAAAGGGCGCTCGTTAACGGATTTTATTGCCGGCGACTTCATTGTGTATACATATATATATATGTACGTTGTTGGCCCCCAGCAATGCAGCTTTTATATTTGCGGACGACGCTCTTTCATCGGCAAAATCCATCGAAATCGATTGCAAACAAAAAATGTAATAAAATTTTAAAATAATCTCAGATTAAAATCGTCCTTGCTTTGCTTGCTAGCTAGCATGAGCCAACTAACCAACCACTTGACCCAGTGTTACACATTGTTTGTAGGGGATGGAAAACGGAAGCAGCAGCACCCCCTTAGATCCAATTAGCCCGGCACGAGATAACGAAATCTGCTTACAAGTACCCCCTTTTGAGCGTGAGTTTTTTACAATTAAATCCACTCGCTCATTGTTTTTTCTATTTTTACTCGAGACTTCTCTCGACTTTTATTTTCTTTTATTAAAAATTATTTTCTATTTTTAGTATAAATAAATTTCAATACCTAAATCAAAATTATTAGAAATATCCATAGCACACACAAAAAATTAAAATAAATTTGTTTTATTATTATTAATGAATTGATCACAATTATTTCAAGTTCAATTGCTATTAACGCGACGAACTTTTAATTAGTTAATTGATCCAATCTTTGCGTTTCTTTGATTCACACGGCACGCATTGCGTGTCGCACGTCGTCGGTCCGGTTACTAAACGGGACGCGCGTCGCTCAGCGTCGCGGCGCTCGCCAACTTTCAATAATAACGGGGAGGGCAAAGATGCGCCGCGCATGCCCTCCTACCCCCCGATGGGGCCATGAAACTGCCGTGGAGGATGCACAGAACCCGTGGGAGATGTTGAGGAGGGTTGGAATAGGGATGTTCCCCAAGCTTGCTGAAGAAAAAATATCTTTTTCTTGTTATTTTGTAGGAAATTAAAATAAAGTAAACAATGTTTTGCATTGAGAAGTATTTAAATTGATCAAACAAAATCCGGCCATTTCTAGATAAAATCCGGCCAAGTTAAGATTAAATATCTTCAGAAACGCTGTAAGCGTGTAATAGTAAGGTCTATTAAGCATTTATTTTGCAAATTTCAAATCATTTCAAACTGAATTAAAGCTTCCATAAAGCTAAACAGCATTAATGTAATAATTTGTTTTCAAAAATACTCAAAAAATGCTTAAAGTTGAAATTTATAAAAATGGTTTAAGTCTATATTAGTCAAGTCTATTGAGCATACAATGTGTAAATTTCAAACCAAATGAAGCTAAATTACACCCTCAATGTAGCTAAACATGACATAACTAAATTAGTTTATTTTCAAAAATACTCAAAAAATGCTAAAAGTTGAAATTTATAAAAATGCCTTAAGCCTATAATAGTCAGATCTATTGAGCATACAATGTGTGAAATTCAAACCAATTAAAGCTAAATTACACCATCGATGAAGCTAAATATAAATTACTTTAGTATTGTATTTTTAGAAATACTCAAAAAATGCTTAAACATTAAATTTGTAAAAATGGTCTGAGTTTATATTAGTCAGGTCTATTGAGCATACAATGTGTAAATTTCAAATCAATTGAAGCTAAATTACACCCTCAATGAAGCTAAATATGACATTACTAAATTATTTTATTTTCAAAAATACTCAAAAAATGCTTAAAATTCAAATTTGTAAAAACTCTTTAAGCCTATAATAGTCAGGTCTATTGAGCATACAATGTGTAAATATCAAACCAATTGAAGCTAAATTACACCCTCAATAAAGCAAAATATGACATTACTAACTTATTTTATTTTCAAAAATACTCAAAAAATGTTTAAAACTAAAATTTGTAAAAATGCTTTAAGCCTATATTAGTCAGGTCTATTAAGCATACAATGTGTAAATTTCAAACCAATTAAAGCTAAATTACACCTTCAATTAAGCTAAATATAACATTACTAACTTTTTTTATTTTCAAAAATACTTAAAAAATGCTGAAAATTGAAATTTGTAAAAATGCTTTAAGCCCATATTAGCAAAAGCTATTCAGCAATAAATGTATAAATTTCAAATCAATCAAATCCAATTTACACTTTCCATGAAGCTAAATAGACATTACAACATTATTGTATTTTCAAAAATACTCAAAAAATGCTTAAAGTTTAAATTTGTAAAAATGCTTCAAGGCTATGTTAGTCAGGTCAATTAAGCATACAATGTGTAAATTTCAAACCAATTGAAGCTAAATTAGATCCCTAATGAAGCTAAATATGACATTACTTTAGTATTTTATTTTCAAAATTACTCAAAAATGCTTAAAGTTGAAATTTGTAAAAATGCTTCAAATTTATATTATTGCAAGTCTATTGAGCATATAATGTGTAATTTTCAAACCAATTAAAGCTAAATTACACCCTCAATGAAGCTAAACATGACATTACTTTATTATTTTATATTTAGAAATACTCAAAAAATGCTTAAAATTAAAATTTGTAAAAATGCTTTAAGCTTATACAAGTCAGGTCAATTGAGCATATAATATGTAAATTTCAAACCAATTGAAGCTAAGTTACACCCTCAATGAAGCTAAATATGACATGACTAAATTATTTTATTTTCAAAAATACTCAAAAAATTGAATATTGTAAAAATGCTTTAAACCTATATTAGTCAGGTGTATTAAACATACAATGTGTAAAATTCAAACCAATTGAAGCTAAATTACATCTTCAATGAAGCTGAATATGACATTATTAACTTATTTTATTTTCAAAAATACTCAAAAAATGCTTTAAGTTGAATTGTGAAAATGCTTCAAGCTTATATTAGTCAGGTCAATTGAGCATATAATATGTAAATTTCAAACCAATTGAAGCTAAATTACACTCTCAATGAAGCTAAATATGACATTACTAATTTATTTTATTTTCAAAAATACTCAAAAAATGCTTTAAGTTTAAATTTATAAAAACGCTTT
Source organism: Tachinus rufipes (assembly GCA_963932245.1). Classification (NCBI taxonomy): domain Eukaryota; kingdom Metazoa; phylum Arthropoda; class Insecta; order Coleoptera; family Staphylinidae; genus Tachinus; species Tachinus rufipes. Next base: position 90,828,744 of record OZ010748.1, on the reverse strand, counting down.
AAGCCTATATAAGTCAAAAGTATTTAGCATACAACGTGTAAATTTTAAACCAATTTAAGCTAAACTTCACCCTCAATGAAGCTAAATATGACATTACTTGACTATTTTATTTTCAAAAATACTCAAAAAATGCTTAAACTTAAAATTTGTAAAAATGCTTTAAACCTAGATTAGTCAGGTCTATTGAGCATACAATGTGTGAATTTTAAACCAAATGTAGCTAAAGTACACCCTCAATGAAGCTAAATATGACATTACTAACTTATTTTATTTTCAAAAATACTCAAAAAATGCTCAAAGTTGAAATTTGTAAAAATGCTTTAAGCCTATATTAGTCAGGTCTATTGTGCATACAATGTGTGAATTTCAAACCAAATGAAGCTAAATTACACCCTCAATGAAGCTAAATATGACATTACTAAACTATTTTATTTTCAAAAAAACTCAAAAATTGCTTAAAATTGAAATTTGTAAAATTGCTTTAAATTTATATTAGTTAGGTCTATTGAGCATATAATGTGTAAATTTCAAACCAATTGAAGCTAAATTTCACTCTCAATGAAGCTAAATATGACATTACTAAATTATTTTATTTTCAAAAATACTCAAAAAATGCTTTAAGTTGAAATTTGTGAAAATGCTTCAAGCTTATATTAGTCAGGTCAATTGAGCATATAATGTGTAAATTTTAAACCAATTGAAGCTTAATTACACCTTCAATGAAGCTAAATATAACATTACTAAAGTATTTTATTTTCAAAAATACTCAAAAAATGCTTAAAGTTGAAATTTGTAGAAATGCTTTAAGCCTAGATTAGTCAGGTGTATTGAGCATACAATGTGTAAAATTCAAACTAATTGAAGCTAATTTACACCCTCAATGAAGCTAAATATAACATTACTAAATTATTTTATTTTCAAAAATACTCAAGAAGTGCTTAAAGTTGAAATTTGACAAAATGCTTTAAGCCTATATTAGTCAGATCTATTGAGCATACAATGTGTAAATTTCAAACCAATTGAAGCTAAATTACACCCCCAATGAAGTAAAATATGACATTACTCAATTATTTTCATTTCAAAAATATTTAAAAAATGCTTATAGTTAAAATTTGTAGAAATGCTTTAAGCCTATATTAGTCAGGTGTATTGAGCATACAATGTGTAAAATTCAAACTAATTGAAGCTAATTTACACCCTCAATGAAGCTAAATATAGCATTACTAAATTATTTTATTTTCAAAAATACTCAAAAAATGCTTAAAGTTAAAATTTGTAGAAACGCTTTAAGCATATATTAGTCAGGTGTCTTAAGCATACAATGTGTGAAATTCAACCTAATTGAAGCTAATTTACACCCTCAATGAAGCTAAATATAACATTACTAAATTATTTTATTTTCAAAAATACTAAAAAAATGCTTTAAAATAAAATTTGTGAAAATGCTTCAAGTCTATATTAGTCAGGTCTATTGAGCATACAATGTGTAAAATTCAAACCAATTGAAGCTAAATTACATCCTCAATGAAGCTAAAAATTACATTACTAAATTATTTTATTTTTTAAAATACTCAAAAAAAGCCTTAAGTTGAAATTTGTAAAAATGCTTTAAGCCTATATTAGTCAAGTCTATTGAGCATACAATGTGTAAATTTCAAACCTATTGATGCTAAATTACATCCTCAATGAAGCTAAATATGATATTACTAAATAATTTTATTTTCAAAAATACTCAAAAAATGCTTAAAGTTGAAATTTAAAAAAATGCTCTAAGCCTATATTAGTCAAGTTCATTGAGCATACAATGTGTAAATTTCAAACCAATTGAAGCTAAATTACATCCTCAATTAAGCTAAATATGACATTACTAAATTATTTTATTTTCAAAAATACTCAAAAAATGCTTAAAGTTAAAATTTGTAAAAAGCTTCAAGCCTATTGTAGTCAAGTCTATTAAGCATACAATTTGTCAAATTCAAACCAATTGAAGCTAAATTACACCCTCAATAAAGCTAAGTATGACATTAGTGAATTATTTTATTTTCATAAATACTCAAAAAATGTTTAAAGTTCAAATTTGTAAAAATGCTTTAAGTTTATAATAGTTAGGTCTATTGAGAATAGAATGTGTGAATTTCAAACCGATTGAAGCTAATTTACACTCTCAATAAAGCTAATAATGACATTACTAACTTATTTTATTTTCAAAAAAACTCAAAAAATGCTTAAAGTTAAAATTTGTAAAAATGCTTCAAACTTATATAAGTCAGGTCTATTAAGCATACAATGTGTAAATTTCAAACCAATTGAAGCAAAATTTCACTCTCAATGAAGCTAAATATGACAATACTAAATTGGTTTATTTTCAAAAATACTCAAAAAATGTTTAAAGTTAAAATTTGTAAAAATGCTTTAAGCCTATATTAGTCAGGTCTATTAAGCATGCACAATGTAAATTTCAAACCAATTGAAGCTTAATTACACCTTTAATGAAGCTAAATATGACATTACTAACATATTTTATTTTCAAAAATACTCAAAAAATGCTTTAAAATGAAATTTGTAAAAATGCTTCAAGCTTATATTAGTCAGGTCTATTTAGCATAAAACTTGTAAGTTTCAAATCAATTGAAGCAAAATTACAACCTCAATGAAACTAAATTAGACATTACTTCATTAGTTTATTTTCAAAAATACTCAAAACATGCTTAAAGTTGAAATTTGTAAAAATGGTTTACGCTTATTTTAGTTAGGTCTTTTGAGAATACAATGTGTAAAATTCAAATCAATTGAAGCTAAATTACATCCTCAATGAAGCTAAATATGACATTACTAAATTATTTTATTTTCAAAATTACTCAAAAAATGCTTAAAATTGAAAATTGTAAAAATGCTTTAAGCCTATATTAGTCAGATCTATTGAGCATACAATGTGTAAATTTTAAACCATTTGAAGCTAAATTACACTTTCAATGAAGCTAAATATAACATTACTAATTTATTTTATTTTCAAAAATACTCAAAAAATGCTTAAAGTTGAAATTTGTAAAAATGCTTTAAGCCTATATTAGTCAGGTCTATTGAGCATACAATGTGTAAAATTCAAATCAATTGAAGCTAAATTACACCTTCAATAAAGCTAAATATGACATTACTAACTTATTTTATTTTTAAAAATTACTCAAAAAATGCTTAAAGTTAAAATTTGTAAAATTGCTTTAAAACTATAGTAATTAGATCTATTAAGCATAAAATGTGTAAATTTCAAACCATTTAAAGCTAAACAACACCCTCAATGAAGCTAAATATGACATTACTAAATTTATTTATTTTCAAAAATACTCAAAAAATGCTTAAAGTTGAGATTTCTAAAAATGCTTTAAGAATATATTAGTCAGGTCTATTGAGCATACAATGTGTAAATTTCAAACCATTTGAAGCTAAATTACACTTTTAATGAAGCTAAATATGACCCTACTAAATAATTTTATTTTCAAAAATACTCAAAAAACGCTTAAAGTTGAAATTTGTGAAATTGCTTCAAGCCTATATTAGTCAGATCTATTGAGCATACAATGTGTAAATTTCAATCCAAATAAAGCTAAATTACACCCTCAATGAAGCTAAATATGACATTACTAAATTATTTTATTTTCAAAAAAACTCAAAAAATGTTTAAAGTTAAAATTTGTAAAAATGCTTTAAGCCTATATTAGTCAGGTCTATTAAGCATGCACAATGTAATTTTCAAACCAATTGAAGCTTAATTACACCTTTAATGAAGCTAAATATGACATTACTAACATATTTTATTTTCAAAAATACTCAAAAAAGGCTGTAAAATGAAATTTGTGAAAATGTTTCAAGCCTATATTAGTCAAGTCTATTGAACTATAAATAAATTTTAAACTAATTGTAGCTAAATTACACCTTCAATAAAGCTAAATATAACATTACTAAATTATTTTATTTTCAAAAATATTCAAAAAATGCTTAAAATTAAAATTTGTGAAAATGCTTCAAACATATATTAGTTAGGTCTATTAAGCATACAATGTGTAAAATTCAAACCAATTGAAGCTTAATTACGCCCTTATTGAAGCTAAATATGTCATTACTAACTTATTTTAAATTCAGAAATATTCATAAAAGGCTGTATATACATATAATCCTTGCAACTTTATGCATCAAAGTACTTATAACTACATACTACGAGCTACGCCTCTGACGGTAAATCTTTATATTTAAAAGACAAAACATTCCAAGTTGAATGCAAATAAATACAATATCCATTCAACTTAATAATTATTATAAAATCGTTACAACACAAATCACGTCAAAAACGAAAACGACCTTTTTAGAGCGAGGGTGGGATTTGATGTACCCCTCAACCCATCGTTAAATAATTAATTCCTCCGCTTTAAATAATTGACACGGTAAAAAAATTATTACGAAACGAGGACGCGATGAATATTTAAAATAATTCATTAAGTATTCCCCGCCGCGTGGAAATGCCCAAACATCACAAACCACCCCCATCTTATGATGAAACAAACGCAATTATACAGCGCTTAAAATAACTAAAGCTAAATTGATAATTAAATTATGCTTAGGGCGCAATGTAGGCAACTTAATTAACAACGGATTTGATTCAAGATGTTATGCAATATTATATACAGAGTTGGAAGAAACGTTAATATACCTTTGTTAATAATTGATTCCTCCATTACAAATTGAACCTGCAAATAAGAATACTAAATAAAATTGATATAAAAATATATTAATTATTTTACCACAAATTTTTGCCTATAAAATATAAATAGCACCATCTCAGCGCCATCTATTGTTCAATCTACAAAAACACAAAACATTGGAAATAGTTTCTTCTCGTCATTGGAGGTGCTGCCAATTCTATTCAAAGAAGTAGTAAAAGATAGAGTAATTAATATTATTTTATTGATGTAATATAATAAATTCTTATTGTGAGGTTATGTTAGAATAGATGGCAGCACTAATAGTAAAATAAACTGCAACCTAACCTAAAAAAATTTAAAAAAACTAAGCCAACTCGTTCTTCCATGGATTGGTGTAATTCTAGCAGCCCTGAAACATGCATCAAGACGCATCATGTCATTGAAATTAACATTATATTTGATTTCACTTACCTGGCGCACAATACTATTTAGTTTATTGTTCACTCACTTATGTATTCACTTGCAACCTTAATCACTGGTTGACTTTAAAATAATTCCAAAATCACTCACTACTTGCGTCTTGGCGTCATCTCTAGCTGAACTGACCTTAAAATGCAGTTGGAAACCTGCATTACTTCTAGAGCTTACTATTTTATACCAACAGCTCAATGAAGATCTGCGGTGCTCCTCCATTCCATATCCAAAGAAATCCTGGCACTAACACTCACTTACACTCACTGAAACAAAAGAATAAAAATTGTAGAATAATAAATGAAATTGAATTATAATTTGTCGCTTTGCGATTGACACTTAATGCATAAATAATTTGTTGACATTTAATCTGTCACTTTGTGATTTTCTAACCCAAACATAAAATTGATTTATAATTTGTCGCTTTGCTATTGTCAGATGCAGTCTTTAAAATCCCAAAAACTAATTTGTCGCTTCGCGATTGACACTTAACGCATGAATGACATGTTGACATTTAATTAGTCACTTTGTGATTGTCAAACCTAAACATAAAATTGATTTATAATTTGTCGCTTCGCGATTGACAGATGCAGTCTTTAAAGTCCCAAAATCTAATTATTAACAGTTAACGCATGATTGACATGTTGACATTTAATCTGGCACTTTGTGATTGTCAAACCTAAACATAAAATTGATTTATAATTTGTCGCTTCGCAATTGACAGATGCAGTCTTTAAAATCCCAACATCTAATTTGTCACTTTGTAATTGACACTTAACGCATGATTGACATGTTGACATTCAATCTGTCACTTTGTAATTGTCAAACCTAAACATAAAATTGATTTATGATTCGTCGCTTCGCGATTGACAGATGCAGTCTTTAAAATCGCAAGAACTAATTTGTCGCTTTGCGATTGACACTTAACGCATGAATGACATTTAATCTGTCACTTTGTAATTGTCTAACCTAAACATAAAATTGATTTATAATTTGTCGCTTCGCGATTGACAGATGCAGTCTTTAAAATCCCAACATCTAATTTGTCGCTTTGCGATTGACACTTAACGCATGAATAACATTTAATCTGTCACTTTGTAATAGTTAAACCTAAACATAAAATTGATTTATAATTTGTCGCTTCGCAATTGACAGATGCAGTCTTTAAAATCCCAACATCTAATTTGTCGCTTCGGGATTGACACTTAACGCATGATTGACATGTTGACATTCAATCTGTCACTTTGTGATTGTCTGTTCTAAACATAAAATTGATTTATAGTTTGTCGTTTCGCGATTGATAGTTGCAAGCTTTTAAATCCTAACATCTAATTTGTCCATTCGCAATTGACAGTTAATACATGAATGACATATAGACATTTAATTATTTAATTATTGTCATGACAAAAAAAATAATTGCGCCCCCCCATAGTCGGCGCTTATGGACATTACAAAGCTGTAATACAACAAATTGACGAGTCCAAATTCATTGTTGCAAATCTGTATATGAAATTCACTTTCATAACAAATAAATCACACCCTAACAGAAAACACATTAATAAATATCAGTAACATTAATCAAAACATATGATTCATTAAATATTAACAACCCAAACGTAATAAATCTTGATTAATAACACAATTGATGCAATCTACCTGCATGCAACAAGTGGGGAAATTTTCACATACTTTTTTTTGAATAAATAATGCAGCGCGGATGAAACCAATTGCACCTATCGACGCGGCGTACTTTAATTTAAATGAATTAAACTTAAAATCTTACCTAATTACGTTTTCTGATCGGATAATTGTATAAAACACTGAACGAACTAATTGCAATCACAGACCTGTCAAGGCAAACTTTACTGTAAGGCCTTCATGAGTACCAACTTAAATCTATAAAAATAAATTAAATTATCTAAAAATATGAAATTAATATTATAAATAATTTGATAACATCACAATTTGATTAATAACAATTATTAATTGAACTAAGCAAGACGTATTGTGGTGAGGATAGTTTTAAATAATTTGTATAAATTACAATTACACAAACGTGCTGCCAAGCGTAAAACATACAAACATTTTGTCAAATTATTTTCAAAATGGCGACTAAGACAAACATATGAATTTGTTTATGATTTAATTGAAATCTATAACAGTTAATATTAGATTAGATTGAGTATTCTAATTATGTTTGTTGACTTAAGTTATGCAAATTTTGTAGAACACTAATCGCAAATTGATAGATTAAATATTGTCAATTTTAGGTTATGCAATTGCTATGACTTATCTGTCAATCGCAAAGCAACAATTTAAATTTATTTATAAACTTTTTAGGTTATGCAAGTTTTGTAGTGCACTAATCGCAAATTGACAGATTAATTATTGTCAATTTTAAGTTATGCAATTGCAATGACTCATCTGTCAATCACAAAGCGACAATTTAAACTTATTTATTGACTTTTTAGGTTATGCAAGTTTCGTACTACACTATTTGCAAATAGACAAATTAAATGTTGTCAATTTTAGTTTATGCTATTGCCATGACTCATCTGTCAATCGCAAAATGACAAATTAGATTTATTTATTGACTTTTTAAGTTATGCAAGTTTTGTAGTACACTAATCGCAAATTGACAGATTAAATGTTGCCAATTTTAGGTTATGCAATTGCCATGACTCATCTGTCAATCGCGAAGCAACAAATTAGATTGATTTATTGACTTTTTAGTTTATGAAAGTTTTATAGTACACTAATCGCAAACTGACAGATTAAATGTTGTCAATTTTAGGTTATGCAATTGACATGACTCATTTGTCAATCGCAAAGCGACAAATTAGATTTATTAATTAACTTCTTAGGTTATGCAAGTTTTGTAGTACACTAATCGCAAATTGACAGATTAATTATTGTCATTTTTAGGTTATGCAATTGCAATGACTCACTTGTCAATCGCAAAGCGACAAATTAGATTTATTTATTAACTTTTCAGGTTATGCAAGTTTTGTAGTACACTAATCGCAAATTGACAGATTAAATGTTGTCAATTTTAGGTTATGCAATTGCCATGACTCATCTGTCAATCGCAAAGCGACAAATTAGATTCATTTAATGACTTTTTAGGTTATGCAAGTTTTGTAGTACACTAACGCAAATTGACAGATTAAATGTTGTCAATTTTAGGTTATGCAATTGCCATGACTCATTTCTCAATCGCAAAGCGACAAATTAGATTTATTTATTGACTTTTTAAGTTATTCAAGTTTTGTAGTACACTAATTGCAAACTGACAGATTAAATGTTGTCAATTTTAGGTTATGCAATTGCAATGACTCACTTGTCAATCGCAAAGCGACAAATTTGATTTATTTATTAACTTTTCAGGTTATGCAAGTTTTGTAGTACACTAATCGCAAATTGACAGAATAATTATTGTTAATTTTAAGTTATGCAATTGCCATGACTCATTTGTCAATCGCAATGTGACAAATTATATAAATTTATTGACTTTTTAGGTTATGCAAGTTTTGTAGTACACTTATTGCAAATTGACAGATTAAATGTTGTCAATTTTAAGTTATGCAATTGACATGACTCATCTGTCAATCGCAAAGCGACAAATTAGATTTATTTATTGACTTTTTAAGTTATGCAAGTTTTCTAGTACACTAATCGCAAATTGACAGAATAAATGTTGTCAATTTTAAGTTTGCAATTGACATGACTCATCTGTCAATCGCAAAGCGGCAAATTAGATTTATTTGTTGACTTTTTAGGTTATGCAAGTTTTGTAGTACACTAATCGCAAATTGACAGATTAATTATTGTCAATTTTAGGTTAAGCAATTGCTGACTCATCTGTCAATCGCAAAGCAACAAATTAGATTAATTTATTGACTTTTTAAGTTATGCAAGTTTTGTAGTACACTAATTGCAAATTGACAGATTAATTATAGTCAATTTTAAGTTATGCAATTGACATGACTCATCTGTCAATCGCGAAGCGACAAATTATATTTATTTATTGATTTTTTAAGTTATGCAAGTTTTCTAGTACACTAATCGCAAATTGACAGATTAATTATTGTCAATTTTAGGTTATGCAATTGCAATGACTCACTTGTCAATCGCAAAGCGACAAATTTGATTTATTTATTAACTTTTCAGGTTATGCAAGTTTTGTAGTACACTAATCGCAAATTGACAGAATAATTATTGTCAATTTTAAGTTATGCAATTGACATGACTCATCTGTCAATCGCAAAGCGACAAATTATATTTATTTATTGATTTTTTAAGTTATGCAAGTTTTCTAGTACACTAATCGCAAATTGACAGATTAATTATTGTCAATTTTAGGTTATGCAATTGCAATGACTCACTTGTCAATCGCAAAGCGACAAATTTGATTTATTTATTAACTTTTCAGGTTATGCAAGTTTTGTAGTACACTAATCGCAAATTGACAGAATAATTATTGTCAATTTTAAGTTATGCAATTGCCATGACTCATTTGTCAATCGCAATGTGACAAATTATATTAATTTATTGACTTTTTAGGTTATGCAAGTTTTGTAGTACACTTATTGCAAATTGACAGATTAAATGTTGTCAATTTTAAGTTATGCAATTGACATGACTCATCTGTCAATCGCGAAGCGACAAATTAGATTTATTTATTGACTTTTTAAGTTATGCAAGTTTTCTAGTACACTAATCGCAAATTGACAGATTAAATGTTGTCAATTTTAAGTTTGCAATTGACATGACTCATCTGTCAATCGCAAAGCGGCAAATTAGATTTATTTGTTGACTTTTTAGGTTATGCAAGTTTTGTAGTACAATAATCGCAAATTGACAGATTAATTATTGTCAATTTTAGGTCATCCAATTGCCATGACTCATCTGTCAATCGCAAAGCAACAAATTAGATTAATTTATTAACTTTTTAGGTTATGCGAGTTTTGTAGTACACTAATTGCAATTTGACAGATTAAATATTGCCAATTTTATTTCAGGTTATGTAATTGCCATGACTCATCTGTCAATCGCAAAGCAACAAATTAGATTAATTTATTAACTTTTTAGGTTATGCAAGTTTTGTAGTACACTAATTGCAAATTGACAGATTAAATGTTGCCAATTTCAAGTTATGTAATTGCCATGACTCATCTGTCAATCGCAAAGCAACAAATTAAATTATTTTATTGACTTTTTAGGTTATGCAAGTTTTGTAGTACACTAATCGCAAACTTACAAATTAAATGTTGTCAATTTTAGGTTATGCAATTGCAATGACTTATCTGTCAATCGCAAAGCGACAAATTAGATTAATTTATTGACTTTTTAAGTTAAGCAAGTCTTGTAGTACACTAATTGCAAATTGACAGATTAAATTTTGTCTATTTTAGGTTATACAATTGCCATGGCTCATCTGTCAATTGCAAAGCGACAAATTAGATTTATTTATTAACTTTTTAGATTATGCAAGTTTTTTAGTACTCTAATCGCAAATTGACAGATTAAATGTTCTTAATTTTAGGTTATGCAATTGCCACGACTCATCTGTCAATCGCGAAGCGACAAATTAGGTTTATTTATTGACTTTTTAGGTTATGCAAGTTTCGTAGTACACTATCTGCAAATTGACAGATTAAATGTTGTCAATTTTAAGTTATGCAATTGACATCACTCATCTGTCAATCGCAAAGCAACAAATTAGATTTTTTATTGACATTTTAGGTTATGCTAGTTTCGTAGTACACTAATAGCAAATTGACAAATTAAATGTTGTCAATTTTAGGTTATGCAATTGCCATGACTCATTTCTCAATCGCAAAGCGACAAATTAGATTTATTTATTGACTTTTTAAGTTATTCAAGTTTTGTAGTACACTAATCGCAAATTGACAGATTAAATGTTGTCAATTTTAGGTTATGCAATTGCCATGACTCATCTGTCAATCGCAAAGAGACAAATTAGATTTATTTATTAACTTTTTAGGTTATGCAAGTTTTGCAGTACACTAATTGCAAATTGACAGATTAAATGTTTACAATTTTAGGTTATGCAATTGCTATGACTCATTTGTCAATCGCAAAACAAAAAATTAGATTTATTTATTTACTTTTTAAATTATGCAAATTTCGTAGTACTCTAATCGCAAATTGACAGATTAAATGTTCTTAATTTTAGGTTATGCAATTGCCACGACTCATCTGTCAATCGCAATGTGACAAATTATATTGATTTATTGACTTTTTAGGTTATGCAAGTTTTGTAGTATACTAATCGCAAATTGACAGATTAAATGTTGTCAATTTTAGGTTATGCAATTGCCATGACAAATCTGTCAATCACAAAGTGACAAATTAGATTAATTTATTGGCTTTTTAGGTTATGCAAGTTTTGTAGAACACTAATTAAATGTTGTCAATTTTAAGTTATGCAATTGCAAAGACTCATCTGTCAATCGCAAAGCAACAATTTAATTTTATTTATTGACTTTTTAGGTTATGCAAGTTTTGTACTATACTATTTGCAATTAGACAGATTAAATGTTGTCAATTTTAGGTTATGCAATTGCTACGACTCATCTGTCAATCACAAAGCGACAAATTAGATTTATTTATTGACATTTTAAGTTATGCAAGTTTCGTAATACACTAATCGCAAATTGACAGATTAAATGTTGTCAATTTTAGATTATGTAATTGCCTTGACATCAATCTTACCTTAAACATTTAACTTTGTCTCCGAAGTGAACATCAATGTCTTCTTTAAAAGCAGCAGTGCCCTTCGCCTCCACATAAACCAATGAATCAATCAATAATCAATTAATAAAACATTTAATCAAAAATATTTATAAACAAATCAATTTAAATCTTAACATTATTATAAAATCAATTAAACATATATATACATATCAACGACGATTCTGATATTCAGATTCCCAGTCTTCTTCGTGTTCGTACAATTGAGGAACATCGAAATGTGTTATCGGTTCTTCGATTTTACCCTTAACTTGATGTTTCTCGATAGGAGCAAGAAACGATTTTTTATCACAGAGAAAGACATGTGCATCCCGTTCTTCCAATGTTAGGAATCGATGGAGATTGTAATAGGGACATGTGTAATGGACCGGATAGTTTTTCGAACATTTTATTATGTGAGGTTGTAGACGGTCTTGTGTGAATACATGTTCTTTGTTGAATGGACATCGAACCAATTGTAAATCGGGCTTGAAAGGCCTGAAAATATATTAATAATTTTTTAGGTTATTGCAAGCATCTTGTTTGTTTAATGATAGGTATTAATTTAATTAATTTATTATTATAATTATAACAAAACTTACATGTTTGGCAGCAAATAATAAAGAGGATTAAAGCAAAACAAAACTTGTTTGTACAAAACAAAACAGCACAACAATTGCCGGTTATGGTTATGAATAACAAATATAACAATTAACTTATTAATCACTGTATGCAACCCAACATACACTAAAACTGTGTGTGATGTATACCAACAATGTCTGAGTCTTGTCACAATGATTCTAATCTGTCAACAATGTTTTTAAATTGTTATATAAATTCTTAATTGTCATAAACGCTAATTTTTTTTTTAATCGTCTCAAATGTTATAAAATGTTCTTCAACTGTTACAAATATTTCTGAATTGTCAACAATGTTCTTAAATTGTTATATAATGTTTCTTAACTGTCATTAATGCTATAAAATGTTTTTCAAATGTCAATAATGCTCTTAAAGTGTCACAAATGTTATAAAAAGTTTTCCAACTGCTACAAATGTTTCTGAATTGTCAACAATGTTCTTATATTGTCATATAATTTTCCTTAACTGTCAATAATGCTATAAAATTGAAAACTGAAGCTTTGTGATTGTAATAGATAATTTGATAGTTTGATGATCCGCTTGTGCATTAGTCCGCTATTGTTTTTGTTACGTCAGTAAGACATTTGCATAGAAACTCAACTTTATATTGAAGTCATTGCAGAGCAAATTGTCAGCTCTTATTACTTTTAGGTCTATCATTGCTGTCAAATAGAGTGATATTTATTATCATGTTTTATACATTTTTAGATGAAATGACAATAATTGATAAAGTGTAATGTTATCTTATCTAATCTTATATTAGTCCTACACACTCTAAACATGTTTAATTATGAGTATTTAGAATAAACAAATATACAGTCGCCATTATAAATATTATCTGACATCACTCATGAGTGGTCTACTGACACTTACTTTTTACTTTCTCATTATTGGCAGCAATGGTAGCATAGTTGACGTATAATTTTCAATAAAGTTTGGAAGACTATTAATTAACAATTATAAAGTAATAAAAAGTGATTAGGTAAGAACTATTGCTTATATTCTCTTAATTAATTAATAAGCTTTCGATAGGTATAATAAGTTTTGATGCGGAGCTAATTTTTTAATATTAAATGTGTTTATGAAAATATGCATAAGAATTATTGCAAAGAATTGTTATAATTAATTTCTTGTTAGTGTCAAGATTTTCATTTGGATATAGAATGATGGAGCACCGCAGATCCTGTTCCAATTCATGGCGCTCTAGAAGTGGTAATGCAAGTTTCCGACAGCATTTAAGGTCAGTTCAGCTAGAGATGACTCCAAGACGAAAGTAGTAAGTAATGTTCAAAAAATTTACATAAAATACATCATTTATTAAATTTAAATTATAAAATCTTCGATATTTAAACAAACTAATTAATTAAAAAAATAATAAATTATTTGAAAATATTAAATTCATGTTCATCATCCGCATGCTGCCCTCTAAAATTAAGTCATATTTTGTCTATTATTACTAATTCTGTTTTTAAAGCTGGACTTAGTGCAATGAAAAAACGCGGGTAAAAGCGACACGAGCCCCCCGGCTGCGGACGAGTTACTGACGTTGCGCTCATGTAAATGTACTAATACACTATTCCCCTTCCACACCACACCCCGGTAGTGCATTTTAAAATAACCGCAAAAAACACGTTTTTTTTGCGTTTCATAGGGCAAAAAAGGCACTAAACGGTGAAGGGCAAAAAGTTTTCCTTCGGCGATCGACGAAAGTTTCGGTTTTATCGCGAATACGTACATAAGGTCACGTCGCCACACTAAAATTCGCAAACGTGGACCAATGTTGGTAATTTTTTGGTTACTGGGGTAATTTGGACCCCTGATTACGATTCCGGAATCGCCGTTTCGATATTCTCATCCGTTTACCTTCTAATTCAAAGCGGTTTTTTGGTGTGTTTTTATTACGAAAACGTGTGAAACAAATATAGTTTTAAGAGGCCGAGGAGGACGCAATCGCTCCTGTAGCAAGCCAACAGACCCCGGCAGATGCTGATGCAAACCGGAAGTCCGTAGGTCAAAGGGTTTTCCTTCGGCGATCGATTGTATCGCTTACTACGTACATAAGCTCGTGTTTTTTCAGAGTAAAAACCACAAATGTGGATGAAAGTTTGTAATTTTTTGCTTACTGGGGTAATTTGGAGCCCTAATTACGATTTCGATATCGCCGTTTTGATATTCTCATCATTTCTCCCTGTTATCCAATAATGGCTATTTTCGGTCAATTTGAAAGTTCTAAATGCGTGAAACTAACCTACTTCTAGCCGGCCGATGGGGACCCAGATTTTTTTATGTGAAGCCACAGACCCCAGTAGGTTGAGGACCAAAGCGGAAGTCCGTGCTTCAAGGGGTTCTTCTTCGGCGATCGAAAGAGTCAAAACATACCAAAGGGGGGGGTCTTTCTCTTTTTTGGACTAGGATTTTTTCAATTTTAGCAAAAAAAGGTCGGTTTTTTTGCATTTCCTGACGTAAAATAAACCCCTGATTACGATTTTGGGGGTCCGACACCGATATTCCTAGCACCCTGGCGGCAATTTTAAAATAACCGCGAAAAACACGTTTTTTTTGCGTTTCTTAGGGCAAAAAAGGCAGTAAACGGTGAAGGGCAGGGACGCAATTGCTCCTGAGGGTAGTCAACAGACCCATCTAAATGCCTGCCAAACCGGAAGTCCGTAGGTCAAAGGGTTTTCCTTCGGCGATCGACGAAAGTTTCGGTTTTATCGCGAATACGTACATAAGGTCACGTCGCCACACTAAAATTCGCAAACGTGGACCAATGTTGGTAATTTTTTGGTTACTGGGGTAATTTGGACCCCTGATTACGATTCCGGAATCGCCGTTTCGATATTCTCAACCGTTCACCTTCTAATTCATAGCGGTTTTTCGGTGTATTTTTATTACGAAAACGTGTGAAACAAATATAGTTTAAAGAGGCCGAGGAGGACGCAATTGCTCCTGTGGCAAGCCAACAGACCCCGGCAGATGCTCTTGCAAACCGGAAGTCCGTAGGTCAAAGGGTTTACCTTCGGCGATCGATTGTATCGCTTTAGTACGTACGTAAGCTCGTGTTCGTCAGTGTAGAATCCACAAATGTGGATGAAAGTTTGTAATTTTTTGCTTACTGGGGTAATTTGGAGCCCTAATTACGATTTCGATATCGCCGTTTTGATATTCTCATCATTTCTCCCTCTTATCCAATAATGGCTATTTTCGGTCAATTTGAAAGTTCTAAATGCGTGAAACTAACCTACTTCTAGCCGGCCGATGGGGACCCAGATTTTTTTATGTGAAGCCACAGACCCCAGTAGGTTGTGGACCAAAGCGGAAGTCCGTGCTTCAAGGGGTTCTCCTTCGGCGATCGAATGAATCGAAACATACTAAAGGGGGGGGGGGAGGGTCTTTCTCCTTTTTGGACTAGGATTTTTTCAATTTTAGCAAAAAAAGGTCGGTTTTTTGAATCCCTGATTACGATTTCGGAATCGCCGTTTTGATATTCTCTTAATTTATTTCACCTTCTAATCTAAACGGTTATTTCGTTAATAAATAGCATTAAACATAATTAGAATAATTCACCCAATTAAATGCAGACAGTAAAGTAAAGTTAAACTAATTTATATATAGTCGCCATTTTGAAAAAACACCTGACAAAAGCCTCGAGTGTTCTATTGAGTTCGGTTTGACAGCTATGGGGTTGGTAATATTAATTGACGTTTGTGTAACCGTGATTGTTTGCTCCATGTTTTTTACAATTATGGGATTATAAAACGTAATTAGGTAAGATTGTTAATGCATTTTCTATCAATTAAAGTAAGCCGCATTGATTAGAGCAATTGGTTTCATCCGCAAATCAATATTTTTATGCAAAAAAAATATTTGAGAAAATTTGTTGCATCAAATTTATTTGAAGAATTATGTTGGCTAGAATGGTTATGGTGTAGTAGTATCCAGTGGCGTAACTAGGGGGAGCCAGTAATATCTACTGAAGAAAATTAAATGTGACAACATAACCACAATTTTTGACAAACTGTCAATATGATTTCTATAAATTAAAAAGAAATATCTGTTCTTTATGCTGCTTTGTTACTGAATCTTATTTTCTATTTACTGCCAAATTTGCTTTGTAATATCATAGTTTTACGGTTGTCAGATTTAACAAGTCATTACTTTCATGAATTTCAATATTTATAATAATATTATTTTGTACATCGACAAAGGCGAGGTTAACACATGATCTACCACTTATCGTTAAATAATTTTCAAAATATAATTTAAATTAAAATTGCATTTTCCAGGAGTTTGAAAATAATTTCTTTAAATGTTTTGCTAATTCCTAGCTGCAATTTACTATTAATTTTATAATCGTATGTTGCATGTAGTAAGTTCCGAGAGAAAACATGTTCGGTCACCTTTTTGAATAATAAATGTACAACTCTCCGAACATAGCACAACTCGAGCAAACATGTTGATTAATATATTACGAGCACAATTCAAGTATGACCAAAGTGGAGCACAATTCAAACACAAAGTGTAGATCCATTTATATCAGAAAGTTGTAATCTTTCATTATTGGATTGATCATAAATTGATTTTTCACAGCCAACTATTTGCAACAAATAATTATTTTGACACAATTCATTTGTAGATACAAATTTCTCATAAACATCTTCAGAAATCAATTGCAACATCAAACACCCAATCCATTGTCTTACAATCACCTGATAATTATTTCCGTTGGTTATTTTATCGATCGGATTGTAGACACGTGACGATAGTTGCGCGAGAGAGTTGAAAATTCAATAATAATTAAAGAAGGCGTGAGTGCAAGCGAGAACGAACATCACTTGTATGACTTGCACGTCAAGAGAGGGGAAACGAAACCAACAACGATACACAATTCCAGTGGCATCATCATCGACTTTCGCTAAGGTTAATGTTGACATCGTCGAAGCTATAAGAGGCACGGTAAGTCGCGTTTCATTCTCTCTTATTTCAATTTAATTTTAGAACAAAAATTTGACAAAAAAAAAATTAAGGGACCCAAAATATATTCGGTAATTTTCCACTTCTTTAATTTATTCTTAAGTAATGCATACGTAGAGGTTACTGATTATAATCGCATTTTAAGAAAACAACGTCACTTTCTATAGCAATGTTTTGTAAATATTTATTTATAAGATAAGCAAATAGTTATTGGGAAACTTCTACTACTTTCAATAACAACATTAAATCAATAATTACGTAAGTAAATCATTAATTAACTATTAATGATACAGTCTTAATATTAATTGAAATGTTTTTAGAATTAGAATCAGTGAGTGATTTGCTTCAATTTGATACCCAAGAAGCTATACTTTATGTTGATTAATAATAATACAGTGTTGCCAGTTGTTACAAAAGCATGTTTTTAGCACAGTAAATATTAAATTAGCATTCAGCATAAAATTACTTTCAATTTGATACCCAACATGACATAATTTGCATTAAAAATTGACTTTACAGTGTTGCTACTTATTACAAATGACATAATTTGCTTTAAACATTGATTTACAGTGTTGCCAATTAATACAAATGAAGTTTATGGCACATTAAATAAAGATTGAATTTGCATTCAGCAGAAGTTTTTGTTCTAATTTGATAATTAAAAATTGGCAACACTGTAAAAATATTTGTTTATTATTTATGTCTTGTTTGGTGTCAAATTAAAACATATTTGATGCCCAACTGCATATTGGTATTTTGGCAACGCTGAAAATATTAAATTTGTTACTAAATATGCTTTGGTATCAAATTAATGCATTTTTGATGCCCAACAATGTAGCAACATTTGTCAAAGTGTTATAGGTTGAATATGTTATTTTATTCAATTGGCAACACTGTAAACATTACATTTGCTACTAAATATGCCTTGTTTGGTATCAAATTAATGCATTTTTGATGCCCAACTGTGTACCAACATTTTTTCAAATTGTTATAGGTTGAATATGTTATTTTATTCAATTGGCAACACTGTAAATATTAAATTTGTTACTAAATATGCCTTGTTTGGTATCAAATTAATGCATTTTTGATGCCCAACAATGTACCAACATTTTTTCAAATTGTTATAGGTTGAATATGTTATTTTATTCAATTGGCAACACTGTAAATATTAAATTTATTACTAATTATGCTTTGTTTGGTATCAAATTAATGCATTTTTGATGCTTAACAGTGTACCAACATTTGTCAAACTGTTATAGATTGAATATGTTATTTTATTCAATTGGCAACACTGTAAATATTAAATTTGCTAGTAAATATGTCTTATTTCTTAGCAAATTAATGCATTTTTGATTCCCAACAGTGTACCAACTTTTGTCAAATTGTTATAGGTTGAATATGTTATTTTATTCAATTGGCAACACTGTAAATATTAAATTTGCTACTAAATATGCCTTGTTTGGTATCAAATTAATGCATTTTTGATGCTCAACAGTGTACCAACATTTGTCAAACTGTTATAGATTGAATTTGTTATTTCATTCAATTGGCAACACTGTAAATATTAAATTTGATACTAAATATGCTTTGTTTGGTATCAAATTAATGCATTTTTGATGCCCAACTGTGTACCAACATTTGTCAAACTGTTATAGATTGATTATGTTATTTTATTTAATTGGCAACACTGTAAATATTAAATTTGATACTAAATATGCTTTGTTTGGTATCAAATTAATGCATTTTTGATGCCCAACTGTGTACCAACATTTGTCAAACTGTTATAGATTGATTATGTTATTTTATTTAATTGGCAACACTGTAAATATTAAATTTGCTACTAAATATGCCTTGTTTGGTATCAAATTAATGCATTTTTGATACCCAACAGTGTACCAACATAAGTCAAATTGTTATAGATTGAATATGTTATTTTATTCAATTGGCAACACTGTAAATATTAAATTTGTTACTAAATATGCCTTTTTTTGGTATCAAATTAATGCATTTTTGATGCCCAACTGTGTACCAACATTTGTCAGTGCTATAGTTTGAATATGTTATTTTATTCAATTGGCAACACTGTAAATATTAAATTTATTACTAATTATGCTTTGTTTGGTATCAAATTAATGCATTTTTGATGCTTAACAGTGTACCAACATTTGTCAAACTGTTATAGATTGAATATGTTATTTTATTCAATTGGCAACACTGTAAATATTAAATTTGCTAGTAAATATGTCTTATTTCTTAGCAAATTAATGCATTTTTGATTCCCAACAGTGTACCAACTTTTGTCAAATTGTTATAGGTTGAATATGTTATTTTATTCAATTGGCAACACTGTAAATATTAAATTTGCTACTAAATATGCCTTGTTTGGTATCAAATTAATGCATTTTTGATGCTCAACAGTGTACCAACATTTGTCAAACTGTTATAGATTGAATTTGTTATTTCATTCAATTGGCAACACTGTAAATATTAAATTTGATACTAAATATGCTTTGTTTGGTATCAAATTAATGCATTTTTGATGCCCAACTGTGTACCAACATTTGTCAAACTGTTATAGATTGATTATGTTATTTTATTTAATTGGCAACACTGTAAATATTAAATTTGCTACTAAATATGCCTTGTTTGGTATCAAATTAATGCATTTTTGATACCCAACAGTGTACCAACATAAGTCAAATTGTTATAGATTGAATATGTTATTTTATTCAATTGGCAACACTGTAAATATTAAATTTGTTACTAAATATGCCTTGTTTGGTATCAAATTAATGCATTTTTGATGCCCAACTGTGTACCAACATTTGTCAGTGCTATAGTTTGAATATGTTATTTTATTCAATTGGCAACACTGTAAATATTAAATTTATTACTAATTATGCTTTGTTTGGTATCAAATTAATGCATTTTTGATGCTTAACAGTGTACCAACATTTGTCAAACTGTTATAGATTGAATATGTTATTTTATTCAATTGGCAACACTGTAAATATTAAATTTGCTAGTAAATATGTCTTATTTCTTAGCAAATTAATGCATTTTTGATTCCCAACAGTGTACCAACTTTTGTCAAATTGTTATAGGTTGAATATGTTATTTTATTCAATTGGCAACACTGTAAATATTAAATTTGCTACTAAATATGCCTTGTTTGGTATCAAATTAATGCATTTTTGATGCTCAACAGTGTACCAACATTTGTCAAACTGTTATAGATTGAATTTGTTATTTCATTCAATTGGCAACACTGTAAATATTAAATTTGATACTAAATATGCTTTGTTTGGTATCAAATTAATGCATTTTTGATGCCCAACTGTGTACCAACATTTGTCAAACTGTTATAGATTGATTATGTTATTTTATTTAATTGGCAACACTGTAAATATTAAATTTGATACTAAATATGCTTTGTTTGGTATCAAATTAATGCATTTTTGATGCCCAACTGTGTACCAACATTTGTCAAACTGTTATAGATTGATTATGTTATTTTATTTAATTGGCAACACTGTAAATATTAAATTTGCTACTAAATATGCCTTGTTTGGTATCAAATTAATGCATTTTTGATACCCAACAGTGTACCAACATAAGTCAAATTGTTATAGATTGAATATGTTATTTTATTCAATTGGCAACACTGTAAATATTAAATTTGTTACTAAATATGCCTTTTTTTGGTATCAAATTAATGCATTTTTGATGCCCAACTGTGTACCAACATTTGTCAGTGCTATAGTTTGAATATGTTATTTTATTCAATTGGCAACACTGTAAATATTAAATTTATTACTAATTATGCTTTGTTTGGTATCAAATTAATGCATTTTTGATGCTTAACAGTGTACCAACATTTGTCAAACTGTTATAGATTGAATATGTTATTTTATTCAATTGGCAACACTGTAAATATTAAATTTGCTAGTAAATATGTCTTATTTCTTAGCAAATTAATGCATTTTTGATTCCCAACAGTGTACCAACTTTTGTCAAATTGTTATAGGTTGAATATGTTATTTTATTCAATTGGCAACACTGTAAATATTAAATTTGCTACTAAATATGCCTTGTTTGGTATCAAATTAATGCATTTTTGATGCTCAACAGTGTACCAACATTTGTCAAACTGTTATAGATTGAATTTGTTATTTCATTCAATTGGCAACACTGTAAATATTAAATTTGATACTAAATATGCTTTGTTTGGTATCAAATTAATGCATTTTTGATGCCCAACTGTGTACCAACATTTGTCAAACTGTTATAGATTGATTATGTTATTTTATTTAATTGGCAACACTGTAAATATTAAATTTGCTACTAAATATGCCTTGTTTGGTATCAAATTAATGCATTTTTGATACCCAACAGTGTACCAACATAAGTCAAATTGTTATAGATTGAATATGTTATTTTATTCAATTGGCAACACTGTAAATATTAAATTTGTTACTAAATATGCCTTGTTTGGTATCAAATTAATGCATTTTTGATGCCCAACTGTGTACCAACATTTGTCAGTGCTATAGTTTGAATATGTTATTTTATTCAATTGGCAACACTGTAAATATTAAATTTATTACTAATTATGCTTTGTTTGGTATCAAATTAATGCATTTTTGATGCTTAACAGTGTACCAACATTTGTCAAACTGTTATAGATTGAATATGTTATTTTATTCAATTGGCAACACTGTAAATATTAAATTTGCTAGTAAATATGTCTTATTTCTTAGCAAATTAATGCATTTTTGATTCCCAACAGTGTACCAACTTTTGTCAAATTGTTATAGGTTGAATATGTTATTTTATTCAATTGGCAACACTGTAAATATTAAATTTGCTACTAAATATGCCTTGTTTGGTATCAAATTAATGCATTTTTGATGCTCAACAGTGTACCAACATTTGTCAAACTGTTATAGATTGAATTTGTTATTTCATTCAATTGGCAACACTGTAAATATTAAATTTGATACTAAATATGCTTTGTTTGGTATCAAATTAATGCATTTTTGATGCCCAACTGTGTACCAACATTTGTCAAACTGTTATAGATTGAATATGTTATTTCATTCAAATGGCAACACTGTAAATATTAAATTTGTTGCTAAATATGCCTTGTTTGGTATCAAATTAATGCATTTTTGATGTCCAACAGTGTACCAACATTTGTCAAACTGTTATAGATTGATTATGTTATTTTATTTAATTGGCAACACTGTAAATATTAAATTTGCTAGTAAATATGTCTTATTTCTTAGCAAATTAATGCATTTTTGATGCCCAACAGTGTACCAACATTTGTCAAATTGTTATAGATTGAATATGTTATTTTATTCAATTGGCAACACTGTAAGTAATAAATTTGATACTAAATATGCTTTGTTTGGTATCAAATTAATGCATTTTTGATGCCCAACAGTGTACCAACATTTGTCAAACTGTTATAGATTGAATTTGTTATTTCATTCAATTGGCAACACTGTAAATATTAAATTTGTTGCTAAATATGCCTTGTTTGGTATCAAATTAATGCATTTTTGATGTCCAACAGTGTACCAACATTTGTCAAACTTATAGATTGATTATGTTATTTTATTTAATTGGCAACACTGTAAATATTAAATTTGCTAGTAAATATGTCTTATTTCTTAGCAAATTAATGCATTTTTGATGCCCAACAGTGTACCAACATTTGTCAAATTGTTATAGATTGAATATGTTATTTTATTCAATTGGCAACACTGTAAGTAATAAATTTGATACTAAATATGCTTTGTTTGGTATCAAATTAATGCATTTTTGATGCCCAACAGTGTACCAACATTTGTCAAACTGTTATAGATTGAATTTGTTATTTCATTCAATTGGCAACACTGTAAATATTAAATTTGATACTAAATATACTTTGTTTGGTATCAAATTAATGCATTTTTGATACCCAACTGTGTACCAACATTTGTCAAACTGTTATAGATTGAATATGATATTTTATTCAATTGGCAACACTGTAAATATTAAATTTGCTACTAAATATAGCTTGTTTGGTATCAAATTAATGCATTTTTGATACCCAACTGTGTACCAACACTTGTCAAACGGTTATAGATTGAATATGTTATTTTATTCAATTGGCAACACTGTAAATGTTATTTTGTTCAATTGGCAACACTGTACATGTTAAGTTTGCTACTAAATATGCTTTGTTTGGTATCAAATTAAAGCATTTTAGATGCCCAACGGGATCCCAATATTTGTTAAACCTTCATTGATTTATTGAGTTATTGAATTGGCAACACTGTAATATTAAATTT
The DNA here is from genome assembly GCA_963932245.1 of Tachinus rufipes. NCBI lineage: Eukaryota > Metazoa > Arthropoda > Insecta > Coleoptera > Staphylinidae > Tachinus > Tachinus rufipes. The sequence goes on along the minus strand of OZ010748.1, from coordinate 90,804,869 downwards.
GTTACAAAATACGCATAGTGGGGTATCAAACTAAAACAAATTTGCGTAAACATTTTTTTTTTTTAATGATAAAAAACATTTTTACAGTTTATAAAATGGCAACTCTGTAGTAAAATAATTTTAAAACTGTTTATTAATGTTTATGCTAATTATAGTAAGGTATATTGAATAACTGGAAACTCTGACGCTGGATAATTCATTAACTATAAATAAAATTCACGGCCGCATATACATTTCGCGTAACAACAATCTCGAGTGTACGGATGACCTTGCTTTTATAAATAAAGTTTTTATTGCAATTATGCAATTAAAAAAGCAGTTGTAAATCAAAGAAGGTCATTATATCGTGCGAACCGATCACGTGACGCGATTCAATTAATATTTTCGGTGACTTTTATCTCACATTGCGTGTTTTTCACTGATAACGGCGTGATTGTAACCTCATTAATGTGTTTATTATTATTTACAAACGTGATGGAGCTTAGATGATGAACTTTTATATCTTCTTTGCTAGAAAACTATCAAATTAATAATTAGTGAACAATTTTCTTTAATTTGGTACCCAACAAACTATAGTTTTTCAGCAAATTGTATCAAGTTTGGGCATTTCTTTAAATAATAGAAAAATTTTGGACAATTTATAAAAAATGCAACACTGTAAAAATCTGTTTTTAAGCTAACTATGCCGCGTTGGGTATCAAATTAAACGTAGTTTAATACTGAATAATATTCAATTAGAAAATTGAAATGGAATTTTTTTATTTTATTTAAGTAATGTGGTTTCTATGGTGATCATTAAGTCATCAAAAGTCATCAAATTTTTGTTTGTCGAAATTCGTTATCAAATTATATTTGTGTATGTTTTCGTCCTGGTTTACGTTGCGCGATAAGGAGCGGGTCATTAAGTAGTTCACTATGTCGACATTATCGTCTCAGTATTAAATAACATTTATCGTTGACGGGTTCATTGTGTGCGTGTGTCATTGTTGGGTTAGGACGCGTCTTAATTTCAAGGTCGGTTTGCATTAGAGGATTTTATTGAAATCTTATTGAATTATTATTATTTACAGGTTGGAAAGATGAATTCGCATGGAAGGCCTGGTTTTGTCAATCCTTTTGGTTCTAGGCCATGGATGAGGACGACCGGCGCCGCTGCAGCGGGCGGCGACGCCAATAAGGGGCTCAAAGGAATTATCGCAGGTATGTACATAGCAATTAGCATTTTTAAAAGTCATTGTTAGTAGTGAATATGCATTTGTCAATTTTACTTTCAATTTAATAATGAATTTGTTGTTTTATTTAAAAAATCAATGCCAATTGTACAGTGGCGTAGCTAGGATGTTTGGACCTTACCGCAAAATATCGAGTCGTCGTAGTCCTTACGGGTAGCTAGGTCACTGTCTAATTTGCTTACAAATATTAAGGAAGCGACTATTTATCTTTAAAGGTAAAATAGACGGCGGCACATTATTTATGAAGCGACAAAATATACCCAAGATCTAATTTGCTTACAAATAGTAAGGAAGCGACAAATTATCTTTAAAGGTAAAGTGTCCGGCAGCATATACATTTCGCGTAACAACAATCATGCTTAAAATATTTAAACTTAGTTTCCTACTCAAGTGTGTTGATTAAGAAATTAAATCAGAAACACTGGGGTGGGCGGGGAACACCAATGTAAACCACACAATTTGAACTTAGTTCTTTCCCACTCACCGAGTTGTTTGTGGTCCAATTTTTTGACTTGGATGGGTGGGCGGGGAACACCAAAACACACGCTCACTAAATTTGAACTTAGTTTGCGCCAACTCACCCAAGTGTTTGCGAGTTATTTTCTTGATTTCAAACACTCGGACGGGGAAGACCAATCTAAATCACACGTTCAAAAAATTTACACTTAGTTTCCGCTCACCTATCCTTGTGTTTGTGATCAAGAAATTGAATCACAAATACTTGAGGGGTGGGCGGGGAACGCCAGTCTGAACCACACGCCCGTACAATTTAAATTCAATTTCTCTCACTCAATCAAGAGTTTGTGATCAAGAAATTGGATTACAAACACTTAGGCGGGTGGGCGGGGAACACCAATCTAAATCACACGCCCACTAAGTTTGAACTTAATTTACGCCCACCCACTCAAGTGTTGGTGATCTAATTTCTAGATCTGCTGTTCCGTCTCGATCGGTCGCCTAATCGAAAAACGTCGACGCATGACTTAAAAATCTCTTAGAGGACGTTCTGGTGGTTTTCTTGACAAAATTCGGACCTCGTTGGATCATCGCTAGCGGAGATACTGGAATTTGGCAATGCTTCCGGGTTTCGGTTTACACCGTTCTCAAGTCTGTAAAATCGAGTTGAGTTAAAAAATAATTTGAAACTTTAGAAAAATATAAAGCTTTAAGCTAATTGTGCGCTACAAGTATAAACAGGTAGCGCTACTGTCTCTCACAATCAACCATAAAATAATTTATTTCTAGCCCTCAATTTACCCCAATCTTTGTTCACAAGAAAGTGGCAGTTACGTCTACTTTTGACATCTCTTAATGACATTTCTGTTTACTATTATTTTTGCATTTACTTGGGCTTTTTTAAATTTTTAATCAATTTTGTACAATAAAAGTGTTTTTGAATCAATTTAGCTAAATATAAAAGTTTTATGAGCGATATTTGCATTTTTGTGTGCATTTTGTAAAATATAATGGTCTTCTGAGCGATTTTTGATTACTTTTTGGCAATAAAAGTGTTTTATGAATGTTTTTTGATCAATTTTCTTAAATAAAAGGGGTTTATGAGCATTTTTTGTACGTTTTAATCAGTTTTTTTGGTATATTTTTGATTTTTCTTTCAATATAACTTGCTTTTTGATCAATTTAGTTCAATAAAAGGGTTTTATGAGCGATATTTGCATTTTTGTGTGCATTTTCATCAGTCTTTTAAAATATAATGGTCTTTTGAGCGATTTTTGTTAAATTTTTGACTATAAAAGTGTATTTTGGAGGTTTTTTGATCAATTTAGTTAAAAAGGTTTTATAAGTAATATTTGCATTTTTGTGTGCATTTTGATCAATTTTGTGAAATATAATATTCTTCTGAGCGATAATCAATAAGTTTTTAGTCAATTATTTTACAATTTGTGATCAATTTAGTTTAATATAAGTATTTAAGAACGATTTTTGTGTGTTTTGAAAGTTTATTGATTAATTTAGTTGAATTAAAGGGTTCTGTGAGCGAATTTTTGCACTTTTTGGTTAGTTTTGTAAAATATAATGGTCTTTTGAGCGATTTTTGATTAATTTTTGGCATTAAAAGTGTTTTTTTAATGTTTTTTGCTCAATTTAGTTAAATAAAATGGATTTATGAGCGATATTTGCATTTTTGGTAAATTTTTTTGATTAATTGATTGCAATAAAAATGTTTTTTGAAGATTTTTTATCAGTTTAGTTAAAATCAAAGGATTTCATGAGTGATATGTGCATTTTTGTGTGCATTTTGATTAATTTTGTGAAATATAACATTTTTCTGAGCGATATTCAATAAATTTTTAGTCAATTTCTTGCAATTAAAGTGTTATTTAATCAGTAGTTGAGTATTTAAGAGCGATTTTTGCATTTTATTCATTTTTTTTTTTAAGGTTTGAGCGGTTTTTGATACATTTTTTTTGTAAGTTTTTTTATTAATTTAAGTTAAACAAAAGTGTTTTATGAGCTATTTTTGCATTTTTTGTACATTTTGATTTGTTTTGCAAAATATAATAGTTTTCTGAGCGATTTTTGGTAAATTTTGTTTGCAATAAATGAGTTTTATGAATGTTTTTGATCAATTTAGTTAAATTAAAAGCTTTTTTGAGCAACATTTTCATTTTTTTGCGTTAAAAGTTTTGATCAATTCTAAAATTAAAAGCAATTTTTGCATTTTTTTGTGAATTTTGTGAAATATAGTTTTTTAAACGATTTTAGATAACTAAAACTGTTTTTGAGCGATTTTATGAATTTTCTTGTTCATTTTGATCAATTTTTACAGAACTAAAGCTTATTATTATTCCTTTTTGCATTTTTAGTCATTTTTGATAATTTTTTGCCAATCAAAGTGTTTTCTTAATGGTTTTTTGATCACTTAGGTTATTTAAAAGCGATTTATGGGAGATTTTTGGGGAGCATTTTGATTAGTTTTGTAAGATAAAAGTGTTTTTTAAGTTTTTTCATCAATTTAGTTAAGTTATAGGGTTTTTGAGTGATATTTGCATTTTATTTTGTGCATTTTAATCAATTTTGTATAATTTTCTGAGCGATTTTTAATTAATTTTTAACAATAAAAGTGTTTTTTGCCAATTTAGTTAATTAAAAGTATTTAAGTGCGATTTTTAGTAAATTTTTATTCAATTTTGCACTATAAAATGTTTTTTTGAAAGTTTTTGGATCAATTTAATTAAACAAAAGTGTTTTTTAGCGATTTTTGCGTTTTCTTTGAAATTTTGATGACTTTTTGTAAAAATAAACCTTTTTTGAGCGATTGTTGGTACATTTTTAATCTGTTCTGTGCAATAAGAGTGTTTTTTGATAAATTTAGTTATATATAATCAATTTTGTAAAGTATAAAATCTTTCTGAGCGATTTTTAATTAATTTCTTGCAATTAAAATGTTTTTTGGTCAATTTAGTTAATTCAAAGTATTTAAGAGCGATTTTTGTGATTTTTTATTCAGTTTTGAACAATAAAAAGTTTTTGGATCAGTTTATTTCAACAAAACGGATATTTGAGCATTTTTTGCATTTTCTTGGATATTTTGATATGTTTTGTAAAATATAAAGGTTTTCTGAGCGATTTTTGGTAAATTTTTAATAAGTTTTGTTTAATAAAAGTGTTTTTTGATCAATTTAGATATACCTAAAGGTCTTCTGAGTGAGTTTTGGTAGATTTTTACTCAGTTTTGTGCATTAAAAGTATTTTTTGATCAATTTAGTTATACCCAAAGACCTTTTAAGCGAATTTTGGTAATTTTTTAATCAATTTTGTGCAATTAGAAGTGTTTTTGGATCAATTTAGTCGAATAAAAGGAATTTTTGGAACTTATTTGACTTTTTTTTAAATAAGTTTATTGATTGTGGGTCAGTAGTTTTAATTGGAGTGCCCCGTCCACCCACCTAACTATTTCTTAACAAGAAGTTAGATTTATCAACTTCTTTCTTTAATTTAATGACATATATCCAATATCTTGATCACTAACACTTGGGTGCTTAAGCAGCACACAGAAGAGGTTGATAAATCCAACTTCTTGACAACAAACAGTTGGGTGGGTGGGCTGGGCACTCAGTTTATTGGTTGTGAGCCAGTAGTTTTAATTGGAGTGACCAGCTCACCCACCCAACTGTTAATGATTAAATTGGGGAAGAAGTTGATTCTCAAGAAAAAGTTGTAAGAGAGGCCCCAAATTGGCCTAAATATTTAAATAAAGAAATTTACAATTAATTAATAAAATAAACATTTACTTATATGTTGATATTATTATTTCAGGTGGCATAACTGGTGGTATGGAAATCTGTATAACCTTCCCCACTGAATTTGTCAAGACACAATTGCAATTAGATGAGAAAGGAGCTAAGAAACAATATGATGGTGTTATCGACTGTGTCAAAAAAACTGTAAAGAATAAAGGATTCTTTGGACTATACAGGGGCCTCAGTGTTTTAGTATACGGCTCGATACCAAAAAGTGCTGTCAGGTTTGTAACATTTGACAACGGTAATCAGTGGAAATGGTAATTTATTTTAATTTAAAGGTTTGGTACATTTGAGGCATTGAAAACTCGCATGGTAAATGCTGATGGTGGATTGAGCGGCCCTAAAAAATTACTATGTGGTTTGGGAGCTGGTGTAGGGGAAGCAATATTTGCTGTAACACCGATGGAAACAATTAAGGTGAAATTTATCAATGATCAACGGCGACCACAACCACTATATAAGGGATTCTTACATGGTGTAATCACAATAGTTAAAAGCGAAGGTAATTATTAAATTTTGCACCAACAATCAAAATTGATGTTTTTTAATTTTTTTTAGGTTTCGGAGGCATTTACAAAGGACTTCTTCCAACGATACTAAAACAAGGTTCGAATCAAGCGATGCGATTCTTTGTGATGGAATCACTGAAAGAACTTTATAAGGGTGGTGATAATAAGAAACACGTACCGAAATATATGGTTGGAATGTTTGGTGTAATTGCTGGTAAGTTAACAAATTTATTTACCGATTTAAAATTAACTTTAATAAATTTCACAGGTGCTACTTCCGTTTTTGGTAACACTCCATTAGATGTGGTGAAAACAAGGATGCAAGGTCTTGAAGCGCAGAAATATAAGGGAACTGTCGATTGTGCCATGCAAATATGGAAAAATGAAGGTCCTTCGGCGTTTTATAAAGGCACAGTACCGAGATTAGGACGTGTTTGTTTGGATGTTGCTATTACATTTATGATCTATGATAGTTTTATGGATTTGTTTAATCAAATCTGGCCTTGAATGTGACTCCATTGACAATTGACTCTACTTAGTGTTCGCTCTGCAACACTAACCGATATGTGATTAATATTAACATTTCCATGATTGCTTAAAATTTTTTGTTTTATAGATTAGGTTAATAATATTTTGTAAGTTTAATTTTTTCAATTAACGCAACTGCCATTTGTTAGGTAAGCGTTAGTAAGTATTTGTAGCAAAGCAATTTTGTACTTTTCTATAAGTGAGAAAGAGAGAGAAAGCATTCCGAATGTTTATAAAATTTTTATAGATTTATATTTATATGATGATATATATATGACATGTTTTTGATTGTTGTTAATTTTATTTGTAAATGTTTTTTTTTGTAAGTAGTTGTAAGCAGCAAACTGTACCAAGGCAAACCATGATATGATAATAATAGATAGAAATTGTATTTTCGACTTTTTATAAGTTTGCCTGCCTTATATTACATTTAATTACCAAATTAGCTTCAATTTAATATTTGTGATGCTATATTTATCATAAGAACTCATTTTACAGTGTTGCCAATTGTTATCATTTAGTTAGCATTAACAGTTAATGCTAACTAAATGATAACAATTCAATAATTTAGCTTAAGTTTGCATTTGTTATCAAATTTACTTCAATTTAATACCCATATTTATCATAAAAACTCATTGGCAATTGGCAACACTGTAAGTTGCCAATTGTTGTAGTTTAGGTGGCATTAATGGAGATGAGTGTAGTTGAATTAATAGTTCTTTCTGTTAATGAATTGATCTATTTCAAAGTTAAAACGAATAGAATTAAAAGATCAGGCTAAAATTCTATTAGATAAGATTAGACTAATGAATGGTGTTGCTCAGAAGATCTCTGGGGCAATTGCCACCGGTCAATTTATTGTAGGAACAGATGGGACCTCGTGTACAATGAGTAATAGAATTTATTAAATAAAAATAATAAGGTGGACAATTTCAGTTGGGAGGACAAAGGTCCTTACATAACATGTCGAACTGACCAAAGAATCTTCAGTTATTTTAACTTCTATTTCATTACAAGGTGAGAAGGTAGGAATTAAATTATGCAAATAATTTTCTGTTTTCACAATTTTTGGTTTCAAGTTTCGGAAATATTGATTTTAATATTATAGATGAAAAGCTTTTTTAACAACTCAAATGTAGGAATTGTAACCAAATATTGAATGTTAAACGCATTAAGAGAAAAAAAGAAGTATTTGTTATCATTTTTTTTTATTAAGGGTGGTATGCGGTCACACAACTTACGAGAGGCTTAAATACAAATAAATTGTAATTAAATAAAAATAGCAAACGTTGATTTAATTGTATAATAATATTTTTCAGCTGTTACGGCACTGGTAATTAACTGAAGTTGCCAATGATGTTAACAAAGTTGCCTACTCTACAATGTTATCAACTGAAGTTGGCAATGGTGTCAACAAAGTTGCCTACACTACAATGTCATTAACTTCAGTCGAACAATAACCTAAGTTAATAAACGATCAACAAAAACAATCTTTGGGGCGTTAAATGTAATAAAAATGTCTCATCTACAAGGAGGCAAAGTGGATATATCAATAATCCAAACAATAGCCCGCAATAGTTTAATAAACCTTTTAGAAAAATGTCCTGGCCCAAAATCAATAATCTGGGAAAACTGTTTAGCAGGTCCACTAGGCCTATTAGCACAAAGCACTTTATTAAAAGATTTAGGAGTAATAAAAAACTACCCATTACGTGATAGCTCATTACCGGAATGCAGCGTTAAACATGTAATATTCATATCCCGACCGAAACTACATTCCATGGATCTTATAGCAAAAAATGTTCACTGGGATTCGAAAACGCAGAGCGGCAAACGTAAACAATATCACTTATTCTTTGTTCCTAAATACAGTTTATTGTGTAGAAAAAGATTGGAGAATCGAGGCATGCTAGGGAGCTTAACATTAATTGAAGAATTAGGATGCAATTTGTTTCCATTTGAATCCGACTTAATATCAATGGAAATACCCGAAGTTTTTAGGGAATATCATTTGCAAAATGATCCGACTACATTGCATCAAATAGCGCAGGCTATAATATCATTGCAGAAAATATACGGACCGATTCCGCATGTTTGGGGTAAAGGACAAGTTGCGAAACAAGTATGGGATCTAGTAAAACGTTTACAGCGTGAAACGAATTTACAAGATACGTTTAAAAACTATCAATCATCTTGTATTGATCAAATTCTGTTATTGGATCGTTCTATTGATTTAATTACACCTTTAGCGACTCAATTAACATACGAAGGATTGATTGATGAAATTTTTGGATTAAATAATTCAACTGCTACGTTTCCAGCGGAAAAATTTAAAAGTACAGAGGAACGTATTACGGAATCTTTAAAGGAATCCGAAACGAAGATTATATTGAATGCAGCTGATAATTTGCATCCGGAATTGCGTGATAAACATTTTAATGCTGTTGGTCCGTTTTTGTCTAAACAAGTTAAATTGATTAGTGCTCAATTGGAGGAAAGACATGAGAAATCGGTGCAGGAGATGAAATTGTTTGTGCAACGTTTGCCTAATATGTTGGCTAATAAAAAGGCTTTGTCGCAGCATACAGCGATTGCTGAATGTATTAAGGAGGTTACTGATGGATTCGATTTTCTTGATTGTCTTCAGGTAATTTAAGTTTTTAAATATTTTTGAAAATTGTCAATTTTTTTATAGGCAGAGCAAGAATTCCTTAATTGTATTGAAGTGGACAAAGCGAATCAATACATAGAAGATTTGATAGCACAAAAGGCACCGCTACTCAAAGTATTGAGACTTGTATGTTTACAATGCATGGCAAGCTCAGGATTGAAACCGAAGTTACTTGAATATTATAAACGGGAAATTGTTCAGGTGAGTTACATTACAATGCATATTAAGTTTGTTACGTTAATTGAAAATTAAAGGTATACGGTGTGGAGGCTTTGTTGGCTTTAATAAATTTGGAAAAAGTTGGTCTTTTGAAAGTACAATCTGGAAGCAGACAGTACGCTGTATTGAGGAAGGCATTGAGATTGACTGTGGAGGATACATCTGAAATTAATCCAACCGATATAAGTTACGTGCATAGTGTATATGCTCCTTTGACGGTTCGCATTGCTGAACAATTGATGATGAAGACTGATGGGTGGAAACAGTTGCAGGATGTTTTAGGATTACTGCCTGGTAGGTTTTAAACAAACTTATAGACAATTGTTTTTTATTTTATATTTTACAATTTTAGGCCCAACATTTGAGGATACTCCATTGGTTTACAATAACCAGAACAACCTATCAGATTCCCCAACAGTGGTGCTTGTGTTTTTTATCGGCGGTTGCACATTTGCAGAGGTAATTGTTTTTAATCATTATTTATTGTTTCAACTAAAACATTTTTATATTTCAGATATCCGCCTTGAGGTTTTTGTCTCAGCAAGAAGATTCCAAGGTTGAGTTTGTGATAGCCACGACAAAACTAATCAACGGTAATACATTCCTTGAATCTATAATTGCATTGGATGATAAAAAAAATTGAATATTTTTTATGCTTATTATTGTAAACAGCTTTAATATAATATATAAAAGAGAAATAATTATGTAAATTGTATATAAAGGAAATATATAAATATAAATAAATATAATAAAATATTGTGTTTAATACCATTCAAGTTTGTAACAAGTTATGTATAATTTAATTAAGTAATATTTTTGGAATTCTCTTGTTATTTTAAAATTAATTCTAATCAATGAACAAAATTGATTGATCCACATCTTATGCTACAAATCATTTGGACATAAGATGTGGATCAATTGATTCTACATGTAAGACTTAGTACTATGCCAAGCAAGAAGTGCTACACTTCACTTACAACATGGAAGAAGATCTTGGATGTTGGAATGCAGTCTGTTCAGACAGGATCAGAATGAATATTAGAATTATTGAAGGGAGTAAACGCTGAGATGGTGAGGGTTTTGGGAATCAACACTTTGGGACTTCTTTATGCAGCAAATGGATTCATTCTTATTATATAAGTTTGGTGAGTGTATTTTATTATTGCTAACGTTTTATTAATGTTCTGTTATCATATTTGGATTTAGCATACTTACTATACTATAGCAACTCTATAATAGTTACTAAATTCTGAAATTTATTATTTTTTAATTAATATTGAGAAATTTTAGAATGCGTCTAGATTTTTATATTTTGTTGTCATATTTGGATTTAGAATACTTGTTTTAAGTAGGAAAAGCTTATAGCAATTCTTCGTAACAGTTGCTACTTCCCGAAATTAATTATTTTGTAATTAATTTTGAGAAATTTTGGATTCATTTTGAAACGAGTCTAAATTTTTCTATTCTGTTGACATTATCAGATTTAGAATACTTGTTATAAGTAGGAAAACTTATAGCAACTCTCCGTAATGGTTGCTACTTCTCGAAATTAATTATTTTGTAATTAATTTTAAGAAATTTTGGATTCATTTTGGAACGAGTCTAAATTTTTCTATTCTGTTGACATTTTTAGATTTAGAATACTTGTTTTAAGTAGGAAAAGCTTATAGCAACTCTCTGTAATGTTTGCTACTTCTTGAAATTAATTATTTTGTAATTATGTTTGAGAAATTTTGGATTCATTTTGAAATGAGTCTAAATTTTTCTATTCTGTTGACATTTTTAGATTTAAAATACTTGTTTTAAGTAGGAAAGGTTATAGCAACTCTTCGTAACAGTTGCTACTTCCCGAAATTAATTATTTTGTAATTAATTTTGAGAAATTTTGTAGTCATTTTGAAACGAGTCTAAATTTTTCTATTCTGTTGACATATTCAGATTTAGAATACTTGTTTTAAGTAGGAAAAGCTTATAGCAACTCTTCGTAACAGTTGCTACTTCCCGAAATTAATTATTTTGTAATTAATTTTGAGAAATTTTGTAGTCATTTTGAAACGAGTCTAAATTTTTCTATTCTGTTGACATTTTCAGATTTACAATACTTGTTTTAAGTAGGAAAAGCTTATAGCAATTCTTCGTAACAGTTGCTACTTTCCGAAATTAATTATTTTGTAATTAATTTTGAGAAATTTTGGATACATTTTGAAACGAGTCTAAATTTTTCTATTCTGTTGACATTTTCAGATTTAGAATAATTGTTTTAAGTAGGAAAAGGTTATAGCAACTCTTCGTAACAGTTGCTACTTCCCGAAATTAATTATTTTGTAATTAATTTTGAGAAATTTTGGATTCATTTTGGAACGACTCTAAATTTTTCTATTCTGTTGACATTTTCAGATTTAGAATACTTGTTTTAAGTAGGAAAAGGTTATAGCAACTCTTCGTAACAGTTGCTACTTCCCGAAATTAATTATTTTGTAATTAATTTTGAGAAATTTTGTAGTCATTTTGAAACGAGTCTAAATTTTTCTATTCTGTTGACATTTTCAGATTTAGAATACTTGTTTTAAGTAGGAAAAGCTTATAGCAACTCTTTGTAACAGTTGCTACTTCCCGAAATTAATTATTTTGTAATTAATTTTGAGAAATTTTGGATTCATTTTGGAACGAGTCTAAATTTGTCTATTCTGTTGACATATTCAGATTTAGAATACTTGTTTTAAGTAGGAAAAGGTTATAGCAACTCTTCGTAACAGTTGCTACTTCCCAAAATTAATTATTTTGTAATTAATTTTGAGAAATTTTGTAGTCATTTTGAAACGATTCTAAATTTTCCTATTCTGTTGACATTTTCAGATTTAGAATACTTGTTTTAAGTAGGAAAAGCTTATAGCAACTCTTCGTAACAGTTGCTACTTCCCGAAATTAATTATTTTGTAATTAATTTTGAGAAATTTTGGATTCATTTTGGAACGACTCTAAATTTTTCTATTCTGTTGACATTTTCAGATTTAGAATACTTGTTTTAAGTAGGAAAAGGTTATAGCAACTCTTCGTAACAGTTGCTACTTCCCGAAATTAATTATTTTGTAATTAATTTTGAGAAATTTTGTAGTCATTTTGAAACGAGTCTAAATTTTTCTATTCTGTTGACATTTTCAGATTTAGAATACTTGTTTTAAGTAGGAAAAGCTTATAGCAACTCTTTGTAACAGTTGCTACTTTCCGAAATTAATTATTTTGTAATTAATTTTGAGAAATTTTGGATTCATTTTGGAACGAGTCTAAATTTGTCTATTCTGTTGACATATTCAGATTTAGAATACTTGTTTTAAGTAGGAAAAGGTTATAGCAACTCTTCGTAACAGTTGCTACTTCCCAAAATTAATTATTTTGTAATTAATTTTGAGAAATTTTGGATTCATTTTGGAACGAGTCTAAATTTGTCTATTCTGTTGACATATTCAGATTTAGAATACTTGTTTTAAGTAGGAAAAGGTTATAGCAACTCTTCGTAACAGTTGCTACTTCCCAAAATTAATTATTTTGTAATTAATTTTGAGAAATTTTGTAGTCATTTTGAAACGATTCTAAATTTTCCTATTCTGTTGACATTTTCAGATTTAGAATACTTGTTTTAAGTAGGAAAAGCTTATAGCAACTCTTCGTAACAGTTGCTACTTCCCGAAATTAATTATTTTGTAATTAATTTTGAGAAATTTTGTAGTCATTTTGAAACGAGTCTAAATTTTTCTATTCTGTTGACATTTTCAGATTTAGAATACTTGTTTTAAGTAGGAAAAGCTTATAGCAACTTTTTGTAACAGTTGCTACTTCCCGAAATTAATTATTTTGTAATTAATTTTGAGAAATTTTGTAGTCATTTTGAAACGAGTCTAAATTTTTCTATTCTGTTGACATTTTCAGATTTAGAATACTTGTTTTAAGTAGGAAAAGCTTATAGCAACTCTTCGTAACAGTTGCTACTTCCCGAAATTAATTATTTTGTAATTAATTTTGAGAAATTTTGTAGTCATTTTGAAAACGAGTCTAAATTTTTCTATTCTGTTGACATTTTTAGATTTACAATACTTGTTTTAAGTAGGAAAAGCTTATAGCAATTCTTCGTAACAGTTGCTACTTCTCGAAATTAATTATTTTGTAATTAATTTTGAGAAATTTTGGATTCATTTTGAAACTAGTCTAAATTTTTCTATTCTGTTGACATTTTCAGATTTAGAATACTTGTTTTAAGTAGGAAAAGCTTATACCAACTCTCTGTAATGGTTGCTACTTCTCGAAATTAATTATTTTGTAATTAATTTTAATAAATTTTGGATTCATTTTGGAACGAGTCTAATTTTTTCTATTCTGTTAACATATTTGGATTTTGAATACTTATTCTAATTAGGTATAGGCTATGGCAACTTCCAGTAATAGTTGCTACTTCTTGAAATTAATTAGTTTTAATAAATTTTGATTTTTCTGTAGCTACATTTATATATAATATAGTAAGTAATGTTTATTATTTTACAGATAGGACAACAAGATAAACAGAAGTGATTCCTAATCGCTCAACTTGCAACTATATGAAGCTACTATTTGGATCCAGCAACCTATCGCCCCATTTCTTCTGAGGTTACTGCTTCAATGATCTCTACATCCAGTCATCAACATCAACAGTGTTAGTGAGTGTGCGAAAATAATAAGTTCTCAAAGATGTTAGGTTTAAAGTGCCATATTGCTATATTTATTTGTCTGTTTATTATTAATGCTTATCTTGAGTTAATTATATCAGCTATTAACATGTTGTGAAATATGAAATTAAGATGTATTATTATTGTTATATCTTGCCTGCGTGTGAAGGTGTATTATAAACTTTGTAAACTTAATCTGCAATAAATATATTATTCTTAAACTTGTGTATTTTTACCTTACACATTTCTTTTTTAACAATTTAGGAAATTGTGAATTTAATACAATTTTGAAAAGGTAAGTACACTACAATTTATTAAAATATATGTCATTAATCTCCTTACGTTTAACAAAATTCTTAACTTTTATTAAATAACTCAGTAATTTTAAAATTGATGAAAATAGCAGGAATGACTATAATTAAGCTCTAGATTATGAGAAAAATATTATTTTTGCGATCGGACTGCAGGAAGCCGAGATATAGAACGTCGAAGTCCTCTTCTCGTTTCTGTGATCCTGATACAAAACCTAATATTTGAAAACTATATTAACAAAATTACATGTACATTTTTGGTGGAGGCGCCGGGTTTTTAATTTTTTAATATATCTCAAGAACAGAAGCATCTACGGAGCTGCTAAATGTAGCTCTGGATTCCTCAGGTGATAAGGAATCGATCGACGTCAAGTTTTAAAATTGTGAAAAAATTTGCAAATATTTTTGAAATTTAAAAAAAAAATCTAAAAACCCGGCTATCGTTTACCGTTTTTAAATTGCAATACAGACCCTCTGATTCAAACTTACTGTGCTATTTTTTCGATTGGACCTTCTTGGACCGAGATATTTAACTTTGATACTAGAAGAAACGGTTCAATCCCAAAACGGACAAGTTACGTGGGTCTTAGAATGTGATGGACTATACGTAGCCGAAAAAAAAAAGTTGACCTTGAAACTTTGTTATCTTTGATTTAATATATCTCGAGAACGGAAACATCTACGGAGCTGCCAAATATAGCTTTGGATTCCTCAGGTGATAAGGCATCGATTAAAGTTAAGTTGTAAAATTGAAAATTTTATGAAAATTTTTTCCAAATTTTTTTGAAAATTTAAAAAAAATTCCAAAAACCCGGCCATCGTTAACCGTTTTTAAATTGCAACAGGGACCCTCTGATTCAAACTTACTGTGCCATTTTTTGGATTGGACCTTCTTGGACCGAGATATTTAACTTTGATACCAGAAGGAACGGTCCAATCGCAAAACCGGCAAGTTACGTGGGTCTTAGAATGTGATGGACTATACGTAGCCGTAAAAAAAAAGTTGACCTTGAAACTTTGTTATCTTTGATTTAATATATCTCGAGAACGGAAACATCTACGGAGCTGCCAAATATAGCTTTGGATTCCTCAGGTGATAAGGCATCAATTAAAGTTAAGTTGTAAAATTGAAATTTTTATGAAAATTTTTTCCAAATTTTTTTGAAATTTTTTAAAAAAATTCCAAAAACCCGGCCATCGTTAACTGTTTTTAAATTGCTACACAGACCCTCTGATTCAAACTTACTGTGCCATTTTTTCCATTGGACCTTCTTGGACCGAGATATTTAACTTTGATACTAGAAGGAACGGTCCAATCGCAAAACGAACAAATTACGTGGGTCTTAGAATGTGATGGACTATACGTAGCCGTAAAAAAAAAGTTGGCCTTGAAATTTGTTATCTTTGATTTAATATATCTCGATAACGGAAGCATCTACGGAGCTGCCAAATATAGCTTTGGATTCCTCAGGTGATAAGGCATCGATTAAAGTTAAGTTGTAAAATTGAAATTTTTGTGAATTTTTTTTCCAATTTTTTTTGAAAATTTAAAAAAAAAATCCAAAAACCCGGCCATCGTTAACCGTTTTTAAATTGCTACACAGACCCTCTGATTCAAACTTACCGTGCGATTTTTTTGATTGGACCTTCTTGGACCGAGATATTTAACTTTGATACTAGAAGAAACGGTCCAATCGCAAAACGGACAAGTTAAGTGAGTCTTAGAATGTGATGGACTATACGTAGCCGTCAAAAAAAAGTTGACCTTGAAACTTTGTTATCTTTGATTTAATATATCTCGATAACGGAAGCATCTACGGAGCTGCCAAATATAGCTTTGGATTCCTCAGGTGATAAGGCATCGATTAAAGTTAAGTTGTAAAACTGAAATTTTTGAGAAAAATGTTTCCAAAATTTTTAGAAATTTTTTAAAAAAATTTCAAAAACCCGGCCATCGTTAACTGTTTTTAAATTGCTACACAGACCCGCTGATTCAAACTTACTGTGCCATTTTTTCCATTGGACCTTCTTGGACCGAGATATTTAACTTTGATACTAGAAGGAACGGTCCAATCGCAAAACGGACAAATTACGTGGGTCTTAGAATGTGATGGACTATACGTAGCCGTAAAAAAAAAGTTGACCTTGAAACTTTGTTATCTTTGATTTAATATATCTCGAGAACGGAAGCATCTACGAAGTTGCCAAATATAGCTTTGGATTCCTCAGGTGATAAGGCATCGATTAAAGTTAAGTTGTAAAATTGAAATTTTTGTGAAAATTTTTTCCAAATTTTTTTGGAAAATTAAAAAAAAAATCCAAAAACCCGGCCATCGTTAACCGTTTTTAAATTGCTACACAGACCTTCTGATTCAAACTTACTGTGCCATTTTTTTGATTGGACCTTCTTGGACCGAGATATTTAACTTTGATACTAGAAGGAACGGTTCAATCGCAAAACGGACAAATTACGTGGGTTCTAGAATGTGATGGACTATACGTAGCCGTAAAAAAAAAGTTGACCTTGAAACTTTATTATCTTTGATTTAATATATCTCGAGAACGGAAGCATCTACGGAGCTGCCAAATATAGCTATGGGTTCCTCAGATGATAAGGCATCGATTAAAGTTAAGTTGTAAAATTGAAATTTTTGTGAAATTTTTTTCCAAAATTTTTTGAAAATTTTTAAAAAAATTTCAAAAACCCGACCATCGTTAACCGTTTTTAAATTGCTACACAGACCCTCTGATTCAAACTTACTGTGCGATTTTTTCGATTGGACCTTCTTGGACCGAGATATTTAACTTTGTTACTAGAAGAAACGGTCCAATCGCAAAACGGACAAATTACGTGGGTCTTAGAATGTGATAGACTATACGTAGCCGTAAAAAAAAGTTGACCTTGAAATTTGTTATCTTTGATAATATATCTCGATAACGGAAGCATCTACGGAGCTGCCAAATATAGCTTTGGATTCCTCAGGTGATAAGGCATCGATTAAAGTTAAGTTGTAAAATTGAAATTTTTGTGAAAAAAATTTCCAAATTTTTTTGAAATTTTTTAAAAAAATTCCAAAAACCCGGCCATCGTTAACTGTTTTTAAATTGCTACACAGACCCTCTGATTCAAACTTACTGTGCCATTTTTTCCATTGGACCTTCTTGGACCGAGATATTTAACTTTAATACTAGAAGGAACGGTCCAATCGCAAAACGGACAAATTACGTGGGTCCTAGAATGTGATGGACTATACGTAGCCGTCAAAAAAAAGTTGACCTTGAAACTTTTTATCTTTGATTTAATATATCTCGAGAACGGAAGCATCTACAGAGCTGCCAAATATAGCGTTTGATTCCTCAGGTGATAAGGCATCGATTAAAGTTAAGTTGTAAAATTAAAATTTTTGTAAAAAAATTTTCCAAATTTTTTTGAAATTTTTTAAAAAAATTCCAAAAACCCGGCCATCGTTAACTGTTTTTAAATTGCTACACAGACCTTCTGATTCAAACTTACTGTGCCATTTTTTCCATTGGACCTTCTTGGACCGAGATATTTAACTTTGATACTAGAAGGAACGGTCCAATCGCAAAACGAACAAATTACGTGGGTCTTAGAATGTGATGGACTATACGTAGCCGTAAAAAAAAAGTTGGCCTTGAAATTTGTTATCTTTGATTTAATATATCTCGATAACGGAAGCATCTACGGAGCTGCCAAATATAGCTTTGGATTCCTCAGGTGATAAGGCATCGATTAAAGTTAAGTTGTAAAACTGAAATTTTTGAGAAAAATGTTTCCAAAATTTTTAGAATTTTTTTAAAAAAATTCCAAAAACCCGGCCATCGTTAACTGTTTTTAAATTGCAACACAGACCCTCTGATTCAAACTTACCGTGCGATTTTTTTGATTGGACCTTTTTGGACCGAGATATTTAACTTTGATACTAGAAGGAACGGTCCAATCGCAAAACGGACAAATTACGTGGGTCTTAGAATGTGATGGACTATACGTAGCCGCTAAAAAATGGTTGACCTTGAAACAAATTTGTTATCTTTTAATTGATATATCTTGAGAACGAAAGGCAACACTTTCTAAATGCTTACTTTCTAAATAAATGTCAATTTCGTTATTTTTGTCAATTTGGAAATCAAATATTTTTTTATAATTCTTATGTTAGTGCAGTTTGGTTTGAAAAGTTTTCAAATATAGGTTTTGTACCAGGATCACAGAAACGCGAAGAGATCTTTGATCCTCTATATCTCGGCTTTCTGCAGTCCGATTGCAAAATTAATATTTTTATCATAATCTGTGGTCTAATTACAGCATTCCCAGCCAGTTTCATTAATTTTGGAATAATTTTAATTTGATTAATAAAACTAAAGTTTGTTCAAAACTTTTTCAAATGTTAGGTTTGGATCAGGATCACAGAAACACGAGGAGATCTTTGACTTGTCGTAACTCGGTTTCCTGCAGTCCGATAGCAAAAATAATATTTTTTCCATAATCTACGGCTCAATTATAGTCTTCCTAGTTAGTTTTATTAATTTTGGAATAATTTTAATTTTATTAATAAAAGTGGAAATTTGTTCAAAAAGTTTTCAAATGTTAGGTTTGGATTAGGATCACAGAAACGCAAAGAGATCTTTGACTTGCCGTAACTAGTTTCCTGCAGTCCGATTGTAAAAATAATATTTTTCCTATAATCTACGGCCCAATTATAGGCCTTCTAGTTATTTTCATAAATTTTAGAATAACTTTAATTTTTATTAATAAAAGTGGAAATTTGTTCAAAAAGTTTTCAAATGATAGGTTTGGATCAGGATCACAGAAACTCGAAGAGATCTTTGACATGCTGTAGCTTGAGTTCCTGCAGTCCGATTTCAAAAATATTATTTTCTTATAATCTACGACACAATTATAGGCTTTCTAGTTAGTTCCATTAATTTTGAAATAATTTTAATTTTATTAATAAATGTGTAGTTTTGTTTGAAAAACTTTCAAATGTTAGGTTTTGTATCAGGATCATATAAACGCGAGGAGATCTTTGACATGCTGCAACTCGGTTCTCTACTGTCCGATTGCAACAAAATTATTTTTTTTAATAATTGACGAACTAATTCTGTTGTTATGTTTTGTATCAAGAGAGCAGAAACGCGAAGAGAGAACATAAAATTATACTTACTGTAATATATAATGCACTTATGGAGTTTTATCTGAAATATAAATTGGTCTGGTAATATAAACAATAGAAATAAGTTTAAAAACGTATATTAAGTAATAATCAATACAGTAAAGACCTTCACAGCCATATTATAAGTATATAGAGATAAATAGATTAAAAACATGTATACAGTTAATATATTACAAACAATATAATTTACACAATACAAAAAGAAGAGCGGTGAAGAGTGAGGATACTTGGTGGAGCTTCTACTTGATCCATAAACCTCTAATTCTGCTAATGGTTTCTTTATTTTAGTGCAAGTTCTTTGTTCTTCTCCATAATAATCATTAAATATACTAGTCTTATCAAAAAGATATATACAAAAACAAATACAATAAAAGCTACTTATACATACATTATATATAAATTGCAGTTATAAAACAATTTCTGTTATACCAGAGAATTTAGTGAGTCTTTATTTGGCCACAACATCATATACATACTACATCATCAAATTGCATTATAATTACTACATATATTAATAACAACTTAATAGAAAATCATTCATATTTTACTCTAAATAAATTACAAATTACATAATATTTATTTTACAAGCATAATCTCACTGCATATATTTAAAAATCTATAACTATACTACATGTACATGACATGTTTAATTCTGTAGTCTTTCCATATATCTCGCAGCTTCTTGCTTTAGTTCCATTTGTCCATGCCTGAAACAAATTAAAAGTTGATTAATAAAATATTTTTTATTCACATATGCAACCAACATTGCATTATTTAAAGTTATGTATATATGCAACCAAGATTGCACACGCTTATCAAACAGCTAACGCCATCTTAAACTGTTTCAGTGAACTACTAGTTCCAACACATTCGAAAGAAGTGAGAGGCGCTTGCATCGCTTTACAAAATTTCTTAATACGCAATAATATTAATAATTAAATTAAAAGTTCTTTTTTATAATAAAAAAGCATGTTATTTATCTATAATAAACTTAATTATAAGGTGTGTTCCATTTGCGCACTTTATGCACCCGGTGCATTTTTACATTTTTCAATATTGCGAGCAACAGCGTCTCATACTTGACAAACGCAAAGAAAATATTTGGCATTTGTGGGACGTTCTCTATCTTGAAAAACACATAGAAAATGTAAAAAGCGTTTGACAAATAAATTCAAAAATCAATGAATTAGTGCCACCAAGTGCGACTGTTTTGTCAATTGGAAAATCTCTATTGTATTTATTAATGCAATCGTATAAGTAGTGACATCTTGTATAATATTTATAAACTATTATTAACAATAAATGCCACTAGATGGCATTACGTTGTACACATAGGCGTAGTCAAAATATTTTTATAAATAAACATTTTTAAGTTGTTTTAAATTATTTTCTTATTTTATAAAATCAAACATTTAGTTTTGTTAAATAATGCACTATTTATTGTTAATAATACTGTACATAATTTGCTACCTCAGTCAGTACGTTTAAAAGTCTAGAAAAGAAATAATACATATTTGTTTAATTAGGCAATCAAATAACAAATTTATTATTGATATTTGAATCTAGCATAAATTTATAACATAGAATACTTAATAACTGTCAGGTAGCAAATTACAAATCTATTTTAAACGTTTATTGCAAAAAACACAAAATGCACTAAATACAATCAGGTGCGTGTGCAAGCTTATTACATATATTATGTCAAACATAAACCAATAATTTATTTTGAAATTTTAGGAAGCATCACGTCATCTTTGCTAGTTAAAATGATGACAGGTGTCTGCTTCCTGAATTGCTTCTTTTTCATGTAGTAGTTTGATAGAGGTCGTAGCGTAAAGTAATAGATGACTTCAACAAAGCTAAGAATGCTCGCTCCGATGAATAAAGCTGTAGTTCCTCCCATTGAAACTAAACAAAACAATATTTTTTAAGTTAGCTAATCACATAAATAATAATTAGATTAAAATACTTTAAGATACAATAATAAAATTTTGATTCTTTTAACAAAATTTGTTTTAAATTTATTAATATAAACTTAAAACAAGCAACTACAACATTAAGCAAATATATTTGTTGCATATATTTACCTACTAAATCCATTCTTCCCTTAACAACGTTCCTCTTGAATCGCTCAGTTGGAAGTCTCTCTAGTGTCAACTCTACAACTGCAAAATCTTCCTAAATACTGTAATTTATTTATAGTTAGTCCCAATACAAATGTATATTTATTCTAAGATTAAAGTTCTACAATATTCTAAAACTTGTAAATTTAATTAGTTAAGTCTAATTACCCTAATTTTTCATCCTTAACAACAGTAATTTCAATTTCAGTACAACTTGGTACGCAGTAGCAGACCAAACCTGTATGTTTAGCCCAATGAGCTTTTAATACAGCAAGATCATTGTAGTTCTTGTTGAGACATTCCAGTCCTTGCATGTTACATTGCTTTTTCAATTCTGAAATTAAACTAAGCTGTAATCAACAGTAACCAAACCATAATAATGTATAATATAATTTATGTTTATTTTATTACAAGTTTATTCTTACTAGTTTCGGCTGTACTATAGCCTTCTACTAAGTTAACAAGTACTTTGTTTTTTTATTTAATAATATATAAAATGTAAAAAGTTTTAAAATGAAAATTAATGGAAGCAAATACCTGTATTGGGCATGAGATGATGAGCACAATTGCACTTTTTCAATTGAGCATCTTTACGACATTGAACGCAGCATGCAGAGTAGCTGTAGTATCTATAAACATCCAAGTAGGACTCGTCCATAAAACGGCAGTTCCTTTGCTGTATGCCGACATCACGCACCTTACAAATAATTGGAATCAATATATTAATATTAAATATAAAAAATAAAATTGCGTTTTAATACTCAACCTTACACAACCTTGTTCAACTAAGTTAAAGTATGAAGAGTAAAATGTTTTGTAAATTAGTTTGTTACTGAAAGCATAATCCGACAATTTAATTACGGCAGTAAACAAATTTACAAATAATTTACAACAAAATAGAAAAATTGATCTTAGGAACTTCCGAGTAAGTCAAGCACGCTAACTACAGTAATCTCAGTACAACTGGTGCCAGAGAAAAAAATTATGCTAAATCAGGCATGAGTACAATAAATCAAACAATATTTTCTTGAACATTAAGTTGCTTACTATAACGGCCCAGTTGTACTTGGATTACTATACTAGCTTACTCTGCCGCTTCATATACTAAACGTTTTACAGTAACTTACTTCTGGTTGGTTTTCAATTTCATTTATGTTTAAATATCTATGATAGTGGATGTGTGAGGCAACTTGTAATACATCTGAATGTAGAGTTGTGAGTGAAGGTACTTCTTGTTCTCCTAAAATGTAAACCTAAAATTAGAAAAGCAAATTAGTACAGAATTAATGACAATTTATTAAACTTAAAATAAATTAATTAAAGTTTGTTTGCAAACAAAGCAAAAATTTTTTACAAATCAATATCTTTACAAAAAGATTCTGTAACTGTAAAAGTATATACTTTTTTTTCTAAAAAGCCAATTTTTATAAAGTGATTTCACAGTCAACGTATCAATTTTTTTTAGCTTAGTTAGAAAACTTAAACTTAAAGTTACTGATCATGCGGGACCACCATTGACCCTCAAAACGCCACTTCAATTACCATTACAATGTCCGCCCAGTTGCAATGCAAAATTGGTTCTACAGCTGCTGCCTGCACCAACAAAATTTGGTATAAGCTATCAAAAAAGCAACACCTGCAAGAGAGTTTATTGTCAATAAATAGATGATTCTTCTGCAGTCTCTGAAGTCATTTGCAAAGCAACACTAGATAAAATAGAATTACAATACGCGCCCAGATGAAAACCTGCCAGAAATTTAGTGATAAAAGTGATTATAGGGCATATTTAAAAAAAAATCTTAGCATGAATAGATAATAAGCAGAAAATTACTAAAAGAAAAGGATGGCCTGGTTAGCATCTAATATGGTTTCTAAAAGCGCGTTTTACAATCAATGATGCAAAAAAGTGAACAAAATTGTGTCATAAACGTTTTTAATAATATTTTTTCCATAATATACTCTTTTTTACTAATTTCATTTAATTTGCAACAATCGTTTTGCTTCCTTTGTTTTAAAAGTTTGGAAGAGTTTGTAACAAGATCACATAAACGTGAAGAATTGTTTGAACATATTGTAAATCAGTTTTTTGCAATCCGATTAATTATATAATACTTTTTCTATGATCTAGACATTAATTAAAATATTTCTTATTCACATACGCAACTAAAATTACATTAATTAATATTGTGTATAGGCAACCAACATTGCACATGCACATCCAAACAGCTAGCGACATCTCTAACTGTTTCCGTGAACTACTAGTTCCAACACGTTCTAAGTAGTGAGAGGCGCTTTAATTGCCTTACAAATTTTCTTAATACGCAATATTATTAATAATTAAATTAATTTTTATTGATTATAACTATTAGGCAAACTAATTATAAATAATAAGCTTAAATATTGTATTTATTAATGCAATCATTTAAGTGGCGGCATCTCGTATAATATTAATGAACTTTTATTAACAATAAACGCCACGAGATGGCGCTAGGCTGTAGACATAGGCGTAGTCATAATATTTTTATAAAAAAATAATTTTAAGTTGTTTTAAATTATTTTCTTATTTAATAAAATCAGACATTTAACAACTATAATTAGTTTTGTTAAATAATGCGCCATTTATTGTTAATAATATTGTACATAATTTGCTACCTCAGTCAGTACGTTTAAAAACAATTGTAGAAAAGAAATAATAGATATTTGTTTAATTAGGCAATCAAATGACAAATTTATTATTGATATTTGAATCTAGCTAAGTCAGTGAATATGTTGAACATAAATTTATAACATAGAATACGTTATAACTGTCATGTAGCAAATTACAAATATATTTTAAACGTTTATTGCAAAAAATACATAATGCACTAAATATGTTTACTGTGGTTGCACTCATGCTTTGCCTTTGACCGTTTTAGCATTTTTTATTTGCGCTTCTTACATTTTACATATTCTATTGGCGACGTTGTTCTGAGATTGAAATATGCTAAGACGGGCAAGAAATGAGGTGATTAATAACAGCCAACATATTTTTTGTGTATATTAAGTTGCCTATTATACACACACACACACACTATTTGTGTCTAGCTGTATGTAGAGCGGCACAAACGTACATTAGATTGCTACATAATCCCATACATTTATAATCATCCTGTACAATCAGGTGCGTGTGCAAGCTTATTACATATATTATGTCAAACATGAACAAATAATTTATTTTGAAATTTTAGGCAGCATCACGTCATCTTTGCTAGTTAAAATGATGACAGGTGTCTGCTTCCTGAATTGCTTCTTTTTCATGTAGTAGTTTGATAGAGGTCGTAGCGTAAAGTAATAGATGACTTCAACAAAGCTGAGAATGCTTGCTCCAATGAATAAAGCTGTGGTTCCTCCCATTGAAACTAAACAAAACAATATTTTTTAAGTTAGTTAATCACATAAATATTAGTTAGATTAAATACTTTAAGATACAATAATAAAATTTTGATTCTTTCAACAAAATTTGTTTTAAATTTATTAATATAAACTTAAAACAAACAACTACAACATTAAGCAAATATTTTTGTTGCAGATATTTACCTACTAAATCCAATCTTCCCTTAACAACGTTCCTCTTGAATCGTTCAGTTGGAAGTCTCTCTAGTGTCAACTCTACAACTGCAAAATCTTCCTGAATACTGTAATTTAATTATAGTTAGTCCCAATACAAATGTATATTTATTCTAAGAGTAAAGTTCTATAATGTTCTAAAGCTTGTAAATTTAATTAGTTAACTCTTATTACCCTAATTTTTCATCCTTAACAACAGTCATCTCAATTTCAGTACAACTCGGTACACAGTAGCAGACCAAACCTGTACGTTTAGCCCAATGAGCTTTCAACACTGCAAGATCATTGTAGTTCTTGTTGAGACATTCCAGACCTTGCATGTTACATTGCTTCTTTAATTCTGAAATTAAACTGAGCTGTAATCAACAGTAATCAAACCATAATAATGTATAATATAATTTATGTTTATTTTATCACAAGTTTATTCTTACTAGTTTTGACTGTGTTATAGTCTTCTAATAAGTTAACAATTATAGTACATTGTTTTCTCATTTTATAATATATAAAATGTAAAATACTTTAAAATAAAAATTAATGGAATCAATTACCTGTATTGGGCATGAGATGATGAGCACAATTGCACTTTTTCAATTGGGCATCTTTACGACATTGAACGCAGCATGCAGAGTAGCTGTAGTATCTATAAACATCCAAGTAGGACTCGTCCATAAAACGGCAGTTCCTTTGCTGTATGCCAACATCACGCACCTTACAAATAATTAGAATCAATATATTAATATTAAATATAAAATCTAAAATTGCGTTTTAATACTCAACCTTACACAACCTTGTTCAACTAAGTTAAAGTATGAAGAGTAAAATGTTTTGTAAATTAGTTTGTTACTGAAAGCATGATCTGACAATCTAGTTACGGCAGTAAACAAATTTACAAACAATTTACAACAAAATAGAAAAATTGATCTTAGAAACTTCCGAGTAAGAGTCAAGCACGGTAACTACAGTAATCTCAGTACAACTGGGGCCAGAGAAGAAAATGATGCTAAAGCAGGCCAGTTGTACTTGGATTACTATACTAGCCTACTCTGCCGCTTCATATACTAAACGTTTTACAGTAACTTACTTCTGGTTGGTTTTCAATTTCATTTATGGTTAAATATCTATGATAGTGGATGTGTGAGGCAACTTGTAATACATCTGAATGTAAAGTTGTAAGTGAGGGTACTTCTTGTTCTCCTAAAATGTAGACCTAAAATTAGAGAAGCAAATTAGTGCAGAATTAATGACAATTTATTAAACTTAAAATGAATTAAATAAAGTTTGTTTGTAAACAAAGCAAAACTTTTTTACAAATCAATATCTTTACAAAAAGATTCTGTAACTGTAGAAGTGTATACTTTTTTTCTAAAAAGCCAATTTTTATAAAGTGATTTCACAGTCAACGTATTAATTTTTTTTAGTTTAGCTGGAAAACTTAAACTTAAAGTTACTGATCATGCGGGACCACCATTGACCCTCAAAACGCCACTACAATTACCATTACAATGTCCGCCCAGTTGCATTGCAAAATTGGTTCTACAGCTGCTGCCTGCACCAATAAAATTTGGTATCAAGCTATCAAAAAAGCAACACCAGCAAGAGAGTTTATTGTCAACAAATAGATTATTCTTCTGCAGTCATTTGCAAAGCACTAGATAAAATAGAATTACAATACGCGCCCAGATGAAAACCTGCCAGAAATTTAGTGATAAAAGTGATTATTGAGCATATTTTTAAAAAATAATTTCTTTGCACGAACAGATAATAAGAAGAAAATTACTAAAAGAAAAGAATGGCCTGGTTAGCATCTAATATGGTTTCTAAAAGCGCGGTCTACAATCAAAGATGCAAAAAAGTGAACGAAATTGTGTCATAAACGTTTTAACATTATATTTTACTATATTAATCATATTTTTTCAATAATATACTATTTTTTACATATTTCATTTCATTTGCAACAATCGTTTTGCTTCCTTTGTTTTAAAAGTTTGGAAGTGTTTGTAACAAGATCACATAAACGTGAAGAAATGTTTGAACATATTGTAAATCAGTTTTTTGCACTCCGATTAATTATATAATACTTTTTCTATGACCTAGACATTAATTAAAATATTTCTTATTCACATACGCAACTAAAATTACATTAATTAATATTGTGTATAGGCAACCAACATTGCACATGCACATCCACACAGCTAGCGACATCTCCAACTGTTTTCGTGAACTACTAGTTCCAACACGTTCTAAGTAGTGAGAGGCGCTTAAATCGCTTTGCAAATTTTCTTAATACGCAATATTATTAATAATTAAATTAATTTTTATTGATTATAACTATTAGGCAAGCTAATTATAAATAATAAGCTTAAATATTGTATTTATTAATGCAATCATATAAGTGGCGGCATCTAATGTAATATTAATGAACTTTTATTAACAATAAACGCCACGAGATGGCGCTAGGCTGTAGACATAGGCGTGGTCAAAATATTTTTATAAAAAAATAATTTTAAGTTGTTTTAAATTATTTTCTTATTTAATAAAATCAAACATTTAACAACTGTAATTAGTTTTGTTAAATAATGCGCCATTTATTGTTAATAATATTGTACATAATTTGCTACCTCAGTCAGTACGTTTAAAAACAATTGTAGAAAAGAAATAATAGATATTCAAATGACAAATTTATTATTGATATTTGAATCTAGCTAAGTCAGTAAATATGTTGAACATAAATTTATAACATAGAATACGTTATAACTGTCATGTAGCAAATTACAAATATATTTTAAACGTTCATTGCAAAAAATACATAATGCACTAAATATGTTTACTGTGGTTGCACTCATGCTTTGTCTTTGACCGTTTTAGCATTTTTTATTTGCGCTTCTTACATTTTATATATTCTATTGGCGACGTTGTTCTGAGATTGAAATATGCTAAGACGGGCAAGAAATGAGGAGTTTAACAACTGCCAACATAATTTTTGTGTATATTAAGTTGACTATTATACACACACACACACACACAATTCGTGTCTAGCTGTATGTAGAGCGGCACAAACGTACATTAGATAGTTACATAATCCCAAACATTTATAATCACCCTGTACAATCAGGTGCGTGTGCAAGCTTATTACATATATTATGTCAAACATGAACAAATAATTTATTTTGAAATTTTAGGCAGCATCACGTCATCTTTGCTAGTTAAAATGATGACAGGTGTCTGCTTCCTGAATTGCTTCTTTTTCATGTAGTAGTTTGATAGAGGTCGTAGCGTAAAGTAATAGATGACTTCAACAAAGCTGAGAATGCTTGCTCCGATGAATAAAGCTGTGGTTCCTCCCATTGAAACTAAACAAAACAATATTTTTTAAGTTAGTTAATCACATAAATATTAGTTAGATTAAATACTTTAAGATACAATAATAAAATTTTGATTCTTTCAACAAAATTTGTTTTAAATTTATTAATATAAACTTAAAACAAACAACTACAACATTAAGCAAATATTTTTGTTGCAGATATTTACCTACTAAATCCAATCTTCCCTTAACAACGTTCCTCTTGAATCGTTCAGTTGGAAGTCTCTCTAGTGTCAACTCTACAACTGCAAAATCTTCCTGAATACTGTAATTTAATAATAGTTATGCTCAGTATAAATGTATATTTATTCTAAGAGTATATGATGTTCTAAAGCTTGTGAATTTACCCTAATTTTTCATCCTTAACAACAGTCATCTCAATTTCAGTACAACTCGGTACGCAGTAGCAGACCAAACCTGTACGTTTAGCCCAATGAGCTTTTAATACAGCAAGATCATTGTAGTTCTTGTTGAGACATTCCAGTCCTTGCATGTTACATTGTTTTTTTAATTCTGAAATTAAACTGAGCTGTAATCAACAGTAATCAAACCATAATATTGTATAATATTATTTATGTTTATTTTATCACAAATTTATTTTTACTAGTTTCGGCTGTACTATAGCCTTTTAATAAGTTAACAATTATAGTACATTGTTTTCTTATTTCATAATATATAAAATGTAAAAAGCTTTAAAATAAAAATTAATAGAAGCAATTACCTGTATTGGGCATGAGATGATGAGCACAATTGCACTTTTTTAATTGAGCATCTTTTCGACATTGGACGCAACATGCAGAGTAGCTGTAGTATCTATAAACATCCAAGTAGGACTCGTCCATAAAACGGCAGTTCCTTTGCTGTATGCCAACATCACGCACCTTATAAATAATTAGAATTAATAATAATATTAATATTAAATATAAAAAATAAAATTGCGTTTTAATACTCAACCTTACACAACCTTGTTCAACTAAGTTAAAGTATGAAGAGTAAAATGTTTTGTAAATCAGTTTGTTACTGAAAGCATAATCCGACAATGTAGTTACGGCAGTAAACAAATTTACAAATAATTTACAACAAAATAGAAAAATTGATCTTAGGAACTTCCGAGTAAGAGTCAAGCACGCTAACTACAGTAATCTCAGTACAACTGGGGCCAGAGAAGAAAATGATGCTAAAGCAGGCCAGTTGTACTTGGATTACTATACTAGCCTACTCTGCCGCTTCATATACTAAACGTTTTACAGTAACTAACTTCTGGTTGGTTTTCAATTTCATTTATGGTTAAATATCTATGGTAATGGATGTGTGAAGCAACTTGTAATACATCTGAATGTAAAGTTGTAAGTGAGGGTACTTCTTGTTCTCCTAAAATGTAGACCTAAAATTAGAGAAGCAAATTAGTACAGAATTAATGACAATTTATTAAACTTAAAATGAATTAATTAAAGTTTGTTTGTAAACAAAGCAAAACTTTTTTACAAATCAATATCTTTACAAAAAGATTGTAGAAGTATATACTTTTTTTTCTAAAAAGCCAATTTTTATAAAGTGATTTCACAGTCAACGTATTATTTTTTTTTAGCTTAGCTAGAAAACTTAAACTTAAAGTTACTGATCATGCGGGACCACCATTGACCCTCAAAAATCCACTACAATTACCATTACAATGTCCGCCCAGTTGCATTGCAAAATTGGTTCTACAGCTGCTGCCTGCACCAACAAAATTTGGTATCAAGCTATCAAAAAAGCAACACCAGCAAGAGAGTTTATTGTCAACAAATAGATTATTCTTCTGCAGTCATTTGCAAAGCACTAGATAAAATAGAATACGCGCCCAGATGAAAACCTGCCAGAAATTTAGTGATAAAAGTAATTATTGAGCATATTTAAAAAAAAAAAATTTCTTTGCACAAACAGATAATAAGAAGAAAATTACTAAAAGAAAAGGATGGCCTGGTTAGCATCTAATATGGTTTCTAAAAGCGCGGTCTACAATCAAAAATGCAAAAAAGTGAACGAAATTGTGTCATAAACGTTTTAACATTATATTTTACTATATTAATCATATTTTTTCAATAATATACTATTTTTTACTTATTTCATTTCATTTGCAACAATCGTTTTGCTTCCTTTGTTTTAAAAGTTTGGAAGTGTTTGTAACAAGATCACATAAACGTGAAGAATAGTTTGAACATATTGTAAATCAGTTTTTTGCACTCCGATTAATTATATAATACTTTTTCTATGACCTAGACATTAATTAAAATATTTCTTATTCACATACGCAACTAAAATTACATTAATTAATATTGTGTATAGGCAACCAACATTGCACATGCACATCCACACAGCTAGCGACATCTCCAACTGTTTTCGTGAACTACTAGTTCCAACACGTTCTAAGTAGTGAGAGGCGCTTAAATCGCTTTGCAAATTTTCTTAATACGCAATATTATTAATAATTAAATTAATTTTTATTGATTATAACTATTAGGCAAGCTAATTATAAATAATAAGCTTAAATAATAAGCATTTTGCCGTGAGATACCGTTGACGTTGTGGTATGAAATGGTTTTAAACCGTTGCGTTGTCGCGAGTTACCGGTTATTTACTTTTGACTCCGAATGTACCAACCAGCGAGGTGAATTTAAAACCCTTGTTGGGAGCAGTTTAATAAGTCCGGTATGTCAAATTTAAATATGATAACCTATAATAAGATGAATTGTCAAGAATGATTATGAAAATAATTAGTAAAATTGCTATTAAGTATAAATAAAATAAATATTCTTTGTAAGTAAATGTATATATAGCAAATATTTCACTAAATTAATAATAATCATTAAAAAATTAATGACAGGTGTAACCGTTTACAACCAGTTCGTTTTCGTGAGATTTCCGCGATCACCCAAAAATAGAGAGAGATGGAAATAAAACCGCTGTTTGATCGCTGGTATGTACGGTTTCTCACGGCAAAACGCTTATTGTATTTATTAATGCAATCATATAAGTGGCGGCATCTCGTATAATATTAATGAACTTTTATTAACAATAAATGCCACGAGATGGCGCTAGGCTGTAGACATAGACGTAGTCAAAATATTTTCATAAAAAATGTTTTAAATATCTTTTAATTTTAATCAAATTATTAACAAATATATATTACTTTTGCTAAATAATGCACTATTTATTGTTACTTAATAATAATTGTTTCATGATCTTTATACTAATTAAGTGCACAAATAGCTTTTCTTTCATCAAATAATTGACAGCAGGTTTTGAATTATCTTTTTAATAATATCCATTGTTTGTTGTTGATTTGAACTATAAACTTTTTTTAATAAAATTGTTAACAACATTCTCATTTTAATTCTACCTAAACGGAACCCCAAACAATGTTAAAGAATTTTGTTATTGAAACGCTATCTGAATAGTCTGGTAATGTAATCATAATAATTTACTGATAACGCAACTATTTTAATAAACTGCGCTGTAATGTTTTACTTACATTTGCAATCCCGTAAATTTCCAACATGAAAGTACCAGGCCCCGTTTTGCGATTTGAAATCATCTCCAGCATTTCAACATTTTTCTTCCTTGAAATCAATATTCATATTAAGTTAATATTTATTATTTTATTAGTATACCTTGTTTGCATGGAATTTATAGCATAGCACGTTCCCAATTCAGTATCAATTGCATGAAAATATTTGCAGCAATCAAATTCAAAATCATTCCAAACGCATTTTTTAAATATTTTGTCGCAACTACTACGCACCTACAAAAATAATTTAAGAAATAATTAAGGGCGCGGTTTAGGAATAAAACTACAAGCAGAACTCATTTTGGACTCTGTAAAAATCTGAGTGAGTTCTGCTCGTACATTTATGACTCAAAAACCGCGCCCTTAATTGTATAAATAAAACGTATAATAGTTATTGTAATTTTATGCAAACTGTCACTGATAAAG
Organism: Tachinus rufipes; assembly: GCA_963932245.1. NCBI lineage: Eukaryota > Metazoa > Arthropoda > Insecta > Coleoptera > Staphylinidae > Tachinus > Tachinus rufipes. Next base: position 90,772,182 of record OZ010748.1, on the reverse strand, counting down.
GGTGCATACCCTAAAACACTAGTGTATGTGTTTAACACTAATTGGAGAAGCTATTTATATAAAATACTTTATTTATTAAATTTAAATAGCAATTATTAATATAATTGTTAGTTGTGAGCTCTACTAAAGAATTTTCTATGCTTTTTATCACAAATTTATTTTTACGAAGACTCTAGTAGAGCCGAAACTAGTAATGTATTTGTAAGAATAAGTTTATGATAAAAACATAGTAAATTATTTTATTATTTCATAAACAATTAATTACTATTAAAAATTGCTTACTAAGGTTGAAAATATTGTAAAATTCTTCATATCACAATCTGGATTAGGTGGGGCATCAGGTCCGCATATTTGTAAAGTGTAAAAAGAAAGCCCTCTAAAGTAAACCAGCTCCTTAACAATTTCATCCAGATTGTAATCATGTGGATCTCCATATATTCTAAAACATTCTAATATTATTAAGATTTGATTAAAAAAAAAAAAGAAATATTACAGATCGGTAACATCAGCAATGCCATCTCCATTATCAGCTTCGCATACTGTTATTGATGGGAATGCTGTATCCCAATTCAAATAACTGGTTTCAACTACGAATTGAATCGCGTTGTTCTGATAGTCATCCCAATTGGATCGTATTAGGAATCCTGTAGCTGTCCAACTCAAGATGCAACATATCAGCCAAAAAATTCTAAAAAAACAAAATGAAAAATATTAAAACTTATTATTTATTGTAAAATATGATATAAAATATTACTTCAATTTAGTTACAATATCTAGCACTTAAATATCACTTTTTGAATCAATTTGCGCGTAGTTAAGAACAACCTTAATCAATTTGATGAGTTTGAAGTGCTAAAACGCATTTATGCGTTACAGGAACCAAATGCAATTTAATCTAAATATGCTTACAGATTACCTGAACTTAGTTACTATATGTACCACCTAAAATATCAGCTTTTGAATTAATTTGCGCGTAATTAAGTGCAATCTTAATCGATTTGATAAGTTTGAGGTGCTAAGACGCACTTATACGTTACAGAAATTAAATGCAATTTAACCTAAATATGCTTACATATTACTTGAACTTAGTTACAGTATTAGCTTTTAATGCTTATAATAAATTTCAAAAATTAAAAACAATATTTAAATTTTAATATAAATCTTACTTTTCAGACCAATGTCTTTCCTTCTCAGCTAGAAAACGGAAGCCGTGAAACGAAGAATTTAATATATACGTTCTGAGTGGAGATTCTTCAGTCTCCATGACTAATCGTAGAATAAAACCAGTTTTATGTTTATCCACCCCTGTGCGACATTGAAGTTAATAAAATATGCAAAAGAATATTATCATTAAAGCTAACATAATACGGAGAGATCCAATATCTATGTAACAATAGGACCAGCTGTGAATATTTGATTGGTATTGATTATTTTATATGTATAATTTTGATTTTAATAATGCATAAAAATGTTATCTGCAACAATGACGTTGACAAGAAAAAAAATTGTTGTTTAAATGGTTTTGTATTAATTAAGAAATACTTTATATAATCGTTGCACATTCTCAAGGTACCTATTACCAAAAGGAATCTCAATTGGCATTTGTATATAAATGACTGCAACATTTAAAAGTTTTTAGTGTTTGTTGAAAAAAGATGCACAACATGAAACTATTGTTGGTAGCATTATGTGCCCTTTGCGCGTATGCTGCAGGTAAGCTCAATTTTAATCTTATTAATTTGTTTAAAAATATTTGAATACTTCACAGCTGACTATAACTATGATAAACTCATCAAAGATCTGAATCGTAAAGAAGACAAAATTAAAGAAGAAATCAGTCATATTGAAAGTAAGTATTCTTTTTGTTGTGTAACACACATTATTGGCAAGCGTAAATCGCAAAGTCATCACTTATTAATATTAAAATTATCTTATAGAAACTGATATAAACAGTTTTGCTGTTGGCTCCGATAATGAAATACTTGGTCCTCCATTGAATATGCCTAGAAAAGGTTTCAGGGGTAAGTTATCACTGCCATAACTGTTACACAACATTCAATAATTAATTTTTGCTTCAGTGGGTTTGAGACGTTATATTTTAAATAAAAACCCTGAAAAAAACAAAGAAGAAATTAAAAAATGCGACGAAGAGTTGAAAGTAATAGCCAAAGAGTTTGTTGAACGTTTGAGAAAAGAAAGTAAGTCAATTAACAACTCTTTAAAAAACTATTCTAAAAATATATTTTTGTTTAGAAAATAATGCTGGTCATAATAAAGCAAAACATCATGTAAAGAAACATCATAATAAATCAAAACATCATGGTCAAACCAAATCCAAAGCACACCATAAAGGTAAAGGACGTCATCATGGACACAAAAAAAACCACGGTCAGAAGAAACGTCATCATAGCCAGAAACATCACGGTGAAAAGCATCATGGTCAGAAGAAACATCATGGCCAGAAAAAACATCACGGTGAAAAGAAACATCATGAATAGAGCTATTGGAAATTATAAATAAAGATATTTTTGTGTATATTTTTCCTCAATAAAATCTTTTAGCAAAATTATTCATTATTATTATAAGTCATTAAAAGCCTGTAAAAGGCACAGAATATAATTTAAAAAAAGTAAAATGGTCACAGGAAACAAGGCCGGGATTGTAAGGTAGATGTAATTCCTTAAAGCCGCAATCTTTGGCTACTTTTTGAACAATTTGTGCTTTATACACCCTGCAGTTGTCGTGCAGAAGCAGAGTTTTCTGAGCAGTTTAATGGATAGTAAATAAGTGTTACAAAAGTTATGATAATGAATAAAAATTGTTTTTTTTTTTAATTTGATATTTAACAAAACTGTAAAAACAATATTAACTAACTGTCAAAACAACATTAACAAACTATCAAATCAAATTACAGTTTGACAGGTAGTAACATAAACGTTACATGGATTATGTTGATAGACGCAGATTGCTTTTGCCCTTTTATTTAATATTCTACTCAACAAAACTGTCAACTAAACTACCAATTTAAACTGCAATTTGACATCTAGTAAAATAAACGATACAAGGGCTATGTTAATGGATAAAGATTGTTTTTCTTTTTTATTTGATACCCCATTCAACAAAACTGTGAAAATAACATTAACAAACTGTCAACACAACATTTACAAACTATCGATTCAAACTGCAATTTGACAGATAGTAAATTAAACGTTACATGGGCTATGTTAATAGATAAATATTGTTTTTCTCTTTTATTTGATGCCCCACTCAACAAAACTGTGAAAATGACATTAACAAACTGCCAACACAACATTAACAAACTATCAATGTAAACTGCAATTTGACAGATAGTAAAATAAACGTTACTTGGAATACATTAATAGATAAAGATTGTTTTTCTCTTTTGTTTGATACTCCACTCAACAAAACTGTCAAAATTACATTAACAAACTGTCAATACTACATTAACAAACTATGGATTGAAACTGAAATTTAGCAGATACTAAAAGACACGTTACATGGGCTATGTTAATGGGTAAAGGTTATTTTTCTCTTTTATTTGATACCCCACTCAACAAAACTGTTAAAATAACATTAACAAACTGTCAAAACAACATAACCAAACTATCAATTTAAACTACAATTTAAGAGATTGTAAAAGAAACGTTACATGAGCTATTTTTATTAGATAAAGATTGTTTTTCATTTTTATTTAATACCCCACTCAACAAAACTGTCAAAATGACATTAACAAACTGTCAAAAAAACATTAACAATCTATTGATTCAAACTGTAATTTGACAGATAAGATTCATAAGTTGTAAACCGTTAATAACAGTTATATGTTAGTTTAATGTGCCTGCAATCTATCTGTGATAGTTACAACTACAATATAACAATTTTGACATTTATAAGTTAGACACAATTGTTGCAATTCATTATAACAGTTACAAATTATAATAATGTTTATGAAATCTATCTGTGATTGATACAATATGACAATTATGACATTATTTGATAGCTTCAATCAATCAAAAACAATTTTAAGATAAACAAAATTGTTGCAAACCATTAATAACAGTTACAAGTTGTAATCATGTTCTTAAAACTTATTTGCAATCGTTAGTAGTTACAATGAGATAATTATGATATTTTCTAATATTATTTGATAGCTTCAATCAATCTAAAACAGTTCCAAATTGAAGATAATTGTTACAAACCATTAATAACAGTTACAAGTTGTAATCATGTTCCTTAAACCTATCTGTAATTGTTACTAGTTACAATATGACAATTATGACATTTTCTAATATTATTTGATAGCTTCAATCAATCTAAAACAGTTAAGAATTGAAAATAATTGTTGCAAACCATTAATAACAGTTACAAGTTGTAATTATGTTCCTAAAACCTATATGTAATTGTTACTAGTTACAATATGACAATTATGACATTTTTTAATATTATTTGATAGCTTTAATCAATCAACAACAGTTCCAAACTGAAGATAATTGTTGCAAACCATTAATAACAGTTACAAGTTGTAATCATGTTCCTAAAACCTATCTGTAATCGTTACTAGTTACAATATGACAATTTTGACATTTTCTAATATTATTTGATAGCTTCAATCGATCAAAAATAGATCCAAGTTGAACATAATTGTTGCAAACCATAAATAACAGTGACAAATTGTAATCATGTTCCTAAAACCTATGTGTAATTGTTACTAGTTACAATATGACAATTTTGACAGTTTCTAATACTATTTGATAGCTTCAATTAATCAAAAACAGTTTCAAGTTGAACATAATTGTTGCAAACCATTAATAACAGTTACAAGTTGTAATCATGTTCCTAAAACCTATCTGTAATCGTTACTAGTTACAATATGACAATTATGACATTTTCTAATATTATTTGATAGCTTCAATCGATCAAAAATAGATCCAAGTTGAACATAATTGTTGCAAACCATAAATAACAGTGACAAATTGTAATCATGTTCCTAAAACCTATGTGTAATTGTTACTAGTTACAATATGACAATTTTGACAGTTTCTAATACTATTTGATAGCTTCAATTAATCAAAAACAGTTCCAAGTTGAACATAATTGTTGCAAACCATTAATAACAGTGACACGTTGTAATCATGTTCCTAAAACCTATCTGTAATCGTTATTAGTTAGGACAATTATGACATTTTCTAATATTATTCTATAGCTTCAATCAATCTAAAACAATTCCAAATTGAATATAATTGTTGCAAACTATTAATAACAGTGACTAGTTGATATCATGTTTCTAAAAAATATCTGTAATCGTTACTAGTTGTAATATGACAATTTTGACATTTTCTAATTTTACTTGACAGCTTCAATCAATCAAAAACAGTTCTAAGTTGAACATAATTGTTGCAAACCATTAATAACAGTTAGAAGTTGTAATCATGTTCCTAAAACCTATCTGTAATCGTTACTAGTTAAATATGACAATTATGACATTTTCTAATATTATTTGATAGCTTCAATTAATCAAAAACAGTTCAAGTTGAACATAATTGCTGCAAACCGTTAATAATAGTTACAAATTGTAATCATGTTCCTAAAACCTATCTGTAATTGTTACCAGTTACAATATGACAATTATGACATTTTCTAATATTATTGGATAGCTTCAATCAATCAAAAACAGTTCCAAGTTGAACATAATTGTTGCAAAACATTAATAACAGTTACAAGTTGTAATCATGTTTCTAAAACCTATTTGTAATTGTTACTAGTTACAATATAACAATTTTGACATTTTCTAATACTATTTGATAGCTTCAATCAATCAAAAACAGTTCTAAGTTGAACATAATTGTTGCAAACCATTAATAACAGTGACACGTTGTAATCATGTTCCTAAAACCTATCTGTAATCGTTATTAGTTAGGACAATTATGACATTTTCTAATATTATTTGATAGCTTCAATCAATCTAAAACAGTTCCAAATTGAAAATAATTGTTGTAAACCATTAATAACAGTTACAAATTGTAATCATCTTCTTGAAACCTGTAATCGTTACTAGTTAAAATGACAATTATGCCATTTTCTAATATTATTTGATAGCTTTAATCAACCAACAACAGTTCCAAATTGAAGATAATTGTTGCAAACCATTAATAACAGTTATAAATTGTAATTATGTTCCTAAAACCTATCTGTAATTGTTACTAGTTACAATATGACAATTATGACATTTTCTAATTTTATTTGTTAGCTTCAATCAATCAAAAACATTTCCAAGTTGAACATAATTGCTGCAAACCGTTAATAATAGTTACAAGTTGTAATCATGTTCCTAAAACCTATCTGTAATCGTTACTAGTTACAATATGACAATTATGACATTTTCTGACATTATTTGATAGTGTCAATCAATCTAAAACAGTTCTAAATTATACATAATTGTTGCAAACCATTAATAACAGTTACAAGTTGTAATCATGTTTCTAAAACCTATCTGTAATCGTTACTAGTTATAATATGACAATTTTGACATATTCTAATACTATTTGATAGCTTCAATCAATCAAAAACAGTTCCAAGTTGAATATAATTGTTGCAAACCATTAATAACAGTTACAAGTTGTAATCATGTTCCTAAAACCTATCTGTAATCGTTATTAGTTACAATATGACAACTACGACATTTTCTAATATTATTTGATAGCTTTAATCAATCAACAACAGTTCCAAATTGAAGATAATTGTTGCAAACCATTAATAACAGTTATAAATTGTAATTATGTTCCTAAAACCTATCTGTAATTGTTACTAGTTACAATATGACAATTATGACATTTTCTAATTTTATTTGTTAGCTTCAATCAATCAAAAACATTTCCAAGTTGAACATAATTGCTGCAAACCGTTAATAATAGTTACAAGTTGTAATCATGTTCCTAAAACCTATCTGTAATCGTTACTAGTTACAATATGACAATTATGACATTTTCTGACATTATTTGATAGTGTCAATCAATCTAAAACAGTTCTAAATTATACATAATTGTTGCAAACCATTAATAACAGTTACAAGTTGTAATCATGTTTCTAAAACCTATCTGTAATCGTTACTAGTTATAATATGACAATTTTGACATATTCTAATACTATTTGATAGCTTCAATCAATCAAAAACAGTTCCAAGTTGAATATAATTGTTGCAAACCATTAATAACAGTTACAAGTTGTAATCATGTTCCTAAAACCTATCTGTAATCGTTATTAGTTACAATATGACAACTACGACATTTTCTAATATTATTTGATAGCTTCAATCAATCAAAAACAATTCTAAGTTGAACATAATTGTTGCAAACCATTAATAACAGTTACAAGTAGTAATCATATTTCTAAAACTTAATTGTAATTGTTACTAGTTACAATATGACAATTATGACATTTTCTAATATTATTTGATAACTTCAATCAATCAAAAACAGTTCCAAGTCGAATATAATTGTTGCAAACCATTAATAACAGCTTCAACTTGTAATCATGTTCCTAAAACCTATCTGTAATCGTTACTAGTTACAATATAACAATTATGACATTTTCTAACATTATTTGCAAACGGTTAATGACAGGTACAAGTTATAAAAATGGTCCTGCAACCTATTTGTAACAGTTACTAGTTACAATATGACAGTAATGACAGTTTTCAACATTATTTGATAGCTACAACCAATTAGCGAAAGCTATAAGTTAAACACATTTGTTGCAAACTGTTAATGACAGTTACAAGTTGCAATAATGTTCTTAAAATATATCTAATCAAGTTACAATTATACAATTATGATGTTTGAAAATATTATCTGACAGCTTAAAGTGATAGACAGTTTTAGATTAAACACAGTTTTTACAACTTGTTTACGACAGTTGCAAAGTGTAATGTTGTTTTTGCAACTTTACTGTGACAATTACAAGTTACAACTCAACAATTATGACGTTTAAAAACACAATTTGACAGTTACAAATTACAACTTGACAATTATGAATTTTGAAGACAATATTTGATAGGTAATTTTCAGGAATAATAAAAACAATAAAAAGCCTGCTAAATTTGATGTTCAATGAAGTATGACTCTTTAAAGTTTAAGCAAATATTTCCACAAAAAATTACAATTTAATTTAATCGATAATTGAAGGTTTTAGATTTTTATATATTTTATCAATTTTAAAAAAGAATTAAATTGCGTGAGTTCTGTTCGTAGTTTTATTACACTCATTAAACCGTGTCCTTAAGAACCTTCAAAACCACCTATGTTCAAAGCCAAATTAAATCGTAAAAAAAAATAAAGACTAAACACAGATTAAAAAAAATTAGTGGAGGCTCCAGAATTGTTTTATGAAAAAACGTAGATTTATAATAACTTGAATCGGCAAAGACAAAAGAAATCAAGTTGTTGATAATCTTGTATAAAAAAATTCACTAAAAAAATCAAAAATCAAAAAGTATTGGTTCTTGGTTCATCTTAAGGGCGCGAGAATAAAATTTTCAGTCTAATGAACTTTTTTGTTACAATATTTGCTTAAACTTTAAGAGTCGTACTTCATTAAACATTAAACTTTGTAGACTTTTATTGTGCTATTAGTTATTTTTCTAAAATAAAATTGTCCCTATACCGCACCCTTAAATCTTTAATTTAATTAGCTAGCAAGGATTTCAGTTTTTTATTTATTTTGAAAGATTTGACCAGTATAAACTGTCATTTGAAATACTCTTAATTAATATTTATCAGCTTAAAAGTCCACGACGCAAAAAGATAATTAAAAAGCAAAATTGAATAAGAGACTGAAAACAATATTTCATTTTTCATGCTGATATATCCTTGAAAATTATTTAGTAAATCATGACTCACCAAAAATATGCACGTGTTGTTACTAGGAGTACTATGGTATTTATCCCAATTAGTGCATACTATCTAATAAAAATAATTAAAACATTCCAACTATGCTTAATTAGTGCAGACAAAAATTGCACATATGACCTACACATAGTTACTTTATCATAAGATTTTTTAACTATACTTAGTCAACTCCTACGAATTTTAAATACCAACTTTTTAAAGTCTTATCAAAGCTTATTAGCACACGAGTATTTTACTTGGTATTTACTAATTGAATTTACAATTGGTATAAATAGTGCTGCAATATGTGGAACAACATTAAGTTCTTCCTTAGTACTAAAGAAGAAGCAACATGAAAATCTTCCAGATAGTTCTTATCATCAGCGTTTTGGGCGCGAGTCTTGCTGGTAAGTTAACAAAAAAATAAATAATTTTGTTATTAAAATTTTGTTTAGCTTTGCCAAATGAGCATGCAGAAAGAGCCCCCGAATCTGCTAGTTACAGAGTCGTTGAAAATTACTACAGCAGCAAATTCAGAGGTAAGTTAATTTAACTGATTTTACTTTTTCTAATATATCTTTAATTTAAACAGGAGCAATAAGAAGCGTCGTAGAATACTTAAGCAAAGTCAGCAATACATTCTCTCATATCCGTAAGTTAATTTAAAAATCTAAACTAGATTATTTTTAATTTGTATTGATTGTAGCTAAAGCAGCCGAACCACATGTAGCACCAATTGTTAAAAGTGCAGCACCAGCCCCAGCACCAGTAAAGAAAGAAGAGAAAGCAGTACCAGCCCCAGCTCAAAAAGTAGTAAAGGCAGTACCAGCCCCAGCACCTGTTAAAAAAGAAGAAAAAGCAGTACCAGCCCCAGCACCAGCACAAAAAGTTGTAAAGGCAGTACCAGCCCCAGCACCAGCACAAAAAGTTGTAAAGGCAGTACCAGCCCCAGCTCCAGTTCAAAAAGTTGTAAAAACAATAGTAGCCCCAGCACCAGTTCAAAAAGTAGTTAAAGCTGCAGCTCCAGCAGCAGAAGAACCTGTTGCACAAAAGGTAGTAAGAGAAAAAATTGCTGAAATTAAAAGCGGAATTGATGCCGTAGTAAATTCAGCTGCCCGTGCTGAAGCTAAACATGCTGAAGTTAAAGCTAACCCTGAACCTGTCAAAGTTGTAAAAATGGTCAAGGAACATGTTGAAGCTCCAAAACACCATGAAGCTAAAGCCCATCACGGACATGCTAAGGCACACCATGGTCATGCTAAAGCACATCACGCTGCCAAACACCACGGACACGCTAAAGCTCATCACGGACATGCTAAAGCTCATCATGCCCCTAAACATCACGGTCATGCTAAGACTCATCATGATAAGAAACATCACGCAGCTAAACACCACGGACACGCTAAAGTACATAACGGACACCATGCCGCCAAACATCACGGACATGCTAAAGCTCATCATGCCGCTAAACATCACGGACACGCCAAAGCTCATCATGATAAGAAACACCATGCAGCCAAACATCACGGACACTCTAAAGCTCACCATGATAAAAAACACCATGCACCCAAACATCACGGACATGCTAAAGTACATAACGTAAAAGCCCATCACCACGCTAAGGCTCATCATGCCGCTAAACATCACGGACACGCTAAGGCTCATCATGATAAGAAACATCATGCTGCCAAACACCACGGACACGCCAAGGCCCATCATGATAAGAAACATCACGCCGCCAAACATCACGGAGATGCCAAAGCTCACCACGGACACGCTAAGGCTCATCATGCTGCCAAACACCACGGACACGCTAAGGCTCATCATGATAAGAAACATCACGCAGCCAAACACCACGGACACGCCAAGGCTCACCATGATAAGAAACATCACGCCGCCAAACACCACGGAGATGTCAAAGCCCATCACGGACACGCTAAAGCTCATCATGCACCTAAACACCACGGACACGCTAAGGCTCACCATGACGCCAAACATCACGGACATGCCAAGGCTCACCATGATAAGAAACATCACGCACCCAAACATCACGGAGATGCCAAAGCCCATCATGGACACGCTAAAGCTCATCATGCACCTAAACACCACGGACACGCTAAGGCTCACCATGATGCCAAACATCACGGACACGCCAAGGCTCACCATGATGCCAAACACCACGGACACGCTAAAGCCCATCACGGTCATGCTAAAGCCCACTAACTTACAATAAAGCAAATTGTAAGAAAACACCAAAGCAAAGTTATTTTCACTGTATTATAAATAAATTATGTTAATAAACTTTGCGTGAGTAACAATATTCTAATATTCTGAAATTATTTACAACCAAACGCTTTATTTTATCTTTCTTAAAAATCTCTATAATTATTTCTTCTATTATTTTTGTTTAACTTTAAATAAATTTAATTACTTCAAATCACTAATTTTATTATTGCCTTAAATAAATCTACAAGCACAATCAAAGATTGAGTAATGGAAAATGGTCAAATCAGGACTCATTTAATCCTGTAGTAGATCTCAATTCTTTTGTTTATTTTTGCAAAGTCATTCAAAAGTCATCTTTATGATTTTTTCAAATATTTCCAAACCCTCTAAAACCCAACTTTCTGCACGCCAATTACCGCCTTTATACAAAAAAAGTTTACCACACAGCCTACAACTGGCCTAGTATTACGAGAGTTTGTTGATAGCGTTTCTTCAGTAGGTAATGGGACGATTAAGCCTGGAATTTTTTTTGGAATTATAGAAACTTATACATTCCTTTGAAAAATGCTGACAACCCATGAATAATGGATAATGGACAGTTAGATAAATAGATTTATTTATCCATCCATCTATCTATTCGTTTATAGTTAGATGAATGAATCTATTTATCTATCCATCCATCAATTCATAAATGGCGGCAGTTATCAAAAGAATAAATACGTTTCTTAATATTTTTTCAGACCCAATTGTTCAACAGATAAATAAACAAGAGAAATAGTTTAACCGTTGATTCATATAACTGTCCATTTACTTAATTCATGAATTAATAATTATAAATCAATGGTTACATAAATAAATCCATTCATCCATTCACAAATTGGCGCAATTTACCAAAAGAATAAACAATATTCCACGGTTCCCAAAACGTTCCCAGACTCAATTGACCCATTACCTATTTTTTATTTGTACTAAAGCAAATAATTAACAAACCGATCTATGTAGATTCCAATGTGATTTAAGATGACAACAAATATACTCTAAACATCATAATCCTGTGCACAAAGTGATCAGAAGATTTTACCAAAAACGTGCAGACATCTCAATATCAAAGTTTTTCATCGTAAAAGCATATAAATATTGATATCAAGCTTTTGTCCTTATCTCTGTTCTAGCATCAGAGTCAAACTAACAAAACCACTAGCTTATTGCCAGGGGTTCCGCAAAAATGCATCCCCGTTGTAATCCTAAAAGAAAAAAGATTAAAAAAGAGAAAGTGTTGTTAAAGGTGTAGAGACGGCATCTAGAATAAAATAAAAAACACGACTCTCACCATCAAGAAGTTTTTTCGACTACCGTTTGCCTCACAAGTAATTGATTTACAAACACCAAATGTGGTTGCGTACTGCGGGTTTTGGCTTATATCCATACTGTAATTCTAAAGCTGCAGACACAACAAAGAATTCTTGCTTTGATTATAAGATCGTACTTTTGCTTAGCTCTCCAACCCTAAAATACCAAAGCTTTAATTCTAAAAATATATAAATACAAAGATCAAAGCAATGAATGAATGAGAGAAACAAGATCAAAGCTTTGGTGTTCCAGAGTCAAAACGTTGAGCGGTGAAGAAAGGTCCTCGTTATATCCGCCAACAATTTTGATAAAAATCCTTCGAGAAAAAAACATTTATTCCAAAAAAATTGTAGCTTTAAAAATTCATAAAAATGATTGTGGGCAAAATTCTGTGTTTACTCTTCTTCTTTTTAACAAAATTACGTTCAAATTTCCATCTTAAGAACTGTAGAAGAAATAGGCTTTTGCGCAGCACTACTTTTAGTTCAATGCCGTAACGTGTGCTATTTTCTGCTTGTTGCATAGTGAAGCCAACATAGCAATGTTTTATGCCCACAACTGCCGTCAAGTGCAAGTTAAAAACATAAATAAATATTTTTTACTTAACATACACAATAGTTTACAGAGTTGTCATTTATAAAATTTTAAAACCTTTTACAATATTTGCTTGCGCCACTACTGGCAGCAGCCTACAGTTCTGAGTACTACAAACCACTGAAAAGTTTATTAATTTACTTCGGACCAGAGAAGAATTTTTTTAGTCATAAAACCCCAAGTTTACACAAAAAAAATTGGGAAAAGCGGAAATGGTTTTCATTGTAAAATTTCAATCCATAATCTTTGATGCAACCTAAACTACTACGCCACGTTAGCCTCTCTGCAACCATAAATGTCAATAATCAAATAAGACTTAATTGTATTACAAAATTCAATATTTGCATAAAATAAATAATATTTGTTAATTAAAGTAGATTTATAGACATATTCATACGTGTATGCTATATGAGCGTTATTGCCCACAACTGACGTCACACGCATCATTCCTAAAAATTGAGATCATTTGATCAATTCTCAATCAAGTTAAATGAATTTAACCTTATTTTGCATTTTTCACATAAAAATATCAATTTTAATTTAAAATAATTTAGCAACGCCACTGAACAATCCAATGATGGTCTTATAAAGGTTGAAATTAGTTACGGTATTTAAATTGTATATTCGTAATATAGTTTATAGCAAATGTGTTTTATTTGTTTAGTAAAAAAAAAACAAAAATTGAAATATTTTATCAACCTAAAAGATAAATTAAAAATGCTCCATTGACATAATAAATTAATAAAACTAATTCTTTCAACTTAAAATAATTAAAATACACTCTATCGACATAAAATATGACTATCTACCTAAAAATAAACTTTGATATAACAAAAATTGAAATATTCTATCATCAAAATTAACTAATAATACTCTGTCGACTTTGTTAACAACAAAGAAAACATTTAATCAATAACCAATGATTTTATGTTATTTAACCATAACTGGTTTTTGTTGTGTTAATCTAACCCCTTATAATTCTTTTTATTAGTACAAACAATAACAATTACTCATAAAATGTTGCAAATCATTAAATCCCCGAAATCGGTATTTAACTAATGTTAATAAATAAACCTAATTAGAACATTTCCACATCATTAATGTAGACATTATTTGACCTACACATAACTAACTTATCACTTATTTTTTATCAAAGTTCTGCACCTACACATTTTAATTACGTTTTATCAGAGCTCATTAGTACACGAAAATTTTGCTTGGTATTTGCTAATTTATTTGCGATTGAGTATAAATTGCTCCAATTTGATATGCAATATTTAAGTTATATTTTGTACTAAAGAAGAAAACATGAAAATATTTAAAATCGTTCTTATTCTCAGCATTTTGGGCGCAAGTCTTGCTGGTAAGTTAATAAAATTTAATTAATTCTTTTATTAAAATTTTGTTTAGCTTTGCCAGATGAGCATGCAGACAGAGCTGCTAGAGAATCTGCTAATTACAGAGTCGTTGAAAATTACTACAGCAGCAAATTCAGAGGTAAGTTAATTTAACTGAATTTACTTTTTCTAATATATCTTTAATTGAAACAGGAGCAATTAGAAGCGTTGTAGATTACTTAAGCAAAGTCAGCAATACATTCTCTCATATGCGTAAGTTAATTTAAAAATCCAAATTAGATTATTTTTAATTTGTATTGATTGTAGCTAAAGCAGCCGAACCACAAGTAGCAAGAGCACCAATTGTTAAAAGTGCTGCACCCGCCCCAGCACCAGTAAAGAAAGAAGAGAAAGCAGTACCAGCCCCAGCTCAAAAAGTAGTAAAGGCAGTACCAGCCTCAGCACCAGCACAAAAAGTTGTAAAAGCAGTACCAGCCCCAGCACAAAAAGTTGTAAAGGCAGTACCTGCTCCAGCCCCAGCGCAAAAAATTGTAAAGGCAGTACCAGCTCCAGCTCCAGTTCAAAAAGTTGTAAAAGCTGTACCAGCCCCAGCACCAGTTGCAGTAAATCCAATAGCTAAGGATCCAACTGTAGAAAAAGCAATAAAAAATAATGTTGCAGAAATTAAAGCTAAAATTGATGCCGTAGTACATTCAGCTGAAGCTAAACATGCTGAAGTTAAGGCCAATCCTGAAGTTGCCAAAGTAGTAAAAATGGTCAAGGAACATGTTGAAGCCCCAAAACACCATGAAGCTAAAGACCATCACGGACATGCTAAGACTCACCATGGTCATGCCAAAGCACATCACGCTGCCAAACACCACGGACACGCTAAAGCTCATCACGGACATGCTAAAGCTCATCATGCCGCTAAACATCACGGACACGCCAAGGCTCATCATGATAAGAAACATCATGCAGCTAAACACCACGGACATGCTAAAGTACATAATAGACATGCCAAAGCTCATCATGATAAGAAACACCACGCCGCCAAACATCACGGACATGCTAAAGCTCACCATGATAAGAAACATCATGCTGGCAAACATCACGGACATGTTAAAGCTCATCACAATAAGAAACATCACGCAGCTAAACATCATGGACATGCTAAAGTACATAACGTAAAGGCTCATCATGCTGCCAAACACCACGGACACGCTAAAGCCCATCACGGACATGCTAAAGCTCATCATGCCGCTAAACACCACGGACACGCCAAGACACATCATGATAAGAAACATCACGCCGCTAAACATCACGGAGACGCCAAGGCTCACCATGGGCACGCTAAGACTCATCATGCTACTAAACACCACGGACACGCCAAGGCTCACCATGATAAGAAACATCACGCAGCCAAACATCATGGCCACGTTAAGGCTCATCATGATGCCAAACACCACGGACACTCCAAAGCCCATCACGGTCATGCCAAGGCTCACCATGGTCATGCCAAGGCCCACCATGGTCATGCTAAAGCTCATCATGATGCCAAACATCACGGACACGCTAAGTCCCATCACGGTCATGCTAAAACCCACCACGGTCATGCCAAAACACATTAATTTTCTAATGGGTTATTTACTAAAGAACCAACCAAAAAAGCAAAGCACATTTTAACTGTATTATAAATAAAATGTTAATAAACTTTACTTAAAATATAATTCATCTTTATGATTAACCCATCTCCCACCACTGTATTTATTTAAAAAAACTAAATTCTATTAAAATGTTTATTAACCAACTTCAATGATCGATGCGTTTTATTAGAATGTGTCCTGCAAGTACAGAGTTATTATAAAAGTTTGAGATTATGTAACCATTTAATGTACGTTTGGTGTGCGTAAACAAAGTTGCCTATCTTAAGACTCAATGAGCGCGTACAAGATATTGTGAGCGGACCGCTCTTTAAGAGCGGACTGCTCTTAAAGAGCGGTTTTATGTGCAGTTTCCGGTATTTAGGTAGCAGTAGTTACCAACCATGTAAACAATCACCAACTACATAAACATAAAACTCCAAAATCTGACGTTTGATTATAATCAGTAATTATAACATATTTGTTATGCTGTTTATGTGATTTGTGTAAGTTGTGTATTAAATATGTTTATTATAAAAGGTAAGTAATAAAAACTCATAACAAACAAATTTGAATGACAATTACTGTTGTCAATTTTAAATTAACAGCTAATTCCCGCCGCTTCTAATCGAGCGCAAAAAAGAAAGCTCTTCAAAATGGCGACCTTCTGTCACAAGTCGGCAACGGTGAGCTGTCATTTTGTTGTTTATTTCCGGGAGCAACAAGTACCGCTCTAAAAGAGCGGTCCGCTCTTATGTTCCTGTACGCACCCATAGAACAACATCGAATATTCAAATTCATAATCCGGAAACTGCTGTCAAAACTCTGGAATCAATCCAGAATGGAATAAAGCCATTCCACATTATCAAACCGCCCATTCCTAAAGTAGGATTAAAGGTAAAATTAAAATATTCTCTTCATCTGTATACATCCTTATAACGTTGCTTGCAGACATTTATAAAGACACTGCACATTATTTAGTTCTGACAAGAACAAAATAAAATAGCAATAACTAGAAACTTGCAAAGTATACTCCCACCCGCTGTCAAAAACATGCTTTAAACTGCTAAGCACAACAATCTATCCCTCCTTTCCCCCGTTCGTAAGTCTAATGATGACTCCTTTTCTCTACTTTTACAAACACATTTATATAATAATTAAATAATATATTTAAAACAACCGTAACTAGTTTCTACATTTACAAGGGCATCATCGGACGGTGATACTGATAAGTATTTTGTAAATATTTTGGCAAGATGATACTTTTTTGACAACCCCCCACCCCCCAACAAACACACATAATTTGCAACCCCATCCCTCTTTTAATAGTAGACAAAGTGCTTGCAAATTGACCGCTGCAAATATTAGTGTTGCCAATCAAAGATGCCATGTGTGCCCGTGTGCTATGAAAATACCTAACTCGGCGCTTTTAGCTTTTAAAAATATATATCGTTACAGATCTTACTACTGTTAACAATTTATACTACTTTAAAACTTGTATAAAATATAAAATAATATCCCCCCCCCCCCTCATTGTTAATAATGCATTAAATAAGATATCCAAATGCGTTCTTATAATTAAAGAACTATTTCCCTCTTTTAAGATGATTGACCAGAGAACAAGAAACCAACCAATTAAAAAAAAACGACCGTTCACACTAAGCTGTTACAAAAATTTGACGTTCAAATATAAGTTTCCACATCTATTAATTAATAGCTTAACAAACGCACATAAATTAAAACTGATATTTTTTTTAGATTTGCCATTAATTCTCCACAATTGTATCCAATTGCAAATTTATAAATATTGCAATATTATGCAAAATGCTCATAATTATAAATATTATATTAGTTAGCTATAACAACAATCAAACCTAATGAGTGTCTATGTTATCAAACAAAAATGTTCTTATCGTCCACCACACCTAGATGGTTTTTTCGTTAAAGTTGTTAATATTGCTGGTATTCCTTAATGATAAACCTTGTTAAAATGCCTCTGGTCCAAAACAAGCATTTTTGCGTTATCATATTCACCTTTTTCTGTATGGAATTCAACAATGGCATCCCTTAATGAATAACAATACTCCTATAAATAAGAAGTCATCAATTAATCCTTAAAAGTCTAGTCTGATTACACAATGAGACTTGAACTCATTGTAACTTTAATACTAGGCTATCTGCATTTTGCAAGTGCTGGTAAGTAATTCGTTTATATTTATTTAATTTGTAAAAAAATATGTTAAATAGTTTACTTTAAATTAATTTAATTTTTTAGAAAACTTTATTAAGAAAAATAAAGGTTTGCCAGCAGATTTAAAATCGCAGAACAAGCACAAAAATGGTAAACAAATAAATCAAACTCTCAACAAATAAATTTAAACATTATATTTTAGATGACGAGGAAATGTTTCGACAATTTGACAAAATAGCGTCCAGCAAAAGATTGAGAGACATCGACAGCATCGACGATGACATTGTTGAAGATTCAAGTTCAAAATTCCGATATAAAGTAAGAGGTAAAGATCATTCCTTCGACATGAGTTGGGTATTTCAAAAAAGGCCGAGCTATTATGGCAACAACATACATCGCATACCAAAAGAATTTTTAAAAAAAGTTATTCAAAGTAAGTTATGATATAAAATAAAATATTAGTACTAATTTAAAATTTTAGATGCTCTATGCAGATGGACAAGATATATTAACATCTGGAAAGCAATATTAGCTTCAAATAATTGCGATTATTGCAACAAAAGTACAACAGAAAAACAACAAAATATCACAACATCTGAACCATCGCCTGCAACAGTTGACAATGGAAATTCAATTAAAACAACAACAACAAAAACAGAAACAGAAGCAACGTCTGTAACAGATAAAAATGGAAATATTGTCACCAAAACAACAGAAGCTACTAAAACAGAAACTCCTGTAACAGATGAGAATGGTCATACTGTCACGAAAACAACTGAAGCTCCTGTCACAGATGAGAATGGTCATACTGTCACGAAAACAACTGAAGCTCCTGTAACAGATGAGAATGGTCATACTGTCACGAAAACAACTGAAGCTCCTGTCACAGATGAGAATGGTCATACTGTCACGAAAACAACTGAAGCTCCTGTAACAGATGAGAATGGTCATACTGTCACGAAAACAACTGAAGCTCCTGTCACAGATGAGAATGGTCATACTGTCACGAAAACAACTGAAGCTCCCGTAACAGATGAGAATGGTCATACTGTCACAAAAACAACTGAAGCTCCTGTCACAAATGAGAATGGTCATACTGTCACTAAAACAACAGAAGCTCCTGTAACAGATGAGAATGGTCATACTGTCACAAAAACAACTGAAGCTCCTGTCACAGATGAGAATGGTCATACTGTCACGAAAACAACTGAAGCTCCTGTCACAGATGAGAATGGTCATACTGTCACGAAAACAACTGAAGCTCCTGTCACAGATGAGAATGGTCATACTGTCACTAAAACAACAGAATCTCCTGTAACAGATGAGAATGGTCATACTGTCACAAAAACAACTGAAGCTCCTGTCACAGATGAGAATGGTCATACTGTCACAAAAACAACTGAAGCTCCTGTCACAGATGAGAATGGTCATACTGTCACGAAAACAACTGAAGCTCCTGTCACAGATGAGAATGGTCATACTGTCACTAAAACAACTGAAGCTCCTGTCACAGATGAGAATGGTCATACTGTCACTAAAACAACTGAAGCTCCTGTAACAGATGAGAATGGTCATACTGTCACTAAAACATCTGAAGCTCCTGTCACAGATGAGAATGGTCATACTGTCACTAAAACAACTGAAGCTCCTGTCACAGATGAGAATGGTCATACTGTCACGAAAACAACTGAAGCTCCTGTCACAGATGAGAATGGTCATACTGTCACTAAAACAACTGAAGCTCCTGTCACAGATGAGAATGGTCATACTGTCACTAAAACAACTGAAGCTCCTGTAACAGATGAGAATGGTCATACTGTCACTAAAACATCTGAAGCTCCTGTCACAGATGAGAATGGTCATACTGTCACTAAAACAACTGAAGCTCCTGTCACAGATGAGAATGGTCATACTGTCACGAAAACAACTAAAGCTCCTGTCACAGATGAGAATGGTCATACTGTCACGAAAACAACTGAAACTCCTGTCACAGATGAGAATGGTCATACTGTCACGAAAACAACTGAAGCTCCTGTAACAGATGAGAATGGTCATACTGTCACGAAAACAACTGAAGCTCCTGTCACAGATGAGAATGGTCATACTGTCACGAAAACAACTGAAGCTCCTGTCACAGATGAGAATGGTCATACTGTCACTAAAACAACTGAAGCTCCTGTAACGGATGAGAATGGTCATACTGTCACGAAAACAACTGCAGCTCCTGTCACAGATAAGAATGGTCATACTGTCACTAAAACAACTGAAGCTCCTGTCACAGATGAGAATGGTCATACTGTCACGAAAACAACTGAAGCTCCTGTCACAGATGAGAATGGTCATACTGTCACTAAAACAACTGAAGCTCCTGTCACAGATGAGAATGGTCATACTGTCACTAAAACAACTGAAGCTCCTGTAACAGATGAGAATGGTCATACTGTCACTAAAACATCTGAAGCTCCTGTCACAGATGAGAATGGTCATACTGTCACTAAAACAACTGAAGCTCCTGTCACAGATGAGAATGGTCATACTGTCACGAAAACAACTAAAGCTCCTGTCACAGATGAGAATGGTCATACTGTCACGAAAACAACTGAAGCTCCTGTCACAGATGAGAATGGTCATACTGTCACGAAAACAACTGAAGCTCCTGTAACAGATGAGAATGGTCATACTGTCACGAAAACAACTGAAGCTCCTGTCACAGATGAGAATGGTCATACTGTCACGAAAACAACTGAAGCTCCTGTCACAGATGAGAATGGTCATACTGTCACTAAAACAACTGAAGCTCCTGTAACGGATGAGAATGGTCATACTGTCACGAAAACAACTGCAGCTCCTGTCACAGATGAGAATGGTCATACTGTCACGAAAACAACTGAAGCTCCTGTCACAGATGAGAATGGTCATACTGTCACGAAAACAACAGAAGCTCCTGTCACAGATGAGAATGGTCATACTGTCACAAAAACAACTGAAGCTCCTGTAACAGATGAGAATGGTCATACTGTCACGAAAACAACTGAAGCTCCTGTCACAGATGAGAATGGTCATACTGTCACTAAAACAACTGAAGCTCCTGTAACGGATGAGAATGGTCATACTGTCACGAAAACAACTGCAGCTCCTGTCACAGATGAGAATGGTCATACTGTCACTAAAACAACTGAAGCTCCTGTAACGGATGAGAATGGTCATACTGTCACGAAAACAACAGAAGCTCCTGTCACAGATGAGAATGGTCATACTGTCACGAAAACAACTGAAGCTCCTGTAACAGATGAGAATGGTCATACTGTCACGAAAACAACTGAAGCTCCTGTCACAGATGAGAATGGTCATACTGTCACTAAAACAACTGAAGCTCCTGTAACGGATGAGAATGGTCATACTGTCACGAAAACAACTGCAGCTCCTGTCACAGATGAGAATGGTCATACTGTCACTAAAACAACTGAAGCTCCTGTAACAGATGAGAATGGTCATACTGTCACGAAAACAACTGAAGCTCCTGTCACAGATGAGAATGGTCATACTGTCACGAAAACAACTGAAGCTCCTGTAACAGATGAGAATGGTCATACTGTCACGAAAACAACTGAAGCTCCTGTCACAGATGAGAATGGTCATACTGTCACGAAAACAACTGAAGCTCCTGTAACAGATGAGAATGGTCATACTGTCACGAAAACAACTGAAGCTCCTGTAACAGATGAGAATGGTCATACTGTCACGAAAACAACTGAAGCTCCTGTCACAGATGAGAATGGTCATACTGTCACTAAAACAACTGAAGCTCCTGTAACAGATGAGAATGGTCATACTGTCACTAAAACATCTGAAGCTCCTGTCACAGATGAGAATGGTCATACTGTCACTAAAACAACTGAAGCTCCTGTCACAGATGAGAATGGTCATACTGTCACGAAAACAACTAAAGCTCCTGTCACAGATGAGAATGGTCATACTGTCACGAAAACAACTGAAACTCCTGTCACAGATGAGAATGGTCATACTGTCACGAAAACAACTGAAGCTCCTGTAACAGATGAGAATGGTCATACTGTCACGAAAACAACTGAAGCTCCTGTCACAGATGAGAATGGTCATACTGTCACGAAAACAACTGAAGCTCCTGTCACAGATGAGAATGGTCATACTGTCACTAAAACAACTGAAGCTCCTGTAACGGATGAGAATGGTCATACTGTCACGAAAACAACTGCAGCTCCTGTCACAGATAAGAATGGTCATACTGTCACTAAAACAACTGAAGCTCCTGTCACAGATGAGAATGGTCATACTGTCACGAAAACAACTGAAGCTCCTGTCACAGATGAGAATGGTCATACTGTCACTAAAACAACTGAAGCTCCTGTCACAGATGAGAATGGTCATACTGTCACTAAAACAACTGAAGCTCCTGTAACAGATGAGAATGGTCATACTGTCACTAAAACATCTGAAGCTCCTGTCACAGATGAGAATGGTCATACTGTCACTAAAACAACTGAAGCTCCTGTCACAGATGAGAATGGTCATACTGTCACGAAAACAACTAAAGCTCCTGTCACAGATGAGAATGGTCATACTGTCACGAAAACAACTGAAGCTCCTGTCACAGATGAGAATGGTCATACTGTCACGAAAACAACTGAAGCTCCTGTAACAGATGAGAATGGTCATACTGTCACGAAAACAACTGAAGCTCCTGTCACAGATGAGAATGGTCATACTGTCACGAAAACAACTGAAGCTCCTGTCACAGATGAGAATGGTCATACTGTCACTAAAACAACTGAAGCTCCTGTAACGGATGAGAATGGTCATACTGTCACGAAAACAACTGCAGCTCCTGTCACAGATGAGAATGGTCATACTGTCACGAAAACAACTGAAGCTCCTGTCACAGATGAGAATGGTCATACTGTCACGAAAACAACAGAAGCTCCTGTCACAGATGAGAATGGTCATACTGTCACAAAAACAACTGAAGCTCCTGTAACAGATGAGAATGGTCATACTGTCACGAAAACAACTGAAGCTCCTGTCACAGATGAGAATGGTCATACTGTCACTAAAACAACTGAAGCTCCTGTAACGGATGAGAATGGTCATACTGTCACGAAAACAACTGCAGCTCCTGTCACAGATGAGAATGGTCATACTGTCACTAAAACAACTGAAGCTCCTGTAACGGATGAGAATGGTCATACTGTCACGAAAACAACAGAAGCTCCTGTCACAGATGAGAATGGTCATACTGTCACGAAAACAACTGAAGCTCCTGTAACAGATGAGAATGGTCATACTGTCACGAAAACAACTGAAGCTCCTGTCACAGATGAGAATGGTCATACTGTCACTAAAACAACTGAAGCTCCTGTAACGGATGAGAATGGTCATACTGTCACGAAAACAACTGCAGCTCCTGTCACAGATGAGAATGGTCATACTGTCACTAAAACAACTGAAGCTCCTGTAACAGATGAGAATGGTCATACTGTCACGAAAACAACTGAAGCTCCTGTCACAGATGAGAATGGTCATACTGTCACGAAAACAACTGAAGCTCCTGTAACAGATGAGAATGGTCATACTGTCACGAAAACAACTGAAGCTCCTGTCACAGATGAGAATGGTCATACTGTCACGAAAACAACTGAAGCTCCTGTAACAGATGAGAATGGTCATACTGTCACGAAAACAACTGAAGCTCCTGTAACAGATGAGAATGGTCATACTGTCACGAAAACAACTGAAGCTCCTGTCACAGATGAGAATGGTCATACTGTCACTAAAACAACTGAAGCTCCTGTAACGGATGAGAATGGTCATACTGTCACGAAAACAACTGCAGCTCCTGTCACAGATGAGAATGGTCATACTGTCACTAAAACAACTGAAGCTCCTGTAACAGATGAGAATGGTCATACTGTCACGAAAACAACTGAAGCTCCTGTCACAGATGAGAATGGTCATACTGTCACTAAAACAACTGAAGCTCCTGTAACGGATGAGAATGGTCATACTGTCACGAAAACAACTGCAGCTCCTGTCACAGATGAGAATGGTCATACTGTCACTAAAACAACTGAAGCTCCTGTAACGGATGAGAATGGTCATACTGTCACGAAAACAACTGAAGCTCCTGTAACAGATGAGAATGGTCATACTGTCACGAAAACAACTGAAGCTCCTGTCACAGATGAGAATGGTCATACTGTCACTAAAACAACTGAAGCTCCTGTAACGGATGAGAATGGTCATACTGTCACGAAAACAACTGCAGCTCCTGTCACAGATGAGAATGGTCATACTGTCACGAAAACAACTGAAGCTCCTGTCACAGATGAGAATGGTCATACTGTCACGAAAACAACTGAAGCTCCTGTAACGGATGAGAATGGTCATACTGTCACGAAAACAACTGCAGCTCCTGTCACAGATGAGAATGGTCATACTGTCACTAAAACAACTGAAGCTCCTGTCACAGATGAGAATGGTCATACTGTTACTAAAACAACTGAAGCTCCTGTAACAGATGAGAATGGTCATACTGTCACTAAAACAACTGAAGCTCCTGTCACAGATGAGAATGGTCATACTGTCACAAAAACAACTGCAGCTCCTGTCACAGATGAGAATGGTCATACTGTCACGAAAACAACTGAAGCTCCTGTAACAGATGAGAATGGTCATACTGTCACTAAAACAACTGAAGCTCCTGTCACAGATGAGAATGGTCATACTGTTACTAAAACAACTGAAGCTCCTGTAACGGATGAGAATGGTCATACTGTCACGAAAACAACTGCAGCTCCTGTCACAGATGAGAATGGTCATACTGTCACGAAAACAACTGAAGCTCCTGTCACAGATGAGAATGGTCATACTGTCACGAAAACAACTGAAGCTCCTGTAACAGATGAGAATGGTCATACTGTCACGAAAACAACTGAAGCTCCTGTAACGGATGAGAATGGTCATACTGTCACGAAAACAACTGCAGCTCCTGTCACAGATGAGAATGGTCATACTGTCACGAAAACAACTGAAGCTCCTGTAACAGATGAGAATGGTCATACTGTCACGAAAACAACTGAAGCTCCTGTAACGGATGAGAATGGTCATACTGTCACGAAAACAACTGAAGCTCCTGTCACAGATGAGAATGGTCATACTGTCACGAAAACAACTGAAGCTCCTGTAACAGATGAGAATGGTCATACTGTCACGAAAACAACTGAAGCTCCTGTCACAGATGAGAATGGTCATACTGTTACTAAAACAACTGAAGCTCCTGTAACAGATGAGAATGGTCATACTGTCACTAAAACAACTGAAGCTCCTGTCACAGATGAGAACGGTCATACTGTTACTAAAACAACTGAAGCTCCTGTAACAGATGAGAATGGTCATACTGTCACGAAAACAACTGAAGCTCCTGTAACAGATGAGAATGGTCATACTGTCACGAAAACAACTGAAGCTCCTGTAACGGATGAGAATGGTCATACTGTCACGAAAACAACTGAAGCTCCTGTAACGGATGAGAATGGTCATACTGTCACGAAAACAACTGAAGCTCCTGTCACAGATGAGAATGGTCATACTGTCACGAAAACAACTGAAGCTCCTGTAACAGATGAGAATGGTCATACTGTCACGAAAACAACTGAAGCTCCTGTAACGGATGAGAATGGTCATACTGTCACGAAAACAACTGAAGCTCCTGTCACAGATGAGAATGGTCATACTGTCACGAAAACAACTGAAGCTCCTGTAACAGATGAGAATGGTCATACTGTCACAAAAACAACTGAAGCTCCTGTCACAGATGAGAATGGTCATACTGTTACTAAAACAACTGAAGCTCCTGTAACAGATGAGAATGGTCATACTGTCACTAAAACAACTGAAGCTCCTGTCACAGATGAGAACGGTCATACTGTTACTAAAACAACTGAAGCTCCTGTAACAGATGAGAATGGTCATACTGTCACGAAAACAACTGCAGCTCCTGTCACAGATGAGAATGGTCATACTGTCACGAAAACAACTGAAGCTCCTGTAACGGATGAGAATGGTCATACTGTCACGAAAACAACTGCAGCTCCTGTCACAGATGAGAATGGTCATACTGTCACGAAAACAACTGAAGCTCCTGTAACAGATGAGAATGGTCATACTGTCACGAAAACAACTGAAGCTCCTGTCACAGATGAGAATGGTCATACTGTTACTAAAACAACTGAAGCTCCTGTAACAGATGAGAATGGTCATACTGTCACTAAAACAACTGAAGCTCCTGTCACAGATGAGAATGGTCATACTGTTACTAAAACAACTGAAGCTCCTGTAACAGATGAGAATGGTCATACTGTCACGAAAACAACTGCAGCTCCTGTCACAGATGAGAATGGTCATACTGTCACGAAAACAACTGAAGCTCCTGTAACGGATGAGAATGGTCATACTGTCACGAAAACAACTGCAGCTCCTGTCACAGATGAGAATGGTCATACTGTCACGAAAACAACTGAAGCTCCTGTCACAGATGAGAATGGTCATACTGTCACGAAAACAACTGAAGCTCCTGTAACAGATGAGAATGGTCATACTGTCACGAAAACAACTGAAGCTCCTGTCACAGATGAGAATGGTCATACTGTCACTAAAACAACTGAAGCTCCTGTAACGGATGAGAATGGTCATACTGTCACGAAAACAACTGAAGCTCCTGTCACAGATGAGAATGGTCATACTGTCACTAAAACAACTGAAGCTCCTGTAACGGATGAGAATGGTCATACTGTCACGAAAACAACTGCAGCTCCTGTCACAGATGAGAATGGTCATACTGTCACGAAAACAACAGAAGCTCCTGTCACAGATGAGAATGGTCATACTGTCACGAAAACAACTGAAGCTCCTGTAACGGATGAGAATGGTCATACTGTCACGAAAACAACTGCAGCTCCTGTCACAGATGAGAATGGTCATACTGTCACGAAAACAACAGAAGCTCCTGTCACAGATGAGAATGGTCATACTGTCACGAAAACAACTGAAGCTCCTGTCACAGATGAGAATGGTCATACTGTCACTAAAACAACTGAAGCTCCTGTAACGGATGAGAATGGTCATACTGTCACGAAAACAACTGCAGCTCCTGTCACAGATGAGAATGGTCATACTGTCACGAAAACAACAGAAGCTCCTGTCACAGATGAGAATGGTCATACTGTCACGAAAACAACTGAAGCTCCTGTAACAGATGAGAATGGTCATACTGTCACGAAAACAACTGAAGCTCCTGTCACAGATGAGAATGGTCATACTGTCACTAAAATAACTGAAGCTCCTGTCACAGATGAGAATGGTCATACTGTCACGAAAACAACTGAAGCTCCTGTCACAGATGAGAATGGTCATACTGTCACGAAAACAACTGAAGCTCCTGTAACAGATGAGAATGGTCATACTGTCACGAAAACAACTGAAGCTCCTGTCACAGATGAAAATGGTCATACTGTCACTAAAACAACTGAAGCTCCTGTAACAGATGAGAATGGTCATACTGTCACTAAAACAACTGAAGCTCCTGTAACAGATGAGAATGGTCATAATGTCACGAAAACAACTGAAGCTCCTGTCACAGATGAGAATGGTCATACTGTCACAAAAACAACTGAAGCTCCTGTAACAGATGAGAATGGTCATACTGTCACTAAAACAACTGAAGCTCCTGTAACGGATGAGAATGGTCATACTGTCACGAAAACAACTGCAGCTCCTGTCACAGATGAGAATGGTCATACTGTCACGAAAACAACAGAAGCTCCTGTCACAGATGAGAATGGTCATACTGTCACGAAAACAACTGAAGCTCCTGTAACGGATGAGAATGGTCATACTGTCACGAAAACAACTGCAGCTCCTGTCACAGATGAGAATGGTCATACTGTCACGAAAACAACAGAAGCTCCTGTCACAGATGAGAATGGTCATACTGTCACGAAAACAACTGAAGCTCCTGTCACAGATGAGAATGGTCATACTGTCACTAAAACAACTGAAGCTCCTGTAACGGATGAGAATGGTCATACTGTCACGAAAACAACTGCAGCTCCTGTCACAGATGAGAATGGTCATACTGTCACGAAAACAACAGAAGCTCCTGTCACAGATGAGAATGGTCATACTGTCACGAAAACAACTGAAGCTCCTGTAACAGATGAGAATGGTCATACTGTCACGAAAACAACTGAAGCTCCTGTCACAGATGAGAATGGTCATACTGTCACTAAAATAACTGAAGCTCCTGTCACAGATGAGAATGGTCATACTGTCACGAAAACAACTGAAGCTCCTGTCACAGATGAGAATGGTCATACTGTCACGAAAACAACTGAAGCTCCTGTAACAGATGAGAATGGTCATACTGTCACGAAAACAACTGAAGCTCCTGTCACAGATGAAAATGGTCATACTGTCACTAAAACAACTGAAGCTCCTGTAACAGATGAGAATGGTCATACTGTCACTAAAACAACTGAAGCTCCTGTAACAGATGAGAATGGTCATAATGTCACGAAAACAACTGAAGCTCCTGTCACAGATGAGAATGGTCATACTGTCACAAAAACAACTGAAGCTCCTGTAACAGATGAGAATGGTCATACTGTCACTAAAACAACTGAAGCTCCTGTCACAGATGAGAATGGTCATACTGTCACTAAAACAACTGAAGCTCCAGTAACAGATGAGAATGGTCATACTGTCACGAAAACAACTGAAGCTCCTGTCACAGATGAGAATGGTCATACTGTCACGAAAACAACTGAAGCTCCTGTAACAGATGAGAATGGTCATACTGTCACTAAAACAACTGAAGCTCCTGTAACAGATGAGAATGGTCATACTGTCACGAGAACAACTGAAGCTCCTGTCACAGATGAGAATGGTCATACTGTCACTAAAACAACTGAAGCACCTGTAACGGATGAGAATGGTCATACTGTCACGAAAACAACTGCAGCTCCTGTCACAGATGAGAATGGTCATACTGTCACTAGAACAACTGAAGCTCCTGTAACAGATGAAAATGGTCATACTGTCACGAAAACAACTGAAGCTCCTGTAACAGATGAGAATGGTCATACTGTCACGAAAACAACTGAAGCTCCTGTCACAGATGAGAATGGTCATACTGTCACTAAAACAACTGAAGCTCCTGTCACAGATGAGAATGGTCATACTGTTACTAAAACAACAGAAGCTCCTGTCACAGATGAGAATGGTCATACTGTCACGAGAACAACTGAAGCTCCTGTCACAGATGAGAATGGTCATACTGTCACTAGAACAACTGAAGCTCCTGTAACAGATGAAAATGGTCATACTGTCACGAAAACAACTGAAGCTCCTGTAACAGATGAGAATGGTCATACTGTCACTAAAACAACTGAAGCTCCAGTAACAGATGAGAATGGTCATACTGTCACTAAAACAACTGAAGCTCCTGTCACAGATGAGAATGGTCATACTGTCACTAAAACAACTGAAGCTCCTGTCACAGATGAGAATGGTCATACTGTCACGAAAACAACTGAAGCTCCAGTAACAGATGAGAATGGTCATACTGTCACAAAAACATCTGAAGCTCCTGTCACAGATGAAAATGGTCATACTGTCACTAAAACAACAGAAGCTCCTGTCACAGATGAGAATGGTCATACTGTCACTAAAACAACAGAAACTCCTGTAACAGATGAGAATGGTCATACTGTCACTAAAACAACTGAAGCTCCTGTCACAGATGAGAATGGTCATACTGTCACGAAAACAACTAAAGCTCCTGTCACAGATGAGAATGGTCATACTGTCACTAAAACAACTGAAGCTCCTGTCACAGATGAGAATGGTCATACTGTCACGAAAACAACTGAAGCTCCCGTAACAGATGAGAATGGTCATACTGTCACAAAAACAACTGAAGCTCCTGTCACAGATGAGAATGGTCATACTGTCACTAAAACAACAGAAGCTCCTGTAACGGATGAGAATGGTCATACTGTCACGAAAACAACTGCAGCTCCTGTCACAGATGAGAATGGTCATACTGTCACTAAAACAACTGAAGCTCCTGTAACGGATGAGAATGGTCATACTGTCACAAAAACAACAGAAGCTCCTGTCACAGATGAGAATGGTCATACTGTCACGAAAACAACTGAAGCTCCTGTCACAGATGAGAATGGTCATACTGTCACTAAAACAACAGAATCTCCTGTAACAGATGAGAATGGTCATACTGTCACAAAAACAACTGAAGCTCCTGTCACAGATGAGAATGGTCATACTGTCACAAAAACAACTGAAGCTCCTGTCACAGATGAGAATGGTCATACTGTCACGAAAACAACTGAAGCTCCTGTCACAGATGAGAATGGTCATACTGTCACTAAAACAACTGAAGCTCCAGTAACAGATGAGAATGGTCATACTGTCACAAAAACAACTGAAGCTCCTGTCACAGATGAGAATGGTCATACTGTCACGAAAACAACTGAAGCTCCAGTAACAGATGAGAATGGTCATACTGTCACGAAAACAACTGAAGCTCCTGTCACAGATGAAAATGGTCATACTGTCACGAAAACAACTAAAGCTCCAGTAACAGATGAGAATGGTCATACTGTCACGAAAACAACTGAAGCTCCCGTAACAGATGAGAATGGTCATACTGTCACAAAAACAACTGAAGCTCCTGTCACAGATGAGAATGGTCATACTGTCACTAAAACAACTGAAACTCCTGTCACAGATGAGAATGGTCATACTGTCACGAAAACAACTGAAGCTCCTGTAACAGATGAGAATGGTCATACTGTCACGAAAACAACTGAAGCTCCCGTAACAGATGAGAATGGTCATACTGTCACAAAAACAACTGAAGCTCCTGTCACAGATGAGAATGGTCATACTGTCACGAAAACAACTGAAGCTCCTGTAACAGATGAGAATGGTCATACTGTCACGAAAACAACTGAAGCTCCTGTAACGGATGAGAATGGTCATACTGTCACGAAAACAACTGCAGCTCCTGTCACAGATGAGAATGGTCATACTGTCACTAAAACAACTGAAGCTCCTGTCACAGATGAGAATGGTCATACTGTCACGAAAACAACTGAAGCTCCAGTAACAGATGAGAATGGTCATACTGTCACGAAAACAACTGAAGCTCCTGTCACAGATGAAAATGGTCATACTGTCACGAAAACAACTAAAGCTCCAGTAACAGATGAGAATGGTCATACTGTCACGAAAACAACTGAAGCTCCCGTAACAGATGAGAATGGTCATACTGTCACAAAAACAACTGAAGCTCCTGTCACAGATGAGAATGGTCATACTGTCACGAAAACAACTGAAGCTCCTGTAACAGATGAGAATGGTCATACTGTCACGAAAACAACTGAAGCTCCTGTAACGGATGAGAATGGTCATACTGTCACGAAAACAACTGCAGCTCCTGTCACAGATGAGAATGGTCATACTGTCACGAAAACAACTGCAGCTCCTGTCACAGATGAGAATGGTCATACTGTCACGAAAACAACTGAAGCTCCTGTAACGGATGAGAATGGTCATACTGTCACGAAAACAACTGCAGTTCCTGTCACAGATGAGAATGGTCATACTGTCACTAAAACAACTGAAGCTCCTGTCACAGATGAGAATGGTCATACTGTCACGAAAACAACTGAAGCTCCTGTCACAGATGAGAATGGTCATACTGTCACTAAAACAACTGAAGCTCCTGTCACAGATGAGAATGGTCATACTGTCACGAAAACAACTGAAGCTCCTGTAACGGATGAGAATGGTCATACTGTCACGAAAACAACTGCAGCTCCTGTCACAGATGAGAATGGTCATACTGTCACTAAAACAACTGAAGCTGTTGTCACAGATGAGAATGGTCATACTGTCACTAAAACAACTGAAGCTCCTGTAACGGATGAGAATGGTCATACTGTCACGAAAACAACTGCAGCTCCTGTCACAGATGAGAATGGTCATACTGTCACGAAAACAACTGAAGCTCCTGTAACGGATGAGAATGGTCATACTGTCACGAAAACAACTGCAGCTCCTGTCACAGATGAGAATGGTCATACTGTCACGAAAACAACTGCAGCTCCTGTCACAGATGAGAATGGTCATACTGTCACGAAAACAACTGAAGCTCCTGTAACGGATGAGAATGGTCATACTGTCACGAAAACAACTGCAGCTCCTGTCACAGATGAGAATGGTCATACTGTCACTAAAACAACTGAAGCTCCTGTCACAGATGAGAATGGTCATACTGTCACGAAAACAACTGAAGCTCCTGTAACGGATGAGAATGGTCATACTGTCACGAAAACAACTGCAGCTCCTGTCACAGATGAGAATGGTCATACTGTCACTAAAACAACTGAAGCTGTTGTCACAGATGAGAATAGTCATACTGTCACTAAAACAACTGAAGCTCCTGTCACAGATGAAAATGGTCATACTGTCACGAAAACAACTGAAGCTCCTGTCACAGATGAGAATGGTCATACTGTCACTAAAACAACTGAAGCTCCTGTCACAGATGAGAATGGTCATACTGTCACTAAAACAACTGAAGCTCCTGTCACAGATGAAAATGGTCATACTGTCACGAAAACAACTGAAGCTCCTGTCACAGATGAGAATGGTCATACTGTCACAAAAACAACTGAAGCTCCTGTCACAGATGAGAATGGTCATACTGTCACGAAAACAACTGAAGCTCCTGTCACAGATGAGAATGGTCATACTGTCACTAAAACAACTGAAGCTCCTGTCACAGATGAGAATGGTCATACTGTCACTAAAACAACTGAAGCTCCTGTCACAGATGAAAATGGTCATACTGTCACGAAAACAACTGAAGCTCCTGTCACAGATGAGAATGGTCATACTGTCACTAAAACAACTGAAGCTCCTGTAACAGATGAGAATGGTCATACTGTCACGAAAACAACTGAAGCTCCTGTAACGGATGAGAATGGTCATACTGTCACGAAAACAACTGCAGCTCCTGTCACAGATGAGAATGGTCATACTGTCACGAAAACAACTGCAGCTCCTGTCACAGATGAGAATGGTCATACTGTCACGAAAACAACTGAAGCTCCTGTAACGGATGAGAATGGTCATACTGTCACGAAAACAACTGCAGTTCCTGTCACAGATGAGAATGGTCATACTGTCACTAAAACAACTGAAGCTCCTGTCACAGATGAGAATGGTCATACTGTCACGAAAACAACTGAAGCTCCTGTCACAGATGAGAATGGTCATACTGTCACTAAAACAACTGAAGCTCCTGTCACAGATGAGAATGGTCATACTGTCACGAAAACAACTGAAGCTCCTGTAACGGATGAGAATGGTCATACTGTCACGAAAACAACTGCAGCTCCTGTCACAGATGAGAATGGTCATACTGTCACTAAAACAACTGAAGCTGTTGTCACAGATGAGAATGGTCATACTGTCACTAAAACAACTGAAGCTCCTGTAACGGATGAGAATGGTCATACTGTCACGAAAACAACTGCAGCTCCTGTCACAGATGAGAATGGTCATACTGTCACGAAAACAACTGAAGCTCCTGTAACGGATGAGAATGGTCATACTGTCACGAAAACAACTGCAGCTCCTGTCACAGATGAGAATGGTCATACTGTCACGAAAACAACTGCAGCTCCTGTCACAGATGAGAATGGTCATACTGTCACGAAAACAACTGAAGCTCCTGTAACGGATGAGAATGGTCATACTGTCACGAAAACAACTGCAGCTCCTGTCACAGATGAGAATAGTCATACTGTCACTAAAACAACTGAAGCTCCTGTCACAGATGAGAATGGTCATACTGTCACGAAAACAACTGAAGCTCCTGTAACGGATGAGAATGGTCATACTGTCACGAAAACAACTGCAGCTCCTGTCACAGATGAGAATGGTCATACTGTCACTAAAACAACTGAAGCTGTTGTCACAGATGAGAATGGTCATACTGTCACTAAAACAACTGAAGCTCCTGTAACGGATGAGAATGGTCATACTGTCACGAAAACAACTGCAGCTCCTGTCACAGATGAGAATGGTCATACTGTCACGAAAACAACTGAAGCTCCTGTAACGGATGAGAATGGTCATACTGTCACGAAAACAACTGCAGCTCCTGTCACAGATGAGAATGGTCATACTGTCACGAAAACAACTGCAGCTCCTGTCACAGATGAGAATGGTCATACTGTCACGAAAACAACTGAAGCTCCTGTAACGGATGAGAATGGTCATACTGTCACGAAAACAACTGCAGCTCCTGTCACAGATGAGAATGGTCATACTGTCACGAAAACAACTGCAGCTCCTGTCACAGATGAGAATGGTCATACTGTCACGAAAACAACTGAAGCTCCTGTAACGGATGAGAATGGTCATACTGTCACGAAAACAACTGCAGCTCCTGTCACAGATGAGAATGGTCATACTGTCACTAAAACAACTGAAGCTCCTGTCACAGATGAGAATGGTCATACTGTCACGAAAACAACTGAAGCTCCTGTAACGGATGAGAATGGTCATACTGTCACGAAAACAACTGCAGCTCCTGTCACAGATGAGAATGGTCATACTGTCACTAAAACAACTGAAGCTGTTGTCACAGATGAGAATGGACATACTGTCACTAAAACAACTGAAGCTCCTGTCACAGATGAAAATGGTCATACTGTCACGAAAACAACTGAAGCTCCTGTCACAGATGAGAATGGTCATACTGTCACTAAAACAACTGAAGCTCCTGTCACAGATGAGAATGGTCATACTGTCACTAAAACAACTGAAGCTCCTGTCACAGATGAAAATGGTCATACTGTCACGAAAACAACTGAAGCTCCTGTCACAGATGAGAATGGTCATACTGTCACAAAAACAACTGAAGCTCCTGTCACAGATGAGAATGGTCATACTGTCACGAAAACAACTGAAGCTCCTGTCACAGATGAGAATGGTCATACTGTCACTAAAACAACTGAAGCTCCTGTCACAGATGAGAATGGTCATACTGTCACTAAAACAACTGAAGCTCCTGTCACAGATGAAAATGGTCATACTGTCACGAAAACAACTGAAGCTCCTGTCACAGATGAGAATGGTCATACTGTCACTAAAACAACTGAAGCTCCTGTAACAGATGAGAATGGTCATACTGTCACGAAAACAACTGAAGCTCCTGTAACGGATGAGAATGGTCATACTATCACGAAAACAACTAAAGCTCCTGTCACAGATGAGAATGGTCATACTGTCACGAAAACAACTGAAGCTCCTGTCACAGATGAGAATGGTCATACTGTCACTAAAACAACTGAAACTCCTGTCACAGATGAGAATGGTCATACTGTCACTAAAACAACTGAAGCTCCTGTCACAGATGAGAATGGTCATACTGTCACAAAAACAACTGAAGCTCCTGTCACAGATGAGAATGGTCATACTGTCACGAAAACAACTGAAGCTCCTGTAACGGATGAGAATGGTCATACTGTCACGAAAACAACTGAAGCTCCTGTCACAGATGAAAATGGTCATACTGTCACGAAAACAACTGAAGCTCCTGTCACAGATGAGAATGGTCATACTGTCACTAAAACAACTGAAGCTCCTGTCACAGATGAGAATGGTCATACTGTCACTAAAACAACTGAAGCTCCAGTAACAGATGAGAATGGTCATACTGTCACTAAAACAACTGAAGCTCCAGTAACAGATGAGAATGGTCATACTGTCACTAAAACAACTGAAGCTCCTGTAACAGATGAGAATGGTCATACTGTCACGAAAACAACTGAAGCTCCTGTCACAGATGAGAATGGTCAAACTGTCACGAAAACAACTAAAGCTCCTGTCACAGATGAGAATGGTCATACTGTCACTAAAACAACTAAAGCTCCTGTAACAGATGAGAATGGTCATACTGTCACGAAAACAACTGAAGCTCCTGTAACGGATGAGAATGGTCATACTGTCACGAAAACAACTGCAGCTCCTGTCACAGATGAGAATGGTCATACTGTCACGAAAACAACTGAAGCTCCTGTCACAGATGAGAATGGTCATACTGTCACTAAAACAACTGAAGCTCCTGTCACAGATGAGAATGGTCATACTGTCACGAAAACAACTGAAGCTCCTGTCACAGATGAGAATGGTCATACTGTTACTAAAACAACTGAAGCTCCTGTCACAGATGAGAATGGTCATACTGTCACTAAAACAACTGAAGCTCCAGTAACAGATGAGAATAGTCATACTGTCACTAAAACAACTGAAGCTCCTGTCACAGATGAGAATGGTCATACTGTCACTAAAACAACTGAAGCTCCTGTCACAGATGAGAATGGTCATACTGTCACGAAAACAACTGAAGCTCCTGTCACAGATGAGAATGGTCATACTGTCACTAAAACAACTGAAGCTCCTGTCACAGATGAGAATGGTCATACTGTCACAAAAACAACTGAAGCTCCTGTCACAGATGAGAATGGTCATACTGTCACTAAAACAACTGAAGCTCCTGTCACAGATGAGAATGGTCATACTGTCACTAAAACAACTGAAGCTCCTGTCACAGATGAGAATGGTCATACTGTCACTAAAACAACTGAAGCTCCTGTAACAGATGAGAATGGTCATACTGTCACGAAAACAACTGAAGCTCCTGTAACGGATGAGAATGGTCATACTGTCACGAAAACAACTGCAGCTCCTGTCACAGATGAGAATGGTCATACTGTCACGAAAACAACTGCAGCTCCTGTCACAGATGAGAATGGTCATACTGTCACGAAAACAACTGAAGCTCCTGTAACGGATGAGAATGGTCATACTGTCACGAAAACAACTGCAGTTCCTGTCACAGATGAGAATGGTCATACTGTCACTAAAACAACTGAAGCTCCTGTCACAGATGAGAATGGTCATACTGTCACGAAAACAACTGAAGCTCCTGTCACAGATGAGAATGGTCATACTGTCACTAAAACAACTGAAGCTCCTGTCACAGATGAGAATGGTCATACTGTCACGAAAACAACTGAAGCTCCTGTAACGGATGAGAATGGTCATACTGTCACGAAAACAACTGCAGCTCCTGTCACAGATGAGAATGGTCATACTGTCACTAAAACAACTGAAGCTGTTGTCACAGATGAGAATGGTCATACTGTCACTAAAACAACTGAAGCTCCTGTAACGGATGAGAATGGTCATACTGTCACGAAAACAACTGCAGCTCCTGTCACAGATGAGAATGGTCATACTGTCACGAAAACAACTGAAGCTCCTGTAACGGATGAGAATGGTCATACTGTCACGAAAACAACTGCAGCTCCTGTCACAGATGAGAATGGTCATACTGTCACGAAAACAACTGCAGCTCCTGTCACAGATGAGAATGGTCATACTGTCACGAAAACAACTGAAGCTCCTGTAACGGATGAGAATGGTCATACTGTCACGAAAACAACTGCAGCTCCTGTCACAGATGAGAATGGTCATACTGTCACTAAAACAACTGAAGCTCCTGTCACAGATGAGAATGGTCATACTGTCACGAAAACAACTGAAGCTCCTGTAACGGATGAGAATGGTCATACTGTCACGAAAACAACTGCAGCTCCTGTCACAGATGAGAATGGTCATACTGTCACTAAAACAACTGAAGCTGTTGTCACAGATGAGAATGGTCATACTGTCACTAAAACAACTGAAGCTCCTGTAACGGATGAGAATGGTCATACTGTCACGAAAACAACTGCAGCTCCTGTCACAGATGAGAATGGTCATACTGTCACGAAAACAACTGAAGCTCCTGTAACGGATGAGAATGGTCATACTGTCACGAAAACAACTGCAGCTCCTGTCACAGATGAGAATGGTCATACTGTCACGAAAACAACTGCAGCTCCTGTCACAGATGAGAATGGTCATACTGTCACGAAAACAACTGAAGCTCCTGTAACGGATGAGAATGGTCATACTGTCACGAAAACAACTGCAGCTCCTGTCACAGATGAGAATGGTCATACTGTCACGAAAACAACTGCAGCTCCTGTCACAGATGAGAATGGTCATACTGTCACGAAAACAACTGAAGCTCCTGTAACGGATGAGAATGGTCATACTGTCACGAAAACAACTGCAGCTCCTGTCACAGATGAGAATGGTCATACTGTCACTAAAACAACTGAAGCTCCTGTCACAGATGAGAATGGTCATACTGTCACGAAAACAACTGAAGCTCCTGTAACGGATGAGAATGGTCATACTGTCACGAAAACAACTGCAGCTCCTGTCACAGATGAGAATGGTCATACTGTCACTAAAACAACTGAAGCTGTTGTCACAGATGAGAATGGTCATACTGTCACTAAAACAACTGAAGCTCCTGTCACAGATGAAAATGGTCATACTGTCACGAAAACAACTGAAGCTCCTGTCACAGATGAGAATGGTCATACTGTCACTAAAACAACTGAAGCTCCTGTCACAGATGAGAATGGTCATACTGTCACTAAAACAACTGAAGCTCCTGTCACAGATGAAAATGGTCATACTGTCACGAAAACAACTGAAGCTCCTGTCACAGATGAGAATGGTCATACTGTCACAAAAACAACTGAAGCTCCTGTCACAGATGAGAATGGTCATACTGTCACGAAAACAACTGAAGCTCCTGTCACAGATGAGAATGGTCATACTGTCACTAAAACAACTGAAGCTCCTGTCACAGATGAGAATGGTCATACTGTCACTAAAACAACTGAAGCTCCTGTCACAGATGAAAATGGTCATACTGTCACGAAAACAACTGAAGCTCCTGTCACAGATGAGAATGGTCATACTGTCACTAAAACAACTGAAGCTCCTGTAACAGATGAGAATGGTCATACTGTCACGAAAACAACTGAAGCTCCTGTAACGGATGAGAATGGTCATACTATCACGAAAACAACTAAAGCTCCTGTCACAGATGAGAATGGTCATACTGTCACGAAAACAACTGAAGCTCCTGTCACAGATGAGAATGGTCATACTGTCACTAAAACAACTGAAACTCCTGTCACAGATGAGAATGGTCATACTGTCACTAAAACAACTGAAGCTCCTGTCACAGATGAGAATGGTCATACTGTCACAAAAACAACTGAAGCTCCTGTCACAGATGAGAATGGTCATACTGTCACGAAAACAACTGAAGCTCCTGTAACGGATGAGAATGGTCATACTGTCACGAAAACAACTGAAGCTCCTGTCACAGATGAAAATGGTCATACTGTCACGAAAACAACTGAAGCTCCTGTCACAGATGAGAATGGTCATACTGTCACTAAAACAACTGAAGCTCCTGTCACAGATGAGAATGGTCATACTGTCACTAAAACAACTGAAGCTCCAGTAACAGATGAGAATGGTCATACTGTCACTAAAACAACTGAAGCTCCAGTAACAGATGAGAATGGTCATACTGTCACTAAAACAACTGAAGCTCCTGTAACAGATGAGAATGGTCATACTGTCACGAAAACAACTGAAGCTCCTGTCACAGATGAGAATGGTCAAACTGTCACGAAAACAACTAAAGCTCCTGTCACAGATGAGAATGGTCATACTGTCACTAAAACAACTAAAGCTCCTGTAACAGATGAGAATGGTCATACTGTCACGAAAACAACTGAAGCTCCTGTAACGGATGAGAATGGTCATACTGTCACGAAAACAACTGCAGCTCCTGTCACAGATGAGAATGGTCATACTGTCACGAAAACAACTGAAGCTCCTGTCACAGATGAGAATGGTCATACTGTCACTAAAACAACTGAAGCTCCTGTCACAGATGAGAATGGTCATACTGTCACGAAAACAACTGAAGCTCCTGTCACAGATGAGAATGGTCATACTGTTACTAAAACAACTGAAGCTCCTGTCACAGATGAGAATGGTCATACTGTCACTAAAACAACTGAAGCTCCAGTAACAGATGAGAATGGTCATACTGTCACTAAAACAACTGAAGCTCCAGTAACAGATGAGAATGGTCATACTGTCACTAAAACAACTGAAGCTCCTGTAACAGATGAGAATGGTCATACTGTCACGAAAACAACTGAAGCTCCTGTCACAGATGAGAATGGTCAAACTGTCACGAAAACAACTAAAGCTCCTGTCACAGATGAGAATGGTCATACTGTCACTAAAACAACTGAAGCTCCAGTAACAGATGAGAATGGTCATACTGTCACTAAAACAACTGAAGCTGTTGTCACAGATGAGAATGGTCATACTGTCACTAAAACAACTGAAGCTCCTGTAACGGATGAGAATGGTCATACTGTCACGAAAACAACTGCAGCTCCTGTCACAGATGAGAATGGTCATACTGTCACGAAAACAACTGAAGCTCCTGTAACGGATGAGAATGGTCATACTGTCACGAAAACAACTGCAGCTCCTGTCACAGATGAGAATGGTCATACTGTCACGAAAACAACTGCAGCTCCTGTCACAGATGAGAATGGTCATA
This sequence comes from Tachinus rufipes, assembly GCA_963932245.1. Lineage (NCBI taxonomy): Eukaryota > Metazoa > Arthropoda > Insecta > Coleoptera > Staphylinidae > Tachinus > Tachinus rufipes. Next base: position 90,731,242 of record OZ010748.1, on the reverse strand, counting down.
CTGTCACGAAAACAACTGAAGCTCCTGTAACGGATGAGAATGGTCATACTGTCACGAAAACAACTGCAGCTCCTGTCACAGATGAGAATGGTCATACTGTCACTAAAACAACTGAAGCTCCTGTCACAGATGAGAATGGTCATACTGTCACGAAAACAACTGAAGCTCCTGTAACGGATGAGAATGGTCATACTGTCACGAAAACAACTGCAGCTCCTGTCACAGATGAGAATGGTCATACTGTCACTAAAACAACTGAAGATGTTGTCACAGATGAGAATGGTCATACTGTCACTAAAACAACTGAAGCTCCTGTAACGGATGAGAATGGTCATACTGTCACGAAAACAACTGCAGCTCCTGTCACAGATGAGAATGGTCATACTGTCACGAAAACAACTGAAGCTCCTGTAACGGATGAGAATGGTCATACTGTCACGAAAACAACTGCAGCTCCTGTCACAGATGAGAATGGTCATACTGTCACGAAAACAACTGCAGCTCCTGTCACAGATGAGAATGGTCATACTGTCACGAAAACAACTGAAGCTCCTGTAACGGATGAGAATGGTCATACTGTCACGAAAACAACTGCAGCTCCTGTCACAGATGAGAATGGTCATACTGTCACGAAAACAACTGCAGCTCCTGTCACAGATGAGAATGGTCATACTGTCACGAAAACAACTGAAGCTCCTGTAACGGATGAGAATGGTCATACTGTCACGAAAACAACTGCAGCTCCTGTCACAGATGAGAATGGTCATACTGTCACTAAAACAACTGAAGCTCCTGTCACAGATGAGAATGGTCATACTGTCACGAAAACAACTGAAGCTCCTGTAACGGATGAGAATGGTCATACTGTCACGAAAACAACTGCAGCTCCTGTCACAGATGAGAATGGTCATACTGTCACTAAAACAACTGAAGCTGTTGTCACAGATGAGAATGGTCATACTGTCACTAAAACAACTGAAGCTCCTGTCACAGATGAAAATGGTCATACTGTCACGAAAACAACTGAAGCTCCTGTCACAGATGAGAATGGTCATACTGTCACTAAAACAACTGAAGCTCCTGTCACAGATGAGAATGGTCATACTGTCACTAAAACAACTGAAGCTCCTGTCACAGATGAAAATGGTCATACTGTCACGAAAACAACTGAAGCTCCTGTCACAGATGAGAATGGTCATACTGTCACAAAAACAACTGAAGCTCCTGTCACAGATGAGAATGGTCATACTGTCACGAAAACAACTGAAGCTCCTGTCACAGATGAGAATGGTCATACTGTCACTAAAACAACTGAAGCTCCTGTCACAGATGAGAATGGTCATACTGTCACTAAAACAACTGAAGCTCCTGTCACAGATGAAAATGGTCATACTGTCACGAAAACAACTGAAGCTCCTGTCACAGATGAGAATGGTCATACTGTCACTAAAACAACTGAAGCTCCTGTAACAGATGAGAATGGTCATACTGTCACGAAAACAACTGAAGCTCCTGTAACGGATGAGAATGGTCATACTATCACGAAAACAACTAAAGCTCCTGTCACAGATGAGAATGGTCATACTGTCACGAAAACAACTGAAGCTCCTGTCACAGATGAGAATGGTCATACTGTCACTAAAACAACTGAAACTCCTGTCACAGATGAGAATGGTCATACTGTCACTAAAACAACTGAAGCTCCTGTCACAGATGAGAATGGTCATACTGTCACAAAAACAACTGAAGCTCCTGTCACAGATGAGAATGGTCATACTGTCACGAAAACAACTGAAGCTCCTGTAACGGATGAGAATGGTCATACTGTCACGAAAACAACTGAAGCTCCTGTCACAGATGAAAATGGTCATACTGTCACGAAAACAACTGAAGCTCCTGTCACAGATGAGAATGGTCATACTGTCACTAAAACAACTGAAGCTCCTGTCACAGATGAGAATGGTCATACTGTCACTAAAACAACTGAAGCTCCAGTAACAGATGAGAATGGTCATACTGTCACTAAAACAACTGAAGCTCCAGTAACAGATGAGAATGGTCATACTGTCACTAAAACAACTGAAGCTCCTGTAACAGATGAGAATGGTCATACTGTCACGAAAACAACTGAAGCTCCTGTCACAGATGAGAATGGTCAAACTGTCACGAAAACAACTAAAGCTCCTGTCACAGATGAGAATGGTCATACTGTCACTAAAACAACTAAAGCTCCTGTAACAGATGAGAATGGTCATACTGTCACGAAAACAACTGAAGCTCCTGTAACGGATGAGAATGGTCATACTGTCACGAAAACAACTGCAGCTCCTGTCACAGATGAGAATGGTCATACTGTCACGAAAACAACTGAAGCTCCTGTCACAGATGAGAATGGTCATACTGTCACTAAAACAACTGAAGCTCCTGTCACAGATGAGAATGGTCATACTGTCACGAAAACAACTGAAGCTCCTGTCACAGATGAGAATGGTCATACTGTTACTAAAACAACTGAAGCTCCTGTCACAGATGAGAATGGTCATACTGTCACTAAAACAACTGAAGCTCCAGTAACAGATGAGAATGGTCATACTGTCACTAAAACAACTGAAGCTCCAGTAACAGATGAGAATGGTCATACTGTCACTAAAACAACTGAAGCTCCTGTAACAGATGAGAATGGTCATACTGTCACGAAAACAACTGAAGCTCCTGTCACAGATGAGAATGGTCAAACTGTCACGAAAACAACTAAAGCTCCTGTCACAGATGAGAATGGTCATACTGTCACTAAAACAACTGAAGCTCCAGTAACAGATGAGAATGGTCATACTGTCACTAAAACAACTGAAGCTCCAGTAACAGATGAGAATGGTCATACTGTCACTAAAACAACTGAAGCTCCTGTAACAGATGAGAATGGTCATACTGTCACGAAAACAACTGAAGCTCCTGTCACAGATGAGAATGGTCAAACTGTCACGAAAACAACTAAAGCTCCTGTCACAGATGAGAATGGTCATACTGTCACTAAAACAACTAAAGCTCCTGTAACAGATGAGAATGGTCATACTGTCACGAAAACAACTGAAGCTCCTGTAACGGATGAGAATGGTCATACTGTCACGAAAACAACTGCAGCTCCTGTCACAGATGAGAATGGTCATACTGTCACGAAAACAACTGAAGCTCCTGTCACAGATGAGAATGGTCATACTGTCACTAAAACAACTGAAGCTCCTGTCACAGATGAGAATGGTCATACTGTCACGAAAACAACTGAAGCTCCTGTCACAGATGAGAATGGTCATACTGTTACTAAAACAACTGAAGCTCCTGTCACAGATGAGAATGGTCATACTGTCACTAAAACAACTGAAGCTCCAGTAACAGATGAGAATAGTCATACTGTCACTAAAACAACTGAAGCTCCTGTCACAGATGAGAATGGTCATACTGTCACTAAAACAACTGAAGCTCCTGTCACAGATGAGAATGGTCATACTGTCACGAAAACAACTGAAGCTCCTGTCACAGATGAGAATGGTCATACTGTCACTAAAACAACTGAAGCTCCTGTCACAGATGAGAATGGTCATACTGTCACAAAAACAACTGAAGCTCCTGTCACAGATGAGAATGGTCATACTGTCACTAAAACAACTGAAGCTCCTGTCACAGATGAGAATGGTCATACTGTCACTAAAACAACAGAAGCTCCTGTAACAGATGAGAATGGTCATACTGTCACGAAAACAACTGAAGCTCCTGTCACAGATGAGAATGGTCATACTGTCACTAAAACAACTGAAGCTCCTGTAACAGATGAGAATGGTCATACTGTCACGAAAACAACTGAAGCTCCTGTAACGGATGAGAATGGTCATACTGTCACAAAAACAACTGCAGCTCCTGTCACAGATGAGAATGGTCATACTGTCACGAAAACAACTGAAGCTCCTCTCACAGATGAGAATGGTCATACTGTTACTAAAACAACTGAAGCTCTTGTAACAGATGAAAATGGTCATACTGTCACAACAACAATAAAAACTACTGAAACTGATAAAAGCACAGCAACATCAAAGCTTCCGACAACTCCAACTGATAAGACAACATGTTGTTTTGAAACAATTCCAAATAATGATCAAAACGACACAGCAACAACGGAAATTGAAAGTCCTGTTACCTCAATTACGACAAAAGCAACACCTACAACAACAGAATCAATTGACAAATGCTGTTACGAGTTGCTGGAAAATATTGATTTTACTATACCCACGACTACTAAAACTACACCAACAACAACTGAATCAGACAAGCCAAAATGTTGTTATGAGACATTATCACCACAAGAAGAAACTACCCAAAAAACAACAACGCAAATACCAACAACAACAGCCGTCAAGAAACCTTGTTGTTACGAAACAATTGATAAAATTAGTGTTGGAAAGTTAGTAATTTAGCTAATGTTTGTTGATTAATATCACATGTAATATTATTAAAAATAAATTAAGATTTAATAAAACTTTTGTTTCATTATAAACTTTATTTTAATTCCATAATTTAAAAAATAATTTTGCAATTCCATTGACCAATTAGTAGCAATATTCTGCATAACAACATCATGCAATTATGTTAATCTTGCATTCCAATTTGAAACAAACAAGCAATTATTGATCGTTAAAATAGACAAAGAATGCAGATAGAAAAAAACTTCCAGCAAAAGTTATTTCTAAATTAGAGAAAAGGTAAATAACAATAATAGCAATTCAAGACAATTTAGATTGTTTTGCGTTCCTTTCTTATCAAAGTCAGAAATTTGGGCCTCATTAGTAGCTGGAATTTATCAATGGAATCTAAAGACAACGTCATATATTTAGTATATATAGAAAGCAATTTGAAATAAATTTTGCAAACTTAAAAGCCATATTCAAACATGAAACTGGTTATAGTTTTATTTGTAATAATTGCTTTGTGCACCACTTTAGCTGGTAAGTATTATTATAAAAAATGCAGAAATAGATACAATAAATAATTTCAGAAAATCATGAGAAAAGTAAATTCAAGATTTTGCATGCAAAAAACGGACTTACTAAGTCAGTTCAAATTCAAAACCACAAAGGTAATTTACCATCAACTCTTTAATATCAAACACTAATTTTATACAACATTATAGATATACAACATTTCACTCGGCAAGATGGGTTTATAAACAAACACAAATCTGGTAAGATCTAAAACCAAAACCTGTAAAATATGTTTAAATATAATTATATTAATAATATTAAATAATTATAAATATTTTTAGAACGAATTGGTTTGATGCAAATTATGACAATATTACTGTCTCCAATACGAATTGTAATGAATGTTATATTAGGTAAATATTTTATTAAGGCCTGTGATATCCAACTCCTAATAAAGCACCTAATAAACTATTAGCTGAATAATCTAACTTTTTTCAAACTTTAATTTGATTTATTTTTGTTACACCTTTGAGCGGCTAATAAATTATATGCCTAATGTTTTTATTTGATATAAATATATATATTAAGCGTATATTTAATTGGCTGTTCATAGGTTTTAATAAAATAAATAAAATTAAAAGTTAGGTTATTCAGCTAATAGTTTATTAGGTGGTTTATTAGGAGTTGGATATTACAGCCCTAAAACGTATATAAATAAAGTAACTAATTATATTATTTTTAACAGAATTTATATTAATTTGGCAAAACATTGTAATCAATATAATCCAACTATTTGATCCAACAACTACTACAAAGATAGTGCCAACAATAGGTCCACCAATCAGGACAACAACTAATGTAGACACAACAACTGCAGAAACAACTACTAATGGAGACACAACAACAACTGCAGAAACAACCACTAATGGAGACACAACAACAACCACTAATGGAGACACAACAACAACTGCAGAAACAACCACTAATGGAGACACAACAACAACTGCAGAAACAACCACTAATGGAGCCACAACAACAACCACTAATGGAGACACAACAACAACTGCAGAAACAACCACTAATGGAGACACAACAACAACTGTAGAAACAACCACTAATGGAGACACAACAACAACTGCAGAAACAACCACCAATGGAGACACAACAACCACTAATGGAGACACAACAACAACAGCAGAAACAACCACTAATGGAGACACAACAACAACTGCAGAAACAACCACTAATGGAGACACAACAACCACTAATGGAGACACAACAACAACAGCAGAAACAACCACTAATAGAAACACAACAACAACTGCAGAAACAACCACCAATAGAGACACAACAACCACTAATGGAGACACAACAACAACTGCAGAAACTACCACTAATGGAGACACAACAACAACTGCAGAAACAACCACTAATGGAGACACAACAACAACCACTAATGGAGACACAACAGCAACTGCAGAAACAACCACTAATGGAGACACAACAACAACTGCAGAAACAACCACTAATGGAGACACAACAACCACTAATGGAGACACAACAACAACTGCAGACACAACCACTAATGGAGACACAACAACAACCACTAATGGAGAGACAACAGCAACTGCAGAAACAACCACTAATGGAGACACAACAACAACTGCAGAAACAACCACTAATGGAGACACAACAACCACTAATGGAGACACAACAACAACTGCAGACACAACCACCAATGGACACACAACAACCACTAATGGAGACACAACAACAACTGCAGAAACTACAACTAATGGAGACACAACAACAACTGCAGAAACAACCACTAATGGAGACACAACAACCACTAATGGAGACACAACAACAACAGCAGAAACAACCACTAATGGAGACACAACAACAACTGCAGAAACAACCACCAATGGAGACACAACAACAACTGCAGAAACAACCACAAATGGAGACACAACAACTACTAATGGAGACACAACAACCACCAATGGAGACACAACAACCACTAATGGAGACACAACAACAACTGCAGAAACTACCACTAATGGAGACACAACAACAACTGCAGAAACAACCACTAATGGAGATACAACAACAACTGTAGAAACAACCACTAATGGAGACACAACAACAACTGCAGAAACAACCACTAATGGAGCCACAACAACCACTAATGGAGACACAACAACAACTGCAGAAACTACCACTAAAGGAGACACAACAACAACTGTAGAAACTACCACTAATGGAGACACAACAACAACTGTAGAAACTACCACTAATGGAGACACAACAACAACTGCAGAAACTACCACCAATGGAGACACAACAACCACTGCAGAAACAACCACTAATGGAGACACAACAACCACTAATGGAGATACAACAACCACTAATGGAGACACAACAACAACTGCAAAAACTACCACTAATGGAGACACAACAACAACTGCAGAAACAACCACCAATGGAGACACAACAACCACTAATGGAGACACAACAACAACTGCAGAAACAACCACTAATGGAGACACAACAACCACTAATGGAGATACAACAACCACTAATGGAGACACAACAACAACTGCAAAAACTACCACTAATGGAGACACAACAACAACTGCAGAAACAACCACCAATGGAGACACAACAACCACTAATGGAGACACAACAACAACTGCAGAAACAACCACTAATGGAGACACAACTACCACTAATGGAGACACAACAACAACTGCAGAAACAACCACTAATGGAGACACAACAACCACTAATAGAGACACAACAACAACTGCAGAAACAACCACTAATGGAGACACAACAACAACTGCAGAAACAACCACTAATGGAGACACAACAACAACTGCAGAAACAACCACTAATAGAGACACAACAACAACTGCAGAAACAACCACTAATGGAGACACAACAACAACTGCAGAAACTACCACTAATGGAGACACAACAACAACTGCAGAAACAACCACCAATAGAGACACAACAACCACTAATGGAGACACAACAACAACTGCAGAAACTACCACTAATGGAGACACAACAACAACTGCAGAAACAACCACTAATAAAGACACAACAACAACTGCAGAAACAACCACCAATGGAGACACAACAACCACTAATGGAGACACAACAACAACTGCAAAAACAACCACTAATGGAGACACAACAACCACTAATGGAGACACAACAACAACTGCAGAAACAACCACTAATGGAGACACAACTACCACTAAAGGAGACACAACAACAACTGTAGAAACTACCATTAATGGAGACACAACAACAACTGTAGAAACTACCACTAATGGAGACACAACAACAACTGCAGAAACTACCACCAATGGAGACACAACAACAACCGCAGAAACAACCACTAATGGAGACACAACAACCACTAATGGAGATACAACAATCACTAATGGAGACACAACAACAACTGCAAAAACTACCACTAATGGAGACACAACAACAACTGCAGAAACAACCACCAATGGAGATACAACAACCACTAATGGAGACACAACAACAACTGCAGAAACAACCACTAATGGAGACACAACAACCACTAATGGAGATACAACAACCACTAATGGAGACACAACAACAACTGCAAAAACTACCACTAATGGAGACACAACAACAACTGCAGAAACAACCACCAATGGAGACACAACAACCACTAATGGAGACACAACAACAACTGCAGAAACAACCACCAATGGAGACACAACAACCACTAATGGAGACACAACAACAACTGCAGAAACAACCACTAATGGAGACACAACTACCACTAATGGAGACACAACAACAACTGCAGAAACAACCACTAATAGAGACACAACAACAACTGCAGAAACAACCACTAATGGAGACACAACAACAACTGCAGAAACTACCACTAATGGAGACACAACAACAACTGCAGAAACAACCACCAATAGAGACACAACAACCACTAATGGAGACACAACAACAACTGCAGAAACTACCACTAATGGAGACACAACAACAACTGCAGAAACAACCACTAATAAAGACACAACAACAACTGCAGAAACAACCACCAATGGAGACACAACAACCACTAATGGAGACACAACAACAACTGCAGAAACAACCACTAATGGAGACACAACAACCACTAATGGAGACACAACAACAACTGCAGAAACTACCACCAATGGAGACACAACAACCACTAATGGAGACACAACAACCACTAATGGAGACACAACAACAACTGCAGAAACTACCACTAATGGAGACACAACAACAACTGCAGAAACAACCACTAATGAAAACTCAACAACCACTAATAGAGACACAACAACAACTGCAGAAACTACCACTAATGGAGACACAACAACCACTAATGGAGACACAACAACAACTGCAGAAACTACCACCAATGGAGACACAACAAGCACTAATGGAGACACAACAACCACTAATGGAGACACAACAACAACTGCAGAAACTACCACTAATGGAGACACAACAACAACTGCAGAAACAACCACTAATGGAGACACAACAACCACTAATGGAAACACAACAACCACTAATGGAGACACAACAACCACTAATGGAGACACAACAACAACTGCAGAAACTACCACTAATGGAGACACAACAACAACTGCAGAAACAACCACCAATGGAGACACAACAACCACTAATGGAGACACAACAACAACTGCAGAAACAACCACTAATGGAGACACAACAACCACTAATGGAGACACAACAACAACTGCAGAAACTACCACTAATGGAGACACAACAACCACTAATGGAGACACAACAACAACTGCAGAAACAACCACTAATGGAGACACAACAACAACTGCAGAAACAACCACCAATGGAGACACAACAACAACTGCAGAAACAACCACTAATGGAGACACAACAACCACCAATGGAGACACAACAACCACTAATGGAGACACAACAACAACTGCAGAAACAACCACTAATGGAGACACAACTACCACTAATGGAGACACAACAACAACTGCAGAAACAACTACTAATGGAGACACAACAACCACTAATAGAGACACAACAACAACTGCAGAAACAACCACTAATGGAGACACAACAACAACTGCAAAAACAACCACTAATGGAGACACAACAACAACTGCAGAAACAACCACTAATAGAGACACAACAACAACTGCAGAAACAACCACTAATGGAGACACAACAACAACTGCAGAAACTACCACTAATGGAGACACAACAACAACTGCAGAAACAACCACTAATGGAGACACAACAACCACTAATAGAGACACAACAACAACTGCAGAAACAACCACCAATGGAGACACAACAACCACTAATGAAGACACAACAACCACTAATGGAGACACAACAACAACTGCAGAAACTACCACTAATGGAGACACAACAACAACTGCAGAAACAACCACCAATGGAGACACAACAACCACTAATAGAGACACAACAACAACTGCAGAAACAACCACCAATGGAGACACAACAACCACTAATGGAGACACAGCAACCACTAATGGAGACACAACAACAACTGCAGAAACTACCACTAATGGAGACACAACAACAACTGCAGAAACAACCACTAATGGAGACACAACAACCACTAATGGAGACACAACAACCACTAATGGAGACACAACAACAACTAATGGAGACACAACAACAACTGCAGAAACAACCACCAATGGAGACACAACAACCACTAATAGAGACACAACAACAACTGCAGAAACAACCACTAATGGAGACACAACAACCACTAATGGAGACACAACAACAACTGCAGAAACTACCACTAACGGAGACACAACAACAACTGCAGAAACAACCACCAATGGAGACACAACAACCACTAATGGAGACACAACAACAACTGCAGAAATTACCACTAATAGAGACACAACAACAACTGCAGAAACAACTACCAATGGAGACACAACAACCACTAATGGAGACACAACAACAACTGCAGAAACAACCACCAATGGAGACACAACAACCACTAATGGAGACACAACAACCACTAATGGAGACACAACAACAACTGCAGAAACTACCACTAATGGAGACACAACAACAACTGCAGAAACAACCACCAATGGAGACACAACAACCACTAATAGAGACACAACAACAACTGCAGAAACAACCACCAATGGAGACACAACAACCACTAATGGAGACACAACAACAACTGCAGAAACTACCACTAATGGAGACACAACAACAACTGCAGAAATTACCACTAATAGAGACACAACAACAACTGCAGAAACAACTACCAATGGAGACACAACAACCACTAATGGAGACACAACAACAACTGCAGAAACAACCACCAATGGAGACACAACAACCACTAATGGAGACACAACAACCACTAATGGAGACACAACAACAACTGCAGAAACTACCACTAATGGAGACACAACAACAACTGCAGAAACAACCACTAATGGAGACACAACAACCACTAATGGAGACACAACAACCACTAATGGAGACACAACAACAACTAATGGAGACACAACAACAACTGCAGAAACAACCACCAATGGAGACACAACAACCACTAATAGAGACACAACAACAACTGCAGAAACAACCACTAATGGAGACACAACAACCACTAATGGAGACACAACAACAACTGCAGAAACTACCACTAACGGAGACACAACAACAACTGCAGAAACAACCACCAATGGAGACACAACAACCACTAATGGAGACACAACAACCACTAATGGAGACACAACAACAACTGCAGAAATTACCACTAATAGAGACACAACAACAACTGCAGAAACAACTACCAATGGAGACACAACAACCACTAATGGAGACACAACAACAACTGCAGAAACAACCACCAATGGAGACACAACAACCACTAATGGAGACACAACAACCACTAATGGAGACACAACAACAACTGCAGAAACTACCACTAATGGAGACACAACAACAACTGCAGAAACAACCACTAATGGAGACACAACAACCACTAATAGAGACACAACAACAACTGCAGAAACAACCACCAATGGAGACACAACAACCACTAATAGAGACACAACCACAACTGCAGAAACTACCACTAATGGAGACACAACAACAACTGCAGAAACAACCACTAATGGAGACACAACAACAACTGCAGAAACAACCACTAATGGAGACACAACAACCACTAATGGAGACACAACAACAACTGCAGAAACTACCACTAACGGAGACACAACAACAACTGCAGAAACAACCACCAATGGAGACACAACAACCACTAATGGAGACACAACAACAGCTGCAGAAACAACCACCAATGGAGACACAACAACCACTAATAGAGACACAACAACAACTGCAGAAACTACCACTAATGGAAACACAACAACAACTGCAGAAACAACCACTAATGGAGACACAACAACAACCAATGGAGACACAACAACCACTAATAGAGACACAACCACAACTGCAGAAACTACCCTTAATGGAGACACAACAACAACTGCAGAAACAACCACTAATGGAGACACAACAACAACTGCAGAAACAACCACTAATGGAGACACAACAACAACTGCAGAAACAACTACCAATGGAGACACAACAACCACTAATGGAGACACAACAACAACTGCAGAAACAACCACCAATGGAGACACAACAACCACTAATGGAGACACAACAACCACTAATGGAGACACAACAACAACTGCAGAAACTACCACTAATGGAGACACAACAACAACTGCAGAAACAACCACTAATGGAGACACAACAACCACTAATAGAGACACAACAACAACTGCAGAAACAACCACCAATGGAGACACAACAACCACTAATAGAGACACAACCACAACTGCAGAAACTACCACTAATGGAGACACAACAACAACTGCAGAAACAACCACTAATGGAGACACAACAACAACTGCAGAAACAACCACTAATGGAGACACAACAACCACTAATGGAGACACAACAACAACTGCAGAAACTACCACTAACGGAGACACAACAACAACTGCAGAAACAACCACCAATGGAGACACAACAACCACTAATGGAGACACAACAACAGCTGCAGAAACAACCACCAATGGAGACACAACAACCACTAATAGAGACACAACAACAACTGCAGAAACTACCACTAATGGAAACACAACAACAACTGCAGAAACAACCACTAATGGAGACACAACAACAACCAATGGAGACACAACAACCACTAATAGAGACACAACCACAACTGCAGAAACTACCCTTAATGGAGACACAACAACAACTGCAGAAACAACCACTAATGGAGACACAACAACAACTGCAGAAACAACCACTAATGGAGACACAACAACCACTAATGGAGACACAACAACAACTGCAGAAACTACCACTAACGGAGACACAACAACAACTGCAGAAACAACCACCAATGGAGACACAACAACCACTAATGGAGACACAACAACAACTGCAGAAACAACCACCAATGGAGACACAACAACCACTAATAGAGACACAACAACAACTGCAGAAACTACCACTAATGGAGACACAACAACAACTGCAGAAACAACCACTAATGGAGACACAACAACCACTAATGGAGACACAACAACAACTGCAGAAACAACCACCAATGGAGACACCACAACCTCTAATAGAGACACAACAACAACTGCAGAAACTACCACTAATGGAGACACAACAACAACTGCAGAAACAACCACAAATGGAGACACAACAACCACTAATGGAGACACAACAACCACTAATGGAGACACAACAACAACTGCAGAAACTACCACTAATGGAGACACAACAACCACCAATGGAGACACAACAACCACTAATGGAGACACAACAACAACTGCAGAAACTACCACTAATAGAGACACAACAACAACTGCAGAAACAACCACAAATGGAGACACAACAACCACTAATGGAGACACAACAACCACTAATGGAGACACAACAACAACTGCAGAAACTACCACTAATGGAGACACAACAACCACTAATGGAGACACAACAACAACTGCAGAAACAACCACCAATGGAGACACAACAACCACTAATGGAGACACAACAACAACTGCTGAAACAACCACCAATGGAGACACAACAACCACTAATAGAGACACAACAACAACTGCAGAAACAACCACTAATGGAGACACAACAACCACTAATGGAGACACAACAACCACTAATGGAGACACAACAACCACTAATGAAGACACAACAACAACTAATGGAGACACAACAACAACTGCAGAAACAACCACCAATGGAGACACAACAACCACTAATAGAGACACAACAACAACTGCAGAAACAACCACTAATGGAGACACAACAACCACTAATGGAGACACAACAACCACTAATGGAGACCCAACAACCACTAATGGAGACACAACAACAACTGCAGAAATTACCACTAATAGAGACACAACAACAACTGCAGAAACAACCACCAATGGAGACACAACAACCACTAATGGAGACACAACAACCTTTAATGGAGACACAACAACCACTAATGGAGACACAACAACCACTAATGGAGACCCAACAACCACTAATGGAGACACAACAACAACTGCAGAAATTACCACTAATAGAGACACAACAACAACTGCAGAAACAACCACCAATGGAGACACAACAACCACTAATGGAGACACAACAACCACTAATGGAGACACAACAACAACTGCAGAAACTACCACTAATGGAGACACAACAACAACTGCAGAAACAACCACTAATGGAGACACAACAACCACTAATAGAGACACAACAACAACTGCAGAAACAACCACCAATGGAGACACAACAACTACTAATAGAGACACAACCACAACTGCAGAAACTACCACTAATGGAGACACAACAACAACTGCAGAAACAACCACTAATGGAGACACAACAACAACTGCAGAAACAACCACCAATGGAGACACAACAACCACTAATGGAGACACAACAACAACTGCAGAAACAACCACCAACGGAGACACAACAACCACTAATAGAGACACAACAACAACTGCAGAAACAACCACCAATGGAGACACAACAACTACTAATAGAGACACAACCACAACTGCAGAAACTACCACTAATGGAGACACAACAACAACTGCAGAAACAACCACCAACGGAGACACAACAACCACTAATGGAGACACAACAACAACTGCAGAAACTACCACTAATGGAGACACAACAACCACTAATGGAGACACAACAACAACTGCAGAAACAACCACCAATGGAGACACAACAACCACTAATGGAGACACAACAACAACTGCAGAAACTACCACTAACGGAGACACAACAACAACTGCAGAAACAACCACCAATGGAGACACAACAACCACTAATGGAGACACAACAACAACTGCAGAAACAACCACCAATGGAGACACAACAACCACTAATAGAGACACAACAACAACTGCAGAAACTACCACTAATGGAGACACAACAACAACTGCAGAAACAACCACTAATGGAGACACAACAACCACTAATGGAGACACAACAACCACTAATGGAGACACAACAACAACTGCAGAAACTACCACTAATGGAGACACAACAACCACCAATGGAGACACAACAACCACTAATGGAGACACAACAACAACTGCAGAAACAACCACCAACGGAGACACAACAACCACTAATAGAGACACAACAACAACTGCAGAAACAACCACCAATGGAGACACAACAACTACTAATAGAGACACAACCACAACTGCAGAAACTACCACTAATGGAGACACAACAACAACTGCAGAAACAACCACCAACGGAGACACAACAACCACTAATGGAGACACAACAACAACTGCAGAAACTACCACTAATGGAGACACAACAACCACTAATGGAGACACAACAACAACTGCAGAAACAACCACCAATGGAGACACAACAACCACTAATGGAGACACAACAACAACTGCAGAAACTACCACTAACGGAGACACAACAACAACTGCAGAAACAACCACCAATGGAGACACAACAACCACTAATGGAGACACAACAACAACTGCAGAAACAACCACCAATGGAGACACAACAACCACTAATAGAGACACAACAACAACTGCAGAAACTACCACTAATGGAGACACAACAACAACTGCAGAAACAACCACTAATGGAGACACAACAACCACTAATGGAGACACAACAACAACTGCAGAAACTACCACTAATGGAGACACAACAACAACTGCAGAAACAACCACCAATGGAGACACAACAACCACTAATGGAGACACAACAACAACTGCAGAAACAACCACCAACGGAGACACAACAACCACTAATAGAGACACAACAACAACTGCAGAAACTACCACTAATGGAGACACAACAACAACTGCAGAAACAACCACTAATGGAGACACAACAACCACTAATGAAGACACAACAACCACTAATGGAGACACAACAACAACTGCAGAAACTACCACTAATGGAGACACAACAACAACTGCAGAAACAACCACTAATGGAGACACAACAACCACTAATAAAGACACAACAACAACTGCAGAAACTACCACTAATGGAGACACAACAACAACTGCAGAAACTACCACTAATGGAGACACAACAACCACCAATGGAGACACAACAACCACTAATGAAGACACAACAACAACTGCAGAAACAACCACTAATAGAGACACAACAACAACTGCAGAAACTACCACTAATGGAGACACAACAACAACTGCAGAAACAACCACTAATGGAGACACAACAACCACTAATGAAGACACAACAACCACTAATAGAGACACAACAACAACTGCAGAAACTACCACTAATGGAGACACAACAACAACTGCAGAAACAACCACTAATGGAGACACAACAACCACTAATGGAGACACAACAACAACTGCAGAAACAACCACCAATGGAGACACAACAACCACTAATGGAGACACAACAACCACTAATGGAGACACAACAACAACTGCAGAAACTACCACTAATGGAGACACAACAACAACTGCAGCAACAACCACTAATGGAGACACAACAACCACTAATGGAGACACAACTACAACTGCAGAAACTACCACTAATGGAGACACAACAACAACTGCAGAAACAACCACCAATGGAGACACAACAACCACTAATGGAGACACAACAACAACTGCAGAAACAACCACCAACGGAGACACAACAACCACTAATAGAGACACAACAACAACTGCAGAAACTACCACTAATGGAGACACAACAACAACTGCAGAAACAACCACTAATAGAGACACAACAACCACTAATGGAGACACAACAACAACTGCAGAAACTACCACTAATGGAGACACAACAACAACTGCAGAAGCAACCACTAATGGAGACACAACAACCACTAATGGAGACACAACAACCACTAATGGAGACACAACAACCACTAATGGGGACACAACAACCACTAATGGAGACACAACAACCACTAATGAAGACACAACAACCACTAATGGAGACACAACAACAACTGCAGAAACTACCACTAATGGAGACACAACAACAACTGCAGAAACAACCACTAATGGAGACACAACAACCACTAATGGAGACACAACAACCACTAATGGAGACACAACAACCACTAATGGAGACACAACAACCACTAATGGAGACACAACAACAACTGCAGAAACAACCACCAATGGAGACACAACAACCACTAATGAAGACACAACAACAACTGCAGAAACTACCACTAATGGAGACACAACAACAACTGCAGCAACAACCACTAATGGAGACACAACAACCACTAATGGAGACACAACTACAACTGCAGAAACTACCACTAATGGAGACACAACAACAACTGCAGAAACAACCACCAATGGAGACACAACAACCACTAATGGAGACACAACAACAACTGCAGAAACAACCACCAACGGAGACACAACAACCACTAATAGAGACACAACAACAACTGCAGAAACTACCACTAATGGAGACACAACAACAACTGCAGAAACAACCACTAATAGAGACACAACAACAACTGCAAAAACTACCACTAATGGAGACACAACAACAACTGCAGAAACAACCACTAATGGAGACACAACAACCACTAATGGAGACACAACAACAACTGCAGAAACAACCACCAATGGAGACACAACAACCACTAATGGAGACACAACAACCACTAATGGAGACACAACAACAACTGCAGAAACTACCACTAATGGAGACACAACAACAACTGCAGAAACAACCACTAATGGAGACACAACAACCACTAATAGAGACACAACAACCAGTAATGGAGACACAACAACCACTAATGGAGACACAACAACAACTGCAGAAACAACCACCAATAGAGACACAACAACCACTAATGGAGACACAACAACCACTAATGGAGACACAACAACAACTGCAGAAACAACCACCAATGGAGACACAACAACCACTAATGGAGACACAACAACCACTAATGGAGACACAACAACAACTGCTGAAACTACCACTAATGGAGGCACAACAACAACTGCAGAAACAACCACTAATGGAGACACAACAACAACTGCAGAAACAACCACTAATAGAGACACAACAACAACTGCAGAAACTACCACTAATGGAGACACAACAACAACTGCAGAAACAACCACTAATAAAGACACAACAACCACTAATGGAGACACAACAACAACTGCAGAAACAACCACCAATGGAGACACAACAACCACTAATGGAGACACAACAACCACTAATGGAGACACAACAACAACTGCAGAAACAACCACCAATAGAGACACAACAACCACTAATGGAGACACAACAACCACTAATGGAGACACAACAACAACTGCTGAAACTACCACTAATGGAGGCACAACAACAACTGCAGAAACAACCACTAATGGAGACACAACAAAAACTGCAGAAACAACCACTAATGGAGACACAACAACAACTGCAGAAACAACCACTAATGGAGACACAACAACAACTGCAGCAACAACCACTAATGGAGACACAACAACCACTAATGGAGACACAACTACAACTGCAGAAACTACCACTAATGGAGACACAACAACAACTGCAGCAACAACCACTAATGGAGACACAACAACCACTAATGGAGACACAACTACAACTGCAGAAACTACCACTAATGGAGACACAACAACAACTGCAGAAACAACCACCAATGGAGACACAACAACCACTAATGGAGACACAACAACAACTGCAGAAACAACCACCAATAGAGACACAACAACCACTAATGGAGACACAACAACCACTAATGGAGACACAACAACAACTGCTGAAACTACCACTAATGGAGGCACAACAACAACTGCAGAAACAACCACTAATGGAGACACAACAAAAACTGCAGAAACAACCACTAATGGAGACACAACAACAACTGCAGAAACAACCACTAATGGAGACACAACAACAACTGCAGAAACAACCACTAATAGAGACACAACAACAACTGCAGAAACTACCACTAATGGAGACACAACAACAACTGCAGAAACAACCACTAATGGAGACACAACAACCACTAATGGAGACACAACAACAACTGCAGAAACAACCACCAATGGAGACACAACAACCACTAATGGAGACACAACAACCACTAATGGAGACACAACAACAACTGCAGAAACTACCACTAATGGAGACACAACAACAACTGCAGAAACAACCACTAATGGAGACACAACAACCACTAATAGAGACACAACAACCAGTAATGGAGACACAACAACCACTAATGGAGACACAACAACAACTGCAGAAACAACCACCAATAGAGACACAACAACCACTAATGGAGACACAACAACCACTAATGGAGACACAACAACCACTAATGGAGACACAACAACAACTGCTGAAACTACCACTAATGAAGGCACAACAACAACTGCAGAAACAACCACTAATGGAGACACAACAACAACTGCAGAAACAACCACTAATGGAGACACAACATCAACTGCAGAAACAACCACTAATGGAGACACAACAACAACCACTAATGGAGACACAACAACAACTGCAGAAACTACCACTAATGGAGACACAACAACCACTAATGGAGACACAACAACAACTGCAGAAACAACCACCAGTAGAGACACAACAACCACTAATAGAGACACAACAACAACTGCAGAAACTACCACTATTGGAGACACAACAACAACTGCAGAAACAACCACTAATGGAGACACAACAACAACTGCAGAAACAACCACTAATGGAGACACAACAACAACCACTAATGGAGACACAACAACAACTGCAGAAACAACCACTAATAGAGACACAACAACAACTGCAGAAACAACCACTAATGGAGACACAACAACAACCACTAATGGAGACACAACAACAACTGCAGAAACTACCACTAATGGAGACACAACAACAACTGCAGAAACAACAACTAATGGAGACACAACAACAACTGCAGAAACAACCACCAATGGAGACACAACAACCACTAATGGAGACACAACAACAACTGCTGAAACAACCACTAACGGAGACACAACAACAACTGTAGAAACAACCACTAATGGAGACACAACAACAACTGCAGAAACAACCACTAATGGAGACACAACAACAACTGTAGAAACAACCACTAATGGAGACACAACAACAACTGCAGAAACAACCACTAATGGAGCCACAACAACAACCACTAATGGAGACACAACAACAACTGCAGAAACAACCACTAATGGAGACACAACAACAACTGTAGAAACAACCACTAATGGAGACACAACAACAACTGCAGAAACAACCAATAATGGAGACATAACAACAACAGCAGAAACAACCACTAATGGAGACACAACAACAACTAATGGAGACACAACAACAACTGTAGAAACAACCACTAATGGAGACACAACAACAACTGTAGAAACAACCACCAATGGAGACACAACAACACCTGATGATGTTTTTTGCTGTTTTGAAGCCCTTACGGCATTACCATTTGGCCAAAAAATATCTCAATCTAGGACTAGAGGTAATTAATAAATATATTTAATTTGTGATGTGTAATGATTTGTATTAAATTTTAGGAAGCAATGTAGTGAGAAGTAAATTACA
Organism: Tachinus rufipes; assembly: GCA_963932245.1. Lineage (NCBI taxonomy): Eukaryota > Metazoa > Arthropoda > Insecta > Coleoptera > Staphylinidae > Tachinus > Tachinus rufipes. The sequence goes on along the minus strand of OZ010748.1, from coordinate 90,709,997 downwards.
TCAACAACACCTAAAAAAGAAGACACTTAAGCATGGAAAATCAACAGAGACCAATAGAAAACATCACAATTATAAAAATTAATAAAAATTAAACTTTGGTGTATGTTAATAGATTAATGTCAATAAATAAATAAAGTTTAATGCAATAATACACGTGTTCTAATATATATTCCAATAGATTTACGCAATAATTAATAATTGTTTTTCGTTCGAATTTCTTTTGTATGTGGAGGTCACTGCAAATTCCATTATTATAAATATTGGAACAATTTTCAGAATGCCTATATTTGTTTTCAAAGTTGGAATGTCGCTTATAGTGATGAATCATATTTGGACGATATAAAAAGCCGCGTGGTCAGTTGTACGGTCAAGTTGTGGAATACAATACTATAGAATCAACATGAAATATTTTGTGCTCATCGCTATTGCCCTAACAGGCGTTCTAGCAGGTAAAATTAGTACATGAATATTGTTATTGTTAATAATTTTATTTTAATTTATCAACAAGTAACCGTTCTTTTATCATATAACACAATGTTTACTCTATTACATACATTTTGTGCAAGATACCGTAGAGAATACATAACAAAACTGATTGCATATCATATTGCACAATTGATATCCTACTCATTTTAGATAAACCATGTAATACTATTTTTATGTTTAAAAGTTAATTATTTATTGTATTTGCAGATCAAGATGCCGCTAAACTTGATAGAGATGCAAAGGGTAGTAGTAAGTGATACTTTAAAGTTAACCTTCTTTCAATATATAATAAACATTATTTTTAAGATGGAAATCCAGCAAACTTTTTCTTTGACGTCTTAGGTGGTGGTGGTAGTGAAGGCAGACCTAATTTTTTCGATATTGGAAAATGGTTTCAAAATATAGAAAAACAAATCAAAACTATAATTGAAAAACAGTTGGAAAACATTAGATTAAATCAGTGCAACTCGACTACCACCAAAAAAAATGAAATTACTACTAGTGCCAATGATGATACTAGCACTGAAACTGCTACAAAGACAACTAAAGAAGCAGACAGCGCAACAAAAGGTAAATAGTTGTAATATTTTTCTTCATTAAAATTAATCTTTTTTAGCAACTGAAGCAGGACGTCACAAGCAAAAACATGCTAGATCTCATCCAAATTTAAGACATCATTCTAAAAAGTCGCATCATTCTAAGAAATCTCATGAAGTAAATGAATAACCTTTTGCGTACGGAATTTGTTTTAAAGATGTTTATTTTCAGAATGGCAATAGTCATCAATAGACGTAAGCTGCATACGGTGAACCAGAAGCTTCAAATTTGAATAAATATTGCTTCGATTATGATTTTGTTTTTAATTTTATCCAAAACCTTTTCTTAATTTTAATATCATAATGCATGTCCAACATTTTTATACTTATTAGTGAAAAAAACCATTATTTTTTAATTAAAAATTGTTGTGATGAGTTTGATAGAAAGTCGTCATCGCACGACTTAAACAAATCAAATAAGTCATGTTGTGATGTGTTAACTACAAAATCGTGCGAGAAACCAACACTGAGTGTACCATAGATGAACCAAATGAGTCAACCAAGGTTTATACCTTTAAACCAAATATAAACCCAAATCCAATTAAACCAAAAGAAACTGAATACAGAACACAAATTGTTTTGAGTCAAAGAAACCAAATAAATTAAAGAAAACAAATGGTTTAAAATAGTAAAAAAAAAACAAATAAATTAAAGAAAACAAATAATTTAAAAGAGTCAAAAAAACCAAATAATCTATGCCATAGATGAATCAAATGAGTTAATCAAGGTTCAAATCTTTAAACCAAATATAAACCCAAATCTAACTAAACCGAAAAAAAACTGAATCGGAACACAAAACGATTGAGTCAAAAGAACCAAAAGATAAAAAAAAACAAATAATTCAAAGGAGTTAAAAAAAGATTTAAAGAAAATAAATGATTTAAAAGAGTCAAAGAAACCAAATTAACCAAAAAAACCAAATCATGAGTCAAATGAGTCTAAGAAATATACAAATTAAATGTTCAGCAATATCTAAATTATGTAGATATTGCACAGACAGCTCATCATAAACAATTGACAAGTTCTACGGAAATCCGTTCATTCATTACGACGATAATAAAGAAACAAATATAATTACATAAAAAAAAAATTCCATTCAAGACTGTTCAACAGCAAATCATGACGATTAAATAATTTCAAATCATATTGGAATTTTGCAATATTTCCTTATAACTTCTAATTTGCAAAAATAACTAACCTTGGGAATGATTTACTCATGGTGCTACCTTCCTATTTTTTTTTAATTTGATGTAGTCTGCTTATTGCCTTTCACGCTCTCTCCTTTTTCTGTCTTTTTGATTTGTATCCTTTAATCTCCACTGACATGCATATCCATATTGTCTTTTTTTGGTAGTCCTAATTTTACCTCTAGTAAAATCCTCGTATCTCTATCTGGAATTACTACTTTGTATATTCTGACCATCTCAAAAATTGTCGATACATTTAGCATTTCCTTCTTTCTCCGTAATCCAGCAATTTCTTTTATTAGTAATATTAGTAATAATAATAATGACTTTATCTATAGTATAATATATACATAAAAAGGTAAGGTTCAGTATTATTCTGCTTTGTAATTGCCAACCAAAGAAATCATCATCAGTTATAAGTCTACGAAATCACACAAATAAAAGAGTAGTAATGTAGATACTCCTCTGACAGTTCATAATAAACAATTAAAAGGTTTTAGGAAAACCCGTTTAGTCATCAAGACGATAATGGAGAAACAAATATAATACCAATACACTTTACATCACAGAATTACAAATAAATTTCAAATACCAAGAAGATCAATCAATTAACTGCAGAGCGACTCATACTGCTAGAAACAATTCAAGTCTGTTCAACATAATAGAAAATTGACGATTAAATAATTTCAAATCATATTATGCTTTTTCAATATTTCCATATAACTTCTAATTTAATTAAAGTAACAAAAAAATGCAAAAATAACTAACCTTGGGAATAATTTACTCATGACGCTACCTTCCTATTTTTTTCTTAATTCGAGATGGGCTGGTTATTGCCTTTCGCATTTTCACGCCCCCCTTCTTTTTTCTGTTTTTTTGTTTAGTATGCTTTAATCTCCACTGACATCCATATCTATATTGTCTTTCTTTGGTAGTCCTAATTTTACCTCCAGTAATATTCTCGTATCTCTATCTGAATTACTACTGTGTCTTCTTGTTGCCAGGTATATTTTGACTATCTCAAAAATTGTTGAAACATTTAGCATTTCCTTCAACATTTTTTTCTCTTTCTCCGTAATCCTGCAATTTCTTTTAATAGTAAAATTAGTAATAATAATAATGACTTTATCTATAGTATAATATATACATAAAAAGGTAAGGTTCAGTGTTATACTGCTCTAAAATAGCCAACCAAAGAAATCATCATCAGTCATGAGTCTAAGAAATCACTCAAATGAAAGAAATCAAATTTTCAGCAATATCTAAATGATGTAGATATTCCATTGACAACTCATCATAAACAATTAAAAGGTTTTAGAAAATCCGTTCAGCCATTACGACGATAATGAAGAAACAATTATGATACAGAACTACAAATAAATTTCCAAAACCAGGCCCCGAGAGATGAATCAACCAACTGCAGAGCGACTCATAATGCTAGAAATAATTTAAGACTGTTAACATAATCGCAAATCGACGATTAAATAATTTCAAATCATATTAGGACTTTGCAATATTTCTTTATAACTTCTAATTTAAATAAGATTTGTTAGTAATATAAGTTAGTTATACTTATATAAGCAGCCCAAGTAAAAAATTGCAAAAATAACTAACCTTGAGAATGATTTACTCATGACGCTACCTTCCTATTTTTTTTTTATTCGAGGTGGGCTGGTTATTGTCTTGAGGATTTATACGCCCCTTTCTTAGTCTGTTTTTTTTTGTTTTGTATGCTTTAATCTCCACTGACATCCATATCCATATTGTTCTTTTTTGGGAGTCCTAATTTTACTACCAGTAATATCCTCGTATCTCTATCTGGAATTACTTCTTTGTGTATTTTTTGTTACCAGGTATATTCAGACCATCTCAAAAATTGTCAAGACATTTAGCATTTCCTTCAACATTTCTTTTCTTTTTCTCCGTAATCCTGCAAATTCGTTTAATAGTAATACTAGTATAATGATAATGACTTTATCTATAGTATAATATATACATAAAAAGGTAAGGTTCAGTATTATTCTGCTCTATAATAGCCAACCAAAGAAATCATCATCAGTCATAAGTCTTAAGAAATCACACAAATAAAAGAAATCAAGTTTTTAGCAATATCTAAATAATGTAGATATTCCACTGATAGCTCATCATAAACAATTTAAAGGTTTTAGGAAAATCCGTTCAGTCATTACGACAATAATGGAGAAACAAATATAATACCAATACACATTATATCACAGAATTACAAGTAAATTTCAAATACCATGGAGATCAATCAATCATTTGCAAAGAGACTCATAATGCTAGAAACAAATCAAGTCTGTTCAACATAATCGAAAATCGACGATTAAATAATTTCAAATCATATTTGGATTTTGAAATATTTCTTTATAACTTCTATTAAAGTTTGTTAGTAATATAAGTTAGTTATACTTATATAAGCAGCCCAAGTAAAAAATTGCAAAAATAACTAACCTTCAGAATGATTTACTTATGGAGCTACTTTCTTATTTTCTTCTTACTTCGAGGTGGGCTGGTTATTGCCTTTCGGATTTTTATGCCCCCTTCTTTTTTCTGTTTTTTTTTTATTTTTTATGCTTTACCTCCAGTAATATCCTCGTATCTTAATCTGGAATTACTTCTTTCTGTATTTTTAGTTGCCAGGTATATTCAGACCATCTCAAAAATTGTCAAAACATTTAGCATTTCCTTCAAATTTTTTTTTTCTCTTTCTCCGTAATCCTGCAATTTCGTTTAATAGTAATAATAGTAATAATAATAATAATAACTTTCAGGTTCAGAACTATACTACTCTATAATAGCCGCATCTGTTGCTTGTCTCTTATTCACTTATCACTTACTTGTTTTTATTTAGTTCACTTACTATCACTTGGTCTATTTTCTTTTTTTCCGCTGTTGCTATCAATATTTTGTGGATCTCTCTTTCCCTCCCTATATTTGTATGTATAAACTTATACATTTTGATTTATCTGCTCCTCATGTTGTCTCCAGTTATTCTACCTAGTGCTTCTCCTTTGTTCATTTTATGCATAGCAATGACCAATCTATGTCCTTTCTGCCTTCTAAATTCTCTACTTCTGCATCTTATAAAACCTATGATAACTAACAAAAAAATTTAATTACGTAAGTCAATTATATCTACAAAAGTTGCCCAAATACCATTATCTACAATTTATTAAAGAATATATTAAAGTAAAAGTGTAAAAAATTTCAATGTTTAGTGCACTTAGTTTAGAAAATATGTAGCTTCTAACAGGTCTTACTGATACTAGCAACATCTAGAAATACCTTCTTAAAAAAATCATAGATTAATTAGTTGTTGATTAAAAATTTTCTTAATCTGGAATTTATTTAAGAACTTTTTAAAATAAAAGTGCAAAAAATTTCAATTGTTTAGTGCACTTAGTTTAGAAGATATGTAGCTTCTAACAGGTCTTACTGATACTAGCAACATTTAGCAATCCCTACTTAAAAATTCATGGATTGATTGGTTGTTGATTGAAAATTTTCCAAATCTGGAATTTATTTAAGAACATAGTAAAGTAAAAATGCAAAAAAATTCAATTGTTTAGTGCACTTAGTTTAGAAAATATGTAGCTTCTAACAGGTCTTTACTGATACTAGCAACATCTAGCAATCCTTGCTTAAAAACTCATGGATTGATTGGTAGTTTATTGAAAATTTTCCAAATCTGGGATTTATTTAAGAACATAGTAAAGTAAAAGTGCAAAAAATTTCAAATGTTTAGTGCACTTAGTTTAGAAGATAAGTAGCTTCTAGTAGGTCTTATTGATACTAGCAACATTTAATAATCCCTGCTTAAAAATTCATAGATTGATTGGTTGTTGATTGAAAATTTTCCAAATCTGGGATTTATTTAAAAACATATTAAAGTAAAAGTGCAAAACATTTCAAATGTTTAGTGCACTTAGTTTAGAAGATATGTAGCTTCTAGCAGGTCTTACTAATACTAGCAACATCTAACAAGCTTTGCTTAAAAACTCATAAATTGATTGGTTGTTAATTGAAAAATTTTCAAATCTGGGATTTATTTAAGAACATACTAAAGTAAAAGTGCAAAAAAAAATTTAATTGTTTAGAAGATAAGTAACATCTAGCAAGTCTTATTGATACTAGCAACATTTAGCAATCCCTGCTTAAAAATTCAGATTAATTGGTTGTTTATTAAAAAAATTTCAAATCTGGGATTTATTTAAGAACATAATAAAGTTAAAATGCAAAAAAAATCAATTGTTTAGTGCATTTAGTTTAGAAGATATGTAGCTTCTAACATGTCTTACTGATACTAGCATCATATAGCAATCCCTGCTTAAGAATTCATAGATTGATTGATTAAAAATTTTCAAAACCTAGAATTCATGAAAAAACACTCTAGCTAGCAATCTATATTTGAATTTTAATTTAGAACATTTTAAAGCATAATACAAAAAAATTGAATCATTGTATGAAAAATGTGCCACTTGAATCGTTGTCAATACTGAGAAATATGACTGGAATGCATGCAAACGCACAGCATAGTGGTAATTAACGTTTTTCCCGGAAACAGTATGCCTACATAAAGCAAATATGTCGTATACGTCGGTTAAAACAGCGTTCCATACTTATCAATCCTAATTTCCATGCTTATCAATCCTAATTTTGAAAAGGTAATTATTTTTTCGGAATGCGACTTTGGGTATTCACATGGTGTCGGTATAAAAAGTGCAAAACGTTCTATAAATCGCAATATAGTTGAGTGCAACCGCTAAGTACACATTCAATATGAAGATTACATTCTTATTAATCGTTTCCGTTATTGCAGTCGCAACATGTAAGTAAAAATACTACCTATTATATTTTTTAAGTCTGTACTGATATTTAGCATTAAAACATCTAAGTTTAAAGTATTAAAAACTCGTTGCGTGCCAGTGGAGTAGAAGTAATTTTTTTTTAGCGCGCAAAAATAAAATTAATTCTAATTAATTTACAATATTTAAAATACTATACCCAAATAATTTTTAATTACAGATGCAGACTCCCCAGCTAAACTTGCAGCCACTTATGCTATAGTTGAACAGTGTAAGTGTCGCTACTACTTTTTAATACATTTAATAATAATTTTAATATTTTATAGCATTCAGACGTGAACCACCAACAAAGCTAACTGCTAAACCACCAGGTAAATATGTTTTAAAATATTAAATTAATTTGAGATCCTAACTAATCTGTTTTAGTCAGCTCTGGAGTCACAGAAAAACCTCCTACTGATGAAGAATTAAAAATCGCATATCCATTCTTAAATTCCAATCTTACAGACTACACCGATGAAGAAAGACAGATTAAAATTAAAAGTAGGATTTATAAATTAACATAGTTCTTTTAATAATTTAATTATTGAATTACTTCAGATGCTGAAACTGAAATAGAAACAGCAAAGACACAAAAAGAAGCCGAAGATGCTAATGGTCCTGCAAGACCACTTGGTCCATGTAAGTTTTTTAAATTTATTATAAAAATTGCGTTGCATTTTAAATATAACGCAACTAATGTGGACGCTGCTTTAGATACAACGGTTGATGATTTATTTATTAATTTCAGATGGCCGTTCAAGAATTGCTCCCCATATGAGAGAAAAAATAATTAAAGCACATCATAACAAGCATGCTAAGGTATAACTAAAAATCTAATCAAATCTGAACTAATCATCTCAACATTACAGCACGCCCAGAAACATCAATAAATATAACGCAGCAGAATGTAAATCAATAAAGCAAAAATGCTTAAAAACTTATCTTCTATTTGTTTCATTATAACCTAACCCAAAAAAAAAAACAAAAATTGTTAAAATATTTCTAAAAGCAACAATTTTGAAAAAATAAATATTAAATTTAAAAAAAAGTAGTACATTAGTTGATAATTACTAAAAAAAATTACCAATTGCCTGATGCTATTATAAATGTTTTTTTATTATTTTTCAAACTTAAATAAAATTTCATAAAAACCGCATCAACTTCAAATAATTCTAGAAACAATCATTTCAAAAAACTTGATCTCAAACTTCAAACAAAGTTAGTAGATTAATTGAAAATTACTGGAAAAAATTAACTGATGATATTATAAATATTTTTTATCATTTTTCAAACTTTAATAAAATTTCCAGTGGCGGAGTTAGGATTTTTTTTCAGAGACAAAAATTGAAAAAAAATACATTTTTGTATATTTCTTCAACTTAATGCTTGCTCCTGTGTTAGGGGGATTTTCCGGATTGCAGATCCTTAGTTGTTCCGCTACTACTACTACTGACAAAGTATTATACTCAACTAAAGATGCTCACTATAGTATATTCAATTTTAAGAAGAAGCACTGATAAACAACTGACATTGGCGATGACCTCACAGACAATTTCATTGCTTCTTTCACTTTTATACACATACATCTTCAAGATTTTTAGATTCTTTTAACAGGGAATGAGAGGCGGGGGGGGGGGAGAAAAAAGTATATTTAGATATATAGTATATTCATATCAAGGTAGAACATTGATAAAAAAGTATATAAGATTTATAATCTAAAATATACTTTTTATCAGTGCGTCATCTTAGAATTTAAGAAACTATCACCTTAAAAGTGCCTATAGATAAACATACATGTTCAAAGATGTGTTTTAATTTAAATTTTAGCAAATTTCTTACACACTTGTAAGATTTCCCACCCACCAAAGTCTAAAAAAGCAAGACTGAGTTCATATTCAAAGATGTATCTAGCTTCGTCTTTCTATTTTAATTCTCAATTTTTTGTACAAACTACCAAAGCAAACTGAGACTCCTGATGACATATGTATGTTGCGGTAAAAGTAAGGGTATTTGATGCCCAATAAAATTGTGTAGAATTTATATTAACAAAGATCAAAAAACCTAAACATAGTTTTCTATAAAAAATAGTTAAATCAACATGACTACCGTACATCAAATAAACTACCATGGGTTCAAAAACAAAAGCAAAAGTTGTTTATCACAAGTAATCAGCAACAACCTACGGTGCCAAGCAGCAGAATGATCACCCTACCACGGATTGTTGCAAAATGGCATGAGACAATGCCACAACCCATCACAGACAAACAAACCTCCATATAATATGGGGAGAAGAGAAAAAAAGTGTCAACAGTTTTTCAAAATTGTTATGATGATCATGCTTGTACAATACATTTTAATCTTTTAACACAAAATGTGGTAATCCATTTGTAGCTTTTTTTAGACTTAAATACTTTTCTTACTTAAAGTCAAAGTGCAATTCATGCAAAAGCACGCAGTGTAAATTTGTCCCCATTACTATAAATATATAGTTTAAGCGCATGCGCCAGAAACTGAACGCATGCGTGGATCACAAAAACTGACTGATTTCAAAAGCATACACCATTTATGCGTGCATTTTGAAAATGGTTGTTTTTAAGAAAGTTTGCAACTACAAATTGTAAAGAGATAACCCAAAGCAATGACCAAAGAAATAGAGGTCAAAATGCATTCTTCAAAATTTTCGTAATTGTAAAACAAAATATAATAATCGTACTAGATCAAGAGAACATCCACCATACTACAATAATAGAACCATAATAACAAAAAAATTTAGTAAAAATTTAATAAAAACTCCACTTACCAACTGCGCCAATTTGGTGTCTTACAAACATTTCTGAATATTTCATCAAAAAAAATATCAAAAACATTCTGCTTCACATAACATAGATTTAATGACTACAACATAAAGTGTTTTTGCACAATCTACCTTAATGAGCTAATACGCTTGACCAGATATTACAAAGTTTTTGCCAATAATATACACTCACAAAAGTTAATAAGCTTAGAACAAGCCAAGACCACGTCGACATACCAAGATCACTGCAATCAAGTGTCGTGTGCTCACTTTGGAACCAAGACACAACAATCGACCTCAAGCTATATATGGCTTTAACTACAGGATATTCTTTGATACCCAACCTAAATGCCTAACAAAAACTATCCACCTACCAACTGCGCCATTTCAGAGCATAAACCAGAAAAAAAAATTAGTTTCAACCAACATTATATTGGTACCTGATCAAACTGCATCAGACATAATATCAATTAAAGATAAAATATTCCACCATTTTAATTTCTAAGCCGAACACAATTCCCTTTAACAAACAATTCGAAAAGAAAAATAAGTTTAAACAAACCAGAGTTGACACTGATTTCAACAAACATTATTTCGGTACATGACCAAACTACATCAGACATGATATCCATTGAAGATAAAATAATTCACCTACCGACTGCGCCATTTAGATTCCTATACCGGACACAATTCCTTTTAACAAACAATTTGAAAAGGAATATTATCCAAGGCCAGAAGACAAAACATTTCACCTACCAAGTCATTTTGATTCTTATGTCAAACACAATTTGTTATTTGAAGAAAATCATATAAAAGGCGCAGTCGGTTGGTAAAAACTTAATTAAACTATAACAATTTTAGCTTGTACATATTAGTTAGAAACAGATGCAAATGATATTACTTTCATCATCAACAATCGCAACTTTATAAGCCTTTGGGAATGTCAACTGGAGAACCTTAATTAAGAGTAAGAAAAATAGTCTTATTTCTCAAGAGGGCCACAATAATAAAACAAAAAATCAATCAATTTTGCGTATTTTAATCCAATTTGGATGCCCAAAACAAGAATTTCAGTTAAGTTGATCATCAAAATTTCAAATATAATCTTCAAACTCCAATTAATTGTTTAAATATTGCGCATCAGACTCTATTATAAAAATATAAAATAATCATTATTAATAAAAAAGGTATGCATTCATAAAAATAAAAACTGCTTGCATTTGGCATTGAAGATTAAAGCAAAACAAACTCATTATCGCATTGTTAGCCGCATTTCTATACAACCCGTGTTAGTCATTAAGTACGAAAAGATTCCAAAACATTTATAGCTTTTATTCCGGACATAATGAATGTCCTGCTAATCTTTTTGATTGGAATTTGCGCAGGTGAGTGATATTGTAACAATTTTATAAATAAATATTTATTTTATTTTTTAGCTTCGGCTGGAAGGATCGATTCAGGTAATTTAACAAAAAATGTTTAGCAACAAATTATTGCAAACTTTATTTCAGTGTTTCAACGTGGCAATGGAAGAATTGAATTTAAAGTTAGTAGAAAGGATGCAACTACATTGGAATCTATTAATTCAACCCCAAATGAAGGTATAGAGTTTGAAATAAGATAGTAGCTAAAGTAATGTTTTTAAATCAAATTCAGGTGACGATGATGATCAATTGACAATTGCACCAATTGATGATGAGAATTTAGAAGGTAAATATTTTTAATAAATTATTTTTTTCAAAATTTAAACTAATTTTTGTAATTTGTAAATTTTAGAAAAAAATGTGTACGCCACTGCTTAATTACAGTGCCAAATTAAAAACTTTATGAGTTTTTGCCAATTTTACAAACAAACTCAATAATTTTTCAAAATTATTATTTGTAAATTATAGAAAAACAATTGTACGCCACTGTCTAGTTACGGTACCTAATTGAAAACTACGTAAAATATTACCAAAAAAATTAAAAATTTAAAATTTAAATTATATTAATTGGTCATTATCATATTTTTTATGCGTTTTTGTCATTAGTAATTAAATTTCCAGTGTCGCCGTCCAATTTTTTTTATAGCGCATTCAAATAAAAAAAATAGTTTTAAATAAAAAAATAAATTTTATATAATTTAAATATTTTAATCTAAAACATTTAATTTATATAAAATTTAATTTGTTTCAATAATTAAATTTTCAGTGTCGCCGTCAAAATTTTTTGACAGCGCAAAAAAATTAAATAGAAATTTTATATAATTTAAATATTTTAGAAACTACAATCAGTAGCCAAAAAGGAACTAAACCTGCAAACTCATCAGAAAACCAAGAAGCTGTTCCACCAACAACAAGAAAAGGAAAAAAATCAACAACACCTAAAACAGGTAAAGTATAGTAGCAACACACAAACACAATTAACTAAACTCAAATTAGAAACTGAAAATGAAGATGTTATGCAAGATGATTCCGCATCTACAACAACAAAGAAAGGATCTCAAGCTACAACAGAAAAAGACTCTGATGTTATGCAAGGTGCCGGATCAGAATCTGGTACTATTTTTAAAAACTAAAACAATATTGACTAATAAAACATAAATTGATTATAGATGAAGAAGATGAATCATCAAGTTTGTAGCAATCTAAATTTTGGTAAGCAAATTACTACTAATTCTAATTTTAGGTTCTGAAGAATCGGAAGAATCAACTGCTGATAGCAATTTAGGTTTGTAAACATTTAAAATCAAAACCAGTTAAATATATTTTTTATACTTTATGCAAAGATATACCAACCGGGATGCCAGCATCTGTAACACCATCAAGCTCACATGGTATGTATTAAAAAATAAAACTAGCAAACTTGCTTGCATTGTAAACCTTATTTGTTTGTCAGCTCTTGCTTTACTAACTAAAATAAATTTAGGTTCCCACACATCACCAAACAGTTCAGATGAAGAAGAAGGTAAAGAAATAATTAATTATTAAATAAAATAAATAGAACACATTTACTATGTACTGTATCACAAATATATTAAAAAAAAAACAGTAGCTAGTTTCAACCTTTACAAGGTCATCATTGGACGATTATACAAACAAGTATAAATATAAAAAAAATTACTAAACATATATACAACAATAAAACATTAAAAAATAAATTTACTGTCGTATACCTTCCAATGATGACCCTGTAAAGGTTGAAACATGCTACGGTTTTTTTAAATATATTTGTAATATAGTAAACGTGTTTTATTTATTTTATAATAAACTACCACATAGTAACGACAAATTCTGATTTTAGATACAGATGAAGATACCAGCTTAGAAGATTCAACTAATAGTAAGTTTGTTGTAATTTTAGATTCTCAGTAAATTTTTTATTTAAATTTCAGATGTTACAACCAAAAAATCTACATCAGCTAGTAAGTATTAAAGAAGTTGCGCAAGCAATTCTAATAATTCATTTTAGATTCCCAATCATCATCACAACCTTCAGATGAAGATGAAGGTAATTTGATTAAATTATTAAACAATCTTTTAACTGTTTCAAAATTTCAGAATCAACTGAGGAATCTGATGATATGACTACTATAGGTTAGTATACAGTATTATGAAACAAAATATGATTCAATCTATTTTATAGCTCATAAACATTCACACAAACCAACTAGAGGAGGTAAGTTTGCTTTTTACTGAAATTGTTTTAGTTGTTAATGGTTAACAATTTTAGATATAGTTAGGCCAACTACTCCCAGTAATCCAATTAATAGGCCACCAAATAATCCTCAATTGCCAGGTGGAATGGATGGAAATATAATCAATATACTTAATATGGTTAAGAAAATTGTTGGTAAGCAAAACTTTGATCAGACTTTTATTTATCAATTATCATAATACTTCAAGTAATATTTAGTTTGAAGTTAGGTTAGGCAATTTACACAACATGTTTCAGCTTAAGGGCCTATGGCCCAAAAGATTGAAGTAGCCGATAAGCATTATTATCTAGTAAAGCGGGTTATAACATTTTCATAAAATATTATAGCACTAAATATTGTGTAATTGAAGATAAGTCAATAAGTCATTGCATACAAGTCAATTGTTAGTTGCAACACTAGAATGTTTGTTAATAAATTACTAAATACGTAATTAACTGTCAATTGAATCACTAAATATTTAAGTCACACTTTACATTAGCAATGAATCATAAAACTCTGTCAATTAAAACACTGTAAACATTGTCAATTGAATGACAAATAACTTGGTAAACTGAGTCAATAAATACTAAAGCTAAAGCATTTAATTAATACATAAAGTGAGTCATAAAATTATAAAATACTTAGGCAATTGAGTCATTAAATGCTGGCAATTAAGTCATTAAATACTACTAATGAGTCATTGCATACAAAGTCAATAGTCAGTTGCGACAAAAAAATGTTTCTTAATAAATCACTAAATACGTTATTAACTGTCAATTGAGTCATTAAACATTTTGTCATTTAAGTCATTTTACAATTGCAGATAAAATATAATAAATTGAGTCAATAAATACTTACACTAAAACATTCAATAATTTTTAACTAATAAATCAAGTTAAGTCCTTGAATAGTTTGTTAATTAAGTCACAAAACAATAGCTATAAATTATAAAATACTCAGACAAACGAGTCACTAAATGCTGAAGTTGATGAGCCATTAAATACTTCATCAATTGAGTTACAACATTTTTAACAAATCAAAAAATAATTAACAATCGAGTCATTATATCCTGAAAATGAGTCATCAAATAATATGTCAATCGAGTCAAAAAATAGTAGCCAGACATGTCAAATTGGTTTACTAACAATAATTTCTAGAAGTTGATGAAACATTAAATACTACATCAATTAAGTTACAACAATTTTAAGAAATCAAAAAATAGTTGGCAATCGAGTCACTATATCCTGAAGATGAGTCAGAACATAATATGTCAATCAAGTCATAAAACACTGGCCAGACATGTCAAACTAATTTACTAAATACTAGCAATAATTTATAAATTATTACAACAATTGAGTCACTAAATACTAGATGTTGATGAGTCATTAAGTACTACATAAATTGAGTTACAACAATTTTAAGGAATCAAAAAATAGTTGCCAATCGAGTCACTATATCCTGAAGATGAGTCATAAAATAATATGTCAACCGAGTCAAAAAATACTGGCCACACATGTTAAATTAATTTACTAGGGAGTAGCAATAATTTATAAAATACTATGACAATTAAGTCATTAAATACTCAAAATTGATAAGTCATTAAATACTACATCAATTGAGTTACAACATTTTTAATAAATCAAGAAAATAGTTGACAATCGAGTCACTATCCTGAAAATAAGTCAAAAATAATATGTCAAGCCAGACATGTAAAATTGATTTACTAAATACTAGCAATAATTTATAAAATACTATGACAAATGAGCCACTAAATGCCAGAAGTTGATGAGTCATTAAATACTACATCAATTAAGCTACAACATTTTTAATAAATCAAAAAATAGTTGAGAATCGAGTCACTATATCCTGAAGATAATTCACACAATAATATGTCAACCGAGTAACAAAGTACTGGCCAGACATGTCAAAATAATTTACTAAATACTAGCAATAATTTTATTTATAAAATACTATAACAATTAAGTCACTAAATGCTAGAAGTTGATGAGTCATTAAATACTACATCAATTGACAATCGAGTCAATATATCCTGAAGATGAATCATGAAACAATATGCCAACCAAGTAAAAAAATACTGGCCACACATGTCAAATTGATTTACTAAATATTAGCAATAATTTATAAAATACTATGACAATTAAGTCACTAAATTCTAGAAGTTGATGAGTCATTAAATACTGCATCAATTGAGTTACAACATTTTTAATAAATAAAAAATTAGTTGACAATCAAGTCACGATATTCTGAAGATGAGTCATAAAATAATATGTCATGTCAGACATGAAAATTGATTTATTAAATACTAGCAATAATTTATAAAATACTTTGACAAATGAGTCACTAAATGCTAGAAATTGATGAGTCATTAAATACTACATCAATTGAGTTACAACATTTTTAATAAATCAAAAAATAGTTGACAATCGAGTCACTATATCTTGAAGATGAATCATGAAATAATATGTCAATCGAGTCAAAAAATACTGGCCATACATGTCAAATTGATTTACTAAATAGTAGCAAAATAATTTATAAAATACTATGACAATTGAGTCACTAAATTCTAGAAGTTGATGAGTCATTAAATACTGCATCGATTAGGTTACAACATTTTTAATAAATAAAAAAAAAAGTTGACAATCGAGTCACTATATCCTAAAGATGAGTCAGAAAATAATATGTCAATCGAGTCAAAAATAAAAAATTAATGAGTCATTAAATACTACATCAATTGAGTAACAAAATTTTTAATAAATCAAAAAATAATTGACAATCAAGTCTCTATATTCTGTAGATGAAACATACAATTATATGTCAATTACGTCACAAAATACTAGTTATACATGTCAAGTTGGTTTAATAAATACTAGCATTTATAAAATGCTATGACAATTGAGTCACTAATTTTTAGAAATTAATAAATCATTAAATACTACATCAATTGAGTAACAACATTTTTAATAAATCAAAAAATAGTTGACAATCGTGCCACTATATCCTAAAGATGAGTCATAAAATAATATGTTAATTGAGTCAAAAAATACTGGCTAGGCATGTCAAATTATTTACTAAATACTGGCTAATAATTTATAAAACACTATGACAATTGAATCACTAAATGCTGGCAATTGATGAATCATACAATCCTGACGAGTCATGGCAATTGATAAGTTATTAAATACTACATCAATTAATTGAAACATTTTTAATAAATCCAGGTCAATTGAGTCACAAAATGATGGAAATTATTGAGTCATTAAATGAGTCACACTACCCTGACAATGAGTCATACAATACTATAACAATTAAGTCACAAAACACTGGTCAGACTGAATTGTTGTAAAATGACAAATTTGATATTTAAACAATGATTCATTGTTGCAGCTTAAAACTGTTGTTTTGAGATGGATGAACAAGAATATATTTTTTATTTTTAGTGCGCATACTTCATCAAATTTCAATTACAACCGCAAATGTTGCATGTTGTCTTCAAAAAATGTGTACTATTACACATAAAAAATATTAACTGTTTATTATAAGCAATGTTGTATTGTTTTAGAAGTAATTGAATCCTATTTGAGAAGCAATCAATACCCAAACAACAATTATGGCAACAACCAAATTTCAAACCATATACCAAAAGGAGAAAATTCATTAAATGAGCAAGTTGATGTTAGTCAAGCCAATCAAGACATTGCATCAGAACCTGTAAAAGAAACTCCTTACAGAAAACAAGGTATTCAAACTTTTTTTAAAAATTAAACAGTTGTTTAAATTACAATTTCAGGCAAACAAATCAGAAAACAAATTGAAGATATCAAGCACCAAATAAGTCTAACTGAAGTATTTTTGAAAAATTATAAAAATCATAAAAGCGACCTTACAAAAAGAGAATTAAATCATCAATTACTTCAAATTAATAAGGAATTAAACAATTTACTACTTAAAACAGGACCACATAATAAAAAGGAAAACAAATCAATTTTTCCAAGAATAGAGATAAATCATCAATTAATTCAAATTAATAAGCAATTGAAAAATTTACTTAAAGCAGGGCAACATAATAAAAAGCAAAGCAAATTGCATCATGGACTGAAAAAAGTTGGATTAAAAAATCATCATCAAAAGAATGAAATTAAAACCCAAAAAAATCATCATCAAAAAATGAGACATCATCAAAAGAATAAACGCAAAAGCATGAAGCATCATATAAAATCTAAGCTAGAGGTAAGTTTAAATTATTTTTTATTTTATTTACAAACAAAAATTTGTAAAATATTAAACTTGAATATTGTTAAAAAAATTTAATACACAGCAAAACTACAAAACAATTAGATTTTTTAATTAAGACCAGTGGCGTGCAGGTAAATATTTTTGGCGCATAAAAGTAAAATTATTGTTTTTTAGAGCAAAAATAAGAAAAATCACTCAAAAAGAAACCATGGAAGAAAAAGAAACCATCAGAAAAGAATAAACATTGATCATGAATACCAAAATGCAAGGCATCAGAAGAAGAGAGTAGTAAGAAACTACTTATAGAAATTAAACTTATTATTGTATTCTATAAAAATAAATTGTAAATAAGTTAAAAATTCCTAAAAGCATTATAACAAGTATGCACTAATTGGTCATATTTTAAATTGTAATGTACTAATTAGACTTAGTTAAATACGTTGTTGATTATTATTATCATTTCTTTCAACAATAACAAAAGTCAGAAAAAAAACTTACGTGCGTAAGCAATTTTCCGCGCACATCACATCCCACATTCTAATAGTTAAATTAAAATCTTTTTCAAACATGTTCTAACGTTCTTTAAAAATGTTTTCTTATTAAGGAAGCTCTTGTGTTGTTACTTTGTTTAAAAATAACACAAGATTGCCTAAACATAATCCAAAGTTATAAAATTAGTTAAACAATTGTCTAAAACGTATTCAAATTATAACAAAATTGTCTAAAAAATTTAACTTTGTCTAAAAATGTCATATAACATGTTTCATGATTGTCTAAAAATATTCTAATGTCATTGATTAATAAGTACATTTCTTATGGTTATCTATAATATTCTTAGATTGTCTTAAGTTCTAATTATAATAATATTCACAAATTGTCTAAAACAGTTCCTAATGTCTTGTTTTAACTTAGTCTAAAAATCTAAATTGTCTAACATGTTTCATAATTATTTAAATATGTTATCTAAAATATTTTCAAATTGTCTAAAGTTTTTTCAAATTATAATTGTGTCCACAATTGTCTAAAAATGTTCTTAAACTACCAAAAAAGTGTTTATATTATTGATTTGCTTAAATGTGTCCTAAGTTTGTCTAAAACATGATCCTATATAGTAAATGTTTGTCTAAAAATGTTCCAATAACTTTAATGAAGTTATAAAACTTTTTCTCATATTGTCTAAATTGTCTTTAATGATTAATAATTGTAAGAACGTTATATTGTCAAAAGTGAAGTTGTCTAAACTATATTAAATACAATCTAACAACCAGGAAAAAGTCACACAACAACCAGGCAACAATATTTAAAAAAAAAAACAGAAATTACAACAAGATAAAGAAGATAAAAGCACCAAAAAGCAAAAATGGTTGCAAAGACATAAACAGATAGAGCACAAGCCAAAGACAAAAAAAAACCTTAATCCAAGATCCCAAAAAAGCAAATTAATGATTTTGCTACATCAACTAAAGAAGAAATAAAAAATGTTGAGGTACTTCAATCACAAAAAAACAAAAAACAAGAATGGCTAACACACTCCCAAAATGAGATACAAGCTTTAAAGAAACTGAGTAGAACTGCAAGCTCATAAAGGTGGTGCTAAGAAAAATAATTGATGAGAGTAGAGGCTTAAGAAACACTAAAATAAAACCGGAAGCTTACAGGTTGTTTAGCTAGACATCAAGACTGCTGGTCAATGAAAAGACAAACTTTGGAAAAAAATAAAGAAAAAACAAAAGAAGCAACCCTAAATGTAGTTTGGTGGATAAAGCAAAACAAGCAAAACCAACTGAGGCAAAAAAAACAACTCAAGGATAAGATCAAAAAATGCATAACACACAAAAAAAATGTCTAAAAAATACAAACGCTGATAGACATAGACTGACCAGAAGATCTAAAGACGTAGTTGTAATAGTAAACAACATAAAAAAACACAAAAAGCTACTAAATGATAGTGTAAGATCACAAAACATTCCATCATTGCTCAACACGGTAAACCAGAAGAAAACAAAAATCATAGTGAAAATAGAAACACTGGAAAGGCTAAAGGAAATAACTAAAGCAATGCAAAAATTAAAAAAAAACAACATTTAGAAAAGTATAATCAACTAGCCTGTGTCACAAATGTAGAAACAGGAATGGCCAAAAAAGACTGGAATACTGCCTCAACGAAAAAAAAACTCAAAATTACAATAACTGCAAAATAAAAATAGTACAATTAACAAAAATTTACAAGCCAATAAGCAAAGAAACAGACAAAAGTAATAAAATGCATAAAGAACAAAGTGGACAAAGAAGAAATCATCATCTCAAAAATAAATAATACAAAAGATAGTAACACTAAATTAGTGGTCATAAGCAAAAAATGCAAAATTTATTAAAATAAAAAAAACAATAAAGCTTCTAGACGTAGAGAAAAACCTCAACAAAGACAAAGTAAAAGTCATCAACAAAGTACTTCTGAGAGACAACTTCGGCATCAAGGTAAACATAGTCACATTAGCAAAAAAACTAACCAAAATAAAATAAGTGATTTGTAAACAAGCAAAAAAATGCAACAGAACACCTCGCAGCAAAAAGAAAAATAGGCTCAGGCTAGAACAGATGGAAAGTGATATAGATCTTCTCTCCGCCAAAATGATACAAATGCCATAGACTAACGGTAACAAAGCGCAAGATAGCAAACCCTTCAGAAGTTGTGGGGACACTAGGCATACATCAAAAAAGTGCACCAATAAACAAAAGTGCTACTTGTGCAAGGTAAAAAGTCACGAAACAGAAAGGAAAAAATACTTTGCATTTAGAAAACTAGTGCAACCACAATAGAAAAAAGAAAAAAGTGTCAGGCCAAACAATTAAAAAATCTAGATTTAGAGCGGCAATAGACCTACTAGAATTTTTTTTTAAATACAAAAGCAGACTTTGCCTTAATCTTGAAACCAAATAAGAAAATGGCAACTAGCTGGAAGAGATAGATTATAATAATATACGTCTCAGACAATACAAAATTTCAAGCGACAAAATCAAAAAGTAGCAATAGCTGCATCTGGGTAGTCACAAGATGCTGTTATGTACTCCTGCTACTTCTCCTCAAATAAATGCACCAAGCAAAAAGAAAATGGACAAAAGAACTAATACCAAAAATTTAAAAAAATGTGTAGAAAATAAACTAGGGACGTGTTACTATACAACACAAGTACTAAGAAGTAAGAAAAAAAAATGTATATTCTGTCAAAAAGACATAAACTAGTAGAGTGCAAAGAAGATAAAAAAGAGTTAAAAAAAGGCATTAGAAAAAACAAAATCCACAATCATTAATATAGGTCTGAGTAACAAAAACAAATTAAGAGCACTAAGAAATTATGCAACGACAGTACTGAAAAAAAAGATAAAAAAGGTTGAAGCTTTAAAATTTAGATAAAGCAAAATAGAAGGAAACACACAGATCAAAAGCCACAGAAGACAAAAAAAAGAGGACCGGGAAACTAAATAGAAGCAAAAAACAAAAAAAAAAACAAATAATCAATGACTACCAAAGAATGGACGGTAAAAGGATAAACAAAAGAAAAACATTATCAACCAAAATTGCAGATATAAGAAAAAGAAGGAAAGAACTGCTCAAGAAAAGCAAACTGAATGAATTGACTAAGCAATTTCAATACGCTATTTTGAGGTTGACAGACAATGCAATTTTCGAAACGGTCAAAAAGTATAAGAAGTAAAACTGGCAAATCTAAAACTACAAAAGAGGATACATATAATGAAACTAAATAAAATATTTAAGAAAAAAAAAGAATACGACGAGGAAGAAGTTAATAAAAATATAGAAAAAGAAGCTGCAAAAGCACAGATTTTTAAAGCTTTAAGGTTTAGACAAACCAAAATAGAAGTTAATACACAGATTAAAAACAACAAAAGACAAAAAAAATAAGGAGCTAAATGGAAGTAAAAGAACATGGAAAAGAAACATATGCCTACCAAAGAATAAAAATTAAAACAATAGACAAAGAGAACAATTACTAAAACATTAGTACACTTTTAAGTATCAACCAAAAATTGCAAAAATAAGTAGAAAAAAAGTAACCCTAAATAGAAATTGAAGAATCTCACTAAAAGTAAAACCTGCAAATTAAAAACTACCAATAGGGGTAGGACCTAATAGAACTGCATGAAATATTTATGAAATAATAAAAATACGACAAAGAAAAAATTAATTAAAATATAGAAAAACTTAAAAGATACCTAAAAACAAACCAAATATCTAGACTAAATAACGCAAAAATGGGAGAGAGGAGAGATGGATGTCAGTGTAGGAAGTAAAATAAAAAAAGAAAGAAGAAAATCGTCCCCGGCCCATCTTGCCGCAGCAAACTGTGTGAATTCCGTCAGCCCAAAACCAGATCATTTCAAACTAATACCACATTAGTGACAATGACAAAAACAAATTAACGCAAACAAGAAAACAGCCTCACTACTTCTTAAAAAAAAAACAAAACAAAAAAATGCACCAAGCACCTCTCCATACTTTAGAACAATATTCAATGGAGCTACTTACAAGGAAGAAACCTAATACCAAAAAAAGGAAGATTCAAACTTACCAGAGGGGTACCACTGGGCTCAGCACTAAGACCAACACTATAGAACCTTGTTTACAATGAGTTACTTTAAATGAAGTTGCCGGAAGGCGTGACAATAACGGTATTTGCACACAAAACAGAAGCAGCATGGCTATCGACTTAGAGGACTAATAGAAGAACAGGTAAGATACAGGTAGAAGACCAAGTAAAAACCATAAGGAAAAAAATCAAATACATTGGAGTGACACTTGAAGCAAAAAAAGGAATGAACAGGTTAAGAAAGCGGTCATGGTAACAAAAGAAATAGAAAAAAAGCGGTAGACTCATGCCAAACAACAGAGATCCAGGAAAAGAAGCCAGAAGGCTAATAGTAACAGCAGCAAGAAGCAAATTGTTATATGTCGCAGAAATATAGAAAAGCCATAAAAACAAACAAAACAAAAATTATACAAGAACTACAAGAACCAGCTCGTTAAAAATCAGCAAAACTTACAAAACAATGTAACAAGAGGCAGTAGAGGTGATTGCGGCAATACCGCCAGCAAATTTGATAATAGAAGGAAGAATAGAAATAAAGAAACTAATAAAAAAAGATACCAGTAAAAAAAACAAAGTTAAAAGCAAGAGAAAAGACAATAAAAAAATGGCAGATCGTGGAATAGAAGCAAAAGAGAGAATGAACGAGAGAACAAATCCCGGAGATAAAAGACTGGGTAGAGAACGAACCCGAGACGTGCTATTAAACAACACAAACAAATACTGACCGGACAAAGAAAACAAAAGATATAAATACTACCAAAAAGAAACACACAATAATGTAGAACACACTCTAGTAGAATGCAAAGCGTGAAAGAAAGATAGAAAAGAATTAGAAAAAATACTGGAAAGCAAAGTAGATAAAACAACAATCATTAAGAAATGCCTAAGAGATGAAAACAAATAGAAGGCGCTTTGCAACAAAAATACTAAAAAAAATGAGTAGTTTGACAAAGGAAAAATATAGAAAAAAAAACAATGAAAACAAACACACAAAATAAAAAACTAACAACAAAGAAAAAGATAAAAAAGATAGAAATAAGTAAGGATAAGACAATAATGCATACCAAAAAATAGAAAAAAACAGAAGCACATTTACAAAGACTACGATACCAAACAAAATTGCAGAGATAAGATAAAGGAGAATTTTTTTTTGAAAGAATGCAGAATAACAGAAATAAAGAAACAAATAGCAAATGGTAGATACGCTATCTCGAGGTTGACAAATAACGCAACTTTTAAGATAGTCAGAATATATCTGGCAACTAGAAGACACTAAAAGTAATCCCAGATAGAGATACAAGGATATCATTGGAAGTTAAACTAACAAATATAGGACTGCCAAAAGGAATACAAGCAATGGAACTGCATAAAACTATTCATGAAAAAGAAAAAATACAATAAAGAAGAAGTTAACAAAGACCTAAGAAAAACTAAATAAGTATCTGAGGACAACCAAATAACTAGAATAAATAACACACAAACTGAAAAAAAAAGAAAATGCAGAGTTGGATGTCAGTGCAAATAAAAAAAAACAAAAAAGCAAAAAAGACAGACAACGGTAAAGGCTATAGGGAGGGAAGGACCAGGAGCAGCATGCGTGCCGCAAACTCTGTGTAAAAATTCGCAAAGCAATAACTAGCCCAACTAGAAAACCTAAAAGTCAGTTATTATTCTTAAAGACCACTTATTAAAGCCAACACTTAACATGTCAAAAAAAAAAAAACATTACAGAAAGAACAACAGAGCTTAAACGGCAATGAGTAGGACATGTGGTTAGAAATAAATACAAACCAATAGAGCCATAAAATCATTTTCTAATGAGCCCGAAAAACCAAACAAAATATTGGAAGACCCCAAACGAGATAGATTGGCAATATCATAACCATAGCGGAGAAACAGTAGATGAGTAAAACAAAGAACAAAAACGCATAGAAAGAAGCCTATATCCAACAATGGAAATATTAAAACAAAGACAAAAAAAGAAAAACATTTCATTTAGGAATTACTTAATATAACACAATATAAAAATACCTTTTGATTTTAGTTACTGAAACCACACTCCCTAAAACTATGACATTGAAGACTGGTTTAAGCAGTCTGTAAACATTGACCTTAAATATTTGCAACGTATAAGTCTCGGGAAATACTAAATTTAAAAGTTTATTTCATATATCAATAGTACGATTAAACTCTCTTAAAAATGTCGGTCTTACATCTTTGAATTGTTTGTGAATATTTGTAAGAATTTCTTGCAAACTTTCTACTACAAATAAATAACTGTTTAGATAGCTACATGTCTTGTATTTTGTTAAACAATTTTCATAGAAATATTTATAAAAAATGTAAAGATCTGCAACCTTACGCCGGTGTTGTAAAGTATCTAAGTCATCAGTCAATTTAAAATCGGTAATGATCCGAATAACTCGGTTTTTAAGTAGAATTAAAAAAAATAGTGTAGCATATAAAGCTGCTTTTCAAATTTAGAAACAATATTTAATACAAAAAGACAAATATGAATTTAATATATATGCAAAAATTAACAGAAGAAAAAAACTGTTAACATTCATTAAAAAGTTGTAGTTTTCTAGTTACCTTTAAAGCTATTTCAACAACATAGTCGTTTCCGAAAAGATTATATAAAATTGTAAAACATAGAAGACAAATAAAAAAAATAGATATGGATTCGTTGTTTAGTTTAATATTTGGTACCGATCATACCTTAAATTTTGATTTTGAAACAAAAAAGTAAATTTTTTTAAAGATAAAATTGACCAAGTTAGGAATGCCCCATTCAGATAATGTTTTAAGGTTTTTGTTTATAGATTCTACCAACTCTTATCTAAAAATTTCAACGTTTTGCCATATTTGTCAATATGGTCTTTGGAAAGTATGAAGTGTAAAGGGTGCATGCTATCATCTGCAAAACTAAAAATAGAACTGTTACTTATTTAAAAAAATTCATTAATGTAAATCAAAAATAAAGTTTGCAAAAGTGCAAAACCTTGAAGAACACCGGCTTTTAAGATTTTAGGGTCAAAGTTAAAACCATCAATTCTAACTATAATATTTCTATTATTAAATAACTTTTAATAGTTTTACAGCTTTATAATCAAGACTTATACAATAAGGCTTGTTGATAAGATTAAGATGCACTACCCTATTATTAAATGCTTTAGAAATGAGCTACTACAGGATTTTCTTTATGTTTGTCTAAAGTAAAAGTCCATTTGTGACAAACATAAGTCGGAAGATCGGTTGTCAAACGTTTTAATCAAAACCTATATTGAGTATCTCAGATTAAAGTTATTTTGTACTAAAAACTTATACATTAAAGAAATAAATATATTTTTCAACAAAAATTTGAGTTCAATCTGAACAGTAAAAATAATAAGTCTATAATTTGAAGAATCAGACTTGTCTTTCTTTTTAGGTATAAGTTCAACATTTGCAATTTTTCAACAATTCAAAAATGCTTCTTTTAAGTATGATAAACCAAATCATTTAGTTAAAATAGAAGCTAATTTATTTGCAAAAAATTTAAGAATATTAAGTAGAATTCCATCTAAGGCCAAAAGCCTTTCTGGTATTTAATTTAAAAAGATACCTTCTAAAAACCCGTTGCCTAAAATAAATTTGACACATTATTTTAACACTATCTGATATTGTAGGGTTCAACAATAGGAAAATTAAGAATAGTATAGCCAGATACAAATTAATTTGCAAAAATACTTGCCTTTGCTTTTGGATAAGTAACTAGGTTGTTTAAATCATTTTGAAAAGGAGATATTTAAGATTTTAAATTAACTTGCAATAAATTTATTGTTTTATAGAAACTTTTGTTATTTTTGAAAAGCTGAGAAATTTGATTAGCTTTGTTTCTGTCAATCCTAATTTTTTCAAATAGTATTAGATTGTCACAATGTTCACAAGCTTTTTTTATAATCTTAATTAATTTGATCAAAACAATTACTAATGTATTAGTTGTATGCTTTTTCTTCTTATTAATTGCCTGTTTTGTCCAAATTGACTAGAAGTACTACTGTTTTAGTTTAAATAGCAGATAATAAAACAATTTTTTTGATAACATTCTGAACCAATTTTGTTAGATTATTTGCTACAATATGTTGATCATTAGAATATAACCCATAAGTATCAAATTTAAAGTTATTTAGAAAATTTATTTTTACTATGTTCATCTTAGAAGAAAGAAAGATAAGATGCAGTTTAAGTTAAGGTAGTAATAGAAAAAAAAGTTCTAACAACTGAAGTAATAAGTAAAAAATCAGAACTTCATAAAACAGCCTTAACAGTAAATGTTGTAATCCCTAAAATAGTTGAAAAACGCAGATCTAATAATATTGGTTCACCAAAAATTTTATCACAAAGAAAATTTGAAGGTTGCTGAATAAGTTGAGTAAAATTATGAAAAACAGCAAAAATCATAGCTTGTTTTGTCCTGATAGTTTTGTAGAAGATAAGTGACTTGACCATTCAGTATAATGTACATTAAAATCTCAAACTATTTCAGCTTTTTTATTATTACCTTGAAAAAGCTTATCAAAACTTTAAAGAAAAGTCATAAAAAAAGTTTGGGAGTTATTATTTGAAAAACAATATATGCCTGTTTCAAAAATAATCTTATCAGGAAGATTAAGTTTAAGAAATATGCTAACTAAAGCCCTGTATTTCGTATGTTATCTAGACTAAGCTTGTTGTTTGTGGATGTAGGCACAAACACCTTATTGGTCAGCAAATGAATGTTTGAGATAATAATCAGAATCTACTAGATTTTAAAAGTTTTGACAAGCTTTTTCTTAATAATAAAAAAAAATCTAAAATAATTTTGGTAAAAGATTTTAATGTACATATTACTGAATGGTTAAGTCACTCATTTTCTACAACACTATCCGGACAACAATTGATTTTTGCTGCTTATCATAACCTTACTCAACTTATTTACCAGTCCACATATGTTCGTCGTGATAGTTTCTTACTGCACTAAGATGATTAGATCTGTATCTTCAACTATTCCAAAGATTACAACAACTACTGTTGAGACTGCATTAGGAAAATCCAACCATTCACTTATTACTTCTGTTGTTAAAACTTCTCTTCGTATTATTACCAAACCAAAACCGCGCTTCATCTATTATTATTCTAAGATAAACATTGTAAAGTAAACATTTTTTTAATTATTTTAATTTTAATATTCATTGCTTATATTCCAAAAATCCACATATTGCAGCAGAAAATCACACAAAAATTATTCCAAAATGTCATCAAAAACATTTGTTTCATTCTCTGTTATTAAACAAAAACAAAAGTACTTGTACTCAATTCAGGCAAAACAAGCAATTAATAAGAAATAAAAAACATTTAACAAAAACATAAGTAATCGTTTGAAGCAGACTAATCAGGATTATAAAAAAAATCGTAAATATTATAACAATCTAATACAATCTAAAAAAGATAAAATTGCTAAAAATAAAGCTAATCAAATTTCTTAACTTAACATAAATAAAAAAAATTGATAAACCAATAAAATCATTGCAAAGTAGTTCAAAATCTTCAATACCTCTTCTTCGAAATGATCAAAACATTTATTTACTAATCCAAGAAAAAAAGCAGATATTTTTGCAAACCAATTGGCATCAACCTCTACTAATTTAAATGTTCTTACTATTGAACCAGTAATACCAGCAAGAAGTAAAATAATAAACCAAATTAATTTTAAACAACAGATCGTTAAAACATATCTTCTTAAATTAAACACGCCAAAGAGCATCAGGTATAGAAATTATTCCATCTAATATTCTTAAACATTTGCAAATAAATTCTAAAATATTTGCTTTATCATAAAAAAAAAAATTCCCAAATTATTAAAAATTGCAAATGTTCAACCTATACCTAAAAAAGAAAAACAAATCTGATTCTTCAGATTTTAGACTAATTGCATTAATGTCCAATCTGTCAAAAACATTCAAAAAACATATGAATTTTCAAATTGTCCAGTTTTGCAAACAAAACAATTTTATATTAAATACTCAACATAGATTTTGACTAAAACCTTCAACAACCAATTTTCTGACATATGTTACTCACAAAAAAACTCTACTTTTAGAAGACAAAAATGAAAAAAATCTTGCAGTAGATCTATACATTTCCAAATCATTTGGTAAGGTGTGGTATTCTAATTTTATTAAGAAGCTCCCTTAAATAGGTGTTGATCACAAATGTGTAAGACTTATCATTAGCTTTCTTAATAATACAAAAATTATAGTTAAAATTAATATATTTAATTCTGACCCCAAAACCGTAAACGCTAGTGTACCTCAAACTTCTGTTCTATTGCCAATTTTAATTTTAATTTACATTAATAAACTTTTTCAAAAAACCAAAAGTTCTACTTATACTTTTGCAGATAAAGCACACTTCATACTTCAAATTTTGCAAAAACCATATCCACAAATATGACAAAACGTCTAGATATTTTTAGGTTAGAAATTGTAGTATCTATAAACAAAAATCTTTAAACAATATTTGAATAAAGTACTTCAAACTTGGTCTATTTCAACTCTAAACAAACTTAAAATTCTTTTTTTTTTTTCAAAATCAAAATTAAACCAAACAACAAATCTATATCTAAAACTTCTTCAATTTGTCTTTTAGCTGTTACAATCTTACATAATCTTTTCAAGAACGACCAAGCAGTTGATATAGCTTCAAGTATCTAAAAACCTAAGATTTCCTAATAGATGTAAACAGTTTTTTGCTTCTACTAAACTTATGCATGTATAAAACTTATATTTGTTCTAGTATTAAATATTGTTCCTAAGTATGGAAAAAACCATCAAAACTACACTTTCTCTTCTAAATCCTATTCAAAACAAATTAATCAAACCATTGCTAATCAAAAATTGACTAACAATTTAGATAGTTTACAACATTACGCCAAAATGTTGCAAATTTTTGAATTTTTTATAAACATTCGCATGGACATTATTCAAACAAAATGCAAGACATACTGCGACCTAAACAAATATTTGCTTGTAGTACAAACCTTGCTAGAAATATTAACAAATATTCACTGACACTTCAATGATGTAAGACCAAAACTTTTTAAAAAGATTTTTTTAACCATACTATCGACACATGGAATACACTTCCAAGTTCTATAATTTTCAAAATGTATAAAAAGCAAATAATAATGTGGTTTTATTTGTTGAAATTCAAAGATATTCTTATGTCAAAACATATTAAGAACACCGCCGGAGATGAAAAAAAATATGAACCCGGGTCAAACCACAAAAAGAGGAAGAGATGTAAACTTGCCAACAAGGCAGGAAGAGTAAATAACCCTACAACAATTTTAATAAAATAATTAGAGAATTAATTAAGGAGCTTAGAGATTTAACCAGTGAGTGTTCGAACACTAAACTGGAAATAAAAAAGATAAATATGGAAAAAGTGGAGTTTAAAGAAGTGCAGAAAAAAGAAACAAAAAGTAAAAAAAAATAAGGAGAGAAATGTCGACACAAACAATAGACTGAAGACAATACGGAAGAAAATATCAAAGCACGGACCAAGAGATAATAGAATTGGTTAATGAAGACAACATAAAAAAATATTAACAAAAAATGAAAAAAAACAGACAACAAATTTGTAATAGTAAAAAAAAAACCAATAATAGAAAAAAAAAAGAGTGATACTGGAGTATTAATAAATGATGATAAAATAGAAAAAGAATCGGGTATTCTACTTCAAGTCAAAGTAAAATACAATACAATACAATATGTAGAAATTTTAAGAAATTTAAGCAAAAAAATGTCTACATTATTAAACAGAGAGTCGAAACAACAAGAAAAGGGGAGATAAATATTTTAATTGCTATCAAAAAAATGTTTAACAAAGCAAAAGCATTAAATATTAATAAAATTAATATGGAGATGACAAAAAGAAAAACTAATACAAAAGTAAGACTGTACGTGCCAACACAGGTACAGCTATTAGAGACAACTAAAGAAAGAAGACCAGAAACAGAAACAAGAACAATAATAGTAAGCAAACAAAGCGTAACATATGCAAACTTTCTGAGACGGACAAAACTACAGATAAAAAGAATCTACATTCAAAGAGATAAGAGAAACAAAAAAGAAAAGTTGTTACTAATAACAAAGAAAAATTAGACCAAAAAAAAGATAAGAAAATAAGAAATGGAATGAAAAAATACAATGTAAGAAAAACCAACAACGTACTCACAGAACTGGTGATTATCAAAGATGTTAGACCGGAGACTACAAAGGGAAAAATATTAGAAAAAAATATGAACAAAGCAAATGCAAATACAGAAAAAAGTACGATAATATCCATAAAAAAAAGAGTATAGATAAAAACAAACAGCTATAGTCAAAATGAACAAAAAAGTAGCAAAACAGATAATAAGAGAAGAAAGAATAAACATAGGACTCATAAGATGCAGAGTAGAGAAAGTAACAGCAAACGAGAGAAAAAGTTATAAATGCTGGATGAAAGGACATGTAGCGGCGGAATGCAAAGAAGAAAATAGGTCATTGCTATGCATAAAATGCGGAAAGGAGGGACACCAGGTTACCAAATGCAAGAACAGAGAATACTGCATAGAATGATAAGACGCAGAACGAAAGAGAAAAAATGACCGGTTACAAAAAAAAAAATGAAGAAGAAGAAGAATATAGAAGACAACGACCACAATAACTGGTGACAACACAAAGCGCAGATAATAAACCAAAATGTATAAGTTTATACAAAAAAACATACGGAGAAAAAGAAAGACGCACGATGTACTGATTGCAACAGCAGAGAGAGAGAGACAGGAAATAAACCTAGTGATAGTGAGTAAACCAAATAAAAACAAACTAAATGGTAAGTGGATAAGAAACAACAAAACAGATGCGGCTATTTTAGCTAGGAAAAAGTGTAGAGACAAAGTGGAAAGATGGGGAACACCAAAAAAAAAGGAATAGTGTGGACTGAAGTAGAAAGTATGATAGTATACAGCTGTTATGTCAGTCCAAACTGCGAAATAAAATATTATCGAGAGTAGATAGAAGAATAAAATTAGAAAGCAGTTTAAGAAAACAGAAAAACAAAAAAATCATTGTAGGAAGAGATTTCAATGCAAAATCACCAAGATAAAAAGGATACAAGAGAGATTTAAGAAGAAATTCTCAGAGATGATAGCTAGGTTAAACCTTACCATTTGCAACAAAGGAAACAAACCCACGTTTGTAAGAGAAAGCTCAAAATCAATGACATTATCATAGCAACATGATAAATGGCAGGTACAGTGAATGAATGAACCGTGACAGAAAAGGAAACACTGAGTTTACACAAACATATACAATATAATACAAAGAAGAATAAAAAACAAGTACAAGTACACAAGAGAAGGAAGATGATGAAATAGAAGATAAAGAAAGCCATGGAAACAAAAAATGTTACAAAAAACAAAAACAGAGAAGAGATTCGAAAGATACTCAGAAAAGCTAAGAAAAGCGGCGGATGAAGCAATTCCCAGGTACAGAGAAAAGAGGCAAAAAGGACCATACTGGTGGAGCAAGGAAATAAAAAAATGCAGAAAAAAAAAACAACACAAACAAAAAAAAACATAGAAAAAAAAAGAAAATACAAAGGAAACGAAAGAGGAACTAAAAAACGACAGAAAAATCTTTAAAAAGGCAATTAAGAATAAAAAATGCTAGAAAAAAATTATGGAATCTGTAGACGGTGATCCTTGGGGAAACCATAGTGATAAACAAACTGGGAGAAAAAGCAAAAAGAGTCTACCTAAAAAAAGACAAAAGAGGAGAAGTCATAATTAAGAAATTGTTTTGCAAGAGAGAAACGGTAGAAAAACAAGAAAAAAAAAATAAACAGTCACGACAACAGTAGAAAAAAATAAAGGAGATTAATCATCAACAGATGACTAAAAAACGAAACTTTTCCAGAATGTTGGAAAGAGGCCACCCTAGTACTGATTGAGAAAAAGAAAGAAGTGAGAAAAGCAACGTCATACAGACCAGTATGCTTAATAAACACACTAGCTTAAATAATAAAAAAAGTGCAACAAGTAAACAAGAAATAAAAGAAAAAGAAGGATGGGAAAAGTAACAATACGGATTTACCAAGAGAATAACCTTAAATAACAAATAGACAAAAGAATGAAAACAGCTTTTTCAGCTTTGAAGAAACTGAGTAAAACTGCAAGCTCATAGGAAGCACTAAAGGAAATAATTGATAAAAGCAGAGGCTTAAAAAACTTAGCACTAGAATGTTATAGTTCACAGGTTGTTTAGCTACACATCAAAGCTGCGGGCTTACAAAATGATAAACTTTGTAGAAAAATTAACAGAAAAACAGAGAAGCGGATTCCAACAGCCTCAATGTAGTTTTGCAGATAAAGCAAAAAAAAAATAAAACCCACTGAGACAAAAGAAAAAAGACAACTCAGGAATAAGATAAAAAAATGCATATCACAAAAAAGGTGTCAAGGAAACACAAATGCTGGTAGACATAGACTGGTTAGAAAATCTATTCACAAAATGCAAACAAACAAACGCCTTCTTTAGGGCAGACTGTAAGAAAGACGTAGTCGTAGTAGTAAAGAACACAAAAAGCTACCTAGCAAAAATAATAACAAAAAGACATCCAAAATTTGTAGCCGCTATGATAAATAACAACAAAAAACCAATAAATAGTGGTGTGAGATCACAAAAAACTCCATCATTGCTCAACACGGTAAACCAGAAAAAGAAAACAAAAACCATATCAGAAATGGAAACACTGGAAAAACTAAAAAGAATAGCTAAGGCAATGCAAGAAACAAAGAAAATAGCTTTTAGGAAAAAAAATCTAAACTAGCCTGTGTCACAAACGCAGATACAAGAATGGCCAGAAAAATGATGAAACACTTAAGAGGAAGAACTCAAAATGATAATACACTGCAAAATAAAAACAATACAAATAACAAAAATAATATGCCTAAAAAGCAAAAGAACAGAATGGAGACAATCCTAATTAAACCAAATAATAGCTGCAGCTATGCAGCAGTAATAAAACGCATAAAAAACAAGGTGAACACAGAAAAAATCATCATCTCAAAAATAAATAATACAAAAGATGGCAAACTAGTGGTCAAAACCAAACTCAATGAGATAAAAAAAACAATAAAGCTTCTAGACGTAGAGAAAGACCTCAACAAAGACAAAGTAAAGAAAGTCATTAACAAAGTACTTCTCAGAAACAACCTCAACGTCAAGGTAAACATGGTCAAATTAGAAGAAAAAACTAACCAAAATAACACCTCGCAGCAAAAAAGAAAATAGATTCAGACTGAAACAGATAAAAATTATCACTTACAGAAATCTTTTTTCTCCGCCAAAATGTCACAGATGCTACAATCTAAGTTACACGGTAACAAAACTACAAAAAAAATAGATGACAAACGCTGCAGAAATTGTAGTGGTACTAGGCATAAATCAATAGAATGTACCAACAAACAGAAGTGCTACTTGTGCAAGGTGAAAAGCCAGAAAAAATACTCTGCATTTAAAAAACTAATGCAACTACAAAAGAAGAAAAAAAAACTGCCAGACCAAACAATAAAAAAAATCTAAAGTTAACCTAAACAGATTTAGAGCAATAATAGACCTACTAACTAGAATTGAATTGTCAAAAAAGAGAAGCAGACTTTGCTTTAGTCTCAAAACTAAAAAAGAAAATGATTGCTAGCAAGAAAAGGTTATAGACGCGGCAATATACGTCCCAGACAATACAAAATTTTAGGCAACAAAATTAAGAAGTGGCAAAAACTGCAACCAAACAAAATCAACAAATCCACAATCATTAATATATGCCTGAGTGACAAACACAAATGGAGAAGAAACTGAGTAAAAAAATAGAAGAATTTAAAGCTTTAAGATTTAGATAAACCAAAATGGAAAAAAAACACACAGATCAAAAGCCACAAAAGACAAGAAAGAAGAAGCAAAAAAAACAAAAAAGGCCAAGTTAACTATGCCTACCAAGAAATGAACGATGAAAGGATAGACAAAAGAAAAACATTTACTGAGAAAAAAAGAAACTGCTCAAGAAAAGTAAACTGAACGAATTGACTAAATAATTTCCATACGGCAGGTACGCCATCTCAAAGTTGACAAACAATGCAACTTTCAAAATGGTTAAAGTATATCTGGCAACCAGGGGACACAACAAACTAACTCCAAACGGAAATTCTAAAACCTCAATAAAAGTAAAACTGCCAAATCTAGGACTACCAAAAAAGATACTTTTAATAGAACTACACAAAATATTTATAAAAAAATAGAATACAACAAGGAAGAAGTTAATAAAAATATAGAAGAAGATAAAATATAAAAAAGATGAATGCTATGGAAGCACAGGTTATGGCTTTAAAATTTAGATAAACTAAAATAGAAGTAAACACACAGATTAAAAGCCACAAAAGATCATAAGAAGAAAAACAAAAAGCTAAATGGAAGCAAAAGAACACGAAAAAAAGCAATAAAAAACAAAGAAACAAAAAAGACAATACAACTATGCCTACTAAAGAATAAAAATTAAAAAAATAGACGAAAACATTAATTTTCAAAATTTTTGGACTTGTCTACCTTTTTAGGCATAGGTATAACGTGCATAGAAGATTTATTGCATAAAAATTATCAAAAATCACAAAAAAACCCAATTTATTGCATAAAGTAGTCCAAAATCGCACATAAACCCAATTTATTAGATAAAGTAATGCAAAAATTGCATTTATTTATCAAAAATTCTATAGAAAACGCTTTTATTGCATAAAATTAATCAAAAACCACACATAAAACCTATTAATTGCATAAACTAATGCAAAAAACAAGCCTTTATTGTAAAAAATTCAACAAAAAACCCATAAAACCTATTTGTTCTAGTAAATTAAATTAAATACTAAACAAAATACAAATTTATTACATCAATAACCCATTTGTTGCTTGTAGTCCAAAAATTGCACAGAAAACCTATTTATTACATAAAGTAATGCAAAAAACGCGCATAAACCTCATTTGTCCTAATAGATAAATCAAAAACTGAACAATAATGCTTATTATAATTACAATTATTTATCAAAAACCTGTTTATTGCATCAAGTTTAGTAAAAACTGCAGAGAAAAAACGTTTATGGTAAAAAAATCACGCAAAAACCCCATTTGTCGTAATAAATTCAACAAAAGTTGTACAAATAAAAGCATATATTGCACAAAATTCATCAAACAATCTGAGATGGTCTAAAAATGTTGTTAAATAATACTTATCAAGTTCTTATATTACTGATTTAGTTAAATATGTCTTAAAATTTTCTAATTTTAATTTAAAAAATAAAATATTTGTATAAAAATGTTCTAATAACTTTTATCAAGTCTGAAAATGTTCCCAAATTATAATAAAGAAATTTAATAAATTGTGATAAAAAATATAAACAAGTAAATTGCTTCTGCAGACAGTATAAGACGCATACATGGCATGCATCCTTTATCAGTACACCTAGCAACTTACAGGTAAAAAAACCAGCTTACAAAAATTACAACTACTATTATACTTTTTTATGTATATATGTATATGTAAAAAAAAAATGAAAAATCAAACAAAAATTAATAACACAAATTAATCAAAAATTTAATGCATTACTAATCAAAACTAAAATACAATTTAATTATGACATTAAAATAATATCATATTGAAAATAACATAACGCCACATTGAACTGAAAAAACTTATCACCCACTATCATAATTCCTAAAACATTCCAATCCACTAATGAGAAGCCAATTTACAACAAATGAGGCCACAAATATGTGCAAATAACTTTATCTTACTAAATATTTTCCATCTAATTAGTAAGACCATGAAATATTTCAACAATAAAAAAGTAATTGCTTACTGAATTTAAGTCTCCACAATGCAAAAATTAATCCATTGCGTTTCAGACAGATAACATGTTAATTTCTACGACTGTGTTAATTGTCATCTTCCTTGGTGGAAGTTTAGGAGAAGATGACAATATTTCTGAAAATATAGGATTAGATATTTCTGAAATGGATGGTATGCCTAATGTAGACGATATGCCTGAGGTAGAAGATGTGCCTGATGTGGGAGATATGCCTAATATAGGAAATATGCCCAATATAGAAGATATACCTGAAGAAAATGATACGTCCAATTCAACAGGTAAGTTTTCACATTAAAACTTAATTAATTAAAACATTTATTTTTTTAGAAAACAGTATTAATGAAGAATTAGCAAATGAAATAGTAAATAAACTTGAGGAAACTGGTAGGATTATATAAACATATTAACATCAAATTAATTAATTTTATTTTTAGAAACAAAAGGAGAAGTTTCTAAGAAAACAAGTAAGAAACGTTTGCTTAATTATGGCTTGTATTAATGTTATTTATTTGTAGGCAAA
This sequence comes from Tachinus rufipes, assembly GCA_963932245.1. Taxonomy (NCBI): domain Eukaryota; kingdom Metazoa; phylum Arthropoda; class Insecta; order Coleoptera; family Staphylinidae; genus Tachinus; species Tachinus rufipes. The sequence goes on along the minus strand of OZ010748.1, from coordinate 90,673,025 downwards.
TTTGATACCAATTCTATACTAAATTTGTTAAAAAATGATCCAACATTTATGCAATTTGTTAATGAAGAATATTTAAAAGAAGTAATAAAAAGACATCCAGGACAAAATGGACCTATTTTGCCAAATCGACTACCAAATATGTTCTATCCATGGCGTCCAAATCATCCAAGAAGAACTACTAAACTAGGTGGTCCATATCCAACACCTTTAACAACTAAAAAAGATCCAATCACAACTGAAGAATACGTAACCTCAACTGAAGAAACAGTAACACCAACTACAAATTGTCATTATGTTCAAGACGTGAATCTTGAATATGAATTAAATTATGGAACTACTACAGAAAATCCTCCAACAACAACTCATGAAGCTGAAGAAGAAGAAGCAGAAGAGTGTTATGCAGATAAAGACCTTGAAGCAGAATTACTATTAAATGCTAAAAGTAGTACATCAGCTATTAATTAATAATTATTTCTATATAATATTTTAAATATTATTTTAAGAAAATAAAATTAAAGTTGGTCTTATTTTTGTAGCAAAATTATAGAAACCTAAATATCATAAAATTAGATACTAGGGTGGTTGAGCCTGGGAACCAAATAGCAAAATGGTGAAATTGCTAAACCATTTACAAAATAGCAAAAACTAGTTTTCAATTTGCTCCACAAAATTTTAACTGTATTTTTGAATCATAAAAAAACGCAACGCTGCCAAAACTAACCCAATTAAAGCACAGCATTGCCATTTAATTGTAATTATAAATAACAATTTCCAAATACAACAAGTGCCTACTTAATTCAGTAGTTAATAAAATTGTTCTTAATTTAATTCGATAATAATTTTAGTTCCCTAATTTAGTAATAACTGCTAGTTTAGTAAGCTTAGCAGCGCAGAAACTACACAAACAGTATGCTAAACAATGTATAACAATTTTCAAAAATTACTAATTGCTACTTAAATCAAAAGTTACTAAAATTGTTCCTAACTCAATTCAACAATTTAGTCATTACTGCTAATTTAATGAGCTTAGCAGCGCAAAAACTACACAAACAGTAGTCTAAACAATGTATAACATTTTCCAAAAATTACAAATTGCTACTTAAATCAAAAGTTACTAAAATTGTTCCTAACTCAATTCAAACAATTTAGTCATAACTGCTAATTTAATGAGCTTAGCAGCGCTAAAAATACGAAAACAGTAAACTAAACAATGTATAACATATTCCAAAAATTACAAGTTATTACTTAAATCAAAAGTTACTAAAATTGTTCTTAACTCAATTCAACAATTTAGTCATAACTGCTAATTTAATGAGCTTAGCAGCGCAAAAACTACAAAAACCGTAGACTAAACAATGTATAACATATTTCAAAAATTACAAGTTGCTACTTAAATCAAAACTTACTAAAATTGTTCCTAACTCAATTCAACAATTTAGTCATAACTGCTAATTGAAAATGAGCTTAGCAGGGCCAAAACTACACAAACAGTAGACTAAACAGTGAATAACAATTTAGAAAAATTACAAGTTGCTACTCAAATCAAAAGTTACTAAAACTGTCCCTAACTCTATTTAACTATTTAGTCGCTAATTTAATGACCAACCCCAAACTGTACATTAAACTTTTTTGTCAGATCATTTGCTATTCATTCCCAGTGACTAAATACTAATTAAAATACTTATTAAAGTCTCATCAATCACAACTTACAGACCTCCATATGTTGCTCATAACACAAAGAATGAAATGAATGAAATTACAACAATTATTATGTAAACAACAATGTTATCACCACAGGAAATCTTTTGTAAACCAATTTATTTGTATGTTAATAAACATTCCATATTTATCACCAAATATTGTGTAACAATTAAAATAGAACTAAAAGTAATTATAATAATTACACATTTTTGCTTGAATTCTTTAAAAAAACCAGAGTTAAAAGGTCTGCTGATTTGTACTGAATGGCAGAGTTGTAAATAAATTAACAACATGAAGATCGTAACTACGGTCGTATTTCTGATATGTTACGCGAAGTATAATCATGGAAGTAAGTATTTTTAAATTGTCTCAAACTTTTTAATAAATAATATTCTTTAGACTTTATAGTTGGGCAACGATGGTCTCCAAATTCATACAGTAGTGGAGGTTCCATTAGTAGTAAGTAATTCAAAACATTATTGTAACCAAATTTAAACTAATTATATTTTAGGCTCACTATTACAAAGTCCAATAGGTAAGTAAACCAATTTATTTTTATTGCATTTCATAATATTTTATTACAGTTGATGGAGTTGTACATATTGGAACTGCAAATAATTGCGCCGGAACAAGTTCTCAAAGTAATTAATTTAATTTAACTTAATCTAATATTAATATTTAAAATGTTTTAGATTTTTTACAATCTTTATTTGGAATTGGTGGTAATAGAAATTGTCAAACTTCATCACCAAAACCACCACCACCATCACCTCCACCTAAACGTCCAATTGTTATTGTAAAACCACAATATCCAATTGTGGGTCCAAACTATCCATTTAATTCAAAACCTTGGGACAAAAATGGCAACGGAATACCAGATAGACCATGGGAAAAACCTAGCTATGGAATATGGAATCAACCATGGGACAAAAATGGCGACGGAAGACCTGATAGACCATGGGAAAAACCTATTTATGGAAGATGGTACCAACCATGGGATAAAAATGAAGATGGAAGACCTGATAGACCATGGGAAAAACCGATCTATGGAAGATGGTATGAACCATGGGACAAAAATGGCGATGGAAGACCTGATAGACCATGGGAAAAACCTATGTATGGAAGATGGGATCAACCATGGGACAAAAATGGCGATGGAAGACCTGATAGACCATGGGAAAAACCTATTTATGAAAGATGGTATCAACCATGGGATAAAAATGGAGATGGAAGACCTGATAGACCATGGAAAAAACCTATGTATGAAAGATGGGATCAACCATGGGACAAAAATGGCGATGGAAGACCTGATAGACCATGGGAAAAACCTATATATGGAAGATGGGATCAACCATGGGACAGAAATGGCGATGGAAGACCTGATAGACCATGGGAAAAACCTATATATGGAAGATGGGATCAACCATGGGACAGAAATGGCGATGGAAGACCTGATAGACCATGGGACCAAAATGGCGACGGAAGACCTGATAGATCATGGGAAAAACCCAGCTATGGAGTATGGAACCAACCATGGGACAAAAATGGCAATGGAAGACCTGATAGACCATGGGAAAAACCTATATATGGAAGATGGGATCAACCATGGGATAGAAATGGCGATGGAAGACCTGATAGACCATGGGACAAAAATGGCGATGGAAGACCTGATAGACCATGGGAAAAACCTAGCTATGGAAAATGGGATCAACCATGGGATAAAAATGGCGATGGGAGACCTGATCAACCACGGGACAAACATGATAGACCATGGGAAAAAGCTAACGATGATAGAAGACCTGGTCAGCAATTCGGTAGACCCGATAAATTATGGGAAACGCCTGATCAACCATGGAATAGACCAAACAATGGACGACCAGATCAACCATGGGATAGACCTATTGATGGAAGACCTGGCCAACCAACAAGTAAACACAATTTGCAATTTTCAATCAATGGTAACGGTATGAACATTAACGGAGCTATTAGTCATCCAAATGGTAAGTTAATTTATTATAGTCATTCAATCATTCAATTAATTAACAAAAACATGAATAGGTGGTAGACAATTTAAATCGCACGAAGCACATCATGATGTAAAAGAGCACCAAAAAATACACCAAGCTGAAAAAACGCACCATGACAACAAAGAACATCACAATGCTAAAACTCATCATACTGATAAAATTCACCATGCAAAGAAGGGACATCAGAATGCAAAGGTTCATCATGCTAATAAGGTTCACCATGCCAAAAAATCACATCATGATAAAGAAAAAAACGATGATACTAAATCCAAACATCATACAAAAGACTAATCGTTGAAGATTTAGTCAATAGAAATGCCTTTGTTTAATATAAATAAAGAAATTACAACAATTACATAATATAGTTAACTTGTTTCCTAAATAACTAAATAAAAAATTCCTTAAACTTAAATCTCTAGCAAATCTAAACCCTGTAATACATTTTGTAAGTTCTTTAAAAATTCTACAAACTATTGACTAGGTCTAGAAGCGTTTGTAAGCAACAAACTCTAGAACCTTGTAATCAATTCTATAATCTTGTAATAAAATCTAAAACTTCAAGACAAATTCGAGCAAATCATAAAAACTTCTTAGAAGTTCAACAAACGATTTACTTTTTCTAGAAATTCTATAACAAACTATAAAACCTTGTAATAAATTTTATAACTCTACGATAAAGTCTACAACCCCATGATAAATTCTAATAAATCATAAAAATCCTTTAAAAGTTTTACAAACCATTGATTACTTCTAGAAATTTTTGTATCAAACCTTATAATAAGTACTATAACCTTGTAATAAAATCTAGAATTGAAGACAAATTCTAATAAACCATATAACCTTCTTAGAAGTTCAACAAACCATATAATATTTCTAGAAGCTTCAGACAAACTCTACAAACTTGTAATAAATTCTATAATTCTATAACAAAGTACAAAACCTTGTAACAAATTTTGATAAATCATAAAAGTTCTTTAAACTTTTTTTAAACCATTGAATACTTTTCTAGAAACTTCTAAATTAAACTCAAAAATCATGTAATAAACTCTAAAAACTTATAATAAATTCTAAAACCTTGTTGTGAAAATTAAAACCTTGCAACAAATTTTATTTTTGTTAAATGCTTCTAAAAACTATTGATAACTTCTAAAAGTTTCTGTAACAAATTTTAAAACCTTGTAATAATTTCTAAAACCTTGTAATAAAGTATAAAACCCTGTGATCATCTGTAATAAAGTCTAGAACTCTTTAACAAATTTTAATCAACTATAAAAAGTTCTTAAAAATTCTACAAACTAAGTTCTCAAAGTTTTTGTAACAAATTCTAAAAACCTTGTAATAAGTTCTATGACTGTAAAAAAAGACTAATGTTCAAACCTTCAAAAAAATTAAAAATTTAATAAAAGTACAACCAACCATAAACCAATTCTAAAAATGTTTGTACAAATTTAAAAAACCTGTGATAAACTTTAAAACCTTGAGACAAGAGTTCGAACCTTTAAAAATAAAAAAAAAAACTAAGTACAAGAAACAGTAAACAATCTCTAAAAATTCTTGTCACAAAATCTAAAAATTTATGACAAATTCTTGAAACTTGTGATGTTCAAACCTCCAAAAAAATGAAAAGATTTATAAATTACAAAAAACTATCAACTAAAAAAAAAAAAACTAGAGTTTGTCAAACTAAAAAAATCATAAACTTATTCTAAAAAAAAGCCAGTATTAAACTCTAGAAGCCTAAGATGGATTTTACAACTTTGTGACTAATGTTCAAACCTCCAAAAAAATCTTTAAGTACAAAAAACCATACATTAATTCTAAAAAATTTTATGACAGATTCTAGAAACTTATGACAAATTCTAGAAACCAATAATAGAATTTAAAACTCTGTGACTAATGTATAAACCTTCAAAAAAAAATTAAAATATCTTAAAGTACAAGAAACCATAAACTAGTTTTAAAAATCCTTGTAACAATTTTTTTAACTTAAACAAAATTTAAACCTCTTTAATAAATTTTCCTAAACATTTTAGAAACCATTAAACTTGTTTAAAAACTTTTTAAGAAAAAATTTAAACAATTTTATTACTTTTTAAAACATTCTGATAGCTGATAAAACTACTTGAAAAAACCAATTCTAGGACTTATTGATAAATTATAAAAACTCATAACTCAGTTTTAAAAGTTATTTGAAAACTCCTAAAAAGCTTTAAAACATTTTAAAACCTTTTAATAATACAACAAACTCCTTTTAGATATGCCAAAAAAAATTTTTTTCTCATAAATGTAAAGTACTTTACCATCCTAGGACTGCAATTCAATACTTACCGTCCAGTAAAAAAAAATGTCTTCATATTAAAAACTTTATAAGATATAAAAAAAAAATTAAATATGGTATCTTAAAAGCATAATAAATAAATTCTTTAAAACAATCATAATTTTTAAAAAACTATTTCACTATCACCGTAGGACAGTAATTTCATACTTATTGTCCATGTATACAACAAAAATAACGTTTTGATTTATTTTGGTACGTTTAATACCATTCGATATAAATAGTATAAAATTAATATAACTCTTATAATATTTTCTAAAATCACATAATAAATTCTTCAAAATTTTTGCTTATTGAAGCTCTCTAAACTATTTTTTTTAAATTTTATTATTTCTTTATGTATTATTCTTGATGTAAATAATTGAATCAAAACTATTAAAACAAAAGATAAAAATAATCATTTTAAATTCCAGTTAATTTATATAAGTGACAATTCGTAAGTTTCAAATACTAAAAACGTTTTATTACGTTAGAAACAATAAATGTTAAATAAAGAATTTTATCGTATGTTTTTTCACCTTCATGTGGCGACTTTGTAAATTCCATGATAATTGCACGTGGAGAAATGCGAACGCGAAAAAAATGTGCCCCTTACCTTATCGCAAATTATTGGAAAATAGGTATGGACGGGCAAAACAAATAGCGATGGTCAATCGATAATGCGAGCATTTAATGATAATAAAATATATGAAACGCTAACATTCCAAAAACGCCATTGAACAGTATAAAAACCCATGAAAACGTTGAATTGACAACAGTTCTTCAGCTAGCTTTCTAATATTAAGTTAGCAAGTAACCGACGATGTTTTCCAAGTCCCTTCTAATTGCCGTACTATGTACGGTAGTAGCTGTTAGTTTGGCTGGTAAGTAAAATTCATTTTACAAATTTTTAAACTAATTCATTTTGTTTATAGAGCATCCATTACATTCTAGAAGAGTTAGACAAACATCTGGATGGAAAGTATGCAGATATGTATGTACAGGCGGTAATCCTACTACCACAACCTCAACTACAAAACCTGGCGATACAACTACTACACCCACATCAAGCGGACCAATCAGTACAACTACTGTATCAAGCAGTAGTTCAATAACTACAGAACCAAGTTCATCTACTACTACTTCTACTACTGAAGCAGGTGAGACGACTACTAAAGCAGGTGAGACGACTACTAAAGCAACTACTGTTAGTGAATCAACAACACCAACTGAAGCACCAACAACAACATCAACAACTGAAGCACTAACAACAACAACATCAACAACTGAAGCACCAACAACAACAACAACATCAACAACTGAAGCACCAACAACAACAACAACATCAACAACTGAAGCACCAACAACAACAACAACATCAACAACTGAAACACCAACAACAACAACCATTGAACCAATAACCCCATCATCTTGTGACTGTGTCAATGAAAATCTATTAGCAGTTAACGCTTTTATAAACCTCATCTTTACACATATTGATCCAAGATCATCAGCCAAAGCACTAACCATTGTATTTTATGCTTTACGTTCTCCACTTCCCAATGAAGAAGAAATCATTACAAATGTCAGATTCATTATAAACGCAAGCCGCAGTATACAAACCAATGCTGAACTCAGGAGTAAATTGACCCGATTGGTCGTACTACTTGGAATACGTGTTGATGTATCAGTAGGAATCACTGGAACCTTCCAAATTTCTTATGATTTGAACTCATTATTTAATGGTCAAATTTCAACTCAAAATGCATATGAAAAACTGGTAAATGGAAGATTCGAAGCTTCAACAGCAGTAACAATTACAAAAACTCAAATAGTTAATATATTTACTCTTCTTGTATTAGGATTAAGAAGTCAAGCCACAGGTGCATCAGTTAATCAAATCGTAACAGACGCAGGCATTCAAGCAGAGGTCAAGGAATCAGCAGAATTATTAATTTCAGTAACAGTGAGATCAAGTTTAGGACTAGGAGGAAATGGAAACGCTAATGTTTTGGAAAGTTTGAAAGTCGCTCTCACATTTACAGCTAGCAGTGGCGGAAATGGCGGCGGAACTGGCGGCGGAACTGGCGGCGGAACTGGCGGCGTAACCATAGGAGTAGGTGGCGGCGGAACTGGCAGCGGAACTATAGGAGGAGGTGGCTCCTGGAGCATTGGTGGCGGTATTTCCTCTCAATCCAGAAATAAAGGTAAAAATAATCTTATTATTAAACATAAATTAATTTAACAATTTATTAAATTACAGTTGTACATGACAAAATCGCCAGAGCTAAATTATTCCCACATCATAAAACCAAGTCTCACTCAAGCAGAAGCAAACAACAACACCATGTTAAAACCCATCCAAAAACATCTCATAAAGCCAAGAAAGCTGAACATCATGCAAAGAAATCCCATGAACAAACCAAACACCACTCCAAAACAAAGACACATGCCAACGCTAAATCTGCACATTCCAACCATCACGCTAAGAAATCTCATGGACAAAAGAAAAGTCACAACAAAAACCACCATTCCAAAAAATCCCATGAAGAAAAGAAAAATTAAATGCAACGGTTACGATGACGAATTGTTAATTTATTGTAAATTGTATGGTGTAGGGTGATAACTTCAAATAAATTGAATATGCCTTTTAATAACAAGTATTTAACTATATCCCAAAACTTCTTAATTTTCAACAAAAATCAAACAAAAACCTCCAACAAAAATAAGATAATTCTCTCAATAAAAACATAAGCACTTAAAAAAACCTGTTTATTAGAATTATGTTGCAATTGAAGGATTATGTTGTCAAAAAAAGTTACAAGAATGTATATTGGTACATCCAATATACAAGCCTTTGTTGACAATATAGTCTTTCAATTATAACATAATTCCGTTAACAACAACATAATCTCGCCAACAACAACATAATCACTTTTAATAGAATAGTCACACCAACATAATCCTCCAACATCAAGATCATTCTTTCAATTAAGACATAAGCCACTAACCAAAACTTAATTTTTTTATACTCATGATTCAATAGAAATTCAGAAATTATGTTATATTGACACATCCAATACAGAAGCCTTTGTTGACAACGTAATCTATCAATTGTAACAAAACTCCGATAATAACAACATAATGCCGTCAACTACAACATAATCATTTTATTTATAAAACACATGCACTTACAACTGCAGACAAGATTTTTGCAGTTGTCACAACATAAGTGATTTTGACAACATAATCCTATCATCAAAACATAATACATAATCTTCCAACAACAAGATATTCCAATTAAATTTCAAAAGTGATATTTATAAATTACTTTATATGTCACAACAACTTAAAAATTTATTTGAATATCAACCAGTAAAACTACACTTGCTAAAACTATAATCTTTCTTAAAAGTTTCGTTCTCAATCAGTGAATATTTGTTAAAATTTCTAATACTACAAATAAACATATGCTTAGATGGCAATATGTCTTGTATTTTGTTTAAACAATGTGCATAAAAAAATCTATATGCAATGCAAAGATCTCCAACATTACGTCCGTGTTGTAAAGTATCTAAGTCATTAGTCCATTTTGGAATGGCAATGATCCAAATAGCTCGTTTTTTAATAGTTTAGAAGTAATAGTGTAGTTTCCAAGGCTCCTCTCCATACTTTAGAACAATATTCAATGGAGCTACTTACAATGTAGGAACCTAGTGACAAAAAAAGAAAGATTCAGCACTAAGACCAACACTACGGAACCTTGTTTATAATGAGTTACTTCAAATGAGGTTGCCGGAAGGCGTGACAATAACAGCATTTGCACACAAAACAGAAGCGGCATGGCTATCGACTTAGAGGACTAATAGAGGAACAGGTAAGATAGGTAAGAGACCAAGTAAAAACCATAGGGAAAAAAATCAAATACCTCGGAATGACACTTGAACCAAAGAGATGGAATAAACAGATTAAGGAAGCGGTCATGGGAACAAAAGAAATAGAAAGAAAGCTTGGTAGACTCATGCCAAACAATGGAGATCCAGGAGAAAAAGTCAGAAGGCTAATAGCAACAGCAGCAAGAAGCAAATTGTTATACGTCGCAGAAACATGGAAAACAAAAAACAGGAATAAAATAAGAAAAGCTACAAAAACCAGCTAGATAAGGATCAACAAAGCTTTCAAAACAATATCACAGGAGGCAGTAGAGGTGATTGCAGCAACACCCCGCCCGCAGATTTGATGGTGAAAGAAAGAATAGAAAAAAAAACTAATAAAAAAAGAAACCAGTAAAAAAGAAGAGAAAGTTAAGAGCAAGAGAAAAAACAATAAAAAGATAGCAGAGACAGTGGAATAGAGGCAAAAGGAAGAATGGACAAAAAAACTAATTTCGGAGATAAAAAAGTGGGTAAAAAACAAACCCAAGACGTGCTATTATACAACACAAATACTGACCGGACATAAAACCTTTGGAAAGTTCTTGCAAAATATTTAAAAAATTAAAGAAGACAAATAATTTATATTCTGTCTACAATAATGTAGAACACACTCTAGTAGAATGCAAAGCGTGAGAAGAAACTAGAAAACATACTGAGAAACAAAGTAGATAAAACAACAATCATTAAAAAATGCCTAAAAGATGAAAATAAATAGAAGGCGCTAAGACACTTTGCAATAAGTGTACTAAGAAAAAAATAAAAAGTTTGACAATGGAAGAATTTAGAAAACAAATCAAACAATGAAAACAAACACACAAAATAAAAACCATAGAAGAAAATAGAGAAAAAAAGACAAGCAAAATGGAAACAAAAAAACAGGGAAAAAGATCAAAAAGATAAAAATAAGAAAGGATGCTTATCAAGAAATAGAAGAAAACAGAAAAACATTTACAAAAACTACAATACCAAACAAAATTGCAGAGATAAGATGAAAGATAAAAGAAATGTTAAAAGAATGCAAAATAACAGAAATAACAAGACAAATAGCAAACGGTAGATACGCTATCTCGAGATTGACAAATAACGCAACTTTTAAGATAGTCAGAATAGATCTGGCAACTAGAAGACACAAAGAAGTAATCTCAGATAAAAATACAAAGATATCATTGGAAGTTAAACTAACAAATCTAGGACTGCCAAAAGGAATACAACTAATGGAACTGCATAAAACTATTCATGAAGAAAAAAAAATACAATAAAGAAGAAGTTAATAAAGACATAAGAAAACTAAATAAGTATCTGTGGACAACCAAATAACTAGAATAAATAACACACAAACTGGAAAAAAAAAGAAAATGCAGAGTTGGATGTCAGTGCAAATAAAAAAAAACAAAAAAGACAGACAACGGTAAGGGCTATAGGGAGGGAAGGACCAGGAGCAGCATGCGTGCCGCAGACTCTGTGTAAAAAATCGCAAAGCAATAACTAGCCCAACTAGAAAACCAAAAAGTAAGTTATTATTTTTAAAGGCCACTTATTGAAGCCAACACCTTAACACGTCAAAAAAAAAAAACATTACGTAAAGAACAACAGAGCTTAAACGGCAATGAGTAGGACATGTGGTTAGAAATAAATACAAACCAATAGAGCCATAAAATCACTTTCTAAAGAGATCGAAAAACCAAACAAAATATTGGAAGACCCCAAACGAGATATATTGGCGATAACATAACCACAGCGGAAAAACAGTAGATGAGTAAAACAAAAAAGAAATCGCATAGAAAGAAACAAATGAAAGAAGCCTATATCCAACAATGGAAGTATAAAAACAAAAACAAAAAAAGAAAATAAAAAGCATTTTATTTAGGAATTACTTAATATGTCACAATATAAAAATACCTTTAGATTTTAGTGACTGAAACCACACTCCCTAAAACTATCACAATAAAGACTGGTTTATTAAGCAGTCAGTAAACATTGACCTTAAATATTTGCAACTTATAAGTCTCGGGAAATACTAAATTTAAAAATTTATTTCATATATCAATAGGACGATTAAACTCTCTTAAAAATGTCGGTCTTACATTTTGAATTGTCTGTAAATATTTGTAAGAATTCCTTGCAAACTTTCTACTACAAATAAATAATTGTTTAGATAGCTACATGTCTTGTATTTTGTTGAACAATTTTCATAGAAATATCTATAAAAAATGCAAATATCTGCAACCTTACGCCGGTGTTGTAAAGTATCTAAGTCATCAGTCAATTTAAAATTAGTAATGATCCGAATAACTCGGTTTTTAAGTAGAATTTAAAAGAAATAGTGTAGCATTAAATGCTGCTTCTCAAATTTAGAAACAATATTCATTACAAAAAGACAAATATGAATTTAATATATATGCAAAAGTAAAACAGAAGAAAAAAACTGTTAAAATTTATTAAAAAAATGTAGTTTTCTAGTTACTTTTAAAGCTATGTCAACAACATAGTTGTATCAAAAAAGATTATATAAAATTGTAAACATAGAAGACAAATTAAAAAAAAAATAGATATGGATTCGTTGTTTAGTTTAATATTTGGTACTGATCATACCTTAAATTTTGATTTTGAAACAATAAAAAAGTAAATTTTTTTAAGATAAAATTAACCATGTTAGGAATGCCCCATTCAGATAATGTTTTAAGGTCTTTGTTTATAGATTCAACAAATTCTTATCTAAAAAAATTTAACGTTTTGCCATATTTGACAATATGGTCTTTGGAAAGTATGAAGTATAAAAGGTGCGTGCTATCATCAGCAAAACTATAAATAAAACTTTTAGTTATTTAAAAGAATTCATTAATGTAAATCAAAAATAAAGTTTGCAAAAGTGCAAAACCTTGAAGAACGTCGGCTTTTATAATTTTAAGGTCAAAGTTAAAACCATCAATTTTAAGTATAATTTTTCCATTATTAAAAAAACTTTTAATAAGTTTTACAGCTTATAATCAAGACTACAATGAAGCTTGTTAATAAGATTAAGCACTACCCTATTATTACATGCTATGGAAATGAGCTACTACAGGATTTTCTTCATTGTCTAAAGTAAAATTCCACTTGTGACTAACATACATAAAACAGAAGATCTGTTCTCGAACGTTTTAATCAAAACCCATATTAAGTATCTAAGACAAAAGTTATTTTGTTCTAAGAACTTATACATTATAAAAATTGATATATTTTTCAAAAGTTTTTGACAGACTAAACAAAAAAAATAATTGGTCTATAATTTAAAAAATTAGTCTTTCTATTCAGAAATAAGTTGACCATTTGCAATTTTCCAACAATTCAAAAATGCTTTTTTTAGGTATGATAAACCAAAAACATTTAGTTAGAATAAAAGCTAATTCATATGCAAATGTTTTAAAAATACAGCTAGAATTCCATCTACATCCAAAAGCTTTTCTTATTTAATTTAAAAAGTACCTTCTAACAACCCGTTGCCTAAAATAAATTTGACACATTATTTCAACACTATCTGCTATTGTAAGGTTCAACAATAGGAAAATTTAGAATAGTATAGCCAGATACAAATTAATTTGCAAAAATATTTGTCTTTGCTTTTGGATAAGTAACTAGATTGTTTAAATCATTTTGAAAAGGAGATATTTAAGATTTTAAATTAACTTGCAATAAATTTATTGTTTTATATAAACTTTTGTTATTTTTGAAAAGCTGAAAAAATTGATTAGGTTTGTTTATGTCAATCTTAATTTTTTCAAATAGTATTAGATTGTCACAATGTTCACAAGCTGTTTTTATAATCTGAATTAATCTGATAGAAACAATTACTAATGTATTAGTTATATGCTTTTTGCTTCTTATTATCTGCCTGTTTGTCCAAATTGACTACAACTACTACTGTTTTAGTTTAATAGCAGATAATAAAACAATTTTGTTGATAACTTTCTAAATCACTTTTGTTACATTCTTTGCTACAATATGTAGATCATTAGAATATAACCAATAACTATCAAACTTAAAATTATTAAGAAAATTTATTTTTACTATGTTCATCTTAGAAGAATAATAGATGAGGCGCAGTTTAAGTTAAAGTAGTAATAGAAAAAGAAATTTTAACAACTGAAGTAATAAGTAAATAATCAGAACTTTACAAAACAGCCTTAACAATAAATGTTGTAATCCCTAAAATAGTTGAAAAATGCAGATCTAATAATATTGGTTCACCAAAAATTCCATCACAAAGAAAATTTGTAGGTTGCTGAATAAATTGAGTAAAATTATGAAAAGCAGCAAAAATCATAGCTTGTTGTCCTAATAGTGTTGTAGAAGATAAGTGACTTGACCAATCAGTATAATGTACATTAAAATTTCAAAATTATTTTAGATTTTTTATGATTACCTTAAAAAGGCATATCAAAACTTTAAGAAAAGTCATCAAAAAAGTTTGGAAGTTGCATTATTTGAAAAACAATATATGCCTATTTCAAAAATAATCTTATCAGAAAGATTGAGTATAAGAAATATGCTAGTATAACTAAAACCCTTCATTTCATATGTAGTCTAGACTAAGCTTGTTGTTTGTGGATGTAGGCACAAACACCTTGTTGGTCTGCAAATGAATGTTTGATAATAATCGGAATCTACTAAATTTTAAAAGTTTTGACAAGCTTTTTCTAAATAATCATAAAAAATCTAAAATAATTTTGGTAAATGATTTTAATGTACATATTACTGAATGGTTAAGTCACTCATTTTCTACAACACTATCCGGACAACAATTGATTTTTGCTGCTTATCATAACCTTACTCAACTTATTCACCAGTCCACATATGTTCCTCGTGACAGATTTCTTACTGCACTAAGATTATTAGATATGTATCTTCAACTATTCCAAAGATTACAACAACTACTGTTAAGGCTGCACTAGAAAAAACCAACCATTTACTTATTACGTCTGTTGTTAAAACTTCTCTTCGTATTATTACCAAAACCGCGCCTCATCTATTATTATTTTAAGATAAACATTGTAAAATAAACATTTTTTAATTATTTTAATTTTAATATTCATTGCTTATATTCCAAAGATCCACATATTGCAGCAGAAAATTACACGAAAACTATTCCAAATTTCATCAAAAAAATTTGTTTCATTCTCTGTTATTAAACCAAAACAAAAGTACTTGTACTCAATTCAAGCAAAACAAGCAATTAATAAAAATAAAAAGCATTTAACAAAAACATCAGTAATCGATTGGAGCAGACTAATCAGGATTATAAAAAAAACTCGTAAACATTATGACAATCTAATACAATCTGAAAAAGATTAGATTGCCAAAAATAAAACTTATCAAATTTCTCAGATTTACATAAATTAAAAAATATCTATAAATCAATACAATCATTGCAAAGTAGTTCAAAATCTTCAATACCTCTTCTTCAAAATGATCAAAACATTTATTTACTAATCCAAAAAAAAAAAACAAAATTTTTTGCAAACCAATTTGCATCCAACTCTACTAATTTAAATGTTTTTACTGTTGCACCAATAATGCCAGTAAAATAATAAATCAAATTCATTTTAAACAACGGGTTGTTAAAACATATCTTCTTAAATTAAACACCCCAAAGACATCAAATATAGAAATAATTCTATCTAATTCTTTTAAAACATTTGCAAATAAATTAAATATATTATTGACTAAAATATTTGCTTTATCATCCAAAAAAACATTCCCAAATTATTAAAAATTGCAAACGTTCAAACTATACCTAAAAAAAACAAATTTGGTTTTTCAAATTATAGACCAATTGCATTAATGTCCAATCTGTCAAAAAATTCAAAAAACATATTAATTTCCAAATTGTCCAGTTTTTAAAACAAAACAATCTTATCTTAAATACTTAATATAGATTTTGACCAATACGTTCAACACCAACCTTCTGACATATGTTAGTCACAAATAAAATTCTACTTTTAGAAGACAAACATGAAAAAAATCTTGCAGTAGATCTAGTCATTTCCAAATCATTTTATAGGGTGTAGCATCCTAATTTTATCAACGGGCTTCCTTGTATGGGTGTTGATCACAAATTTGTAAGCTTTGTCAATAGCTTTCTTAATAATACAAAAATTATGGTTTAAATTTATAAATTAATCTTTGACCCCAAAACCATAAACG
This sequence comes from Tachinus rufipes, assembly GCA_963932245.1. Classification (NCBI taxonomy): domain Eukaryota; kingdom Metazoa; phylum Arthropoda; class Insecta; order Coleoptera; family Staphylinidae; genus Tachinus; species Tachinus rufipes. Next base: position 90,656,865 of record OZ010748.1, on the reverse strand, counting down.
CTGGTGTTCCTCAAACTTCTGTTCTATTGCCAGTTTTAATTTTAATTTACACTAATAAACTTTTTCAAAAAACCAAAAGTTCTACTTATAATTTTGCAGACAAAGCACACTTCATACTTCAAACTTTGCAAAAACCATATCCACAAATATAACAAAACGTCTAGATATTTTTAGGTTAAAAATTGTAGCATCTATAAACAAAAACCTTCAAACAATATTTAAATAGAGTACTTCAAACTTGGTCTATTTTAACTCTAAAAAAACTTAAATTCTTCTTTTTTCAAAATCAAAATTCAAATTAAACTAAACAACAAATCTATATCTAAATCTTCTTCAATTTGTCTTTTAGCTGTTACAATCTTACATAATCTTCTCAAGAACGACCAAGCAGTTGATATAGCTTCAAGTATCTAAAAACCTAAGATTTCCTAATAGATGTAAACAGTTTTTTGCTTCTACTAAACTTATGCATATGTATAAAACTTATATTTGTCCTAGTAATAAATATTGTTCCCAAGTATAGGAAAAACCATCCAAAAACTACACTTTCTTTTCTAAATCCAATTCAAAACAAATTATTCAAATCATTGCTGATCAAAAATTGACTAACAATTTAGATAGATTACAACATTACGCCAAAATGTTGCAAATCTTTGCAATTTTTATAAACATTCGCATGGACATTATTCAAACAAAATGCAAGACATACTGCCACCTAAACAAATATTTACTCGTAGTAGAAAACTTGTTGGAAATATTAACAAATATTCATTGACACTTCAGAGATGGAAGACTAAAACTTTTAAAAAAGATTTTTTGAACCATACTATCGACACATGGAATACACTTCCAAGTTTTATAATTTTCAAAATTTATAAGAAGCAAATATTCAAAGTCAATGTTCACACAATGAAACAAAAAAAGAGAGTTGTTACTAATTACAAAGAGAAATGATACCAAAAAAGAGATGAACAAAATAAGAAATAGAATAAAAGGTTTCAATGTAAGAAAAGCCAACAACGTACTCACAGAACTAGTGATGATCAAAGATATTGGTCCGGAGACTAGCAGGGAAGAAATGTTGGAAGAAATTACAAACAAAGCAAACACAGAAGAAAATACGTTATAATATCCATAAAAAAAAGTACAGAGCAAAACCAACAGCTACAGTCAAGATATACAAAAAGCAGCGAAACAGATAATAAAAAATAAAAAAATAAACATAAAACTCATAAGATGCAGAGTAGAAAAAATACAAGAAAGCAAAGAACATGTAACGGCGTAATGCAAAGGAGAATGCAAAACGATAAGACACAGAACGGGATTGAAAAGATGTCCGACTACAAAAAAAATATAAACGAAGAAAACGAAGAAGAACATAGATAACAACAACGCCAATAACTGAAGACAGCACAAGGAGCAGATAACAAATCAAAATGTATAAGTTTAACAAACAAACATAAAGAGAGGAAGAAAGGCGCACAATTTACTGATAGCAACAGCAAAGAGAGAGGAAATAAACCTAATGATAGTGATAGATAATAAAAACAAACTAAATGGTAAGTGAATAAGAGACAATAAAACAGATGCGTCTATTTTAGGTGGGGAAAAGTCTAGAGACAAAGTAAAACAATGGGAAACACCAAAAGAAGGAATAGTGTGGGCTGAAGTAGCAAGTATGATAGTACAGCTATTATATCAGTCCAAACTGCAGACTCAAATACTATTGAGGGTAGATAAAAGAATTAGAAGGCAGTTTATGAAAACAGAAAAGCAAAAAAATCATATTAGGAAGAGATCTCAATGCAAAATCACCGAGATGAGAAAGATATAAGAAAGATTTAAGAGGAAAAATCTTAGAAGATGATGATAGCGGGGTTAAACCTTACCATTTGCAACAAAAAAAAACAAACCAATGTTCAAAAGAGAACGCTCAAAATTACATAGCAACATGGAAAATAGCAGATATAATATATGAATAAACCGTGACAAAAGAAGAATCACCGAGTTTAACACACATATACAAACATATACAATATAATACAAGAGAAGGTAGATAGAACGTAAAAAAATGAACAAAAAAAAGATAAAAAAGCCATGGATCCAGAAAAAGCAACAGAAAATCAAAAACATAGAGGAGAGATGCAAAAGATACTGAAAACATAATGTATAATTTAATCTTCAATCTGATAATATCATCAAATGTGATTTCACTTGTTGAAATTTAAAGATATTCTTATGTGGTTGTGACATTAAATAATACATAAATAACACATTTTAAATTAAAAAAAAAAAAACAAATAAATAAACATTTGTAGAAAACAAATGACAAATGAACTTAAGGTGCTAGCATTATCATAAATTTACTTCAACAAATTTGAAGTTTTGTGAAATACTCACATTTTAGCAGATTATTTTAAACTATTATTCACTGCACTGACGTTTAGAGTCGTTCTAAAGCCATGACCTCCCAATGACAACCACACCGCCACTGAATGAAATAAAGAAAATGTTTCATCAAACGTTTGGTACCACCCAAAATAAAGTGCACAGTATAAATTGGCAGGCTAAAATGAACTTCCGATTAAAAGTGCAAGTAGACTACGGCAGTGCTATCGTTTAGTCAATCCATAAATATAGAAAACATAATCATCGTATCAACAAATCATTAAGCAATAAAATGGTTAATAAATTTAAAATCTCAAACCAGAAGATTGATGTGATGAGTTACAGCCTTATAATTTGAAAATATTGTATTTTCCAGGAAAAACAAATCATGTTGCAGACAAATTATCAAAACCACCGTGCACTCTAGAATCCCAATATTCTTGCAGTATTTGGAATATAATAATTGACCTTTCTACTAGAGAAAGTGCTGATATTTAAAAGAATAATTCAAAAATCCACACCTACACGACGTTATCAAATGTTTTAAAGTAAAAAGTCAATCGCAGAAAAAAATATAGACTATTGAACATCCAAAGGTTATATTAGGACACAAATAATGCTCTCTCTCTCTATGACCAGAACAATTCCAAAGAAGCCCAACTAATCGTCTCAAAACACAAGATAGCATCTATTCTTAAAACTTACTTCAATTATCCTACTGCTGAAAAAATTCAAAACATTTGGAACAAAATGAGGAATAGCAGTACAAAGTATGTTCAAAATTGTATTGAATGTCAAAAGTACAAACCCATTAATTTAAAACTTGCAGAATTACTTCAAACCAGCGATTACTAGCTTTTAATTTATTTCAACCTAAACAATAAAGTTGTTATTCAAGTGATAAATAAACAATAATATTTATTGAAAACTGTGATCAAAATTCTAGAAATAAAAAAGATGGCAAATCTCCTGGAGATAAATATGAAGAGACTAGGATTTAAAGAAGTGCAAAAAACAAAACAAGAAACAAAAAATAAAAAAAAAAATAAGAAGAGAAATGTCGACACAAACAATAGAGATTGAAGACAATATGAAAGACAACATACAAAAAATTATTAACAAAGAATAGAAAGAAACAGACTACAAATTTGTATTAGTGAAAAAAAAAAACCAATAATAGGAAAAGAGAGTGATACTGGAGTATTAATAAATTATGATAAAATAAGAAAAATAATGGGTCGGGTATTCTACTTCAAGCAAAGTAAAATACCCAGAATTAATAAAAGAAAAAGGAGAGGATGTAGAAATTTTAAGAAATTTAAGCGACAAAAATGTGGAAAAAGTGCATATTATTAAACAGAGAGTCGAAACAACAAGGAAAAGGAAGATAAATATTTTAATGGCTATCAAAAAAACTTAACAAAGCAAAAGCATTAAATATTAATAAAATTAATATACCAGTACTAACTAGAATAGCGCCAAGAGAGGCAAACAAATTTATGGAGATGGCAAAAAGAAGAACTCATACGAAAGTAAGACTGTGCGTGCCAACACAAGTACAGGTATTAGAGGCAAATGAAGAAAGAAGATCAGAAACAGAAACAAGAGCTATAATAGTAAGCAAAGAAGACGTAACATATACAAACTTGCTGAGACAGACAAAACTACAGATAAAAGGATCTGCATTCAAAGAAATTAAAAAAAACAAAAAAAAGAAAGTTGTTACCAATAACAAAAAGAAATGATACCAAAAAAAAAGATTAAAAAAAAAGAAATGGAATGGAAGGTTACAATGTAAGAAAAGCCAACAACGTACTCACAGAACTAGTGATGATAAAAAATATTCGTCCGGAGACTAGCAGGGAAGATATATTAGAAGAAATTACAAACAAAGCAAACACAGAAAAAAATACGATAATAATATCAAAAGAACGGGTACAGAGAAAAATAAACAGCTATAGTTTAAATAGACAAAAAGGCAGCAAAACAGATAATAAGAGAAGGAAGAATAAAAATAGGACTCATAAGATGCAGAGTAGAAAAAATAACAGCAAACAAGAGAAAATGTTACAAACGCTGAATGAAAGGACATGTAGCGGCGGAATGCAAAGCAGAGGATATATGTCATCGCTAGAGAAGAACAGAAAATACTGCAAAAAATGCAAAACGATAGGACACAGAACGGGATAGAAAAGATGTCCAGCTACAAAAAAAAATAAACAAAGAAAACGAAGTTTAACAAACATAGGAGAAGAAAAGAAGGTGCACAATATACTGATAGCAACAGCAAAAAGAGAGAAAGAAAATAGACCTAGAAGATCATAAAAGAATTGCTTAACAACAAAGCACCAGGTCCGGACAAAATAACAACAAAAATTGTTGAGACACCTCCAGACGGGAACAAGGTAGAAATAACTCAAATAATCAACAGATGCCTAAAAAAAACTTTTTTAGAATGTTAAAAAAAAGCCACCCAAAAACCGTTAAAAAAAAAAAAGTAGAAATTGCAACGTCATAAATGCCAATATGCTTAATAAACACTAGCTAAAATAATGGAAAAAGTCATCGTACAAAGAATAAAACAAGAAATAGAAGAAAAAGGAGAATGAAAAAAAAACAGTACAAATTTACCAAGAAAAGAACAACCAACAAAGGAGCTATAAACAAAGTATGCAGAACGCAGAGGTAAAAACAACACTGTGTAGTGAGAGCGTTGGACATACAGAACGCGTTTGACAGCGTGTTATTGGAAGCAATTATAGAGGCGGCAAAAAAAAGAGAACTAAACAAAAAAATTATCAAGTTTATATAGAGCTACTTTCAAGGTAAAAACCTAGTAATCAAGAAAGGAAAATTTAAATTCTACCACAGGGCTCAGCACTAGGTCCTATAGAACCTTGTTTATAATGAGTAACTTTGATAAGGTTGCCGGTAGGCATGACAATAACGGCATTTGCGGATAACGTAGCACTAATAAGTAGATACGTAGAAATAAAAGTACTAAAAGACAAGAGCTGGCAATAGATATAATACAGTTATAGATAAAAAATAAGGGTTTAAAATTAGCAACACAAAAAACAATATCAGCATGGTTATCGACTAAGACGACTAATAAAAGAACAGGTAAGATACATGTAAGAGACCAGTTATCACTTAGTAAAAAAAAAACAAATAACTCTGAATGACACTTAAAGTAAAGAGATGGAATAAACAGATTAAAAAAAGCCATGCCAAACAACGGAGGTCCAGGAGAAGAAGCTAATAGCAACAGCAGCAAGAAGCAAATTGTTATACGCCGCAGAAACATGGGAAAAAGCCATTAAAACAAAAAAAAAACAAAAAAACAGGAATAAAATAGGAGGAGCTACAAGAACCAGCTCGTTAAGGATTAGCAGAGCTTACATAAAGAAACTAATAAAAGAAAAAAACAGTAAAAAGGAAGCAATGTTAAGAGCAAAAGAGAAGACGATAAAAAGATAGCAGAAGCAGTGGAAAAGAAGCAAACAAGGAGAATGGACAAGAAAACTAATCCCGGAAATAAAAGAGTAGATAGAGAACAATCCCAAGACGTGCTAAAATACAACACAAATACTGACCAAACATGGAACTTTTGAAAAGTTCTTGCAAACAATTAAAAAAATTAAAGAAGACAAAAGATATAAATACTATCAGGAAGAAACACACAAAAATGTAGAACACACTCTAGCAAAATGCAAACCAAAAGAAAAAGATTTAAAAAAATAGAAAATATAATGGGAAGTAAAGTGGATAAAACAACAATCATTGCAAAATGCCTAACAGATGAAAATAAATAGAGAGCGCTAAAAAACTTTTCAACAAGTACCTATACTACAAAAAAAAATAAGAAGTTTGACAATAAAAAAAATTATAGAAAAAAAACAGATAATGAAAACAAACACACAAAATAAAAACAAGCAAAATGAAAACAAAAAAACAAGGAAAAAATCAAAAAGATAGAAATAAGAAAGAGCAGGATCAAGAAATAAAAAAAAACAGAAAAACAGAAAAACATTTACATAGACTACGATACCAAACAAAATTTCAGAGATAAGATGAAGGAAAAAAGAAATGTTAAAAGAATGCAAAATAACAGAAATAACAAAACAAATAGCAAATGGTAGATACGCTATCACAAGGTTGACAAACAACGCAACTTTTAAGATGGTCAGAAGATATCTGGCAATTAGAAGACACGAAGAAGTAATCCCAGATAGAGATACAAGAATGTCACTGAAACTTAAACTAACAAATCTAGGACTGCCAAACGGAATACAACTGCATAAACTATTCATGAAAAAGAGAGAATACAATAAAGAAAAAATAAACAAAGACTTAAGAAAACTAAAAAAATATTTGAGGACAACCAAATAACTAGAATATATAACACACAAATTGGAAAAAAAAGAGAATGCAAAAATGATGTCAGTGCAGATAAAAAAAACAAAAAGCTGAAAAAACAGACAACAATAAAGGCTATAGGGAAGAAAAAACCGGGGGCAGCATGCATGCCGCAGACTTTGGGTAAAAATCCGCAAAGCAATAACTAGCCCAACTAAAAAACCGGACAGTATTGCCATGTGTAAGTTATTCTTAGGGGCCATTTATTGAGGCCAACACCTTAACACGTTAAAAAAAAACATGGAAAGAACAACAGAGCTTAAACGGTAACGGGTAGGACATTTGCTTAGAAATAAATACAAATCAATGAAGCCATTAAATCACTTTCTAAAAAACCCAAAAAACCAAACAAAATATTGGAAGACCCCAAACGAGATAGATTGACGATAACATAACCATAGCGGAGAAACAGTGGATGAGTAAAACAAAAAACAAAACGCATAAAAACAAATGAAAGAAGCCTATATTCAACAATGAAAATATGAAAACTAACAAGAAAAAGGAGAAAGAAAAATATTTTATTTAAGAATTACTTAATATGTCACAATATAAAATATCTTTAAATTTTAGTGACTGAAACCACACTCGCTAAAACTATCACATTGAAGACTGGTTTAAGCAGTCTGTAAACATTAATCTTAAATATTTGCAGCCTATAAGTCTTGGGAAATACTAAATTTGAAAGTTTATTCCATATGTCAATAGTACGATTAAACTCTCTTAAAAATGTCGGTCTTACATTGAATTGTCAGTGAATATTTATAAGAATTCCTTGCAAACTTTCCACTACAAAGAAATAATTGTTTAGATAGCTACATGTCTTGTATTTTGTTGAACAATTTTCATAGAAAAAATGCAAATATCTGCAACCTTGCGCCGGTGTTGTAAAGTATCTAAGTCATCAATCAATTTAAAACCGGCAATGATCCGAATAACTCGGTTTTTAAATAGAATTTAAAAGAAATAGTGTAGTTTTGAATACTGCTTCCCAAACTTAGAAACAATATTCAATACAAAGAGACAAATATTAATTTTATATATATGCAAAAGTTAAACAGAATTAAAAACTGTTAACATCTATTAAAAAATTGTAGTTTTCTAGTTACTTTTAAAGATATGTCAACAACAAAGTCGTTTCAGAAAAGATTATATAAAATTGTAAATCATAGAAGATAAATTTAAAAAAAAAAATATATGGATTTGTTGTTTAGTTTAATATTTGGTACTGATCATACCTTAAATTTTAATTTTTAAAACAATAAAATAATATTTTTTTTAAAGATAAAATTAACCATGTTAGGAATTCAGATAATGTTTTAAGGTCTTTGTTTATAGACAAATTCTTATCTAAAAATTTCAACGTTTTGCCATATTTGCCAATATGGTCTTTGGAAAGTATGAAGTATAAAGGATGCGTGCTATCATCAGCAAAACTATAAATAAAACTTATAGTTATTTAAAGAAATTTATTAATGTAAACCAAAAATAAAGTTTGCAAAAAAGCAAAACCTTGAAGAACACAAATTTTCATAATTTTAGGGTCAAAGTTATAACCATCAATTCTAATTATAATTTTTTTCTTATAAAAACTATTAATAAGTTTTACAAATTTATAATCAAGACCTATACAATGAAACTTGTTAACAAGATTAGCATGCCATACCATATTAAATGCTTTAGAAATAAGCTACTACAAAATTTTCTTTATGTTTGACTAAAGTAAAATTCCATTTGTGACTAACATAAATCGGAAATCTGTTGTCAAACGTTTTATTCAAAACCCGTATTGAGTACTTAAGACAAAAGTTATTTTGTTCTAAGAACTTATACATTATAGAAATTGATAAATTTTTCAAAAGTTCATCGACTGATTGTACAGTAAAAATAATTGGTCTATAATTTGAAGAATCAGACTTGTCTTTCTTTAGAGGTATAAGCTGAACATTTGCAATTTTTCAACAATTAAAAAATGCTTCTTTTGAGTACGATCAACCAAATCATTTAGTTAAAATAGAAGCTAATTTATTTGCAAATATTTTAAGAATAATAGGTAAAATTCCATCTAAGCCAAAAGCCTTTCTGGTATTTAATTTAAAAAATACTTTCTAACAACCCGTTGCCTAAAATAAATTTGTCACATTTAACACTATCTGGTATTGTACGGTTCAACAATATGAAAACTTATAATAGTATAGCCAGATGCAAATAAATTTGCAAAAATAATTGCCTTTTCTTTTGGATAAATAACTAGATTATTTAAATCATTTTGAAAAGGAGATATTTAAGATTTTAAATTATAATGTAATTTATTGTTTTATAGAAACTTTTGTTATTTTTGAAAAGCTAAGAAATTTGATTACCTTTGTTTCTGTCAATCTTAATTTTTTCAAAAAGTATTAAATTGTCACAATGCTCACAAGCTTTTTTTTATAATCTTAATTAGTCTGTACAAAACAATTACTAATGTATTTGTTATAAGCTTTTCCTTTTTATTAATTGCCTGTTTTGTCCAAAATGACTAGAAGTACTACTGTTTTAGTTTAATAGCAGATAATAAAACAATTTTTTGATAACATTCTGAATCAATTTTGTTAGATTATTTACTACAATATGTAGACCATTAGAGTATAACTAATAAGTATCAAATTTAAAATTACTAACAAAATTTATTTGTACTATGTTCATCTTAGAAAAAATAAAGATAAGACGCAGTTTAAGTTAAAGTAGTAATAGAAAAACAAGTTTTAACAACTGAAGTAATAACTAAATAAACAGAACTTTACAAAACAGCCTTAACAGTAAATGTTGTAATCCCTAAAATAGTCGAAAAATGCAGATCTAATAATATTAGTTCACCAAAAATTCCATCACAAAAAAAATTAGTAGGTTGCTGAAAAAGTTGAGTAAAATTAGCAAAAATTGTTGTCCTGATAGTTTTGTAGAAGATAAGTGACTTGACTATTCAGTATACTGTACATTAAAATCTCAAAATTATTTCAGCTTTTTTATGATTACTTTCCAAAAGCTTATCAAAACTTCAAGAAAAGTCATCAAAAAAGTTTGGGAGTTGCATTATTTGAAAAACAATATATTATGCCTATTTCAAAAATAATCTTATCAGGAAGATTGAATTTGAGAAATATGCTAGTATAACTAAAGCCGTGCATTTCGTATGATGTCTAGACTAAGCTTGTTGTTTGTGGATGTAGGCACAAACACCTTGTTGGTCAGCAAATGAATGTTTGAGATAAATATCAGAATCTACTAGATTTTAAAAGTTTTGACAAGTTTTTTCTAAATAATCATAAAAAATCTAAAATAATTTTGGTAAATAATTTTAATGTACATATTACTGGATGGTTAAGTCACTCATTTTCTACAACACTATCCGGACAACAATTGATTTTTGCTGCTTATCATAACCTTACTCAACTTATTCACCAGTTCACATATGTTCCTCGTGACAGATTTCTTACTGCACTAAGATTATTAGATATGTATCTTCAACTATTCCAAAGATTACAACAACTACTGTTAAGGCTGCACTAGAAAAAAACAACCATTTACTTATTACTTCTGTTGTTAAAACTTCTCTTCGTATTATTACCAAACCAAAACCGCGCCTCATCTATTATTATTTTAAGATAAACATTGTAAAATAAACATTTTTTTAATTATTTTAATTTTAATATTCATTGCTTATATTCCAAAGATCCACATATTGCAGCAGAAAATCACACGAAAACTATTCCAAATTTCATCAAAAAAATTTGTTTCATTCTCTGTTATTAAACCAAAACAAAAGTACTTGTACTCAATTCAAGCAAAACAAGCAATTAATAAAAAATAAAAAGCATTTAACAAAAACATCAGTAATCGTTTGGAGCAGACTAATCAGGATTATAAAAAAACTCGTAAACATTATGACAATCTAATACAATCTGAAAAAGATTAGATTGCCAAAAATAAAGCTTATCAAATATCTCAGATTTACATAAATTAAAATAAATTTATAAATCAATAACATCATTGAAAGTAGTTTAAAATCTTCAATACCTTTTCTTCAAAATGATCAAAACATTTATTTACTAATCCAAGGAAATAGCCAAATATTTTTGCAAACCAATTTGCATTCAACACTACTAATTTAAACTTTCTTACTGTTGTGCCAATAATGCCGGCTAGTAGTAAAATGATAAATTAAATTCATTTTAAACAATTAGATGTTAAAACATATCTTTTTAAATTAAACACCCCAAAGGCATCAAGTATAGAAATAATTCCATCTAATATTCTCAAAACATTGCAAATAAATTAACTCTCATACTGACTAAAATATTTGCTTCATCATCAAAAAAACATTCCCAAATTATTGAAAATTGCAAACGTTCAAACTATACCTAAAAAAACAAATCTGGTTCTTCAAATTATAGACCAATTGTATTAATGTCCAATCTGGCAAAGAAAATCAAAAAACATACTAATTTCCAGTTTTTAAAACAAAACAATCTTATCTTAAATACTTAATATAGATTTTGACTAATACGTTCAACACCAACCTTCTGACATATGTTAGTCACAAATAAAATTCTACTTTTAGAAGACAAACATGAAAAAAATCTTGCAATAGATCTAGTCATTTCCAAATCATTTGATAGGGTGTAGCATCATAATCTTATCAACAAGCTCCTTTGTATAGGTGTTGATCACAAATGTGTAAGGATTATCATTAGCTTTCTTAATAATACCAAAATTATAGTTAAAATTAATATATTTAATTTTGACCCCAAAACCGTAAACGCTGGTGTTCCTCAAACTTCTGTTCTATTGCCAATTTTAATTTTAATTTACACTAATAAACTTTTTCAAAAAACCAAAAGTTCTACTTATAATTTTTCAGACAAAGCACACTTCATACTTCAAACTTTGCAAAAACCATATCCACAAATATGACAAAACGTCTAGATATTTTTAGGTTAAAAATTGTAGCATCTATAAACAAAAACCTTCAAACAATATTTAAATAGAGTACTTCAAACTTGGTCTATTTTAACTCTAAAAAAACTTAAATTCTTCTTTTTTCAAAATCAAAATTCAAATTAAACTAAACAACAAATCTATATCTAAATCTTCTTCAATTTGTCTTTTAGCTGTTACAATCTTACATAATCTTTTCAAGAACGACCAAGCAGTTGATATAGCTTCAAGTATCTAAAAACCTAAGATTTCCTAATAGATGTAAACAGTTTTTTGCTTCTACTAAACTTATGCATATGTATAAAACTAATATTTGTCCTAGTAATAAATATTGTTCCCAAGTATAGGAAAAACCATCCAAAAACGACACTTTCTCTTCAAAATCCTATTCAAAACAAATTATTCAAATCATTGCTGATCAAAAATTGACTAACAATTTAGATAGATTACAACATTACGCCAAAATGTTGCAAATCTTTGCAATTTTTATAAACATTCGCATGGACATTATTCAAACAAAATGCAAGACATACTGCGACCTAAACGAATATTTACTCGTAGTACAAACCTTGCTGGAAATATTAACAAATATTCACTGACAGTTCAAAGTTGTAAGACCAAAACATTTAAAAAAAGATTTTTTTAACCATACTATCAACACATAGAATACACTTCCAAATTCTATATTTTTCAAAATTTATAAGAAGCAAATACTCAAAGTCAATGTTCACACAATGTTTAATCTAATCTTCATCTGATAGATAATATCATCAAATGTGGTTTTACTTGTTGAAATTCAAAGATATTCTTATGTCAGAACATATTAAGAACACCGCCGGAAATGAAAAAGAATATTAACCCGGGTCAAACCACAAAAAGAAGAAAAGATGTAAACTCGCCAAGCAATACCAACGAGGCACAAAGAGTAAATAACCCTACAACAATTTTATTAAAATATTAAGAGAATTAATTAGAGAGCTTAGAGATTTAACCAGTGAGTGTTCAAACACTAAACTGGAAATAAAAAAAGTAGCAATACTCTTGGAGATAAATATGAAGCGACTAGAGTTTGAAGAAGTGAAGAAAACAAAACAAAAGACAAAAAATTAAAAAAAAATAAGAAGAGAAATGTCGACACAAACAATAGAGACTAGATACAATACGGAAAAAAATATCAAAACCGTTTCATCTCTGACCAAAAGATAATAGAAATGGTTAATGAAGACAACATACAAAAATCTATTAACAAAGAATGAAAAAAACGGACTACAAATTAGTAATAGTAGAAAAAAGAACCCAACAATGGGAAAAGAGAGTGATACTGGAATGATGATGAAATAGGGAAAAACATCGGGTATTCTACTTCAAGCCAAAGTAAAATACTCTAAATTAATGAAATAAAGAGAGGATGAAACTACATGTGAAATTTAAAAAAAGCGAAAAAAATGTAGGAAAAGTGCACATTATTAAACAGAGAGTCGAAACAACAAAGAAAAAGAAGATAAATATTTTAATGGTTATCGAAAAAATGCTTAACAAAGCAAAGACATTAAATATTTATGAAATTAATATACCAATACCAATACCAATAGCGTCAAGAAAGACAAACAAAATTCAGGAATAAGAATTCATACAAAAATAAGATGCGTGCGAACACAGGTACAGGTATTAGAGACAAATGAAGAAAGAAGATCAAAAACAAAAACAGGAGCTATAATAATAAGTAAACAAGGCGTAACATATGCAGACTTGCTAAGAAAGGCAAAACTACAGATAAAAAGATCTACATTCAAGGAAAGAAAAACAAAAACAAAAAAGTTGTTACTAATAACAAAAAGAAATGAAACCAAAAAAAAGATAAAAATATGAAATGGAATAGAAGGTTACAATGTCAGATCCAACAACGTACTCACACAACTAGTGATGATCAAAGATATTAGTCCGGAGACTAGCAGAGATGAAATGTTGGAAGAAATTACGAACAAAGCAAACATAGAAGGAAATACAAACTGATATCCATAAAAAATTACAGAAAAAAACAAACAGCTACAGTCAAGATGAACAAAAAGCAGCAGAACAAACAATAAAAAAAGAAAGAATAAACATAAGACTCATAAGATGCAGAGTAGAGAAAATAACAGCAAAGAACATGTAGCGGCGGAATGCGGAGTAGATAGGTCATCGCTATGCATAAAATGCGGAAAAGAAAAACACCAAGTTGCCGAATGCAAGAACAGAGAATACTGCATAGAATGCAAAACGATAAGACACAGAACGTAAGAAAAAAAATAACTACAAAAAAAAATAAACAAAGAAGAATATAGAGGACAACAACCCCAATAACCGGAGACAGCACAAGGAGCAGATAACAAACTAAAATGTATAAGTTTATACAAACAAACATAGGGAGGGAAAGAGAGGCGCACGATATACTGATAACAATAACAGAGAGAAAGATAGAGAGAGAAAATAAACCTAAATAAAAACAAACTAAATAGTAAGTAGATAAGAGACAATAAAACAGATGAGGCTATTTAAAACTAAGGGAAAGTGTAGAAACAAAGTGGAATAGTGTGAGCTGAAGTAGCAAGTATGACAGTATACAGCTGTTATGTCAGTCCAAACTGCGGACTAAATACTATCGGGAGTAGATTAAGATTAAGAAAACAAAAAAGAAAAAAAAAACATAGTACGAAGTGATTTCAATGCAAAATCACCGATATAGAAAAGATACAAGAGAGATTTAAGAAAAAAAATCTTAGAGATGATAACGAGGTTAAACCTTACCATTTGCAACAAAGGAGACAAACCGACGTTTGTAAGAGAAAGTTCAAAATCACATATTAACATCACCATAGCAACATAGGAAACGGCAGGTAGAGTGAATGAATGGACCGTGACAGAAGAGAAAACACTGAGTTTACTCAAACATATACAATATAAAACAAATGATAAAGAAAACAGGAGTACACGAGAGAAGGTAGATGGAACGTAGACAGAATAAACAAAGAGAAAATACAGAGACCCATTAAAATAGAAGAACTGTCAGAAATCAAAAACATGGAGAAGAGATGCAAAAGATACTCGGCGAATAAAGCAGTTTCCAGATACAGAAAAGAGAGGCAATAATAACCATACTGGTGGTGCAAGAAAATAAAAAAAAATAAAAAAACATACAAACAGGAAGGAATGTCAGAAAACAAAGAAAAATAGATAAAATACAAAGAAAAGAACTAAAAAACGACAAAAAAATTATAAAAAGGAAAAACAAAGAGAGTCTACCTAAAAGAAGACAAAGGAGAAAAAAACATAATTAAAAAATTGTTTTCCAAGAGTAAACCAGTATAAAAACCAGACAAAGAAGAAGAAAAAAAAACAGTTATGGCAACAGTGGAAAAGATAAAAGAGATCATAAAAGAATTGCTTAACAACTAAGCACCAGGTTCGGACAAAACAGCAACAGAGATTGTTAACGGAAACGAGGTAGAAATAACTACTTCTAATAACTGACTACAATACCAAACAATATTGCAAAGAGAAAAAAAAATGAGGAAATGCAGAATAACAGAAATAACGAGGCAAACACAAAATGGTAGATACGCTATCTTGAGGTTCACAAACGCAACTTTTAAGATGATCAGAATATATCTGGCAACAAAAAAACACAAAGAAGTAAGCCCAGATAGAGATAAAAGGATATCACAAATCTAATAGTGCCAAAAAAATACAACTAATAGAACTGCATAAACTATTCAAGAAGGAGAAAGAGGATACAATGAAGAAAAACTAAACAAAGACCTAAGAACTAAAAACGTATTTGAGGACAACTAAATAACTAGAATAAATAACACAGATTAGAGTAAGAAAAGAATGCAGAGCTGGATGTCAGAGCAGATAAAAAAATAGAAAAGGCAAGAGACAGACAAAGGTACGGGCCATAGGGAAACAAGAGCAGGGGACAGCATTTATGACAAAGACATTATAACAACAGGATATACTCAGAGAATACAAATATAGACAACTACCTCCCAATAAGCTTATTATCGCACCTGTATAAGCTTACAATGCAAATGATAACAAATCAACTCCAACAAAACTGGATGCCTACCAACCAGTAAAACAGGCAGGCTTCCGAAAAAGTTTTGGCACATCAGACAACCTGCAAAAGTTTTTAGCCTTCTTAATAGCACTGAACAAAACAAAAATAGATTCAAAGTATACTACGCTAATAAAAGACATCTACAGAGAAGCTACCTACGTAAAAAAATAAACATCAACAAAAAAGTAAGCAAGGATTCCGATCGCACCCAAATTATTCACTGCTTCTATAGACAAGGTTTTCAAACAACTAAACAGAGACAAGAAAAATATAAAAATCAATTTGCAGCCGACATAATACTGCACCAACATCCAAGAGCTCAAAATTAACAATCTGTCTCAGCAAATAGGATTTAAAATAAATTTAAATAAAACCAAAATCATGACTAGCAGTCCACAAGTGGTGGCTATAGAAAACAGTAAAAAAAGTAGATATATCTAAGGCATACAATTATAATTGGCAAAGAAAACGAAACTGGCAAAAAACTGAAAAACTTAGCTACAATTTAGAAGATAAAAATTTCCCGTTGTGTTTGAAGCACAATTGCTGCATCCTGTCAGTTGCCACTTATGGCCTAGAAACTATATCAAATACCAACAAATTTGCCACACAACTTGAAGTGACCCAAAAAGCTATGGAACGCAAAAGTTAGAAATCGCTTTAATAGATAAAATGCGCAACACCAATATCCGTGCAAGAACAAAAATAACAGACATCATGGAAAGATAGATAAGAGACAATAACTCATGTGCGGCTTTTTGAGCTAGGAACAAGTGTAGGGACAAAATGAAAAGATTGGAAACACCAAAAGAAGAAATATTGTGAGCTAAAGTAGCAAGATTGATAATATACAACTGTTATGTCAGTCCAAACTACGGACTGGAATACTATTGGGAGTGGATAGAAAAAATAATCAATGCAAAATCACCGAGATAGGAAAAATACAAGAAAGATTTAAGAGGAAAAATCTTAGAAGAGATGATAGCGGAGTTAAACCTTACCATTTGCAACAAAAAAAACAAACTAATGTTTAAAAGAGAAAGCTCAAAATTACATAGCAACATAGAAAATGACAGGTATAATGTATGAATAAACCGTGACAGAAGAAAAATCACCGAGTTTACACAAACATATACAATATAATACAAAGGATAAAAAAACAAAAACACACGAAAAAAGGTAGATGGAACGTAAAAAGAATGAACAAAAAAAAGATTAAAAAAACCATAAAACCAGAAAAAGCGACAAAAACAAAAACATAGAGGAGAGATGCAAAAGATACTCAGAAAAGCTAAGAAAAGCGGCGGATAAAGCATTTCCCAAGTACAGAGAAGGAGGTAAAAACGACCATATTGGTAGTGCAAAGAAATAAAAAAATGCAAACAAAAAACAATACAAATAGAGAGGAAATTCAAAAGACAAAGAAAAAGAAGAAAAAATACAGAGGAAACGGAGAAAGAACTAAAGATGACAAAAAATTTTTTAAATAGCAATTAGGAATAGCAGAAGATGTTGGAAAAAAATGATAGAATCTGTAGACGAGAATCTTTAGGGAAAACCGTACAAAATGGTGATGAACAAATTAGGAGAACGAACAAAAAGAATCTACCTAAAAGAAGACAAAGAAAAAGACATCATAATTAAGAAACTGTTTCCCAAAGAAAACCGGTAGAAAAAACAGTTATGGCAACAGTTAAAGAGAGAAAAAAGATCATAAAAGAATTGCCTAACAACAAAGCACCTGGTCCAGACCAAATAACAATACAGATTATTAAAGCAGCTCTAGACGGAAACGAGGTAGAAATAATTCAAATAATCAACAAATGCCTGAGAAAAAAAACTTTTCCAGAATGTGGAAAAAAAGCCACCATAGTGTACCGATTGAAAAGAAGAAAGAAATAGAAAAGACAACGTCATACTGGCCAATATGCTTAATAAACACTAGTCAAAAATATGGAATAAGTCATCGTACAAAGAATAGAACTAGAAATAGAAAAAAAGAAAGATGGGAAAAAAACAATACGAATTTTCAAAAAAAAAAAACAACAAAAGAGCTATAGAAAAAGTAAAAACAAAAGAAGCAAACAGCGGAACGCAGAAGTAAAGACTATACTGTGTAATGATAGCGTTGGACATACAGAATGCGTTTGACAGCGTGTTATGGAAAGCAATTATAGAAGCGGCAAAACAAAAGAACTGAACAAAAAAACGATCATATGGAGCTACTTACAAGGTAGAAACCTAGTAATCAAGAAAGAGAGATTCAAACTCTATTACAGGGCTCAGCACTAGGACCAAAACTATGGAACCAAGTTTATAATGAGTTACTACGATAAGGTCACCGGAAGGCGTGACAATAACGGTATTTGCGGACAACGTAGCACTAGTAAGTAGATACGTAGAAATAAAAATACTAAAAGACTAGAGCTGGCAATAGATATAATACAGTTATGAATAAAAAATAAGAATTTAAGATTAGCAACACAGAAAACAGAAGCGGCATGGCTATTAACTAAGAAAACTAATAGAGGAACACGTAAGATACAGGTAAAAGACCAAGTGATAATCATAAGGAAAAAAATCAAATAACTCGAAGTGACACTTAAAAAACAGGTTAAGGAAGCGGTCATAGGAACAAAAGAAATGAAGAGAAAGCTCGGTAGACTCATGCCAAACAACAGAAGTCCAGGAGAAGAAGCTAATAGCAACAGTAGCAAGAAGCAAATTGTTATACGCCACAGAAACATGGAAACAAACCATTAAAACAAGAATGAAATAATAGATGCTACAAGAGCCTGCTCGTTAAGAATCATCAGGGCTTACAGAACGGTGTCACAAGTGGCAGTAGAGGTGACAGCAGCAACACTGCCCACGGATATGATGGTAGAAGAAAAAATAAACATAAAGAAACTAATAAAAGAAAAAACCAGTAAAAAAAAAAACAAAGTTATGAGCAAAAGAGAAGACGATGAAAATATTACAGAGACAGTGGAATAGAGGCAAAAAAGAAGAATGAACAAGAGAACTAATCCCGAAGATAAACGAATGGGTAGAGAACAAACCCAAGATGTGGTATTATACAGCACAAATACTGACCGGACATGGAAGCTTAATAAAGGTCTTGCAAAAAAATTTAAAAAAATTAAAGAAGACAAAAGATATAAATACTATCTGGAAAAAACACACAATAATGTAGAACACACTCTAGTAGAATGTAAAAGCGTGGGAATATATAAAAATATACTGGGAAGCAAAGTGGATAAAACAACAATCATTGCAAAATGCTTAAGAGATGAAAATAAATAGAGAGCGCTAAGAAACTTTTCAACAAGAGAACTAAGAAAAAAAATAAAGAGTTTGACAATGGAAAAATATAAAAAACAAAAACAAACAATGAAAACAAACACACAAAAAAAAAACCATTAAAAAAAGCAAAATAGAAACAAAAAAAAACACCAAAACAAAAGAAATAAGAAAGAGCAGGACAATTATGCATATCAAGAAATAGGAAAAGAAAACAAAAGAACGTTTACAGAGACTACAATACCAAACAAAATTGCAGAGATAAGAAGAAGAAAAAAAGAAATGTTAAAAAATGCAGAATAACAGAAATAACGAGGCAACTACCAAATAATAGATACGCTACCTTGAAGTTGACAAATAACGCAACTTTTGAGATGGTCAGAATATATCTGGCAACTAGAAGACACAAAGAAGTAATCCCAGATAGAGATACAAGAATGTTACTGAAACTTAAACTAACAAATCTAGGACTGCCAAAAGGAATACAACTGCATAAACTATTCATAAAGAAGAGAGAATACAATAAAAAAAAAGTAAACAAAGACCTAAAAAAACTAAAAAGTATCTGAGGACAACCAAATAACTAGAATAAGTAACACAGATTGGAAAAAAAAGAAAATGCAGAGCTAGATGTCAGTGCAGATAAAAAAAGTAAAAAAAAGCAAAAAAAAACAGACAAAAGAAAGGGCTATAAGGAAAGAAAGGCCGGGAGCAGCATGCGTGCCGCAGTCTGTGTGAAAATCCGCAAAGCAATAACTAGCTCAACTAAAAAACTGGAAAATATTGCCATGCGTAAGTTATTCTTAAATGCCACTTATTGAAACCAACACCTCAACACGTCCAAAAAAAAAGACATTATAGAAAAAACAACAAAGCTTAAACGGCAATGGGTAGGGGACATGTGGTTAGAAATAAATACAAATCAATGGAGCCTTAAAATCACTTTCTAGAGAGCCCAAAAAACCAAACAAAACATTGGAAGACCCCAAACGAGATAGATTGGCGATAGCATGACCATAGCTAAAAATTAGTGGATGAATAAAACTAAAGACAAAACGCATAAAAACAAATGAAAGAAGCCTATATCCAACAATGGAAATATGAAAACTAAAAAGAAAAAGGAAAAGAAAAAACATTTTATTTAGGAATTACTTAATATGTCACTATATAAAAATACCTTTAAATTTTCGTGACGGAAACCACACTCACTGAAACTGACACACTGAAGACTGATTTAAGTTGCCTGTAAACATTGACTTTAAATATTTGCAACTTATAAGTCTAGTCTCCGGAAATACTAAACTTGAAAGTTTATTCCATATGTCAATAGTACAATTAAAAACTCTTTTTAAAATGTCGGTCTTACATCTCTGAATTGTCACTGAATATTTGTAAAAAATCCTAGCAAACTTTGTACTACAAAGAAATAAATGTTTAGATAGCTATATGTCTTGTATTTTGTTTGAACAATTTTCATAGAAATATCTATAAAAAATGCAAAGATCTGCAACCTTACGCCGGTGTTGTTAAGTATCAAAATCATCAGTTAAATTTAAATGGGCAATAATCCAAATAGCTTGTTTTTTAAATAAAATTTAAAAAAGGTAGTGTAGTTTGAAATGCTGCTTCCCAAACTTAAAATCAATACTTAATACAAAAACAAATATAAATTTTATATATATGCAAACTTTAAACAGAAGTAAAATACTGTTAACATCTATTAAAAAATTCTAGTTTTCGAGATACTTAAAAAGCTATGTCAACAGCATGGACGTTTCAGAAAAGATTATATAAAACTGTAAAACATAGAAAACAAATTTAAAAAAATTAGATATAGAATTGTTTAGTTTAATATTTGGTACTGATTATACCTCAAATTTTGATTTTAAAACAATAAAAAAGTTACTTTTTTTAAAGATAAAATTGACCGTGTTAGGAATGCCCTACTCAGATAATGTTTTGAGGTCTGTGTTTATAGATACTACATAATCTTACCTAGAAATTTCAAAACGTTCTGCCATAATTGTTTGTCAATATAATCTTTGAAAAATATGAAGTATAAAGGTATCATCTGCAAAACTATAAATAAGACCATTAGTTATTTGAAAAAAAGTTCATTAATGTAAATCAAAAATAAAGTTTAAAAAAAGCAGAACCTTGAAGAACACCTGCTTTTATGATTTTAGGGTCAGAGTTGAAATCATCAATTCTAACTATAATTTTATTATTATCAGGAAAACTGTTGATAAGTTTTACAGATTTATAATCAAGACCTATATAATGAAGCTTGTTAATATGATTAGAATGCACTACCCTATTAAATGCTTTGAAAATGAGCTACTACAAGATTTTCTTTATGTTTGTCTTAAGTAAAATTCCACTTGTGACTAACATAAATCAGAAGATCTATTGTCAAACATTTTAATCAAAACCCATATTAAGTATCTAAGACAAAAGTTATTTTGTTCTAAGAACTTATACATTATAAAAATTGATATATTTTTTAAATTTTTTTTTGACAGATTGGACAGTAAAAATAACTGGTCTATAATTTTGAAGAATCAGACTACTCTTTCTTTTTAGGTATAAGTTAAACGTTTGCAATTTTCCAACAATTCAAAAAAGCATCTTTTAAGTATGATAAACCAAATCGTTTAGTTAAAATAGAAGCTAATTTATTTGAAAATATTTTAAGAATAATAGGTAGAATTCCATCTAAGCCAAAAACCTTTCTGGTATTTAATTTAAAAAGATACCTTCTAACAACCCGTTGCCTAAAATAAATTTGACACATTATTTCAACACTATCTGGTATTGTAGGGTTCAACAATAGAAAAATTTAGAATAGTATAGCCAAATGCAAATTAATTTGCAAAAATAATTGCTTTTTCCTTTGGATAAGTCACTAGATTGTTTAAATCATTTTGAAAAGGAGATATTTAAGATTTTAAACTAACTTGCAATAAATTTATTATTTTATAGAAATTTTTGTTATTTTTAGAAAACTAATAAATTTGATTAGCTTTGTTTCTGTCAATCCAACTTTTTTCAAATAGTATTAGATTGTTACAATGTTCACAAGCTATTTGTTATAATCTTAATTAATCTGATCAAAACAATTACTAATTAATTAGTTATATGCTTTTCCTTCTTATTATTTACCAGTCCAAATCGACTACAAATACTACTGTTTTAGTTTAATAGCAGATAATAAAACAATTTTTTTGATAACATTCTGAATCAATTTTGTTAGATTATTTGCTACAGTATGTAGATCATTAGAATATAACCAATAAGTATCAAATTTAAAATTATTAAGAAAATTTATTTTTACTATGTTCATCTTAGAAGAAAGAAAGATAAAGCGCAGTTTAAGTTAAGGTAGTAACAGCAAAAGAAGTTTTAACTACTGAAGTAAGAAGTAAAAAATCAGAACTTCACAAAACAGCCTTAACAGTAAATGTTGTAATCCCTAAAATAGTTGAAAAAAGCAGATCTAATAATATTAGTTCACCACAAATTCCATCACAAAGAAAATTTGTAGGTTGCTGAATAAATTGAGTAAAATTATGAAAAACAGCAAAAATCATAGCTTGTTTTGTCTTAATAGTTTTCTAGAAGATAAGTGACTTGACCATTCAGTATAATGTACATTAAAATCTCAAAATTATTTCAGCTTTTTTATGATTACCTTAAAAAAGCTTATCAAAACTTTAAGAAAAGTCATCAAAAAAGTTTGGGAGTTGCATTATTTGAAAAACAATGTATGCCTATTTCAAAAATAATCTTATCAGGAAGATTGAGTTTAAGAAATATGCTAGTATAACTAAAGCTCTGCATTTCGTATGTTGTCTAGACTAAGCTTGTTGTTTGTGGATGTAGGCACAAACACCTTGTTGGTCAGCAAATGAATGTTTGAGATAATAATCGGAATCTACTAGATTTTAAAAGTTTTGGCAAGCTTTTTCTAAATAATCATAAAAAAATCTAAAATAATTTTGTTGTTAAGAAATTTTAATGTACATATTACTGAATAGTTAAATCACTCATTTTCTACAACACAATCCGGACAACAATTATTTTTTGCTGCTTCATAACCTTACTCAAATTATTTGGCGACCCGCATATTTTCTTTGTGATAGACTTCTTACTGCACTATGATAATTAGAACTGTATCTTTAACTATTCCAAAGATTACAACAACTACTGTTGAGACTGCATTAGAAAAATCCAACCATTCACTTATTACTTCTGTTGTTAAAACTGCTCTTCCTATTACTTCCAAACCTAAACCGAGCCTCATCTTCCATTATTCTAAAATAAACATAGTAAAAAAACAAAACAAATTCTTAATCATTTTGATTTTGATACTCATTGCATGTGTTCTAAAAATACACATATTGCAGCAGAAAATCTCAATAAAACTATTCAAAATTTTATTAAAAAAATTTGTTCTATTCTCTGTTATTAAACCAAAACAAAAGTACTCAAACTCAATTTAGGCAAAACAAGCAATTATTAAAAAACAAAAGCATTTAACAAAAACATTAGTAATTGTTTGAAGCAAACTAATCAGAATTATAAAAAAACTCGTAAACATTCTCACAATCTAATACAATCTGAACAAGATTAGATTGCCAAAAATAAAGCTTATCAAATTTCTCAGCTTTACATAAATTAAAAAAATTTATAAACCAATAAAATCATTGCAAAGTAATTCAAAATCTTCAATACCTCCTCTTCGAAATGATCAAAACATTTATTTACTAATACAAGGCAGATATTTTTGCAAACCAATTTGCATTCAACACTACTAGTTTAAATTTTCTTACTGTTGCACCAATAACGCCAGCTAAAAGTAAAATAATAAATCAAATACAGTTTAAACAGCGGGTTGTTAAAACATATCTTCTTAAATTAAACACCCTAAAGGCATCAGGTATTGGGATTATTTCTATATTCTTAAAACATTGCAAATAAATTAACTCCCATTTTGACTAAAATATTTGCTTCATCATCCAAAAAAACATTCCCAAATTATTAAAAATTGCAAATGTTCAACCTATACCAAAAAAGGAATACAAATCTGGTTTTTCAAATTATAGACCAATTGCATTAATGTCCAATCTGTCAAAAAAATTCAAAACATATTAATTTCCAAATTGTCCAGTTTTTAAAACAAAACAATCTTATCTTGATACGCAGTATAGATTTTGACTAATACGTTCAACAACCAACCTTCTGATATATGTTAGTCACAAATAGAACTCTATTTTTAAAAAACAAAAATGAAAAAAATCTTGCAGTAGATCTATACAATTCCAAATCATTTGATAAGGTGTGGTATCCTAATTTTATAAACAAGCTTCCTTGTATAGGTGTTGATCACAAATTTGTAAGACTTACCAATAGCTTTCTTAATAATACAAGAATTATTTTAAAATTAATAAATTTAACTCTGACCCCAAAACCATGAACACTAGTGTTCCTCAAACTTTTGTTCTTTTGCCAGTTTCATTTTTAAAATACATTAATAAACTTTTTCAAATAACCAAAAGTTCTATTTATAGTTTTGCAGATGAAACACACTTCATACTTCATATTTTGCAAAAACCATATTAACAAATATGCAAAACGTCTTAAAATTTTTTGGTTAAAATCTTGAACATCTATTAACAAAAACCTAAAAACATTATTTAAATAGGGTACTCCCAACTTTTAAATTTTTGAAAAAACTCAACTTTTTATTGTTTAAAAATCAAAATTGAAAGTATCATCAATACCAAATATTAAATTAAATAACAAATACATATCTAAATTTTTTTCAATTTGTCTTCTTGCAGGTTACAATCTTACAAAATCTTCTCTGAAAAGACCATGTTGTTGATATACCTTTAAAATTATCTAGATAAGGAATTCTTAATAAATGTAAACAGTTTTACTTCTGTTCAACTTTTGTATATACATATATAAAACTAATATTTGTTCTTGTATTAAATATTGTTCCTGAGTATAAAGAAGAACATCCAATATACTATCATTTCTAAACTTATTTCAAAAATAAGTTACTCGAATCTTTGCCATTCCAAAATTGACTAATGACTTAAATATTTACAATACAAGCATAATGTTGCATATTTTTGGATTTTATATAAATATTTCCGATGACATTGTTCAAACAAAATACAAGACTGTTATCTAAAAAAATATTTACTCAAAGTACATAGCTTGCTAGAAAACCTAACCAATATTCACTAACAGTTCGGAGATGTAGGATCAAAACTTTTAAGAGATTTTTTTAACCGTACTATCAATACATAAAATAAACATCTAGATTCAATATTTTCCAAAATGTATGAGCCGCAAATATTTAAGAATCAATGTTCACAAACTCCTAAAATCTAGTCTTCAATGTGATAGTTTCAGCAAGTGTGGCTTCAGTCGTTGAAATATAAAAGTATTTTTATGTTGTTGTGACATCAATCCAAAATCACCGAGACGAGGAAAATGCAAGAGAGATTTAAGAAGAAAAATCTTGGAGGAGATGATAGCAAGGTAAACCATAGCATTATGGGAAATGGCAAATACAGTAAATTAATAAACCGTGGTAAAAGAGAAATCACTGAGTTTACACAAACATATACAATATAATACAAAAGATAAAGAAAAACAGGAGTACACAAAAAAAGGTAGATAGAACGTAAGAAGATTGAACAAAAATAAGATACAGAGAGCCATAAAAACAGAAGTGAAAAAAAAAAACAAAAATATAGAGAAGAGATGCGAGAGATACTCAGAAAAGCTGATAAAAGCGGCGGATAAAGCAATTTCAAAGTACAGAGAAAAGGGCAAAAAGAACCAAACTGGTAATGTAAAAAACTAAAAAAATGCAAAAAAAACAATACAAACAGGGAGGAAAGTCAAAAAACAAAGAAAAAGAGGAGAAAATACAGAAGAAACGGAAAAGCAACTAAAAAAAGATTTTTTTTAAAGCCAATTAGGGATAGCAGAAGAAGATGTTGGAAAGAAATGGTAGATTCTATAGACGGGGATCCTTGAGGAAAACCGTACAAAATAGTATTGAACAAATTGAAAGAAAGAACAAAAACAGTCTATATACATACAAAGACAAAGTAGAAGAAGTCATAATTAAGAAACTGTTTTCCAAGAGAGAACCGGTAGAAAAGCAAACAAAGAAGAAGAAGAAACAGTTATGGCAACAGTAGAAGAAATAAAAGAATTGCCTAAACAACAGAGCACCAGGTCCGGACAAAATAACAACAGAAATTGTTAAAGCAGCTCTAGACGGGAACAAGAAAAAGCAACGTCATACAGGCCAATATGTTTAATAAACACACTAGCTAAAATAATAAAAAAAGGTATTGTACAGAAAATAGAACAAGAAATAGATAAAAAAGAAATATGGAAAAAGGAACAATACGTATTTACCAAGAGAAAAACAACCTAAAGAGCTATAGAAAAAAGGAAAGTAACAGCAAAAGAAACAAACAACGGAACGCAAAGGTAAAGACAACACTGTGTAATGATAGCGTTGGACATACAGAACGCGTTTAACAGCGTCTTATGGAAAGCAATTATAGAGGCGGCAAAGAAAAGAAAAGAAAACTGAACAGGAAAACAATCAAGATCATATGGAGCTACTTACAGAATAGAAACCTAGTGACCAAAAAAGGAAAATTTACTTACCAGAAGAGTACCGCAGAGCTCAGCACTGGGACAAAAATTATGAAACCTTGTTAATAATGAGATAACGTAGACCTAGTAGGTAGAGACGTAGAAATAGAAGTACTAAAAGGAAGACTAGAACTGGCAATAGATATGAAAAATAAGGGTTTAAAATTAGCAATAATCAGAAATAGCATGACTATCTATCGACTAAGAGGACTAATAGAGAAACAGGTAAGATACAGGTAGAAGACCAAGTGATAACCATAAGGAAAAAAATCAAATACCTCGGAGTGATACTTGAAGCAAATAAATGGAATGAACAGGTTAAGAAAGCGGTCATAGGAACAAAAGAAATAGAAAAAAAACTCGGTAGACTCATGCCAAACAACGGACGTTCAAGAAAATAAGCCAAAAGGCTAATAGCAGCACCTGCAAAAAATTATACGTCGCAGAAACATGAGGAGAAACCATAAAGATAAAAAAAAACAGAAATGAAATAAGAGAAGCCACAAAAGCCAGCTTGTTAAAGATTAGCAAGGCTTACAAAACGGTGTCACAGGAGGCAGTAGAGGTGATTGCGGCCACACCGCAAAGTGTTAAGAACAAGAGAGAAGACGATGGAAAGATGGCAAATACAGTAAAATAGAGACAAAAAGGAGAATGAACGAGAGAACTAATCCCGAAGATAAAAAAGTGAGTAGAGAACAAACCCGAGAAGTAATATTATACAACACAAATACTGACCGGACATAGAACCTTTGGAAATATTTTGCAAAAAATTTAAAAAATTAAAGAAGTCGAAAAATATATGGGAAAAAAGGAAGGAACACACAATATAGTAGAACACACTAGTAAAATGCGAAGCGTTGGAAGAAGCTCGAAAAGAATTAAAAATTTACTAGAAAGCAAAGTGGATAAAACAACAATCAATAAAAAATGCTTAAGAAATAAAAATAAATTGTTGAGAAACTTTGCAACATAAATATTAAGAAAAAAATAAAGTGTTTGACAATAGAAAAATATATAAAAAAAAACAAACACACAAAATAAAACAAGGACAAAGCATATCAAAAAATTTAAAAAAACACAAGAACATTTACAGAAAATACAAAACCAAACAAAATAGCAAAAAGAAAAAGAAAAAAATGTAGAAAAAATGCAGAATAACAGAAATAACGAAGCAAATACTAAATGGACTTTTGAGATGGTCAAAATATACCTGCCAACGAGAGAACACAAAGAAGTAATTCCAGATAGTGATACAAGAATATCACTAGAAGTTAAAACCATAAACTAATTTTAAAAACTTTCTAAAAACTTCTAGAAACCTATGATAAGTTTTAAAATCTTGTGACTAATGTTCAAACCTCCAAACAATTAAGAAAACTGTATAAAAAAAAACAAGAAACTAATTCTAAAAATTTAAAAATTCTAGAAATTTGTAATAGGTTTTAGAAACTTTATGAAAGAACATAAATAAATTTAAAAATTCATCTGGCAAATTCTAAAAATTTGTGGCAAATTCCAGAAGCCTGTAATAGATTCTAAAAGCCTGATATTAAAACCATGTGGCTAAGGTTCAACCCTCAAACAAAATTAAAAAACTTGTATAAAAAAACAAGAAACCAAAAACTAATTCTAAAAATTTTTGTGACAAACCTGTTAAAAATTCTAGAAACTAATACCTTCTAAAAGACTGTGGTAGGTTTTAAAACTTTATGACTAATGTACAAACTTTCAAAAATTTTAAAAAACTCCACAAAAATACAAAAACTATAAACTTATTATAGAAACTTGTAACAAATTCTAAAAGCCTGTGATAAATTCTAAAAACTTCTGATAGATTATAAAACCCTGTGACTGATGTTCAACCTTTAAAAAAAACGAAAAGTACAAGAAACTACAAACTAGTTTCTAAACATGTTTGTGAAAAATTCTAGATACCTGTAATAATCTCAAAAAACCTGTGATATAATTGATATAAAAGCACGCGTAAACGATAGCAGACCTAATGCAAGAAGACAAGATAATCCAGACCGACTCAACAAGTTAAAGTGACGTAAGGAAAAAAAACAGTCCATCTTCCGCAGTGAAATAATGCAGTCATACAAAATCAGCTGACAACGCTTAGTAAAAATTAACCATTTGTGTAAAAATATATCTTGAAGTAATTAATATACAACGTATACGCTTAGTGTAGTGGTTGAGTAATTAATCGTTTGTTAAAACAGTTATTTAAAAAAATATATTTAAAAAACATAACCCTAAATATTGTTTTTTAAAACATCAACCAATGTTTCACAGCTGAAAATGTAAAAAAGCTATAGAGCAAAGCTTTATACCTTACTCGTTTATCAGAAAAAAAGGAAAAAAACTTTTCCTTACTTTACGTTCAGCTCTTGAAGCCTTCAATGTATTTTTTATTTTATATATTTATTTTTTCATAAAAGTAATTTACCGCCCTAGAACAAAAATTTCATACGCATCTCACCAAAATTAATTTAAAAAATAATAATTTGGTACGTTTGATGCCGTTTGACATAAATAATATTGAATCTTTTAGAACAAAATATAAAAATATTTTTTAAAACAATCTTAATCGCCTTGAAGTTTTTAAAATATTTTTAATTTATTAGCTTTTTTTTAAATTTATTTACTTTCTCATAAAAGTAAAGTACTTTACCACCCTAAGACAGTAAATCCATACTTACTGTCCCGGTAAACAAAAATCACATAGCAACATGAGAAATGGGAGGTATAATGAATAAATAGGCCGTGACAGAAAAGGAATCCTTAAGTTTTTACACAAACATATACAATATAATACAAAGGATAAAAGAAAACAGGAGTACACGAGAGAAGGTAGATGGAACGTAAGAAGAATGAACAAAAAAAAGATAAAAAGAGCCAAACCAAAAGAAGTGACAAAAAACAAAAACATAGAGAAGAGATGCGAAAGATCTCTGAAAAGCTGAGAAAAGAGGCAGATAAAGCAATTCCCAAGTACAAACAAGGAAGCTCAAAGGACCATACTGGTAAAGCAAAAAAATAAAAGAATGCAAAAAAAAACAATACAAACAGGGAAAAAATTGAAAAAACAAAAAAAAGAGGAAACAATACAGAGAAAACGAAGGAGGAACTAAAAAACGAATATAAAATCTTAAAAAAAGCAATTAGAAATAGCAGAAGTTGTTGGAAAAAAATTATAGAATCTATAGACGGGGATTCTTGGAAAAAGCCGTACAAAATAGTGATGAACAAATTAGGAGAGAAAACAAAAAAAATCTACCTAAAAGAAAACAAATGAAAAAAAATCATAATTAAGAAACTGTTTCCCAAAAAGAACCGGTAGAAGAACCAGACTAAAAAGAAACAGTTATGGCAACAGTGAAAAAGAAAAAAAAGATTATAAAAGAATTGCCTTACAACAAAGCACCAGGTGCGGACAAAATGACAACAGAGATTGTTAAAGCAGCTCTAGACGAGAACGAGGTAGAAAAAAAAAACTTTTCCAGAATGTTAGAAAGAGGCCACCCTAGTACCGATTGAAAAACAAAAAGAAGTAGAAAAAACAACGTCATACAGGTCAATATGCTTAATAAACACACAAGCTAAAATAATGGAAAAAGTCTTTGTATGAAGAATAAAACAAAAAATAGAAGAAAAATGAGAATGGGAAAAGGAACAATACAAATTTACCAAGAGAAGAACAACTTTAGGAGATATAAAAAAAGTTAAAGCAATAGCAAAAGAAACAAACAGCGGAATGCAGAGGAAAAGACAACAGTGTGTAATGCCAGCGTTGGACATACAGAACTCGTTTAACAGCTTGTTATGAAAAGCAATTATAAAAAAGACAAAAAAAGAGAACTAAACAGGAAAAAGATCAAGATCATATGGAGCTACTTACAGAGTAGAAGCCTAGTTACTAAGAAAAAAAGATTCAAACTTACTAGAGGGGTACTACAGGGCTCAGCACTAAGACCAAAATTATGGAACCTTATTTATAATAAGTTACTTTAAATGAAATTGCCGGAAGGCGTGACATTAACGGCATTTGCGGACGACGTAGCACTAGTAGGTAGAGACGTAGAAATGGATGTACTAAAAGAAACACTAGAGCTGGCAATAGATATAATACAATTATGAATAAAAAATAAAAGTTTAAAATTAGCAACACAGAAAACAAAAGCGGCATGGGTATCGACTAAGACTAATAGAAGAACAGGTAAGATGCAGGTAGAAGACCAAGTGATAACCATAAGGAAAAAATCAAATAACTCAAAGTAAGACTTAAAGTAAAAAAATAAAATAAACAGGTTAAAAAAGCGATCATGGGAACAAAAAAAATGAAGAAAAAGCTCGGTAGACTTATGACAAACAACGGAGGTCCAAGAAAAAAAGCTAATAGCAACAGCAGCAAGAAGCAAATTGTTATACGTCGCAGAAACATGGGAAGAAGCCATGACAACCAAAACAAAAACAAAAACAAGAATAAAGTAAGAGAAGCTACAAGAGCCAGCTTGTTAAGGATTAGCAGGGCTTACAGAACAGTGTCAAAAAAGGCAGTAGAGGTGACAGCAGCAACACTGCCCGCGGATATGATGGTAAAAGAAAGGATAAACATAAAGAAACTAATAAAAGAAAGAACAAGTAAAAATGAAGCAAAGTTAAGAGCAAGAGAGAAGACGATGGAAAGATGGCAGAGACAGTAGAATAGAGGCAAAAAATGAGAGTAGACAAGAGAACTAATACCGGAGATAAAATACTGGGCAGAGAACAATATATATATATATATAATAGCACGTATTGGGTAGGTGCTATTATACAACTCAAATACTGAGCGAACATAGAACCATTGGAAAGTTCTTGCAAAAAATTAAAAAAATTAAAAAAGACAAAAGATGTATATAAGAAGCTTTGCAACAAGATTACTAAAAAAAATAAAAAGTTTAACAACGGAAAAATGTAGAAAAAAAAACAAACAATGCAAACAAACACACAAAATAAAAACCATAAGAGAAAAACGAAAAATGCAAAATAGAAACAAACAAACAGAAAAAAAAAACATCAAAAAGAAAGAAATAAAAAAGACAGGACAATTATGCATATCAAGAAATTAAAAAAAACAGAAGAACATTAAGAGAGACTACAATACCAAACAAAATTGCAGAGAAAAGAAAAAAAAAATGTTGAAGAAATGCAGAATATCAAAAATACCGAGACAAATACCAAGTGGTAGATACGCTATATCGAGGTTGACAAACAACGCAACTTTTGAGATGGTCAGAATATACCTGGCAACGATAGAACACAAAAAAGTAATCCCAGTTTAAACCATAAACTAATTTTAAAAACTTTATAAAAACTTGTAGAAACCTATGATAAGTTTTAAAATCTTGTAACTAACGTTCAAACCTCCAAACAATTAAAAAAACTATATAAAAAAAAACAAGATACTAGTTCTAAAAATTTACAAATTCTAGAAATTTGTAATAGATTCTAAAAACCTGTGAAATAATCTAGAAACCTGTGATAAGCTTACCCTGTGACTAATATTCAAACCTCTAAAAAAACTTCAATTCTCTTAAAAGTACAAAAAACTATAAACTATTTTTAAACATTTTTTTAACAAACTTAAAAAGTTTGTGACAAATTCAAAAAATTTGTGATAGATTCTAGAAACCTGCAATAAAGTTTAAAATCCTGTGACAAATGTTTAAACTTCCAAAAAAACTCTATAAAAGTACAAGAAAAAAATTAATTTTAAAAAATCTGGTGACAAGTCTAGAAGCCTGTGATAGATTTTAGAGTCCTGTTATAAATTTAAAACCCAATAACTGATGTTTACTTTCAAAAAAGTACAAAAAACCATAAATTCTAAAAATGTTATTAACAAATTCCAGAGTTTTGTGACAAATTTATGAAATCTGTGGAATATTCTATAAACCCGTAAAAAAGTTTAAAAATCTGGTGTTCAAACCTTCAAAAAATTAAGAAAAATTCTATGAAAACAAAAAACCATAAAATAAATCTAAAAATTCTTCTGACAAATTCTAGAAGCTTGTGGCAAATTCCAAAAGCCAATAAAAGATTCTAAAAGCCTGTAATAGATATTAAAACCTTGTGGCTAAGATTCAACCCTCAAACAAAATTAAAAAACTTGTATAAAAATACAAAAAACCATAACTATTTCTAAAAAACTTAACGTGACAAATTCTAAAAACTTGTTATAAATTCTAGAAGACTGTGATAGGTTTTTTAAAACTTTGTGACTAATGTTCAAACCTCCAAAAACTAAAAAAAAAACTACAAAAATATAAAAATTATAAACTTGTAACAAATTCAAAAAGCCTGTGATAAATTCTAAAAAATTCTAATAGATTTTAAAAATCTGTGACTAACGTTCAACACTTTAAAAAATCTTAAAAAACTAAAAGTACAAGAATCTACAAACTAGTTTCTAAAAACGTTTGTAACAAACTCTAGAATCGAGTGAAAAATTAAAGAAACCTGTAATAGATTTGAAACCCTGTTAGTAATGTTTTAACTTTCAAAAGTTAATTATGTAATTGTAAGCAAAGTTGTTATAGATAATTTTGTAGCATCACAATTTATTGATTCTGTTCTAGAGAAAGTAGTATAATTACCAATTGATCTGTATAGAAAAGCACTCAACAAGTGGCGCAAAGAAAAGGTCCGCAGAAAAGTAATGCAGTCATAAAAAGTATCAGCCAACGCTTAACCATTTATGTAAAAATATATCTTAGGTAAGTAATTAAGTATACAACGTATACGCTTAGTGTGGTGGTTGAGTAGTTAAGCGTTTGTAAAACAGTTATTTAAAAAACATAACCCTAAAAAATAGTCTTCTTTTAAGACATCAACAAATGTTTCACAGCTGAAAGTGTAAAAAAATATACAGCAAAGCTTTATACCTTAGTCGTTTATCAGAAAAATGAAAAGAAAAAACTTTTCCTTATACTTTTTGTTCAACGTACTTTAAATTATTTTGGTACATTTAATGCCGTTTAATGTAAATAATATTGAAACCTTTAGAACAAATATAAAAATAAAAACCTAAATATAAACCCTTATAGTATATATTAAAACCTTGGACGCATAATAAATTAAAACAATCTTCAGCTCTTGAAGCCTTCTATGTATTTTTTATTTTATTTATTTATTTTTTCATAAAAGTAATTTACCGCCCTAGAACAAAAATTCCATACGCACTCTCCCAGTAAACAAAATTAATTTTTGTCTTGTAACGTTTATTGACATAAATAATATTGAATCCTTTAGAACAAGATATAAATAATCTTAATCTCTTTAAACACATCTTAATTGCATCATGAAGCGCTTTAAATATTTACTTTATTTTTTTTTTTTAATTTATTTACTTTCTCATTAAAGTAAAGTACTTTACCACCCTAGGACAGTATATCCATACTTACTGTCCCAATAAACAAAAATACATGTTTTGAATTATTTTGATATTTAAAGCCGCTTGATTAAAAAAAAAATATATTAAAACCTTTAGAAAAAAATATAAAAATATTGAATTTGGAATTTAAAATAAATATATGTACTTCAAAAAATATTTAAAAACCTAGAATTTTTGAGAAAGTTATAAAAAAAATTATTTTAGAAATAATTTTATCTAAAAGTTTTAATATTTTAAAAATGAAGTTATTTTTAAAATGAAAATGAAGTTATTTTACTATCAGGCCGTATAAACTCAACATAATGTTGGTCAATTGTAACTCTTTCATTGTTACATAAAATATAAAATGATTTAAATACCTAGTAACCATGGATAAATTGATAAAAACAAGTTTAGGTAATTAAATAAAATATGTAACCAAAAATAGAATCATAGTAGGTAAATGTAATGTAATAATTTTTATTATTAAATTTGGTAACAATTTTATATTCTTAATTTTTATACATATAAATTAATATTTATTTTCAAGAAAATTTTTTATAAATAATTTTATAAGAAATAAAATTTTAATTTTATATTTATTTTATTTCTTGTATAATTATTTATAAAAATTTTTCTTAAAAATTAATTTATATTTATAAAAATGAAGAATCTTTATGCAGCTATCATGGAAATAAAATATTCATTGTTACATAAAATGATTTAAATACCTAGAAATCATGGATAATTTGATAAAAACAAGTTTAGGTAATTAAATAAAATGTAACCAATAATAGAATCATAGTAGGTAAATGTAATGTAATAATAATAATTTTTATTATTATGACAATTTTATATTATTAATTTTTATAAATATAAATTAATATTTATTTTCAAGAAATTTTTTTATAAGAAATAAAATTTTAATTTTTTATTAATTTTATTTCTTATAAAAAAATTTCTTGAAAATTAATTTATATTTAAAAAAATCAATCATTTTTATGCAGCTATAATGGAAATAGGATAGGATAAACATATATAATAAATAAAATGTAATTTCAGCATCCAATATTAATAAAAATAATTTTAGAGTTTTTAATTAAATTTTTATTTTTTTTTTCATCATGGCCGCTGAAATTTATTTTAACATTTTAAAATAAAATTTTACCGATACATCTAATTGCAATCTCAGCGCCGATGAAAGATCCATCCTGGAACGCCTGTAACCATTTTTGGGCCATCCATCTACCATTAAAACCCATAAACAGCTACTGCGCAAAAGGACGCCTCCGTACCAGACCAGGAACAAAGGAAAAATAATGCTGAATCATGGTGAATCATCCAACAATGAAGATGTTCAACGTTGCCGGATCGATTTCAAAATTTTTTAATAAAAATTAAGAAAATTAATTAAAAATCAATACCAAATACATTAATATGATACTATTAATCAATTAATTGATTAATTTAATTATTTTGAGAATTAAAATCAATGATTTGATCGATTATTATCGATTTAATAATCAATAATTAAATGGCAACATTGCTTTTATAGCCTCGAACCCCTTGATTATTATTAATTAAATAATTAATTAATTAATCAGCCGATCAATAAACCGATTGCAGCATCGTAAAGTACAACTGATTTGCTTAATTTTAGTTAAAAAATTCAATCAAAACGGTTAAGAATTGATTTTTAATTAATTAATTTCGTTTTTATTGAAGGGGTTCGAGATTAATAGAATGACAGCAGGGAAGCGAGATTAATAAATTTTAATGAACGATACGTTCAGAATAGGTGAAAAAATTATACGTAAGCTTGATAATGTTTGAAAGTATGAATTGAATGGATTATGAGTTTAATAACTTGGATTTTAATTATCCCTGAGTATTAATCTCGAATCCACTAATTTGATTGTTGATAATTTAATTAATTAATTAAAGTAGGTAATGGTAATTGTAAGGGATTGTAGGATTGGAATGATATGTACGAATGGAATGATATGTACGAATGGAATGATGGTAGAGTAAGGAGTGTAGGAGTGGAATCGAGCCCGGCCCCTTCACAATTTTAGAGGGGATTGGATCCAAACGAGCATGCGGAGACGCGTTGAATCGACTTGGGTGCGCGTTAAAATTTCAAGGTAAAATTATTTGTATTGAAATTTTAGTTATTTTACGTTTTTAATTATAATTATTGAATGTCAAACAGCATTCGATAGATTAAATTGGTTACAATTTACTCAATTTTATTGCCGAAGCAATTATTTATACAATTACATTTCTTCGTACAATTTATTGAATTGAATTTGTTTATACGATTAACATATTATGTGTGCTAATTGATGTAATCATATTTTATTCTACGTAGAACAGTTTTGGGTTTATTTAAATGCATAATTGAGTGTACGAAGAAAGTTTGGAAAGACTATTTTTATTTTATAATATCGAATATATGTTGGTGGATTTTTTGAGTGTAGCGGGGAAGCAATTTGGTGCTATAAATGAATTATCGTATACAGAATGTTAATTTTTTATGATAATTTGATTAAAATAATTTAAAATTGTATTTTGTTTCACCCCATGCAATGTTAGAGGTCTATCTGAGTGTGGGGGATAAATTAAATATTGAAACTAACTTTAAAATTGAATTGTTATATTAAATTGGACTAAATGCAAGTTGGAAGTCTTTCTGAGTGTGGGGGAGAAGCAATTTGCTGTTTTATTTATGTTATTTAGTATGTAGTTTAGATACTCGTTGACAAAAATTAATTAATTGTACTAAACTTAATCAGTACATTTAATAACTTGTACCAATCCAGACGGAGGTTTTTCTGAGTGTGGGGAAGAAATTAAGTTTTGAAATAAATTTGATTTTATTAAAGAATTTGTTGATATTAACATCAAAATTGAATTGTTGTATTAAATTAGACTCAATGCAAGTTGTAAGTTTTTCTGAGTGTGGGGAAAAAGCAATTTGTTGCCCTATTTATGTTATTTAGTGCAAAGTTTGCATACTCTGTGCTAAAATGTAGCAAATCTGTCAAATAAGTAATAAAACTGTAAAATAATAAATATATAAGTGTGCAAAAGATGTACTAGATCTGTTAAATTGACTCTAAACTGTCATACAAAATAGTGACTGCATCTATCAATAAATCTTAGTGATTTAGTAACTATCGGCCGGATTTTGTTCATTGAATTTTGTAATTTTTGATTTTTTTCAATTTATTTTGTTATTTTTGATGTTTTATAAATATAATTCTGCGTTTTTGACAGTTTGTGCTGAAATTTTGTTACTTTTTATCATTATTTTGATGTTTTATGGCCGGATTTTGCTACTTTTGACATTTAATGAATCAGAACTTTACTTTTTGATGTTTATGAATAAAATTTTGCACTTTTTAATCGTTTATGGCTACATTTTGCTATTTCTAACAATATTTTGATATTTCATAATTAAAGTTTGTCATGTTTTATCAGTTCACAGCCGGATTTTGTTACTTTCTATCAATATTTTGATGTTTTAGGGCAGGATTTTACTATTTACGACATAAAAAAGCAAAATCCGAACTTTAACATCAAAGTATTGTGAAAGTGATGCTTTACGGTACTAGGTTGGTAATATCATTTGAAGCTCGCTAAAAAAAAATAGGACTCACCAAAATAAAAAAAAAATATACAAAATTTGCTTAAACTAGGTCAAAATGTACATAACTTAAATTTTACACATTTTTCTGAATGTAAGAGAATAACATTTTTTGCGTTTTTTTAAACAAATTTATATAAATTTAATTTGAATGCTTATGTTTTACATATCATGTTAATTATGCTTTTAATTATAGATATATTTATTATTTGTCATCGCGTGATTAAAAAATAGTTTGTTATGCAACGAAAGTGCAATGTCAGGAATGTTTTTAGATATGAATTAAATATATTATAATAACTCGTTATCACCACGTTGCGCATTGACTTTGTTTATCACAACATTTCACCTTGTCGTGGCCTGTTTTCTTTGTGTTGTTTGACAATGAAATTCTACCGACTTACATTACTTAATTTTAAAAAACTTACTTAAATGAATATAATAGCAACAGTAAAGTAGTTTTTTGCTAGTAATTAAAACTGTAATGAGTCAAACTTAAGGACAAATATACATAGAACACACACGAGTTTTATAAAAAAACATGTTTTTTTTATGTATCAACTTAACACTCGTGTGTGTGTATCCAATGTTTATTTGTCAGCACGTTTGACTCATTATAGTTTTTTTTCTTCAACTAAAAAATAATTTTGCAAAGTTTATAATCAAATTGTATGCTTTTTAACAATATTTTGATGATTTTAATGTTTTAAGATAGATTAGTTATTTTTTTAGTATAATTTTGCTATTTTAACAGTTTATGACTCATTCAAGTGTTAGTAATTCAGAAATTGGATTTTCTTCTTTCTGTAAATGTCATTTGTTTTTAAATTGGAAAAAGAAAATGACAGATCAACTTTATTGATAATGCAAACAGTCGAGTGGGTGGGTGGGACACTAACTTTATTGATTGCGCAATAGTGGTTTTATCTAGAGTGCCCCGCCCACCCATTCAAGTGTCAGTAATCCAGAAATTGATTTTTTTTTTCTAAAAATGTCATTTGTCTTTAAATTGGAAGAAAAAAGTTGACAAACCAACCTTCTTGATAACAAAACGTCGGGTGGGTGGGCAGAACACTCAGATTATTGTTTGCGCAATTGTGGTTTTATCTAGAATACCACGCCCACCCATTCAAGAGTTACTAATCCAGAAATGTCTTGTCATTTGTCTTTACATGAGGGAAAGATTTTTTGATAATAAACTGTTAATGGGTGAGCTAAATGAACCAAAAATTATTAAAAAAAAAACATTTAATGCAAAAAAACGGAATTAAATGTTTAAAGATTTTGGTGTAGTCAGTAGGAAAAAATTTAAAATAAAGCACTAATTTTGTTTGTTTATTGTTGGTAGGAATTTGAAAAATTTTGTAAAATTTATAAAACGCTTCATACACTTTTTATTTTTAAAAATAATATTTATTTTGGCGCAGTCGGTATGAAACTGCCACTTATTATATGCAGCCTAAACAATTGAAATAGTTTAAACGTATGCAAAAATAATATTGGCGCAGTCTGTAGGAATTTAAAATAGTAAAATAATTTTTTTGTGCAGTTGGAAGAAATTGGACAGAAAATCAACAAAGATAAAGACGTAATCAACAAGGAGAAAGACCTATTAATGGAACAACTGGTCAACAGATTTACAATTTTCAATCAAAAGAACAGAAATAATCATTCCAGGAGTCATCAATCAACCCAGTGGTAAGCAATTTTATTGTAATTTAAACAATCAACTAATAAATGCGCAAAAACAATATTGGCGCAGTCTGTAGGAGTTTGAAAATGGTGAAATAATTTTTTGGAAGCAATTTGAGAGATAAAGAGCGACTATAAACACCAACTGTCAATCGTGAAGCGATATAATGACATATTATTGAACAATAATGTATCCGCAAACTTTTAATTCCGAAGCGATATAGTGATCTTAATTCAGCAAAGTGAAGGGACTTATTTTATCAAAATGGCAATAGAGCGGCTATAAGCATTAACTGTCAAGTGAAGCGACATATTGATATTAGTAGTGAAGCGACATATTTTTAACCTTATGGTGTGCACTAGTTTGAATAAAAATGCGTTTAGCCAATGCATGTTTATTCAAGTTAGTACGCACCGCAATGGTGTGTACTGGTTTGAATAATTATAATTTTTTGCCAGCCATTTTCTAATTTTTTTTTTGTAATTTTAGTACAAATGGAAGTCCACAAGTTGCAACAACATCTCTTCCTCCTCAAAGATCAATACTCGAAACTGCAAACCAAATACAACAAGATTGAGTAGAAATATTACAACATTTCAGCAAGCAATGGCAAAGATGATGAGAACACATTTGTTTCCCGTTTACTCTATACTGTTGCTAACCTATACAACTCGGAAACATACAGTGATGTTGAAATTAAATTGAAAGATCGCACCGTACACGCCTACAAATTGGTCATTAGTGCTCGCCCCAAAATGTTCAATGGAATGGAATTGGATTGGAGCGATATGGATAGTGATGTAGCTGAAAATCTAATGAAGTGGCTTTATACTAATAAAATTAAGTTTAAAGAAAATAAATTAACTCTGAAAATAATATGCAAAGCTCATGAATTCAAGTTGGCTGCATTGGTTGAGAGTTGTGAGCAAATACTAATTAGCAATGTTGATTTCAGAAGTTGTGTTAAATTTTATTAGGTTGCTGAGGAAATCGGGGCGGATAATTTAAGGAAATATTGTTCCGGCCTTATATCAACCCATTGGGATAATTTGAATAGTTTTGAACACATGTCAGGACTGTTGCTATACAAAATGTTGAAAAGCAAAACGTAATTGCCGTTGAATTCCGCTGACGATTGCAGGGAGAGGATGTCGTCATCTTATGTCTAGTTTAAAATGCATCTAGGGTGAGTCATTTATTTATTACCAACTAAAATAAATATTAAAACAAAAAAATATACAGAATTTAACTAGTTTCGAAATGTCGCAATTTAATTTATACAATATGGTCTTTTAGGCATTTGCTTTAAGCTATCCGGAAAGCGTATTTGAATGTAAAGATCACAGCGATGAGTGGCCACATTGGTTGCAGGAACGGTGCGGCGTTGCACAGGTTGCCGCGGCAGTAACAGAAATTGAGTTTGCAATGAACGAATTCATTTTTCGTCTAGTATAGAACAGGCTTCCGTGTAGGGCTCTTCGATTGATACTTCAAGTTGCCATTTGCGGTTTTTGCAATGTTGGTAATTGTAGCGTTGTTTAGCGCAGTCTCTCACTGTTCCATTTATGGGTACTGCAACAAATAACAGATTTGAATAATAAGAACAATTGAGTTATGAATTAATTTAAATTATTTTAAATCAATTGATCGAAATTATTAAATATTAGTAACTTCTAGCAACAGAAGCAACTTGCAATTTTTACTACTTAGTAACAACATGTTTGAGCATGCTTGTTACAAATCACAACTCAATTTGAGTTTCTGTTTTTGAGTTATGAATTAATTTCAATTATTTTAAATCAATTGATCAAAATTATTAATTTGTAACTTCTAGCAACTTGCAATTTTTACTACTTAGTAACAACATGTTTGAGGATATTTGTTACAAATCACAACTCAATTTGAGTTTTTGTTTTTGAATTATTAATTAATTTCAATTATTTTAAATTAATTGATCAAAATTATTAAATATTAGTAACTTCTACTAATAGTAGCAACTTGCAATTTTGACCACTTAATAACAATATGTTTGAGTATACTTGTTGCAAATTACAACTCAATTTGAGTTTTTGTTTTTGAGTCATGAATTAATTTCAATTATTTTAAATCAATTAATCAAAATTATTAAATATTAGTAACTTCTACTAATAGTAGCAACTTGCAATTTTTACTACTTAGTAACAACATGTTTGAGCATACTTGTTACAAATCACAACTCAATTTGCGTTTCTGTTTTTGAGTTATGAATTAATTTCAATTATTTTAAATTAATTGATCAAAATTATTAAATATTAGTAACTTCTAGCAATAGAAGCAACTTGCAGTTTTTACTACTTAGTAACAACATGTTTAAGCATACTTGTTGCAAATTACAACTAAATTTGAGTTTCTGTTTTTGAGTTATGAATTTATTTCAATTATTTTAAATCAATTGATTAAAATTATTAAATATTTGTAACTTCTAGCAACAGTAGCATTTTGCAATTTTTAATACTTAGTAACAACATGTTTGAGCATACTTGTTACAAATCACAACTCAATTTG
This sequence comes from Tachinus rufipes, assembly GCA_963932245.1. Taxonomy (NCBI): domain Eukaryota; kingdom Metazoa; phylum Arthropoda; class Insecta; order Coleoptera; family Staphylinidae; genus Tachinus; species Tachinus rufipes. The sequence continues at coordinate 90,614,678 of OZ010748.1, read as the reverse complement.
AGTTTCTGTTTTTGAGTTATGAATTAATTTCAATTATTTTAAATCAATTGATTAAAATTATTAAATATTTGTAACCTCTAGCAACAGTAGCATTTTTCAATTTTTAATACTTAGTAACAACATGTTTGAGCATACTTGTTATAAATCACAACTAAATTTGAGTTTCTGTTTTTGAGTTATGAATTTATTTCAATTATTTTAAATCAATTGATTGAAATTATTAAATATTAGTAACTTCTACTAATAGCAACAACTTGCAATTTTGACTACTTATTGACAACATGTTTGAGCATACTTGTTGCAAATTACAACTAAATTTGAGTTTCTGTTTCTGAGTTACAAATTAATTTCAATTATTTTAAATCAATTGAACAAAATTATTAAATATTAGTAATTTCTACTAATAGTAGCAACTTGCAATTTTTACTACTTAGTAACAACATGTTTGAGCATACTTGTTACAAATCACAACTCAATTTGAGTTTCTGTTTTTGAGTTATGAATTAATTTCAATTATTTTAAATTAATTGATCAAAGTTATTAAATATTAGTAACTTCTACTAATAGTAGCATTTTGCAATTTTGACTACTTAATAACAATATGTTTGAGTATACTTGTTGCAGATTACAACTCAATTTGAGTTTTTGTTTTTGAGTTATGAATTAATTTCAATTATTTTAAATTAATTGATCAAAATTATTAAATATTAGTTACTTCTACTAATAGTAACAACTGGCAATTTTGACCACTTAATAACAATATGTTTGAGTATACTTGTTGCAGATTACAACTCAATTTGAGTTTCTGTTTTTGAGTTATGAATTAATTTCAATTATTTTAAATTAATTGATCAAAATTATTAAACATTAGTAATTTCTAGCAACAGTAGCAACTTGCAATTTTTACTACTAAGTAACATCATGTTTGAGCATACTTGTTACAAATCACAACTCAATTTGAATTTCTGTTTTTAAGTTATGAATTAATTTCAATTATTTTAAATCAATTGATCAAAATTATTAAATATTAGTAACATCTAGCAACAGTAGCAACTTGCAATTTTTACTACTTAGTAACAACGTGTTTAAGCATACTTGTTACAAATCACAACTCAATTTGAGTTTCTGTTTTTGAGTTATGAATTAATTTCAATTATTTTAAATTAATTGATCAAAATTATTAAATATTAGTAACTTCTACTAATAGCAACAACTTGCAATTTTGACTACTTATTGACAACATGTTTGAGCATACTTGTTGCAAATTACAACTAAATTTGAGTTTCTGTTTCTGAGTTACAAATTAATTTCAATTATTTTAAATCAATTGAACAAAATTATTAAATATTAGTAATTTCTACTAATAGTAGCAACTTGCAATTTTTACTACTTAGTAACAACATGTTTGAGCATACTTGTTACAAATCACAACTCAATTTGAGTTTCTGTTTTTGAGTTATGAATTAATTTTAATTATTTTAAATTAATTGATCAAAGTTATTAAATATTAGTAACTTCTACTAATAGTAGCATTTTGCAATTTTGACTACTTAATAACAATATGTTTGAGTATACTTGTTGCAGATTACAACTCAATTTGAGTTTTTGTTTTTGAGTTATGAATTAATTTCAATTATTTTAAATTAATTGATCAAAATTATTAAACATTAGTAATTTCTAGCAACAGTAGCAACTTGCAATTTTTACTACTAAGTAACATCATGTTTGAGCATACTTGTTACAAATCACAACTCAATTTGAATTTCTGTTTTTAAGTTATGAATTAATTTCAATTATTTTAAATCAATTGATCAAAATTATTAAATATTAGTAACATCTAGCAACAGTAGCAACTTGCAATTTTTACTACTTAGTAACAACGTGTTTAAGCATACTTGTTACAAATCACAACTCAATTTGAGTTTCTGTTTTTGAGTTATGAATTAATTTCAATTATTTTAAATTAATTGATCAAAATTATTAAATATTAGTAACTTCTACTAATAGTAGCAACTCGCAATTTTGACCACTTAATAACAATATGTTTGAGTATACTTGTTGCAGATTACAACTAAATTTGAGTTTCTGTTTTTGAGTTATAAATTAATTTCAATTGTTTTAAATCAATTGATCAAAATTATTAAATATTAGTAACTTCTAGCAACAGAAGCAACTTGCAGTTTTTACTACTTAGTAACAACATGTTTAAGCATACTTGTTGCAAATCACAACTTAATTTGAGTTTTGTTTTTGAGTTATGAATTAATTTCAATTATTTTAAATTAATTGATCAAAATTATTAAATATTAGTAACTTCTACTAATAGTAGCAACTTGCAATTTTGACCACTTAATAACATTATGTTTGAGTATACTTGTTGCAAATTACAACTCAATTTGAGTTTTTGTTTTTGAGTTAAGAATTAATTTCAATTATTTTAAATTAATTGATCAAAATTATTAAATATTAGTAACTTCTACTAATAGTAGCAACTCGCAATTTCAACCACTTAATAACAATATGTTTGAGTATACTTGTTGCAGATTACAACTCAATTTGAGTTTTTGTTTTTGAGTTATGAATTAATTTCAATTATTTTAAATTAATTGATCAAAATTATTAAATATTAGTAACTTGTACTAATAGTAGCAACTTGCAATTTTGACCACTTAATAACAATATGTTTGAGTATACTTGTTGCAGATTACAACTTAATTTGAGTTTCTGTTTTTGAGTTATAAATTAATTTCAATTATTTTAAATTAATTGATCAAAATTATTAAATATTAGTAACTTTTACTAATAGTAGCAACTTGCAATTTTGACCACTTAATAACATTATGTTTGAGTATACTTGTTGCAAATTACAACTCAATTTGAGTTTTTGTTTTTGAGTTATGAATTAATTTCAATTATTTTAAATCAATTGATCAAACTTATTAAATATTAGTAACTTCTACTAACAGTAGCAACTTGCAATTTTTACCACTTAATAACAATATGTTTGAGTATACTTGCTGCAGATTACAACTCAATTTGAGTTTTTGTTTTTGAGTTATGAATTAATTTCAATTATTTTAAATCAATTGATCAAAATAATTAAATATTAATAACTTCTACTAATAGTAGCATCTTGCAATTTTTACTACTTAATAACAATATGTTTGAGTATACTTGTTGTCGATTACAACTCAATTTGAGTTTCTGTTTTTGAGTTATGAATTAATTTCAATTATTTTAAATCAATTGATTAAAATTATTAAATATTAGTAATTTCTAGCAACAGTAGCAACTTGCAATTTTTACTGCTTAGTAACAACATGTTTGAGCATACTTGTTACAAATCACAACTCAATTTGAGTTTCTGATTTTGAGTTATGAATTTATTTCAATTATTTTAAATTAATTGATCAAAATTATTAAAAATTAATAGGTTCTACTAACAGTAGCAACTTGCAGTTTTGACCACTTAATAACAATATGTTTGAGTATACGTGTTGCAGATTACAGCTCAATTTGAGTTTCTGTTTTTGAGTTATGAATTAATTTCAATTATTTTAAATTAATTGATCAAAATTATAAAATATTAGTAACTTCTACTAATAGTAGCAACTTGCATTTTTGACTACATAATAACAAAATGTTTGAGTATACTTTTTGCAGATTACAACTCAATTTGAGTTTTTGTTTTTGAGTTATGAATTAATTTCAATTATTTTAAATTAATTGATCAAAATTATTAAATATTAGTAACTTCTACTAATAGTAGCAACTTGCAATTTTGACCACTTAATAACAATATGTTTGAGTATACTTGTTGCAGATTACAACTTAATTTGAGTTTCTGTTTTTGAGTTATAAATTAATTTCAATTATTTTAAATTAATTGATCAAAATTATTAAATATTAGTAACTTTTACTAATAGTAGCAACTTGCAATTTTGACCACTTAATAACAATATGTTTGAGTATACTTGTTGCAAATTACAACTCAATTTGAGTTTTTGTTTTTGAGTTATGAATTAATTTCAATTATTTTAAATTAATTGATCAAAATTATTAAATATTAGTAACTTCTACTAATAGTAGCAACTTGCAATTTTGACCACTTAATAACAATATGTTTGAGTATACTTGTTGCAGATTACAACTCAATTTGAGTTTTTGTTTTTGAGTTATGAATTAATTTCAATTATTTTAAATTAATTGATCAAAATTATTAAATATTAGTAACTTCTACTAATAGTAGCAACTTGCAATTTTGACCACTTAATAACATTATGTTTGAGTATACTTGTTGCAAATTACAACTTAATTTGAGTTTTTGTTTTTGAGTTATGAATTAATTTCAATTATTTTAAATTAATTGATCAAAATTATTAAATATTAGTAACTTCTACTAATAGTAGCAACTCGCAATTTTGACCACTTAATAACATTATGTTTGAGTATACTTGTTGCAGATTACAACTAAATTTGAGTTTCTGTTTTTGAGTTATAAATTAATTTCAATTGTTTTAAATCAATTGATCAAAATTATTAAATATTAGTAACTTCTAGCAACAGAAGCAACTTGCAGTTTTTACTACTTAGTAACAACATGTTTAAGCATACTTGTTGCAAATCAAAACTTAATTTGAGTTTTGTTTTTGAGTTATGAATTAATTTCAATTATTTTAAATTAATTGATCAAAATTATTAAATATTAGTAACTTCTACTAATAGTAGCAACTTGCATTTTGACCACTTAATAACATTATGTTTGAGTATACTTGTTGCAAATTACAACTCAATTTGAGTTTTTGTTTTTGAGTTAAGAATTAATTTCAATTATTTTAAATTAATTGATCAAAATTATTAAATATTAGTAACTTCTACTAATAGTAGCAACTCGCAATTTCAACCACTTAATAACAATATGTTTGAGTATACTTGTTGCAAATTACAACTCAATTTGAGTTTTTGTTTTTGAGTTATGAATTAATTTCAATTATTTTAAATTAATTGATCAAAATTATTAAATATTAGTAACTTGTACTAATAGTAGCAACTTGCAATTTTGACCACTTAATAACAATATGCTTGAGTATACTTGTTGCAGATTACAACTTAATTTGAGTTTCTGTTTTTGAGTTATAAATTAATTTCAATTATTTTAAATTAATTGATCAAAATTATTAAATATTAGTAACTTTTACTAATAGTAGCAACTTGCAATTTTGACCACTTAATAACATTATGTTTGAGTATACTTGTTGCAAATTACAACTTAATTTGAGTTTTTGTTTTTGAGTTATGAATTAATTTCAATTATTTTAAATTAATTGATCAAAATTATTAAATATTAGTAACTTCTACTAATAGTAGCAACTCGCAATTTTGACTACTTAATAACAATATGTTTGAGTATACTTGTTGCAGATTACAACTAAATTTGAGTTTCTGTTTTTGAGTTATAAATTAATTTCAATTATTTTAAATTAATTGATCAAAATTATTAAATATTAGTAACTTCTACTAATAGTAGCAACTCGCAATTTTGACTACTTAATAACAATATGTTTGAGTATACTTGTTGCAGATTACAACTAAATTTGAGTTTCTGTTTTTGAGTTATAAATTAATTTCAATTATTTTAAATTAATTGATCAAAATTATTAAATATTAGTAACTTTTACTAATAGTAGCAACTTGCAATTTTGACCACTTAATAACAATATGTTTGAGTATACTTGTTGCAAATTACAACTCAATTTGAGTTTTTGTTTTTGAGTTATGAATTAATTTCAATTATTTTAAATTAATTGATCAAAATTATTAAATATTAGTAACTTGTACTAATAGTAGCAACTTGCAATTTTTACCACTTAATAACAATATGTTTGAGTATACTTGTTGCAGATTACAACTCAATTTGAGTTTTTGTTTTTGAGTTATGAATTAATTTCAATTATTTTAAATTAATTGATCAAAATTATTAAATATTAGTAACTTGTACTAATAGTAGCAACTTGCAATTTTGACCACTTAATAACAATATGTTTGAGTATACTTGTTGCAGATTACAACTTAATTTGAGTTTCTGTTTTTGAGTTATAAATTAATTTCAATTATTTTAAATTAATTGATCAAAATTATTAAATATTAGTAACTTTTACTAATAGTAGCAACTTGCAATTTTGACCACTTAATAACAATATGTTTGAGTATTCTTGTTGCAGATTACAACTAAATTTGAGTTTCTGTTTTTGAGTTATAAATTAATTTCATATATTTTAAATTAATTGATCAAAATTATTAAATATTAGTAACTTTTACTAATAGTAGCAACTTGCAATTTTGACCACTTAATAACAATATGTTTGAGTATACTTGTTGCAAATTACAACTCAATTTGAGTTTTTGTTTTTGAGTTATGAATTAATTTCAATTATTTTAAATTAATTGATCAAAATTATTAAATATTAGTAACTTGTACTAATAGTAGCAACTTGCAATTTTTACCACTTAATAACAATATGTTTGAGTATACTTGTTGCAGATTACAACTCAATTTGAGTTTTTGTTTTTGAGTTATGAATTAATTTCAATTATTTTAAATTAATTGATCAAAATTATTAAATATTAGTAACTTGTACTAATAGTAGCAACTTGCAATTTTGACCACTTAATAACAATATGTTTGAGTATACTTGTTGCAGATTACAACTTAATTTGAGTTTCTGTTTTTGAGTTATAAATTAATTTCAATTATTTTAAATTAATTGATCAAAATTATTAAATATTAGTAACTTTTACTAATAGTAGCAACTTGCAATTCTGACCACTTAATAACATTATGTTTGAGTATACTTGTTGCAAATTACAACTTAATTTGAGTTTTTGTTTTTGAGTTATGAATTAATTTCAATTATTTTAAATTAATTGATCAAAATTATTAAATATTAGTAACTTCTACTAATAGTAGCAACTCGCAATTTTGACTACTTAATAACAATATGTTTGAGTATACTTGTTGCAGATTACAACTAAATTTGAGTTTCTGTTTTTGAGTTATAAATTAATTTCATATATTTTAAATTAATTGATCAAAATTATTAAATATTAGTAACTTTTACTAATAGTAGCAACTTGCAATTTTGACCACTTAATAACAATATGTTTGAGTATACTTGTTGCAGATTACAACTAAATTTGAGTTTCTGTTTTTGAGTTATAAATTAATTTCAATTATTTTAAATTAATTGATCAAAATTATTAAATATTAGTAACTTTTACTAATAGTAGCAACTTGCAATTTTGACCACTTAATAACAATATGTTTGAGTATACTTGTTGCAAATTACAACTCAATTTGAGTTTTTGTTTTTGAGTTATGAATTAATTTCAATTATTTTAAATTAATTGATCAAAATTATTAAATATTAGTAACTTGTACTAATAGTAGCAACTTGCAATTTTTACCACTTAATAACAATATGTTTGAGTATACTTGTTGCAGATTACAACTCAATTTGAGTTTTTGTTTTTGAGTTATGAATTAATTTCAATTATTTTAAATTAATTGATCAAAATTATTAAATATTAGTAACTTGTACTAATAGTAGCAACTTGCAATTTTGACCACTTAATAACAATATGTTTGAGTATACTTGTTGCAGATTACAACTTAATTTGAGTTTCTGTTTTTGAGTTATAAATTAATTTCAATTATTTTAAATTAATTGATCAAAATTATTAAATATTAGTAACTTTTACTAATAGTAGCAACTTGCAATTTTGACCACTTAATAACATTATGTTTGAGTATACTTGTTGCAAATTACAACTTAATTTGAGTTTTTGTTTTTGAGTTATGAATTAATTTCAATTATTTTAAATTAATTGATCAAAGTTATTAAATATTAGTAACTTCTACTAATAGTAGCATTTCGCAATTTTGACTACTTAATAACAATATGTTTGAGTATACTTGTTGCAGATTACAACTAAATTTGAGTTTCTGTTTTTGAGTTATAAATTAATTTCAATTATTTTAAATTAATTGATCAAAATTATTAAATATTAGTAACTTCTACTAATAGTAGCAACTCGCAATTTTGACTACTTAATAACAATATGTTTGAGTATACTTGTTGCAGATTACAACTAAATTTGAGTTTCTGTTTTTGAGTTATGAATTAATTTCAATTATTTTAAATTAATTGATCAAAATTATTAAATATTAGTAACTTCTACTAATAGTAGCAACTCGCAATTTTGACTACTTAATAACAATATGTTTGAGTATACTTGTTGCAGATTACAACTAAATTTGAGTTTCTGTTTTTGAGTTATAAATTAATTTCAATTATTTTAAATTAATTGATCAAAATTATTAAATATTAGTAACTTTTACTAATAGTAGCAACTCGCAATTTTGACTACTTAATAACAATATGTTTGAGTATACTTGTTGCAGATTACAACTAAATTTGAGTTTCTGTTTTTGAGTTATGAATTAATTTCAATTATTTTAAATTAATTGATCAAAATTATTAAATATTAGTAACTTCTACTAATAGTAGCAACTCGCAATTTTGACTACTTAATAACAATATGTTTGAGTATACTTGTTGCAGATTACAACTAAATTTGAGTTTCTGTTTTTGAGTTATGAATTAATTTCAATTATTTTAAATTAATTGATCAAAATTATTAAATATTAGTAACTTCTACTAATAGTAGCAACTCGCAATTTTGACTACTTAATAACAATATGTTTGAGTATACTTGTTGCAGATTACAACTAAATTTGAGTTTCTGTTTTTGAGTTATGAATTAATTTCAATTATTTTAAATTAATTGGTCAAAATTATTAAATATTAGTAACTTCTAGTAATAGTAGCAACTTGCAATTTTGACCACTTAATAACAATATGTTTGAGTATACTTGTTGCAGATTACAACTTAATTTGAGTTTCTGTTTTGAGTTATGAATTAATTTCAATTATTTTAAATTGATCGAAATTATTAAATATTAGTAACTTCTAGCAACAGTAGCAACTTGCAATTTTTACTACTTAGTAACAACATGTTTGAGCATACTTGTTACAAATCACAACTAGATTTGAGTTTCTGTTTTTGAGTTATGAATTAATTTCAATTATTTTAAATTAACTGATCAAAATTATTAAATATTAGTAACATCTACTAATAGTAGCAACTTTCAATTTTGACCACTTAATAACAATATGTTTAAGCACTCTTGTTGCAAATTACAACTCAATTTGAGTTCCTGTTTTTGAGTTATGAATTAATTTCAATTATTTTAAATCAATTGATCAAAATTATTAAATAATAGTAACTTCTACTAATAGTAACAACTTGCAATTTTGACTACTTAATAACAATATGTTTGAGCATACTTGTTGAAAATTACAACTCAATTTGAGTTTCTGTTTTTGAGTTATGAATTTATTTCAATTATTTTAAAACGATTTATCCAAATTATTAAATATTAGTAACTTCTACTAATAGTAGCAATTTGCAATTTTTACTGCTTAATAACAATATGTTTGAGTATACTTGTTGCAGATTACAACTCAATTTGAGTTTTTGTTTTTGAGTTATGAATTAATTTCAATTATTTTAAATCAAAATTATTAAATATTAGTAGTTTCTAGCAACAGTAGCAACTTGCAATTTTTACTACTAAGTAACAACATGTTTGAGCATACTTGTTACAAATCACAACTCAATTTGAATTTCTGTTTTTAAGTTATGAATTAATTTCAATTATTTTAAATTAACTGATCAAAATTATTAAATATTAGTAACATCTACTAATAGTAGCAACTTTCAATTTTGACCACTTAATAACAATATGTTTGAGTATACTTATTGCAAATTTCAACTCAATTTGAGTTTTTGTTTTTGAGTTATGAATTAATTTCAATTATTTTAAATCAATTGATCAAAATTATTAAATATTAGAAACTTCTACTAATAGTAACAACTTGCAATTTTTACCAGTTAATAACAATATGTTTGAGTATACTTGTTGCAGATTACAACTCAATTTGAGTTTCTGTTTTTGAGTTATGAATTAATTTCAATTATTTTAAATTAATTGATCAAAATTATTAAATATTAGTAACTTCTACTTACAGTAGCAACTTGCAATTTAGACTACTTAATAACAATAGGTTTGAGCATATTTGTTGCAAATTGCAACTCAACTTCAAATTTATTTTTTATGCAATTGATTAAAAAATAAAATTTTGCTACTGCGCCAAAACCGTTTGGGGCTACTTATTAGACAAAATTCTTTTTGCAGTTGGGAGGTTTGTTTGGACAGAAAATGTTTGCTAAAAAATTTTTTTATCCAATTGATTAAAAAATCGTTTTCTGCCGACTGCGTCAAAAACCATTTAAAGTTTCTTCTTCTTTAGTATGCAGATTTTTTGCGCAGCCGGAAAAACTTAAGACAACTTTGAAATATTTTGGTGGTTTTTTTTTGGTGATATCAAAGAAGCAAACTACTAACGTTTATAACAAAATATAAAGTCAAAGTTTTAAAAAGATTGACTTTAGTTTGACCGGAAATGGTTTTAGTGGAAGAAAGTTGCCAAACAAGTGATTAAAATCTATTAGTGCACTTAAGCTGTATTGTTTTGAGGTAACTTTGTCGAGTTGTACAATTTCCTGAGAATTTAACGAAAATCAAAAACTGTGATAATATCTACTAGAACTACTTATACTTATTATAGCAGATTTGCCTAACTAGGAAAAACATATGAATTTGTTAAGATAAGTTATATAAAACATTGTATAGTTATTACAATTCCTTTATTCATATCAAACAAAAGCATTTCTATTGATTAAAAGCATTAATAATACAATTACTTAGTATGATGTTTGGATTTGATTTCGTGGTGATTCATTTTAGCATGGTGCGATTTTTTGGCATGGTGGGTCTTTGAATCGTGATGTTTCTTTGCATGATGCAACTTGTCAGCATGGTGGGTTTTTGCATTGTGATGTTCCTTTACATGATGCGACTTGTCAGCATGGTGAGCTTTTACATCAGCATGATGTTCTTCGCGAGATTTGACACTTCTTCCACCTACTAAAATTTAATTAATTGATTGATTGAACAATTACAATAAAATGGCTTACCATTGGGCCGATTGATGACTCCTGGAATGTTGATTCCTGTGTCATTAATTGAAAATTGTAAATCTGCTTGTTGACCATTTATAGGTCTTCCTCCTTGTTGAGGTCTTCCTCCTTGTTGATTAGGTCTTCCTCCTTGTTGATTAGGTCTTCCTATTTGTGGGTTGAAATCAGTATTTCCACATGCTCTTCCATTGCAAGGTCGTCCCCATTCTTGTGCGAGTGTTTCATCGAAAAGTTGGTTCCATTCTAGTTGACCTTTTCCATAATGATGATTAAGTGATCCCCATTGTTCATTCAAATTTCCTAAATGTTGATTAAGTTTTCCTAATTGTTGGGTAAGTGATCCCAATTGTTGATTAGGTCTTCCATATTGACCAATATATCCATATTGTTGATTGAATGGTCCTGATCCCCATTGTGGATAAGGTCTTCCAAATTGTGGATTAAATGGATACTGTGGACCTACATTTGGATAATTTGGTAACATACCATTTGGATATTGTTCTTTCAACCATTTTAGATATAAATTGTAGTTATTAAATTGATTAGATGAACAATCTGAGGGATGTTTTGGAACTAGTGCGTTAATTAAACCATTGGATGTAGTAGTAAATTGATAAGGTAAACAATCGGAAGGGTGTTTTGGTACTATTATATTAATTGGACTTTTGGTTGTTGATGGTAATGGCTTAGGCAAATCCGGTCTGACAGAAACTTGAGCACATTTCCTAACAGGAACTCCCATAAAAAAATTTATTAAATCTGAAATTTTTTTAAATAGTTAAATTTGAACAAATTGGTTTTATTAATTACCGTGAGTATTCATTCCAGCGCATGGTATTTGAGTTCCTACTTTTAGAACTCCACCTACTATATAATAAAATATTATAAAATGCAACAAAATTGATTGAATTAATACTTACCTACTGGACGTTCTAGTAGTAACGCTAAAATATTAATTTGGTCAAAATTGGTTACTACAATGTTACTACAATTACTTACTGCTAAGAGAAGCTCCACCAGTATAAGAAAATGGAGAAAATTCTTGTCCAACAAAGAGGCCTTTTAAAATATAATTTATTTAATTATTTTACAAAAAATTTAAAAGAAATACTTACCTCCATGGATGGATTTCACGTAGCAGATCAGGAACACGGACGTAATGACTAGCTTCATATTGCTGTTGAGGTGCTTGTACAACTCTGTCATTGTGTTCAATTTGAAAGCTCTTTTTAAATCTTAGTTTATCAAAGAATTTAACCAAAGAATGCGCAATTATTATAATTACATCAATTATATTTTAAATGGTTTTTATCATATTCGGTGATAAGGTGTGTTGAAGAATGCTAGTTAACACGTAATTTCCTTTAATAATTCATTCATTTAATTGCTTGTTTGTATTGTAAACAACATATGGACACATGTTCTTTGATAAGATTTGTTGCTATGCATTTAACGTTTGTAAATAGTTTAAGCCTAAAAAATTGTACTGAACGCTTTAGTGCATTGTTTAAACTCATTAGGGTTTTGAGGTGGTTTTTATTAATATTTTAATTGGCCCACGAGGAATTGTTAATACTTTAATAAGCAATTCACAAATTTGTAAAAAATAGTAAAAAAAGTATTTCGAAAAATGCTTGATCTCAGTCTAAAATGTTTTGAGGAAATTTGGTTAAATTCTGGTACTAATTGTGAGATATGTGAGGTTTTAAGTAGTCTGGTGTGTTATATTAAAATTTTGTTAAATTCAAAAATTTGTAAGAAACAGTAAAAAAAATCTTAAAATGCCTGATATCTACTTAGAGTGTTTTGATAACATTTGGTAAAATTTAGGTATATAATTGTAAAATAAGTAAGGTTTTCAATGTTAATAACAACAGTAATAAAAAAGTATATATGCAAAAATGCTTGATATTTGGTACTACTGTGGGATAATTAAATGATTATGGTAGTTATTAGCTTTAATTAAATAACATCGCAATTCAAACTATAAAAATCAATATGACAAAGCATTAATTTACATTTTCTATTTTGCAGCAAAAGTTACTCGATTCTACTTAATACCGAGTAGCCGGTTCTTCCACATTTTGACCATTCTGCGAGTCTCTCGCCTTGGAAAACTCGGAGTCATTGCCCATTGGACTTTATATACTTGGCACAGATGAATGTCTTGAATAGCCTGGGTGCTCTACTTCTCTATGTCGTATGATTTAACCTTCTTCACTTGGTATGAACTCCAATATTTAGCTTTAAGCTAGAGAGGTAATCCAAAAAAATAGTAAGTAAATTCTGGTAGTCAAATATGTATATTTCAATAATCTTTTATATTGTTTATATCTCCAAAAATGAGAATAATTCAATAAATTAATGCACATTTCTCAATTCGTACATCTTCGTGCAAATTCGTAAAAACTAAAATGGCCGCCACTTATTAAGTCCGGTTCACAATATCGCAATAATTACTTAAGTATAATTAAGACCAGTTCAGATAACTTTAATTTATTTAAAAATATATATTAACATATTTACATTGACAGTATCAAAAACCTGCAATGCCTGACAGATTTTGATCACCGGAGCTACCGGTTTTATGAAAAAAGTATTGGTAGTAAAATAATTAAAAGAATGTTAGGATATCGCCGCCATTTATATGTTAGTTGCTTGGTCATAGTAAAAAGTATAAGAAAGCTTATTTATTTCCTTAAAATCAAATGTTATTGTATCTATGTAAAGTGTTTTGAGCAAATATGAATCAGGTTATTAGTACTCTGGTGTGTTGTATTGAAATTGTGTTACTTTCAAAAATTTGTAAAAAATAGTAAAAAAGTATATTTCCAAAAATGCTTGATATCAGGTACTACTGTATCTATGTAAAGTGTTTTGAGCAAGTTTTGTTAAATTTGAGATATAATTATGAGATATATGCGGTTTTTAGTACTCTTGTGTGTTCTACTGAAATTGTGTCGATTTCAAAAATTTGTAAAAAATAGTAAAAAAAGTATATTTTCAAAAATGCTAAATATTAGCAGCTACTGTATCTATGTAGTGTTTTGAGATAAATAAAGTTTTTTTTATTTTGTATTGTTTTTTCATGTTTTTGAGCCTAAATTGGGCCAAAAAATATTTTCTTCAAATTTTTGATAAGAATTACTTTTGTCAATATTTCGTGCATATATTACATCAATTTCCAAAAGTAAAGACTTTGATATACAGAGAAAGAAGCTAAAAAACTAAGATTTTTGCATGTTTTTAAGCCTAAATTGGGTTAAAATTATTTTTCTTTAAATTTATGATAAGAATTGCTTTTGTCAACATTTCGTGCATTTATTACTTCAATTTCCAAAAGTAAAGACTTTGATATACAGAAGAAGAAGCTCAAAAACTAAGATTTTTTCATGTTTTTAAGCCGGGCCAATTTTTTTTTTTTTTTTTTTTTTTTATTAAGAATTACTTTTGTCAACATTTCGTGTATATATTACATCAATTTCCAAAAGTAAAGACTTTGATACATTGAGGAAGAAGCTCAAAAACTAAATTTTTTTCATATTTTTAAGCCAAAATTGGGCCAAAAAGATTTTTTTTCAAATTTTTGAAAAGAATTACTTTTGTCAACATTCCTTGCATAAATTACATCAATTTCCATATACATTAAGGAAGAAGCTCAAAAACTAATTTTTTTCATGTTTTGAATCCAAAATTGGACCATAAATATTTTTTCTTAAATTTCTAATAAGAATTATTTTGTTCAATATGCCTGACATGTATTACACCAATTTCCAAAAGTAAATACTTAGAATCGGTCTAAGTACCTCATATCGCTATAAGTCGCTTTGCTATTAACCTCTAATTGACATCTAAAACTTCCTATGCTTGCGATTGGCTTTAAAACGGATCAGGAAACATTTCATGGTCTATTTAGCTACTTTTTAATGCCATGTGTCGCTTGGTGTTGAACCTACCTTAGGTTTTTAAGAATTCCCTTTAAATATACTTCCACCATTTTCATCACCAAACAAGTTTGACACGTTCTTCTTTTTCGGTTTATTGAGTAATGATTTCGGCTTATCAGATACTGTTTTCGATCCCCAGAACGGCTCATCCTCTTCAGAATCATTAAACAATCCCCCACCACCAGAAAACATCCCATGACTTGGTTTGCCATCATAGGGATCATATAGAGGTGGCGGCTCATCAGCAACGAAATGACCTAGAATTAAAAAGTTTTAGATTTGTTAAGGTTAAGCTTAACCAGTGTTTGAACCTTTAAATATTGCTATATCGGAGCAAATATTAAGCAAACATGATTTTTAAATTAAAATGTTCCACCTTTGCCAGGGTTCGAACGCAAATTTTAATTACCTATAACTTTGGTATGTGCTAGGGCTGTCGTCTGTATAGGCCTTTGATTAATTAGTGGATTTTCTTCAGTGCTTACAACGTTGCCTAATTTGGCCGCCAATTGTTCAGCGAAATTAGCTTCGACATGAGCGCCTAAAAGTCGATTCATTATCAAAATAGTAAAATAACAAATTAATATTACCTTGACTGGAATAGAATTTGTATAATCTTCACTATCAGTAGAAACCATGGTATCATGGAACGTGGAATTAGCAGCAGGGCGTTCAATCCGGTTAGATATATCCGTACCGAATTGCTCGTCGAAATTCCACGCCTGTCCGTTATTGAAAGATAACTTTCTAAATTGGTATCACTGAATTTATCTTCTTCAATATTTTCCACTTCACTATCACTGGACGAATCTTCTAAACCGATGAGTGATTTTTTTTATACCAATCTAGTCAACCAATTACGGTACGATAATGGTCGATCTTCAGTAGAAAATATATTTAAACAAGATTGGCAAATAAATATTTATTAGGAATTTGTATAACGAAATATATATTCTAACAATATAAACAGACTATAAATTTTTGGAAAATTTAAATTCGAAACCATCATTTGAGAGCGTCCAACGGATCCTCTGTAATCTGCTGTTGTTCTTCTGGCTTCCTCAAACTCTTCCCCTTTGTTGTTCTTGTCACCACTTTTGTTTTAGCTAAAAGAATCACAAATTAATACAAATTCTATGAAACTCTTAAAACTTACATTGCGTCGTGCTACTAGGTGGTTTATGCCCACTAGATGAAGCAAATATATCATCCTCATCACTAACATCATCAAACAGTGACCCCTTCTTCCCAACCATTTTCTTCGTTTTTGTAGAGAAAAAATCCATATTTCCTGTTTTACCAGGCGCTGCTGTTTTTGGACGTTCCACTACTTTACCAAACAAATCATCCGTATCATCATCAAACAAACTGACTGCTTTCTTTTCTTCCTGGACCGGTTTTTTAGTAAACAATGTATCCAAATCATCAGAATCATCAAATATTGATTGCTTTTTATCATATTTAGTAACATTGGGTTTTACTTTTTTGAATAAATCCTCAGGATAAACTTTACCAAATAATCCATCACCTTCCTCAAACTTCTTCTCAGCTTTCTTATGATCTTCTACGATTTTATTGATTTCCGTAAAGGATTTAAATCGCGTATTTGTTTGAGCATCGCCGGATTCTAAATCTTTAGTGGATACGTTATCATTGAATATGTCATCATCATCGTTCGATACATTTAGAACCTCATTTTTGTTTAGCAAATCTTCTTTCTTTTGATTTTCTTCTGTTTCTGCTAGAGGTGTTGCATTGGTTTCAATTTCAGTGGTGTTACCATTGTCTTCGTTACCTTGGAGAATGTAAAAATTGTTATCAGTTTCGTACGATTAAAGATCGCGTGCAAATTGGTCGTACCAAATCTTAATCAAGAAATCGTGCAATAAAATATCGCGTTATAAAGATAATAGTTACCTTGAGTTTCCACCTGTGATTCCTGTGATTCCTGCGATCTCTTCATCGATTGATGTCTGGCTCTCCTAGTAGACGGCTTCCGTTTAATAGGAATCTTTGCTCGCGACTACAAAACAAACCATTAATGCTGTATAACATAATATGTATAACACAATTACCTTATTAATACTATAAAGTGTATTAACAATCTCATCATCATCTTCAACCCTTGGTATATTCTTGGTGCTTTGCGAATGTGCAATAACCTCATCCTTTTCTACTTGATTGCTACCATCATCTAAACTATGAGATTTGTTCAGACTCTGATCCCGCTTCCTAGGTGGTGCAGCACCTGGTATTAAAGCAGCCACATTTATATTCAAATTGAGTTTCAATTTTCCAGGAGATTCTGTAATGACTTAATAAGGTTAGATGTCAGAAAATATATATTAATCAAAAACCTTTTTTTGGTTTGTCTTTGCTTGATTCGTCCATTACGAATAGATCATCATCTGAATTATCGTCGAATAATGAAGCTGCCTTCATCACCTTCCTGGGAGCGACATGTGGCTTGGGGACTTTAGTTATTTGAGTGTTGGTAACAGTTGCATCTTTAATTTCTGAAGGTTTATCATCAAATAAACTTTGTTGAGTGACAAATTTGTCTTCTTCTTTAATTTCTGGTGGTTCATCATCAAATAAACTTAGTTTCTTCTTTGTTGCTTGATGAATTTGGTTTGAGTTGGTGATTGCTTCCTTCAATACTGGTTCATCAAATAAACTAATTTTCTTGGTTTCTTCAATTTCAGGAGGCTTATCATCAAATAAACTAATTTGCTTCGATTCTTTAATTTGCTTATCGAATGTTTCATCAATTTCTGGAGGTTGATCATCAAATAAATTAATATTCTTTTCTTCTATATTATTCAGCTTCTTTATTGTAGCTACTTTGGTTACAATTTCTTCACTTTTTGGTGCTATTTCTGGTTTCTTTGCTATTTCTGGAGGCTTATTATCTTTAATTGTTGAAGAAATATCTTCTTCTGGAGGTTCATCTTCGAATAAACTTATTTTTGTTTTACTCTTCTGATTTTTACTTTCTTCCTCAAGTGATGGTGGTTCATTATCAAACAAAGATCTATTAGCAGTGCTACTAGGTACATCATCAAAAATATCTTCATCATCAAACATATCAGATTTTGTATCCCAATCATCAAGATCTGGAGGTGGAGTATCATGGAAGAGGTTGAAATTTGGATTTTCTTTAGTTTTGGGGACAAATATATTCTCTTCATCGGAACTTTCTTGTTTGAATAAATTTTTTGGTTTTTCTTCAATTTTTTTAGGTTTTACCACAATTTCTTCCTCATCTTCATCATCGAATAAACTGATTTTCTTTTTCTGTGGTGTTTTCTTTTTTGGCGATTCTTCAAAAAGTCCGTTGTTATTGCCGGTTGCTAAATCATCAAATAAGTTTGAAGAGAATTTTTTTATACCAATATTGGAGAATAAATCATCTTTGAATAAATCATCAGTATCACCAAATAGGCTTATCTTTTTAGGCTTCAATTCTTCATTCTTTAATTTATCTTCAATTGGTTTCTTCAAATCTGCAGCATCATCAAACAAGCTTTCATTATTAATTTTCTTCTCTGGTTTCTTTAATTTATCTTCAGTGGGCTTCTTTAAATCATCATCATCATCAAACAAGCTTAAATTATTAATTTTCTTCTCTGGTTTCTTCAATTTTTCTTCAATAGGCTTCTGTAAATCATCATCATCAAATAAGCTTAAATTATTAACTTTCTTCTCTGGTTTCTTCAACTTCTCATCAGTAGGCTTCTTTAAATCATCATTATCATCAAACAAGCTTAAATTATTAACTTTCTTCTCTGGTTTCTTCAATTTGTCATCAGTGGGCTTCTTTAAATCATCATTATCATCAAACAAGCTTAAATTATTCTTCTCTGGTTTCTTCTTTTCATCATCAAATAGGCTTTCTTTATGTTTATCATCATTCTTCCCTCCATTGCTTGTAGTTGATGTTTCAGATTCGGAAGTGCTCGGTCTTCGCTTCGGTAACAAAGCTCCAACTTTGCTTCCTGCAAATATATCAGTGTTTCCGAATAGTGAGACACCTCCGGTTGGTTTCTGAAAGAATTGGTTGGTATTATTGAAGTTTGAAGAAAGTTTAAGTTGGTATTAACCTTCTTTTTAACTTCAGTTGTTAATTCCGGTGGTTCATCATTGATGAATGGTGGAACAGTTGTGAATGGTTTCAAGAATGGTTTTTGTTGAGTTGGTTTATTGAATGAAGCGAATATGTCTTCATCGTCTTCAGGTTCTTCAACGTCGTCGTCTTCAAATAATCCTTTGGTTGGCTGAAATCAAATGTAAAAATTGTAAAAAATTATATTTCCAAAAATGCTTGATGCGTTGAACCTACCTTAGGTTTCTCAGAATTCCCTTTAAATATATCTCCATCATTTTCATCACCGAACAAATCCGACGCGTTCTTCTTTTTCGGTTCATTGAGTATTGGTTTCTGCTTATCAGATACTGTTTTCGATCCCCAGAACGGCTCATCCTCTTCAGAATCATCAAATAATCCCCCACCACCAGAAAACATCCCATGACTTGGTTTGCCATCATAGGGATCATCTAGAGGTGGCGGCTCGTCAGCAAAAAGATCACCTAGAATTAAAATATTTTAGATTTGTTAAGGTTAAATAACCATTATTTTTAAATTAAAATGTTCCACCTTTGTCAGGGTTCGAACGCAAATTGTAATTACCTATAACTTTAGTATGTGCTGGGGCTGTCGTCTGTATAGGCCTTTGATTAATTGGTGGATTTTCTTCAGTGCTTACAACGTTGCCTAATTTAGCCGCCAATTGTTCAGCGAAATTGGCATTCGATATGGGCGCCTAAAAGATGATTCATTATCAAAATAGTAAAATTACAAATTAATATTACCTTGGCTGGAATAGAATTTGTATAGTCCTCACTATCAGTAGAAACCATGGTATCATGAAACGTGGAATTGGCTGCTGGGCGTTCCATCCGGTTCGATATATCCGTACCGGAATCGCTCGTCGAAATTCCACGTCTGTCCGTTATTGGAAGATTGCTTTCTGAATCGGTATCACTAAATTTATCTTCTTCAATTTTCTCCACTTCACTATCACTGGACGAATCTTCTAAACCGACGTGTGACTTTTTATACCAATCTAGTGAACCGATTAGGTACGGTAATGGTCGATCTAAATATGGATCTCTTGGTCTCAAAATATAACTGAAAAAAATTACCAAAAAATTTCATGAATTTATTTTTGATCGCCCTGTATATTAGTTACCTAATTATAATTTGGTGTAATAAAAAGAATTTATTAATCATTTAAAGAATAATAGTAAAAAGAGGAAATAAAATTGATTAAACATTTATTTGGAGCACCCTGTATAATGGTGACAGTATTAAAATTACTAATAATGTTTAGGTGTCATCATTTTGACAATATAATTATAATCTAAGACAAATTTGAACTATTTTAGACCACCCTGTATATAAATACCTAATTATGACATATTATAACAATTATTTGAGGTTATGTTTATAATAAAATAAATTTTACGTTTTTTTATTCTAAACACTGCATACTAGAGTATAAAATTTATTTTATTATAATCATAACCTTAAATAATTTAATAAAACCGTGCAAAAGTCAGACAAAGAATGTAACTGGTCAATAAAATTAAATTTTGGATCACCCTGTATAACAATGACTTATTATAAATTAAAGTATTCTGGATCACCCTGTATAATAATAATTAGAAAGCATTAACAAAAACCTACCTAACAAATTCCTCATCATCTTCACTATCACTAGCAGGCAAGCTGACCTTATCATAATACTTATCGAGAACCTCCAAACCTTCCAAAACAGCAATCTTTAAAGCCTCTTTCTTCGCCTCGTCTGTGACTTTAGTATCAGGCTACCAAAACATTAAAACAAATTATACAACAAAACCAACACAAACATTATCAACTTACAACATCACTAATTTCTTCTAAAGTCTCATCATCTTCGTAAACACGACTTTCAATGAATTGAGTATTCTGTAATCCTAAAAACTCGTTCTTAACCAAATCCAATTTAATCGATGCTGTATTCAGATTATCCAATAAATGATTAAGATTATCGTTGGTTTCATTGGCTTTAGCAAAAAGATTCTAAAAAAAGTGACGATTAATTAATTAATTAAAAGCGAATGATTTGTTTGGTTTGGTTACCTCGGAGAACGATTCTAAATGTTTGAGAAGACTAGCATCACCGGCTAAACTCCAATTGCTTGCATTAGCTATGATATCATCTGTTGACCAGGTATCCTTAGACATGTTGCAATTTGTTTATTTTTGGATTGATATTTCGCCAGGTCAAATATGACCTGTCATTTTACAGGTGGTTTTTGTTATCAAACAAATGCCTTAAAAGGGTTCTTTAAAATTAATTAAAATTATTAGAAGCTAAATTAAATTTAATTTTAATTATTTAATAATCAAATGTAATTTTATATGTTGTTAATAGGATTGTTGGGATTGTAATTAACTTGTTGCTGTTAGAAGTTGATTTTATTTTTAATTAAATTTAAAGAACGCCGTTAACGCAAGGACATCAACAAGGTCGTTTCTGTTATGCAGAGTCAAACCGTTTGACAGATATCAGTGTTTTGGAGGTTATAGTTGATTTAGGGCGTTTTTACAAAGCAAATTAGTAGATTGTTGCAGAATTGGGGACTATTGTGCTGTTGCACCAACAATCATGGGTAAGCATACTAACAAACAAATATTGTTTTATTCGTGTGTAATTATTTGAAGTTTAGTAAAAGCCGATGATTGTAACACAAATTAAATGAATAATAATATTATATATTGCATTAATGTAAGGGTTATACTAACTTAAATGTTTGCAACAATGAGTGGATTGTATTTGTGCTTGTGATAATATTGCGACCTCATTAATGACATGACTTTAACGTTTGAGATGTTTTTGCTTTAAAATATTGTAATATTATATTGGGTATAGTACTGATTTAGGCATATTCTTTAAAAATTAGATTACATTGTCTTAATTTCAATTTTATCTTAAGTTGAATATAATTTAGGTTGCTTATAGTTCAGGTATGATTAAATAAAGTATAACTCAGAAATTAAGTTTGATTTGGGTATAAACTATAAATTCTTGTTAAATTTACAAGTTGAGGTATAGGCTTGAAATTCAGATTTGTTGTTGAAGTGTTACTGTTAAGCTAAAAATTTAGGTTAGGTTTGATGTAGTCTAAAGGGTTGTTGACATTTGTTGGGTTATGTTAAAAAAATTTAACTGAAAGGTGGATTTAATTTAATCAAGGTTAAGGCAGAAGTTGTCAAAACAACAAATTCATCCAGTGAAGTACATTTTGAAATAAAAAAATTTTAGAGGTTTTTGCGGCGGCCATTTTGATTACTATATATCGCTTTGTGTTTGAGGATTAATATTTATAAGTTTTAAAAGAAAATCTGAACTAGTTTATTTTGCTATTTTGGAACGCAAATGTCGCTTTGCGTTTAATAAATAGAAGCGGTTACTAATTTGTCGCTTCGCGATCAGACTTAATACACGGTGTCGCTTCGCGATTACATTAAGACAGATTAGTGAATTGTACTGATTTGTCGCTTCGCCATTATCGGATGTCGCTTTACGATTAATACTTTTATAATTTTTTTCAAATGTACGGTGAAGCTTCGTGATTACATCGTGGCAGATTAGTAAATTGTACTAATTTGTCGCTTTTCGATTATCGCGTGTCGCTTTACGGTTTATAGTTAAATATTTGAAATCTGTTTCTAATGTACCGTGTCGTTTCGCGATTACATCAATACAGATTAGTGAATTGTACTAATTTATCGCTTCACCATTATCGCTTTACGGTTTATAGTTCTAATGTACGGTGTCGCTTTGTGATTACATCAAAACAGATTAGTAAATTGTACTAATTTGTCGCTTCGCGATTATCGCATGTCAAAATTTATGTTTACTGTGGTTGAGCTCATGTCTTTGACAGTTTTAGCATTTTTCATTTGCGATTACATTTTACACATTCTATTGGCGACGTTGTCCTGAGATTAACCACAGCCAACATAATTTTTGTGTATACTAAGTTGCCTATTATACCGGCCACACAATTTGTGTCTAGCTGTACAAGACTTGAAATTTGTATTTTCTATCAGTTGACGCTTCGTGATTATTACATAGACACTGACTTATTTCTGTGCTACGGTGTCGCTTCGCGATTACACAAATTAATAACTTTTATTCTCTACTCATTTGTCGCTTCACGATTTACTGCTACATAATTCTTTAAACTGACTGATACGAATGTTAGAACTTTGGAAGACGTATGTATCTGTCAACTTTTAATTGTGAAGCCTGAAAGAGAGGACAATAACATTGTAGCAACATGGATCGATTCTATCCGCAAACTGTCAACTGCAAACCTACATATCGACTTTAAGCTGACGGACACGAATGTTAGAACACTGGTAGACGTATATATCCGTCAACTGTTAATAGGTAAACGACATATTGATTCTGAAACGGAGGACAATGACGTCGGAGCGCACTGGAACGAATCTGTTCTCCAACTGTCAACTACAAACCTGCATATCGACTTTAAGCTGACGTACACGAATGTTAGAACACTGGTAGACGTATATATCCGTCAACTGTTAATAGGTAAACGACATATTGACTCTGAAACGGAGGACAATGACGGAGAGCACTGGAACGAATCTGTTCTCCAACTGTCGACTGTGAAGCTGCCTATCGGCTTTAAACTGATTGCCATGAATGTTAGAGCGTTGGAAGACGTATATATTTGTCAACTGTTAATTGTGAAGCGACATATTGACCCTGCAACCGATGACTATAATGTCAGATTGCAATGGAGCGAATTTGTCCGCCAACTGTCAACCGGGAAGTTATATATCGGCTTTAAACTGACGGAAGCGAATGTTAGAATGTTGGAAAACGTATATACAGGGAGTTTATAAATGAATGGGATTATGTAATCACTTTAAATGTGCCGCTTTTGTTAAATTGTTCACTAAACTATTTGTTTTGACAGATCAACTTTGACAGCTGTCAAGCAAACATATGAAAGCATATGTAGTATAGTGAACGATTTTAAAAAGGCGGCATATTTAAAGTGATTACATAATCCCATTCATTTATAAACTCCCTGTATTTGTTTACTGTTAATTGTGAAGCGACATATATAGATTCTGAAACTGAGACAATGACGACAAAGTGATCTATATCGACTTTAAGCTCACGGACACGACGAATGTTAGAACATTGGTAGACGTATATATCCGTCAACTGTTAATAAGTAAACGACATATTCACTTTGAAACGGTGGACAATGACGTCGGAGCTCATTGGAACGAATCTGTTCTCCAACTGTCGACTGCGAAGTTACCTATTGGCTTTAAACTGACTGCCACAAATGTTAGAACGTTGAAAGACGTATATATCTGTCAACTTAATTGTGAAGCGATTTTTTTGACTTGAAACGCAAGACAATAACGTCATAGCGCAACGGAGCTAATCTGTCTGTCAACTGTCAACCGCGAAGTGACATCGCATTTATACTGACGGACACGAATGTTAGAACGTTACAAGACGAATATATTTGTCAACTGTTAATTGAAGGCGACGATAAATTTGTAGTTGTCAATTGCTAGGCGACATATTTACTTTGAAACCGAACCAATTGAATAAAAGCATAGCGCAATGAAGCGAGTTTGTCTACGATGTGACATGTCGCTTTTAAACTGACGGGCACGAGTTTTAGAACATTAGAGGACGTATATATCCGTCAAATGTTAATGGCGAAGCGACATATTTACCTGAAACTGAGCATAAACACATTAGAGCGCAATATAGCGAATCTGTCCGTCAATCGCGAAGCTACATATCGGCTTTAAACTAACGAATACGAATGTTGGAAGACGTATATATCCGTAACTATTAATTGCGAAGCGACATATAGACTCTGAAATGAAGGAACGTTAGAAGACGTATGTAGCCGTCAACTGTTGATTGTGAAGCGGTATATTGATCAATGTCAATCGCGAAGCGACTTATCGGTTTTAAATTGATGGACACCAATGTTAGAACATTAGAAGACGTACATATTCGTAACTATTAATTGTGAAGCTACATATTGACCTTGAAATAGAGGACAATGACTTCATAGCGCATTAATCGCTTACTACAAATCGAATCTTAAGAATGGGTGTGTTCCGCGCATCACCCACCACTTTTTTTGTGCACTTCCTACCATTTTTTTTTCAAGATCAAGGACAATTATCGTGGCCACGTTCAGTTTTCTAAGAATGTAGGTCATGGCTACACTTTGTTTGGTTGATGATTAATTTTATTGTTTTATCATGGTCAATGTAAGGTGGAAGGAAGAACTGCTCTGTTATTGTCCGAATACGAATGTTTTGCGAAGCGATGTATTTACCCTGAAACAGAGGACAATAACGTCAGAGCGCAGTGGAGCGGATAGATTCAATTATTGGGCACAAATCTTGGAACGTTATAAGACGTATATATTCGTCAACTGTTAATTTTGAAGCGATATATTTATTGACCATAAAATTGTAATGTACCTTTTGGGTATAGGCCTCTTTCTTATTCTCTTCTAGGTCTTTCTATTTTGTGCGATCTGGTACCAATTTAACCCTGCTGTAAGTTTGATGTCGTAGTAGGTATTGGTTTTAAACTGACGGACACGAATGTTAGAACGTTGAAAGACGTATATATTTGTCAACTGTTAATTGTGAAACGACATATTGACCTTGGAGCGAATCTGTCAATAGCGGAGGGACAAATCGGTCTTAAAACGACTGACACGAATGTTAAATCGTTGGAAGACGTATATATGTATCTGTCAACTGACATATTGACCTTGAAACGGAGCGACATATTGATTTTAAACTGAAGAACACGATTGTTATAATGTTGAAAGCCGTATATATCTGTAACTGTTAATTGCGAAGCGACATATTGACCCTCAAACGGAAGACAATAACGTCATAGCGCAATGGAGCTCAACTGTCAATAGCGAAGCGACATTTCGGTTTTAAAATGACTGACAAATGTTAGAACGTTGGAAGAGGTATATATCCGTTAACAGTTAATTGCGAAGCGACATAATGATTGATTTTGAAACGGATTGTCCTGGTCAAACCGCAATGGAGCGAATCCGCTTAACTGTCAATTGCGAAGCTACATATTTGGTTTAAATAGACAGACATTATTTATAGCTGTTAATTGCGAAGCGACATATTGACTTTGAAAACGAATGATTTGAATAAAGTTATAGCACAATGAAGCGAATCTGTCTCCCAACTGTCAACTGCGAAGTAACATGTCGCTTTTAAACTGACAGACATGAGTTTTAGAATGTTGGAAGACGTACATATCTGTCAACTATTAATTGACTCGGAGGACAATAACATCATAGCGCAATGGAGCAAATCTGTCCGCCATCTGTCAACTTTGAAGCTACATATCGGCTTTAAACTGACAGACACGAATGGTAAAACGTTGGAAGACGCATATATCCGTCAACTGTTAATGGTGAAGCGTCATATTGACTTGAAACGAAGGACAATAGCGTCATTGCGTAATGAGTTGAATCTGCCAATCGTGAATCGACATATTGGTTTTAAATTGACGGACACGAATGTTAGAACGTTGGAAGACGTATCTATCCGTCAACTGTCGGACGTCATTAACGTCAGATTGCAATGAAGCGAATTTATTCGCCAACTAACCTAAGAGGTGGAAATGATGAATCCAATTATTTGCTAACAAACACTTGGGTGGGAAGGTCGGGCACTCTAAATCATTTTCTCAAAATGGCAATAGAGTGACTATAAGCGGTAACAGTCAATCGGGAAGCGACATATTGGCTCTGAAATGTTTAACAATAATGTATATGTTAACTCTTAATTGCGAAGCGATATATTGGTCTAAATTCGTCAAAGTGAAGCGACTTATTTAGTAAAGTGGCAATAAAGGAACGGTACGCAGCTACTGTCAATCGCGAAGCGACATATTGACTGAAATGTTGAACATTAATGTATCCGCTAACTCGGAATCGCAAAGCTATATAGTGATCTTGTTTCAGCAAAGTGAAGCGACTTATTTTGTCAAAATGGCAATAGAGCGACTATAAGCATCAACTGTCAATCGCCAAGCGACATAATGATACTAATTGTGAAGCGACATATTTTTAACCTTATGGTGTGCACTGATTTGAATAAAAATGCGTTTAGTCAATGCATGTTTATTCAAGTTAGTACGCACCACAATAATGTGTACTAACTTGAATGATTATAATTTTTTTCTCAGCTATTTTTTTAATTTTTGTATTGTAATTTCAGCACAAACGGAAGTCCACAAGTTGCAACAACATCTCTCCCTCCTCAAAGACCAATACTCGAAACTACAAACAAAATACAACGAGATTGAAAAGAAATATTACAACATTTCAGCAAGCAATGGCAAAGATGATGAGAACACATTTGCTTCCCGTTTACTTAACACTGTTGCCAACCTATACAACTCGGAAACATACAGTGATGTTGAAATTAAATTGAAAGATCGCACCATACACGCCCACAAATTGGTCCTTAGCGCTCGCTCCGAAATGTTCAACGAATCCTCACTCAAATCATCCGAATTGGATTGGAGCGATATGGATAGTGATGTAGCTGAGAATCTAATGAAATGGCTTTATACCAATGAAATTAAGTTTGAAGAAAATAAATTAACTTTGAAAATAATACGCAAAGCACATGAATTCAAGTTGGCAGCACTGGTTGAGAGTTGTGAGCAAATACTGATTAGCAATGTTGATGTTAGAAGTTGTGTTAAATTTTATTCTGTTGCTGAGGAAATCGGGGCGGATAATTTAAGGGAATATTGTTCCGGCCTTATATCAACCCATTGGGATGATTTGAATAGTTCCGATTTTGAACACATGTCAGGACCGTTGTTATACAAAATGTTGAAAAGCAAAACGCAATTGCCGTTGCATTCCGCTGTACGATTGCAGAGAGAGGATGTCGTCTTCTTATGTCTAGTTGAAAATGCATCTAGGGTAAGTCATTTATTTATTACCAACTAAAATATTAAAACGAAATTTTACATTTATTATATTATTTATAAAAACATACAGAATTTAACTAGCTTCGATATGTTGCAATTTAATTTATACAATATGGTCTTTTAGGCAGTTGCTTTAAGCTATCCGGAAAGCGTATTTGAATGTAAAGATCACAGCAATGAGTGTCCACATTGGTTGCAGGAACGGTGCGGCGTTGCACAGGTTTCCGCGGCAGTAGCAGTATTGAGTTTGCGATGAACGAATGCCTTTATCGTCTAGTATAGAACAGCCTTCCGTGTAGGGTTCTTCGATTGATACTTCTAATTGCCATTTGCCGTTTTTGTAATCTTGATAATCGTAGCGCTGTTTGGCGCAGTCTCTCACTGTTCCATTTATGGGTACTGCAACAAATAATGTTTGAGCATACATTGAATTATGAATTTCTTTCAATTATTTTAAACCAATTGATGGAAATTATTAAATATTAGTAACTTCTACTAATAGTAGCAACTTGCAATTTTGACTACTTATTAACAACATCTTTGAGCATACTTGTTGCAAATTAGAACTCAATTTGAGTTCTTGTTTTTGAGTTATGAATTTATTACAATTATTTTAAATCAATTTATCGAAATTATTAAATATTAGTAACTTCTACTAATAGTAGCAACTTGCAATTTTGACTGCTTATTAACAACATGTTTGAGCATACTTGTTGCAAATTATAACTCAATTTGAGTTTCTGTTTTTGAGATATGAATTTATTTCAATTATTTTAAATCAATTTATCGAAATTATTGAATATTAGTAACTTCTACTAATAGTAGCAACTTGCAATTTTGACTGCTTATTAACAACATGTTTGAGCATACTTGTTGCAAATTATAACTCAATTTGAGTTTCTGTTTTTGAGATATGAATTTATTTCAATTATTTTAAATCAATTTATCGAAATTATTGAATATTAGTAACTTCTACTAATAGTAGCAACTTGCAATTTTGACTGCTTATTAACAACATGTTTGAGCATACTTGTTGCAAATTATAACTCAATTTGAGTTTCTGTTTTTGAGATATGAATTTATTTCAATTATTTTAAATCAATTTATCGAAATTATTGAATATTAGTAACTTCTACTAATAGTAGCAACTTGCAATTTTGACTGCTTATTAACAACATGTTTGAGCATACTTGTTGCAAATTATAACTCAATTTGAGTTTCTGTTTTTGAGATATGAATTTATTTCAATTATTTTAAATCAATTTATCGAAATTATTGAATATTAGTAACTTCTACTAATAGTAGCAACTTGCAATTTTGACTACATATTAACAACATGTTTGAGCATACTTGTTGCAAATTAGAACTCAATTTGAGTTATGAATTTATTTCAATTATTTTAAATCAATTTATCGAAATTATTAAATATTAGTAACTTCTACTAATAGTAGCAACTTGCCATTTTGACTACTTATTAACAACATGTTTGAGAATACTTGTTGCAAATTAGAACTCAATTTGAGTTTCTGTTTTTGAATTATGAATTTATTTAAATTATTTCAAATCAGTTTATCGAAATTATTAAATATTAGTAACTTCTACTAATAGTAGCAACTTGCAATTTTGACTACTTATTAACAACATGTTTGAGCATACTTGTTACAAATCACAACTCAATTTGAGTTTCTGTTTTTGAGTTATGAATTTATTTCAATTATTTTAAATCAATTTATCGAAATTATTGAATATTAGTAACTTCTACTAATAGTAGCAACTTGCAATTTTGACTACTTATTAACAACATGTTTGAGCATACTTGTTGCAAATTAGAACTCAATTTGAGTTTTTGTTTTTGAGTTATGAATTTATTTCAATTATTTTAAATCAATTTATCGAAATTATTAAATATTAGTAACTTCTACTAATTGTAGCAACTTGCAATTTTGACTACTTATTAACAACATGTTTGAGCATACTTGTTGCAAATTAGAACTCAATTTGAGTTTCTGTTTTTGAGTTATGAATTTATTTCAATTATTTTAAATAAATTTATCGAAAATATCAAATATTAGTAACTTCTACTGATAGTAGATTTGCAATTTTGACTACTTAATAACATCAAGTTTGAGCATGCTTGTTGCAAATTACAACTCAATTTGAGTTCTTGTTTTTGAGTTATGAATTAATTTCAATTATTTTAAATCAATTTATCGAAATTAAAAATATTAGTAACTTCTACTAATAGTAGCAACTTGCAATTTTGATTGCTTATTAACAACATGTTTGAGCATACTTGTTGCAAATTAGAACTCAATTTGAGTTCTTGTTTTTGAGTTATAAATTAATTTCAATTATATTAAATCAATTGATGGAAATTATTAAATATTAGTAACTTCTACTAATAGTAGCAACTTCCAATTTTTACTACTTAATACCAATAAGTTTGAGCATGCTTGTTGCAAATTACAACTCAATTTGAGTTCTTGTTTTTGAGTTATGAATTAATTTCAATTATTTTAAATCAATTTATCGAAATTATTAAATATTAGTAACTTCTACTAATAGTAGCAACTTGCAATTTTGACTGCTTATTGACAACATGTTTGAGCATACTTGTTGCAAATTACAACTCAATTTGAGTTTTTATTTTTGAGTTATGAATTTATTTCAATTATTTTAAATCAGTTTATCGAAATTATTAAATATTAGTAACTTCTACTAATAGTAGCAACTTGCAATTTTGACTGCTTATTGACAACATGTTTGAGCATACTTGTTGCAAATTACAACTCAATTTGAGTTCCTGTTTTTGAGTTCTGAATTTATTTCAATTATTTTAAATCAATTTATCGAAATTATTAAATATTAGTAACTTCTACTAATAGTAGCAACTTCCAATTTTGACTGCTTATTAACAACATGTTTGAGCATACTTGTTGCAAATTACAACTCAATTTGAATTCCTGTTTTTGAGTTATGAATTAATTTCAATTAAATATTAGTAACTTAGTAGCAACTTGCAATTTTGACTACTTAATAAGAATTTGTTTGAGCATACTCAATTTGAGTTGCCGTTGACTTACCTGTGAGGTTAACAGTGAAATCCTTCTTCATACAAACTGTAGAATACGGACATTCAACAATGTAGCGTTCAGAATAGTCAAAGTTAGCACAGAGACGTACAGTTTCATTGGAGAAGACAGGAGGTGCTGTCATAGTACACTTATAACATTGTAAAGCATCACTTAAAGTTGGCAGACCTAAAACAAATAATAAGATTACTTCTATAGCCTATTCAATTTTAAGATAGAGTGCAGTAAAACAAGCATAAAGATGATTAATTCAAATCTGTTTGCGATAATTGTAAAAATTGCGTTGGTTTTTCCACACTATTGGAATATTTACAAAAATTAAATAGGTTTTAGAATTACATTGAGTCATTTACTATCCAGTTCTACAGAAATGTGAATTATTTTTTTATATATAGATAAACGAGGTCATTAAATTTGCACTGTTGCCAATTGTGTCATAAAATTAAAAATGCAATGAAAAAGAAATGTTGTAATGGGGCAATTTTCTGCTCGCTGTGATTTAACAACAGCAAGCAGCGGATGCAGTGAGCGTGAAAGGAGACAACAACAAAAAACACAACGCAAGAATAAAAACGAACGTGACAGCAACAATGATATCGTTTTGTATGCACGATCTTACTACACACTCTGGTTAATGAGGATGCTCGTAATCTCTAAGTAGGAAGCAGCGATTGATTCCTAAACATATTCGGTCATTCAACCAAAAGTTACAATCAAGGTTGATGATATATATTAATACAGTAGTAAAAGGTTGAATTTTACTGGCACAAGGTCAACGATTTTTTTTTTCAATTCTATGACGGCGCTCATCGCAGGAATTTCTCATGTAATTCAAAACTCCACCCGCTTATTTGAATATTTATTACTACAATGGAGGCCAACTGGAGCGCATAATTACGATCACGCTATGTTTAATTGAAATTACAGCCCCACCTCCGCCAATGTAAACAAAGCGGCAATTTGCATTTCAAAATAAACACCGATTTTAGCAACGCAGTCTCGAATGAAAGTTTATTAATAGAATCCCCCTAACGACGATCCAATTCTCTTTCATTTGGTATGCAACAAACCACCTTTATTAAGTCATAAATATAGGTGGTTCGAACCCCTCTGTAGGTAAATAATTTTCCTACTTTGTAATAATAATAATAAATCTAGCTATTATATACCCGTGGGTAATAGGCCTATTTCGCACGATTACAAAATTATTTTTTTAAATTCACCAAATCTTCCGTGTTGATTTAAATTAATTTTTGTCTACGTAAGAGGGAAAGTAATAAAATCATTTGAAACGTGACTAGAATCGATCCGGCATGCAAAACAATGCGTTTCCTGCCAGACATGTTATCTCTACGACTTGATTAAGTCACGGCCTACAAGTTTTTCATAACAAAAATGCACTAGATAACAATAAAATCGCTTACTATTTATAGTATTAATGTCATTTAATTATCTCAACATAAAACTCAAGGGAAAAATTAATTATTTTGAGTGATATTAGATATCATGTCGCGAAATTGACAAATTAGATAATTAACCCACTTTCGCCTAATTGATGTTGACGTTTATTTTTCCATAACGCAGCAATTTTATTTAAAATAAATTTCATTCCGTGTCGCAAGTTATGAAAAAAAAAGTGCGTTTCTAATAATAAAGAGCCGAGTGAGTAGTAAACGTATCGAATTGTCATCGACCTCGATTTTTATTACGAAATCAATCAAAAGTATCGTGTCCCAAATTAGGTTACACTTTTAAAATATAAACAATATTGAGCTGATTAGTCTGAAAGTACATTAAGTGTGCTATTGTTTGTTGAGGTGTGTTACACGACATGGTTAATGAAAATTAAAAACCTTTCTATACCAATACAAAAACAATTAGCTTAGCTGTAATTTGTGGTTCGACAATTTTTAGGCAACAAGTCTATCTTAGCGTTGATTTACTACTATTTGCAGTAATGTATGTATTTTAAGAATTACATACAGCTTATTGATTGAGCTTAAGTGATTTTTTATGGATTTTAATCAATTTCTGAGCGATTTAAAAAGATTTTAAGCGAAAAATTTAGTGTAATAATGCATTTTATGAGCGATTAAATGCTTTTCATTATAAGTTTTTATGTAAATCTTGCTATATTCATGCTATTTGTGAGCGATTTTAAAGGTTTAATTATGTTTACGGACGAATTTAGAAGGGTTTTAAGTAATAAATATATTATATAAGCGATTTTTGGTGGATTTATCATAAAAAATGCGTTTTATGAGCGATTAATTGCATTTTTTATCAGTTTTTTTAGAAATTTCACTAGATTCATGCTATTTATGAGCGATTTCATAGTCTCAATACAATTTACGGGCGAACTTTGAAGGGTTCCAACTAATAAATATATTTTGTAAGCGATTTTTGGTGTATTTAATGTGAAAATGCATTTTATGAGCGATTAATTGCGTTTTCTTATCAGTTTTGTGTAATTTTTACTAGATTTGTGCTATTTATAAGCGATTTCATAAGCTAAATACAATTTAAGGCGAATTTTGAAGTAATAATAAAAATAAAACATTTAATAAGCGATTTTCGCTGGATTTAGTATAAAAATAAATTTAAATAAAAAAAATTGCGTATCAATATAATTTTATTTTTTTACTTAAATTGGTACCAATGAGGTACTAAAATATACTAAAGTTTCACCAACATCTAATGCATAATTTGGTTTTTATGCCCAAAACCGTTAATTTTAATATTTTGCTAGAAATTAATTAATTTACGAAAATCAGGCGTACCAATATTATTTTAATTTTGTTCAAAGTTAGTACTATTATGGTAGTACACTATAGAAAATTTGCACCAATATCCAATGGATAGTTTGGATTTTATTGATGAAGAACCAGGAAGTCTACTCAAAATCGTTTTGATATTTTGTTAGAAATAAATTAATTCACAAAAATCAGGCGTACCAATTCAATTTTTATTTTGCCCAAAGTTAGTACTATTATGGTAGTATCGAATAGAAAATTTGCACCAACATCCAATGGATAGTTTGGATTTTATGGATGAAGATCCAGCAAGTCTACTTAAGATCTTTTTGATATTTGCTGGAAATTAATTAATTTACAAAAATCAGGCGTACCAATATTATTTTAATTTTGTTTAAAGTTAGTACTGTTATGGTAGTACACAATAGAAAATTTACACTAATATCCAATAGATAGTTTGGGTTTTATGGTTAAAGTCTACTTAAGATCTTTTTGATATTTATATTGCTGGAAATTAATTAATTTAAAAAAATCAGGTGTACCAATATTATTGCAATTTTGTTTAAAGTTAGTACTGTTATGGTATTACGCTATAGAAAATTTGCACCAATATCCAATGGATAGTTTGGGTTTTATGGATGAAAACCCAGAAAGTCTATTTAAGATCATTTTAATATTTTTCTAGAAATTAATTAATTCACAAAAATCAGGCGTACCAATATAATTGTAATTTTGTCCAAAATTTGTACTCTAATATACTAAAGTTGCACCAACATCCAATGCATGGTTCGGATTTTATGCCTGAAATCATTAAGTTTCTTAAGAATGTTTAGCCAAAAATAAATTAATTTACAAAAATTGGGCGTACCAATATGATTGCAATTTTGTCCTAAATTTGTACTAGTGGGGTACTAGAGTATACTAAAGTTGCACCAACATCCAATGCATGGTTCGGATTTTATGCCTGAAACCATTAAATTGTTAAGAATGTTTAACGAAAAATGAATTAATTTACAAAAATCGGGCGTACCAATATTATTGCAATTTTGTACAAAATTTGTCCTAGTAAGGTACTCTAATATACTAAAGTTGCACCAACATCCAATGCATGATTTGGATTTTATGCATGAAACCATTAAGTTTCTTAAGAATGTTTACAAAAAATTTAATTAATTTACAAAAATAGGGCGTACCAATATTATTACAATTTTGTCCAAAGTTGGTACTAGTAAGGTACTCTAATATACTAAGGTTGCACCAACATGCAATGCATGATTTGGATTTTATGCCTGAAAACATTAAGTTATTTAAGATATTTTGCCAAAAATTAATCAATTTACAAAAATCAGGCGTACCATTTTTATTTTTATTTTGTCCAAAGTTAGTACCAATAAGGTACTATAATTTTCTAAAGTTGCACTAATATCTAATGCATGGTTTGGATTTTATGCGCATTTTATGAGCGATAATTGCGAATTTTGAAGAACTCCAATTAATAACCATATTTTATAAGCGAATTTTGATAGAGAAAATTATTTTTTATTGAATTTAGTTTATACGTAACTCGAAAAATGTATCTTTCATTAAAAACACTAAGAAATTTCATATATTGCAAAAAAATACTGGTTTCTTCTAAGAAATCCTTAAAAATCGCTCAGAAACTCGTGTTTTGGTTGAATTTAGTTCATAGATAGTCTGGAATATGTACAAATTCTTTGATATTTAATAAGAACTGCCATAAAATTCATTTATTGTACAAAAATACCAATAAATTGTTTATAAACCACATTATCTTGCAAGAAATCTTCAAAAATCGCTCAGAAAACATGTTTTTTGTTGAGTTTAGTTTATAGATAGCCTGGAATATGTACAAATTCATTGATATTTAATAAGAACTGCCATAAAATCTATTGATTGCACAAAAATACTAATAAATTGTTTATAAACCACATTATCTTGCAAGAAATCTTCAAAAATCGCTCAGAAAACACGTTTTTGGTTGAGTTTACTTCATAGATAGCTTGAAATATGTACTAATTCTTTGATATTTAATCAGAACTGCCATAAAATTCATTGATTGTACAAAAATACTAATAAATTGTTTATAAACCACATTATCTTGCAAGAAATCTTCAAAAATCGCTCAGAAAACATGTTTTTTGTTGAGTTTAGTTTATAGATAGCCTGGAATATGTACAAATTCATTGGTATTTAATAAGAACTGCCATAAAATCTATTGATTGCACAAAAATACTAATAAATTGTTTATAAACCACATTATCTTGCAAGAAATCTTCAAAAATCGCTCAGAAAACACGTTTTTGGTTGAGTTTAGTTCATAGATAGCTTGAAATATGTACAAATTCTTTGATATTTAATCAGAACTGCCATAAAATTCATTGATTGTACAAAAATACTAATAAATTGTTTATAAACCACATTATCTTGCAAGAAATCTTTAAAAATCGCTCAGAAAACACGTTTTTTGATTGAATTTAGTTCATAGATAGCCTGGAAAATATACAAATTATTTGATACTTAATAAGAACTGCCAGAAAATCCATTTATTCTAAAAAAATTGTAATAAATTGTTTAGAAACCACATATCTTGCAAGAAATTCTTAAAAATCGCTCAGAAAACATATATTTTATTTGAATTTAGTTCATACATAGCCCGGAAACTGTTCAAATCGTTTGATATTTATGAAGATCTGCCAGAAAATCTATTTATTATAAAAACATACCAATAAATTGTTTATAAACCACGTATCTCGCAAGAAATCCTCAAAAATCGCTCAGAAAACTCATTTTTTGTTTGAATTTAGTTCATCCGAAAATGTTTGATATCTTTAAAAACTGCCATAAAACCCATTTATTGAGAAAAATTACTTATAAATATCCGCATAGTGTGTACGCTGCTTAATGCCCGTATGACACTGATCTATAATTCTTTATTGAATTATATATATAAAAATATTTAAATCTTAAAAAGTCTGTAAAATGCACAAATAATCATCAATCATATTGTAGATTGAAATTTTAAGAATAATTTTAGTTTTTCTTTAGAATTAACACAAAAAATGTACGAATTATCAGTTTTTAAAAAATAGTTAGGTTATATTATAAATGCTATTACTTACATGTTATGTGTTAATTATAAAGAAAACCTAAAAATATTCTTAAAATTTCAATCTACAACAAGATTGATGATATTTTGTGCATTTTACAAACTTTTTAAGATTTAAATATTATTATATATACAATTCAAGATATAATTATTGACAGTGTAATACGGGCATTAGAGGAAAGTCTCGTGTAGACTTAACCTTAAACAGTGACATAACAAAATCGTTGACAATTTATTTAAATTTCAATAAGCTATTAATATTTGCAATAATAATATATATTTCATTGTTTCCTTATCGAACGGATATTACCATTTCAATGATAATATCGATATTGGTTTTTTATATCGCGTCCTTACTCACCAAGGTTAACCAGATTAGGATGCAAATATTATATTTTTTATGATTGCACAATATAAATAGTTCAATATATGGAAATAATTATTTAAAGTAGAGTAATTTAATTCATTTTATTATTAATAAGTAAATATATTGCGTAATATATAATTGATTGAAATGAAAGGAAGATCAGTAAACCCATAATATTAATTGTATATACATAGAAAAGCAATTGAATCATTAAGCTATGACCAAATTTGGATGCGAAAACTTACATCATTGCGAGAAGACGTCAATGATTTAATAATTATAAATTGGTTTTATTAATTGCCAAGCTTGATCGAACATTATAATCATGGTAAATTAATATAAAATTTTATGGACCATTCAGTTTGATGATCGATTTTAAATGCCATTTATATAAAATAGCCAAAACAATATTTTGGGTTAAAGTTTTATGTTACAATGATTTTTGATTATTTTCACTCTATAAATTGATATTCTAAACTACTTTTGATGTTTTGTTTTGCGGTAAACGATTTCTTGAGCGATTTTTTTGACATTTATTGGTTTAAATAAATTTGCACAATTTTTGATGAATTTTACTCAATAATTTGGTATTCTAAGCTATTTTAAATCAATTGTTGTGCGACAAAACGGTTGATAAATTGATATTAAAAGCTTTTTTGTTAGTTTTTGGGCGACAAAACGGTTTCTTGAGCGATTTTTTGAAATTTATTTATTTTAAATTGGTTTTTGTACGATTTTTGATCAATTTGACTAAATAATATGACATTTAAAGCTATTTTTAATGAATTTTACTAAATGAATTTATATTATAATCTTTTTTTATTACTTTTATGGGCCATAAATCGGGGTTTTGAGCGATTTTTTAAATTTATTTGATTTTAAATCGGGTTTTTGCACGATTTTTGATCAATTTTGCACAATAAATTATTATATAAGCTATTTTACGCAATTCAAGGCGATTTTTATAAATTTGTCAATTAGTTTCTTGGGCGATTTTGGCTTTAAATGTAGTAATTTTGGTAAACTGAACGTAATACAATAATTTATTGTGCACCTTGTTAAATTTTGCTTGTTTGTTGAATTTCTTACAATAAATGGCTTTTTTATGAGTTTTGACTTTCTCGGGCAAGTTTTCTGAGCGTTTTTGTGCGATATAAAGTTTTATGAGCGATTTTTCTTGAATTTTCTGAGGTAAACACTGACGAATGGGTTTTTTGTTGTTTTAAGCTATAAAAAAGAAAAATTTCACGACATAAATTTGTAGTATACGCGAGTTTTAAGCATTTTTTTTGTGAATCGTATGTGGCAAAGCCATTTTTGTGCGACAAGACGGTTTCTTTAGCGATTTTTTACTTTAAATATTGGTTATTTGCACGATTTTTAATTAAATTTACTTAATAGTATGATATTCTAGCTTTTTTAAACCAATTTTTGTGCAGAACTGTTTTTAGAGCGATTTTTCTACATTTATCCGCTTTAAATGGGTTATTTTCACGATTTTTTATCAAATTCA
Source organism: Tachinus rufipes (assembly GCA_963932245.1). Taxonomy (NCBI): domain Eukaryota; kingdom Metazoa; phylum Arthropoda; class Insecta; order Coleoptera; family Staphylinidae; genus Tachinus; species Tachinus rufipes. Next base: position 90,575,595 of record OZ010748.1, on the reverse strand, counting down.
CCCAATAATGTGATACTCTAAGCTATTTTAATGAATTTTTGAGCGATTTTTGACATTTATTTACTCAATAAATTGATATAAGCTTTTTAAAACAATTTTTTTGCGGCAAAACGGTTTCTTGAGCGATTTTTTTGACATTTATTTACTTTAAATGGGTTATTTGCACGATTTTTGATCAAATTCACCCAATAATGTGTACTCTAAGCTTTTTTGAGCAATTTTTGATATTTATTCGCTCAATAAATTGATATATAAGTTTCTTTAAATCAATTTTTGTGCGGCAAATCGGTTCCTCGAGCGATTTCTTGACATTTATTGGCCTTAAATAGGTTATTTGCACGATTTTTGATCAAATTCACTCAATAATGTGATACTCTAAGCTATTTTTAATGAATTTTTGTATTGCATAACAGTTTCTTGGGCGATTTTTGACGTTTATTAGCTCTAAATTAACTTTTGTGCGACAAAGCGATTTATTGAGCGATTATTGACATTTATTTTCTTATTTGCACGATTTTTCGTAAACTGTGGGCAATACATAATTTATTTTGCTCAATGTTTGTAGAATTTTGTCTAATAAATGAGTTTTCTCAGCGTTATTGTGCGATAAAAAGATTTTATGAGCGATTTTTGGTTAAAAATGTAAGATTTACACAATGTGGGAATCCTACGCTACTTTTAGTAAATTGTATGCGGCAAAGGTTTTTATTATGCAAATTTCATACATTAAATGACTTTATGCGCACATTTTTGATTAAATCTTTTAATTTTTGATGATTTTGTGAGCTCGAAACCTTTTTTATCTTTTATTGTATACTTTACTTTGTTAAAATGGCGCAATTTTAAAATTTCGGTGGTTGGGGATTGTTTATAACCTCTACACACACTCTGTCTACGCCAATGGCAAAATTCACCAACAAAATCCTCTATTAAAAAAAAAATGCGATTTACACGTTAATGAACCACCCTGTATAAATAAAAATATTTTTACATTGTATTATTAATCAAATGAAGAAACTTTGATCTAAAAAGTTTTTTCCTAACTAGTAAGACTTAGCATTAAACTTTCATCACTTTATGGAACACCCTGTATGTTTTTCTAGTATGACATGTATGGTTTATATTTTTGAACACCCTGTATATCGTATTTGAATGGCGTGCAAAAAACTTTGTATCTAAAACATTTTTTCAAAACTTAAAAATAATCTTTTTTCTCTTGTCACACTTATCCGTGAACTGCCTGTATATTAAATAACTGTCAAAATGACATTTGAATGTCATGCGAATATTACGTTGTAACTGTCAAAATGACAATGAATTTTTAGGATATAAATCTATATTGTTACATATCAAATGAAAGGGAATTTAATTTACTAATTTATGGTCATTATAATAAAATAACTTAAAACAGTTTTTAATGTCAAAATGACATTTTGAATGTCATTTTAGTTTTTGGAAATAAATCTATGTTGTTACATATCAAATGAAAGGGAATTTAATTTGCAAATTAATGGACGTAATAATAAAATATTTGAGTTTAGCTGTAACTGTCAAAATGACATTTTTATTTCGTGCGAGTGTTAATAACTGTCAAAATGACATTTTCAATTTTTAGGATATAATCTTATCTTGTTACATATCAAATAAAAGGGAATTTAATTTGCAAATCAGTGGGCATTATAATTAGATTATCCTAATTTAGCACTAAATGTCAAAATGACATTTTGAATCTCATTTTATTTTTAGAAAATAAATTTATGTTGTTACATATTAAATGAAAGGGAATTTAATTTGCAAATTAATGAGCATTATAATAAATTTAGTTGTAACTGTGATAATGATAATGATAAGATTTAATTTTATAATCAATTTAATAACTTATTAGATTAGAAAATAAAATAACAATAAAATTGGATTAAAGATTGTATGAGACAATGTTATTTGTTTGTTTCTACGAAATAGTTTTGGCTCGTTAAGTGCAATTTAATCAGTAAAAACAATGAATCATTATTTCTTTATAAATGGATTTATTATCTTGTCCAACAAGGTCAACACAAAATTTGTCTCGAAACCCACTTAAAATATTTTTTTAGAGAGTTGTTTGTAAATATTTTTTTGGCTTACTTGCTGCTAAGAACACGATTAATATCACAGACTGGAGCGTCGCGGTGCCAAACATCATTGCTTTATTAGGAAGGGAGATTTTATTTATTCATTCCCTGCACGTAACATAATTGTAAGGGTGCGCGTAAACACATGTGTTCGACTGGTTTTTGTTGGCCGTGTCCGTATGTGACGGACGTTTATATCGCACTGACTTGAATCAGCCGGCGCTCCGTAATTCTGGTAATGTATTCCGATGGGAGTTCGTTTACAGCGGCGCCGACACCGTTAGAAGCTCTAGAGGGGGCACACTGGGGGTCAGCATGTGTTGATTTAATGGAGCGACCACGTGCCGCCACTGGTGTTAACGGTCCCTATTGTGCGTAACAGGAATGCGGTCCGACCGGCCCCAAAAATTGCCAGAATTGTCCTATACATCTCTTTAATTGGCTTACTTCCGATCAATTTATTCATCCATCATTGAGCAAACCACACCGACCAATCGTGCATTTCATAATTTATTTTTAGTTTTGCAAAATTTTCCCAATTTTTTAATTATATTTTGTGGCTTACTTATCAACCACACTGACGTCCGTTATGCAAGATTAATTTCATTTATATATAACTATAATTGTGCAATCTTATTTCTTTTCACTGAATGTTGAGAAAATATGTTTTGCTTCTTTCATCAGAGTTGTATATCCATCTGGTTTGTTTTAAAAAAATACTAAATCGAAATCTGAATGAGTCACGCGACACATGTGGAATTACAAGAAAACGGTGAAACATCAACAGCAACAGGACAAGGGGCTTATTATTAGCGCATTACTTGTAAAAAATTTGCTGCTAATTGGTTTATAGTTTAAAGCGATCTATATTCATTCAAGCGGAAAGTAATTGTTTCGCAAATTTACTTTCATTACACATGCAATAACAGTATTAACCGTTTCACACGTTTTTTATAATTTCTTTGTGTGTATTGAGATTATCGTTGTTACCATAACTAATTTGTGGGGAGAGAAGTAATTACCTAAGGTTGGTTTGTTTGTGCAAATTCAGTTTTAGCGCCAAGAAGACAGTGAACTTGGCAAAACGGCACTTCAAAGTTTGTGGGGTTCGATCTGCAGCTCAAAAAAACTACATTTGATTTTTGACAGAATATTAATAGCAAATCGTTCAGGTTATATGCTACAATGACGAAGATTGCTACTCGGTGCTTTAGTTTTACCGACATGTGTGAATTGATAGAAACGAACTTGAGCGATGGGCATGGATGAGTGTGGTGTGCGGTTAATAATCAATCGTTAAAAAGTGTTCTTTGATTTTAAATAGATTGTTGTTTCACGGTCTGGATTTTGGTTTAAATGTCTCGAGATCAATTTTTTCATGAATTTTGTCATATTAAGTCTTTGTAAGCTGTTCGACGAAATTATGGTCCGCTTAATACTAGTACGATTTTCTTAAGTGCTAGCTTAGCCATGGTTTGTGGGTTGACCGTGATTAATGTTTGTAGATATATCCGCTGATTAATATGTTGATATCCGGTTCGAAGGACCAGTTTGTTATTAGGTTTTCTAGTAAAACTAATTTTTGCATTTTCAACTATTTAATTGCAACCACTTAGTCGCAAACTCAAGTTTTGTTGAAAATTTCTAACTAAATTTTGCTTTTTCAAATGTTAAATGCAACCACTTAGTCATAAACTCAAATTTCGTAGAAAGTTTTCGTTTAAATCGACAAAAAATGTAATTGGTGGTCATCTCTGATGTAATTAAAGGCCGTAAAAAGTTTTTTTTGGGCCTTGTCATAAAGAGTTTCTTTGAAGTCTTCTTAAGTTTTGTCAAATTTCTTCAAATCCTTAAAAATGAGTTTTTAAAGTTTCTTTGAGCTTTGTCAAATTTCTTTAAGTTCTCTAAAGCGTTTTTTTAATCATTTTGAGTTTTTTGAACTTCTTCAAATCTTTTAAAGAGTATTTTTCAAGTCTTCTTGAATTCTGTCAAACTTCTTTAAGTTTTTTAAAGAGTTTTTTGAAGTATTCTTGAGTTCTTGAGTTTTTTCAAATCTATTGAAGAGTTTTTTAAAATCCTTTTGTGTCTTGTCAAAATGATGAAGTTTTTTTTTTAAGTTTATTTTTAGTTTTGTCACAAAAAAGTCTTATCAAAAGGAGTTTTTTAAGTTTTCTTGAGCGCTGGTAAAAAGTTTTTTTTAGTCTTTTTGAGTCTTAACAAATTTCTTCTTGAATCTTGGCAAACAGATTTTTTTAAATTTTTTTGAGTTTTATCAAATTTTTTCAAGTTATTTAATGAGTTTTTATTATATTCTTGAGCTCTGTTAAGTTTTTTTGAGTTCTATCAAATAGTTTTTTTAGTCTTTATGAATTTTTAAAAAAAAAGTTTTGTTGAAGTCTTTTTGAGTCCTATCGAAGGGAGTTTTTTTTAAGCTCTGCTAAAAAGAGATTTCTTAAAGTCTTCTTGAATATTTTTAAACTTTTAAAGAAGTTTTCTTAAACTTAAAATAAAAAGTGTTCTCTTTTCTTGAGTCCTGATAATCTTTTTCAAATTTTTCAAAGATTTTTTTAAATTATCTTGAGTTCTGTTAAAAAAAAATTCTTTTGGTTTCTCGATTTCAGACGAATAAAGTTTTTTTGAGTTTTATCAAAAAGAGTTTTTTCGAGTTTTTTGAGTTTTATTAAAAAAGTTCTTTGAGTTCTATCAAAGAGAGTTTTTTAAATATTTTTGAGTCCTTGAGTTTTATCAAACTTTTTTAAGTTTTTTAAACAGTTTTTTTAAAGTTTATTTGAGACTTGTGAACCTTCTTCTTTCCGTTCTTTAAAAAGTTTTTTTTTTTTTTTAGTTTTTTTTTATTCTTTTTAAAAGTTTTTTTAAATCTACTAAAACGAGTTTTAAGTTTTCTTGAGTCCTATCAAGTTTCTTGAGTTCTGTCAAAAAGATTTTTTGTTAATCTTTTTGAGTTCTGTCAAACTATTTTAAAGTTTTTTAAAGAGTTTTTATTATTTGAGTTAAGTTTTTTGAGTTTTGTTTAAAAAGAGTTTTGTTTAGTCTTTTTGGACACTGCTAAAAGAGTTTTCTTAAAATCTTTTTTGAGTCCTATCAATTTTTTTCTTGATTCTTGCTCAAATTTTTTTTTTATCTTTTTGAGTTCTGTCTAGCTTCTTCAATTTTTTTAATGGGTTTTTTATCCTTTTGAGTCCTGTTGAGCTTCTTCAAATTTTTCAAGGTTTTTCTGAGTTCTATCAAAAAGAGTTTTTTTAAAGTTTTTTTGAGCCCTTCTAAAAAGAGTTTTTCAAAGTTTTCTTGAGTTTTATCAAACTTTTTTAAGACTCAATGTGTATTTTTTAAGTCTTCTTGAGTCATGTGAAACTTTAAGCATTTTGAAATGTTTTTTTTATCTTTTTCTTATAAAAAAAGAGTTTTTAAGTCTTCTTGAGTTTTGTCAATTTTTTTTTTCAAAAGGAGTTTATTTTTAAAGTCTTTTTGAGTACTGTAAAACTTTTTCAAGTTTTTTTAATGCTTTTTTAAGCTTCTTCAAATTTTTCAAAGAATTATTTAAGTATTCTTGAGTTTTATCAAAAAGAGTTTTTTAGTCTTTTTGAGTTTTAACAAAAAAAGGTTTGGAGTTTTTTTTGAGTTCTATTAAAACGAGTTTTTTTTTAAGTCTTCTTGAGCCTTGGTAAAAAGAGAGTTCTGTTAAACTTCTTCAAATTTATCAAGTTTTTTTTGAGTTTTATCAAAAAGAGTTTTTTAGTTTTCTTGAGTCTTGTCAAAAAGATGTTTTTTGAATCTTATCAAAAAGAGTTTTTTACGTCTTTTTGAGCTTTGCTGAGAGTTTTTTAAATCATCCTGAGTTTGTCAAAAAGAGTTTTTTGAAGTTTTCTTGAGTTTTGTCAATTTTCTTCAAATCTAAGTTTTTTTTTTAGTCTTATCAGACTTTTAAAGAGTATTTTTAAGTCTTTCTGAATACTGTGAAACTTTAAGTTTAAAAAAAAATCCCGCTAAACTTGATTAAGTCTTTTAAAGAGTTTTTTAAGACTTTTTGAGTTCTATCAAAAAAAGATTTTTTATCTTTTTGAGTTCAGTCAAACTTTTTTAAATTTATTAAAGAGTTTCTTAAAGTTTCCTTCAGTTCTGTCAAAAAGAGTTTTTTTAAAGTCTTTTTAAGTTCTATCAAAAAGAGTTTTTTAGTTTTCTTCTGTTCTGTTTTGTAAAAAAAAGTTTTTTGAAGATTTCTTGAATCCTATCAAAAAGAGCTTCTAAGTATTTTTGAGCCTTGCTGAAAAGAGTTTTTTTAAGTTTTTTGAGTCTTATCAAATTTTTTTAAGCGAGTTTTTTAAGTATTTATTGAGTTCTATGAAAAAGAGTTTTTTTAGTCTTTTTGCGTTTTTTATCTAATCTAGTTTTTTTAAGTCTTCTTGAGCCCTGCTAAAAAGAGTTTTTATTAAGTCTTCTCGAATCTTATTAAACTTCTTTAAGACTTTTAAAGAGTGTTTTTTAAGCTTTTTTGAGTCCTGTAAAAAAAATTAACTTTTTGAGTCCCGTCAAGTTTTTAAAGAGTTTTTTAAATATTTTGAGTCCTGCCAAAAAAAGTTTTTGAAGTCTTTTTGGTTTCTGTCAAACATCTTCAAGCTTTTAATGAGTTTTTTTAGTTCTGTTAAACTTTTTAATTTTTTTTAATTTTTTTGAGTATATTATTAAAAAGATTTAATTTTAGTTTTTTTGATTCCTAACAAAAAAAGTTTTTTTGAGTTCTATCAAAAAGAGTCTTGATAAAAAGAGTTTTTTTGAAGTCTTCTGTGAAACTTTAAGTTCTTAAAAAAAATATTTTCAATCTAGTCAAACTTTTTTAAGTCTTTTAAAAAGTTTTTAAATCTTCTTGAGGCCTGTCAAAAAGAGTTTTTTGAAGTCTCTTTAAGTTTTGTCAAACTTTTTCAAATCTATTGACGAGAATTTCTTTTCAAAGAATTTTTCTTCAAATCTTTGTAGGAGTTTTTTTGAGTCTTGTAAAACTTCTTCTAGTGCTTTAATGAGTTTTTTTAATCTTCTTTATTTCTGTCAGTCGAACTTCTTTCAATCCTTTAGAAATTTATTTAAGTTTTCTTGAGTCCTGTTAAAAAGACTTTCATTAAGGTCTTTTTGAGTTCTGACAAATTTCTTCAAGTTCTTTAAAAAGTTTTGTCATAAAGAGTTTTCTTAAAGTTTTTTTGGGTTCTATCAAACTTCTTGTAATGTTTTAACGAGTTTTTTTATTTTTTTTTTAATCTTGTCAGTCAAACTTCTTCAAATCTTTTTAAGTTTTTTTGAGTTTTGTTATAAAGAGTTTCCTTGAGATCTTTTTTGAGTTTTCTCAAAAATTTTCAAGTCTTTTAGGAAGTTTTTATGAAGTCTTTTTGAGTCCTGTCATAAAGAGTTTTTAAAGTCTTTTTGGGTTTTGTCAACAAATTTTTAGTGCTTTCAAGAGTTTTTTTTATCTTCTTTAGTCTTGTCAAGAGTTTTTTTAAGTTTTCTTGAGTTCTACCAAAAAGAGTTTTTAGGTATTTTTGAGCCAAGTAAAATTTTTTCAAGTTCTTTCAAAAAGAGTTTTCTTAAATTTTTTTTGGGTCTTGTCAAACTTTTTCTAGTGCTTTAATTTTTTTAGTGTTTTAAAGAGTTTTTTAATCTTTTTGAGTCCTGAGAGTCAAACTTTTTTTGAGTTTTGTTAAAAAGAGTTTTCTTGAGGTCTTTTTGAGTCTTGTCAAATTTTTTCAAGTCTAAAGTGTACTTGGGTCCTAACAAACTACTTCCAGTGCTTTAGAGAGTTTTTTAAATATTCTTGAGTCCTTTCACTCAAACTTCTTCAAATTCTTTAAAAGAGTTTATTTTATGAATCTTGTTGTTAAAATGAGTTTCCTTAAAGTCTTTTTGAGTGATGTCATAATGAGTTTTCTTAAAGTTTTTGGGGACGGTAGTGCGTCTGGGATGGTGGCGGATAAGTATCCATGGCTCATCCACGTCTTATCGAGGTTGGCGAAGCTAGAGTTGCTGTGTCGATTCGTGGGTTTTGTAGTAGCGGTATAAACTTACCGAGTCGAGTTTGAGTTGGAGTTCTTGTAAAGCAAAGCGCGCTTGCAACTTATCGACACTTTGTTATTGGTCGCTATAAAATCAATCAAACATTCACGTAGAAAATAATAAATTTCAATATTTTGCAACGTTTAAATTATGTTGATTCGTACTGCTTAATACACGTGTGTACGCGGCTTTATGTTGAATAATTATAACTCTAATGGTTAAAAATTGTCATTTGTTTCTTTGCAGTTATCCGATATTGTGAACGTATGGAGTCAAACAGGTGACCTTCCCTTAGATCTTGCATTGCGTGGCAGAAATGACAGCATCGCAAGTACTTTAGTCCAACACAACGCCGACATCAACATCAGAGATAGCACAGGAGAAACACTCCTCCATCGAGCCATCAAACATGATGACTCATTCTCTACATTATTTCTATTAGATAACAATTGTGATGCAACTTTAACTACAAGGTATGAGTAATTCAAGTTATAATTGTAAATTGACGAGTAGCGCTACCGAACTTTGAAGAACTATTGGAGAAGCAGTATTGATTTATTTATTTGGAGTAATTTTTGAAGTCCTGTGGACGGTAGCGCTACCCGACAATGCTTTTAATCTGCATAAATTCTATGTTCTATGTGTAAATTGGGCTTAGAATAATAACTATTTTTTTACAGAAACGAAAATGAAACAGCCCTCCATTTAATAGCCAGTTCGAACAACATCGATGAAGCAGAACGTGTCGCTGAGAAACTTATCAATAAGAATGTCAATGTCAACGCCCAAAACAAGCAGGGATAGTAAGCACTTTCATTATAGTTAATTGTTTGCGATTATGTTATCGCTATTTATCAGGTTATGTAGTGCGACTTATTGTCGTACGATATATTATCGCATGATGTAGATTGTACGATTTATTATCTTATGATGCAGATCGTACGATGTTGCCGTTACATGTCAAACAACTTATTGTACTAATAGCAGTATAACAATAGATGGCGCTGTTTTATCTTAATTCCTATTTTACTTCCAGCACGGCACTTCACATCTCAATAATCTCAGACAATCGAACAATATTCAACATACTCCTAAATCAACCTAACCTAGAAATCAATTTAAAAACGAATCAAGAACATCCAGCCTTATATTACGCTCTATTAAAATACGAATCGGGCGATGATGATGAAATTGATTCATACGCATCCCAACTCCTCGCCAAAGAAGCGCAACCAAATCCTGTTTATTCGGACAGTTGCGATAATTTATTACAAATACTTTTATTAGCCAGTGCTGAAACGGCAGCAACCTATCTTGCAGGCCACACACAAAATTACAATCATGTTAACATGAATGGAGAAAGCGTCCTTCATACTGGTTGCTCGAAAAATGCTATCAATTTTGTAGAAAGGATGCTTGAATTAGGAGCGAATCCGAATATACTTTCAAATTCAATGCGACGTGCACCTTTGCATTACGCGGTTCAATCAAACTCCGAAGGTTGCATACGGGTTTTGATTGATCATAATAAAAAAATTGAGGGTGGTAAAGTAGCAGCTGATTTTAATATACGCGATTACGAAGGTGATACACCATTATGCCTTGCTTTGAGTGAAGGAAATATGGAATTAGTTCCAATTTTAATTGAAGGCAAAGCTGATGTCAATATAAGGAATGGAAAAGATTTCACATTGCTTCATCAAGCAATCCTGAAAGAGGATTCTGTAACTGCATTATTTTTATTGGATAATGGAGCTGATATTAATGCCAAGACTGCCGAATATGAAACCCCTTTGCAATTAGCTATTCATTGTAGGTTAGGTGATGTTGTTGATAATTTATGCATCAGAGGCGTTGATATGTCATCGCCTGATAGATTAGGTAATTGTCCATTATGGGCTGCTTTGGATTCAGGTCAGGATGATATTGCTAGTATTTTGGTTAGACATGGAGCGGATACTGATTGTTGGGGTACTGGACCTGAAGGTTGTCGACAGACGTTATTGCATAGAGCTATTGATGAGAATAAGGAAGCAGCTGCTATTTTTCTTATACAAGCTGGTAGTGATTTGGATTCACCTCGTATGCCTGGACCTAATGGTGAAGGTGGGGATGAAGCTAAGGATAAAGCTGCTCCATTGCATTTATGTTGTCAGTGGGGGTTGGGATCAGTTGTTCAGGTATGTTAATTATTTTTGAGCCGGTGCGCATGTACAAATTTATATACGCGTGCGCACACAGCTTATAGTTATTATATAAAATGATTTTTTTAGACATTGGTGGAACATGGTGCTAACATAAACAGCAGAGACTGTGACAATAAAACACCTCTACATATAGCAATAGAAAATCAGCATCCTGAAATAATATCCCTTCTATTAAGCGTTCCTGAAATTGATCTAAGTTTACGTGATAAAACAGGTCTTAGTCCGTTCGCTACTGCATTGACCGTACGAAATAATAAAGCCGCCCAATCGATTTTAGATAAATTACCAACTGCTGCTGAACAGGTAGGCTTTTAATAATAAAACTGTCATTGATTCTATGTAATATTTTACATTTTTTAGTTTGATGCTAAAGGACAAAACTTTTTACATACTGCAATCAAGAAAGGAGATCTTGAAAGTGTTTTATTTTTACTATCGGTGCAAGTTGATGTTAATTCCAGGGTGCAGGATCCTACGCTCACTCCTCCATTGCATTTAGCTGCGCGTTGTGGGAATGAAACGCTTCTGCGCAGCTTGATTTTAGCAGGTGCTAGAATTGAAGATCGTGATGTTCATAAGTGAGTTTTTCATTATTGTAGCAAAGGGTTTGTTAAGATTTTTTGTTTTGTTACAGAAAGACGGCGTTGCATGTCGCTGCTGAAGCTGGTAACGCACAAGTGGTGCAAGCTTTGATTCAAAATCAAGCTGATTTTGATGCTGTCGACTTTGCAGGTGATAATGCTCTCCATGTTGCTGTTCGGGAAGCACATTTGAATGTTGTAAGTTATTTTAGTTTTGTTAATTTTTTTAAATCATTCAGTGGCCATTATTTCACTCTTTTCTATAATATGGAACATGTTACGGCTAGTTGTGGGCGTGGCCTAACACCACATTTTTGTTCAGATGTATTGCCTTCTACCGACTGCGCATGTTTAATTATAGGTACATCTAGTTTTTTTTTGCGCCCTATAATATAAATCTAAGTTTATTTATTAAAATCAAGTTTAATTTGTGTCTGACATAGTCAATTTTTTATTCTAGGTAAGAGTCCTTCTCACAGAATCGCAAATTGATGCAGAAGCAGTGAATATAAAAGGCCGCAACCCACTACACGAACTCTGCAGATGTGGTAAAGACAATGCCGCCGCAATCTGCGAACTGTTTCTAGAGTGCATGCCCAGTTATCCCATAGATAAACCAGATTTAGAAGTAAATAAAATAATAATACAAACAGAAATGTTGACTAATTTTATATTTTCCAGGGAAATTCACCATTATTACTAGCCTACATGAAAGGCAACGGCAATTTATGCAGAGTATTGGTCAAAGCTAATGCCAGTCTGGCTATGGAGAACCATGATCGTGTTACTATATTCAATTATCAAGTAAGGAATATGTTTGATAAATCTGACATTTCTATATGTTAAAATTGACATCTCATATCTGTCAAATTTGACAAATGTCAAAACTGACGTTTCAAATCTGTCAAAACTGACATTTCAAATGTATTTTAACTGTCAAATTGGATGTTTGCAGTCAAGAAATGATAAATTTGACAATATTTATGTTTCAGGTTGCGACGAAACAACTTCTTTACAGATTATTAGATCAATTATCTCAACAAGTTCCATGGGCTTCAACCGATATGTGTCAAGAATGCGGTGTCAATTTCTCGATAATGATTAGGAAACATCACTGCAGACATTGCAGTCGTGTATTATGCGCTAAATGTTCCGATCAAGAAGTACCAATAATAAAATTCGGTGAAAATAAACCGGTCCGTGTGTGCAAAGTATGTTTCGATGTGCTAAAATCGGGCGTCCCATAATATGCCAAATAATTTAGGTAACTAAACCGTTCTATCATTGTTATTCTAACATTCCTTCACGTGTTTTAATTAATTAATCTTATTATTTGAATTCATTCAATGCTTTATGAGTAGGTCAATTTTTTAATACTCATTTCTTGTTATTAGCATATTTTTATATAATATATATAAAGTTTATTGTATATAATTATAATCGGGGAGGTTTTTTTTGTGTACCCCTTTATAATCCATTTCCCAATACTGTCAAAATTGACATTTCTACAATTGTCAAATTTTGTCATGTAATTGTCAAAATTTGAGGACAAATCAACAAAATTAAATACAGCCTTGATTGGTTTTATTTACGATTTATTATACAATTCCTACACTTTTAAAGCAGCTCTAACATAATTAATTCTAATGCAATAAATTTACTTAAGTTTGGACCAAAGTTGGGCAGTAACGCAATGATCGATAGCATGCAACATATCGAACAATTCTTCACTGCAGTTTTCAGTGGTTTGGGATCTAGAGTTGACTCTATCGTTGCACTCTTGGTACTTCTCTACGAGATGTTTGCAATGTCCATTATCGCGACATTCATCCTGAAAAGAACAATGGACAGGTAATTATATAATATTTATACTAAATTTGAGGTTATATTGATTGTAATTTGTTCTTACACGAAGGGTTTGTTGTGGATCAACTAAATCTTCTTCCTCTTGGGCGCGAACACGTGGGAAGAATCTCTTGAACATGTTTTGGCTTGTTTTTAGTGCTTAGATTTATAGGAAATTAGATGGAATTGTCTTGCGTAATGACAAGGCGATATCAAGATGGCTATGACATGAAGTTGGTAAGGGACAAGGGTGGGATCTGGGATCACGAATTATAATGCGGAGTTGCCATACATTGTGAAACAAGAAATGTCAAAATTGATAATTATAAATATAATAACTGTCAAAATGATTGTATTGAGTTAGCAAAATGTTCAAAGAAAGCAATTCATGCATTTTCTGAGCGATTTATTATATATTTTAAGCATTAAATTGTGTGATTTATTAAAGGTTTTAGGGATTAAATGCTTATTTTGGGCGATTTATTAATTAAATTTATCTTCTAAGCAATTTGTTAAAAGTTTTAAGCATTACATCGATACTATGCGAAAAATGTGTCTCTTGTGTATTTTTTTATGCGATTTAGAAACAATTTGAAGCAAATCTAAGCGATTTATTAATAGATTTTTTCGAAAAATGCATTTTACTATATCAATGCTGTTTTATGAGCGATTTATAAAAGACAATTACAATTTTTGGTTATTACGGAAATAAATGCATTTTATGAACGATACATGCGAAAGATGCATTTTGCGAGCGATTTTATATGAAGTTTGTGCATTAAATATAATTTTAAGTAATATATATTTAAATGCTATTTATATAGGAGATTGACAGTTTTTGGTTTGTGCTTAAAGTGTTTTATGAGCGATTTATAGGAAATATATGAAAGATTGATGGGAAAAACGCGGTTTATGAATTATTTAAATTTTAAATGTATGTTTTGTGCCATTTGTTTATAGATTTTAAATAATAAAACACATTTTTAAGCTGATTTTGAAAAATTTGATCTAATGAGTGCATTTTTAAACAATTTATCTAAAGATTTATTCATAAAATGCATTTTATGAACGATTTTAAATAAATTTTTTGTGCGTTTTTGTTGGTTTTATCACTAAACGAGAACGCAAACCTACCCATGGTGCGGGTGGTGGCACGGATTCGTTAATGATCCTTCCACAGGTTCACCTACGGAAACCTTGTTACGACTTTTACTTCCTCTAAACGATCAAGTTTGGTAATTTTCCAGCAACATCGGCGACGTCGAGACGCCGCCGCGTTCCGAAGACCTCACTAAATCGTTCAATTGATAGTAGCGACGGGCGGTGTGTACAAAGGGCAGGGACGTAATCAACGCGAGCTTATGACTCGCGCTTACTGGGAATTCTTTGTTCATGGGGAACAATTGCAAGCCCCAATCCCTAGCACGAAGGAGGTTCAGCGTGTTACCCGGGCCGTTCGGCCAGGGTGGACACGCCGATTTCTTCAGTGTAGCGCGCGTGCGGCCCAGAACATCTAAAGGCATCACAGACCTGTTATTGCTCAATCTTGTGCGACTGGGAGCCTCCTGTCCCTCTAAGAAGAATTGATTGGACGGCGACAGTAAAAATCGCGAGCGGCCACCCGACCCGAAAGCCGAAGACCGGCGGATCTTTGAGATGTCGAAAGGTACGCCTAGTTAGCAGGCTAGAGTCTCGTTTGTTATCGGAATTAACCTTGACAGATCGCTCCATCAATTAAGAACGGCCATGCACCACCACCCACTGAATCAAGAAAGAGCTCTCAATCTGTCAGTCCTTTCAGTGTCTGGGCCTGGTGAGGTTTCCAGAGTTGAATCAAATTAAGCTGCAGGCTCTACTCCTGGTGGTGCCCTTCCGTCAATTTTTTTCAGTTTCATCTTTGCAACCATACTTCCCCTAGAACCCAAAAACTTTGGTTTTGGTTTATGGTTAGAACTAGGAAGGTATCTGATTGCCTTTGAACCTCTAACTTTTGTTCTTGATCAATGAAAGCGTTTTTGGCAAACTCTTTTGCTTCTGTTTATCTTGCGACGATCCAAGTATTTCACCACTAACGTCGCAATACGAATGCCCTCATTCGTTCCTATTAATCATTACCTCGGGATTCTTAAAACCAACAAAATAGAACAGAGGTTTTATTTTATTATTCCATGCATACAGTATTCATGCAAAGTTTTAGTTTGCTTTAAGCCCTAATTTGTCAAAGTAAACGTGCCGGCCCACCTCGACACTCAGTGAAGAACACCGCGATGGAATTTACAGTTGAGCCGCCCTTGCGGGCTAAGCTCACCGGCAGTACACGCCAGTTGGACACCGCGAGCGATGAACCGGCGGCGCGGGACACAAATTTGACTACGAGCTTTTTAACCGCAACAACTTTAGTATACGCTATTGGATCTGGAATTACCGCGGCTGCTGGCACCAGACTGGCCTTCCAATTGATCCTCGTTAAAGGATTTAGAGTGTACTCATTCCGATTATGGAGTCCCGTATGGTTATTTTTTGTCACTACCTCCCGTGCCGGGAGTGGGTAATTTGCGCGCTTGCTCGGAATCGAACCCTGATTGACCATCGACAGTTGATAATGCAGACATTTGAAAGACGCGTTGCCGGTGCTGCACCGTGCGATCAGCTTAAAGTTATTCAGAGTCACCAAGTTGTACGACGACGACCGCAAGGGCCGCCGCCGATTGGTTTTGATCTAATAAAAGTCGGAGATGCTATTTGCATGTATTAGCTTTAGAATTACTACAGTTATCCAAGTAAGTGTGGGTACGATCTAAGGAACCATAACTGATTTAATGAGCTTTTTGTGGTTTTACCTTAATGTGGCTTGTACTGAGATATGCATGGCTTAATCTTTGAGACAAGCATATGACTACTGGCAGGATCAATCAGGGAACTGTGTGCGCGGCAAACCACCTCGCGAACGGGCGGCGAGCACACGTCGCAACTCTGCCATCGAGGAGAGAGCTTTTTGTGCGATCTGTAAAATAATTTATGCAAACGACAAAAGATTAAGTGCTTTATTGCTATAAATATAATAAAAAATGCTTTAATTACTTTGAAACTATACTAAATTGCTTTAAAACCGCGCGATTTCCATTAAAACTTTATTGTAAAATGCGTTTTTTTGTGTGAAATTGCCTAAAAATCAATCAATAACATAAAATATAAATAAAATCAATTATAAAATGCATATTTTGCATGTGATTTGTAACAAATGCCTATAAACTGACTTTTTTTTAATCAAATCATTCATAAGTTGCTCAGAAATTGTAATTTTGTTTAAAATTTATAATAAAACTGCACAAAAACACATTAAATATTTAAAATTGTGATAACAAAACCCCAACTACCATGCATAATTTAATATTTATATTTGAGAAAAGTCTTATGCATTAAATTTTTCATAAATTGGTCAGAAAATAGTATATTATTACTCTAAACTTTATGCATAAAATACGCTATAATCTAGTAGAAACACGATAAAAATTGTTCAGAAGCTGCATTTTCCAAATAAAATGTACTCTTTGTATGTAATCTTTCATAAATCGCTTTTATAAATAATAAAATATCACACAACAAACGAGAAAACGTATCAAACCCATAAAAAATGAACAAAAGTAGTATTTTCCAAATTAAATGCTTTAAAAATCTATAAATGAATGGCATAAAAACAGATTTTGTTGCTTTTTCTCTCAGATTTTTATATTATGCATTATTATGTATAAATTAAACTATCGAAAGGTATTTGGATTAGTGTTTAAAGTTAAGATTAATTAATTATTGTATAACTAACTGTTAGTGTTAATAATACGTAAAATTATGAGACGTGACAACACTGCATTTAATTATTTTTGTTCTATACAAAGCCGATTTTATTACCAACTTCACGCTAATGCTTATATTTTTGACAGTTCAATGCCGACTGGTTTGGCATTCCAAAAGAATCAAATGAATAACCAAGAGAAACGCAAAGAAAAGCAAGTGTGCAAATCAATGGAATAAAAAAGGCGCCGATTAATAATTATTAATTTTGTTTGTCAATATGGCATTCTTGTTTGCGTTGCCCACTTCACCCCTATTACAACTCGACTGAACTTGTTTGTTGGGTTTTGACAGAATGGAGGTTATAAACTTTTGTGGGTGATCGCGAGAATCGAAAAACGCTACGATTCAAACAAAAACAATCGGAAGCATTAATCAATCGTGATATTAATTAGCGTACCGTATTCACAACGTTTCTAAATCAGAGGCGGCCGTTTGGTTGCTTCTAGGGGGCCACACACATCTACTATGCCATTGAACACCATTCATGAGCCAAGCTGACTGTTTGTTATTATTGTCAGGAGAGGTTTTAATTAATTTCATCTTGGAAACTGCAGGTAAGAAGGAAACAGTTGTAATTAACAATTTTAACATTAATTTTAATTTAGGATGAACGGGAACATGGAGGTCCGAACTCCCAATAATACCAAACAACCAAGGAATTATAAGTTGATGGTCGATCCATTTCTTATTAAAGGTTCTACTGCTAAATTATATCGATACGATGGACTTGTACCGAATGATGCCAGTTATATTGCACCGACACCGCGGGATCCACGTGCTCCAATGATGAAGAGTTGGTATCGGCCGGAACCAGTAGTATTGGAAATACCTAGGTAAAAATAATTTTAGCATAACCTATTTTATTGATTCTATTATCAATTTATATAAATTGAGTGTTGGGTTTGCAAATTTGATATTTCAGATTATAAATTGTTTTTTTTTAATTATAATTCCCAATTTTTGCAATTAACAGCTGTAGAAATAAATAAAACTTTTTGACATGTCAACACAACCTCAATTTTCTATCTCTGTTTATAATTAATTTTTTTAATTAAGTAATTAAATTTAATTAATTAATTTGTTTATCAAATTCTTAACCTTAAATTTGATGAAGTTTTAATTTCATAAATATATTACAAACGTTTTTTCTATTGAAATGATTTGATTTTACATTTTTGAGGTTATGTTGGTCATAGCAAGCTTCTTTACATTCTGTAAGCTGCTATGATTACAGTTTTGTATTGTTATGAGCAGATCACCAAAATGTTAGTTGTGTTAGGCAGTGTCTGGGGTGAAGATTATGATATTTGTATGGAAATCAAAATTGTATTATTCAGTGCTGCTAGCGTTATTGAAATGAGTCGTATGTCACAAAAACAGATTGTTGAGGGGATTAAAATTATATTTTTTGAAAGATTGCGTATTCTTTGATCTTGTTGAGGTGAATATGTGGTTTTTGAAGGAATTTATTATAGTTATTTTGTCTTTGGTCGGACTATTTGTTATTGAGGTGGTTATGTTGATTTTGAAGGGATTGTGTTGTTCTTGAAAGGATTATGTTGTGATAGATGCGCATGTTGTTCTGGGATAGGGCATATAGTCTTATTTGAGGGGTTATGTGATTGCGGAGGGTGTTATGATGTTATAGTTGCATATGTTGTAAAAAGTGAACATATTCTTTTAATTTTTTTGTTGAGGATTACGTTGTCTTGTCTGTGATATGTTTTTTATTAATTTTATAAGGGGTTTATGCTGTTTTTTGGAAGGAAATTATGTTGTATGGTTCTTGTTGACAGGATTATGTTGTAGTATTGGATTATGTTATTGTTGATGGGATTATATAATCAAAAACGGGATTTTCATTTATGTGGCAAATTTGTGATGTTATGAAAGGGAGCAACATAATCCTAGATTAGTGCTTAAGTTTTTATTGAAAGGATTATCTTGTACTTGCTGGGGGATTATGTTATATGCTATTACAGATAGGTATGATTTTTTTAGTCATAGAATACAGATTATGTTGCTTAAGAATTTTTTTATGTTGTGACAGATAAATGTGTTGTTTTCTTGTGACAACCTTTTTGTTAAAGGGATTATGTTTTTAGAAAAG
The DNA here is from genome assembly GCA_963932245.1 of Tachinus rufipes. NCBI lineage: Eukaryota > Metazoa > Arthropoda > Insecta > Coleoptera > Staphylinidae > Tachinus > Tachinus rufipes. Next base: position 90,556,832 of record OZ010748.1, on the reverse strand, counting down.
GCATATATTGCTGTTTCTTTAATTTTTATTGGTGAATTATATTTTGATGGGCTCCTGTCATTGTTGAGGGGATTAAGTTGATTTTGAAGGGATTATGTTGTGACAGATGCGTAAGTTATTTTGAAATTGGGAGCTTGGTCTTGTATACACTTAATATGTTGTTTTTGGTGGGATTATGCGATTGTTGTTGAGAGGATTATGTTGTTTTTGAAAGGATTGTGTTGTGAAAAATGTGTATGTTGTTCTGGGATAGGGAGCTTGATTTTGGGGAAAAATTGCTTTCATTGTTGTGACAAATTTATGTTGTAAAAGGGAACAACATACTCTTTGGTTAGAGCTTATGTTTTATTGGGAGAATTATCTTGTTGTTAGGGGATTATGTTGTTAAAAAGGCGCTTATGTTGTGTTAGATGTATACAGTTTTTATGCAGTTGCTAATGGGATTATATTATTAGGGGATTATGTTGTCACTAACGGAGTTATGTTGCAATTGAGGGATCAACAAAGGTTTATATATTGCAACAGGTGTATAAAAGGTTCATATTTTGCTTAGTGCTTAAGATTTTATTGAGAGGATTATCTTGTAGTTGCTGGTGGACTATGTTGTTGTTTAAGGGATTGTGTTGTGAAAAAGGCTTATATTATAATTATATTTTCTGCAAGTTTGTTTTGAAAGATAGGTAGCTATATTGTCTCTAGGTTGGTGCTTATGTTCTTATTGAGAGGATTATTTTGTTGTCATTGGAGGATTATGTTGTATGGAAAAGAGTTGTTCTGGAATAGGGATTATGTTGTGATATATAAATATGTTGTGAAATGAAGATATGTTTTCTTCTGGTAACTTTTTTGTTGAACGAATTATGTTGTGGTTGATAGGATTATGTTGTCGGAAAAGGCTTATGCATATAGTTTTAGTTCTAGAATAGGAAATATGTTGTTTTTGAAGGGATTATGTTGTCTCTGCGTTGCTGCTTATGTTTTCATTCAGAGGATTATTTTGTTGTTGTTGGGGATTATGTTGTGGTTATGTTGAATGTCATGCTGTTTCTGATGCATATATTTTTACTCCTAGAATAGGGATTATGTTGTGAAATGGAAGTTTTTTGTCATAACCTTCTTGTTGAACGGATTATGTTGTGATTATATTGTATCTGTATTGCTGCCTATGTTTTCATTTAAAGGATTATGTTGTTGTTGGGGATTGTGTTATATTATGTTGAATGTCATGCGGTGACATATGTTTCTTGTGATAACCTTCTTGTTGAAGTAATTTTGTTGTTGTTGAGGGATTATGTTGTATGTCATGCCAATATGTTGTGACATAAAAGTGTTGTGAAATGAAGTTTTTTTTGTCATAACCTTGTTGAAGGGATTATGTTGTGGTTATGTTGTCACTTTGTTGGTGCTTAGGTTTTTATTTAAAGGATTATGTTGTGTGTTAGGGATTGTGTTATATTATGTTGAATATCATGCTGTGACAGATGCATATGATTTTTAATCCTAGAATAAGGATTATGTTGTGACATAAATATGTTGTGAAATAATAGTTTTTCTTGTGATAACCTTCTTGCTTAAGGGGTTATGATTATGTTGTATCTACTTTTCTGCTTGCTTATGTTTTTATTTAGAGGATTATGTTGTTGTTGGGGGATTATATTGTGGTTATGTTGTATGTCATGCTGTTACTGATGCATATATTTTTAATCTTAGAATAGAGGATGTTGTTAAAGGGATTATGTTGTGAAATGAAGTTTTTCTTTTCATATCCTTCTTGTTGAAAGGGATTATGTTGTAGTCATGTTGTCTCTGAGTTGGTGCTTATGTTTTTATTTAAAGGATTATCTTATTGTTGGGGGGGGGGGGGGGTGATTGTATCACATTATGGTATATGCCATGCTCTGACGGATGCATATGATTTTTAGTTCTAGAATAGAGATTATGTTGTCGTTGCGGCTTTTCTTTAATCGGTTTCTCAACAATTAGTTTCTCTTTTGCTGCTGGTGGTGATGATTTTTTACTCTGTCGTTCTAATTCCAAGCGTTCCTGTTCGATTTGTTGCATCCATTCGGTGTTTCTGCGCCGCCTTTTAAGATACTCTTTTTCGTCTTCACTGAGATCACTGTCAGTGTCCAGCAGCTTACCCAGTGTGCTCTCGTGTTTCTTCTCGGTTTCTGATGGTTTTTTATAGTCTTCAGTCGTCGATTCATTATTGTCTGCGTCAGTTTGCATTGGTTCAGGGGTTTTGTTTCGTGCCTCGATTCCATCTTCAATCGGAGAAGTTACGGCAATGTCTTCCAAGGTTTGACGTAAAGGACTACCACCAGCAGCTGGAAAATTGTAAACAAATTATGATTTGAATTATTTGAATAATTGAATTATGATTCGCTTTATTTAAATAATCGAATTATCCGAATTATCATTCAAATGATGTATGTAATAGAATTATCATTCGAATGATTTGTGTAATAGAATGATCGTCCGAATGATCGTCCGAATGATCGTCCGAATGATATGAATAACCGAATTATCATTACCGACGCCCTAAGGGGTAATAAGGGATAGCAGAAGAAGAAGAGAAGTAGAATTATCATTCGAATAATTTATATAATAAAATTATCGTTCGTTGATTTGTGATGATTAAAATATAATATGAATGATTCATATAAATACCTTTCAAAACATAATTTTAATAGTCGAATTATCATTCGAATGATTTATACATCCGAATTATCATTCAAATAATTTACGAATCGAATTATCGTCGTAATTGTAATTCGAATTATTGTTTTCGAGATTACAGTAATGCTGATGCGGTACGTAATGAGAAAGGGATTATATTACCAAACAGATTAAAAAAACATGGTCATTATCTAAAGAGAAGGATTAACTAATGGCTTTAAATATTGAAAAATATATTCAATCTAATTGGTCATTTAAAGAGATTTAAGAAGATGCTTCTAGTAAAAAAAAAGAATTTAAATAATCGATTTATCATTCGAATGATTTATGAAAAACAGACAGCGAGCCGTATTTCGCTCGCGGTCAGTAGTTTGCCGGCCCTGGCTCTAAATGATTTAAATAATCAAATTAACGTCCGATTTATATTAGAATATTTTCAATAATCGGATTATCGGACAAATGATTTAAATAATCGAATTGTCGTTCGAATGATTTAAAAAATCAAATTTTTGCAATGATAATCAAATTATAATCCAAATTATCATTCCAACGATTTAAATAATCAAATTATCGTTCAAAATGTGATACAAAAGATTTAAATAATTCAGTTATATAGAATTATCGTACAAATGATATAAATAATCGAATTATCGTTCGAATTGTTTAAGAAATGGAAGTAATAATAATCAAATTATCATTCGAACGATTTAATAATCGAATTATTGTCCTAAATGTAATACGAAAGATTTAAATAATTCGGTTATATAATAAATTGTCGTCCAAATGACTTAATAATCGAATTATCGTTCGAATGCTTTATATAATCAAATTAATATAACAAAAATAAAAATGTTACATTACCTTCTTCATTGGTCGGTATAGGTGTTTTCTTATCACAAGGCGTCCGGCTTCGTCTACTATTCCGTAATTGAACTTCGCTATCCGATTCTGAACTGCTTTTATCCTCACTCGAACTATCACTACTAGAACTGAACACTGAATCTGAACTGCTGCTACTAGTTGAAGCTTTCCGTATCCGTTGCAAAGGTCTACTTTGACTCGTCTATTCTGAATCCGAATTCTGAATAATTTCCTCGTTATCCGGCAGCTTTCTGCTATCCTCGTCTTTCTCTTGCACGGGAATCGGCATCTTCTTTCTTCGAAAACTAGGCATTTTCGGTAAACACGCTCTTAAAGCTAATCCTAAATTATCGTTAGCGTATAATGAATCACGATTGGATTCCAAGAGGTAATTGATATTATTACGAGTTGGTTTAGTTTCGGAAACGATTGCGGTTTCGTTACCTTCTTCCTTTTTAGTTGATTCGTCTTCCCACCATGCTTCTTTCTTCTCTAAGGAGAAGAGTTAAGTTAGACAGTTTGATTAAGTTCTTGTAAGAGGATCTTGTCAAATGGTGGGACTAAATTGATAAAATAATGATTTATTCTTTTCAAATGGGAATGGGGATTAGAGGACTCTGTAGTTTTAAGAGTTTAGTTTCATAAAAATCTAATAATATTTTTTTGTTTTAGATTTAAAATTGATAGTAATTACGTTGGTGAGCCGCCATCAATCGAAGTAACCATTTTCCAATTAAATGACAATATTCACGAAAAGTTTCTAAAAGGCATGGTTAAAAAATTTGGTGTTATCGAAGAAGTTTTTATTTATTACCACCCTTTGACCAACAAACATTTGGGCATAGGTCGCGCCGTTTTTGAAACCGTAGAATGTGCTAAATCATGCGTAGAGAAACTCCACAACACATCCGTCATGGGAAAAGTACTTGAAGTCTTTCTAGATCCATTTGGTGAAAAATGTAAAGCAAAATTCGATGATTTTACTAGGGAAAAGAGGGTTGTTGAAGAGAAACCTGTTAAAATCGAGGAAGAAAAGAAAGAGGAAAAGAAGGAGATCGAGAGGGAGGTGTTTAAGGAGGTTGAGGATAAACGGAGGTCACATAGGAAAGATATTGATGATGGTCGGGGGTATGGTAAGAGTAATTATATGGGTAGGAGTGAATATTCAACACCAAGTGGATCTGATATGGGATATGGTACTACTCCTAGTGATTACACTGCCAGTTATGGATCTACTAATTCAACACCTATTCCGTAAGTTTTACGAGCATGCGCAGCTTGGTTTTTGGTAGCTTTTCAAAAACAAATTTACAATGTGATTAAAAGAGATTATTGTGAAGATTAAAAAATTAAATTTACAAATAGAGGTATAAAAAGATCATTAGAACATTAAATATTAAGTAGATGTACTAATGATATTTTTATTTGTTTTTTAACTATATTTTAATCCCTACTTTTTTGAATATTGTTTACAATAATCTCTTAATCACTTTCTAAATTTGTTATTAATATAATATGGAGTTATCAATAACGCGAGTTTTCAGCTATGATTTTTCTCATAACATGCCAATAAATGCTCAATATACTCATTACGGTACGTATCATACAATGCCACCGGCACAAGTGTGGCCAGCCGCACCAGCACCTCATGCCGTTCCGCATGTTCGACAATGGCCACAAGAATCATGGGAAAAAACACCAGTGATACCAAAATGGCCGGAAGAAAATCATACGATAGATAGAGACAAAAAGGATTGGAAGGATCGAGATAGAGAAAAGAAGAAAAACCACAGCAGCAGCAAAAGCAGTAACAATCGGAAGAAGGAAAAAACATGGGAGAAAACGGAGGAAGAGCAAAAGACTTTGGATCTCGATACTAGGTTAATAAATAAACCAATTGAATTTATAAAATCAATCATTGAGTTTTTTATAGAATCGCGATGTTGTTGAAGGGTAAAGGTCCTGGTATGGCGCCACCCTTTTTAACTTTAGGTGGTGAATCTGAAGAAGAAACAAAATTACCTAATGATATCACACGGCCAGTACATATACCAACATCCGTCGATAGCGACGATGGTAATTAATACGTTTTATATACTTTTTTATTCTTTAATGCCGTGAAGTAGCAATTGCAGCTTCTTTCTGCTTTCCAGATCGTTCGAGCGTATCATTAAGCGAGATGGCCATTAATCCACCAGCACCTGATTCCGGTGGAGATATTAAAGATGTGATAAAAGAAGAACCCCCATTAACACCATTCCCTTCACCATATTTATCAAAGGATATTTATTTAGAAAGTCATCGAAACGCCATTGAACAGGTAATTAATATCAAATTCAACAAATTGTGCTCGAGCAATTTTATATTTTAATTCAGGCAAAATTGGCGAGACAACGGGAAGTTTTGGAAACAACAGCATTATTACGCAAAGCAAAATTAGAAATTGATAAAATCGGCAGTGATATATCATCCAGTGAGGATGAATTGTTAACTGGTGAACGTATTGAGCATAATTACAGCCCTATTGATAGATCCGACTTTAAATTAGATTGCAAAATTGATCCAGATGATGATCAGATGAGTTTGTCATCTCTTAGTAGTACAGAACAGAAAATTGAGGAACCCAAACCAGGTGATAATATGATGGCTGGACATTTCAACCCCTATCAACAATATCCAGGTAATTTAAATTGTTTTATAAGCGATTCTGACTATATTTAGTTGAATTAAAAGTGGTAATCGTAATGTTTGATGCCCACAGAATTATTTTAAATGTTAAAAAAATGAGTTTGTATGGGCACTTATAGGTATATATATATATATAATGTTGCATCGTATGTGCGTGATTCATTTTTTTACTATTAATGGTAGTTTTAATAATACAGAAAAAAAAAATTTGTTTAGGTTATCCTGGTGCGCCATACGGTTATGCCGGTTACCCAAATACACAAGACTGGCGGCAAACATATCCTTACGGATCACAACCAATGTACCTTCCACAATACCCGCAATTCACATTACAACATTCGCAACCTTATATGCCGTACCAACTTCCTCAACGTCGATACGAAACAGCGAATGGTAAAGACGATCCGCATACACCAACAATAAACGGTGTTGTTGAGCAAATAACACAGGAACTCAAACAGATATTAAAAAAAGACTTTAATAAAAAAATGATTGAAAATACTGCATTTAAAAAATTCGAAGCATGGTGGGAAGATGAATCGACTAAAGAGAAAAAGGAAGAAGGTAACGGAGCCGCCATCGTACCCGAAACTAAACCAACACGTGATAACATCAATTACCTCTTGGAATCCAATCGTGATTCATTATACGCTAACGATAATTTAGGATTAGGTTTGAGAGCGTGTTTACCGAAAATGCCTAGTTTTAGAAGGAAAAAGATGCCGATTCCCGTGCAAGAGGAAGACGAGGATAGCAGGAAGCTGTCGGATAACGAGGAAATTATTCAGAATTCGGATTCAGAATCGACGAGTCAAAGTAGACCTTTGCAACGGATACGGAAAGCTTCAACTAGTAGCAGCAGTTCAGATTCAGTGTTCAGTTCTAGTAGTGATAGTTCAAGTGAGGATGAAAGTAGTTCGGAATCTGATAGCGAAGTTCAATTACGGAATAGTAGACGAAGTCGGACGCCTGATGATAGGAAAACACCTATACCGACCAATGAAGAAGGTAATGTAACATTTGTATTTTTGTTATATTAATAATACTGTTGCTTGAGGGGAGGATTCTAAAATGGGAATCATTATTTAAAGTATTCAAATTATATTTGAACGATAATTTGATTATATAAATCATTCGAACGATAATTCGATTATTAAGTCATTTGGACGATAATTTTATATAACCGAATTATTTAAATCTTTCGTATCACATTTTGGACGATAATTTGATTATTAAATCGTTCGAATGATAATTTGATTATTCTTACTTCAATTTTTTAAATAATTCGAACGATAATTCGATTATTTATATCATTTGGGCGATAATTCTATATAACTGAATTATTTGAATCTTTTGTATCACATTTTGGACGGTAATTTGATTATTTAAATCGTCCGAATGATAATTTGATTATCATTGCGAAAATTTGATTTTTTAAATTATTCGAATTTTAATTCGAACGATAATTCGATTATTCATATCATTTTGACGATTATTTAAATTATTTGAATGATAATTCGAACGATAATTTGAATATATTTTAGATAATTTGATTTTTTAAATCATTCGAATTATAATTCGATTATTTAAATATTCGAATATAAATCGGACGATAATTTGAATCATTTAGACTTCGTGGTCGGCAAACTACTGCCCACGGGCGAAATTCGGCTCGCTATCTGTTTTTAATCAGGCCCGCAAAGTCATAAATCATTCGAATGATAATTCGAACGGTAATTCGATTATTTAAATCCTTTTTTTTTTTAGAAGCTTTTTTTTAATCTCTTTAAATGACCAATTAGATTTAATATATTCTTCAATATTTAAAGCCATTAGTTAATCTCTTTAGATAATGACAATCTTTTCTTAATCTGTTTGGTAATATAATCCCTTTTTCATTACGTACCGCATCATCAGTATTGTAATCTCGAAAACGATAATTCCGAACTACAATTACGACGATAATTCGTTTGTTTAATTTATTTGAATGGTAATTCGGATGTATAAATCATTCGAATGATAATTCGGGCGGTAATCCGACTATTAAAATTATTCAAATTATATTTTGGATGATAATGATAATTCTACTTCTCTTCTTCTGCTATCCCATTTTACCCTTTAGGGCGTCGGTAATGATAATTCGATTATTCAAATCATCGGACGATAATTCTATTACACAAATCATTCGAATTATTTGAATGATAATTCGGACAATAATTCGATTATTTAAATGATCCAAATCATAATTCAATTATTTAAATGTTTCTAATCATAATCTGATTACAATTTTTCAGCCGCTGGTGGTAGTCCTTTACGTCAAACCTTGGAAGACATTGCCTTATCTTCTCCGATTGAAGATGGAATCGAGGCACGAAACAAAACCCCTGAACCAATGCAAATTGACACAGACAATAATGAATCGACGACTGAAGACAATAAAAAACCATCAGAAATCGAGAAGAAACACAAGAGCACACTGGATAAGCTGCTGGACAGCGACAGTGATCTCAGTGAAGACGAAAAAGAGTACCTCGAAAGGCGGCGCAGAAACACCGAATGGATGCAACAAATCGAACAGGAACGCTTGGAATTGGAACGACAGAGTAAAAAGGAAGCATCACCACCACCAAAACCGAAAGAAAAACCAATCGTTGAGAAACTTATTAAAGAAAAGCCGCCCAAAGTTATTAAACAAGTTGAAGAAGTACCGGTACAATTGGAACCGATGGATCAAGGTGAAGAAAGCGCCGATATGGAAAAAGAAGCGATTGAGACGTTAGCTAGTTTTGCGGCAAAGAAAGATCACAGTTCGGAGGATGAAACTACATTAGAAGAACGTCGGAAACGGAAGAAGCAAATTGAAGATGAACTTAAAGAAAGCGAGAGAGTTAAAAGACTTTCCGAAAGCTCCACTGATGCAAGTAGTCCGCAATCTCAGGTACGCTAATAATAATAATAATAATAATTTTGATGGTTTGTTTTTTTTTGTTAAACTTTTGATTGCAATTTGAAATTTTAGGTGGCGATTGAACATTCTTACTGTATGCCCCCGCAGAAAGAAAACGTCGAGTTTATGGAGCAGCCGGACCGCACCCAAGACAGCTTCTTCCACGATCACGGATACACCACGAAAGAAGCGGTTGTTGTCAGCAAACCAGCAGAAGAAGAAGCGCCCAAAACAACACCTCGCAAAGAAAAACCACCGAGACAACGCAAACCCAAACATAAAAAGTTACAAGAATTGCAGAACTACCAACCCGAAACCCAACCAGTCATTGAACCTATTAAAGAAAACATTCACGGTAATGTTAAATTTAAGGATCGCGATATGGTTACGGAAATGGGAGTGCTGTACGAGTTTCTTACTAAAGGTATTGATAATGAAGATATCAATTTCTTGAGGAGTTCGTATGAAGCTTTGTTGGCCGATGATACCATTGGGTATTGGTTGAATGATACGCATTGGGTTGATCATTGCGTTACCGATTTGTACTCTAGTCCGCCTAAGAAGAGGAAACGGGATGATGTTAATGTGCATTCCACTGGATCCGCTCGTACCGAAGGCTTTTATAAGATCACCGCTCACGAGAAGGCCAAATATAAATATCATCATGCTCGGAATATATCTAATACATCACCGAATAATGTTCCCGTTACCAAAATGCAAGGTAAGATCATTTTTGTCTTGTCGACTTGCAGATTTTTTTCTACGTAATTTATTTTCAGGATTGTCGCGAGAAGCCCGTTCGAATCAACGACGATTGCTCACCGCGTTTGGAATTGACACCGATTCGGACCTCCTCAAATTCAACCAGCTCAAATTCCGCAAGAAACAGATTAAGTTTGCCAAATCATCTATCCACGACTGGGGTCTATTCGCCATGGAACCGATTGCAGCCGATGAAATGGTTATCGAGTATGTCGGTCAAATGGTGCGTCCGAGTGTTGCCGACATACGCGAAAGAAAATACGAAGCTATCGGAATCGGCAGCTCCTACCTATTCAGAATCGATTTGGAAACCATCATCGATGCTACCAAATGCGGAAATCTGGCTAGGTTTATCAATCACAGCTGCAATGTAAGATTATGTTTTATTCTATCAATAATTTGAGTATTTGGCTTCATCAACGTTTCAACTGTTTATTAAAGATTGTTGATGGCTAATTTGATAATTGGATTTTGTTTTATTGCAAATTTAGCGATTTTTATTGATCAAAATTTTGGAAATTAATTTTTAAAAATATTTTTAAGCAATAATATGATTTTTTGGCTTCATCAACGTTTAAACTGCTTATTAAAGATTGTTGATGGTCAATTTGATTATAATTGATTGATTTGATTCTATTGCAAATTTATTGACAAAATATTTTTTTCTAGCCAAATTGTTATGCGAAAGTAATAACGATAGAATCCCAAAAGAAGATTGTGATATACTCAAAGCAAAGCATAGGCGTAAATGAAGAAATAACATACGATTACAAATTTCCATTGGAGGACGAAAAGATTCCGTGTCTATGTGGTGCTGCGACGTGTCGGGGCACACTTAATTAAAAACAAAAGTGCCGCGTATTACTACTTTAAAAAATTGTGTTCTCCAATAACAAATAATTTATTTCGGATTAAAAGTCTTTATTTTTATTTCGAAACTATTTAGTGAGATCGTATCCAGTTTTCTTTTCATTATTTTCTTTTTATCATTAATTGTGTGGAATTTTTTATTTAAGAAAATCTTTTTACCACATCCCTTGTATATATTTCAAATGTTGTACATATTAATTGTTAAATGTGTTTTTTTGCAGTCTATATATATTATATCTTGTAAATATTTTTTTTCAAAAATTCAATGAAATGATGAAACGAATTGAATTACTTTGTTTTTTTATCTTGTAGACCTGTACAAATAGTAGTTTGGTATTGTATTGAAAAGCTTAAATACGAAATTTTATGAAAAATAACTTCCAGGATCACATTGAAAAAAAATTGAGAGAAATTCCATTTTCCGGAAAACTCGCTATATGAAGTTTTCACATTTTGTTCAATTTTAAATTGTTCTCAAGCAACAAGTATGCCTTAATATTTTTTTCTGCGACGTTTTTAATAAATTTCAATTGGGAAATGTGATTTTCAAGCGTAAGTGTATTTTTATACAAACTTTAATTAAATTTCATGTTTTGAATACAAATTTTATGCTATAAATAAATTTTCTGTGTCAGTTTTGATAAATGACAAGTGGTGACTGATTTATGCTGGAAATGAACTTTCTAGGCGATTTTTATTTTGTTGATTAAATAGATTCTTATCTAAAACGTTATATTGTTCATCGGTTTCATTCTCTTCATCAGAATCGAATATTTTCTTTTCAAAACCAATTAGTTTACCAACATAACAATACGCTACATTTTACGGACATTGTAATTAATGTTATAATAATATTTTATAATTATTTTTGTCACCATAAATGGCCATGTATATTTACTTACAACTAGGAAGTAAAATTACAAACAACTCATGCGCAATCATTCGATAATTTAATATCTGAATTGTGCATAATTAAATTAAAATTAATTGAGAAATTAATTATTTTATTAAAATAAACTATTCCTGTTATTAAAATATTTTGACTACGCCTATGTTTTAGCTTAGCGCCATCTTACGGTGATAAGGTTTACTAATGTAAATATAGTTCCGAAAATTTTGTAAAGTGTCGCTTTATAAGTGATTCTATAAATCAATACAATACTAAAGATTATTTTAAATAATTACAATTCTATTGCTTTTGTGAAATAATTATATATTTAATTGTTAATATTGTGGCGTATTAAGAAAGTTTGTAATGCGACGTAAGCGACATCTAACTACATAGTTTGAGACGGAACTAGTAGTTCATAAAAACAGTTTGAGATGGCGCTGATTGACATGGTAATATGATTCACTGTAATACTGGTAATTTTAATAGTTATTTGTGTGCAATTTTAGTTGCATATATTGAAGAATTTATACTAATGTAATGTTGGTTGCATAAGTAATATGAAAATTTTGATAATTTATTTTGTTAGATATTTGAGAAAATGAAAAGCAGAAAATACTTTAATAAACTTTTTTAGCTCGTTATTTAATAATATTATTAAAATATTGATTTTATCAAATCTTTTGACAAATTGTGATATTTTAAAACATTCACAAAACAAAATTTATGTATGCTTTCAATTCAGGATGTGTACACAATTTGTATTAATTTTTGATTAATCTCAAGCATTGTATATGTAATATTTAAACTGCAAATGCGTTTTCAATGCATTTTTCTGAGCAATGTCTCACATTTCTGCTCGTGTTTGTGTAGAAATCATTTTTTTAAGCAACTTTGAAGTAATTTTTAACAACTTTATTGCTTTTTCTAAAATTCAATTGTTAAATGTGTGATAATTTAGATGTAAATGGGTTTTTGTGCGTCTTTATCAGAGATAACTACATTTTATTTGATTTAAATGCAATTTACAAGTTTTTTTTTTTTTAAACGTGTTTTTGAGTTTAGCGACAGACTACGTACGAAACTACAACAAAAAAGCGTCTCAATTTTGGTTGTAGAAATCGGTGCTGAAGGGTATTAGAAATCTGTTTTCTGCTTCTGTCGGTGATGTATGAAAATATGTTTCCACTGTCTATCGATTGGCTGTAACAAACTTTATTCGGGTGGTTCAGAATGGTTTTATTGCTGAAGACTAGTCTGATTATTGTAAATTTTATGAGTTATCGTTTGCTTTTAGTGTATTGTATCCAAACTACAACTAATGCCCACAGAGATGTGTGTACCTCTAATAAATAATTATTAAACGTTTCTGTTTAAAATTGAATTCAAGATAGCTTTGCTATTAAAGCCTCAATCGCGTATGTAGAAAACCATGCAATTGCAAAAAAAAATATTTAATTTGAATGTTCCACATGATAGACGCAATTTTTCTAAATGTGTTATATGTTGCGTGTTAAAATGGCTTGGGCAAAATTGCTTTAGAAAAGGTGATTACAAATTCAGAGTTTCTAATTGAACATAAAAATTAAATAAATTAAAGAATAGCTGTTGTAACTTAGCCTTATCCATCCGGATCTGTAAATTCTCGTTTAGAATAGTTTAGTCAGATTGATACTGATGTAATACCTAACTAAATTCTGTTAAACGGAAGATATTTTTATTCATTAAGAGTTTGACGTATTGGACACATTTGATATCATATAAAAAGAAATAAAAAAAAAACACAACGTTTGTTTGAAGTGTTTTTTATTATTCACATCATTAATATATTAATATTTTGTATCATAAATGACTTTTCATTTGCTGCGTTGAATTGCTTACTATTCAGTCAGGCGGATTAGAAAGAGGGGATAGAGCACAGAATATCCAATATAAGAAGTGAACCTTACATGTTATTGGCTAGAATCGAAAATAGTTCTCCATCGTTAAATAAGAGGCGCTGTTCATCAAAATAGCTATAGAAGTTCTCAAGAGATGGCGCCACATCACCACAAAATTATTGGCGGGAAATTAATCTATTTAAATATTATACTATATTTTTTGAATTTTCATAAATAATATTATAATGAATACATTATTTATAACATAACTTTAATATCTAAATAACCAAAACTAAATAATAAAAATCTTTTATTTTAAATCATATTTATTGACAATAAAATTCATATAAATCACAAATAAATATTATAAATACACATTCACTATTATCGTTGTAGATTGAATTCGTGACCAATTACATGAAACAAAAAATAAAACTACAATGAAATATGATTTATGTATGTATAAATAAAAAATCACTTTTATTTTTATAAGAAAGAAAATTTACCGAGGCGGTGGAAGTCTGTTAAGATGGATGGACGATGAAATGAATACATAAAACAAACAAATTGTTAACAGTACATATACAGATTTGGAAAGCGCAAACTTATTTCACACTCCATTATTTTTATCATACAACATACAAAAAGTTCTACAAAAAATTGCAACAAACCTAAAAAACCAAAGTTCAAAATAACATACTCGGTTGTGTTGTTATCGAACATATACATAGTTTTAATTTAATTAAACAGTTTTGCACATGTTTAAGTTATATTTAGAGTTGTATTAATAATAATTCTAATGTGCTAGCATAAAAAATAATAATAAAGATGAAAGAACATAGCTCTTGATAAAGCACTAATTTAATTTTGTAGAAGACATGTTAAATTTTAAGTAATAAGTAATATAAGTGTTTGTTGCTAACTTTATTTTAATTAAATTAATTGAATTTGGCTGTACTTAAGAATATATGTGATACAAACAATAGATGTTTTATAATAATTAACAGAATACTTACTTTATAGTATATATACACTAAACACAATTTACACATTTATAACATGTTGATCATTTAGGTTAGAGAAACGCTAACACAGGTTAGAACCTTATTAAAATCAGCTGATCTGTGATGGAGCCAAGTTTGCTGCTGCCATTGGTGGATGCAATCACGTGATCTCCATCGACTTTACAGATTCCTTTGAATTCTTGCTACGTTCAGGCGGGCTTTAGGGTACCCCCCATGGGATAGAGCATATAGATATTATAGATGGACCGACGATCAGTTCGGTGCGGCTTGTCGTGTTGGTAGCATGTTCTCGCTGTGTATGTGTGTGAATAATAACGTTGTAAGTGCATAAAAAAATCAATTGTGAGTGACTATTGGGATAATATATTTTTCGCAATTTAAGACAGAATATCTGATATGATTGATTCATGAATTGTTTTATTTGCAAGAGATTACATTTAATCAAAATGATACAATTAAAGATTGATGATGTAGGTTTATACAATGGGATGAATGCGATATTGTAGAGAATTCTGGTTATAACTATGTGAAAGCTGGGATTTTTCTGTTTGAATCTTATTAATCAGATGTCTTCCAAATGGATTTTTCTTATAGAAAATGCAGTTCGTAAATATTGTAATTATTCAAAATTGCAACGGTTATCGAGTGGGTGGGGGAACCAAAGTTATCGTCTGGGCAGCACATCAGTCAGTGTTTTACGGTCGAGTTGGTGTGATGTGCGGTGTAGTAAAGCATGGGCTTAGTGCATTATAATAAAGGATTTAATTATATTATCTGGCGTTGATGGATATTGTATTAAGGTAATTATTTTTTTTTCAATCATGACTTAATCTATATATTCGAATTAATTAATAAAATAAAATTTTGCAAATAATTTGTTGCTTTAATTATTTTGTTGAATCTACTAAATAAATGATTAAAATATATTTAATTTGCAATTTCTTAGAAAATCCATCAATTGGGCTTTTTGTGATCTTTTCAATATTACGTTTAAACTATATCAACCTCTCATAGTTGATGAATATGTATTAAAATATAATTATACTTTATGTATTCAATTGATTTTGACAACATTCTATTAAAATTTGAAAAAGTTTTTTTCAAAATTAAGGCTTCAGTTGACATATTTGCAATCCAAACACCTACAACAAAATTATTACATTTTTTTAAATTGTAAATTGATATTTATATTATTTAAATGTTTCTTCGATTTCTAGATTTTTTTAGAATTGTTGATATAATTAAAAATCAATCTTCTACAACATTTTTACAAGTTTAGTTTATATTATTTTAATGTTCTTTTTGATCTCTAGACAATATTTTGTTAAAATTTGAAGAAAGTTTTCTAAAAATTAAGGCCTCAGTTAATATATAATAAATAACAAAAAACACAGAATACTGATTTATTGACGCTAAACACTTGTGTGGGTGGTTAGTCACTGAGTTTATGATTGTGATCTAAAAGTTGAGACATTTTGATTTTACTCTGAATTGCTTCAATATTTTTTTAATTTTGTTATTTTATTTGGGTTTATAGCACTTGTTTTAGTTAGGAAATAGTGTTAACAACTTTCTTTAAAAGTTGCTACTTCTTAAAACTAATTATTTTTTAATTCACGAACAGAAGTTTTGATTTTATTTTGGAATGCCTTAATATTTTGTACATCTGCTATTTTATTTGGTTTTATAACACTTGTTTTAGTTAGGAAATAGTGTTAACAACTTTCTTTAAGAGTTGCTACTTCTTGAAACTAATTATTTTGAAATTCACGAACAGAAATTTTGATTTCATTTTGGAATGCCTTAATATTTTGTACATCTGCTATTTTATTTGGTTTTATAACACTTGTTTTAGTTAGGAAATAGTGTTAACAATTTTCTTTAAAAGTTGCTACTTCTTAAAACTAATTATTTTGTAATTCACGAACAGAAATTTTGATTTTATTTTGGAATGCCTTAATATTTTGTACATCTGATATTTTATTTGGTTTTATAACACTTGTTTTAGTTAGGAAATAGTGTTAACAACTTTCTTTAAGAGTTGCTACTTTTTAAAACTAATTATTTTGTAATTTATGAACAGAAATTTTGATTTCATTTTGGAGTGCCTTAATATTTTGTACATCTGCTATTTTATTTGGTTTTATAACATTTGTTTTAGTTAGGAAATAGTGTTAACAACTTTCTTTAAGAGTTGCTACTTCTTGAAACTAATTATTTTGTAATTCACAAACAAAAATTTTGATTTCATTTTGGAATGCCTTAATATTTTGTACATCTGATATTTTATTTGGTTTTATAACACTTGTTTTAGTTAGGAAATAGTGTTAACAACTTTCTTTAAGAGTTGCTACTTCTTGAAACTAATTATTTTGAAATTCACGAACAGAAATTTTGATTTCATTTTGGAATGCCTTAATATTTTGTACATCTGCTATTTTATTTGGTTTTATAACACTTGTTTTAGTTAGGAAATAGTGTTAACAATTTTCTTTAAAAGTTGCTACTTCTTAAAACTAATTATTTTGTAATTCACGAACAGAAATTTTGATTTTATTTTGGAATGCCTTAATATTTTGTACATCTGATATTTTATTTGGTTTTATAACACTTGTTTTAGTTAGGAAATAGTGTTAACAACTTTCTTTAAGAGTTGCTACTTTTTAAAACTAATTATTTTGTAATTTATGAACAGAAATTTTGATTTCATTTTGGAGTGCCTTAATATTTTGTACATCTGCTATTTTATTTGGTTTTATAACATTTGTTTTAGTTAGGAAATAGTGTTAACAACTTTCTTTAAGAGTTGCTACTTCTTGAAACTAATTATTTTGTAATTCACAAACAAAAATTTTGATTTCATTTTGGAATGCCTTAATATTTTGTACATCTGATATTTTATTTGGTTTTATAGCACTTGTTTTAGTTAGAAAATTATAATAGAGCAACTTTTAGTATTAGTTGCTACTACTTGAAGTTAATTATTTTGTAATTAACAAAAAGAAATTTTGATTTCATTTTGGAATGCTTCAATATTTGTTAGTTCTGTTGTTTTATTTTGATTTAAAGCATTTGTTTTAGTTAAGAAATAGTGTTAGCAACTTTTTATAACAGTTGCTACTTTCTGAAATTATTTATTATATTTTGAAAAGCTTCAATATTTTTAACTTTGAAGTTTTGTTTGGGCATAAAGCACTTGTTTTAGTTAGGAATTAGTGATAGCAACTTTCTTTAACGGTTGCTACTTTCCGATATTAATTATTTTATAATTTATGAAGAAAAATTTTGATTTCATCTTGGAATGCTTCACTTCTGATATTTTATTTGGATTTATAGCACTTGTTTTAGCTTGGAATTAGTGATAGCAACTTTCTTTAACAGTTGCTTATTTTTTAAAATTAATTATTTTGTAATTAACAAAGAAAAATTTTGATTTTATTTTGGAATGTTTCAATATTGAAAAATATTGTTTTATAGCACTTGTTTTAATTAGGAGTTGGTGATAGAAACTTTTTTTAACATTTGCTACTTCTTGAAGCTAATTATTTTATAATTAACAACGAGAAATTTATATTTTATTCTGAAACGCTTTAATATTTTTTAATTTTGTAGTTTTATTTGGGTTCAGAGCACTAGTTTCAGTTAGAAAATTATGATAGCAACTTTTTGTAACAGTTGCTACTTTTTAAAATGAATTATTTAGTAATTAACAAAGAGAAATTTTGATGAATTAATTAATAATTTATTTTGACTTTACAAATTTAGTGAACTGAAAGATAATTTAGACTGCAAAACATGTATTTAAAAGTCATTTGACATAACATTCTTTAATTTGTTTCGGAATTAAATTCCTTCACTTTGCTCCAATTGTACCATGTCCGGCTTAATAACATTTAATGTAATTAATTATTTAAACTTAAAGTTTACCTAAAATACCTATAATATTGAAATAATCTAATGTAAGCTTCTTAACATTATCATAAAATTTAATTTGTTTGGATTCCCTTTGAGAATCGATTAATTCATCAATGCTACGTTTCAGGGACATTGTAATTAAAGTTGTGATAATATTTTATGTTTATACCATGCAATTATATATGGTTGGGAAATAAGATTAGATTCGTCATCTACACACAATCGATAATTTAATTATTGAATTGTGCATAATTAAATTAAAATTAGTTAGATAGTTAATTATTTAAATTTAAGTTTACTTAATTCAGTCTACAAAATTAATATAAACATTGAAATATTTAAAATAAATAATTCCTGTTATTAAAATATTTTTTCTACGCTTATGTTTTAGTATAGCGCCATCTTGTGTTGATAAAGTTTGTTAATGTAAATTTAGTTTCTAAGAATTTTGCAAGATGTCGCCCTATAATTGATTCTATAAATCATTGCAATAATAAAATTTATTTTAAATAATTAACAATCCCAGTGCTTTTGTAAAATAATTATATATTCAATTGTTAATATTAAAGCGTATTAAGAAAGTTTGCAATGCGACGTAAGCGACATCTAGCTGCCTAGATTGAGACTGAACTAATAGTTCATAAAAACAGTATGAGATGGCGCTGACTGAAATAGTAATATAGTTCACTGTAATGCTGGTAATTTTAATAGTTATGATTTGTGTGTATTGAAGAATTTATACTAATATACTGTTGAAATTTTTGATAATTTATATTTTGTTACATATTTGAGGGAATAAAAAGCAAAAAAATATTTAACAGAATTGAACCTTTCTAGCTTGTCATTTAATAATGTTATTAATTTTTTTTAATCTTTTGTCAAATATTTTAAAACATTCACAAAACAAAATTTATTTATGCATTCAATTCAGGACGTGTACACAATTTGTATTAATTCTTGATTAATTTCAAGGATTGTATATGTAATATTTAAACTGCAAATGCGTTCCCAATGCATTTTTCTCAGCAATGTTTCACATTTCTGCTCGTGTTTGTGTAGAAATCATTTTTTAAGCAATTTTGAAGTAATTTTTAACAACTTTATTGCTTTTTCTAATCTTCAATTATTAAATGTGTGATAATTTAGATGTAAATGGGTTTTTGTGCATCTTTATCAGAGGTTATTACAATTTAATTATAAATTTTTTATCAGAAAACGTATTTTTGAGTTTAGCGGCAGACTACGCACTACAACAAAAGAGCGTCTCAATTTTGATTGTAGAAATCGGTACTGAAGGGTATTATAAATCTGTTTTCTACTTCTGTCGGTGATGTTGAATGAAAATATTTTTTCTACTGTATATTGATTGGCTGTAACAAACTTTAGTCGGGTGGTTCAGAATGGTTTTATTGCTGAAGACAAATCTGATTATTGTAAATTTTACGAGTTATCGTATGCTTTTAGAGTATTGTATCCAAATTAAAACTAATGCTCACAAAGATGTGTGCAACTCTAAGAAAAATGATTATTAAACTTTTCTGCTTAAAATTGAATTCAAGATAGCTTTGCTATTAAAACCTCTATTGCGTATGTAGAGGACCATGCAAATGCCAATAAAAAAAATATATTTAATTTATATGTTGCACATGACAGACGCAATTTTTCTAAACTTGTTATATATGGACAAAACTGCTTTAGAAAAAGTGATTACAAATTCAGAGTTTCTAATAATAAATTAAAGTATAGCTGTACGGATCTGTAAATTCTGGTTAGAATAGTTTAGTCAGATTAATACTGATACTAAACGAAGGATATTTTTATTTATTAGTAGTTTGGAGTATTGGACAAATTGAATATCAAATAAAAAGCAATTTTATTGAACACAACTTTTACTTGAAATATTTTTTATTATTCACATACATTAATATATTAACATTTTGTTTCAGAAATGACTTTTCATACGCTGCGTTGAATTGCTTACTATTCAGTCAGGCGGATTGGAAAGAGGGGGTAGAGAGTAAGAGATGAACCGACCGGCCGGCGTGCGTTCAGTTCGGTGCGGGATGTCTTGTCGGTAGCATGTTCTCGCTGTGTATGTGTTAATGAATAATAACGGTTAAGTGCATACGAAAATTAAATAAGAGTATTGTGAGTGACTATTGGGATAATATATTTTCCGGAATTTAATAATTACTTATTTTAACAAACTTTATGTTTAAAATCGGTTTAAATAGCAAGCAGTGTTTTGGTTTAGTGTAAACGTGTTTTGGAGTTGCTTTACTTTTATTTAAATTTGTTTATAACAATTAAACGGTTTTAATAATAAACTAATTATATTTTATAATAATATTTTTAAACAAACATAAATTAAAATTCAGTTATATATTTAATATTGAATGAAAGATTAGTTTAATCAACAAAATTTATTTACAAGTTAAATTAATGCAAAATCTCTGGTTTTATTTTATTGTATGTTCTAAAAAAGAACTCTCACTCCTAGTTTTGAGCGTGCTACATATACAGAGCAAACAGCTCGGTCATTCAATTCAGTGCGGTATTCCAATGTGGTAGTAGTAGCACATGTTTTTATATGTCACAGTTTAGAAGTGCTTCTGAATCTTAACGTTTGACGAAATAGGCGTTCTAGGAAGAAGGAGGAAATGCATCCATTTAAGAAGCAATAGGTAGGCATTATATTTGACTGCAATAAAAGAAACATTAATGCAAACAAATTAAATTTATTTTTTAATAATTGATTGTAATTGTTTCAGCTCCTTTTATGGCAGAAGATGCTGAGTTGTAAGTAATTTTGTTTTAATTAGTTGGTGATGTTACTGCTGGTAATATTGCACCTCAATTTGTGCTTGTAGGGTGGTTGCTATGATTGTGGCTGATTTTTATATAGTAACACTATGCATACGCGGAAGCCTACAAGCTTAAATTGTTGTATAGTTGGTGCTTAGTGATTAGTTATGGTTGCTACTTGTTTCCCGATCTGTCTGACCAAATATTGGGGCAGCTAAGGTTTCAAGTAATTATGGTAGTTCGCCGGCGTTAAACTTCTGGGCATCGAATTCAGTGGGATTTAACGCGCAGGTTGTAGTTGACTGATTAGTGTGCCCCAAACATTGCTTCTAGGCGAGTTATCTTGTACTGATTTTCGTCATATTGTTTGCTAGTTTGGGGTTGTAGGAGGTAGGCTCTTTACCAACGTAAGGAGGTGAGCAGTATTTAGTGCGTTTCCATTAATTGCTCGATTGGTGGTTACGTTTGGTGTAACGTAGAGTGTACGCGTCTGTATGAAAGCCCTCTATGATAGGAGCTAATTATAATTAGATATCCTTCATACTGCCTTTGCATATTGTGGATAACTTTTACAGGTCGGTGCCGTAGGGTAGTTAAAAATCTTTTTCTTCTTAAATCGAGACTTTCATTTAGCAGAAACTGACCGTTCCTCGGAATGCTTGCTAGTCTGTTATATTCATGATTGTTTTCGTATAGATGTAGTGGTATTAGATGATGCATTGTTTTGATGTATCTTACATTGCCGAGTCGTTGTGTAATTGCTGTACTGACGTTTTTAATTGCTTGCAATAGTTAGTAGCCAGAATTCAACACGATTGCGAGGTGATGCTTGTTTTGGTAATTAGTTACTTCTAGCTGGTTTAAATATAGTATTCTCCAGCAGAGATGCTATTTTTGCGTGCTAGTTTGGTTAGATCTTCTTAGTTGCTTTTCTATTTTAACATTTTCTAAAGTGCCAAGTTGATTTTAATTTGTTTAATTAATTATGTCAATCAATACTTTAACTTATATACTTTTATTTTTAATTTTAATTCTACTTAAGTTTAGCTAATTTAATTAAATAATTTGTTGCTAAAATTATGTTATTTAAATTTTAAATTCAATTTCTCAGTTTTTTATATTATTTCACTTGGTCACTTTAAAGCATGCGTAGTGTTAAATTTTCTTTTACTAATTTTAATTTATACTGAAGTTCAGTGATTAATTTATTATTACAATGTTTCAGCTATTTCATACAAAGAAAAAATCTGTTGACACTAACGTTGCGCATACCCAATCGTACATGCCAATTCGTCCCCAATCAATTGGTACCAAATATTTTCTACGTTTTTATGTTGCAATTCCATGTTGTATCAATTAGACAAAATTTCATTATTAATTTTTAATTTATTAAATTTATTTATACAACAAAAGCATGTGAATTGTGGCAATTTTTTGACAAATTTGTAATTCTTTATGACATGATTAGGTTAAACGAAAGCCCAACGTAGTCACATTAGTGATGACCTGTAGCCTGACCAAGGTTTAAGGTTTGATCTAGTGTAAGAGTCGACGCCGGCTTAGTGAGTCCCCACCATTCCAGTTGACGCTTAGCACTTTGAAGAATTTGGTCATTCTTGTCAGTGTTATGCTATCAGCAGTTGGTCTAAAAAAGGGTAAACCCCTCATGCACAGGGACATCTTCCTCTGTTCTATAGGTGGTTCGACCTTGGTGGCACAGGTTATATGACTGTTAAGAGACTGTTAACATTAATTTATTTGAATTCATTGACTAAACATTGCTTTATCATAAATTAATAATTTTTGTTATTTCAACGTTGGATAATATTTGGTATTGGTTGCGAAATATTTAATTGAATTAAATTTTAATAATCATTAGTTACAGAAGTCAATAATTATTATATTGTTTTCTCAATATTTTAAAATATGCGTGTCCTCCATTCAAACAATACATGTAAAAATCAATTAATTTTATTAAATATAAAAAAAATTACAACAAATTAATTAATTTAAATAACTACTTTTAAACTAAAATTCAACAATATAAATTAAGCAAGTTAAATCTGTTTACATGTAATGTTAGGAATATATGAACTAAATTTTAAATTGGCATCAACGAATGGGTATTCAAATTTGGCGATTATCAAAAATAAGCATTAAATGCAGTCTTGTTTACAGTCCTTGCTCACATTAATTAAGTTTTGAACAATTAAGTTGTTTTCAGTAATTATATAAAAGCTTTTTCATAGTAATTAGGATTTTTTTTAAATAAGTAAAGTTTTGTTAAACCTTCTTCTATTCAAGAAGTGTAACGTATTTTGGCATATTGTCAATGCAACTTGTTTTAATGTTTTGTTGCAATTCCAGTTAGGATTTTTTGTTTTATAAATTTAAATTTTGTTATATTTTTTTAGTAAAATCTTTTTTAATATCAGTTTTTATAAATTTAAAGTCATGTGAGAATAATATGAGCAGGGATTGTATGCTATTAAATTATAAATTTTATTAATTATTATTTTTTTTTTTGCTTAAGACATGATGAAGTTGTATTAAATTTTTCTTCCTTTGTTAAATGTTAATTAAAATGTCAGACACATAGTAAAATCGCCAAATTTAACCAAACGCAACTTTAGCTGTTTAATACTTCAGATTTTTTCTTCAACTCTATGTTCTGGATCGGAAGATGCAACCAAGGCAGTCGGTTTTTCAAATATTGGTTGGTAAGAGGTACTTGCGTTTGCTTGAATTAAGGAAAGCATGCAGGGTTGAGGAAGTTGATTGTAAGTGACGATCAATCTTCTTAATACTTTGAATGTTTTACTTGGTTTGAGATTTGTAAGAACCTACTAACAGCTAATATACTAATTGTCGACTGTGTTGGAGTTTTAAGGAGTGTTCAAATCGGGGAACACTTTCCACGTTTGGCGGAGATGTTTGTCTTAATAGGACAAACTTTTTCGGACTTGGAAAGTATTCATCGATTTGAAAACTCTTAGAGACTAGCTGAACTCCGAGAAGGAAATAGAATGCAAATTTTGGGTGGTAGGGAAGTAGACCCGGAGACTCTGGGAGTCTACCGGAAGGGATAGACCAGAAAAGTAGGGGGAGCCCGTGTCGCCCGTGCGCGTAAAAACGGGACCCGCCTTCGGCGGGTATATAGTATATATAACCCGCCTTCGGCGGGTTAATAGCCGCCTTCGGCGGCTATTATATCCGCCTTCGGCGGATAACTAATTAGTTTCCGCCTTCGGCGGAAACTTAAATAGCCGCCTTCGGCGGCTATTATTAATACACATTAACTTACCTTGACAAACTTTAAAATAATAATAACCCCCGTGATGGGGAGGATTCCCCTGTAGAAAGGGGTATATCTTTGGGGGTAAGTATTGTTGGGGGAGGAGATTAGTAAGGTGATGATTGATATATTTAAAAAATTAATTAAGAAAATTAATTAAACCCTCCATGCTGAAATTGTTGATAAAAAAGGAAAATAAAAAAATGTATTTTGTACAACAAATTTATTTATTCATAAAAACAACATATACAACAACTAGCCATAGATTTTGCTTTCCCTTAAGCTAAGGTAGAGAACGTGAGCAACACGGGGTCTCCCGTGTTGTTCCGTTTTCCCCTAGACCTGAGGTAGAGAGCACAATCAGCTCTTCTAAGAGCTAATTTTAAGCTTACCTCCGGCTAAGGTAGAGAACGTGAGCAACACGGGCTTCCCTTGTAGTTCCGTTTTCCGTTAGACCTAATGTAGAAAGCAGAATCAGCTCCTGTAAGAGCTAATCAAGCTTACCTTTGGCTAAGGAAGAAAACGTGAGCAACACGAGCCTCCCGTGCAGTTCCGTTTTCCCTTAGACTTAAGGTAAAATGCATAATCAGCTCTTCTAAGAGCTAAATTAAGCTTACCTCCGTCCCCGTTACTTAATAAATTACCCTCCCTTAATTTTCCTATTTATTTAACAAATAAAAAAAACATTAATAAAACCTGTAGCATATGAAGAACGTAAGCAACACGTGTTCTCCATGTGGCTCACTATTCCTATAAGTCTACAGCAAACATTTGTTTTTTGTTTGTGTATAAACGCCAACATTAATCGACAAACATTTATTGATTGAGATTGTAGCTGCAAAAACTACAATTCCAATCAATAATTATTTTGATCAATGTCCACGCTTATAAACAAAGAAGCAACAAGCGTTTACTGTAAACGCATAACTAAAATTAACATCAAAAACAAAAAAATACTACTTAGAAGATTGCAACAGTCATAACAAGTCCAACTAGGTAAGTATTAAATTTGCAACTTCCCCTAAAGAAGTGCTATAAACTGTTACAAACTTGCTAAACAGCCAAAACATGTATAAATCTATAACATACAATAATTAATTATAAATATAAATTATTAATAATTTTATTAATCAAATTACTAACAAATTTAAAAAGTGATATAATTGATTTACTCAACGCCTATTTATTTGGATATAAAATCTATTCGCAAAACAAACTTACATTTACATCTATTAAAATCACTTCCTAAATTTGTTGTACTTTAGATTAATTAAATTAAACACATTTACAACAATTAACTGTTTCAGTTCAGTATTAAATTACAAATGTAATCATCAGAAATATATGCTTATAGTTTACAATTTAACTTAACTTAAAATGTACATTTATAACAATAAATAGCTTCAATAAAACTACAAATCTAAACATTTTTGTATCTGAAATATGATTAACTTAAATTTTATATTTCCATTTTACAATACTTATATTATAAATCTTCAAAATTAAAATGACTACGCCTATGGGTTCTAAAAGCTGCTTCCTGTTGCAGATACTGACAACTATTCATAAAGATTTAATAAATTATGATCAGATGGCACTACAACAGCAACTAACAAATTAAATTAAGTTTTAAACCAAACATTAACCAATTCACATCTAGAATATAAAGCTATATTGATTTATTCAATTGTTAATAATGTTAAGTATTAACAAATTTTAATCAACTATTCTAGCGACATCTGGTCATTAAGAACTCTTATAAACTCTATAAAAAGCAAACCGATTTCGAATACAAAATAGAGCTAACATTT
Source organism: Tachinus rufipes (assembly GCA_963932245.1). Taxonomy (NCBI): domain Eukaryota; kingdom Metazoa; phylum Arthropoda; class Insecta; order Coleoptera; family Staphylinidae; genus Tachinus; species Tachinus rufipes. The sequence continues at coordinate 90,530,405 of OZ010748.1, read as the reverse complement.
AAAATTTTATCAATATTATTAAAAGTAATGCAATTACATATAATACTGTTACAATTGTTTATTAGTCACTGTTGATTACTGGTATTAAATATCCTGTGAATATTTCCTTTGTATTCTTTGGCACAAGATGATTCCATTCTATTAAAAATGCAAGTACTTAAGCTGATCTGTAAGCAAAGAAAAATAATTAATTAAAAAATGAATGTTGCAAACTTGTAAAGTTGGTTCCTTTTTATTTCATTTAAGAAAAGGAAATATCAGTCATTATTAAACATTGATATAGAATAAAATAATTATTTATTTACCTAAAATAAGTTCCAAGTTTACTGGTATAAACTTCGCAGGCGTAGACAGAATTTACAATCAAAATTTCATCTTTGATATGAAGCACAATTTTCTGTTGCAGTAGTTCACTTCATAATGATTTATCAATGTTTTTTCAGGATTGACAAAATTAACTGATGCAACGTCCATTTGACTTCCCATCTTTGATCTGAAGCTTTGTGATCCATTATTTGTAATTTCCCATTGCAGAAGTAGCTTACTGCATCTATGCTCTTTCAGAATTAACAGAACTAATTGTTACCAGCTTCCTTAAAGGTGGCAGATTTTCCATTCATCCATTCATGTTTGAACTCAAGCTTTGTAGTCCATTATTAGTAATTTCCTGGTTTACAAACAGAAAGAATCTGCATATTTAGGTCTTCTTCCTGTGAGTGTTTCCTCTGCATTGCTCTAACCATGATGCTTCTATTCCATTGAAAAAATGAGATGTAGATAGCAAAATCTGTAAAAAACAAAAATAATTATTATAAATATAATTAAAATAATATACAGAATGTTAAGACAATTAATTAATTAATTTATTACATAATAAAATAACTATTTATTTTTACCTAAAGTATGTTCCAACCATGTTCATTGTTAGACAGAAGTTCCAATCTTAATTCCATATTTGAGGTAAATCTTTGTTGCAGTTTCTTATTGCAGAAGTAGCTTACTGCATAAGAAAAGAAGCTTTTTCCAGACTTACAAATTCCATTCATATTTAAACTGAAGCTTTGTGGTCCATTCGTAATTGCTATAGCAGATGTTCATTACAGCATAACATATAAGAACCAATCAATACTTCTCTTAGACTGAAAACAATTAAAATAAAGTATTCACAAAAATTTCTATTATTATTCAAACCCAATTTTTAATTAAAACAAAAAACATGATAAACTGTAGCAATCATTTATGTAATCTAAGAAGTTAAAAATAAACTTTGATGGTTTTACCCACGTCTGCCTGCCCTGTCCCAGCTACAATATTCCATGCACATCTAGTTGTCTTCAAGAAAATATTAATGCAGACTTTGTTTTGCAAAACACTGCTTCACACCTCAAGAATAGATAACAAAGGCTACCAAAACAACCATAGCGTTTGTCATAAAATAAAAGCAACAATCCATCCTTTAGATTTTTTGTAGAGCCCATAATTCAGGTTGAAATCTTTGAATACTAATAATAAGAAATACAAATCTGTAAATAAAAATAAATAAAAAAATTTAGTTAACATTTTTATCAACATTATTATTAAACATCAGAAAATTATTAAATTAATTAATTATTATATACTAACTTCATTTTTGTTATTATTAAATTTAATTGGATTAATAAACTAATACTTGAAAAGCTTTTAAATTAGATAATTAAAAATTATATACCCAGAATACAAAGTCACTAAACAATAACTAATAAAGTTCTTTAATATCACCTTAAAGATATTTTAATTGTTTATTAAAAATATTATTAGATACTCCAAAACTTAGCAAAGGTCTACAACGACTGTCAATTTCTTTGAAGAAAGTAGCAATTTAACTTACTGAAATATATATTGTTATAACTTGCAACCCACTCTCGCTTATCCTTTAGTTTTTACTGTGATGCATTAAACAGTTCTAAATTACATCCACCAACTGTGCGCCTACGCTATTACACTGGTAACGATCCACCGACGACGATGTCCCGCTCCAAACTGAACGTCTGCGGCTTGACTCCGCTCGCTCGATGCAATCACCCGATCTGAATTGGAGGGGAGACGATTCCAATCTAAAATATAAAATAATTTTATAAGATAATTAAACAACTTTAATTAAACGTTTATGTTAAATGATGGTGGAAAAATATAATTCTTCATCAAAAGTTAAATTAACTTACTCCGCTCGTATTTGCTTAGATTTATTTATTTATTTATAAACAAAACAAATATAAACCCCTTTCTAATATTAAATTTACCTAAAATAAATTCCAAGTTTGCTAGTATAAACTTTGCAGGCGTAGACAAAGTTTTCAATCACAATGTCAGCTTTGTCCATTATTCACAATTTTCTGTTGCAGTAGTTCACTGCGTAACAAAAATTATCCATCGATGTTCTTTCAGGATTGACAAAATTAACTGATGCAGCTTCCATTTGTCTTCTCATCTTTGATCTGAAGCTTTGTGATCCAGTATGTGTAATTTCCCATTGCAGAAGTAGCTTACTGCAAAAAAGGTCCATCTATGCTCTTTCAGGATTGACAAAACTAAGTCATAGCAGCTTCCTTAAGGGCAGCAGGGTTTCCATTCATCCATTCATGTTTGAACTAAAGCTTTGTAGTCCATTAGTAATCTCCTGGTTCACAACAGAAAGAATCTGCATATTTGGGTCTGCTTCTTGTGAGTATTTCCTTTGCATTGCTCTAACCATGATGATTCTATTCCAATAAAAAAATAAGAAGTGGATAGCAAAATTTGTAAAAAATAAACGTATTTAATTATTAATAAATATAAAAATATAAAAATAGTATACAAAATGTCAAAAAAATTACAAACAAATAAATAATTCATAATAAAAAAAAAAATTGCAGACAAACTTCTAAAGTTGATTCTATCTTATTTTATTTAAGAAAAGGAAAATGAATATTTGTGTCTTCTTCCTGCAAGTATTTTCTTTGCATTGCTCTGCCCATAGTGATTCTATTCCATTAAAAATGAGAAATGAATAAGTCTGTAAAAAACAAAAATAAAGATTAATTAAACTAATATACAATTTCAAAAAAATTTGAAACAGTTTCCTTATTTCATTTTAAGAAAATTTATAATTATTAATTTGTCTGCCAGTTTTAAACATTTTTAATTTGTTATATTATTTTTACCTAAAGTATGTTCCAACCATGTTCATTGGTAGACAGAAGTTTCAATCTTCATTCCATATTTGAGCTGAATCTGTCAATTTCCTATTGCAAAAGTAGCTTACTGCGTAAGAAAAAAAAGTCCTTCTTTGATGCTTTTTCCAGACTTACAAATTCCATTCGTCTATTCATATTTGAACTGAAGCTTTGAGGCCCATTATTCGTGATTCATATAGCAGAAGTTGCTTGCAGCATAACAGAACTAATCAATCTTTCTCTTGGACTAAAAAAAATTAAATTAAATTACAATCTTTTTGAAAAACTACGTCAAAACTATTTATATATTAACATTCATTCTTATTTTTTAAGTTATAAAAAGCATGATGAACTGTAGCAATCAATTTATGTAATCCATGGAAGATATTAAAAATTTATTTTGTCTTACCAATGTCTGCTATACCCCAGCGAAAATATTCCATGCACATCCAAAAACCAACTCTAGTTGTCTCTAAGAAAATATTGATGCAGACTTTGTTTTGCAAAACATTGCTTGCACACCTCCAAGATAGATAACAAAGGCAGCCCTGCTTTTATTGTTGATCACCAAAATAACCTTTATTTGTCATAAAATAAAAGCAACATCCATTACTTAGATTTCTATTAAACTTCATAATTCATGTAATAAATCTGTAAATAAAAAAAATTTTATTTAGTTACAAAAAGTCATTGAATATCTTTTATCAAATAATAATATCATTTATTTTTGTTGAATTAAATTTAATTCGATTAATAAATTAATATTTGAAAAGCTTTTAAATTTGCTATTTAAAAATAATATAACGTTATTCGGTGTCCATAGAATAGCGAAAAATTACTTTATACAAAGTTACTAAACCAGACCTAATAAAATTCTTTAATATTACCATAAAAATATTGATTTAATTATATTTTTTATATATCTTCTGCTTCTTCATTACAAATTCTAACAAAATTTAAATGATCAAAAAATTGCACCCTACTTATACAGGGAGTTTATAAATGAATGGGATTATGTAATCACTTTAAATATACCGCCTTTTTAAAATCGTTCACTATACTACATATTTTTTCATATGTTTGCTTGACAGCTGTCAAAGTTGATCTGTCAAAACAAATAGTTTAATGAACAATTTAAAAAAAGCGGCACATTTAAAGTGATTACATAATCCCATTCATTTATAAACTCCCTGTACAACTAACATTACATTGAAATATCTTGAATATATGCAACCAAAACTGCACACAAATACAATTTTAACCAGCGCCATCTCAAACTGTTTGCATGAACTACTAGTTCAATCACATTCTAAGGAACAAGATGTCGCTTAGATCGCATCATCAATTTTCTTAATACGCTAGGCGATAACATAGGCGTAGGCAGAATTTTTTAATAACGGCTATTTCAAAATTATAACTAATTATAATCTGATTATGTAGAATACATTTATTAATTGTGTGTAGATAATTAATTTTCATAAAATAGTATTGTATTCAATCTAAGTATTAGCCCGAATTTTGGTTGGCATATTATTTAGCAATAAAATAATTTACAAACTAAAAATGTTGGATTGAGTATGTAATGTAAATGTTTCTTTTTGCAATTTTTACAATCACAGCTGTAATTTATTTACACAATAGTACTTAGTGGTTACAATTAGTTAAAATAAATAAATAACAAAATTTAGTTAAAAACAAACAAAAAATAATTTTAAAAGTAGAAAAAGTTGCTATTATCATTATCTTTCTTAAGCAAATGCTATAAATCTCAATAAAATTATAAAACCAAAAAGTAATGTATTAAAGTAAAATCAAAATTTTTCTTTATAAATTAGAAAATACATAAGTAATTTCCTTAAGTAGCAACTGTTAAAGAGAGTTGCTAACACTGTTTTCTAACTAAAACTGATGCTACAAACCTAAATAAACAAACAAAATTAAAAAAATTTGAAGCGTTCCAGAACAAAATCAAAATTTATCTTTGTCAATTACAAAATAATTAATTTTCTTAAGTAGCAACTGTTAAAGAGAGTTGCTAACACTGTTTCCTAACTAAAACTGGTGCTATAAACCCAAATAAAACAATAAAATTAAAAAATAGTGAAGCGTTCCAGAATAAAATCAAATTTCTCTTTGTCAATTACAAAACAATTAATTTCTTTAAGTAGCAACTATTAAAGAGAGTTGCAGTCACTGTTTCATATTTGAATTGAAGCTTTGTAGTCTTAACTTCCTATTGCAGAAACTGCTTATAACACAGCAGACAACCAATCAATGCTTTTTCGTAGACTGAAAAAAATAAAACAAAATATAATCTGTTTGAAGAATTACGTTGAAACTTTTTATTATTTAAAGAAATTAATAAGTTGCTATTTCCTAACTAAAAGTCTAAATAAAACAATAAACAAACATCGCATTCGAGTGCCCTCGAATAGAATTTATTGCATTCAACCGCACCCAAATAGTATATATTGCATTCGAGTGCCCTCGAATAGATTACATCGCATTCGGGTGCCCTCGAATAGAACCATCGCATTCGAGCGTCCTCGAATAGAATACATCGTTTTAGAGTGTCCTCGAATAGAATACATCCATTTGTGTGCACACGAATACTCTTTATTACGGAAAAGATATTAAAAAAATTATCGGACTGCAGGGAACGGAGTTACAGCATGTCCGAACACTTCCTCGCGCTTATGTGATCCTGATACAAACCCAACAATTTCAAACTTTTGAGCAAATAGTGACAAAGATTGTTGAAATTAAAATTTCATCCAAAATTCATTAAAATAGCAGGAAAGTTACTAGTTACTCTCTAGATAACAAAAAAATATTTAAAAAAATATCAGACTACATGGAACGGAGTTACAGCATGTCCAAATATCTCCTCTCGTTTCTGTGATCCTGTTACAAACCTAACAATTTCAAACTATTACAACAAAAGTAGCAAAAATTGTTGAAAATAAAATTTATTCCAAAATTCATTAAAAGAGTAGGAAAGACTTAAATTACTAGTAGTATTTGTTTCTGATTATTGCACAGTTTAAAATAATTGAGGTTTATTATTAAAATACCCTAACCTCAATCACTTAAATTACTGTTTAGATTACGGGAAAAATATTATAAAAAATATCGGACTGCAGAGAACGGAGTTATAGTATGTCCAAACATCTCCTCGCGTTTCTGTGATCCTGATACAAACCTAACAATTTCAAATGATTACAACAAAAGTGGCAAAGATTGTTAAAAATAAAATTTATTCCCAAATTCATTAAAATAGTGGGGAAGACTTAAATTACTGTCTAGATTACGGAAAAAATATTATAAAAATTATCGGACTGCAGGGAACGGAGTTATAGCATGTCCAAACATCTCTTCGCGTTTCTGTGATCCTGATACAAACCTAACAATTTCAAAATATTACAACAAAAGTGGCAAAGATTGTTGAAAATAAAATTTATTCCAAAATTCATTAAAATAGTGAAAAAGATTTTAATTACTGTCTAGATTACGGAAAAAATATTAAAAAAATTATCGGACTGCAAGGAACGGAGTTTTAGCATGTCCAAACAACTCCTTGCGTTTCTGTGATCTCGATACAAACCTAACAATTTCAAACTATTACAACAAAAGTGACAAAGATTGTTGAAAATAAAATTTACTAAAAAATTCATTAAAATATCAAGAAAGACTTAAATTACTGTCAAGATTACGGGAAAAATATTATAAAAATTATCGAACTGCAGGGAATAGAGTTATAGTATGTCCGAACATCTTCTAGCGTTTCTAAGATCCTGATACAAACCTAACAATTTCAAAATATTACAACAAAAGTGGCAAAGATTGTTGAAAATAAAATTTATTCCAAAATTCATTAAAATAGTGGAAAAGACTTTAATTACTGTCTAGATGACGGAAAAAATATTATAAAAATTATCGGACTGCAGGGAACGGAGTTATAGCATGTCCAAACATCTCTTCGCGTTTCTGTGATCCTGATACAAACCTAACAATTTCAAAATATTACAACAAAAGTGGCAAAGATTGTTGAAAATAAAATTTATTCCAAAATTCATTAAAATAGTGGAGAAGACTTTAATTACTGTCTAGATTACGGTAAAATATTATAAAAATTATCGGACTGCAGGGAACGGAGTTATAGCATGTCCAAACATCTCTTCGCGTTTCTGTGATCCTGATACAAACCTAACAATTTCAAAATATTACAACAAAAGTGGCAAAGATTGTTGAAAATAAAATTTATTCCAAAATTCATTAAAATAGTGGAGAAGACTTTAATTACTGTCTAGATTACGGTAAAATATTATAAAAATTATCGGACTGCAGGGAACGGAGTTATAGCATGTCCAAACATCTCCTCGCGTTTCTGTGATCCTGATACAAACCTAACAATTTCAAACCTTTTCAACAAGTGGCAAAAATTGTAGAAATTAAAAATATCATTAAAATAGCAGGAAAGACTCTCTAGTTGCTTTCTAGATTACGAAAAAAATATTTATAAATTATCGGGGTGCAATTATTTTTTTCTATCTATTCTATTCAATTCTCAACTGTCAAATACAATCACTTACGCCATAAATTTATATATTATTATTTTTCTGACACCTTTTGACATCATTTAATCAGATATCAAAATAGATAGTATCACTTCAATTCAAAATACTTATGAATTGCAGTGACCCATCCAAGTATTGGTCATTAAGAAACTGAATATCGCCATCTCTTCCTATGACTAACACACTTCCAAAGCTTACAAAATCAAATGATTTGATAACAAACTTTTAAAAAGGTGACTCCAGTCCAAGCTTCTCGCTAGTAATGAACTGGATGACCCACCCACCCAAGTATTGCTCATTATAACACTTTAAAGAAGGAAAAACTTCCAATTTTTGGGAAACAAACTCTTGTTCAAATTACTTTTTTACATCACTGAAAAGCCATATATATTAATAATTTTGATTAAATTATTTGTGCTGTGTAAGTCAAAGTACGTAAATTGGAACGTACTTTGGGAAAGACACAATCACACCACTTAAATAGATTTAGTCTAATTTTATCTTAAAAACGCACAAATCAACGCATTTGATTATTAAACTTAAATAAATTGATATTTGTAATCAATTTGGTATTAATAAATTGTAAGAATTAATAGTTTTTTGTGTTTATTTTAAAACACAAAACTGCAATTTGAGTGGTGTGACCAAAAGTACGTTCGTCTGCGGCTAACTTCAATTCAGACCGCATCACAACACTAAAAACAACTTTCGCGCCTAAATAAATCAGTTTTTTAGCTTATAAAATTCTGTTACAAAATAATTAATTTCTAAAAGTAGCAACTGTTGAATAAAGTTGCCATCACTAATTCTTGACTAAAAAAAATGCTATGAATCCAAATAAATTAACAGAATAAAAAAATATTGAAGCATTTCCAGAATAAAATCAAAATTTGTATTCGTAAATTACAAAATAATGAATTTCACAAAGTAGCAACTGTTAAAGACTGTTGTTATTACTATTTCCTAGCTAAAACAAATGCCATAAGTCCAAATAAATAGACGGAATTAAAAATATTGATGCGTTCCAGAATAAAATCAAAATTTCTCTTTGTCAATTACAAAATAATTAATTTTCTTAAGAAGCAACTGTTAAAGAGAGTTGCTAACACTGTTTTCTAACTAAAACTGGTGCTATAAACCCTAATAAAACAACAGAATTAAAATAGTGAAGCGTTCCAAAATAAAATCAAAATTTCTCTTTGTCAATTACAAAATAATTAATTTCCTTAAGTAGCAACTGTTAAAGAGAGTTGCTAACACTGTTTTCTAACTAAAACCGGGGCTACAAACCTAAATAAAACAACAGAATTAAAATACAGTAAAGCTGTCAAGAAATAAATTAAAATTTCTCTTCATCAATTACAAAATAATTAATTTCTTTAAGTAGCAACTGTTAAAGAAAGTTGCTAATACTATTTCTTAACTTAAACTGGTGCTACAAACCCAAATAAACAAACAGAACTAAAAAAAATTGAAGCGTTCCAGAATAAAATCAAAATTTCTCTTTATCAATTACAAAATAATTAATTCCCTTAAGTAGCAACTGTTAAAGAGGATTGCTAACACTGTTTCCTAACTAAAACTGGTGCTACAAACCCAAATAAACAAACAAAATTAAGAAAATTTGAAGCGTTTCAGAATAAAATTAAAATTTTTTTTTGTCAATTACAAAATAATTCATTTCTTTAAGTAGCAACTGTTGAAGAGAGTTGCTAACACTGTTTCACAACTAAAATTGGTGCTACAAACCCAAATAAAACAACAGAATTAAAATATAGTAAAGCGGTCAAGAATAAAATTAAAATTTCTCTTTGTCAATTACAAAGTAATTAATTTCCTTAAGTAGCAACTGTCAAAAAAAGTTGCTAACACTGTTTCTTAACTAAAACTGGTGTTATATACCCAAATAAAACAACAAAATTAAAAATGAGTAAAGCGTTCCAGAATAAAATCAAAATTTCTTTTTATCAATTACAAAATAATTAATTTCCTTAAGTAGCAACTGTTAAAAATCAATTCTATTCACAATTTTTAAGATGTTTTTAAATATTTTTTTAAAAATGTTATGCGTTTGATTTAGAGTTATGTCAACAGAAGCCAAAATGTTCAAAATACATAGTTCAAATTTTGACAGAATACTGTCAAGAGATCTAAAAAATAATTAAATAATAAAATATTCTATTTACAATTATGAAAATATTGCATTAGCCACTAATACCAAATTAATATTTTGAAACAAAACTTCAGAAATTTCTATTTTAGACATAGATTAACATAATCAAATCATCACGTAATCATTTTGAGGCTTAAAATGTATGTTAACATAACATGATTAGATGTTTTTATTGAATATTTTCTTAATAAATTATTGAGGTTAACCAATGTTAATGTAGCCGAATTGAAAAAATCGAAAATTGTAATAATCCATGGATAATAGAAAGAAAACTTTAATCCAATCCATTAATCTGATGCACTTAACATTAGAAGCCCAAAAACACATTATTTTACTGCACAACATATCACACCGGCCCGACCAAAATCTACGTACTGACTGAGCTCGCGCTGTGCGGACCGACAAGCCTCGTTTCCCCCACTCGTTAACCGTTGCTATTTTAAATAACTACAATTTTTACTAATTGCATTTACGTTAAAAAAAGGCATCTTAGAAAGATCTCACTAAAGAAAACTATACAGAAAAATCTCAGCTTTTGTATGGTTTAAACCAAAATTGGCTGCGATATTGCATTCATCCCCTAAGCAACCCTTAAACTTTAAAGTCAATAAAAAAATAGTAAATATTATTTTATAATTATAAAACTGATACAGAGTAATTGTATAATTATTCTTAACAAAAAATCTCACTCGTATAATTGCAATTAATAGTTAAATTATTGACAATTGTTAAATAAAATCATCAAATGATCTGAAAATATATCAAATAAACATTATTTAATTCCCTGATTACGATTATGCTGATTGCAATTATGGAATTTGTCACTTTTTGGCTACTTTAATATAATTTAAGCTCAATAATGAATTAAGAAAATATTCAATAAAAACGTTTAAACCCTGAAAAACCAATATGATATTCGTGTTGGCGCATTCAAACATGTTATGTTAGCATATATTTTAAGCTTTAAAACAATTACGTAATGATTTGGTTTTGTTAATACGTTCCGAATAGAGCACTTCTGCGGCTCCTAGAGAGTTGAATTTTGGTTTGTGTGTACTTCAAAATATCCTAATTAATATGGTATAAACTGTAAAGAGATTGAAAATGTGCATGCAAATTACACAACCTAAAAATTCACATTTCAATTAACTTTTAAATCATTAGTTATTTATACCAAATTGATTGGGGTAATTTGAAACATACACAAAATAAAATTTGGCTCTCTAGTAATTCTAGAAATCCCCACAGATAAACGTAATCAAATCATCACGTAATCATTTTGAAGCTTAAAATGTATGCTGAGATAATATATTTAAGTTCCCTAATACCACCCAAGTGTTGGTGAGTGTTTGAGACAGTTCAGAGCACAATTACCATCAAGCAGTTTTAACTAGTGTGGCCCAACTGCTCACCCAAGTGTTAGTGGTCAAAAATTATAATACAATCAGATCTCTTGTGACAAAATGTCTTCTAACGTCTTCAAGGAGAACAAAACTCTTGATTAATAACACTTAGGTCAATAAGTGAGATACTCCAGAGCATGATTACCTTTGAGTAGTTTGAGGTGAAGTGTGCCACCCAACCAAGTGTTAGTAATCAATAGGTTGAATTCACCATCTTATCTTGTAACAAAGTAATTACTGACGTTTTCTAGAAGAATAAACATGAAACTATAGCATAATTATCGTCAAGAAGTTTGGACTGTTGTGATCCTAAAAACCCAGTCAAGTGTTAGTGATCAAAAGGTTGAATATTACCATCTTCTCTTGTGACAAAATGTTTTCTGACGCCCTCTTATGGTGAAGAGTTAAGAGCAAACAAAGGAAAAGGTACGACTTGAGACAAACCGATTGATTCTTTAGTTAGTTAAGCCTATCCGATCATCATCAATAGCATTTGTTGTTAAAAATCGGTCCCGGAGAGCGACAAGCCAAAGAACCCAATCTTCACGTTAGAGTTTCTAAGGCGCCCAGGTCGTAATCTCCATCGTTGTTCTTGTTCCTCAATCCATCTACGCCAACATTGACCTATTGTACTCGCCAACATTGACTTATTGTACTAACACTTTTTTGCCAATTTGTTGGGCAATATCACGTCCTTTTCTGAGTCCGATTACTCTACCGCGTTTGAAATCGCTTAATTAAAAAACCACCAGTCAAAATTCTTAAACTGAGTGCTCGCCCACAAATACTTGAGTGGCTGGACAGGAGCACGTTTTAAAACCACCGGTTCAACACTCATGATCTGAATTAACGCTCACCCACCCAAGTGTTACTTGTCAAACATTTTTGTTTGAATTTAATTAAGTGTTGAAATAATGTATTGTTGGTTGCATATAGTATAACTCTATTCATGTATGTGTATTGTAACGCAAGACTACCTGCGGTGTTGCAGTCAGTCGTGCAGAGAGTCTCAACAGCGTAAGAACGTAATATAGCTATTAAACTCTGGATTTATTAACTACCGTGTTTAACTACTCCATAATATCCCAATAGGTTATGGGCCCAGTCACCCCAGTTACCTACGGTGAAAGTTTAATGAACATTAGAGACATTAATAAAAGTTTATTCGTTTTTCAATTATTCGCCGACACGTGCTCAATCGTTCAGGTTAGAATCCCTTTCACCGAACAACGATGGCGTCGCGTGGTGGTCAGGAATATGCAATTGATAAATTACGCGGTAGTGACAATTATCATAATTGGTGTTTCGCGATGAAAAGTGTGCTTGAATTTCTCAGTCTAGATGGATGTATCGCCGATCCAGTAACGGAAACGGAAGAAGAAAAACTGAAGAAGGCAAAAGCACGTATCGTAATGGCATTGGACGAATCATTGTTTGTGCATGTGCAAAACGAGAAGAAAGCGCTTGAAATGTGGAAAAAGTTAAAGAGCTTGTTCGATGACCATGGTTTATCGCGTAAAATTGGACTATTGCGTAAATTAATAACATTTCGATTGGAAGAATGTGCATCCATGACCGAATATGTGACGAACATTACTTCGACTGCTAACAAACTCAACAACATTGGTTTTCCTATCAGTGATGAATGGCTCGGTGCCATAATGCTTGCTGGACTCAGTGATGAATTCAAACCGCTAATAATGGGAATTGAAAGTAGTGGCGGGGCAATAACAGCTGACAACGTAAAAATGAAGTTGCTTGATGTGGACTATGCCAAACGCGACGAAACTGCTTTCTACAGTGCGGACAAGTCAAAATCAAATAATAAGCAAAGCAAGAAATCAATGAAATGTTACGCTTGCAAAAGGAAGGGACATTTGGCTGAGGATTGTCGATCCAAAAAGAAGACTGAACAAAATGCGAACGCAAATATGGCAAATGCCTTTTACGCATTATCATCTGTGACTCCGCATAAAGTTTTCAACGACTCTTGGTACATCGATAGTGGAGCATCCCAACACATGTCACCGAATAAGTGCATTTTGAATAACATAGAAAATGCGAACGTGAGTGAAATTAAAGCAGCAAATGATCACAAAATTAAAGTTCTCGGTGTCGGTAAAACATCTTTGAAGGTTAACGATTCGGTAATACCAGTAAACGAAGTGCTTTATGTTCCCGATTTGTCCGCGAACTTGCTATCGGTTTATAAAATGGTAAAAGCTGGAAAGCGTGTAATATTTGATGAAAACGGTTGTACGGTTTATAATAAACAAAACGATAAGTTGATTCAAGTAAAACCTCAAAACGGTGTATACAAAGTGAACAGTGACATTGACAGTTGCAAATTTTTAAATGGCGTGAAAACTATATCCGAATATATTATGACGTGGCATCGTCGGTTAGGCCACTTAAACTTTGCGGATTTAAAAAAATTAAAAGTTTTTGCGGATGGAATATCTTTTTCCGAAGATACAACGGTGATCAACAAATGTATAACATGCCTGATGGGCAAACAAGCGCGAAACAACTTCCCCAATGGAAATGCATTAATTAAAACAACGCAAACGTTGGAGCTAATTCATTCGGACCTGTGTGGACCAATGGAAAATGCATCTATTGGAGGAGCCAAATATTTTGCTACATTCATTGACGATTATTCAAGGAAAGTCTTTGTGTATTTTTTGAAGAATAAGTCAGAATTGCTTGAAACATTTAAGGCGTACAAGTCTTTGGTAGAGAACCAATGTGACAAGAAAATAAAACGCCTAAGATCAGATAACGGAACGGAATATTGTAATCAACAAATGGACGTTTTCTTTCTGTAAAAAATATGGTATAATTCATGAGACTTCATGTGCGTACACGCCACAGCAAAACGGCGTAGCTGAACGCATGAATAGAACTTTAATCGAAAGAGCAAAATGCATGCTTTTTGATGCTGAGTTAGATAAACCATATTGGGCAGAAGCCGTAAACATGGCCGCATACATCATAAATCGATCACCAAACAGAACTGTTGGAAAGCTACCAGAGGAAATGTGGACAAACAAAAAGGTAAATGTGGGTCATTTGCAAATTTTTGGTACGCCTGTAATGGTGCACATTCCAAAACAAAAACGTTTAAAATTCGATCCAAAATCCCGCAAACTAACATTCCTGGGTATGAGTGAGACTCAGAAGGGATTCAGATGTTATGACAAAATTTCACATAAAATAGTAGTTAGTCGAGATGTAAAATTTCTTGAACCTAAAGCTGCTAAAACGTCTAATTGCGTATATATTGACCTAGAAGTAAATGACTCAGTTAGGGAAATTCCGTCGAAAGTCGATACTAATGTGGAAAATCGATCCGAAACTTCAATTACTGAAATGGGAGATATTGATGATGAAGATCCTGATAATCAGGATGATAGCACATATGAACCCGACATTGAAGAGGAACCCGCAGTCACCATAGTTCGTAGATCAGAGAGAACTCCAAAACCACGAATTGACAAAGATTTTGTATCTTATGCAATGATGGATCTACAAGACAACGAACCAACTTCGGTCGAAGAGGCAATGAATAGTAGCAGTAAAATGGAATGGAAAAATGCAATGACCGATGAAATGAAATCATTTGAAGAAAACCAAGCATGGACATTGGTTGATCTACCTCACGGAAAGAAAATCATAAAAAACAAATGGATTTTCAAAATAAAGCGTGCCAATGACGGAACTATAGTACGACATAAAGCTCGACTAGTGGCGAAAGGTTTTGCTCAAAAATATGGTGTTGACTACACTGAAACGTATTCACCAGTAGTACGGTACACATCGCTAAGATTCCTCATCTCAATTGCCGCTAAAAATAAGAAGAACATCGATCAAATGGATGCAGTAACCGCTTTTCTCCAAGGTGACCTTGATGAAGAAATCTATACGGATCAGCCAGAATTCTTCCAGAATAGTACCAATAGAGTTTGCAAATTAAATAAGGCAATATATGGCCTTAAACAAAGCGGAAGACAATGGAATAAACGGCTCGATAAAATGTTAAGAACATTTGGGATGCAAAAATCCAAAATGGACCCATGCGTTTACTTTACTCAGGACCGACAGGTAATATTAGCAATTTATGTCGATGATATTCTGATTTTTTGGAAAAACGAAAACCTGCGAAATGAGCTGGAAGAAAAATTATGTAATCATTTTCGAATGGAAGATATGGGTCGAGCCAAAAATTGTGTCGGTTTAAATATCACATTTGAATCAGAAGGGATCTCAATAAATCAGTCCGAATACACTGAAAATATCTTGAAGAGATTCCAAATGTTCGATAGCAAACCTGTAGCGACACCAGTTCAAACGGGTCAAAAGCTATCAAGCCAAGATATTCACGATGGAGAAGACGTAAGCAGTATCCCATACCAGGAAGCCGTTGGAAGCTTGTTATACCTAGTACAAGGTACAAGACCAGACATTGCTTTTGCGGTAGGCAACGTAAGCCGGTTCAATACAAAATTTGGCATCACACATTGGGTAGCTGTGAAGCGGATCTTCCGGTATCTAAAAGGGACAACAAACTACAGATTGTTCTACAAGTATGGATCTTCAAAAGGACTTGAAGGATTTACAGATGCTGACTGGGCGTCCGACATCGACAAACGTCGTTCATGCACCGGCTACATCTACAACTTCGGGTCAGGTGCAATTTCTTGGGCCAGCAAGATGCAACACACCGTCGCCTTATCAAGCACCGAAGCAGAGTACATGGCATTATCAGCTGCTGTGCAAGAAGCTATGTGGTTGAGGCAGTTTGAACCTCATTTTAGTGGAAATAAAGAAGGTGTCGCGACTAAATGTGATTTGTGGTGCGATAACCAAGGTGCGATAGCAATTGCTAAAGAAGACCAGTTTCGGGCAAGGTCAAAGCATATTGATGTACGTCATCATTACGTGCGTGATCAGATCCAAAACAAAAGTGTGACGTTAGACTATGTCGCGACAAACAAAAATGTAGCGGATTTTTTAACTAAAGCAATTTCTAAAGAAATATTAGATTATGCAAATATGCAGATTAGTTTAATCAAGAAATAAATTATTTCTGAATTATATTTAAAATTTAATAAGTAGTTTAGTACTATTAAGATTATTTAATAAGTTAGGGTGTTGAAATAATGTATTGTTGGTTGCATATAGTATAACTATTCATGTATGTGTATTGTAACGCAAGACTACCTGCGGTGTTGCAGTCAGTCGTGCAGAGAGTCTCAACAGCGTAAGAACGTACTATAACTATTAAACTCTGGATTTATTAACTACCGTGTTTAACTACTCCATAATATCCCAATATTAAGTCCCCACGTTGGGCATCAACTATTTATTTAAAATAATTTTTAGCATTTATGGTTAAACTTAACATCCCCACGTTGACCGCCAATTACTGATTAAAAGCAGTTTTGAGCATTTATGTTTGAAATTACTATCTTAACGTTGGGCGCCAATGAGTATAGTTTTAATTTTACTACTAACAATAGTGATTTATTAAAAAAGCCCTCACGTCAATTATTTATTAAAAGCAGTTTTTAGCTTTTAATTATGTTCCCACGTTGAACGCCAACAAACAAACACGTTTACAAAATAACGAGTCCAACATTCATGAACTGAGTACCCAGCAGCCTCCCAAGTGTTAGTTTTCAAGCAAAAAGTGCCCTCCTACCCAAGTGTTTGTAATCAAGCAGTTAGATCACAAACACTTGGGTGGGTGAATGGGAACACGTTTTTAAACCACTGGTCCAATACTTTTAAACTAAGTGCCCACCCAAATGTTTGTAGTCAAGCAGTTGGATTACAAACACCTGGTCGGGAACACGTTTTTAAACCACCGGTCCAATACTCTTAAACTAAATGCTCACCCACCCAAGTGTTTGTTGTCAAGCAGTTAGATTACAAACACTTGGGCGGATGGGTGGGAACACGTTTTCAAACTACTGGTCTAATACTCTTAAACTAAGTGCCCACCCAAGTGTTTGTTGTCTAGCAGTTGGATCACAAACACTTGAGCAGGAACACGTTTTCAAACCACTGGTCTAATACTCTTGAATTAAGTGCCCACCAAAGTGTTTATAGTCAAGCAGCTGGATTACCAACAAACAACACGTGGCAATCAAGAGCTCGTATTCAGTCTACAGCAAAGAAGCGATTTCGTAAAGTTATCCGTCTAAAGAGTCAATCTTCACAAACATTGCTTCTAGAACACCTTCCAACTAGACGATGTCCTGATGTATGCTTTCCTCAGTCCATGCAGATCATATTCTAGCACCTGTAGTGTAGTTTCGATTTAGTTTTCTACAGATTTCACAAAAGAACAGACCTGCTTTTTTCATTCGCCCTAGAAAACTCGAAATTTCTTGGATTTTTTATTGGCAGCGTAACAAAATAGTTTTCTATCCAAATTTTAATTAGAAATTTAAAGACAAATTCAGAACATGATTTTTTGCATTTACGTTACTGATCAATAGAATTATTGATTGAATATATAAACAATACAATTGTGTCTATGCACTTTAGTAATTTACTCCTAAACTGTAAAAAATATTGAAAATAATCATTTAAATAAAAGATAGAAAAACAACTAATCTACATTTGATGTTTCCTGTAAAGCTTAAGATAACAAAGTTAACTGGAAAAGTACACAACATTACATCAAATTATTTGATTCACAATTTTATTAAATTCATATTCACTGTCAATGTTGTTAACTAGAATTTATTAAATTCAGTTTGTGGATTAAATATTGTGCAAACAACATAACTTTTAGGTTAAATTATAGCTAAAGTAGGTAGTTTTGCATCTTCACACAACATTGGTTTTATAAATAGACTTATATTATATGGAAATAATCACTATGCAAACTAAATCGTAAGTTAAAATTGAATTTTGGTTATTATTTTATGTAATATAAAGTGTGATACATCTATTCAAAGCAGTTTTGGCTCAAATTCTAATAAGATTTTCATTTAAGACAGTTAATTTTGAGTTATATTCAATTTACTCATTTGGACATCAAAAAACTTACAAAGTTAGGCATTATATTAAGAAAATCTGATAAGACTACTTAATATTATTGATAATAACATGATAATCTTTATTCATTGGTTTGCATGTATTAAGCATGCAATGATTTGAATTGTAGCGAATACCCAATTCTCATATTGACTTAATCAAACACAATTAGACTAAGTGATGACATACAAAACATTCTATTTGATTTATAGACTATAATTATAAAGTTTAACCGGCCCAAAACTGCGTTATTAAAATGTAATTTCAATTAAAACTCATATTTTGAGATTATAACTATAAAATTTACAATTTTTTGAAAATCTCTAGCCCCAACGTTTTAATGCATCCTAACATAATTTTAGTCGTCCAAAACTACCCTAAAATGCATTACATTATCCCAAGCAAACTTACATTACTTAAAATATGAGTTTGAAAATTGGCTACTTTCTCCCATAAGAAATACATAGAGATGAAAATTATAAAATTATCAAGTTATCCTTAATTTTTAAGCAATTTTGATGATGGCAAACTTATTATTGGATTTTATATTACCCATCTGGCAATTTTCAACCCTTAATTCGTATCCATAATGCCGTTGTGAATATAAGCAGAAATTTTTAAACATTTTTGCCCAATTTTGAGTTTGCGTAATTTTTACACATGAATCCCGCTTATATCGGATCTTGAAAATATGAAATTCAAAAAATTCAGTCTTTTTTGCTATTGAGAAATAAATATAATTGTTTAAATCGATTTCTAAAGAGGTAAAAATAATTTAATTAATTTTCCCAACTCCCGAGTATGCGCAGATCGTACAAAAAGGTCGGCCATATTGCAAAACTTTCAGTAATTCGCGATGCCTTCTGATACGCGCATGTATGTCTTACGATCCGTGTTTTTAGTGCCTGATGGAGGCCCGGGAGTGTTCAGTGCGAAGTCATTAATGAATCCGTATCGTAGCCGCGAGTTTTTTGTCGGAAAATTAAAATAAAGTGAAATATTTGTGTTTAAAAAAAGATTTAAAATCGGCATCAAAGTGAAGTTGGAGTCGGTTCGGATAAGAAGAGATTTCAAGTTGGCTTAGTAAAATTTTGATTCTAGAGGTTGGTACTAATGAGTGTCAATGGCTTGAATTTGGAATTTTTGTAAACATATTTTGATATTAATTCGTGATTAAAAAATGTTTGTTTTGTTTATATATAAAATCATTTTCTTTAAATATTCTACAGCTTTTCATAATGTATGTTGCGTAATAGATCATCTAAAACTTCAGAGATCTGATGTAAGCCATGTGTGTCTTGTAACATGCTATGTGGACCAAACTTCTGTTGTAGAAGATGTATTTTATTATCTTAAAAATATGCAATGACTAGCTTTCTAAATTAATTTTACTAAACCACCTAAACTTTCATCTTACATTTAAAAAATAATTTAAAACTATGTGAAACCGTGTGGAAATGGTGTCAGAGATTCGGCCAGAACTTCCCAGCAGCTTTAGCAAATCACAAGAATACAGGTAGGCCAACATAGTTCAAGACGCCAAGACAGAAAGAGTAAGTGTTTAAATTAATTACGTGTTAAGTCAGTTTAGGGTTTGATCAACAGGAATATTGTAGTTTTAAACCGATTATAATATTCATTTAAAGCTTTAGATAAAAATATTGATTAAAGTGCTTAATTTAAATTATTATAACAATTCATTAGTGCTTCACTATATTTTTAAATATTTAAATTTTTCAGACATAAATTAGTTTTTTGCTGATAATTTTTGTTGATGAATTTATGTTTGTATTGGGCCATTTTCTGAACACAGTATTTTGCTTCCAAGACGGATGGATCTCTGGGCTAAGTTTTTGCTAGGAGTGAAGACGTTGTTAATTGGTTAAGCGTCTATATGCTTGACAGTCTGTGGTTGGCAGGTTTGATTGGACGTGACGTAATTGTACACTTGGCCGTCAAACCACCTTGCCGATATCTTTGATATCATAAGCAATAATAAACATTAAATTTAATAATAATTAATATTGGTAAAAAATTCAAACTTGCTACCTCGCTGTTGCAGTATTTGACTGTATCAGTTGGGCCAAGTTATCAAACTTAATATTTAATTTCTGATGTATAAAGTCATTTGAATTCAAACTTTTGTGCACATTTACAATATTTTTCTGTTCAGTTTTATATTAATTGTTAAAGCGTCGCGATTAGGAATTTGTTTTTCAGCCAACATTGTTTCAAATCGTTAGGTGTCTTGTTAGGTAGGGTTTTCAGATAAGGATTTGGAAGAAGCAGAATTTAAATATAAAATAAGTAATTTAATTCAATAATAATAAAATTAATTCAAGAAATTAAATCATAACTAACCTTTTTAATTTCAGCGACTATTGTAATTAACATATTTGTTTTAGAACCAGAAAATTGCAAATGAATGAAACATTTTTTTAATTGTTTTTGCTAAATTATTTATTTATGGTAACCATAGAAACAATAATTGAATTTATTTTAATTGACTTCAGCCTACTAATTGAACAATAGTAACAAAATGCTTTAATTTAATTAAATATTTATCAGTTTCATCCTCATCATAATTGAAGTAAGCTGCGTTAATTTAATATAATTCAATTTATCTCGATAATCTATCTTCATTTTTAGTATTTAAGAAACCAAAATATCTATAAAAAGAAAAAGATGAGTTAGCATATAAGAAAAAAAAAAAAGATTGATGATGGGAGCACATCCCCCGGTTAGTATACTTACTAGTTGTATCTTTTGTGAACTGATTAAGCAGTTTCACTTTTTTCATGTCGCCTACTGGATCGAGTCCTCATCATCAATTGGATCACAGCAATTCATTGAATCGAATCACATTATATATTAAGTAGGTTCCAATTCATAATTTTCACATTACTTAAATACTTAAAAACATTACTTTCATAACCTACAAGTACAACACAATCATAGCTTACTATCCTTACTATAGTCAACTTATTACTTATAGATTAGATTGCTTTGATTTTCTGAATTAATTAATTCAATTATTAATGAAGTAAAGTAATAACTATTTACTTACACAATTCCTGCCTTCAGTGACATTTTTTTCTATCTTCAAAGTACAATTGACTATATTCAAATACAATTGCAAATTGATTTGCAATTGTTTTATTATTTATCTGCATCGCCTCACACCATAGATAATACCCACAGATCACCTTAATAATAATACCTCACACCATAGATACCTCACACTGATTCAACGGTTATGTTATGTGTAAGTAAAGTTGCTGCTTGCTGTGATGAAGGACAACAACAATGACACCACCTATTGTCCTCTCTATACATAATTGAGAGTTCTGTAAACTAGTTTTCTTCTATAAATTGATTCTATATGTTAATTATATATAATAAGCAAAACAATATAATTAGATACTTGAAAATATTTTTTTCGAGTTTAATGCGAACCGGCTCAATAAATCTCGAGGTGCTCAGTATTATTAAATCACTGTTTGAGTTTTAAATTATATAACTATTTAATCACATGTGCAATATAAGTAGCATATCAATAAACTTGCGTAAAATCAAAGATGTTGAGTTTTTTTTTTTTTTTTTTTTTTTTTTTAATTGCCTATACGTACATAAGCTCACGTGGCCACACTAAAATTCGCAAACGTGGAGCAATGTTGGTAATTTTTTGGTTACTGGGGTAATTCGGACCCCTGATTACGATTCCGGAATCGCCGTTTCGATATTCTCAACCGTTCACCTTCTAATTCATAGCGGTCTTTTGGTGTGTTTTTATTACGAAAACGTGTGAAACAAATATAGTTTTAAGAGGCCGAGGAGGACGCAATTGCTTCTGTGGCAAGCCAACAGACCCCGGCAGATGCTGATGCAAACCGGAAGTCCGTAGGTCAAAGGATTTTCCTTCGGCGATCGATTGTATCGCTTATTACGTACATAAGCTCGTGTTTTTTCAGAGTAAAATCCACAAATGTGGATGAAAGTTTGTAATTTTTTGCTTTTTGGGGTAATTTGGAGCCCTGATTACGATTTTGATATCGCCGTTTCGATACTCCCAACATTTCTCCCTCTTATCTAAATATGGCTATTTTCGGTCAATTTGAAAGTTCTAAAAGCGTGAAACTAACATACTTCTAGTCGGCGGATGGAGCCGCAGATTTTTTTATGGTAAGCCACTGACCCCAGTAGGTTGTCGGAGAAAGCGGAAGTCCGTGCTTTAAGGGGTTCTCCTTCGGCGATTGAAAGAGTTAAAACATACCAAAGAGGGGGGTCTTTCTTCTTTTTGGACTAGGATTTTTTCAATTTTTGGAAAAAAAGGTCGGTTTTTTTACATTTCCTGACGTAAAATGAACCCCTGATTACGATTTTGGGGGTCCGACACCGATATTCCTAGCACCCTGGCGGCAATTTTAAAATAACCGCCAAAAACACGTTTTTTTTGCGTTTCGAAGGGCAAAAAAGGCACTAAACGGTGAAGGGCAGGAACGCAATTGCTTCTGAGGGTAGTCAACAGACTCATCTAAATGCCTGCCAAACCGGAAGTCCGTAGGTCAAAGGGTTTTCCTTCGGCGATCGACGAAAGTTTTGGTTTTATCGCGAATACGTACGTAAGCTCACGTCGCCACACTAAAATTCGCAAACGTGGAGCAATGTTGGTAATTTTTTGGTTACTGGGGTAATTCGGACCCCTGATTACGATTCCGGAATCGCCGTTTCGATATTCTCAACCGTTCACCTTCTAATTCATAGCGGTCTTTTGGTGTGTTTTTATTACGAAAACGTGTGAAACAAATATAGTTTTAAGAGGCCGAGGAGGACGCAATTGCTTCTGTGGCAAGCCAACAGACCCCGGCAGATGCTGATGCAAACCGGAAGTCCGTAGGTCAAAGGATTTTCCTTCGGCGATCGATTGTATCGCTTATTACGTACATAAGCTCGTGTTTTTTCAGAGTAAAATCCACAAATGTGGATGAAAGTTTGTAATTTTTTGCTTTTTGGGGTAATTTGGAGCCCTGATTACGATTTTGATATCGCCGTTTCGATACTCCCAACATTTCTCCCTCTTATCTAAATATGGCTATTTTCGGTCAATTTGAAAGTTCTAAAAGCGTGAAACTAACATACTTCTAGTCGGCGGATGGAGCCGCAGATTTTTTTATGGTAAGCCACTGACCCCAGTAGGTTGTCGGAGAAAGCGGAAGTCCGTGCTTTAAGGGGTTCTCCTTCGGCGATTGAAAGAGTTAAAACATACCAAAGAGGGGGGTCTTTCTTCTTTTTGGACTAGGATTTTTTCAATTTTTGGAAAAAAAGGTCGGTTTTTTTACATTTCCTGACGTAAAATGAACCCCTGATTACGATTTTGGGGGTCCGACACCGATATTCCTAGCACCCTGGCGGCAATTTTAAAATAACCGCCAAAAACACGTTTTTTTTGCGTTTCGAAGGGCAAAAAAGGCACTAAACGGTGAAGGGCAGGAACGCAATTGCTTCTGAGGGTAGTCAACAGACTCATCTAAATGCCTGCCAAACCGGAAGTCCGTAGGTCAAAGGGTTTTCCTTCGGCGATCGACGAAAGTTTTGGTTTTATCGCGAATACGTACGTAAGCTCACGTCGCCACACTAAAATTCGCAAACGTGGAGCAATGTTGGTAATTTTTTGGTTACTGGGGTAATTCGGACCCCTGATTACGATTCCGGAATCGCCGTTTCGATATTCTCAACCGTTCACCTTCTAATTCATAGCGGTCTTTTGGTGTGTTTTTATTACGAAAACGTGTGAAACAAATATAGTTTTAAGAGGCCGAGGAGGACGCAATTGCTTCTGTGGCAAGCCAACAGACCCCGGCAGATGCTGATGCAAACCGGAAGTCCGTAGGTCAAAGGATTTTCCTTCGGCGATCGATTGTATCGCTTATTACGTACATAAGCTCGTGTTTTTTCAGAGTAAAATCCACAAATGTGGATGAAAGTTTGTAATTTTTTGCTTTTTGGGGTAATTTGGAGCCCTGATTACGATTTTGATATCGCCGTTTCGATACTCCCAACATTTCTCCCTCTTATCTAAATATGGCTATTTTCGGTCAATTTGAAAGTTCTAAAAGCGTGAAACTAACATACTTCTAGTCGGCGGATGGAGCCGCAGATTTTTTTATGGTAAGCCACTGACCCCAGTAGGTTGTCGGAGAAAGCGGAAGTCCGTGCTTTAAGGGGTTCTCCTTCGGCGATTGAAAGAGTTAAAACATACCAAAGAGGGGGGTCTTTCTTCTTTTTGGACTAGGATTTTTTCAATTTTTGGAAAAAAAGGTCGGTTTTTTTACATTTCCTGACGTAAAATGAACCCCTGATTACGATTTTGGGGGTCCGACACCGATATTCCTAGCACCCTGGCGGCAATTTTAAAATAACCGCCAAAAACACGTTTTTTTTGCGTTTCGAAGGGCAAAAAAGGCACTAAACGGTGAAGGGCAGGAACGCAATTGCTTCTGAGGGTAGTCAACAGACTCATCTAAATGCCTGCCAAACCGGAAGTCCGTAGGTCAAAGGGTTTTCCTTCGGCGATCGACGAAAGTTTTGGTTTTATCGCGAATACGTACGTAAGCTCACGTCGCCACACTAAAATTCGCAAACGTGGAGCAATGTTGGTAATTTTTTGGTTACTGGGGTAATTCGGACCCCTGATTACGATTCCGGAATCGCCGTTTCGATATTCTCAACCGTTCACCTTCTAATTCATAGCGGTCTTTTGGTGTGTTTTTATTACGAAAACGTGTGAAACAAATATAGTTTTAAGAGGCCGAGGAGGACGCAATTGCTTCTGTGGCAAGCCAACAGACCCCGGCAGATGCTGATGCAAACCGGAAGTCCGTAGGTCAAAGGATTTTCCTTCGGCGATCGATTGTATCGCTTATTACGTACATAAGCTCGTGTTTTTTCAGAGTAAAATCCACAAATGTGGATGAAAGTTTGTAATTTTTTGCTTTTTGGGGTAATTTGGAGCCCTGATTACGATTTTGATATCGCCGTTTCGATACTCCCAACATTTCTCCCTCTTATCTAAATATGGCTATTTTCGGTCAATTTGAAAGTTCTAAAAGCGTGAAACTAACATACTTCTAGTCGGCGGATGGAGCCGCAGATTTTTTTATGGTAAGCCACTGACCCCAGTAGGTTGTCGGAGAAAGCGGAAGTCCGTGCTTTAAGGGGTTCTCCTTCGGCGATTGAAAGAGTTAAAACATACCAAAGAGGGGGGTCTTTCTTCTTTTTGGACTAGGATTTTTTCAATTTTTGGAAAAAAAGGTCGGTTTTTTTACATTTCCTGACGTAAAATGAACCCCTGATTACGATTTTGGGGGTCCGACACCGATATTCCTAGCACCCTGGCGGCAATTTTAAAATAACCGCCAAAAACACGTTTTTTTTGCGTTTCGAAGGGCAAAAAAGGCACTAAACGGTGAAGGGCAGGAACGCAATTGCTTCTGAGGGTAGTCAACAGACTCATCTAAATGCCTGCCAAACCGGAAGTCCGTAGGTCAAAGGGTTTTCCTTCGGCGATCGACGAAAGTTTTGGTTTTATCGCGAATACGTACGTAAGCTCACGTCGCCACACTAAAATTCGCAAACGTGGAGCAATGTTGGTAATTTTTTGGTTACTGGGGTAATTCGGACCCCTGATTACGATTCCGGAATCGCCGTTTCGATATTCTCAACCGTTCACCTTCTAATTCATAGCGGTCTTTTGGTGTGTTTTTATTACGAAAACGTGTGAAACAAATATAGTTTTAAGAGGCCGAGGAGGACGCAATTGCTCCTGTGGCAAGCCAACAGACCCCGGCAGATGCTGATGCAAACCGGAAGTCCGTAGGTCAAAGGATTTTCCTTCGGCGATCGATTGTATCGCTTATTACGTACATAAGCTCGTGTTTCTTCAGAGTAAAATCCACAAATGTGGATGAAAGTTTGTAATTTTTTGCTTTTTGGGGTAATTTGGAGCCCTGATTACGATTTTGATATCGCCGTTTCGATACTCCCAACATTTCTCCCTCTTATCTAAATATGGCTATTTTCGGTCAATTTGAAAGTTCTAAAAGCGTGAAACTAACATACTTCTAGTCGGCGGATGGAGCCGCAGATTTTTTTATGGTAAGCCACTGACCCCAGTAGGTTGTCGGAGAAAGCGGAAGTCCGTGCTTTAAGGGGTTCTCCTTCGGCGATTGAAAGAGTTAAAACATACCAAAGAGGGGGGTCTTTCTTCTTTTTGGACTAGGATTTTTTCAATTTTTGGAAAAAAAGGTCGGTTTTTTTACATTTCCTGACGTAAAATGAACCCCTGATTACGATTTTGGGGGTCCGACACCGATATTCCTAGCACCCTGGCGGCAATTTTAAAATAACCGCCAAAAACACGTTTTTTTTGCGTTTCGAAGGGCAAAAAAGGCACTAAACGGTGAAGGGCAGGAACGCAATTGCTTCTGAGGGTAGTCAACAGACTCATCTAAATGCCTGCCAAACCGGAAGTCCGTAGGTCAAAGGGTTTTCCTTCGGCGATCGACGAAAGTTTTGGTTTTATCGCGAATACGTACGTAAGCTCACGTCGCCACACTAAAATTCGCAAACGTGGAGCAATGTTGGTAATTTTTTGGTTACTGGGGTAATTCGGACCCCTGATTACGATTCCGGAATCGCCGTTTCGATATTCTCAACCGTTCACCTTCTAATTCATAGCGGTCTTTTGGTGTGTTTTTATTACGAAAACGTGTGAAACAAATATAGTTTTAAGAGGCCGAGGAGGACGCAATTGCTTCTGTGGCAAGCCAACAGACCCCGGCAGATGCTGATGCAAACCGGAAGTCCGTAGGTCAAAGGATTTTCCTTCGGCGATCGATTGTATCGCTTATTACGTACATAAGCTCGTGTTTTTTCAGAGTAAAATCCACAAATGTGGATGAAAGTTTGTAATTTTTTGCTTTTTGGGGTAATTTGGAGCCCTGATTACGATTTTGATATCGCCGTTTCGATACTCCCAACATTTCTCCCTCTTATCTAAATATGGCTATTTTCGGTCAATTTGAAAGTTCTAAAAGCGTGAAACTAACATACTTCTAGTCGGCGGATGGAGCCGCAGATTTTTTTATGGTAAGCCACTGACCCCAGTAGGTTGTCGGAGAAAGCGGAAGTCCGTGCTTTAAGGGGTTCTCCTTCGGCGATTGAAAGAGTTAAAACATACCAAAGAGGGGGGTCTTTCTTCTTTTTGGACTAGGATTTTTTCAATTTTTGGAAAAAAAGGTCGGTTTTTTTACATTTCCTGACGTAAAATGAACCCCTGATTACGATTTTGGGGGTCCGACACCGATATTCCTAGCACCCTGGCGGCAATTTTAAAATAACCGCCAAAAACACGTTTTTTTTGCGTTTCGAAGGGCAAAAAAGGCACTAAACGGTGAAGGGCAGGAACGCAATTGCTTCTGAGGGTAGTCAACAGACTCATCTAAATGCCTGCCAAACCGGAAGTCCGTAGGTCAAAGGGTTTTCCTTCGGCGATCGACGAAAGTTTTGGTTTTATCGCGAATACGTACGTAAGCTCACGTCGCCACACTAAAATTCGCAAACGTGGAGCAATGTTGGTAATTTTTTGGTTACTGGGGTAATTCGGACCCCTGATTACGATTCCGGAATCGCCGTTTCGATATTCTCAACCGTTCACCTTCTAATTCATAGCGGTCTTTTGGTGTGTTTTTATTACGAAAACGTGTGAAACAAATATAGTTTTAAGAGGCCGAGGAGGACGCAATTGCTTCTGTGGCAAGCCAACAGACCCCGGCAGATGCTGATGCAAACCGGAAGTCCGTAGGTCAAAGGATTTTCCTTCGGCGATCGATTGTATCGCTTATTACGTACATAAGCTCGTGTTTTTTCAGAGTAAAATCCACAAATGTGGATGAAAGTTTGTAATTTTTTGCTTTTTGGGGTAATTTGGAGCCCTGATTACGATTTTGATATCGCCGTTTCGATACTCCCAACATTTCTCCCTCTTATCTAAATATGGCTATTTTCGGTCAATTTGAAAGTTCTAAAAGCGTGAAACTAACATACTTCTAGTCGGCGGATGGAGCCGCAGATTTTTTTATGGTAAGCCACTGACCCCAGTAGGTTGTCGGAGAAAGCGGAAGTCCGTGCTTTAAGGGGTTCTCCTTCG
The DNA here is from genome assembly GCA_963932245.1 of Tachinus rufipes. Lineage (NCBI taxonomy): Eukaryota > Metazoa > Arthropoda > Insecta > Coleoptera > Staphylinidae > Tachinus > Tachinus rufipes. The sequence continues at coordinate 90,501,804 of OZ010748.1, read as the reverse complement.
GCGATTGAAAGAGTTAAAACATACCAAAGAGGGGGGTCTTTCTTCTTTTTGGACTAGGATTTTTTCAATTTTTGGAAAAAAAGGTCGGTTTTTTTACATTTCCTGACGTAAAATGAACCCCTGATTACGATTTTGGGGGTCCGACACCGATATTCCTAGCACCCTGGCGGCAATTTTAAAATAACCGCCAAAAACACGTTTTTTTTGCGTTTCGAAGGGCAAAAAAGGCACTAAACGGTGAAGGGCAGGAACGCAATTGCTTCTGAGGGTAGTCAACAGACTCATCTAAATGCCTGCCAAACCGGAAGTCCGTAGGTCAAAGGGTTTTCCTTCGGCGATCGACGAAAGTTTTGGTTTTATCGCGAATACGTACGTAAGCTCACGTCGCCACACTAAAATTCGCAAACGTGGAGCAATGTTGGTAATTTTTTGGTTACTGGGGTAATTCGGACCCCTGATTACGATTCCGGAATCGCCGTTTCGATATTCTCAACCGTTCACCTTCTAATTCATAGCGGTCTTTTGGTGTGTTTTTATTACGAAAACGTGTGAAACAAATATAGTTTTAAGAGGCCGAGGAGGACGCAATTGCTCCTGTGGCAAGCCAACAGACCCCGGCAGATGCTGATGCAAACCGGAAGTCCGTAGGTCAAAGGATTTTCCTTCGGCGATCGATTGTATCGCTTATTACGTACATAAGCTCGTGTTTCTTCAGAGTAAAATCCACAAATGTGGATGAAAGTTTGTAATTTTTTGCTTTTTGGGGTAATTTGGAGCCCTGATTACGATTTTGATATCGCCGTTTCGATACTCCCAACATTTCTCCCTCTTATCTAAATATGGCTATTTTCGGTCAATTTGAAAGTTCTAAAAGCGTGAAACTAACATACTTCTAGTCGGCGGATGGAGCCGCAGATTTTTTTATGGTAAGCCACTGACCCCAGTAGGTTGTCGGAGAAAGCGGAAGTCCGTGCTTTAAGGGGTTCTCCTTCGGCGATTGAAAGAGTTAAAACATACCAAAGAGGGGGGTCTTTCTTCTTTTTGGACTAGGATTTTTTCAATTTTTGGAAAAAAAGGTCGGTTTTTTTACATTTCCTGACGTAAAATGAACCCCTGATTACGATTTTGGGGGTCCGACACCGATATTCCTAGCACCCTGGCGGCAATTTTAAAATAACCGCCAAAAACACGTTTTTTTTGCGTTTCGAAGGGCAAAAAAGGCACTAAACGGTGAAGGGCAGGAACGCAATTGCTTCTGAGGGTAGTCAACAGACTCATCTAAATGCCTGCCAAACCGGAAGTCCGTAGGTCAAAGGGTTTTCCTTCGGCGATCGACGAAAGTTTTGGTTTTATCGCGAATACGTACGTAAGCTCACGTCGCCACACTAAAATTCGCAAACGTGGAGCAATGTTGGTAATTTTTTGGTTACTGGGGTAATTCGGACCCCTGATTACGATTCCGGAATCGCCGTTTCGATATTCTCAACCGTTCACCTTCTAATTCATAGCGGTCTTTTGGTGTGTTTTTATTACGAAAACGTGTGAAACAAATATAGTTTTAAGAGGCCGAGGAGGACGCAATTGCTTCTGTGGCAAGCCAACAGACCCCGGCAGATGCTGATGCAAACCGGAAGTCCGTAGGTCAAAGGATTTTCCTTCGGCGATCGATTGTATCGCTTATTACGTACATAAGCTCGTGTTTTTTCAGAGTAAAATCCACAAATGTGGATGAAAGTTTGTAATTTTTTGCTTTTTGGGGTAATTTGGAGCCCTGATTACGATTTTGATATCGCCGTTTCGATACTCCCAACATTTCTCCCTCTTATCTAAATATGGCTATTTTCGGTCAATTTGAAAGTTCTAAAAGCGTGAAACTAACATACTTCTAGTCGGCGGATGGAGCCGCAGATTTTTTTATGGTAAGCCACTGACCCCAGTAGGTTGTCGGAGAAAGCGGAAGTCCGTGCTTTAAGGGGTTCTCCTTCGGCGATTGAAAGAGTTAAAACATACCAAAGAGGGGGGTCTTTCTTCTTTTTGGACTAGGATTTTTTCAATTTTTGGAAAAAAAGGTCGGTTTTTTTACATTTCCTGACGTAAAATGAACCCCTGATTACGATTTTGGGGGTCCGACACCGATATTCCTAGCACCCTGGCGGCAATTTTAAAATAACCGCCAAAAACACGTTTTTTTTGCGTTTCGAAGGGCAAAAAAGGCACTAAACGGTGAAGGGCAGGAACGCAATTGCTTCTGAGGGTAGTCAACAGACTCATCTAAATGCCTGCCAAACCGGAAGTCCGTAGGTCAAAGGGTTTTCCTTCGGCGATCGACGAAAGTTTTGGTTTTATCGCGAATACGTACGTAAGCTCACGTCGCCACACTAAAATTCGCAAACGTGGAGCAATGTTGGTAATTTTTTGGTTACTGGGGTAATTCGGACCCCTGATTACGATTCCGGAATCGCCGTTTCGATATTCTCAACCGTTCACCTTCTAATTCATAGCGGTCTTTTGGTGTGTTTTTATTACGAAAACGTGTGAAACAAATATAGTTTTAAGAGGCCGAGGAGGACGCAATTGCTCCTGTGGCAAGCCAACAGACCCCGGCAGATGCTGATGCAAACCGGAAGTCCGTAGGTCAAAGGATTTTCCTTCGGCGATCGATTGTATCGCTTATTACGTACATAAGCTCGTGTTTCTTCAGAGTAAAATCCACAAATGTGGATGAAAGTTTGTAATTTTTTGCTTTTTGGGGTAATTTGGAGCCCTGATTACGATTTTGATATCGCCGTTTCGATACTCCCAACATTTCTCCCTCTTATCTAAATATGGCTATTTTCGGTCAATTTGAAAGTTCTAAAAGCGTGAAACTAACATACTTCTAGTCGGCGGATGGAGCCGCAGATTTTTTTATGGTAAGCCACTGACCCCAGTAGGTTGTCGGAGAAAGCGGAAGTCCGTGCTTTAAGGGGTTCTCCTTCGGCGATTGAAAGAGTTAAAACATACCAAAGAGGGGGGTCTTTCTTCTTTTTGGACTAGGATTTTTTCAATTTTTGGAAAAAAAGGTCGGTTTTTTTACATTTCCTGACGTAAAATGAACCCCTGATTACGATTTTGGGGGTCCGACACCGATATTCCTAGCACCCTGGCGGCAATTTTAAAATAACCGCCAAAAACACGTTTTTTTTGCGTTTCGAAGGGCAAAAAAGGCACTAAACGGTGAAGGGCAGGAACGCAATTGCTTCTGAGGGTAGTCAACAGACTCATCTAAATGCCTGCCAAACCGGAAGTCCGTAGGTCAAAGGGTTTTCCTTCGGCGATCGACGAAAGTTTTGGTTTTATCGCGAATACGTACGTAAGCTCACGTCGCCACACTAAAATTCGCAAACGTGGAGCAATGTTGGTAATTTTTTGGTTACTGGGGTAATTCGGACCCCTGATTACGATTCCGGAATCGCCGTTTCGATATTCTCAACCGTTCACCTTCTAATTCATAGCGGTCTTTTGGTGTGTTTTTATTACGAAAACGTGTGAAACAAATATAGTTTTAAGAGGCCGAGGAGGACGCAATTGCTTCTGTGGCAAGCCAACAGACCCCGGCAGATGCTGATGCAAACCGGAAGTCCGTAGGTCAAAGGATTTTCCTTCGGCGATCGATTGTATCGCTTATTACGTACATAAGCTCGTGTTTTTTCAGAGTAAAATCCACAAATGTGGATGAAAGTTTGTAATTTTTTGCTTTTTGGGGTAATTTGGAGCCCTGATTACGATTTTGATATCGCCGTTTCGATACTCCCAACATTTCTCCCTCTTATCTAAATATGGCTATTTTCGGTCAATTTGAAAGTTCTAAAAGCGTGAAACTAACATACTTCTAGTCGGCGGATGGAGCCGCAGATTTTTTTATGGTAAGCCACTGACCCCAGTAGGTTGTCGGAGAAAGCGGAAGTCCGTGCTTTAAGGGGTTCTCCTTCGGCGATTGAAAGAGTTAAAACATACCAAAGAGGGGGGTCTTTCTTCTTTTTGGACTAGGATTTTTTCAATTTTTGGAAAAAAAGGTCGGTTTTTTTACATTTCCTGACGTAAAATGAACCCCTGATTACGATTTTGGGGGTCCGACACCGATATTCCTAGCACCCTGGCGGCAATTTTAAAATAACCGCCAAAAACACGTTTTTTTTGCGTTTCGAAGGGCAAAAAAGGCACTAAACGGTGAAGGGCAGGAACGCAATTGCTTCTGAGGGTAGTCAACAGACTCATCTAAATGCCTGCCAAACCGGAAGTCCGTAGGTCAAAGGGTTTTCCTTCGGCGATCGACGAAAGTTTTGGTTTTATCGCGAATACGTACGTAAGCTCACGTCGCCACACTAAAATTCGCAAACGTGGAGCAATGTTGGTAATTTTTTGGTTACTGGGGTAATTCGGACCCCTGATTACGATTCCGGAATCGCCGTTTCGATATTCTCAACCGTTCACCTTCTAATTCATAGCGGTCTTTTGGTGTGTTTTTATTACGAAAACGTGTGAAACAAATATAGTTTTAAGAGGCCGAGGAGGACGCAATTGCTTCTGTGGCAAGCCAACAGACCCCGGCAGATGCTGATGCAAACCGGAAGTCCGTAGGTCAAAGGATTTTCCTTCGGCGATCGATTGTATCGCTTATTACGTACATAAGCTCGTGTTTTTTCAGAGTAAAATCCACAAATGTGGATGAAAGTTTGTAATTTTTTGCTTTTTGGGGTAATTTGGAGCCCTGATTACGATTTTGATATCGCCGTTTCGATACTCCCAACATTTCTCCCTCTTATCTAAATATGGCTATTTTCGGTCAATTTGAAAGTTCTAAAAGCGTGAAACTAACATACTTCTAGTCGGCGGATGGAGCCGCAGATTTTTTTATGGTAAGCCACTGACCCCAGTAGGTTGTCGGAGAAAGCGGAAGTCCGTGCTTTAAGGGGTTCTCCTTCGGCGATTGAAAGAGTTAAAACATACCAAAGAGGGGGGTCTTTCTTCTTTTTGGACTAGGATTTTTTCAATTTTTGGAAAAAAAGGTCGGTTTTTTTACATTTCCTGACGTAAAATGAACCCCTGATTACGATTTTGGGGGTCCGACACCGATATTCCTAGCACCCTGGCGGCAATTTTAAAATAACCGCCAAAAACACGTTTTTTTTGCGTTTCGAAGGGCAAAAAAGGCACTAAACGGTGAAGGGCAGGAACGCAATTGCTTCTGAGGGTAGTCAACAGACTCATCTAAATGCCTGCCAAACCGGAAGTCCGTAGGTCAAAGGGTTTTCCTTCGGCGATCGACGAAAGTTTTGGTTTTATCGCGAATACGTACGTAAGCTCACGTCGCCACACTAAAATTCGCAAACGTGGAGCAATGTTGGTAATTTTTTGGTTACTGGGGTAATTCGGACCCCTGATTACGATTCCGGAATCGCCGTTTCGATATTCTCAACCGTTCACCTTCTAATTCATAGCGGTCTTTTGGTGTGTTTTTATTACGAAAACGTGTGAAACAAATATAGTTTTAAGAGGCCGAGGAGGACGCAATTGCTCCTGTGGCAAGCCAACAGACCCCGGCAGATGCTGATGCAAACCGGAAGTCCGTAGGTCAAAGGATTTTCCTTCGGCGATCGATTGTATCGCTTATTACGTACATAAGCTCGTGTTTCTTCAGAGTAAAATCCACAAATGTGGATGAAAGTTTGTAATTTTTTGCTTTTTGGGGTAATTTGGAGCCCTGATTACGATTTTGATATCGCCGTTTCGATACTCCCAACATTTCTCCCTCTTATCTAAATATGGCTATTTTCGGTCAATTTGAAAGTTCTAAAAGCGTGAAACTAACATACTTCTAGTCGGCGGATGGAGCCGCAGATTTTTTTATGGTAAGCCACTGACCCCAGTAGGTTGTCGGAGAAAGCGGAAGTCCGTGCTTTAAGGGGTTCTCCTTCGGCGATTGAAAGAGTTAAAACATACCAAAGAGGGGGGTCTTTCTTCTTTTTGGACTAGGATTTTTTCAATTTTTGGAAAAAAAGGTCGGTTTTTTTACATTTCCTGACGTAAAATGAACCCCTGATTACGATTTTGGGGGTCCGACACCGATATTCCTAGCACCCTGGCGGCAATTTTAAAATAACCGCCAAAAACACGTTTTTTTTGCGTTTCGAAGGGCAAAAAAGGCACTAAACGGTGAAGGGCAGGAACGCAATTGCTTCTGAGGGTAGTCAACAGACTCATCTAAATGCCTGCCAAACCGGAAGTCCGTAGGTCAAAGGGTTTTCCTTCGGCGATCGACGAAAGTTTTGGTTTTATCGCGAATACGTACGTAAGCTCACGTCGCCACACTAAAATTCGCAAACGTGGAGCAATGTTGGTAATTTTTTGGTTACTGGGGTAATTCGGACCCCTGATTACGATTCCGGAATCGCCGTTTCGATATTCTCAACCGTTCACCTTCTAATTCATAGCGGTCTTTTGGTGTGTTTTTATTACGAAAACGTGTGAAACAAATATAGTTTTAAGAGGCCGAGGAGGACGCAATTGCTCCTGTGGCAAGCCAACAGACCCCGGCAGATGCTGATGCAAACCGGAAGTCCGTAGGTCAAAGGATTTTCCTTCGGCGATCGATTGTATCGCTTATTACGTACATAAGCTCGTGTTTCTTCAGAGTAAAATCCACAAATGTGGATGAAAGTTTGTTATTTTTTGCTTTTTGGGGTAATTTGGAGCCCTGATTACGATTTTGATATCGCCGTTTCGATACTCCCAACATTTCTCCCTCTTATCTAAATATGGCTATTTTCGGTCAATTTGAAAGTTCTAAAAGCGTGAAACTAACATACTTCCAGTCGGCGGATGGAGCCGCAGATTTTTTTATGGTAAGCCACTGACCCCAGTAGGTTGTCGGAGAAAGCAGAAGTCCGTGCTTTAAGGGGTTCTCCTTCGGCGATTGAAAGAGTTAAAACATACCAAAGAGGGGGGTCTTTCTTCTTTTTGGACTAGGATTTTTTCAATTTTTGGAAAAAAAGGTCGGTTTTTTTACATTTCCTGACGTAAAATGAACCCCTGATTACGATTTTGGGGGTCCGACACCGATATTCCTAGCACCCTGGCGGCAATTTTAAAATAACCGCCAAAAACACGTTTTTTTTGCGTTTCGAAGGGCAAAAAAGGCACTAAACGGTGAAGGGCAGGAACGCAATTGCTTCTGAGGGTAGTCAACAGACTCATCTAAATGCCTGCCAAACCGGAAGTCCGTAGGTCAAAGGGTTTTCCTTCGGCGATCGACGAAAGTTTTGGTTTTATCGCGAATACGTACGTAAGCTCACGTCGCCACACTAAAATTCGCAAACGTGGAGCAATGTTGGTAATTTTTTGGTTACTGGGGTAATTCGGACCCCTGATTACGATTCCGGAATCGCCGTTTCGATATTCTCAACCGTTCACCTTCTAATTCATAGCGGTCTTTTGGTGTGTTTTTATTACGAAAACGTGTGAAACAAATATAGTTTTAAGAGGCCGAGGAGGACGCAATTGCTCCTGTGGCAAGCCAACAGACCCCGGCAGATGCTGATGCAAACCGGAAGTCCGTAGGTCAAAGGATTTTCCTTCGGCGATCGATTGTATCGCTTATTACGTACATAAGCTCGTGTTTCTTCAGAGTAAAATCCACAAATGTGGATGAAAGTTTGTAATTTTTTGCTTTTTGGGGTAATTTGGAGCCCTGATTACGATTTTGATATCGCCGTTTCGATACTCCCAACATTTCTCCCTCTTATCTAAATATGGCTATTTTCGGTCAATTTGAAAGTTCTAAAAGCGTGAAACTAACATACTTCTAGTCGGCGGATGGAGCCGCAGATTTTTTTATGGTAAGCCACTGACCCCAGTAGGTTGTCGGAGAAAGCGGAAGTCCGTGCTTTAAGGGGTTCTCCTTCGGCGATTGAAAGAGTTAAAACATACCAAAGAGGGGGGTCTTTCTTCTTTTTGGACTAGGATTTTTTCAATTTTTGGAAAAAAAGGTCGGTTTTTTTACATTTCCTGACGTAAAATGAACCCCTGATTACGATTTTGGGGGTCCGACACCGATATTCCTAGCACCCTGGCGGCAATTTTAAAATAACCGCCAAAAACACGTTTTTTTTGCGTTTCGAAGGGCAAAAAAGGCACTAAACGGTGAAGGGCAGGAACGCAATTGCTTCTGAGGGTAGTCAACAGACTCATCTAAATGCCTGCCAAACCGGAAGTCCGTAGGTCAAAGGGTTTTCCTTCGGCGATCGACGAAAGTTTTGGTTTTATCGCGAATACGTACGTAAGCTCACGTCGCCACACTAAAATTCGCAAACGTGGAGCAATGTTGGTAATTTTTTGGTTACTGGGGTAATTCGGACCCCTGATTACGATTCCGGAATCGCCGTTTCGATATTCTCAACCGTTCACCTTCTAATTCATAGCGGTCTTTTGGTGTGTTTTTATTACGAAAACGTGTGAAACAAATATAGTTTTAAGAGGCCGAGGAGGACGCAATTGCTCCTGTGGCAAGCCAACAGACCCCGGCAGATGCTGATGCAAACCGGAAGTCCGTAGGTCAAAGGATTTTCCTTCGGCGATCGATTGTATCGCTTATTACGTACATAAGCTCGTGTTTCTTCAGAGTAAAATCCACAAATGTGGATGAAAGTTTGTTATTTTTTGCTTTTTGGGGTAATTTGGAGCCCTGATTACAATTTTGATATCGCCGTTTCGATACTCCCAACATTTCTCCCTCTTATCTAAATATGGCTATTTTCGGTCAATTTGAAAGTTCTAAAAGCGTGAAACTAACATACTTCTAGTCGGCGGATGGAGCCGCAGATTTTTTTATGGTAAGCCACTGACCCCAGTAGGTTGTCGGAGAAAGCGGAAGTCCGTGCTTTAAGGGGTTCTCCTTCGGCGATTGAAAGAGTTAAAACATACCAAAGAGGGGGGTCTTTCTTCTTTTTGGACTAGGATTTTTTCAATTTTTGGAAAAAAAGGTCGGTTTTTTTACATTTCCTGACGTAAAATGAACCCCTGATTACGATTTTGGGGGTCCGACACCGATATTCCTAGCACCCTGGCGGCAATTTTAAAATAACCGCCAAAAACACGTTTTTTTTGCGTTTTGAAGGGCAAAAAAGGCACTAAACGGTGAAGGGCAGGGACGCAATTGCTTCTGAGGGTAGTCAACAGACTCATCTAAATGCCTGCCAAACCGGAAGTCCGTAGGTCAAAGGGTTTTCCTTCGGCGATCGACGAAAGTTTTGGTTTTATCGCGAACACGTACATAAGCTCACGTGGCCACACTAAAATTCGCAAACGTGGAGCAATGTTGGTAATTTTTTGGTTACTGGGGTAATTCGGACCCCTGATTACGATTCCGGAATCGCCGTTTCGATATTCTCAACCGTTCACCTTCTAATTCATAGCGGTCTTTTGGTGTGTTTTTATTACGAAAACGTGTGAAACAAATATAGTTTTAAGAGGCCGAGGAGGACGCAATTGCTCCTGTGGCAAGCCAACAGACCCCGGCAGATGCTGATGCAAACCGGAAGTCCGTAGGTCAAAGGATTTTCCTTCGGCGATCGATTGTATCGCTTATTACGTACATAAGCTCGTGTTTTTTCAGAGTAAAATCCACAAATGTGGATGAAAGTTTGTAATTTTTTGCTTTTTGGGGTAATTTGGAGCCCTGATTACGATTTTGATATCGCCGTTTCGATACTCCCAACATTTCTCCCTCTTATCTAAATATGGCTATTTTCGGTCAATTTGAAAGTTCTAAAAGCGTGAAACTAACATACTTCTAGTCGGCGGATGGAGCCGCAGATTTTTTTATGGTAAGCCACTGACCCCAGTAGGTTGTCGGAGAAAGCGGAAGTCCGTGCTTTAAGGGGTTCTCCTTCGGCGATTGAAAGAGTTAAAACATACCAAAGAGGGGGGTCTTTCTTCTTTTTGGACTAGGATTTTTTCAATTTTTGGAAAAAAAGGTCGGTTTTTTTACATTTCCTGACGTAAAATGAACCCCTGATTACGATTTTGGGGGTCCGACACCGATATTCCTAGCACCCTGGCGGCAATTTTAAAATAACCGCCAAAAACACGTTTTTTTTGCGTTTCGAAGGGCAAAAAAGGCACTAAACGGTGAAGGGCAGGAACGCAATTGCTTCTGAGGGTAGTCAACAGACTCATCTAAATGCCTGCCAAACCGGAAGTCCGTAGGTCAAAGGGTTTTCCTTCGGCGATCGACGAAAGTTTTGGTTTTATCGCGAACACGTACATAAGCTCACGTGGCCACACTAAAATTCGCAAACGTGGAGCAATGTTGGTAATTTTTTGGTTACTGGGGTAATTCGGACCCCTGATTACGATTCCGGAATCGCCGTTTCGATATTCTCAACCGTTCACCTTCTAATTCATAGCGGTCTTTTGGTGTGTTTTTATTACGAAAACGTGTGAAACAAATATAGTTTTAAGAGGCCGAGGAGGACGCAATTGCTCCTGTGGCAAGCCAACAGACCCCGGCAGATGCTGATGCAAACCGGAAGTCCGTAGGTCAAAGGATTTTCCTTCGGCGATCGATTGTATCGCTTATTACGTACATAAGCTCGTGTTTCTTCAGAGTAAAATCCACAAATGTGGATGAAAGTTTGTAATTTTTTGCTTTTTGGGGTAATTTGGAGCCCTGATTACGATTTTGATATCGCCGTTTCGATACTCCCAACATTTCTCCCTCTTATCTAAATATGGCTATTTTCGGTCAATTTGAAAGTTCTAAAAGCGTGAAACTAACATACTTCTAGTCGGCGGATGGAGCCGCAGATTTTTTTATGGTAAGCCACTGACCCCAGTAGGTTGTCGGAGAAAGCGGAAGTCCGTGCTTTAAGGGGTTCTCCTTCGGCGATTGAAAGAGTTAAAACATACCAAAGAGGGGGGTCTTTCTTCTTTTTGGACTAGGATTTTTTCAATTTTTGGAAAAAAAGGTCGGTTTTTTTACATTTCCTGACGTAAAATGAACCCCTGATTACGATTTTGGGGGTCCGACACCGATATTCCTAGCACCCTGGCGGCAATTTTAAAATAACCGCCAAAAACACGTTTTTTTTGCGTTTCGAAGGGCAAAAAAGGCACTAAACGGTGAAGGGCAGGAACGCAATTGCTTCTGAGGGTAGTCAACAGACTCATCTAAATGCCTGCCAAACCGGAAGTCCGTAGGTCAAAGGGTTTTCCTTCGGCGATCGACGAAAGTTTTGGTTTTATCGCGAATACGTACGTAAGCTCACGTCGCCACACTAAAATTCGCAAACGTGGAGCAATGTTGGTAATTTTTTGGTTACTGGGGTAATTCGGACCCCTGATTACGATTCCGGAATCGCCGTTTCGATATTCTCAACCGTTCACCTTCTAATTCATAGCGGTCTTTTGGTGTGTTTTTATTACGAAAACGTGTGAAACAAATATAGTTTTAAGAGGCCGAGGAGGACGCAATTGCTCCTGTGGCAAGCCAACAGACCCCGGCAGATGCTGATGCAAACCGGAAGTCCGTAGGTCAAAGGATTTTCCTTCGGCGATCGATTGTATCGCTTATTACGTACATAAGCTCGTGTTTCTTCAGAGTAAAATCCACAAATGTGGATGAAAGTTTGTTATTTTTTGCTTTTTGGGGTAATTTGGAGCCCTGATTACGATTTTGATATCGCCGTTTCGATACTCCCAACATTTCTCCCTCTTATCTAAATATGGCTATTTTCGGTCAATTTGAAAGTTCTAAAAGCGTGAAACTAACATACTTCCAGTCGGCGGATGGAGCCGCAGATTTTTTTATGGTAAGCCACTGACCCCAGTAGGTTGTCGGAGAAAGCAGAAGTCCGTGCTTTAAGGGGTTCTCCTTCGGCGATTGAAAGAGTTAAAACATACCAAAGAGGGGGGTCTTTCTTCTTTTTGGACTAGGATTTTTTCAATTTTTGGAAAAAAAGGTCGGTTTTTTTACATTTCCTGACGTAAAATGAACCCCTGATTACGATTTTGGGGGTCCGACACCGATATTCCTAGCACCCTGGCGGCAATTTTAAAATAACCGCCAAAAACACGTTTTTTTTGCGTTTCGAAGGGCAAAAAAGGCACTAAACGGTGAAGGGCAGGAACGCAATTGCTTCTGAGGGTAGTCAACAGACTCATCTAAATGCCTGCCAAACCGGAAGTCCGTAGGTCAAAGGGTTTTCCTTCGGCGATCGACGAAAGTTTTGGTTTTATCGCGAATACGTACGTAAGCTCACGTCGCCACACTAAAATTCGCAAACGTGGAGCAATGTTGGTAATTTTTTGGTTACTGGGGTAATTCGGACCCCTGATTACGATTCCGGAATCGCCGTTTCGATATTCTCAACCGTTCACCTTCTAATTCATAGCGGTCTTTTGGTGTGTTTTTATTACGAAAACGTGTGAAACAAATATAGTTTTAAGAGGCCGAGGAGGACGCAATTGCTCCTGTGGCAAGCCAACAGACCCCGGCAGATGCTGATGCAAACCGGAAGTCCGTAGGTCAAAGGATTTTCCTTCGGCGATCGATTGTATCGCTTATTACGTACATAAGCTCGTGTTTCTTCAGAGTAAAATCCACAAATGTGGATGAAAGTTTGTAATTTTTTGCTTTTTGGGGTAATTTGGAGCCCTGATTACGATTTTGATATCGCCGTTTCGATACTCCCAACATTTCTCCCTCTTATCTAAATATGGCTATTTTCGGTCAATTTGAAAGTTCTAAAAGCGTGAAACTAACATACTTCTAGTCGGCGGATGGAGCCGCAGATTTTTTTATGGTAAGCCACTGACCCCAGTAGGTTGTCGGAGAAAGCGGAAGTCCGTGCTTTAAGGGGTTCTCCTTCGGCGATTGAAAGAGTTAAAACATACCAAAGAGGGGGGTCTTTCTTCTTTTTGGACTAGGATTTTTTCAATTTTTGGAAAAAAAGGTCGGTTTTTTTACATTTCCTGACGTAAAATGAACCCCTGATTACGATTTTGGGGGTCCGACACCGATATTCCTAGCACCCTGGCGGCAATTTTAAAATAACCGCCAAAAACACGTTTTTTTTGCGTTTCGAAGGGCAAAAAAGGCACTAAACGGTGAAGGGCAGGAACGCAATTGCTTCTGAGGGTAGTCAACAGACTCATCTAAATGCCTGCCAAACCGGAAGTCCGTAGGTCAAAGGGTTTTCCTTCGGCGATCGACGAAAGTTTTGGTTTTATCGCGAATACGTACGTAAGCTCACGTCGCCACACTAAAATTCGCAAACGTGGAGCAATGTTGGTAATTTTTTGGTTACTGGGGTAATTCGGACCCCTGATTACGATTCCGGAATCGCCGTTTCGATATTCTCAACCGTTCACCTTCTAATTCATAGCGGTCTTTTGGTGTGTTTTTATTACGAAAACGTGTGAAACAAATATAGTTTTAAGAGGCCGAGGAGGACGCAATTGCTCCTGTGGCAAGCCAACAGACCCCGGCAGATGCTGATGCAAACCGGAAGTCCGTAGGTCAAAGGATTTTCCTTCGGCGATCGATTGTATCGCTTATTACGTACATAAGCTCGTGTTTCTTCAGAGTAAAATCCACAAATGTGGATGAAAGTTTGTTATTTTTTGCTTTTTGGGGTAATTTGGAGCCCTGATTACAATTTTGATATCGCCGTTTCGATACTCCCAACATTTCTCCCTCTTATCTAAATATGGCTATTTTCGGTCAATTTGAAAGTTCTAAAAGCGTGAAACTAACATACTTCTAGTCGGCGGATGGAGCCGCAGATTTTTTTATGGTAAGCCACTGACCCCAGTAGGTTGTCGGAGAAAGCGGAAGTCCGTGCTTTAAGGGGTTCTCCTTCGGCGATTGAAAGAGTTAAAACATACCAAAGAGGGGGGTCTTTCTTCTTTTTGGACTAGGATTTTTTCAATTTTTGGAAAAAAAGGTCGGTTTTTTTACATTTCCTGACGTAAAATGAACCCCTGATTACGATTTTGGGGGTCCGACACCGATATTCCTAGCACCCTGGCGGCAATTTTAAAATAACCGCCAAAAACACGTTTTTTTTGCGTTTTGAAGGGCAAAAAAGGCACTAAACGGTGAAGGGCAGGGACGCAATTGCTTCTGAGGGTAGTCAACAGACTCATCTAAATGCCTGCCAAACCGGAAGTCCGTAGGTCAAAGGGTTTTCCTTCGGCGATCGACGAAAGTTTTGGTTTTATCGCGAACACGTACATAAGCTCACGTGGCCACACTAAAATTCGCAAACGTGGAGCAATGTTGGTAATTTTTTGGTTACTGGGGTAATTCGGACCCCTGATTACGATTCCGGAATCGCCGTTTCGATATTCTCAACCGTTCACCTTCTAATTCATAGCGGTCTTTTGGTGTGTTTTTATTACGAAAACGTGTGAAACAAATATAGTTTTAAGAGGCCGAGGAGGACGCAATTGCTCCTGTGGCAAGCCAACAGACCCCGGCAGATGCTGATGCAAACCGGAAGTCCGTAGGTCAAAGGATTTTCCTTCGGCGATCGATTGTATCGCTTATTACGTACATAAGCTCGTGTTTTTTCAGAGTAAAATCCACAAATGTGGATGAAAGTTTGTAATTTTTTGCTTTTTGGGGTAATTTGGAGCCCTGATTACGATTTTGATATCGCCGTTTCGATACTCCCAACATTTCTCCCTCTTATCTAAATATGGCTATTTTCGGTCAATTTGAAAGTTCTAAAAGCGTGAAACTAACATACTTCTAGTCGGCGGATGGAGCCGCAGATTTTTTTATGGTAAGCCACTGACCCCAGTAGGTTGTCGGAGAAAGCGGAAGTCCGTGCTTTAAGGGGTTCTCCTTCGGCGATTGAAAGAGTTAAAACATACCAAAGAGGGGGGTCTTTCTTCTTTTTGGACTAGGATTTTTTCAATTTTTGGAAAAAAAGGTCGGTTTTTTTACATTTCCTGACGTAAAATGAACCCCTGATTACGATTTTGGGGGTCCGACACCGATATTCCTAGCACCCTGGCGGCAATTTTAAAATAACCGCCAAAAACACGTTTTTTTTGCGTTTCGAAGGGCAAAAAAGGCACTAAACGGTGAAGGGCAGGAACGCAATTGCTTCTGAGGGTAGTCAACAGACTCATCTAAATGCCTGCCAAACCGGAAGTCCGTAGGTCAAAGGGTTTTCCTTCGGCGATCGACGAAAGTTTTGGTTTTATCGCGAACACGTACATAAGCTCACGTGGCCACACTAAAATTCGCAAACGTGGAGCAATGTTGGTAATTTTTTGGTTACTGGGGTAATTCGGACCCCTGATTACGATTCCGGAATCGCCGTTTCGATATTCTCAACCGTTCACCTTCTAATTCATAGCGGTCTTTTGGTGTGTTTTTATTACGAAAACGTGTGAAACAAATATAGTTTTAAGAGGCCGAGGAGGACGCAATTGCTCCTGTGGCAAGCCAACAGACCCCGGCAGATGCTGATGCAAACCGGAAGTCCGTAGGTCAAAGGATTTTCCTTCGGCGATCGATTGTATCGCTTATTACGTACATAAGCTCGTGTTTCTTCAGAGTAAAATCCACAAATGTGGATGAAAGTTTGTAATTTTTTGCTTTTTGGGGTAATTTGGAGCCCTGATTACGATTCCGAAATCGCCGTTTTGATATTTTTAGCACCTTCTAATCCGAAGCGGTTTTTTGGTATATTTTTATTATTGCAGCAAGTAGACATGAGGTATGAAACAATAAAGAATTTTTTGATGATTATTACTTGGGCGGGAGGTTGGGTTACAGTAAGAGAACTTGGTAAATAGCAAAAACTAATAAGAGAAAAATGATATTAAAAAATGTGACATGAAATTTTTACAAGAATTTGGTATTATATTAAAATTTGGTGTGGTTTTGTAGTTATAACACTTAGCAACAGTAGTTCTGCATATTTATTTATACATTGTGAACCCGTACATTTTTTCATTAAGTTACGCCACTGTACAAAATTAGATCCATTGTGTCTGCTTCTTTTAGTAGGTGTAATAAATCTTATGTAATTAGTTCACATGACTTTGCCGTAAAGTTGGTAGGCTTAATGAACCGAGAAACAAGGATGACCAACTATTAGAATAATAGTTCCCCTAAAACGCCATTGTAAAAACAACAAACACATTGTTTTGTTTTATTTAAATCTACAATCACAAGACATCACTCATCGCAAGCATAAAATTCCCAGTGTAATAACCGCAAGCAAAAATTCAATCAATCACATTCATTAAACTACGCAATTTATATAATTAAAACAATTTAATTTAACGCGTGCGCATTGCATTATAAAATCATATTTTGCCATCACAGAAATTCTGACATTTCGTAAAATGTCCGAAAAATGGAACTTGTGAAATATACATTGAAGCCCATCCTAGCAAAACTAAGCCATGTCAATACAATCACATCACGGAAATATGCAAGGTACATTCAATAATATTCAAATTAAAGGTTATGTTTATGTATTATTTATTGTAAGAAGCAGATTAGCTGAAGTTGGAAAATTGGAAACACCTAAATTATCAGGGAAATATGATACAGGACAATTAATACTACATCGCGTTTTTGGCTATCGTGGTGTTGTCTTATTTCCATGGCTTGCTAGAGTATACGATCGCGATCTACCAGCTCCCAAAGAAGGTGAAGATGAGAGTAATAATACAGTCGGAAAGGAAGTTCATGGACGGACGCATCTTTTTTATCAAGTACTAATTGATCAACGGGATTGTCCATTTATTGTAAGCGAGTGAATTGTAAATATTTTAATAAATTATACGGTTTTAATTTTTAGCGTGCTCAAACGGAAGCGGTAACGTTTTTGGGTAATCAAGAATCGTCTCGAAGTTTGTATGCGATTCCAGGTTTGGATTATGTTGCTCATGAGGATATTATACCGTATACGAGTGTCGATAAGTCGCCTTTACAGCATGAATTATTTGATAAGTTTTTAGCCCATAGTCCCGATAAAGGTTTGTTTAGTTTTAAATTAGTTTCGATTGGTAATGATTTTATTTTGTAGATCCTCCATTTGTATCGCAGGAAACGTTACGTGCTTGGCAGAATAAAAATCATCCCTGGTTGGAGTTATCGGATGTACATAAAGAGACGACTGAAAATATCCGTGTTACTGTGATTCCGTTTTATATGGGATGCCGTGAATCTCATACGAATTCTGTTTATTGGGTATGGGATTAATTGGTTTAGTTTGATTTTTGTTAATTTTGATTTTTGTTTAGTGGCGTTATTGTATAAGGTTGGAAAATATGGGTACATTAGCCGTTCAGTTAAGGGAACGCCATTGGAGGATATTCTCGTTATCGGGTACTTTGGAAACTGTTAGGGGACGTGGTGTTGTTGGACAGGAGCCGGCTCTTACACGGACTTTACCTGCTTTTCAATATAGTTCTCATGTCAGTTTACAAGCACCTAGTGGACATATGTGGTGAGTTTGTGATACTGAATTTGCTGCTTCTTTCTATATTTTATTAAAAAAATTAAGTTTGAAGTTATGTTTGCACAATTAATAAACATAACCTCAAATTAAATCAAAGAAATCTATCCTTTCTTTCCTAACAGCTTTTAGTTTGCTTTAAAAAAATTATATTCTGTGCTAATAGATGATTTTTAGGGGAACTTTCCGTATGGAACGTGAAGATGGTTACACTTTCGACTGTCGGATACCCCCATTTTCGCTCGAGAGTAAACCAGATGGTGGGCCTGTTATACCGCCCGAAACAGTTTAAGTCAATTGATTCAAATTCCTTCCTTTTCTCCTTTTGTTCCCGAGAAATGTTTTAGCCAAGATTGTACATATTAGTTTACCTAGTCTATTTATATTTTATATTCAATAGGAACCAACTACAATAAATAACAATTTCATTTTATTTGTGTTGGTAATAATGGTAATGAAATTTATAAAGCGAATTATTTAAATGAATGCAACAATAGGTGGTGAGTAAAGTTCCTATTGCAGACTTGTTATTAGGTTTGATAAGTACGGAAATAAATTTACAGTGTCTTTATCATAATTATTTAAATCAGTTTACCTTTAATGATTATTGGAATGCGTCGTTTTGTTGCCTCCCCCCTCTAATGGTATAAACGAATTTTATTAGAAGCACAAAAGATTGATTCACATTTACAATATTATACATATACAGGGTGTTCCATTATACATATACAGAGTGATTCATTATACTTATACAGGGTGATCCATTCAGAAACATTTCAAAGTATAAGATGACTTTGTTGCAGCAGCTTTGTTTGGGTGGTTAGGGAATTTTGATTGACTAAATCAGTGTTCATACCTTCTACAAACTATGAATGGATTGGTTTAGGGATTTTCTAATTTTACAATTGGCTTTAATAGTAATATGCCAGAAACTGTAACTAGGACCCGGGTTGCGGTGACTGTTTTGGTCACAACCTTTATACCGGAGATGCACATTTTCTCGGATATTGCAGTTACAATACTGCTTCTTCTTATTGTACCCTACTCGCTACGAGCGTAGGTGCTCTTCTCGTTATTTGTGGTGTTCGATAATAGTTCTACTGGTTCTGTACAAACATGCGGGACCTACAGTAACGTGGAATCCGAGGGGTTTCTAGGCAGATACTTTGCTGGTTTGACATTTCTTTGCGAAGGAGACTACCACATCGAAAGTTATTTGACAAATTGGATTGCCTGCTCAACAGTCCTCGCACTAGACGATGCTCGTTTAATGTCTGGAGGTTTGTCTTCTAGGTTGACTATGGTCTCATGTGCGTTTCAGTTGGATCCATAGTTTACTACCGCACTTGTTCGGTATCAATGGTTTGTTTCCGACTTTGTCCTGGTGCATTGTAGTGGACGGTAAATTTCCAGCCTTGGGTGTCGATTGTGATGAAAAGTTTGGTATTACCATTGCCTCCTCTGACATGGAGACTTTTAACACTTGCAGAGAGGAAAAAATCAATCTTTATAATAAACTCTTGAGCAGTTGAGTGGGCACTCCAAACTACTCTATGGCAATGACTCTTCCGAGTGTTACGTCATCAAGAGATTGGATCACCTTTGGTTTTTGAGGCTTCTAATTCTTTCAGAAAGAAGCTTCCAATCAAGCTACTGGCACGTTGTCTCATTTCTATGAAAAAAGTCACCGATGACAAGTCCCGTGGATCAGAATAAACCAACTTATTGTCTTGAGGCGATTACTCTTCTTCTGCAGCTGTTTCAAAGTCATGTGAGACGAGGTTGTCAGTCTTTTTCCTTCAGATGCAACATATAAGGCACAATTAGACGGTATTATAGTGGGGGATGCTGACAAATGTATCCGCTTCATGTACGTGACTGTGTTGGTAAAGCCGTTTCCATCTTTGATGTCGATGATACAATGAGCGGGGTATGCCGTAATATTAGACCATACAAACTCTTAGGCACGCCGTGTGTTATATTACGCTGCTTGCTTAGTGAAGCCAACATAACATTATATGCCCACAACTGACGTCACGCGCTAATTGTGGCCATATACTCTATTAGTAATTAAATCAATTTTACAATGTTTAGTATACATTAACACGTTTGCTGAGTCTGGCTCCAAGCCGGGCTACACCTACTCCAATATGCGTATGGCTCCTTCCTGTGCCAGGCGCTTGTATATTTTTTTATAAATTATATGAGCATCGTTACTATAGCAACCCAGGAATAGATTGGCCGGTAATATAGTTGCACTCATGACTGCTCGTTTTAGCATCTTTCTAACAATCCAAAAATAGCTAGACCAAATTCAACCACCACTATTGGCCAACATGGTTCTCTCACTTATAGACACGGACCTGGAATCCTATCGGGAACAACTAGGATGACCAGAGCTTTCTTGCACAAGTCTAGAAAGAACACCGTTCACCGAACCGACAAACATCGAAGAAAAGACTAGGGTAGAACCAAGCAGGAATTGTTGCAAACACAATTTTTCCAAGGGAGCGCTGTCGCTGCCTAGCAAACATAAGATCTGGGTTCAGGAAAGCTTACCACCAACGCACACAGACAAACTTCTAGGGTAGTCCTTTTACCTGCCAGCGCTGTGAAGTCGAGACGTGCCTGCAGATATATCGCCCAGCTTTGCAGTAGAAATTATTAGCATTTTTTACTGAAAACTGGAAACAATTGTGAAGCACCGGAACATGTTTGCAAGACAGCAGAACCTCGACAAACGTTGCGATCTCTCACACCGAGGGAGCGCTCTATCATGTGCTCTGGGGCATTGCATCAGCTGCTATGAAAGTTGAAAGTTTTCTAATTATATTTATTTCTTTTAAATTTTTCCCTATATGTTTATCAAAACACTCGTTATTAATTTAAAACATTTTTATAAACATATTATGAATCATTCTTTATAATCGATATTTAACATTCTAGAATATCGTCTATTATTTATTTGTTACACATTTTAAATATAATTAATCAATATTTATTTCAAACAGTAAAACCATTTTATATCATGCAACACCCTGTATATGTGTTTATGCATCGCCCTGTATACGCGTATGCACATTAGGCAACCCACTATACATTCAATCTGATTGACAGTTCGTGCGGCAACGGAGAAATGTTCGTCATTAGTTCGGCTTCACTCTTAAGAAATGATTAAATAGTCGAACATCGTGTTCTGCAGTCTCTGTGCGTGTGTGTTCTAGTAAATTCAATAATGTGAAAAGTGTAAACTGAAGCGGAGAAGCAAAGTGAGTTTAATTTGCACAAAGTTAATTTTATCAATTTAATAATTCCATTTAAAATTTTGTTATTTTAATGTTGGCAAACTTATCAGTAAAACTATTTATTATGTAGTGGCACAACTGAAGTTATTTTTCGTAAAGTTGCTAACTTGACCGACGCCATCATTTGTTCCATTCAAACTGTCACAAAAATAAACAAATTGCCACTGATTATTCGATAATAATTAAATGGATAACTTAAGAATCTTACGAAAAGGCCGCGGCCAAGATCGTTACCGTCCTTTTTACAGGGAGCCAAAGGAACAAAAGTAACAATTGTTTAATTCATTAATCCACCCCTAACTAATAAATTCCTTTATAGAAAACTTGCATTGGATCCTGATAACCAAAAACCATTGCATTCAATGGAAGGTTGGATACTGTTTATTACCAATTTACACGAGGAAACAACCGAAGATGATCTTAAAGACGCCTTTTCTGAATATGGAGATGTTAAGAATATTAATTTGAATCTGGATCGTCGCACTGGATTTGTTAAGGTAAAATTACATTTATGCTCGCCTTCGCTTCCAAACAGCTAGATTTGCTTTCGCTTCCACAGCTAGGTTTTGCTTTCAAATTTTAATATATTAAACCGTCAATAAATTTTCTTTAGGGTTATGCTCTCGTGGAATACGATACTTACCAGCAAGCATTGGCAGCTAAAGAAAGTATGAATAATTCCGATCTTCTTGAAATGACTATTAAAGTAGATTGGTGTTTTGTACAAAATATAAAAATTTAAATGTACATTATTTTTATTTACAAAAAAAGAGAATTTTAATTAACACTAATTCTAATACGAACGATTCTTTTAATACGAAATAAAATATTTTTGGCTTGTTATTATCGTTGGAAACTACCGAAGCCTAAACCAACTCCTCTCATTGTATGCGTTGCCGTCCTGGCTACCTCATATTGCTGTTCCATTGTGCTGAATAATTCCTCTTGCTTTTTAACTATATCAGATGCAGATCGAGGACCTTCAGTCGAACCATCTTTAATACCCATCAATCGTTTAAATTTACTAGCTTGTTTACCTATTGATAGATAAAATCAATCAATGTTTTGAAGTGTGTTTTAATTATTAACTTACCATCTTGATCTTGAGCAAATGTAGTAGCTTCCCAAACTTTTGCAGGTTTAGATGAAGAAGCAGCAGCTGATGGTAACATAATTGTTGGATTCGCTGCCGCTACTGACTTTTCAGGATCCTTTTTCTGCCACAATAATTTGCGCCTTTCCATTTGTTCTCGTACACGACCAGTCACACCGGGATGGAAAAATTTGTTGTCTTCTCCAGTTCCGGTTTTCATTTCATTATTGCGATTGTCAGATTGAGTGTATTGATTATTTGAAGGTTTAATCTCAATTCCTAAAACAAAAATTTGCTCAATTAGTAAAAAAAGTCGAGACAGTCATAATACATTAAAATATTTTCAGACAAATCAAAATTCGGTCAAAACCGGTTTAAAGATACAAACTCTAATCATAAAATGTCAAAAATAGCAAAATCCGGTTTTGAAACATCAAAATATTTTAGAAAGAACCAAAATCTGGCAATAAACTATTGAAAAATGTTTAAAAAAAATAATGAAATAATCAAAAACAGTTGAAAAGTGCCAAATGAAATGTCAAAAACAACAAAGTCCGGTCTTAAAACATCAAAATAATAACAAAGCACCAAAATCCGCCCACAAACTGTTAAAAATAGCAACATTCTATTCATGGAATGTCAAAAACAGTAAAATCCGGTCTTGAAACATCAAAATATTAACAGAAAGCAGCAAAATCTGCTCATAAACTATAGAAAATAGCAAAAGCCAGCCATAATGTATGAAAATATTATTGTCAGACAGCACCAAAATTTACTCATAAATTGTTAAAAAAGTGTAAAATTCTATTAACAAAGTCAAAAATACTTAAATCCGGTCTAAAACATTTTCAGATTGAATTAAAATTCGGTCAAAAGCGGTTTAAAGTGCAAAATTGTATTCATAAAACGTCAAAGATAGCAAAATCCGGCCATAAAACATCAAAATATTGCAAAAAGAACCATAATCCGGCCATAAACTGTTAAAAAATGTAAAAATAAATGATAAAAAACCAAAAATAACAAAATCTGGCTATACAATATCAAAATATAAGAAATGGCAAGTTTTACTCATGAAAAAGTTGAAAGGTAAAAAATAGCAAAATCCGGTTATAAAATAATACAATATTGTCAGAAAGAACCAAAATTCGACCATAAACTGCAAAAAAATGCAAAATTAGGTTATGAAGTATGAAATATTGTCCGATAACACCAAAATTTGGTCATAAATTGTTAAAAATGTAAAATTCTATTTATGGAAAGTAAAAAATGACAAATTCCGGTCACTAAATATTAAAAACATGTTCAAAAAGAACGAAAATGAGACCAAATGGGTTAAAAACTGCAAATTTCTTTTAATAAAGTGTTAAAAATAGCAAAATCCGGTCTTGAAACATCAAAGTATTTTAAAAAGAACTAAAATTCGGCAATAAATGATTGAGAAATGTAAAAAAGTTAATGAAATAGCAAAATCCGAATATGAAATATTAAAATATTGTTGGAAGGACCATAATCCGGTCAAAAAGTTGAATATTAAACACAAGTTTATGATATTGCGCAAGTTGCTTCGTTTAGAGTGCCCCGCCCACCCGCCCAAGTGATTGTTGTCAAGAAATTCTATCCTTAGCATCTCTTTAAAGGTTAGAAGTCATTTTGTCGAAAGAGGAGATGGTGATATCCAATCTTTTGATGACTAACACTTGGGTGGGAGGGCGGGAACACGAGTTTATAATTACGCGCGAGTAGCTGCGCTTGGAGTGCCCCGCCCACCCGCTCAAGTGTTTGTTATCAATGGATTTTATGTTTCCCGTCTCTACAAACGTCGGAAGTCATTTTTTTGAAGGAGGAGATGGTGGTATCCAATCTTTTGATGACTGAGCGGAAACACCAGTTTATGATTACGAGCGAATAGCTTTGCTAGGAGTGCCTCGCCATAAGCGTTTCTTATCAACGGATTCAATGTTTCCCGTCTATATAAGTCAGAAATCATTTTGTTGATGGAGGAAGATGGTGATATCCAATCCAATGGGTGGGTGGGCGGGAACACGAGTTTATGATTACGCGCGAGTAGCTTTGCTAGGAGTCCCGCCCAAGTATTTGTTATCAAAGGATTCTATGTTTCGCGTCTGTACAAAGGTTAGAAGTCTTTTTGTCGATGGAGGATATGGTGATATATAATCTTTTGATGACTAACACTTGGGTGGGTGGGCGGGAACACGAATTTAAGATTAAGCGCGAGTAGCTTTGCTTGGAGTGCCTCGCTCACCCACCCAAGTGTTTGTTATTAAAGGATTTGATGTTTCCTGTCTCTACAAACGTCGGAAGTAATTTTGTTGATTGAGGAAATGGTGATATCCAATCCCTTGATGACCAACACTTGGGCGGGTGGGCGGGAACACCATTTTATGAATATGCGCGAGTAGCTTAGCTTGGAGTGCCCTGCCCACCCTTCCAAGTGTTTGTTATCAAACGATTCTATGTTTCGCGACTCTTCAAAGGTTAGAAGTAATTTTGTCGAAGGTGGAGATTGTGATATTTTGATGCCTGCCTAACACTTGGGTGGGTGGGCGGAAACCAAGTTCATAATTACGAGCGAGTAGTTTTGATAGGAGTGCCCCGACCACCCGCCCAAGTGTTTCTTATCAAAGGATTCTACGTTTCCCGTCTCTACAAACGTCAGAAGTAATTTTGTTGATTGAGAAGATGGTTATATACAATCACTTGGTGACTTAACACTTGGGTGGGTGGGCGAGAACACGAGTTTATGATTACGCGCGAGTAGCAGAAAAATCCGACCATGAAATATTAAAATATTGTTAGAAAGAACCAAAACCTGTCCATAATCTGTCAAAAAGTGCAATAATCTATTCATAAAAATGTCAAAATCAGCAAAATCCGGCCATGAAATATCAAAATATTGTCAAAAAGCACCAAATTCCGCTCATAAAGCAAAATTCTTTTCATGAAATGTCAAAAATAGCAAAATTCGGCCATAAAGTATGACAATATTGCCAGAAAGCACCAAAATTTAGTAATAAATTGTTAGAATGTGCAATATTTTAATAATAAAAAGTAAAAATAGTTAAATTCGGCCAAAAGCAGTTTAAAAGTGTAAGATTTTATTAATAAAATGTCATTGATTGCAAAACCTGACAGTGAAACATCAAGATACTGCAAAAAGCACCATAATCCGGCCATGAACTGTTGAGAAATGAAAAAAACAAATACCAAAAATAACTAAATCTGAAAATGATATATCAAAATACAGTTATAAAATAGTAGAATATATTCTCAGAAAAAAACAAAATTCGACAATAAACTGCCAAAAGGTGCAAAATTCTATTCATAGAATGTCAAAAACACACATTTGGTCATAAACTGTTAAAAATGCAAAATTCTATTTATAGTCAAAAATGACGAAATCCGGTCTCAAAAAAGAACCAAAATACGGCCAAAACGGTTGAAAACTGCAAAATTCTGTTCATAAAATGTTAAAATTTGCAAAATCCATCCACAATATTTTGAACAATTGTCAAAAAGCACCAAAATCCGGCTATAAACTGTTAGAAAATGTAAAAATCATAAAATATCGAATAAAGTGCAACATTCTTTTAATGAAATATTCATAAAATGAAAAAAAAAAACAGCAAAGCCCAGCCATTAAATTTCAAAATATTGTTAGAAAGAAAGAAAAGAACAAATTTCTATTATTAAAAAGTCAAAAATGGTTTAAAAGCACAAAATTTTAATCATAAAGTGTCAAAAATAGAAAATTTTGGTCTTGAAACATCAAAATAATTTAGAATGCACCAAAATCCGGCAACAAACTATTGGTAAATGTAAAAAAATTAATAAAATCCGGCTATGAAATATGAACATATTGTTAAAAAGAACAAAAATCAGGCCATAAACTATCAAAAAGTGCAACTTCCATTCATGAAAAGTCTATAACAGCAAAATCCGGCCTTAAAATATCAAAATATTGTCAAAAAGCAGCAAAATCCGCGCATAAATTGTTGAAAAAAAGCAAAATTCCTTCCATACAATGTCAAAAATAGCAAAAGCCAGCCATAAAGTATAAGAATATTGTTGTCTGACTAAATTATCAAAATATTGTAAGAAATGGCAAGTTTTGGTCATAAACTGTTGAAAAGTGCAAAATTATATATATTAAAACTAAAAAATAGCAAAATCCTGCCATGAACTATAAAAATATTGTCAGAAACCACCAAAATTTGGTCATAAACTGTTAAAAATGCAAAATTCTAATTGTGAAAACTCAAAAATGATAAAGTTCGGTCATAAAATAATAAAATGTTTTCTAAAAGAACCAAAATCCAACCAAAACAAGTGAAAACTGCAAAATTGTGTTCATAAAATAGCTAAACCCACCCACATAATTTTAACAATTGTCAAAAAGCACCAAAATTCAGCTATAAACTCTTAAAAAGTGTAAGAATCTTGATGAAATTTCAAAAATAGCAAAATTCTGCAAAAAGGTTGTTAGAAAACAACTAAATTACGGCATAAACTGTTAAAAATAGCAAAGTCTAGCCATGAAATATCAACATAATTGTTAAAAGGAACCGAAATCCTGCCATAAACTATCGAAACGTGCAAAATTCTACCTATGGAATATCAAAATAGGGCATAAAGTTTGAAAATATAGTTGAACCCTTTGCTTACTGATAGTTACGCCACTGCTATCAGCGAGTATCGCTCTCCGTGCGGCGTCGATCAAACTGCACAGACCGCCGTCGAAACACACTTTGGTAGCATAACTAGAATTTTTAAGCCCCACTGTTTTAGACAAAAGCGTCGACTTTTGAAATAAACAAACGTCGGAGGCCCCCCCTCGAACTTGTGGGCCTTTCCGTATTGCAGACCCTTGCTTAACGGTAGCTCCGCCACTGGTGCAGTGTTGCAATGTATTAAATTAAATCATATTAACGCATATGTAAACATAAATAGACGCGCGCATCTTACTTTTTCAGTTACAGGTCCAGAAAACGACTTTAGTAGTAAGTTCCTATTCACAGTTTAAATTGATTTAGATGTAAAAATCCGGTTCAATTATATCTTAAATAAAAATCTACCTTTATTTAGTTAAAAACCCAAGTTTTTAATGTAAAAATGCAGACTTGATGGGCAAAAAACTGATTGCAAAATGTTAGATTCAAACTTTAAATATAAAACTCACGTCCAGACTTAAAAAATCTAAAACGCAACAATTTTATTGCTAGGAACTGTTAGAAAATAATTGTACTAACCCATTTTTTCAAGATGAGCCATCTTATTGCTAGTCTTATCATATCTTCTTGAATAGGAACCACCACCATACTTTGATCCACTCCGTTCACGACTCGAACTTCTTCTTCGACTAGATCTAACAGGTGATCGACTTCTATTCCTTTCACGACTATCGGATCTCCTGCTGTTATATCTTCTATCGCGACGATATTTGTCATCTTTATCATCATCATCACGTCCATATCTATCTTCCTTATCCCTCCCATACTTATCATCACGATCTTCCTTATCCCTCCCATACTTATCATCACGATCATCTTTATCTCTCCCATACTTATCATCACGATCTTCCTTATCTCTTCCATACTTATTGTCGCGGTCTTCTTTATCTCTCCCATAGCGATCAGCTCGATCTTCTTTATCTCTTCCATAACGATCCTCTTTATCTTTTCCATATCGATCTTCCTTATCCTTGCTGTATCGATCTTCTTTATCTTTACTATATCGATCTTCCTTATCTTTGCTGTAACGATCCTCTTTATCTCTGCTGTATCGATCCTCTTTATCTTTGCTGTAACGATCTTCTTTGTCTTTGCTATATCGATCCTCCTTATCCTTGCTGTATCGATCTTCCTTATATTTGTCATCCCTATCCTTTCCATATCGATCTTCCTTGTATCTGTCTTCTTTATCCTTATGTCGATCCTTATCTCCATTCCGTCGATCATCTCGATGTCCTTTAGCTGCTTTCGGACTGTTATCCTTTCGATCCTTCCTCCGTTTGGTACTCTCTTTTGATTTGTAGTGGTCGTCACGTCCTTTAGTAGATCCATCGGAATCCTGCAGAAAAAGGTTGCCACTTACCTATATTGCGTGGGAATAATAACTTAAGAGATTAGAATGAGGAAAAATATAATGATGCAAAAAATATTTTGTAATGAATTTAATTTTTGAATTTTATTGATTGTAATATTATTTTGGTTACCTGTGTCAAGTTTAAAAAAAACGGCGACGCAAGTTTTTAGAATACTCACCGCGTGCGATCCAGCACCGCCAACATGGTAGTAGAAACGACGTGTGTGTGACCACCTCTTTATTTCTTTATAATATATTAACAGATAGAGTTAATATCATACGAATATTACGAACATATTATTTTTTACATAATAATAATAAACCACAATCGTTTCATCTTATTTTAAACGATTAATCAATACATCAATTCGACAATGTCAAATAATATATCGATTATACTTTTAGAGATTATACTAAAATTTTATTGATTTATTTAGAATCCAAAATGGCCGAATAATTCAGTATAATCTCTAAATCAACCAATACAACTTACAATATTTAACGTTTATAATATATTTTAATTAATTACCTCGCTGAGATCCATTCCGACTTCATCATAATTCACATCGGAAGCTTTCAGATGACTACTGCTTCCACCGGTGTGGCGATCTTGATTTTCCTGTCAAGTTACCATGGTCATACTATATTCGGTAGTAAATATTAATTTAACAATTCAATTTACTTTATTAATCTATGTTGGCTCTTCTCCAACTTTTTAGCAGCCATTTTGTTGGGTTTAGACTTACCTTTTCAGTTCTTGGAGAGTCTTCATACTCATCATCGCTACCATAATTCGCTAATTTATCCATTTCTCGGCTTCAATTTGATTGAATTGTTGCAATTTAATCAGATTTTAATTCAATTGAAGGGCGATGGTTTCTAGTAAACAAAATTAGACGCGCTAGTCGACGCCATCTTGTATATTTCAGTAGTACCAACGTAATACACCAGTAGCGTAGCTTACATATATTTTTAATGGTGATAAAATCGATTTTTTAAATTTATTGATGTAAACTGTTTATTACATTAGCGTTACTAATGGAAATTTATTGAGGGGTTTTGTTTTATTGCAAAATTGAGCAAAATTAGTATTTTTCAGTTGCAAGCGCTAAGACATCAATCAAAAACTGATCCCGTTTTTTGTCTTGAAGAGACGGTCCATTTTTGCATCTGTTCTACGTTTATCTTGTTTTCAGGCTTTGTAGCAGTTTTGCGTAGGGCCTTTTGTGTTCTTAAAAGGGACGATGATGCGTGGATTTTGCCATTTACGTTTTTTCCTTTTGTGCTGTCCATAAAGGCCATGGTCAAGATTTATATTGTAACTTGTTAGCAATTTATATACATTGAATCGTCAATCGTGATATGGGGCAGAGTGGTACAGATTATCTGCTGACTCAAAGCCTCAAATCAGTATCAGTAACTATCATCTGGACTAGCCAATCGTATCTCGTAACACGAATGTTGCAATCGTGCACTTTTTTTTGTACTTTTTACACGGTGTCCATGCTTTTTATATCCGAATTTTACTTTTTCTAACACTTTTTTAACATTTTATAGCCGGATTTTGGTGATTACTGACATTTTTTTCAAATTCAAGATCAAATTTAGATGTTTTTTTTAATTACATGAACAAATTTTGCATTTTTTAACCGTTTTATCAGGATTTTGATTCTTTTTGAAAATATTTTAATATTTGATTACATAGTTTTGCCATTTTAGAGCTTTTATAAATAAAATGTTGCAGTTTTTAACAGTCTATAGTGAGTTTTGGTAGTTTTTGACAATATTTTTAGAATTTATGGCAGGATTTTGCCATTTTAGAGTTTTTATGAATAGAATTTTGACAGTTTATGACCGGATTTTGAACTTTTATGGCCGGATTTTGCTTTTTTTTGGGATTTATTGTTTTTGTACAATAAAAAGTGTTAAAAACAACAGTTTATAGCCAAAATTTGGCAATTTTAGACAATTTTTTTAAATTACTACACCAACTTTAGCTATTTTTTAAATTTTATGTTTAAGTTTGCCGTTTTTAACTTTTTATAAATAGAAATTAGCAGTCTTTAACAGTTTATGGTAAATTTTGGAAGTTTTTGACAATATTTTTATACTTAAAGGCTGGATTCTGCTATTTTTGACATTCTATGAATAGAATTTTTCACTTTTTTAACAGTTTATAGCCGGATTTTAATGATTTTTGACAATTTTTTTAAATTTTTAGACTAAATTTAGCTATTTTTGCTAAAATATTGCATTTGTCAACCGTTTTTGGTCGGATTTTTACAGAATTTAGTTGTTTTTAACTTTTTATAAATAGAATGTAGCAGTTTTTAACAGTTTATGGTAAATTTTGGTAGTTTTTGACAATATTTTTATACTTTAAGGCTGGATTCTGCTATTTTTGACATTCTATGAATAGAATTTTTCACTTTTTTAACAGTTTATAGCCGGATTTTAATGATTTTTGACAAATTTTTTAAGTTTTTAGACTAAATTTAGCCATTTTTGCTAAAATATTGCATTTGTCAACCGTTTTTGGCCGGATTTTGACAGAATTTAGCCGTTTTTGACTTTTTATAAATAGAATGTAGCAGTTTTTAACAGTTTATGGTAAATTTTGACAATATTTTTATACTTTAAAGATGAATTCTGCTAATTTTGACATTCTATGAATAGAATTGTTCTTTTTTTAACAGTTTATAGCCGGAATTTGATGATTTTTGACAATTTTTTTAAATTTTTAAACTAAATTTAGCTCTTTTTGCTAAAATATTACATTTATCAACTGTTTTTGGTCGGATTTTTACAGAATTTAGCCGTTTTTGACTTTTTATAAATAGAATGTAGCAGTTTTTAACAGTTTATGGTAAATTTTGACAATATTTTTATACTTTAAAGATGAATTCTGCTATTTTTGACATTCTATGAATAGAATTTTTCACTTTTTTAACAGTTTGTAGCCGGATTTTGATGATTTTTGACAATTTTTTTAAATTTTTAAACTAAATTTAGCTCTTTTTGCTAAAATATTACATTTGTCAACTGTTTTTGGTCGGATTTTTACAGAATTTAGCCGTTTTTGACTTTAAATAAATAGAATGTAGCAGTTTTTAACAGTTTATGGTAAATTTTTACAATATTTTTATACTTTAAAGATGAATTCTGCTATTTTTGACATTCTATGAATAGAATTTTTCACTTTTTTAACAGTTTGTAGCCGGATTTTGATGATTTTTGACAATTTTTTTAAATTTTTAAACTAAATTTAGCTCTTTTTGCTAAAATATTACATTTGTCAACTGTTTTTGGTCGGATTTTTACAGAATTTAGCCGTTTTTGACTTTAAATAAATAGAATGTAGCAGTTTTTAACAGTTTATGGTAAATTTTGACAATATTTTTATACTTTAAAGATGAATTCTGCTAATTTTGACATTCTATGAATAGAATTGTTCACTTTTTAACAGTTTATAGCCGGATTTTGATGATTTTTGACAAATTTTTTAAATTTTTAAACTAAATTTAGCTCTTTTTGCTAAAATATTACATTTGTCAACTGTTTTTGGTCGGATTTTTTCAGAATTTAGCCGTTTTTGACTTTAAATAAATAGAATGTAGCAGTTTTTAACAGTTTATGGTAAATTTTGACAATATTTTTATACTTTAAAGATGAATTCTGCTAATTTTGACATTCTATGAATAGAATTGTTCACTTTTTAACAGTTTATAGCCGGATTTTGATGATTTTTGACAAATTTTTTAAATTTTTAAACTAAATTTAGCTCTTTTTGCTAAAATATTACATTTGTCAACTGTTTTTGGTCGGATTTTTTCAGAATTTAGCCGTTTTTGACTTTAAATAAATAGAATGTAGCAGTTTTTAACAGTTTATGGTAAATTTTGACAATATTTTTATACTTTAAAGATGAATTCTGCTATTTTTGACATTCTATGAATAGAATTTTTCACTTTTTTAACAGTTTGTAGCCGGATTTTAATGATTTTTGACAATTTTTTTAAACTTCTAGACTAAATTTATCTATTTTTGCTAAAATATTGCATTTGTCAACCGTTTTTGGCCGGATTTTGACTGAATTTAGCCGTTTTTTGACTTTTTATAAATAGAATGTAGCAGTTTTTAACAGTTCATGGTAAATTTTGGTAGTTTTTGACAATATTTTTATAGCTTATGACTGGATTCTGCTATTTTTGACATTTATGAACAGAATTTTCCACTTTTTTCAAATTTCTAGACTAAATTTAGTTAAGTTTGACATTTTTTGACAAAATATTGCGTTTGTCGACCATTTTTGGCCGGATTTTGCCAAATCTTAGCCGTTTTTGACTTTTTATAAATAGAAAATACCATTTTTTATCAGTTTATAGTAAAACTTGGTATTTTTTTGACAATAGTTTTATAGTTTATATTTGGATGAACATTTTATGAATAGAATTTTGCACTTTTTGACAGTTTATGACCAGATTTTGAATATTTCATAGCCGGATTTTGTTATTTTAGGGGTTTTATTAATATTTTTCACTTTTCAACTGTTTATGGTTGGATTTTGGTGACTTCTAATCATTTTTTTAAATTTTTAAACCAAATTTTTGCAATTTTTGACAAAATTATGCATTTTTCAATCGTTTTTGGTCGAATTTTGTTATTTTTTTTAAATGTTGTAATATTTTATGACAGTATTTTGCCGTTTTTGGTTTTATATAAATAGAAAAAAGCAGTTTTTAACAGTTTATAGTTAATTTTTGTAGTTTTTGACAATATTTTTCTAATTTATACTAAGATTTTGTTATTTTTGACTTTTTATGAATAGAATTTTGCACTTTTTTAACAATTTATAGCAAAATTTTGATGATTTTAGACAATTTTTTCAATTTTCTGGACCAAATT
Organism: Tachinus rufipes; assembly: GCA_963932245.1. Classification (NCBI taxonomy): domain Eukaryota; kingdom Metazoa; phylum Arthropoda; class Insecta; order Coleoptera; family Staphylinidae; genus Tachinus; species Tachinus rufipes. The sequence continues at coordinate 90,468,871 of OZ010748.1, read as the reverse complement.
TAGCTATTTTTAAAATTTAAAGACAAAATTTTGCATTTTTTAATCATTTTTGGCAGTAATTTTCGGTCTTTTTAAAAATATTGTAAGGTTTTATGACAGAATTTTGCTGTTTTTGACTTTTTATAAATAGATTTTAGCAGTTTTTATCAGTTAATTGTAAATTTTAGTGGTTTTTGACAATATTTTTATAATTTATTGCAGGGTTTTGCCGTTTTTAAGTTATTATGAATAGAATTTTGCACTTTTTTACAGTTTATGACCAGATTTTGAATCTTTCGGGCATTAATTTGATATTTTATGGCCGGATTTTGTTATTTTTGGAATTTTATTATATTTTTTTCGTTTTTTAAGTGTTTATGTTTGGATTTTTTAAAATTTTTAGAACAAAGTTTATGATTTTTGACAAAATTTTGATTCTTTTTGAAAACATTGTAACATGTTATGACAGAATTTTACTGTTTTTGACTTTTTATAAATAGAATGAGCAGTTTTTAACAGTTCATGGTGAATTTTGGTACATTTTTGACAATATTTTTATAGTTTATATTTGGATGGACATTTTATGAATAGAATTTCGCACTTTTTGACAGTTTATAACCAGATTTTAAATATTTCATAGCCGGATTTAGCTATTTTTGGGGTTTCATCACTTTTTTTAACTATTTATGATCGGATTTTGGTAATTTCTAACTTTTTTTTCAAATTTCTAGACTAAATTTAGCTATTTTTGACAAAATTATGCATTTTTACCTGTTTTGGCTAGATTTTGGTTCTATTTTGAAAAGATTCTAATAATTTATGACAAAATTTTTGCTGTTTTTGATTTTTTATAAATAGAATGTGGCAGTTTTTAACAGTTCATGGTGAATTTTGGTACATTTTTGACAATATTTTTATAGTTTATATTTAAATGGACATTTTATGAGTAGAATTTTGCACTTTTTGACGGTTTATGACAGATTTTAAATATTTTATAGCCAGATATTGCTATTTTTAAGGTTTTATAATATTTTTTTTTACTTTTTTTACTGTTTATGGCCGAGTTTTGATGATTTCTGACAATTTTTTTAAATTTCTATACCAAATTTAGACAAAATTATAGATTTTTCAACTGTTTTTGGCCGGATTTTGGCTTTTTTTAAAATATTGTAATATTTTATAACAGAGTTTTGCCGTTTTTAACTTTTTATAAATAGAAAATAGCAGTTTTTAACAGTTTATAGTGGATTTTAGTTGTTTTTGACAATATTTTTATAATTTATGGCTAGATTTTGCTATTTTTTACTTTTTATGAATAGAGTTTTGCACTTTTTTAGCAGTTTATAGCTGGATTTTGATGACTCCTGAAGTTTTTTTCAATTTCCTAGACCAAATTTAGCTATTTTTGACCAAATTTCGTATTTTTCAACCGTTTTTGGCCGAATTTTGTTTTTTTTTAAATATTGTAATATTTTCTGACAGAATTTTGCCGTTTTTGACTTTTTATTAATAGAATGTAGCAGTTTTTAACAGTTTATTGTGAGTTTCGGTAGTTTTCGACAATATTTTTATACTTCATGACCGGTTTTTGCTATTTTTGATTTTCTATGAGTAGAATTTTGCACTTTTTTAACAGTTTATAGCCGGAGTTTGATGATTTATGACATTTTTTTCAAGTTTCTAGACCAAATAGTTTTTTTCTATTACATTTTTTAACTGTTTTTGGTCGGATTTTGGTTCTTTTTGAAAATACTGTAATATTTTACACAGAATTTTGCCGTTTTTGACTTTTTATAAGTAGAATATAGCAGTTTTTAACAGTTCATGATGAATTTTGGTAGTTTTTCACAATATTTTCATACTTTATAGCCGGATTTTGCTATTTTTGACATTTTTTAAATAGAATTTTGCACTTTTTTAAGAGTTTATAGCCAGATTTTGGTGATTTCTGATTTTTTTTTTCAAATTTTTAAACTAAATTTAGCTATTTGCGTTTTTTAAATGTAAAAAGTATTGTAATATAGTTTTGCCGTTTTTAACTTTTTATAAATAGAATGTAGCAGTTTTTAACAGTTCATGATGAATTTCGGTAGTTTTTCACAATATTTTTATACTTTATAGCCGGATTTTGCTATTTTTGATATTCTATAAATAGAGTTTTGCGCTTTTTTAACAGTTTTTAGCCGAATTTTGCTGATTTTAAACAATTTTTACAAATTTTTAGACTAAATTTATCTATTTTTGACAAAGTTTGCATTTTTCAATCGGTTTTGGCCGGATTTTGGTACTTTCTGACAATATTTTTATACCATTTGGATAAATTTTGCTATTTTTGACATTCTATGAATAAGATTTTTTACTTTTTTAACAGTTTATGGCCGGATTTTGATGATTCCTAAAGTTTTTTTTAAAATCCTAGACTAAATTTAGCTATTTTTGACCAAATTTTGCATTATATAAATAGAATGTAGCAGTTTTTAACAGTTTATGGTGAATTTTGGTAGTTTTTGACAATATTTTTATAATTTATGGCTGGATTTTGCTATTTTTGACATTTTATAAATAGATTTTTGCACTTTTTTACAGTTTATAGCCGGAGTTTGATAATTTCTGAAGTTTTTTTCAAATTCCTTACCAAATTTAGCTATTTTTGACAAAATTATGCATTTTTCAACTGTTTTTGGCCGGATTTTGGTTCTTTTTGAAAATATTCTAATATTTTATGATAGAATTTTGCTGTTTTTGACTTTATATAAATAGAATGTAGCAGTTTTTAACAGTTTATGGTGAATTTCGGTAGTTTTTGACAATACTGTTATAATTTATGGCTGAATTTTGCTAATTTTGACGGTCTATGAATAGAATTTTGCACTTTTTTAACAGTCTACAGCCGGATTTTGGCGATTTCTGATTTTTCTTTCAAATTTTTAGACCAAATTTACCCATTTTTGACAAAAGTTTGCATTTTTCAACCGGTTTTGGCCAGATTTTGGTAGTTTTTGACAATATTTTTATAATTTAAGGCTGGAATTTGATATTTTTGACATCTATAAATAGAATTTTGCACTTTTTTTTGCAGTTTATAGCCGGATTTTGATGATTTCTGAAGTTTTTTTTAAATTTTTAGACCAAATTTAGCTATTTTTGACCAAATTTTGCATTTTTCAACCGTTTTTGGCCGGATTTTGTTTTTTGTTTGAAAATATTGTAATATTTTAGCATAGAATTTTGACGTGTTTGATTTTTTATTAATAGAATGTATCAGTTTATTGTGAATTTCGGTAGTTTTTGACAATATTTTCATACTTCATGGCCGAATTTTGCTATTTTTGATTTTCTATGAATAGAGTTTTGCACTTTTTTTAAAGATTATAGCCGGAATTTGATGATTTGTGACATTTTTTACAAATTTCTAGACCAAATATTATTTTTTTAACATTTTTCAACTATTTTTGAAAATACTGTAATATTTTACACAGAATTTTGCTGATTTTGACTTTTTATAAATTGATTATAGCAGTTTTTAACAGTTCATGATGAATTTCGGTAGTTTTTCTTAATATTTTCATACTTTATTGCCGGATTTTGCTATTTTTGACATTTTATAAATAGAATTTTGCACTTTTTTAACAGTTTATAGCCAGATTTTGGTGATTTTAAACAAATTTTTCAAATTTCTAGACTAAATTTACCTATTTTTGGAATTTTTTGACAAAATTATGCATTTCTTAAATGTTTTTGGCCGGTTTTTAGATTTTTTAAAGTATTGTAATATAATTTTCCCGTTTTTAACTATTTATAAATAGAATGTAGCAGTTTTTAACAGTTTTTGACAATATTTTCGTACTTCATGGCCGGATTTTACTATTTTTGACATTCTATGAATAGAATTTTGCACGTTTTTAGCCGGATTTTAGACAATTTTTTCAAATTTAGCTATTTTTGACATTTTTTAACAGTTTTTGGCCAGATTTTAGTTCTTTTTGACAATATTTTTAATATTTATAGCTGGATTTTGCTATTGTTGACATTCTATGAATAGAATTTTGCACTTTTCGACAGTTTATGATCGGATTTTGAATCTTTTTGACAATATTTTGATAATTCATAGCCTATATTTGAGATTTTATTAATATTTTTACACTTTTTAACGGTTTATGGCCGGATTTTAGAGTAACAGTTGTCGTAAATGGGGTCAGATTGGGTTTAGTTCAGTACTAGTTATTGATGTGTTCGTTTTCTTCTGCCTTCTGACTCGGAGTGATCGATTTTATGGCTGAGCTCCCGTAGATGAAAAGGATGCCGTATATGACCCCGAGATACGATTTGTATTTTTCAAGGTCAAAGGTGCTTGCTGGAGAAGGCCTTTAGGTCTGTTTTAGAAGTGTTCTTTCATAATATTAGTATGTTGTGGTGCTATGCGGTGTGGAAGCACAGAGTACGTAGCCTCGGAATCTCGCAGTTAGTGATGTGGTTAAGTTAACTAAAACATTTATTTTAAGTTTATAATTTTGAAACTGAGTTAACAGTTTGATAGTAGAAATAAAATATTTTTTGAAACACGCATTTAATTTTATTATTAATAATCAAGTTGGCAACATGTTTGATTGAATTGTGGCCACGCCCATTTAATGATGGCGTCCGATATAATTCCAGTGGCGTAACTGAAATAAATTCCTTTTTCGTAAAATAATCAAAATAAATATAACTCCAATGGCGTGAATGAAATAAATTCAAATAAATACGAGATAATTCATTTATTTAAGAAATAGGGTTAAACCTTTTTTGTTATTCTTTTAATTATATCACAAGTTGTATGTAGAGTTATGCACAAAATATAAATTAATTGAAATGGAGAGGATTTGGTTTTTGGTTTTGGCTACAGAACTAACAATAACCGCTACTTAATTATAATTAAATAAAAAAAAATTGATATGGAAGTTATTAATTAATCCTGCTGCTGAATAGTAGCATCACTTTGTTCGAGTGGCGGAGTTTCACCACCGCCTGCTGCATCATTTTTCAATTGATCGTTCCACATCTTCGCATATTCCCCATCTTGACCTATCAAAAATTCATGTCTGAAACAAATAAAACGTTAATTAAAATTTTAATTGAAATTATTTCATCAAACCCACCTTCCCCTTTCAACTATTTGGCCCTCTCGCAAAACCAAAATTTCATCTGCATGGATTATGGTGGATAATCGATGAGCTACTATTATAGTAGTACGATCCACGCATATACCTTGAAGAGCACCCTATAGAAACAAAAATATTACATTATTTTTACACCCAAAAGTTATATTTCGGTGATTAAACGCTCTATAACTGAGACAATTCATTACCTGTATATTTCGTTCCGTGTGTGTATCCAAAGCGCTCGTCGCTTCATCCAATAAAACAATCACTGGAGCTTTCAGTATCGTCCTAGCTATAGCGACACGTTGCTTCTCACCACCGCTTAACCTCAATCCCCGCTCGCCTACTTGCGTATCGTAAGCATCTGGGAATGTTAAAATTCTTTCATGTATGTCAGCCGATTTAGCTGCATCTATTACGTCCACATCTTCAGCCGATAAGCGGCCATATTTTATATTGTACCTAAAACATAATTTGTAGGTTAAGTTGCGTATATTATTATATAATATAAAAAAACTAACTTAATGGTATTATTGAATAAAACCGTGTCTTGCGGTACGACACCGATTGCCCTCCTCAGTGATTCCTGATTAACAGTTTTAACATTTTGCCCGTCGATGACAATTGATCCGGTTTGCACATCGTAGAATCTAAAGAGTAATCTTATTATCGTACTCTTTCCGGATCCGGATGGTCCAACCTATAACACAAAACAGTTAAAACTGTTCAATTCAATATCAAATATCACTCACCAAAGCAATTGTTTTACCCGATGGTACACTAAATGTTACATTCTTTAGTATAAGCCTTTCTGGCAGATAACCGAAACTGACATTATTAAATTCGACTACTCCCTTCTTGATCACCAATTGCCCAGCTCCTGGTGCATCAATAACTTCCTGTTCCTCTTTCAACAAATCGAACATGTTTTCCATATCCACAAAATTCTTCTGTATTGCTCTAGAATTAAAACATAACCTCACTGAGTGACATAACCTTATATTGAGGTTAGATTAGATTTAATTACCTATAGTAAGTACCGAACCAATTCAGTGGCGTATACAATTGTATTATGTAACTGGCAAACAATACATAATCACCAACCGTTAAACTTCCTTCATCCACAACAAAATGTACGCACAATAAACTTCCGGCCAATAAACCTCCACATATGATGATGTTCTGAATCGTATTGAGGATATTTAAAGTCACTATCGTCTTCCATTCTTCTTTCTATTTAAAATTAATTGATTAATTTTAAATTAAATTGTGCAAGATGATTTTAACTTACTTGGAAGTTGAGAACGGCCGTTCGGAAAGCCTCGACCTCGTACGCTTCGGCTCCGTAATATTTAACAGTTTCGAAATTGATTAACGAGTCCATGCTCCTGGCACGCGTTTCGTTATCGGCTAGGTTCATGCGTCTTTGGAATTTTGTACGCCATTCAGTCACGCATATTGTCATCACTGAAATAAATTATGAAATTTATAGACAAATATCGCAAAAAAATTTGTAACGTATCGCGATGCTACGGGTGATCGCAAATCGAAATATTATTAAGCGACATTTGGCATACAAAATGGTGTCAGGTTCATTGATTATTAATCGCAAAGCGAGATTTGTGATTAAAAATGGCCTTCAGCAAAACTTTTTATTGAATTGAAAGCTATTTCATCAACTATCAATCGCGAAGCGACATTTGGCATACAAGATGGCGTCGCGTTCATGATTATTAATCGTAAAGCGACATTTGAGATTGAAAATGGACTTCAACAAATGTTTTTATTGAATTGGTAGCTTTTTATCAATTGTACAATGATACAAAATTAATTTAATTATAAAAATATTAAAACTTACCTATATACAGGAACATGGTAATGAACACGATGATACCGAACCAAATATTGAAATACGAAACAAAGAAAACGCATGCGACTATGATATCGACGATAGTCGGCGTAATCGAGAACAATATATAATTTAACAAATTGTTGATGCTGTCAGTACCACGATCCATCACACGCAAGACTTCCCCAGTCTTGCGACCCAGATGCCATCGCAAGGATAAACTATGTAAGTGTCTAAACAATTCCACCTGAAATTATAATTAAGTTTTAGTATTATTTGATTTAAATTAATATTGCTAGCTTACCTCCACTTCACGAGTAGTATATTGTTGTATCTTAATCCATAAAAACGAGCGTAAATTATTTAACAGACCCATACCGCCCGTTCCACCGCCTTGCAGGAATTTAAAACCAACGTATATTAATATCCAATCCCAACGGAATGAAATCGGGGCGATCGTCATGCTGTCAACTAATATAATAATAATAATAATTAATAAATAGCAAAACTTTAATACTATAAACTAAGAATGAAAATTGTGGGAGCAAACAATATAATTAAAGTAACATACAAACATGTCAAAATTGACCTCAAACTCTAAACTGTCAAAATATTTGCAATTTATGACCAAATTTTGTTCACAATTTTTTAGCTATTTTTGATTTCTATGAATAGGAAAGTTAAACTTTTAACAGTTTAGGACCAAATTTTGGTGCTTTCGAGGCCCTGGATTTTACTATTTTTAAAATTCTATAATTATTACATTTTTTTAACAGTTTATGGTACTTTCTTACAATATTTTGATGTTTTATGACCGGATTTAGCTGTTTTTGATTTCTATGAATAGGAAAGTTGCTTTTAATAGTTAAAGACCGAATTTTGGTGCTTTCAAGGCCCTGGATTTTACTATTTTTGAAATTCTATAACTTTTACATTTTTTTAACAGTTTATGGTACTTTCTAACAATATTTTGATGTTTTAAGACCGGATTTTACTGTTTTTGATTTCTATGAATAGGAAAGTTGCACTTTTAACAGTTTCAGACCAAATTTTGGTGTTTTCGAAGCCTTGGATTTTATTGTTTTTGAAATTCCATAATTTTTACATTTTTTAAACAGTTTATGGTACTTTCTAACAATATTTTGATGTTTTATGACCGTATTTTGCTGTTTTTGATTTCTATGAATAGGAAATTTGCACTTTTAACAGTTTATGACCAAATTTTGATGCTTTCGAGGCCCTGGATTTTACTATTTTTGAAATTCTATAATTTTTACATTTTTTTAACAGTCTATGGTACTTTCTAACAATATTTTGAGACTGGATTTAGCTATTTTTGGTTTCTATGAATAGAAAAGTTGCACTTTTAACAGTTCAAGACCAAATTTTGGTGCTTCCGAGGCCTTGGATTTTACTGTTTTTGAAATTCCATAATTGTTACATTTTTTAACAGTTTATGGTACTTTCTAACAATATTTTGATGTTTTAAGACCGGATTTTGCTGTTTTTGATTTCTATGAATAGGAAATTTGCACTTTTAACAGTTTATGACCAAATTTTGATGCTTTCGAGGCCCTGGATTTTACTATTTTTGAAATTCTATAATTTTTACATTTTTTTAACAGTCTATGGTACTTTCTAACAATATTTTGAGACTGGATTTAGCTATTTTTGGTTTCTATGAATAGAAAAGTTGCACTTTTAACAGTTCAAGACCAAATTTTGGTGCTTCCGAGGCCTTGGATTTTACTGTTTTTGAAATTCCATAATTGTTACATTTTTTAACAGTTTATGGTACTTTCTAACAATATTTTGATGTTTTATAACCGGATTTTGCTGTTTTTGATTTCTATGAATAGGAAATTTGCACTTTTAACAGTTTATGACCAAATTTTGATGCTTTCGAGGCCCTGGATTTTACTATTTTTGAAATTCTATAATTTTTACATTTTTTTAACAGTCTATGGTACTTTCTAACAATATTTTGAGACTGGATTTAGCTATTTTTGGTTTCTATGAATAGAAAAGTTGCACTTTTAACAGTTCAAGACCAAATTTTGGTGCTTCCGAGGCCTTGGATTTTACTGTTTTTGAAATTCCATAATTGTTACATTTTTTAACAGTTTATGGTACTTTCTAACAATATTTTGATGTTTTAAGACCGGATTTTGCTGTTTTTGATTTCTATGAATAGGAAATTTGCACTTTTAACAGTTTATGACCAAATTTTGATGCTTTCGAGGCCCTGGATTTTACTATTTTTGAAATTCTATAATTTTTACATTTTTTTAACAGTCTATGGTACTTTCTAACAATATTTTGAGACTGGATTTAGCTATTTTTGGTTTCTATGAATAGAAAAGTTGCACTTTTAACAGTTCAAGACCAAATTTTGGTGCTTCCGAGGCCTTGGATTTTACTGTTTTTGAAATTCCATAATTGTTACATTTTTTAACAGTTTATGGTACTTTCTAACAATATTTTGATGTTTTATAACCGGATTTTGCTGTTTTTGATTTCTATGAATAGGAAATTTGCACTTTTAACAGTTTATGACCAAATTTTGATGCTTTCGAGGCCCTGGATTTTACTATTTTTGAAATTCTATAATTTTTACATTTTTTTAACAGTCTATGGTACTTTCTAACAATATTTTGAGACTGGATTTAGCTATTTTTGGTTTCTATGAATAGAAAAGTTGCACTTTTAACAGTTCAAGACCAAATTTTGGTGCTTCCGAGGCCTTGGATTTTACTGTTTTTGAAATTCCATAATTGTTACATTTTTTAACAGTTTATGGTACTTTCTAACAATATTTTGATGTTTTATAACCGGATTTTGCTGTTTTTGATTTCTATGAATAGGAAATTTGCACTTTTAACAGTTTATGACCAAATTTTGATGCTTTCGAGGCCCTGGATTTTACTATTTTTGAAATTCTATAATTTTTACATTTTTTTAACAGTCTATGGTACTTTCTAACAATATTTTGAGACTGGATTTAGCTATTTTTGGTTTCTATGAATAGAAAAGTTGCACTTTTAACAGTTCAAGACCAAATTTTGGTGCTTCCGAGGCCTTGGATTTTACTGTTTTTGAAATTCCATAATTGTTACATTTTTTAACAGTTTATGGTACTTTCTAACAATATTTTGATGTTTTATAACCGGATTTTGCTGTTTTAGATTTCTATGAATAGGAAATTTGCACTTTTAACAGTTTAAGACCAAATTTTGGTGCTTTCAAGGCCCTAGATTTTACTATTTTTGAAATTCTTTAATTTTTACATTTTTTCAACAGTTTATGGTACTTTCTTACAATAGTTTGATTTTTTATGACCGGATTTAGCTATTTTTGATTTCTAAGAATAGGAAAGTTGCGCTTTTAACAGTTTAAGACCAAATTTTGGTGATTTCGAGGAACTCGATTTTACTGTTTTTAAAATTTTATAATTTTTACATTTTTCCAAAACTTAAAAATCCGGCTATAAAACATCAAAATATTATTAGAAATAGCAAAAATACGGCCATAAACGATTTAAAAGTGCAACATTCTATTTATGAAATGTCAAAAATAGCAAAATCTGGCCTTGAAATATAAAAATTATGTTAGAAAAGAACAAAATCCAGTTATAAACTATAGAAAAGTGTAAACTTCTATTTAAGAAAAGTAAAAAATTATCAAAATATCGTTAGAAATAGCAACATTTTGTAATGACTGATAAAAAGGGCAAAATTCTATTCATATAATGTTGAAAATAGCAAAAACCGACTATGCAAAATCAAAAGAAAAAACTTAAATCTGTCCATAAACTATTGAAACGTGTAAAATTCTATTTAAAAAATGACAAGAAAAGTAAAATCCGGCCTTGAAACATTAAAATATTGTTAGAAAACACCAAAATGTGACCATAAACTGTTGAAAAGTGTGAATTTTGTTAGAAACATACAAAATTCAATTCATAAATGTCAAAAACGTCAAAATCATGCTGCGAAGTTTGAAAATTTGGTCATAAACTGTTAAAAAATCCAAAATTCTATTTATAAATAGCCAAAAATAGTAAAATCCGATCATAAAATATTATTAAAAAGAATAAAAATCCGACAAAAAACTATTGAAAACTGCTAAATTCTGTTCATAAAATGTCAATTTTGACCATAAAGCTTTTAAAAAGTGTAAATCCTTTTATAAAATCTTAAAAACAGCAAAATTCAGCTTTAAAATATCAAAACTATTGTTAGAAAAAAGTAAAATTTGGCAAAAACAATTGAAAAGTGCAAAACAATTCTCAGAAAACACTAAAATCTTAAAAAGTGTACAATTCTTTGTAAAATACCAAAAATATCAAAATCCAGCTATAAAATATTGTTAATAAGAATCAAAATCTGGCCTTAAATTGTTGAAAAAAGCCAAATTGTATTCACAGAATGTCAAAAACAACAAAATTCGACCATCAGGTTTTGAAATAGATGTTGAGAGAACCCAGTATGCTTCTGGATTACATTTTACAACTAAACTGGCATAATTTTTGTTTATAATACATTCAACAGATGTTAATTAAAAATATGAGTTTTTTATTTTACAAATGTTTTCTGTGCAATTTTAAGGTCCACAAGGTAAATTCCGTGTTCTAAATCGGTTTTCTGCGTCAGCTTCGATAAATTTCATGCTAAAAATTAGCGATTTTATATGGTAAACATAGTTTTTTAGCAAATTTTATTCAAAAAATAAGTTTTTTGCAAGATTTTCATGGTAGAAATGCTTCTTCTGTGTAATTTTATGGTTTTATAAGCAATTTCTTAGCGATATTTAGATTTTACACACATTTTTATGAATTTCATGTTATTCTTGATTCACAATCAAATTTTATGCAAGAAATATTTTTTTGTGCATTTTATAATCATCTTTTCTGTGCAAATGTTCAATTTGTATAATATTAAAGTTTTCTAAGCTATAAATGGGTTTTATGAGTCGATTTTAATTAATTTTATGTGATAAACATGATTTTTGAGCAAATTTGGTGCTAAAAATGAGTTTTCTGGTCGATTTTCTTGTTACAAACATTTTATGGTATAAATGAGGTTTTTGTTCCAATTTTATGTGTTAAATGTGATATTTATCCTAGGAATGAGTTTATTGGGCAATTTTAAAATGATAAATGTTCAACGTTTCTCCTAATAGGGGTCTTTGCGTTAACTCCTTTTCATAAATAGAATTTTTAACAATTTTGTTTTCTGACAATATTTTCATACTTCATAGCTGAACTTTGCATTTTTAACAATTTATGACCAAATTTTAGTGCTTTCTGACATTCTTCATTTTCATACTTTATATCCAAATATTGCATTTTTGCCAGTTTATGGTTCTTTCTGAGAATATTGTACTATTTTATAACTCGATTTTGCTATTTTTTACTTTTTATAAACAGAATTTTGCACTTTCAACGGTTTATGACAAAAACTTGCTATTTCTTGCATGTATTTTGATATTTCATTTCCAGATTTAGTTATTTTTCGTATTTCATAGTTTTTTTAAACATTTTTCAACAGTTTATGGCCAGATTATGGTGCTTTTTGCAGTATCTTGATGTTTCTCTGTCAGGTTTTGCAATCAATGACATTTTATGAATAAAATTTTACACTTTTAAACTGCTTTTGGCCGAATTTAACTATTTTTACTTTTTATTAATAGAATATTGCGCTTTCTAACAATTTATTACTAAATTTTGGTGCTTTCTGGCAATATTCTCATACTTTATGACCGAATTTTGCTATTTTTGACATTCCAGAAGAGAATTTTGCTTTATAAACGGATGTAGGTGCTTTTTAACAATATTTTGATGTTTCAAGGCCGGATTTTGCTGCTTTTGACATTTTTGTGAAGAGAATATTTTGCACTTTTCGACAGATCGTTCATGATGACCGGATTTTGCTGCTACTCGCGCGTAATCATAAACTCGTGTTCTCGCCCAAACACCCAAGTGTTAAGTCATCAAGTGATTGTATATAACCATCTTGGACGTGTGGGTGGGGCACTCCAATCAAAACTACTCGCTCGTAATCATGAACTTGGTTCCCGCCCACCCACCCAAGTGTTAGTCATCAAGGGATTGTATATCACCATCTCCATCAACAAAATGACTTCTAACCTTTGTAGAGACGTAAAACATAGAATCGTTTGATAACAAATACTTGGGCGGGTGGGCGGAGCACTCCAAGCAAAGCTACTCGCGCGTAATCATAAACTCGTGTTTCCGCCCACCCACCCACTCAAGTGTTAGTCATCATGAGATTAGATATCACCATCTTCCGCCTTCAACAAAATGACTTCTGACTTTTATAGAGTCGGGAAACATAGAATCGCTTGATAAACACTTAGAGGAGTGCCTCCCCAGCAAAGCTATTCGCGCGTAATCATAAACTGGTGTTCCCGCTCACCCACCTAAGTGTTAGTCATCAAAAGATTGGATACCAATTACCACCCTCTCCTCCTTCAACAAAATGACTTCCGACGTTTGTCGAGACGGGAAACATAAAATCCTTTGATAACAAACACTTGAGCGGGTGGGCGGGGCACTCCAAGCAAAGCTACTCGCGCGTCGTAATCATATACTCGTGTTCCCGCCCACCCACCCAAGTGTTTGGAGATTGGAAATCACCATCTCCTCCTTGGACAAAATGACCTCTAACCTTTGAAGAGACGCGAAGGATAGAACCTCTTGACAATAATCACTTGGGCGGGTAGGCGGGGCACTCAAAACAAAGCTACTCGCGCAATATCATCATAAACTTGTGTTTAATAAAAGAATTTTGCACATTTCAACTGTTTTTGACTGGATTATGGTCCTTCCCAACAATAATTTTAATATATCATATTCGGATTTTGTTATTTCATCACTTTTTTACATTTCTCAATATTTTATTGCCAGGTTTTAGTTCTTTTTAAAATATTTTGATGTTTCAAGACCGGATTTTGATATTTTTGACACTTTATGATTAAAATTTTGCACCTTTAAAGCGTTTTTGGCCGGATTTTGTCTGAAAATATTTTAATGTATGACTCGATTTAGTTATTTGTTGCATATTTCATGAAGATTTTGCATTTTTGACATTTTATTAAAAGAAATTTGCAGTTTTTAACCCATTTGGTCTCATTTTCGTTCTTTTTGAACATGTTTCTAATATTTAGTGACCGGAATTTTTAATTTTTTACTTTCCATAAATAGAATTTCACATTTTTAACAATTTATGACCAAATTTTAGTGTTTTCTGACAATATTTCATACTTCATAGCCTAATTTTGCATTTTTTTGCAGTTTATGGTCGAATTTTGGTTCTTTCTGACAATATTGTAGTATTTTATAAACGGATTTTGCTATTTTTTTACTTTTTATCAATAGAATTTTGCACTTTTCAACTTTTTCATGACTAAAACTTACTATTTCTTACAATATTTCGATATTGCATAGCCAGATATTGTTATTCATAATTTATTTTTACATTTTTTAACAGTTTATGGCCGGATTTTGATCCTTTTCGCAATATTTTGATGTTTTATGGCCGGATTTTGCTTTCTTTGACGTTTTATGAATAAAAATTTTGCTTTTGACCAAATTTTAATTCAATCTGAAAATGTTTTATGACCAGATTTAAGTATTTTTGACTTTGTTAACAGAATATTGCATTTTTTAACAATTTATGACTAAAATTTTGGTGCAGTCTGACAATATTTTCATACTTTATGGCTGGCTTTTGCTATTTTCTATAGTTGATGAGCAGATTTTGGTGCTTTCTGTTAATATTTTGATGTTTCAAGACAGGATTTTTCTGATTTGACATTCCATAAATAGAATTTTGCTATTTTTAATAGTCTGTGAGCGGATTTTGATGCTTTCTGAAAATATTTTGAAGTTTCAAGACCGAACTTTGCAGTTTTTGACATTTCATTAATAGAATTTTGCACTTTTCAGTTGTTTTTTACATTTTTCAATAGTTTATTAGCCAGATTTTGATTCTTTCTAAAATATTTTGATGTTTCAAAACCAGATTTTTGACATTTTATGATTAGTTTAGTACTTACTTACAATATTTTGATATTTCAAAACCGAATTTAGTTAGTTTTTAACATTTTATAAATAGAAATTTACTTTTCAATTGTTTTTGGATCAAAAATCTATTTTATAAAATATCTAAAATTGTTTGACTAATTTTGCTTGTAAATTGAAGTAGAACAAAGTAAACTTTAGAACCATAGAAACTTTCATAAGTCTGTTTTGATTCCAGAAAAATTCTCTTAAAATTTACTAAACAAAAAATATAAAGCTCCAACTGCACTCTAGATGGAGTCTCATGATTTAATTAATTAATTGATTAACTTACCAATCATTTTATTATAAAGGGGAACGAATAAATTGATAACACGTCCTCCGACCAATAACATAAAACAGAACAAGACGCGGAATTGTAATACAACATCCTTTTTGGGCCATAAAAATGGAGCCAGCATACGGACTTTCTTGAAGAAATTCTTCCAAGTTGATACATTCTCATTAGGATTCTAAAAAAAAAATAATTAATAAAATTAATTAAAATTGATTGAGTATTTACTCGGAATTGGAAGTGTAAATTAAGACCGTCTATTGTAATGGGACATTTTTTAATGGAAACTGGCACGTAATGACCTTTTTTATTCAAAGACATAATTTGATTACAATGAATTTCTAACCCCCCACTAATTGTCAATGTCAATAATAATTTTTAGTTTGTCATAAATTAAGGTTATGTTTCAATAATACAATATTTTAGAATATTAATGACTTGCCTTTGGTGTGGACATTTTAGCTTATAATAAAACCACAAGCATTTCTTTTATAAATTTTTTGTGTCATTGTAATTGGCGTCACAAATTAACCAAATAGTCTTTGGAATCTTTTATTAAATTTTGCCACCAGATGGCCAATAATTTAGTGTCACCAAATTAGAGGTTATAAATTACCTGTTGATTAACGTTCCTTGTATTATCATTAAGACTAAAATAATCAATATTCTGCATAATACCCGGAGCCTTTAAACCCAAAATGAAAAGCAACAAACTGGTCAGGTAACGCAGTACGAATAAAGTCATTTCAATCTTATCGGTATCCCTAAAATAAAATCGAATTAATTCATAATTAGCACATAAATGATATATTACGTTTGTAAATGAAACCACCAACTCTTTTTTCCGAAATTAATAAACGCTAAATTCTCGGATATAAAACAAAGAGTCCAAAATATCAGGAGCACTAATCCATGCCCCCTCGTCGGCACCGAGGGTAACAAATATTTCCTCTCCTTTACAATAACCCAAAACGAATACGGATAAACAAATATCATCATAATTGAAGACGATATCTACAAAAAATTAATTAAACAAAATCAATCAAACTTAATTATTATTATTACCATATAGCCGTAAACGCATTTATCATTTAATATAGTAGCTTGTAGTGCAAAGCGTACTGCAATCAAAATAGGTGCAAAGCATGTCAAAAACAATTGCAAATTATATAATTTCGAAGTTGGCAAGTGGTGTGGTGACACTTCAGTAGCGTAGCGTCGGTATATACATAACTGTATGGTGCCAGCGATTAAAAAATATCCGGCTATCACGACCGAGCTGACGGTATCCATGAAACACTGCGATATGCCATGATCGATCCATATATCCTCAAAGGATATTCCGGGTGGACAATACTGCATTTTATTTGATTCGTTCTGTTGTGTAATATGTAAATAACAAGGCACTCAATGTAGTGTGTTTGTGGGGTGGTTGCATGTGGACAACATTTATATTGTTAACTGTTCCATGTTACTGTTTCATTAATTGTTTAGTCATTGGTGATTAATATGTGAATGTCAAAGTTTGAGGTTAGGTTAATAGGAGGTGTTGGGTTGAAAAAAACAAGGGGCGAAAGGTCGCGAGCGGTCACGGGTAGTCGCGAAGGTTGTAAGTGCTATGTTGGTTGCATATAGTAGTAGAGATTGGGCGTGCAATTAGGGTTGCGTATTTTATGCTTATGCAACTAAACTTACATTCTAATGAGCTAAAATGATTGTAGATTAAAATATATTTTAATAATCATTTGTTGGCATGTTATTAGTTAGGATATTAAATATATTTATAGCAAACTGAAACTGGTATCAAAAAATGCAGAATTTATCAGTTTAATATTATTTTAGGACTGATCGTTTATTGCTTTTAATTTCAATATGAGTTAATTGTTTTTTTAATTGTTATTGAGTTATTGATTGATAATTGTGGTATTTTTAGGTAATGAAAACAGCTACAGTACTTGGAATGAAACAAGTGGCAGCTAAAACGGGACTAGGAAAAACATCATGCTTCTTGCTACTTTGAAATAAATCTAAAATTGTTGCTGTTATAGTACAGTTATTGACGGAATGTAATGAATGGAAATGCTGATGATCTAGAGAACATTGATTTAAACTGAATCTACATGCATTGAACTTATTGAGAATTGATTTATGTAGAAAATGGATGTAAATGTAAATAAATTAGTAAGTCAGGTTAATTAACTTTAATTTATGTCAAATTGAGTGTATGAATTTTTATGAATATTTTATATTTGGTACCATTAATATTGAGGTATTTTATTACCAAATTGTATAAAATTTCAATGTACCGTTTTTGAGTTATAATTTTTTGAATTATTTCTTAAGTTTCTGATTTTAAGTAAATCGTGTTGATCAACTTTAATTTATGTCAAATTGAGCGTATCGATTTCTATAAATATTTTACAGTTTGTACTTAAAGTATTGAGGTATGTTAGTACCAAAACACATAAAATTCTAATGTACCGTTTTTGGGTTATAATTTTTTGAATTGTTTATTAAGTTTCTGATTTTAAGTAAGTCGTGTTGATCAACTTTAATTTATGTCAAATTGAGCGTATCGATTTCTATAAATATTTTACAGTTTGTACTTAAAGTATTGAGGTATGTTAGTACCAAAACACATAAAATTCTAATGTACCGTTTTTGAGTTATAATTTTTTAAATTGTTGTTAAGTTTTTGGATTTTAGTAAGTTATGTTGATCAACTTTAATTTATGTCAAATTCAGCGTATGGATTTCTATAAATATTTTACAGTTTGTACTAATAGTATTGAGGTATGTTAGTACCAAAACACATAAAATTCCAATGTACCGTTTTTGAGTTATAATTTTTTAAATTGTTTATTAAGTTTTTGGTTCTAATAAGTCAAGCTAATCAACTTTAACTTATGTCAAATTGATCGTATGGATTTCTATAAATATTTTACAGTTGGTACTAATAGTATTGAGCTATGTTAATACTAAAACCCATGAAATTCCAATGTACAGTTTTTGAGTTATAATTTTTTAAATTGTTTATTTAGTTTATAGCTTCAAACAAGTTATGTTGATCAACTTTAATTTATGTCAAATTGAGCGTACGGATTTCTATAAATATTTTACAGTTTGTACTAATAGTATTGAGGTATGTTAGTACCAAAACACATAAAATTTCAATGTACCATTAATGAGTTATATTTTTTTTTAAATTGTTTATTAAATTTTTGATTTCTAGTAAGTCATGTTGATCAACTTGGTATTAGAAAACGTTTGTAAAACTTGACACCGCAGCTAAATGAAGTCAACATAGGCGGGAGATTCTTAAATCATCTTTGATTTGCTGAGGACAACTTAGAACTATGTTGTGTAAAGTAAAAGAGACGTCACGGAAGGTAAGCCTAGTAATGTATTTTCAAAACATAAATATTATGAGTATAGACAACATCTGTGTCATTCTAGATAACCACATAATTCAGCCGAGATAAAGAAGAGAATCAGTTTAGCATTTGGAAAACTCGACAATATTTTCAAAATTGCAAAAATACTAATAAATCTGAAACAAAAAGTATATGATGCTTGCATACTGCCAGTCGTATTGAACAACAACTACAAGTTTGTTGAGGGATAGACAAAGGAACAAGGATTTTAGGGCAAAAACCAAAGGAGAAAGATAATCATTGGTAGACTAATGTTAAGATGCCGAGACGATATACAGAGACAAACCGGAAAGACCTGGATACTGCGAGCACAAAACAGATCAACATGGAAAGAGGCTTCTGTCCAGGAATAGATTAATACAGGCTAATAGAGATGAGGATTGAAAGCATCAGTAAAGGAGCTTATAAATCAAAAAGTATGCTTCTTATGCTTTATTTTTAAGATTAAATTATTGTAATTGTGTGTCTGTATGGCTTATATAGGCTCAGTACATGCATTTTGAGTAAAAAGTCAAAAATTGACAAAATGTGCACTTTTGTGATTATCACTTGCATTATGGCATTAAATATAATTGCAGCAAACTAAAACTGGTATCAAAAGTATCAGAATTGAATGTAATTTACGTGTTTAGGTTGGCTTATGTAGATTTAGTACAAAAACTTTGAGTAAAATGCAATTATATTTTTGTTACAAATTTTGTAACTCTCTTCTTTTTCAAAAACCCGTCTGTACATCTGAAATAATCTGCTTTTTGTCTACTTTTAATTGGAATCATTTTTGCGAATATTTGGAATGAAGCATTCATCAATATAATGCGTCTACAGTTTGCTGGATCTTCTTCTTTTCTTCCAGCTTTCTGGCATATGTTGTTTAATGCCATATTTGGTTGCTTTTGCTGTATAATAAGTCTTTCACTCCAACAGTCGCGTACTTTACGCTAATTTGAAATGCATTTTTTTCTATTATTTTATTCTCTTCTAAAATGATCATTTGCGTTTACAATTTAAATATCTTTGCAGCAAGTTTAATTTAGTATCAAAAGATGCAGAATGAAAAGTTGATTTGTGCATTTTGTAGCAGTTTTTGTTGATTTTGGAACTGCAAGTTTGTT
Source organism: Tachinus rufipes (assembly GCA_963932245.1). Taxonomy (NCBI): domain Eukaryota; kingdom Metazoa; phylum Arthropoda; class Insecta; order Coleoptera; family Staphylinidae; genus Tachinus; species Tachinus rufipes. Next base: position 90,448,978 of record OZ010748.1, on the reverse strand, counting down.
ACTAATAATTTCAATATAAACATAATTTTAAATTGTTATTGATTGATTTTGTGCTAGTTTTTAGGTAATGACAACAGCAACCTCAATACTCCTTGGTTGCAATGACAGGAACAAGAAAAACATTACTATTCTACTTGCCAACAACTACTTAATGGAACAAATTTAAAGTTGCTGCTTTTATGGTATTGCTATTGAAGGAACGTAATGCAAGAAACTGCTGATGGTTTAGAATATTGACTCAAATTGATTTACATGAATGGCCAAACTGATTGAGAATTGATTGATGGAGAAAATGGATGCAAATCTTGCTGTTTAACTTTAGGTAAGTTTAAAGTAATTTTGAAACGTTTTATGCTGTGTATGTACTAGCTGAAATTTAAAGTATTTTTATGTTGTTGTAACATATTATATAATTCTTAAATATCACATTTTGTAATATAAAAGAAATAGTATGATAAATGTTAATAATTTTCGCAGTGGATTGAAATGTAATTCTGTCAATAGCTCAAAATTAATTATTTTTTGCCATAAATATTGTAATTCATGATGAAAATTAGTTGTCAAATCAAATTATTAATATTGGTACCATCAATGACTTGCGTAACAGCAAATTCATAAAAATTAATTATCAAAATGTGTTACATTGACATATGCAACCAACATTGCATTTAGAAATTGTGGTTGTCTGCTATGTTGGTTGCATATGTCTAGTAAATTTTAACTGTAATGTTGGTTGCATATATTCATCATACTTGTTGAATGCAAGGTTAGTTGCATATGTTATAAATAATATATTTTAATAATCGACTTCTACATATTTAGAAATCTGCTGTTGGTGTGTCCAGCAGATCTAAAACATTTATTGAATAAAATGTCACAATTATGTGCAATTTTTATTACATATTGAATTCATCAGTAAAAGAAGCATTTGAACTAAAAATTTGTCTTTTACTTAATGTCTTGTGTATTTTGTAGCAGTTTTAGTTAATTTTAGAACTGCAAGCTTGCTTATTACTTATAATTTCAATACGAACAAATTTTTAAATTGTTATTGATTTTGATAATTGTGCTATTTTTTAGGTAATGACAGCAGCAACCTTAATACTCCTTGGTTGGAATGACAGGACCATAAAATACTTTCTTTCTACATATTTGCCAACAATTGCTTAATGGAACAATTTGATGTTGGTGCTTGTATGATATTGCTATTAAAGGAAAGTAATGCAGGAAAATATTGATGGTTTAGAACATTGATTCCAGTTGAATTTACATGCATGGCCAAACTGATTCAGATGTGGTTGATGAAGAAAATGGATGCGAATCTTGCTGTTTAACTTTAAGTAATTTTGAAACGTTTTATTTTTTTACTATAATATGTGCTGTGTATATTAAAGTATACAGTATAATAAATGTTGATAATGGCGCGTTCGTTTCACAAATATTACTCAAATTTTGATCATTTGGTGATGATAAATCAAAGGATAAGTTTAAAAGTATGGCGAGTAATAAATAAAACAATCTGAGATAAAGAGAAATTTGTTGTTCTTTGTAATGTATCATGTTAAACAATAATTCAATAATATTTGAGGTCATCACCAAGTCATTATCATTAAAATTTCAATGATAGAGAAACAAACTTGTTAATGAAATGGTAATATCCACAGTGGATTGATATGTGGTTTTGCCAATAGCTTCAAATTAATTCTGTTCTAACATAAATATTGTAATTTATAATGAAAATTGGTTGTTAAATCAAATGATTAATACTAGAACTATTAATGACGTGCCAACAGCAAATTTATAAAAATTATCAAAATGTATTACATTAACATATGCAATCAACACTGCATTTAGAAATTGTAGTTGTTTGTGTTATGTTGGTTGCATATGTCTAGGAATTTTAAACTAGTTGCTTGCATACGTTTTATTGAATAAAATGTCCGTCATATTTGTAATTTTGATTACATATTGAAAGCATCAGTGAAAAGAGCAGATGAACCAAAAATGCTTCTTTTACTTAATGTTTTTAAGATTAAATTGTATGTGAAATATGTATAATCAACTTAAATTTTGTTACGGATAACAATGCTGTAGTAATGGACTCAAGCAGCTGGAACCAGAAGCAGAATTGAATTTGTATAGATCAACTTCAATTAAGAGAATGAAGAAGAAGCTTACATATTTCCAAAGCTTGCATATTATGTTATTTGTATAATTTCAATTATTATAATGCATTGTATAATTATGTATAAAGTTAACATTTTAATTCAGTTCACTAAGAACTGAAATACAGAAGTAGTGAATTGAGTTATTCTTAATAGTTACAATATATGATATGTAATTTAAAGCTTATTCTAATAATATTAAGGCAACATTACAAAGGCAATATGCAGCATGTAATGCTTTCTCATTCCATATGTTTTTTTAAATTGCAATAGTCTCACTTGCTACATGTTGTCTTTATAAAAAGCTATCTTTAGAATGCTGATTTGATAACATTTGTTGTTTATAAAGTGCACTTTTATATTATATCACGCATAGCAATTAAGTTATCTGCATTACATATTGTAGGTCTAATTGCATAACATATTTTTGATAAAGTTTGTTTAGTTTAGTATACTTTAGATGTTTCTGTATTTAAAGTACAGTTTTAAATGCAGATAATTTTTTTTATTAGACTAATAATATGTGATATATTTGTTACTTTGTCTATCTGCAAAAGCAGCTTTGTATTATAAATACTGTTGAATATTTTAATGGAATGGAATGGAAGATTTGCAATGAAATGGAGAAAACCAGGAGCGGAATCGAATCTGCTGAGCTGTATGGGGCAAGCTCAAATTAGTCCAACATCTACTGTATAATTATGTAATTTGTATCATATGTATTTAATCTATATGTCTCTGCAGATAATGTGGCTGCGAAAGCCTTTTTGTATTATTTATTTATTAATAAATAGATTTCAAACTTATTTCCATTGTTTACATTACTAGACCAATCTATATTTCAGATCAAACAAGCCATAATGGCTTCAAGTGCATCTTATATTACAGTAAGTATAAGTTTATAGTTATTTTATGTTCAAAGATCTCCTCTCATTTCTGTGATCTTGGTACAAAACCTAACATTTGAAAACTATTGGAACAAAATTTCACTTTTATTCATAAAATTATATTTATTTCAAAATTAACGAAACTAACAGGGAAGGCTAGAATTAAACCGTAGATTATAGGAAAAATATTATTTTTGCAATCGGACTGCAGGGAACCGACTTACAGCATGTCAAAGATCTCCTCGCGTTTCTGTGATCCTGATACTAAACCTAATATTTGAAAACTTTCAAACCAAATTGCACTTAACATAAGAACTATAAAAAAACATTTGATTTCAAAATTGACAAGTATAACAAGAATGACATTTATTTAGATTTAGGAAGTAAGCATTAAAAGATAACAATTTTGTTTCAAGGTCACGTTTTTTATTGCGGCTTTGTATAGTCCGTCACATTCTAAGACCCAGGTAACTTGTCCGTTTTGCGATTGAACCGTTCCTTCTAGTCTCAAAGTTAAATATCAAAATCAATTTGCACATTTATCAAAAAAATGAAGTTATTCCAAATTTGATGAAACTTATAGAAATGGTTGTAATTGAGTCGTAGATTATAGGAAAAATATTATTTTTGCAATGGGACTGCAGGGAGCCGAGATATAGAGCGTCAAAGATCTCCTCGCGTTTCTGTGATCCTGGTACAAAACCGAATATTTGAAAACTATTTGAACAAATTTACATGTAAATTTTTGGTGCAGGCGCGGGGTTTTATTATTTTTAAAAATAAAAATAATTTTTTTTTTCAAGGTCAACTTTTTTTTAGCGGCAACGTAAAGTCCGTCAAATTCTAAGACCCAGGTAACTTGTCCGTTTTGCGATTGAACCGTTCCTTCTAGTCTCAAAGTTAAATATCTCGGCACAGGAAGGTCCAATCGAAAAAAAGACCCAGTAAGTTTGAATCGAAGGGTCTGTATTGCAATTTAAAAACAGTTAATAAAAATCGAATTTTTGGAAAATTTTCAAAAATTTTCAGAAATTTTTTAAAAATTTTATCATAAAAATTCCAATTTTACAACTTGACCTCAAATGATTCCTAATGGCCTAAGAAATCCAAAGCTACCTTTGGCAACTTTGTAGCTGCTTCCGTTCTCGAGATATATCAAAATCAATTTACACTTTTATTATAAAAAATAAAGTGGTTCTAAATTTGATGAAACTTATAGAAATGGTTGTAATTGAGTCGTAGATTATGGGAAAAATATTTTTTTTGCAATCGGACTGCAGAGAGCCGAGATATAGAGCGTCAAAGATCTCTTTGCGTTTCTGTGATCCTGATACAAAACCGAATATTTGAAAACTATTTGAACAAACTTGTTTGTAAATTTTTGGTGCAGGCGCCGGGCTTTTATTTATTTTTAAAATAATTTTTTTTTTTCAAGGTCAACTTTTTTTTTAGCGGCAACCTAAAGTCCGTCAAATTCTAAGACCCAGGTAACTTGTCCGTTTTGCGATTGGAGCGTTCCTTCTAGTTTCAAGGTTAAATATCTCGGCCCAGGAAGGTCCAATCGAAAAAATCATACAGTATGTTTGAATCGGGAGGTCGGTGTTGCATTTTAAAAACAGTTTAAGAAAATCGATTTTTTGGAAAATTTTCAAAAAGTTTGCAAAAATTTTTCTTAAAATTTTTATTTTTACAACTTAATCTCAAATGATTTTTTATGACCCAAGGAATCCAAAGCTACCTTTGGCAACTCCGTAGCTGCTTCCGTTCTCGAGATATATCAAAATTAAATTCAACTTTTATTAAAAAAATAAAGTTATTCCAAATTTGATAAAAGTTATAGAATTGGTTGTAATTGAATCGTAGATTATGGGAAAAATATTATTTTTGCAATCGGACTGCAGCGAGCCGAGATATAAAGCGTCAAAGATCTCCTCGCGTTTCTGTGATCCTGATACAAAACCTAATATTTGAAACCTATTCGAACAAATTTGCATGTACATTTTTGGTGGAGGCGCCGGGTTTTAAATTTTTCTAAAATAAAATTTTTTTTTTTCAAGGTCAACTTTTTTTTAGCGGCAACGTAAAGTCCGTCAAATTCTAAGACCCAGGTAACTTGTCCGTTTTGCGATTGAACCGTTCCTTCTAGTCTCAAAGTTAAATATCTCGGCCCAGGAAGGTCCAATCGAGGGGTCTGTATTGCAATTTAAAAACAGTTAATAAAAATCGAATTTTTGGAAAATTTTCAAAAATTTTCAGAAAATTTTTAAAAATTTTATCATAAAAATTCCAATTCTACAACTTGACCTCAAATGATTCCTTATGACTCAAGGTATCCAAAGCTACCTTTGGCAACTTTGTAGCTGATTCCGTTCTCGAGATATATCAAAATCAATTTACACTTTTATTAAAAAAAATAAAGTTGTTCTAAATTTGATGAAACTTATAGAAATAGTTGTAATTGAGTCGTAGATTATTGGAAAAATATTATTTTTGCAATGGGACTGCAGGGAGCCGAGATATAGAGCGTCAAAGATCTCTTCGCGTTTCTGTGATCCTGGTACAAAACCGAACATTTGAAAACTATTTGAACAAATTTACATGTAAATTTTTGGTGCAGGCGCCGGGCTTTTATTATTTTTTAAAATAAAAATATTTTTTTTTTTCAAGGTCAACTTTTTTTTAGCGGCAACGTAAACTCCGTCAAATTCTAAGACCCAGGCAACTTGTCCGTTTTGCGATTGAACCGTTCCTTCTAGTCTCAAAGTTAAATATCTCGGCCCAGGAAGGTCCAATCGAAAAAAAGACCCAGTGTGTTTGAATCGAGGGGTCTGTTTTGCAATTTAAAAACAGTTAATAAAAATCGAATTTTTGGAAAATTTTCAGAAAATTTTTAAAAATATTATCATAAAAATTTCAATTTTACAACTTGACCTCAAATGATTCCTTATGACTCAAGGTATCCAAAGCTACCTTTGGCAACTTTGTAGCCGCTTCCGTTCTCGAGATATATCAAAATCAATTTACACTTTTATTAAAAAAAATAAAGTTGTTCTAAATTTGATGAAACTTATAGAAATGGTTGTAATTGAGTCGTAGATTATGGGAAAAATATTATTTTTGCAATCGGACTGCAGAGAGCCGAGATATAGAGCGTCAAAGATCTCCTCGCGTTTCTGTGATCCTGATACAAAACCGAATATTTGAAAACTATTTGAACAAATTTACATGTAAATTTTTGGTGCAGGCGCCGGGCTTTTATTATTTTTAAAAATAAAAATAACTTTTTTTTCAAGGTCAACTTTTTTTTAGCGGCAACGTAAAGTCCGTCAAATTCTAAGACCCAGGTAACTTGTCCGTTTTGCGATTGAACCGTTCCTTCTAGTCTCAAAGTTAAATATCTCGGCCCAGGAAGGTCCAATCGAAAAAAAGACCCGGTAAGTTTGAATCGAGGGGTCTGTATTGCAATTTAAAAACAGTTAATAAAAATCGAATTTTTGGAAAATTTTCAAAAATTTTCAGAAAATTTTTAAAAATTTTCTCATAAAAATTCCAATTTTACAACTTGACCTCAAATGATTCCTTATGACTCAAGGTATCCAAAGCTACCTTTGGCAACTTTGTAGCTGCTTCCGTTCTCGAGATATATCAAAATCAATTTACACTTTTATTAAAAAAAAATAAAGTTGTTCTAAATTTGATGAAACTTATAGAAATGGTTGTAATTGAGTCGTAGATTATAGGAAAAATATTATTTTTGCAATGGGACTGCAGGGAGCCGAGATATAGAGCGTCAAAAATCTCCTCGCGTTTCTGTGATCCTGGTACAAAACCGAATATTTGAAAACTATTTGAACAAATTTACATGTAAATTTTTGGTGCAGGCGCCGGGTTTTTATTATTTTTTAAAATAAAAATAATTTTTTTTTTCAAGGTCAACTTTTTTTTAGCGGCAACGTATAGTCCGTCAAATTCTAAGACCCAGGTAACTTGTCCGTTTTGCGATTGAACCGTTCCTTCTAGTCTCAAAGTTAAATATCTCGGCCCAGGAAGGTCCAATCGAAAAAAAGACCCAGTAAGTTTGAATCGAGGGGTCTATATTGCAATTTAAAAACAGTTAATAAAAATCGAATTTTTGGAAAATTTTCAAAAATTTTCAGAAAATTTTTAAAAATTTTATCATAAAAATTCCAATTTTACAACTTGACCTCAAATGATTCCTTATGACTCAAGGTATCCAAAGCTACCTTTGGCAACTTTGTAGCTGCTTCCGTTCTCGAGATATATCAAAATCAATTTACACTTTTATTAAAAAAAAATAAAGTTGTTCTAAATTTGATGAAACTTATAGAAATGGTTGTAATTGAGTCGTAGATTATGGGAAAAATATTATTTTTGCAATCGAACTGCAGAGAGCCGAGATATAGAGCGTCTAAGATCTCTTCGCGTTTCTGTGATCCTGATACAAAACCGAATATTTGAAAACTATTTGAACAAATTTGCATGTAAATTTTTGGTGAAGGCGCCGGGGTTTTATTATTTTTTAAAAACAAAAATAAAAAATTGTTTTCAAGGTCAACCTTTTTTTAGCTGCAACGTATAGTCCGTCAAAATCTAAGACCCAGGTAACTTGTCCGTTTTGCGATTGGAGCGTTCCTTCTAGTTTCAAGGTTAAATATCTCGGCCCAGGAAGGTCCAATCGAAAAAATCATACAGTATGTTTGAATCGGGGGGTCGGTGTTGCATTTTAAAAACAGTTTAAGAAAATCGATTTTTTGGAAAATTTTCAAAAAAGTTTGCAAAAATTTTTCTTAAAATTTTTATTTTTACAACTTAATCTCAAATGATTCTTTATAACCCAAGGAATCCAAAGCTACCTTTGGCAACTCCGTAGCTGCTTCCGTTCTCGAGATATATCAAAATTAAATTCAACTTTTATTAAAAAAATTAAGTTATTCCAAATTTGATAAAAGTTATAGAATTGGTTGTAATTGAATCGTAGATTATGGGAAAAATATTATTTTTGCAATCGGACTGCAGCGAGCCGAGATATAAAGCGTCAAAGATCTCCTCGCGTTTCTGTGATCCTGATACAAAACCTAATATTTGAAACCTATTCGAACAAATTTGCATGTACATTTTTGGTGGAGGCGCCGGGTTTTAAATTTTTCTAAAATAAAAATTACAATTTTTTTCAAGGTCAACTTTTTTTTAGCGGCAACGTATAGTCCGTCAAATTCTAAGACCCAGGTAACTTGTCCGTTTTGCGATTTAAGCGTTTCTTCTAGTTTCAAAGTTAAATATCTCGGCCCAGGAAGGTCCAATCAAAAAAATCACACAGTATGTTTGAATCGGGGGGTAGGTATTGCAATTTAAAAACAGTTTAAGAAAATCGAATTTTTGGAAAATTTTCAAATAAGTTTGCAAAATTTTTTCTTAAAAATTTTATTTTTACAACTTAATCTCAAATGATTCTTTATGGCCCAAGAAATCCAAAGCTACCTTTGGCAACTCCGTAGCTGCTTCCGTTCTCGAGATAATTCAAAATCAATTTGCACTTTTATTAAAAAAATAAAGTTATTCCAAATTTGATGAAAGTTATAGAATTGATTGTAATTGAGTCGTAGATTATGGGAAAAATTTTATTTTTGCAATCGGACTGCAGGGAACCGAGATATAGAACATCAAAGATCTTCTTTCGTTTCTGTGATCCTGATACAAAACCGAATATTTGAAAACTATTCAAACAAATTTGTCAATAAAATTAAGTAGCCCGGCGCATCCACCAAAAGTTTACATGCAAATTTGTGCGAATAGGTTTTCGAATATTAGGTTTTGTACCAGGATCACAGAAACGCGAGGAGATCTTTGACGCTCTATATCTCGGCTCCCTGAAGTCCGATTGAAAAAATAATATTTTTCCCATAATCTATGACTTAATTATAGCCTTTCTTGCTAGTTTTATTAAGTTTGGAATAACTTTATTTTTATTAATAAAATTAAAATTTAAATAGCCCGGCGCATCCACCAAAAGTTTACGAGCAATTTTGTTGGATTAGTTTTCAAATAATAAGTTTTGTATCAGGATCATATAAATGCGAAGAGATCTTTTTTGTAATGATTGCATATAAAATTTGATTTTTACGTTTAATACTTACCTATTTTACATTTGTTCTCTACCTAAAGAATGAGGGAAAACGGAACTACACAGGATACCTGTGTTGCTCACGTTCTCAACCTTAGACTTCGGGGAAAGCAAAATGTAATCAAAGTGTTTGTTTTTGTTGTATATTGTTTTTTTACCAATACTTATCCATAAAAATCTTTTTAAATTTTTCAAATGTATGTCAAGATGTCAAGTGTCTGTAGAAACAACACTTTTAAAGCAATAAAACAGGAAAATTCTTGATGTTTTATATCTCAGTTTTACGTTTCTATAATCTTAATACAAACACTAGTGATTTAAAAAATTTAATATAAAAGAGGCAAAAATATTAAATAGAAAATTTATATTGTTGTTGAAAATTTGTTTTAATATAAATATATTATGTATTATAAATTGTGCATTATTTAGAAAACCTATAATACATTAGAAATTTAAAATATTAAACTAAAATTAGTTTAAAGCAAACATTAAATTTCATATTAATATACAAAATTAGCGTTCTTTTATGAAAATATCTCGACTACGCCTATGTCTAACCTTTAGCGCCATCTCGTAGCATTTATCACAAACAAAAATTCATAAATATTTTGTTAGATGTCGCTACTGTCATAATTGTATTAATATAAACAATATTTAAGTTTATTTTATATTATTAGCATGCCAAATTGCAGTAAAAAATAATAGTTAAATTAATTTTTAATATTATTGCGTATTAAGAAATTTTGTAAAGCGATTTAGGCGCCTCTCACTTCTTAGAATATGATGGAACTAGTAGTTCATAGAAACATTTGGAAATGGCGCTAGCTGCTTTAACATGCATGTGCAATGTTGGCTGCATATATACATAAGTTTTGTGATGTAATGTTAGTTGCATATGTACATATGAAATGCCAGTCTCAAGATTATAAAAAAAATATTATAAAATTAATTGGAGAGGAGGTAACATAACTATTTCATCTATTCACAAAAATGATTGAGAAAGTTATATTATTACAAAGCAGGCAATGATTAAAAATTATGTTAAAGTTGTCATACATTTTTTTTGCCACTTATTCAATCAATTTGCGTATCTTATTTCTTTTGATAGCTAACTTTGTTGGTTCTGAATAACAAATTAAGTTAACTAAATGAATCAAATGTTTAAGTAAAGTCAAATTGTTTTATTTGCTTCAACAGATCCTTTAGTCAGTTAAGTAAATAAAAACTATTTATCTTTTTAATAAACTTAACACTTTTAGTTTTGTTTAATGCAAATATTACAGTTGACTGATAATAAAATTTAGGGATCCCTTCACCTTCAATCATAGCTTGTTGTACGTAGTTGATTTTTTTATTAAAAAATATTTTTTATTAAAATTAAAATACATAAAACAATCTTAAATAAGAATTAAAAACACGCTAAGAGGGTGGGGAAGAGTTGTAAACAGGTGTGGGAAGCCGTTTATATTATTTCTCCTCACATCCTCGAGTATTGTTTTGAAAAAAATCGCAGTTTCTTCATGGAAATCGCGATTCCTTTCCACTTCCCACAGAAATTCACCTAAGTTAATAATAATAATAAAATATAATACAAAATAAAACAACTAAATAATAATAATAATAATAATAACCTCCAAGATTAAGAATCGTATATGGCAGTAATTCGTATTAATTGGGAAAATAGTAATAATTGGTTGGTTATGTACAAGAAATATATTATTTATTGAATCAATGGCGGCTGTTGAGTACGTTGTCGATCCAATCAACATCGGGCAGTGTGTAGCCTCCTACTTGATTCTGGTCTTTGCATCCTGTATCCCAACTGAAGATACCGTGAAGGGTGTAATGAATACCGTCATTACTGCAGGCTAGAGCTGAACCGTGATCGACCTGAAAAAATATTAAAGCAATTTTAATGACTCCAATAATTTAATTTTAATAATTCAACAAACCTTGCATTGATCAGCAGTTGATTGTCCACACACCGTCGTTTCCGATAATCTATCTATAGCATCTGGGAAATGATTTTGTAAAGTATTGCTACATTCCTCTTGTCCAATAATGTTAACATCGACAGTCCTCATAATGGCTCCTTTAAGATGGACTGAAATTTATTAAAAACAAATAAGTTTCTTGCATTAATATGATGAATATATTGATTACTTTGTAAAATCTTCTTGCCCCATCCAGTTGCAATGCAATTGCCGCTTGGTTTTTCATTAGCTTTGGGTAAACAGATGGTACCAACATTTTTTGTAACACGGAGCTTCTCTTCCAAGATTAAGATTGCTAAATCGTTGTGTTTCGTTTCGGGATTGTATGATGGATGGAATACAATGTTCTTTACTTTAACGATTTGGAATGGTAATGGTTCTTCATCGATTCCTAGCTTCCATTCTCCTCCCTTGATTAAGACATCACTGGCATCCAATCTGTGTAAAGGAATTGAAGTTAATAAATTTTGTGTAACTGGAAACTCGTTCATTGGATTTTTATGCAAATTGGTACCAATGTACTTCATTATCATAAGTACCAAATGTGTAAAAATAATTAAAATCCACAAGCTCAATTTTATGGAATCTCAAATTATTTAACATAAGCTAACTGAATTCGGAGACTAGATGATAAATTAAATCATCATAGCTTGGAAACGGTTTATTGGATTTTCTTGCAAATTGGTACCAATGTACTGCATTATCATAAGTACCAATTGTGTAAAAATAATTAAAATCCACACGCTAAACTTTATAGAATCTTAAATTATTTAACATGAGCTAACTGAATTCGGAGACTAGGTGATATATTAAATCATCATAGCTTGGAAATGGTTCATTGGATTTTCTTGCAAATTGATACCAATGTACTTCATTACCATAAGTACCAATTATGTAAAAATAATTAAAATCTACACGCTCAATTTTATAGAATCTTAAATTATTTAACATGAGCTAACTGAATTCAAAGACTAAGTAATAAATTAAATCATCAAAGCTTAGAAACGGTTCATTGGATTTTCTTGCAAATTGGTACCAATGTACTTCATTATCATAAGTACCAAATGTGTAAAAATAATTAAAATCCACATGCTCAATTTTATAGAATCTCAAATTATTTAACATAAGCTAACTGAATTCGGAGACTTGATAATAAATTAAATCATCATAGCTTGGAAACGGTTTATTGGATTCTCTTGCAAATTGGTACCAATGTACTGCATTATCATAAGTACCAATTGTGTAAAAATAATTAAAATCCACACGCTCAATTTTATAGAATCTCAAATTATTTAATATGAGCTAACTGAATTCAAAAACTAGGTGATAAATAAAATCATCATAACTTGGTAATGGTTCATTGGATTTTGATGCAAATTAGTACTAATGCACTTCATTATCCTAAGTACCAATTGTGTAAAAATAATTAAAATCAACACGCTCAATTTTATAGAAACTCAAATTATTTAACATGAGCTAACCGAATTCAGAAACTAGGTGATAAACTAAACCATCATAACTTGGAAACGGTTCATTGGATTTTCTTGCAAATTGATACCAATGTACTTCATTATCATAAGTACTAATTGTGTAAAAATAATTAAAATCCACACGCTCAATTTTATAGAAACTCAAATTATTTAACATGAGCTAACCGAATTCAGAAACTAGGTGATAAACTAAACCATCATAACTTGGAAACGGTTCATTGAATTTTGATGCAAATTAGTACCAATGCACTTCATTATTCTAAGTACCAATTGTGTAAAAATAATTAAAATCAACACGCTCAATTTTATAAAATCTCAAATTATTTAACATGAGCTAACCGAATTCAGAAACTAGGTGATAAACTAAACCATCATAACTTGGAAACGGTTCATTGGATTTTCTTGCAAATTGGTACCAATGTACTTCATTATCATAAGCACCAATTGTGTAAAAATAATTAAAATCCACACGCTCAATTTTATAGAATCTCAAATTATTCAACATGAACTAACTAAATTCAGAGACTATGTAATAAATTAAATCATCATAACTTGGAAACGGTTCATTGGATTTTGATGCAAATTAGTACCAATGTACTTCATTATCATTAGTACCAATTGTGTAAAAATAATTAAAATCAACTCGCACAATTTTATAAAACCTCAAACTTGAAAATGCAACCTACCCTTCAACGCAATGAGCTGATGTCAAAACTGCATTCTTCCTAATAATAGCACCACCACACAACAAACTCCTATTAGAATCCCGAAGAATCATAGCTTGCCATGGCATCTCAGCAAAATGAGCATCCAAAGCACCGGGTCCTCTAGGTTGTCCATCCTATAACAAAACAAAACATAACCACAACTCCCAAAACTAAAAAATAAATTTCTTACCAAATGTCTTTCACCACAATTTTCACCATTAGGATGTGGATGGAATTGTGGATTCTGGGCGTTTAAATGAGTCAACAATTCAGTGGAATGATGCGATCTCACGATACGATTCTTGTTATCACCACCGTATTGCCCTAAACTGGGATCCTCACGGTATTGTCCGTTATCGATTCCGTTAACCAAATTCGCAGATGGCCATGGATCTTTGTAATCATTATCGCGACAACACTTACCGGTCTGACCTGATTCTGGTATGGCGCAATCCTAATAAATAAATTTAAATTAATTTAGTTATTAAATTAATTTTTATTTGCTTACTGTTAGAGGTACTCTGCTTAATTCTTGATCCTTGCTGAAGACTACTGGGACTGGTGAAACGAATCCTTCGGCAGTACAGTAAATATCTTGGACGCATTTAAGTGCAGCAGCACAGCCTGGTAATTCAGGTTGCTTATCTTTGCTAACAAAAGTTGATTGTACGTTGGTGTTATCGCCTGTGATATCAGGAGTAAAAGGTGTTGGTCTTGGTGTTTGTGTTGGTCCTTTTGTACTCAAATAATTGTTATTGATGCTGCTTCCTTCGGTATCTAAAGGTGGTAAGTAGGCGTTGGGTGTTTTCGAGGTTGGTAAAGTGAATGAAGGAGTTGGAGATTCGTAATTGTAACCAGGATGTTGAGTAGGACGGGTCGGACGTGGTTGAGTAGGTCTTGGAACGCATTGTCCATTTTGTTGATAAGTATTTGGAGGACAAGTTGGTTGAGTTGGTCTTGGTGGCGTAACGCACCTTCCATTTTCCAGATAACTGTTTCCACTGCACTGCTCTTCGCACCTTCCATTGCGTAGAACTTGATTACCTGTACATATTGAAGGTGTTGTAGGCTTCGGCACACAACGACCATTCACAAGTTGAGTGTTTTCGCGACAGGTTTGATAACCTTGATTGATATCGATTGTTTCGGAGGGGGTGAATGGTGGTTGTGTGGTACGAGGCACGCAACGGCCTTTTTGGTAGTAAGTATTACCGGTGCATATGATTTGGCATTGACCGTTGACTAGTTCAGTGCCTTGACGGCATGTGATTGGTGGACGTGTGGGGGTGATGAATGGTGAAGTCGGTTTGGGGTATTCGTAACCAGTTTGTTCAGTCTGTTTCGGTACGCAACGCCCATTTTGTAAGTAAGTGTTTCCCGTGCATTGAGGACCGGGTGTTGGTCTAGGGACGCAACGCCCGTTTTCTAGGTAAGTGTTTCCGCTGCAAGTAATTTCGGGACGCGGTGTTGGTCTGGTAACGCATTGACCGTTTTGTAGGTAAGTATTTCCGGTGCATTGGGGTCCCTGAGTGGGCCTAGGTACACAACGCCCGTTTTCAAGGTAAGTATTTCCGGTACACGTAATTTCCGGTCGCGGTGTTGGTCTGGTAACGCATTGACCATTTTGTAGGTAAGTATTTCCGGTGCATTGGGGTCCCTGAGTGGGTCTAGGTATGCAACGCCCGTTTTCTAGGTAAGTATTTCCGGTACAAGTTACGGTAGGTGGTGGGGTAGCACGAGGCACACAACGCCCATTTTGAAGGTAAGTATTTCCGCTACATGTAATTTCCGGTCGCGGCGTTGGTCGAGTAACGCATTGACCATTTTGTAGGTAAGTATTTCCGGTACATTGAGGTCCCTGAGTGGGTCTCGGTACGCAACGTCCATTTTCTAGGTAAGTATTTCCGGTACACGTTACGGTAGGAGGTGGTGTAGCACGAGGCACACAACGCCCATTTTGAAGGTAAGTATTTCCGGTACATGTAATTTCCGGTCGAGGTGTTGGTCTAGTAACGCACTGACCATTTTGTAGGTAAGTATTTCCAGTACATTGAGGTCCTTGAGTGGGCCTTGGTACACAACGCCCATTTTCTAGGTAAGTATTTCCGGTACACGTTATGGTAGGTGGAGGAGTAGCACGGGGTACGCAACGCCCATTTTGAAGGTAAGTGTTTCCGGTACACGTAATTTCCGGTCGCGGTGTAGGTCTGGTAACGCATTGACCATTTTGCAAGTAAGTATTTCCCGTACATTGAGGTCCTTGTGTGGGCCTTGGAACGCAACGTCCGTTTTGTAAGTAAGTATTTCCGGTACATTGTGGTGCTGGAGTAAGCCTTGGTACACAACGCCCATTATCATAGTAAGTATTACCACTGCACGTTACTTCTGGGAATGGTGTACTGGGGGAAGGGTACACATATCCGGTTGTGCCTGTTTCGCGAGGTACACAGCGACCATTTTGTAAGTAAGTGTTTCCACTGCAAGTGATTTGTGGTGGTTGTGTTGGTCTGGGGACACAACGACCATTTTGAAGGTAAGTATTTCCAGTACAACTAATTTGTGGAGGAGAAGTTGGCCTTGTTACACATTGGCCATTTTGTAAGTAAGTATTTCCGGTACATTGAGGTCCCTGAGTGGGCCTTGGTACGCATTGGCCATTTTGTAAGTAAGTATTTCCGGTACATTGAGATCCCTGAGTAGGCCTTGGTACGCAGCGTCCATTTTCTAAATAAGTATTTCCGCTGCACGTAATTTGTGGTGGAGGAGTTGCACGCGGTACGCAACGGCCATTTTGTAAATATGTATTTCCGCTACACGTAATTTGTGGTGGAGGAGTAGGCCTTGTAACGCATTGCCCATTTTGTAAATAAGTATTACCGGTACATTGAGGTCCTTGAGTAGGCCTTGGTACGCAGCGTCCGTTTTCTAAATAAGTATTTCCGCTACACGTAATTTGTGGTGGAGGAGTAGCACGCGGTACGCAACGGCCATTTTGTAAGTAAGTATTTCCACTACACGTAATTTGTGGAGGTTGAGTAGGCCTTGTAACGCATTGTCCATTTTGTAAGTAAGTATTACCCGTACATTGAGGTCCTTGAGTAGGTCTTGGTACGCAACGTCCGTTTTCTAAGTAAGTATTTCCGCTACACGTAATTTGTGGTGGTGGAGTCGCGCGCGGTACGCAGCGGCCATTTTGTAAATAAGTGTTACCGGTACACTGGGGTCCCTGAGTAGGCCTTGGAACGCAACGCCCATTTTCATAGTAAGTATTACCGCTACACGTCACATCCGGGAATGGTGTACTGGGTGAAGGATAAACATATCCGGTTGTACCTGTTTCACGAGGTACACAGCGGCCATTTTGTAGGTAAGTATTTCCGCTACACGTAACTTGTGGAGGCTGAGTTGGCCTGGGGACGCAACGACCATTTTGAAGGTAAGTATTTCCAGTACAACTAATTTGCGGAGGAGCAGTTGGCCTTGTAACGCATTGGCCATTTTGTAGGTAAGTATTTCCGGTACATTGTGGTCCTTGAGTAGGTCTCGGCACGCAACGTCCGTTTTCTAAGTAAGTATTTCCGCTACACGTTATTTGTGGTGGAGGAGTAGCACGCGGTACGCAGCGGCCATTTTGTAAATAAGTATTACCACTACAGGTGACTGGTGGAGGACGAGTAGGCCTTGTAACGCATTGCCCATTTTGTAAATAAGTGTTTCCGGTACATTGAGGTCCCTGAGTGGGCCTAGGTACGCAACGTCCATTTTCTAAGTAAGTATTTCCACTGCAACTTATTGGTGGAGGTTGCGTAGGCCTAGTAACGCATTGTCCGTTTTGTAAGTAAGTATTTCCGGTACATTGTGGTCCTTGAGTGGGCCTAGGTACGCAACGCCCATTTTCTAAGTAAGTATTTCCGCTACAACTAATTGGTGTTGGTTTGGTTGGTCTAGGAACGCATTGACCATTTTGTAAGTATGTATTTCCGGTACATTGTGGTCCCTGAGTGGGTCTCGGCACACAACGTCCATTTTGCAAATAAGTATTTCCGGTACACTGAGGTCCCTGAGTAGGTCTTGGAACGCAACGACCATTTTGTAAGTAAGTATTCCCGCTACACGAAACATCCGGGAATGGAGTGCTCGGTGAAGGGTAAACGTATCCGGTTGTACCTGTTTCGCGAGGCACGCAACGGCCATTTTGTAAGTAAGTATTTCCGCTACAAGTAACTGGTGGAGGTCGAGTAGGCCTTGTAACGCATTGCCCATTTTGCAAATAAGTGTTTCCGGTACATTGTGGTCCTTGAGTAGGCCTAGGTACGCAACGCCCATTTTCTAAGTAAGTATTTCCGCTACAACTAATTGGTGTTGGTTTGGTTGGTCTAGGAACGCATTGGCCATTTTGTAAATAAGTATTTCCGGTACACTGTGG
Organism: Tachinus rufipes; assembly: GCA_963932245.1. Lineage (NCBI taxonomy): Eukaryota > Metazoa > Arthropoda > Insecta > Coleoptera > Staphylinidae > Tachinus > Tachinus rufipes. The sequence continues at coordinate 90,431,167 of OZ010748.1, read as the reverse complement.
TCCCTGAGTGGGCCTAGGTACGCAACGTCCATTTTGCAGGTAAGTATTTCCGCTGCAACTTATTGTTGGAGGTTGCGTAGGCCTAGTAACGCATTGTCCGTTTTGTAAATAAGTATTTCCGGTACATTGTGGCCCTTGAGTTGGTCGCGGAACGCAACGCCCATTTTCAAAGTAAGTATTTCCCGTACAACTAATTTGTGGAGGAGCTGTAGGTCTGGTAACGCATTGACCATTTTGTAAGTAAGTATTTCCCGTGCATTGAGGTCCTTGAGTGGGTCTTGGAACGCAACGCCCATTTTGAAGGTAAGTATTTCCGCTACACGTAATTTGTGGTGGTTGAGTAGTACGCGGTACACAACGACCGTTTTGTAGGTAAGTATTTCCCGTACAGGTAACCGGAAGTGGTGTTGTTGGTTTTGGATAAACATATCCAGTCGTTTGTGTTTCTCTGGCAACACAACGCCCGTTTTGTAGGTAAGTATTACCAGTGCATGTTATTTGTGGTGGTGGTGTCGATTTTGGAACACATCTACCGTTCTGTAGGTAAGTATTTCCAGTGCAAGTTATTTGTGGAGGTGGTTGGGTGGGTCTAGATACGCATTGACCATTAACCAGGTAAGTATTACCAGTGCAGGTTATTTGGGGTGGTGGAGGAGTGGGTCTAGGAACGCATCTACCGTTTTGAAGGTAAGTATTTCCGCTACAGGTTATAGGAGGTGAAGTAGGTCTAGGTACACACTGCCCATTTTGCAGGTAAGTATTTCCAGTGCATGTTATTGGTGGATTCGGAACACATATACCGTTCTGAAGGTAAGTATTTCCGGTGCATGTTATTGGCTTAGTGACACACTGCCCGTTCACAGGGTAAGTATTTCCAGTGCAGGTTAATGTTGCTTTTGGAACACATCTTCCGTTTTGTAGGTAAGTATTTCCAGTGCATGTTATTTGTGGTGGTGGTGATGTTGGTCTAGGTACACATCTTCCGTTCTGTAGGTAAGTGTTACCAGTGCATGTGATTGGTGGTGGTTGTGTTGGTTTGGGAACGCATTGTCCGTTAATTAATTGTGTATTCCCGGTGCATGATTGTTGTTGTGTTACGCACCTCCCATTTTCAAGGTGTGTATTACCTGTGCACTTTGGTGGGAGGTATCCAGTGTTGGTGCTTGGTGGTGGTGCTGGAGTTGCTACCGGTACGCATCTTCCGCCTTGTGAATATGTATTTGCTGCAAAAGAAGTAATTTAAATAATTGTATACAAAGTATTCATTAATATTTACGTGGACAGCGTGGTGGTTGAGTTGGGATTGGTTGACATCTTCCGTTTTGCAATTGAGTACCCGGTCCACAACTTGGTGGTTGGGTTGGAATTGGTTGACATCTTCCATTTTGTAAAATGGTTCCTGGAGCACAGCTTGGTGGTTGAGTTGGGATTGGTTGACATCTTCCGTTTTGTAAAATAGTACCCGGAGCACAGCTTGGTGGTTGAGTTGGGATTGGTTGACATCTTCCATTCTGCAAAACGGTTCCAGGTCTGCAAGATGGTGGTTGAGTTGGAATTGGTTGACATTGTCCATTAACCAAATTGGTGTTTGGTGGACAGATACGTGGTGGTTGAGTTGGTGGTGCTTGGCATCTTCCGTTTTGCTTAATTTGACCAGGTGGACAAACATAGTTTCCATTGATGTTGGTTGATGGTGTGGCTGGTGGTATGTAAGCGGCTGGAGTAGTGCTTGGTGGAGGTGGTACCAAACATCTACCACCTTGATCGATTGTATTGGGTCCACATCTGCATTGACCATTGATGAGTTGTTTGCCACCAAAGCAAGCAGGCTGTGGTGGGGGAGTTGGTTTTGGTACACAACGTCCTCCTTGATTGATTTCATTATATCCGCAATTCACTTGAGGTGGAGGTGTAGGCCTTGGAACGCAACGACCGCCTTGATTAATTTCATTTGGACGACATTGTGGTGGTGGAGTAGGCTTTGGAACGCAACGGCCTCCTTGATTAATTTCATTATATCCACAATTTACTTGTGGTGGAGGAGTAGGCTTTGGTACACAACGCCCACCTTGATTAATCTCATTATATCCGCAATTTACCTGAGGTGGAGGAGTAGGCTTTGGCACACAACGCCCACCTTGATTGATTTCATTATATCCACAATTCACCTGTGGTGGAGGAGTAGGCTTTGGTACACAACGCCCTCCTTGTTTAATCTCATTATATCCACAATTTACTTGAGGTGGAGGAGTTGGTTTTGGCACACAGCGCCCTCCTTGATTAATCTCATTATATCCGCAATTTACCTGTGGTGGAGGAGTAGGCTTTGGTACACAACGCCCACCTTGATTAATTTCATTATATCCACAATTCACCTGTGGTGGAGGAGTAGGCTTTGGCACACAACGCCCACCTTGATTAATTTCATTATAACCACAATTAACTTGTGGTGGGGGAGTTGGTTTTGGCACACAACGCCCACCTTGATTGATTTCATTATATCCACAATTCACCTGTGGTGGAGGAGTTGGTTTTGGCACACAACGTCCACCTTGATTAATCTCATTATATCCACACTGTGGAGCTGGAGTTGGTCTTGGTACGCAACGCCCACCTTGATTAATCTCATTACCTCCACAAACCAACTGACACTGTCCATTAATCAATTGCTGATTTCCGCTACAAATTGGTGGAGGTGGACGTGTTACTGGTGGTTGTGGTCTGATGGGTTCTGGTGGTAAATATGGTGGTCCTCTAATGCTCGATGAGAATCTAACGTCATCGCTGAATTTATCGTTGCTATAATCTATGGTGCTTGCTGCGAATGGAGCGTCTCTTGTAGGCTTGGCAGTGCTGGATCCACCTAATTTATTAATGTCAGCACCGGTTTCTCCTAAATTCGAAATGAAAAGTTTTGGTTCGTTTGGAAGTACATGGATTAGGGTTGGACTGTTTCCAGCCGTTCCTTGTAATTTCACGGTGCTTCCGGGGATTGAGCTCTTTCCGGCTGTTATGTAATTATCTTCGTGGTTTTTGTACCTGCAGCAGGATTCAGTCTTTGGGTTGCAGTAATTCTGAAAACAAAAACAAAAATGAAATATTTGCTGACCTCTAAAACTTTGCAAATTAAGTTTTTCAAAAATTCATTTTATCAAGTTGGCATTAAAAATTTCAAAAATTGTTTCAAATAAAATTTATTGATAATTCAATTCTGCTTAAAATTACATATGTAAGGATTTTCAAAATTTTGCAAATCAAGCCAGTTAATTACAGTTTTTCGATAAAATTTTCCAAAAATTCAGTTTTATCAAGTTGGGATTAAAAATTTCAAAAATTGTTTCAGATAAATTTGATAGAGAATTCAATTCTGCTTAAAAATTCTTATATACGCATTTTCAAAATTTTGCAAATTAAGTTATATAATTACAATTTTTTGAATTTTTTTCGAAAAATTTAATTTTTTCAAGTTGGCATTAAAAATTTCAAAAACTGTTTCAGATAAATTTTATAGAGAATTCAAATCTGATTAAAATGTCTTATGTAAACATTTCCAAAATGTTGCAAATTAAGTTAGTTAATTACAATTTTTTGTATTTTTTTGAAAAATTCAATTTTGTCAAGTTGGCATTAAAAATTTCAAATATTGTTTCAGATAAATTTTATAGAAAATTCAATTCTGATTAAAATGTCTTATGTACGCATTTTCAAAATTTTGCAAATTAAGTTAGGTAATTACAATTTTTTGATTTTTTTTTTGAAAAATTCAATTTTTTTAAGTTGGCATTAAAAATTTCAAAAATTGTTTCAGGTAAATTTAATAGAAAATTAAATTCTGATTAAAATGTTTTATGTAAGCATTTTCAAAATTTTGCAAATTAGGTTAGTTAATTACAATTTTTTGATAAAATTTTCAAAAAATTCAATTCTATCAAGTTGGCATTAAAAATTTCAAAAATTGTTTCAGATAAATTTTATAGAGAATTTCATTCTAATTAAAATGTCTTATGTAAGCATTTTCAAAATTTTGCAAATTAGGTTAGTTAATTACAATTTTTTAATAAAATTTTCAAAAAACACAATTCTATCAAGTTGCCTTAAAAATTTCAAAAATTGTTTCAGATAAATTTCATAAAGAATTCAATTCTGATTAAAATGTCTTATGTAAGCATTTTCAAAATTTTGCAAATTAGGTTAGTTAATTACAATTTTTTAATAAAATTTTCAAAAAATTCAATTTTATCAAGTTGGCATTAAAAATTTCAAAAATTGTTTCAGATAAATTTTATAAAGAATTCAATTCTGATTAAAATGTCTTATGTAAGCATTTTCAAAATTTTGCAAATTAAGTTAGTTAATTACAATTTTTTAATAAAATTTTCAAAAAATTCAATTTTATCAAGTTGGCATTAAAAATTTCAAAAATTGTTTCAGATAAATTTTATAGAGAATTTCATTCTAATTAAAATGTCTTATGTAAGCATTTTTAAAATTTTGCAAATTAGGTTAGTTAATTACAATTTTTTAATAAAATTTTCAAAAAACTCAATTCTATCAAGTTGCCTTAAAAATTTCAAAAATTGTTTCAGATAAATTTCATAAAGAATTCAATTCTGATTAAAATGTCTTATGTAAGCATTTTCAAAATTTTGCAAATTATGTTAGTTAATTACAATTTTTTGATAAAAATTTCAAAAAATTCAATTTTATCAAGTTGGCATTAAAAATTTCAAAAATTGTTTCAGATAAATTTTATAGAGAATTTCATTCTAACTAAAATGTCTTATGTAAGCATTTTTAAAATTTTGCAAATTAGGTTAGTTAATTACAATTTTTTAATAAAATTTTCAAAAAACTCAATTTTATCAAGTTGGCATTAAAAATTTCAAAAATTGTTTCAGGTAAATTTTATAGAAAATTCAATTCTGATTAAAATGTCTTATGTAAGCATTTTCAAAATTTTGCAAATTAGGTCAGTTAATTACATATATTGAGTTTAATCAAAAGATTGAATGTTGTACCCATTCCTGATGTTCCTGCAACTATTTCGTAACAAAAAATGAATGTCAATTGTCATTAAATCAGAAGTATAATGACAGAAGGCCAACTTCTTGACACCAAAACCTTGGGCGGGTGAGCGGGGTACTTAGTTCATAAATGTGAGCGGGTAGTTGACATTGGTAAACCCCGCCCACCCACCCAAGTGGTTGTAATCAAAAGATTGGATGTTGCACCCACTGCTGATGTTCCTTAAATGTCAGCTGTCATTCAATCAGAAAAAAAAAATACAGAAAACCTATTTCTTAAAAACAAAAACGCTCGGGCGGGTGGATGAGTCACTTAGTTCATAAATGTGAGCGGGTGATTAGCATCGGTGTATCCCGCCCATCCACCCGAGTGTTTGTAATCAAAGAATTGGATGTTTCACCAACTGTTGATGTTCTTGCAGCTATGACATAAAAGAAAGTAAACGCCAGTTAACCAATAACCAATTTATCCAGAATAAGCACTTCCATTTTAAATTTCAAATACCGCTTCGCTACTAATAATCAACAAACGCAACGCCATTTTGTATTCCAAACGTTGCTTTGCAATTAACATTTGTTTAACAAACTTATTGACGTCCATTTAGTCCTAATTATGATTCTGATTTAAATAATAATTTAAAAAATTAGTCTCAAACTCGTATTCAAAGATATTTTTGTGATTTGAATGCACGGATGACGCAACGCCACCGGTTGGATAATCGAGTAAAAGTTTCTTCTCAATTTTTTTTTCACTCTCTGACATCTGACCTATCAACGATTATGCTAATGGCACGCGTCCGGAGAATGCGGGAGAAAAAATCCGACCACACTCATTACGTAATTGTTTGACCATCAATCAATTAAATTTTGATAAACTTTCACATATCTAGGTATATCTATTGCAGTAAATTATTCATCTAATTCGGTTGTAATAACAAATGAATTAGCCTTAATAATCAGCCTACTTATCAATAGAAAACAATAGAACTGCGTAACGATAAGATGTTGGTAGCCCACCTTAAAGCCCACATTTAAATCATTTATGGAGTTATGATCATGTAATATATTCTAATTTTAAATTAAAAATCAAATTTATACTCTATAGACATGTGATTACCAATTTTTTAGTCTTTTTTCATTTAAAAAACTAAAACAATATTTTGATGCTCTTCTATTAAAGTAAAAATGATTCCCGTTGGCGCCCAACTCATTGAATATTGACGCCCAACGTGGGGACATAAAACTTCATTCCATTTTGCTTAAAGGTTTTCAAACAAAAGATTTTTAAATAGTCTTAGAACATCTTAGGAACATTTTATTATAATTCAAAAACATGTTGACAGTCTAAGAACATTTTGTGACAATTTAAAATTGTTTGATGACACTTAAGAAACATATTAGATAGTCCTGAAACATTATGATGTATTTGAGGTATCTTGAGAACATTTTATGACAGCTCAAGAACATGTTGACAGACAATGAAAAAAAAAGAAAAATTTTCAAAAAAATCAGTTTTATCAAATTGTCACTAAAAATTTCAAAAAATGTTTCAAACAAATTTGATAGAAAATTTGATTCTGCTCATAATTTCTTATGTATGCATTTTCAAAATTTTGCAAATTAAGACAGGTAATTCAAGTTTTATGATAAAAATTTCAAAAAACCAAGTTTTATCAAGTTGTCTTTTAAAATTTCAAGAAAATGCTTCAAATAAATTTTAAAGAAGATTCAATTCTGCTTAAAATGTTTTAAATATATATTTTAAAAATTTTGCAAAATAAGTCAAATAATTCAAGTTTTTTAACAAAATTTTCAAAAAATTAAGTTTTATCAAGTTGTTTTTAAAAATTTCAAAAAATGCTTCAAATAAATTTTATAGATAATTCAATTCTGCTTAAAATATTTTAAGTATACATTTTCAAAATTTTGCAAATTAAGTCAGATAATTTAAATTTTTTGATCAAATTTTCAAAAAATTAAGTTTTATCAAGTTGTCTTTTAAAATTTCAAAAAATGCTTCAAATAAATTTAAAAAAAGATTCAATTCTGCTTAAAATGTTTTAAGTATACATTTTCAAAATTTTGCAAATTAAGTCAGGTAAATCAAGTTTTTTGATAAAATTTTCCAAAAATTTAGTTTTTCAAGTTATCTTTGAAAATTTCCAAAAATGCTACAAATAAATTTTATAGAAAATTCAATTCTGCTTATAATGTTTTAAATATACATTTCCCAAATTTTGCAAAATAAGTCAAATTATTCAAGTTTTTTGATAAAAATTTCAAAAAATTAAGTTTGATCAAGTTGACATTAAAAATTTGAAAAAATGCTTCAACTAAATTTTAAAGAAGATTCAATTCTGCTTAAAATGTTTTAAGTATGCATTTTCAAAATTTTGCAAATTAAGTCAGGTAATTCAAGTTTTTTAATAAAACTTTCAAAAAATTAAGTTTTATCAAGTTGTCTTTTCAAATTTCAAAAAATGCTTCAAATAAATTTTAAAGCTGATTCAATTCTGCTTAAAATGTATTAAATATACATTTTCCAAATTTTGCAAAATAAATCAGGTAATTCAAGTTTTTTGATAAAATTTTCAAAAAATTAAGTTTTATCAAGTTGTCTTTAAAAATTTCAAAAAATGCTTCTAATAAATTTAAAAAAAGATTCAATTCTGCTTAAAATGTTTTAAATATACATTTTCCAAATTTTGCAAAATAAGTCAAATAATTCAAATTTTATCAAGTTAACATTGAAAATTTCAAAAAATGCTTCAAATGAATTTTTATAGAAAATTCAATTCTGCTTAAAATGTTTTAAGTATGCATTTTCAAAATTTTGCAAAATAAGTCAGATAATTTTAATTTTATGATAAAATTTTCAAAATATTTAGTTTTATCAAGTTGACATTAAAAATTTCAAAAAATTCTTCAAATAAATTTTAAACAAAATTCAATTCTGCTTATAATGTTTCAAATGTACATTTCCCAAATTTTGCAAAATAAGTCAAATAATTCAAGTTTTTTGATAAAATGTTCAAAAAATTAAGTTTTATCAAGTTGACATTGAAAATTTCAAAAAATGCTTCAAATAAATTGTATCGAAAATTCAATTCTGCTTAAAATGTTTTAAGTGTGCATTTTCAAAACTTTGCAAATTAAGTCAGGTAATTCAAGTTTTTTGATAAAAATTTCAAAAAATTAAGTTTTATCAAGTTGACATTGAAAATTTCAAAAAATGCTTCAAATAAATTGTATCGAAAATTCAATTCTGCTTAAAATGTTTTAAGTGTGCATTTTCAAAACTTTGCAAATTAAGTCAGGTAATTCAAGTTTTTTGATAAAAATTTCAAAAAATTAAGTTTTATCAAGTTGTCATTGAAAATTTCCAAAAATTCTTCAAATAAATTTTATAGAAAATTCAATTCTGCTTAAAATGTTTTAAGTATGCATTTTCAAAATTTTGCAAATTAAGTCAAATAATTCAAGTTTTTTAATAAAATTTTCAAAAATTTAAGTTTTATCAAGTTGACATTAAAAATTTCAAAAAATGCTTCAAATAAATTTTAAAAAAGATTCAATTCTGCTTAAAATGTATTAAATATATATTTTCCAAATTTTGCAAAGTAAGTCAAATAATTCAAGTTTTTTGATAAATTTTCAAAAAATTTAGTTTTATCAAGTTGTCTTTACAAATTTCAAAAAATGCTTCAAATAAATTTTATAGAAAATTCAATTCTGCTTAAAATGTTTTAAGTATACATTTTCAAAATTTTGCAAATTAAGTCAGGTAATTCAAGTTTTTTAATAAAATTTTCAAAAAATTAAGTTTTATCAAGTTATCACTAAAAATTTCAAAAAATGCTTAAAATAAATTTTATAGATAATTCAATTCTGCTTAAAATGTTTTAAATATACATTTTCCAAATTTTGCAAAATAAGTCAGCTAATTCCAGTTTTTTGATAAAATTTTTAAAAAATTAAGTATAATCAAGTTGCCATTAAAAATTTCAAAAAATGCTTCAAATAAATTTTATAGAAGATTCAATTCTGCTTAAAATGTTTTAAGTATGCATTTTCCAAATTTTGCAAAATAAGTCAAATAATTCAAGTTTTTTAATAAAATTTTCAAAAAATTAAGTTTTATCAAGTTATCATTAAAAATTTCAAAAAATGCTTCAAATAAATTTTATAAAAAATTCAATTCTGCATAAAATGATTTAAATATACATTTTTCAAATTTTGCAAAATAAGTAAAATAATTTAAGTTTTTTGATAAAATTTTCAAAAAAATTAGTTTTATCAAGTTGTCTTTGAAAATTTCAAAAAATGCTTCAAATAAATTTTATAGATAATTTAATTCTGCTTAAAATATTTTTGGTAAGCATTTTCCAAATTTTGCAAAATAAGCCACTTAATTACAGTTTTTTGATAAAATTTTCGAAAAATTAAGTTTTATCAAGTTATCACTAAAAATTTCAAAAAATGCTTCAATAAAATTTTAAAGCAGATTCAATTCTGCTTAAAATGTTTTGAATATACATTTTTAAAATTTTGCAAAATAAGTAAAATAATTCAAGTTTTTTGATAAAATTTCAAAAAAATTAAGTTTTATCAAGTTATCATTGAAAATTTCAAAAAATGTTTCAAATAAATTTTAAAAAAGATTCAATTATGCTTAAAATGTTTTGAATATACATTTTTCAAACTTTGCAAAATAAGTCAAATAATTCAAGTTTTTTGATAAAATTTTCAAAAAATTAAGTTTTATCAAGTTGCCATTAAAAATTTCAAAAAATGCTTCAAATAAATTTTATAGAAGATTCAATTATGCTTAAAATGTTTTAAGTATGCATTTTCCAAATTTTGCAAAATAAGTAAAATAATTCAAGTTTTTTAATAAAATTTTCAAAAAATCAAGTTTTATCAAGTTGTCTTTTAAAATTTCAAGAAAATGCTTCAAATAAATTTTAAAGAAGATTCAATTCTGCTTAAAATGTTTTAAATATATATTTTAAAAATTTTGCAAAATAAGTCAAATAATTCAAGTTTTTTAACAAAATTTTCAAAAAATTAAGTTTTATCAAGTTGTTTTTAAAAATTTCAAAACATGCTTCAAATAAATTTTAAAGAAGTTTCAATTTTGATTAAAATGTTTTAAATATACATTTTCCAAATTTTGCAAACTAAGTCAGGTAATTCAAGATTTTTGATAAAATTTTCAAAAAATTAAGTTTTATCAAGTTATCTTTAAAAATTTCAAAAAATGCTTCAAATAAATTTTATAGAAGATTCAATTCTTCTTAAAATGTTTTGAATATACATTTTCCAAATTTTACAAAATAAGTCAAATAATTCAAGTTTTTCAACAAAATTTTCAAAAATTAAGTTTTATCAAGTTGTATTTGAAAATTTCAAAAAATGCTTCAAATAAATTTTAAAGTAGATTCAATTCTGCTTAAAATGTTTTAAATATACATTTTCCAAATTTTGCAAAATAAATCAAATAATTCAAGATTTTTGATAAAATTTTCAAAAAATTAAGTTTTATCAAGTTGTCTTTAAAAATTTCAAAAAATGCTTCTAATAAATTTAAAAAAAGATTCAATTCTGCTTAAAATGTATTAAATATATATTTTCCAAATTTTGCAAAGTAAGTCAAATAATTCAAGTTTTTTGATAAATGTTCAAAAAATTAAGTTTTATCAAGTTGACATTGAAAATTTCAAAAAATGCTTCAAATAAATTGTATCAAAAATTCAATTCTGCTTAAAATGTTTTAAGTATACATTTTCAAAACTTTGCAAATTAAGTCAGGTAATTCAAGTTTTTTAATAAAATTTTCAAAAAATTAAGTTTTATCAAGTTATCACTAAAAATTTCAAAAAATGCTTAAAATAAATTTTATAGATAATTCAATTCTGCTTAAAATGTTTTAAATATACATTTTCCAAATTTTGCAAAATAAGTCAGCTAATTCCAGTTTTTTGATAAAATTTTAAAAAAATTAAGTATAATCAAGTTGCCATTAAAAATTTCAAAAAATGCTTCAAATAAATTTTATAGAAGATTCAATTCTGCTTAAAATGTTTTAAGTATGCATTTTCCAAATTTTGCAAAATAAGTCAAATAATTCAAGTTTTTTGATAAAATTTACAAAAAATTAAGTTAACATTGAAAATTTCAAAAAAATGCTTCAAATAAATTTTATAGATAATTCAATTCTGCTTAAAATGTTTTAAATGTACATTTTCCAAATTTTGCAAAATAAGTCAGTTAATTACAGCTTTTTGATAAAATTTTCCAAAATTTCAATTTTATCAAGTTGTCACTTAAAATTTCAAAAAATGCTTCAAATAAATTTTATAGATAATTCAATTCTGCTTAAAATGTTTTTGGTATGCATTTTCCAAATTTTGCAAAATAAGCCAGTTAATTACAGTTTTTTGATAAAATTTTCAAAAAATTAAGTTTTATCAAGTTGTTTTTGAAAATTTCAAAAAATGCTTCAAATAAATTTTAAAGAAGATTCAATTTTGCATAAAAGTTTGCATTTACCAAAAGTTGGCGCCCAACTAATTAAACAATGACGCCCAACGTGGGGACATATTATTTAATTCGTTTGTATTTAATTATTAGCAATTTATGCTCAATAAATATCCAATTTAGCATAAATTCTAATTAAGAAAGTTATATAAATCCTAATCATTTTAGTACTATGTTCGGTACATCAATTTGGTACCAATAAATGTGAAATAGCAATAAAATAGATGCGAGATCGTTGCCCCGTATTGATCGTTTCCTGGTCGACCCGTGCCCTTTCGCCTCGGATCGTTACCGAAACTGTCACAATTTTCGCATAACCCTCTGGGGTATTATTGCAACAAAAACCGCCTCGGGATAAACGACGACGAAGACGACGACGACGTGGGGCATTTGTTTCGATGGTGAAAGTTCCCCAGACTTGTGTGAATCTCTCTCATCCACCAAGCAACCAATCCATAGGTTGATATTTAATAATAATTTTGATATATTTAAATGTCACGGTATTATGTGGTAGTTTTGACGCAATCGCACAAACTCACAATTATTATTAATCTATGATAATTCGCAATGCAAACAATTAATTTGCACACCTCCCCTCTTCTACGACTAAATCTCGCCATCACGAAGACGTCTCGTGAAGGTTCTTAAAGGTCGCTCGCTTAGTTCATTGCGAAATTCATCAATTATCTAATATGAATATAGATTTTTTTCATTAAATAAATTACGCCAACAACTGTGGGAACGAGATGCTCAAATTAGACTCAACAACCATTCAGATGTCAATCTTGCTTCAGCTTAATTAACATTTAAGGGATCAATACAATTGTGCAATGTGTTAGTTAAATCCCTTGTGCTAATAATAATTACAAGTGTTTTTTCAATTGCGGATGTCAGGGCTGTTCACACTCGGCTAATTGCACGTGCGTTCGATGCGCGTTAACATTTGACCCGAAGAGGTTGAGGTGTGTATTGCCGAAGGACTAAGCTACTAATTGCCGTCTCTCCATTAATCAATCTTTTATTATTATTGTTATTTGTTTCTTGTGTTGTGTTCATCATCATTATCATAGTTTTTTTGATAACAATGTCAAGGACGTTGGGTGAAATTGAGCGCAAGATATTATTCTGGTGGGTGCGTAACTCGCAAGTGAAACGTGAACGCCGCTTACGCAACAATCACGTCTTCATTATAACAGCGGAGGAGAAATATGGACCTTTCCATATTTTGCCTCTGGTATCAATAATAATCAACGAAATTACTACATCTTTCTGTTTTATATGGTTAGCAACACTAATGACTTCTAATTTATTTTATTTATTACCAAATCAGTATAGTTTGTAAAGCAATCCAAATTTGGATTATTTTGAAAATTAGTTTTTTACCCTTTTCTAAAAACGATAAAAATAAACCATACGGATTTTCAGATTCTTCAATTTTTTAGCTACAATTTGAGACTAAACACGATTTTTTAAAATATCAGTGGCGGCGTGTGAATTTTTCTTCCAAAAAAAAATTTGCAATAAATAATTTTAATCGCAAAAATGAATAATAAATTCTTTTTAAGGAGTTCTTTCTCATATCTAATCCTTAATTTTTTGTCCAGTGGCGTCCTAATTTTTTACTTTTTAGTAAAAAAAAAATGTTGAAAATTCCATAAGTCCTAAATTAAGGACCTAATCAAAGTTATTCATATAAAATAAATTAAGCAGAATTTCTTTAAGCTTTAAATAAATTAAAATGTATTTAATTAATTAAAAAAAAAAGTTATGCCAAAATATCCAATTTCAATAAAATAGTTTTCAATCAAATTACTAGCCATAAGTCCTAAATTATGGACTTAATTAGAGTTATGCATATAAAATAAAACACGCAAAATTTAATTAAGTTTTAAATGATATAAACAGCATTACGATTTAATTAATAATATAAAAGTTACGCCAACATAACCAATTTCACTAAAATTGTTTTTAATCAAATTTCTTGCCATAAGTCCTAAATTAAAGCCTAAATCAAAATGATTAATTCTTGTTAAATTTAGCAAAACTAAATCTGCTTTAAAATGATGTAAAGTTTGTCAAAATTTTTATATGATCAAGCAAGCTATAGCCAAATTAATTTTTCTAATTAAAATTTATTTTAAGCAGATTTCTAGGCATAAGTCCTGAATTATAGCCTAAATCAAAATTATTATTTTTTATTAAATTTAGTAAAACTAAATTTGCTTTAAGATAAGATAAAATTTGTCAAAATTTTTATAAGAGTAAGCAAGCTACGGTTAAATTTTGTTTTTGATTAAAAACATTTTTAAGCAAATTTCTAGACGTAAGTCCTAAATTAAAGCCTGAACCAATATGTTTTATTCTAATTAAATTAAGTAAAATTAAATTTGCTTTAAATTGACGTTTAGTTCGCTATAATTTTTATAAAAATAAGCAAGCTAAAGCTGAATTTCAAATTTTATAAAAAATATTTTTATACAAATTTCTACACATAAGTCCTAAATTAAAGCTTAAACCAAAATTTTTAATTCTTTATAAATTAAGTAAAATTAAATTTGCTTTAATTTGACGTAAAGTTCGTGATAATTTTTATAAAATTACGCAAGTTGTTGCGGAATTTCGTATTTCATTAAACATATTTTTAAGCAGATTTCTATCCATAAGTCCTGAATTAAGACTCAAACCAACATTTTTTATTCTTAATTAATTGAGTAAAATTAAATTTGCTTTAAATTGACGTTTAGTTGGCTATGATTTTCATGAAATTAAGCAAGTTATTGCGGAATTTTGTATTTCATAAAAAATATTTTTTTACAGATTTTTGCAAATAAGTCCTAAATTAAAGCCTAAACCAATTTTTTTAATTCTTAATAAACTAAATAAAATTAAATTTGCTTTAAATTAACGTTTAGTTGGCTATGATTTTTATAAAATTAAGCAAGTTATTGCGGAATTTTGTAGTTCATTAAAAACATTTTTATGCAGATTTCCACAAATAACTCCTAAATTAAGGCCCAACCCAAAATTTTTAATTCTTAATAAATGGAACAAAACTAAATTTCCTTTAAATTGACGTTTGGTGAGCTATGATTTTTATAAAATTAAGCAAGTTGTTGCGGAATTTCGTATTTGATAAAAAATATATTTATGCAGGTTTCCATCCATAAGTCCTGAATTAAGGCCTAAACCAAAATTTTCAATTCGTAATAAACTGATCAACCTAAATTTGCTTTAGTAAAAGATAAAATTTGTCAAGATTTTTATAAGATTAAGCAAGCTATAACCAAATTTCAGTTTTAATTAAAAATATTTATAAGCAGATTTCTGAACATAAGTCCTAAATTAAAGCCTAAACCAAAATATTTTATTCTTATTAATTTAAGTAAAACTAAATTTGCTTTAAATTGACGTTTAGTTGGCTAAAATTTTTATAAAAATAAACAAGCTAAAACTGAATTTCAAATTTCATAAAAAATATTTTTAATCAATATTCTACACAAGTCCTGAGTTAAGGCCTAAACCAAAATTTTTAATTAGTATTAAACTAAGCAAACTAAATTTGCTTTAAAATGACATAAAATGTGTCAAAATTTTGACAAGATTACGCAAGCTGGGGTTAAATTTCAGTTTTAATTAAAAGTTTGTTAAGTAGATTTCTATACATAAGTTCTAAATAAAAACCTAAACCAAAATGTTTTATTCTTAATCAATTAAATTTACTTTAAATTGACGTTAAGTTGGTGATTTTTATAAAAACTTAAATTATTTAACATGAGCTAACTGAATTCAGAGACTAAGTGATAAATTAAATCATCATAACTTGGAAACGGTTCATTGGATTTTGATGCAAATTAGTACCAATGTACTTCATTATCATAAATAGTAATTGTGTAAAAATAATTTAAATCCACACGCTCAATTTTATAGAATCTCAAATTATTTAACATGAGCTAACTGAATTCAGAGACTAGGTGATAATTTAAATCATCATAACTTGGAAACGGTTTATTGGATTTTCTTGCAAATTAGGACAAATGTACTTCATTATCATTAGTACCAATTGTATAAAAATAATTAAAATCCACACGCTCAATTTTATAGAATCTCAAATTATTTAACACGAGCTAACTGCATTCAGAGACTAGATGATAAATTAAATCATCATAACTTGGAAACGGTTTATTGGATTTTCTTGCAAATTAGTACCAATGTACTTCATTATCATTAGTACCAATTGTGTAAAAATAATTAAAATCCACACGCTCAATTTTATAGAATCTTAAATTATTTAACATGAGCTAACTGAATTCAGAGACTAGGTGATAAATTAACCTATCATAACTTGGAAACGGTTTATTGGATTTTCTTGCAATTTAGTACCAATGTACTTCATTATCATTAGTACCAATTGTGTAAAAATAATTAAAATCCATACGCTCAATTTTAAGAAATCTCAAATTATTTAACATGAGCTAACTGAATTCAGAAACTAGGTGATAAATTAAATCATCATAACTTGCAAACGGTTCATTGGATTTTGATGCAAATTAGTACCAATGTACTTCATTATCATTAGTACCAATTGTGTAAAAATAATTAAAATCCACACGCTCAATTTTATAGAATTTCAAATTATTTAACATGAGCTAACTGAATTCAGAGACTAGGTGATAAATAAAATCATCATAACATGGAAACGGTTTATTGGATTTTAATGCAGATTAGTACCAATGTACTTCATTGTCATAAGTACCAATTTTGTAAAAATAATTAAAATCCACACGCTCAATTTTATAGAATTTCAAATTATTTAACATAAGCTAACTGAATTCAGAGACTAAGTAATAAATTAAATCATCATAACTTGGAAGCGGTTCATTAGATTTTGTTGCAAATTAGTACCAATGTACTTCATTATCATAAAGACTAATTGTGTAAAAATAATTTAAATCCACTCGCTCAATTTTATAGAATCTCAAATTATTTAACATGAGCTAACTGAATTCAGAGACTAGGTGATAAATTAAATCATCATAACTTGAAAACGGTTCATTGAATTTTGTTGCAAATTAGTACCAATGTACGTCATTATCATAAATACTAATTGTGTAAAAATAATTTAAATCCACTCGCTCAATTTTATAAAATCTCAAATTATTTAACATGAGCTAACTGAATTCAGAGACTAGGTGATTAATTAAATCATCATAACTTGGAAACGGTTTATTGGATTTTGTTGCAAATTAGTACCAATGTACGTCATTATCATAAATACTAATTGTGTAAAAATAATTTAAATCCACTCGCTCAATTTTATAAAATCTCAAATTATTTAACATGAGCTAACTGAATTCAGAGACTAGGTGATTAATTAAATCATCATAACTTGAAAACGGTTCATTGAATTTTGTTGCAAATTAGTACCAATGTACGTCATTATCATAAATACTAATTGTGTAAAAATAATTTAAATCCACTCGCTCAATTTTATAAAATCTCAAATTATTTAACATGAGCTAACTGAATTCAGAGACTAGGTGATTAATTAAATCATCATAACTTGGAAACGGTTTATTGGATTTCCCTGCAAATTAGTACCAATGTACTTGATTATTATTAATACCTATTTTGTAAAAATAATTAAAATCCACACGCTCAATTTTATAGAATCTCAAATTATTTAACAAGAGCTAACTGAATTCAGAGACTGGGTGATAAATTAAATCATCATAACTTGGAAACGGATCATTGGATTTTGATGCAAATTGGTACCAATGGACTTCATTGTCATAAGTACCAACTGTGTAAAAATTATTAAAATCTACACGCCCAATTTTACATAACCTCAAATTATTTGACATTAACTACCTGAATCTAGCAAATAAGTAAAAAAATTAAACTTCATAACTTGAAAACAATTCATTGGATTTTCATGCAAATTGGTACCAATGTACTTCAATATTATAAGTACCAACTGAGTAAAAATAATTAAAATTGACACGCCCAATTTTATATAACCTCAAACTATTTGTCATTAGATAACAGAATCCTGTAATTAGGTCATAAATTAAATAAATGATAACTTAAAAACCGTTCATTGGATTTTCATGTAAATTGGCACCAAAGTACTTCATTATCATTAGTACCAACTGTGTTAAAATAATTAAAATCGATACGATTATATGCCAATTTTATTTGATTTAAATCAAATTTGAAATGAAAAATGATTGGTGACAATAGAAGCTGTATGAAATATTAACCGCCGCAAGAATTTTCCATTTCCAAACCGCGCTGTAGATTGAGCTGTAAATGCCGGGCAATTATAATCAAAGAAAGCATTGCCAATTAAAAGCCATGCAACAATCACGGCAATGGTATTAATAATAGTAATAATAATAATAATAATAATAATAAACATATATCGGCGGGAAAGGTGCCGGACTCTCAGCCTTCTTCACCTGTCTCCCTCCCTCCCCTCCCCCTGACCGCACAACGATCACCGCACACATAATAACCAACTATTTATAAATGTCATCTTCTTTAAAAAATGCCTCACAACCAGCATCCTCAAAATTCTGCTTTACCTTGAATAAGTAATCGCTTACGTAACGTTATTTAAAATGTCAAATCGAGTGTGTTCAATAAATATCGGATTTCGTCCGCCACGCTATTTATTTATTTATATATTTATTATTTACTCAATATTTATTTACGTATCAAATCAGCACGAAATTGGGAAGCGTAACGCAGCATCATCATCCTTAGTTACTTTACAACAAGGACGAACCGCGATATGGCCTGGCTATCTTGATTTAATTAGCTTGCTTGCTTGCCTGCCTACCGCGCTTCTTTACCTGCTTATGCAGGAATTCGGCATTGAGATTGCGCGAATGCAATCGGTGCTAATTTATTTGGGAGCTGACGCAATCAATCAAATTGTGAATAATTAACAATACTTAGCAAAAAGTATTTATCGATTGTTAACTGCTTAATTGACCAATCTTAACATAGTATCCGGTTATCAGTTATTTCAATCAAAACTATTTTTCATTCTAAAGTAACTTTGACAGTTGGCATGAATTTAGTTTAAATCAGCTTTAGAATTATTATTTTTTTTAAATTACAATTTTTCTACTTTTGAGCAGATTTCTTGCCATAAGTCTTAAAATAAAGCCTTAATCACATTTTTTTATTCTTATTAAATTAATGAGA
Source organism: Tachinus rufipes (assembly GCA_963932245.1). NCBI lineage: Eukaryota > Metazoa > Arthropoda > Insecta > Coleoptera > Staphylinidae > Tachinus > Tachinus rufipes. Next base: position 90,412,391 of record OZ010748.1, on the reverse strand, counting down.
ATTAAATTAGCTTTAAAATGACATACTGGGATTTAATATTGCTGCATTAATAAGAAAGTTATAACAAAATTTAAATTTTCGTTAAATTCAATTTTATGCAAATTTCATGCCATAAGTCCCAAATTAAAGCCTGAATCAAAATTATTTATACAAAATAAGTTAATTAGAATTAAATTTGCTTTAAAATGGCATATGATTAGTTAAGATTGTTATTAGATTAAGCAAGTTGTGGGCGCATTTTTTGTTTCATTCAAATAAATTTTAAGCAGTTTTCTAGTCATACGTCCGAAAATAAGGCTCAAATTAAAATTTATCATTTTTAATTAATTGATTGAAATTAAATTTGCTTTAAAATGAGCTATGACTAGTTAAATTTTTTATAAGATTAAGCAAGCTATAACCAAGTTTCAACTCTTAATGAAAAAAATTGTATACTAATTTCTAGCCATAAGTCCTAATTTAAAGGCTAAATCAAATTTATCTCCAAAAATTCGTTGATTATATTAAATTTGCTTTCAAATGCCATATAAACTATTAAGAATATCACAAGTTTAAGTAAACTGAGGCCAAATTTCAACTTTCATCAAAAACATTTTTGAGCTCATTTCTTACCACAAGTCCTAAATTAAAGCCTGAATCAAAATGATTAATTCTTAGTAAATTGAGAAAAATTAAATTGTCTTTAAATTGACATATAACAAGTTAGGATTATCATTAAATTAAGCAAATTATGAGTGAAATTAAAATTTCATCAAATTCAGTTTAACGCGGATTTCTGGTTATAAGTCCTAAAATAAGGTTTAAACCAAAATTTACCATTTTCAATTAATTGATTAGAATTAAATTTTCTTCCAAATAACCTATAAGCTGTTAAAAATATTATAAGATTAAGCAAGCTGCGACTGAATTTTAACTCTCAATAAAAACTTTTAAATACTAATTTGTAGCCATAAGTCCTAATTTAAAGCCCAAATCAAATTTATCTCCTAAAATTCGTTGATTATATTAAATTTGCTTTTAAACGCCATATAAACTTATAAGATTATCACAAGATTAAGCAAGCTGTGGCTGAATTTCAACTTTCATGAAAATCTTTTTTAAGCAAACTTCTTGGCATAACTTCTAAATTAAGGCCTAAATCAAAATAATTAATTCTTACTAAAACGAACAAAATTAAATTTACTTTAAAGTAATAAATAGATATTTGAGATTATCATAAGATTAAGCAAGCTATGGCCAAATTTCGACTTTCATAAAAATCTTTTTTAAGCAGACTTCTTGACATAAGTTCTAAATTAAGGCTTAAATCGAAATAATTAATTCTTACTAAAATGAACAAAATTAAATTTACTTTGAAGTAATAAATATATATTTAAGATTATCATAAGATTAAGCAAGCTATGGTCAAATATCAACTTTCATGAAAATCTTTTTTAAGCAGACTTCTTGGCATAAGTTCTAAATTAAGGTCTAAATCAAAATAATTAATTCTTACTAAAATAAAAAAAATTAAATTTACTTTAAAGTAATATACAGATATTTAAGATTATCATAAGATTAAGCAAGCTATGGCCAAATTTCAACTTTCATGAAAATCTTTTTTAAGCAGTCTTCTTGACATAAGTTCTAAATTAAGGCCTAAATCAAAATAATTAATTCTTACTAAAATGAACAAAATTAAATTTACTTTAAAGTAATATATAGATATTTAAGATTATCATAAGATTAAGCAAGCTATGGCCAAATTTCGACTTTCATGAAAATCTGTTTTAAGTAGACTTCTTGGCATAACTTCTAAATTAAGGCTTACATTAAAATAATTAATTCTTACTAAAATAAACAAAATTAAATTTACTTTAAAGTAATATATAGATATTTAAGATTATCATAAGATTAAGCAAGCTGTAGCCAAATTTAAAGTTTGATTAAAATCATTTTTGCGCAGATTTCTACCCATAAGTTCTAAATTAAGGCCCAAATCAAAATAATTAATTCTTAATAAATTGAAAAAAATTAAATTTGCTTTAAAACGACATATAGTTAATTAAGATTATCATAAGATTAAGCAAGCTGTAGCAAAATTTCAAGTTTCATTAAAATCATTTTTGCGCAGATTTCTACCCATAAGTTCTAAATTAAAGCCTAAATCAAAATAATCAATTCTTAGTAAATTAAAGAGAATTAAATTTGCTTTAAAATGACATATAATAATTTAAAATTATCAAAAGATTAAGCAAACTGTGACTAAATTTCAAATTTAAGTCAAATAATTTTTAATCAGATTTCTGTCCATAAATCGCAAATAAAGGCTTAAATCCAAATAATAACTATTAAACAAAGTATATTAAGCTGTTTTAAATATTAAATAAGCTACGTAGAGTTTTCAATCAATAAAATTTTAAAAATATAGCGAATTTTAGACAATTTACTTCCGCAAATTAAAATTAATTGCTAACAAAATTAGCACAATTTAAGGTTGAATTGCAAAGTGTCAATTATATTCTGTGATGTAATTAACATTAATTTGTACATGGAGGATGAGTTGCATCAAAATCTAATAATAATAATTTTGACTATTTATCGTCGATTGCACACAAAAGAAAATTACATTAATGTAAAGAAAGGGGAAAGAAAAAGTGCGCAATATTGTTGTTGACATTTTCAAGACGCTAATGATCGTTTTGTATTCGGGCCGCAACGACTTGAACTGTTTGAACTTTAGCTACCAATTTATCAATAAAATGCCATTATGCAACTGGATGATGGTGCCATCATCATCGTCTAATTACTTTCTCGTACGAAATTATTATATTAAACAATTTCTTAATAAGCAAGCGAAGACGGTGTCTTACGTAACCGTATATTTAAGTGCATTTGTTTTGGGTCAGTTTCATGGATGTCTTGATCGTAAATAAATTCAAAGCGTGTGCTGGAATTCGAGTCGGATTCTACTCTGAATTATAGAAAAAAATGTCAATGCTAAACACTTTCCACATTCTTAGTATTCCTTGATCAATACATAATCGATTAAAAAATTGCTAAAGCTATAAATTAATCGCAATTAGAAACAGTTAGTTCGATACAAACAAAATATGTGCAAATAAAAAATTATATCTTCTAAATGGTCTATTGAAAATTAATACAATTTGGTACCAATATTCCTTAATATCATAAGTACCAACTGTGTAAAATTTATGCAAATCGATAAGCCCAATTTTGCATAATCTCAAATTGTTTGATTTGATTAAATGAATCAAATTCCTCAATAGATAACTAAAAAAATTGTGTCTCCTAAACTGTTCATTAGAAATTAATGCAATTTGATACCAATATGTCTTAATATCATGACTACCAACTGTGCAAAATTTATGCAAATCCATACGCTCAATTTTGCATAACCTTAAATTGTTTGATTTGATCAAATAAATCAAATTGCTCAATAGTTAACTAAAAAAATTGTATCTCCTAAACTGTTCATTAAAAATTAATGCAATTTGGTACCAATATGTCTTAATATCATAAGTACCAATTGTGTAAAATTTATGCAAATCTACAGGCCCAATTTTGCATAACCTTAAATTGTTTGATTTGCTCAAATAAATCAAATTGCTCAATAGTTAACTAAAAAAATTGTATCTCCTAAACTGTTCGTTAGAAATTAATGCAATTAGGTACCAACATAACTTAATATTATGTCTACCAACTATGTAAAATTTATGCAAATCTATAGGACCAATTTTGCATAAACTTAAATTGTTTCATTTGATCAAATGAATCAAATTCCTCAATAGTTAACTAAAAAGAATGTATCTCCTAAACTGTTCATTAAAAATTAATGCAATTTGGTACCTTAATATCATGTCTACCAACTGTGTAAAATTTATGCAAATCTATAGGACCAATTTTGCATAGCCTTAAATTGTTTGATTTGATTAAATAAATCAAATTCCTCAATAGTTAACTAAAAAGAATATATCTCTTAAACTGTTCATTAGAAATTAATGCAAATTGGTACCAATATACCTTAATATCATAAGTACCAACTGTGTAAAATTTATGCAAATAGATAAGCCCAATTTTGCATAATCTCAAATTGTTTGATTTGATCAAACTGAATCAAATTCCTCAATAGATAACTAAAAAAACTGTATCTCCTAAACTGTTCATTAGAAATTAATGCAATTTTGTACCAATATACTTTAATATGATTAGTACCAATTGTGTAAAATTTATGCAAACCCATAGGCCCTATTATGCATAACCTTAAATTGTTTGATTTGATCAAATGAATCAAATTGCCCAATAGATAACTAAAAAAATTGTATCTTCTAAACTGTTCGTTAAAAATTAATGCAATTTGGTACCAATATGTCTTAATACCATAAGTACCAATTGTGTAAAATTTATGCAAATCTACAGGCCCAATTTTGCATAACCTTAAATTGTTTGATTTGCTCAAATAAATCAAATTGCTCAATAGTTAACTAAAAAAAATGTATCTCCTAAACTGTTCGTTAGAAATTAATGCAATTAGGTACCAACATAACTTAATATTATGTCTACCAACTGTGTAAAATTTATGCAAATCTATAGGACCAATTTTGCATAAACTTAAATTGTTTGATTTGATCAAATGAATCAAATTCCTCAATAGTTAACTAAAAAGAATGTATCTCCTAAACTGTTCATTAGAAATTAATGCAATTTGGTACCTTAATATCATGTCTACCAACTGTGTAAAATTTATGCAAATCTATAGGACCAATTTTGCATAGCCTTAAATTGTTTGATTTGATTAAATAAATCAAATTCCTCAATAGTTAACTAAAAAGAATATATCTCTTAAACTGTTCATTAGAAATTAATGCAAATTGGTACCAATATACCTTAATATCATAAGTACCAACTGTGTACAATTTATGCAAATCCATACGCTCAATTTTGCATAACCTTAAATTGTTTGATTTGATCAAATAAATCAAATTCCTCAATAAATAACTAAAAAAATTGTATCTCCTAAACTGTTCGTTAAAAATTAATGCAATTTTATACCAATATGTCTTAATACCATAAGTACCAATTGTGTAAAATTTATGAAAACCCATAGGCCCTATTTTGCATAACCTTAAATTGTTTGATTTGATCATATGAATCAAATTGCCTAATTGATAACTAAAAAAATTGTATCTTCTAAACTGTTCGTTAAAAATTAATGCAATTTGATACCAATATGTCTTAATACCATAAGTACCAATTGTGTAAAATTTATGCAAATCTACAGGCCCAATTTTGCATAACCTTAATTTTTTTGATTTGATCAAATAAATCAAATTCCTCAATAGTTAACTAAAAAAATTGTATCTCCTAAACTGTTCATTAGAAATTAATGCAATTTGGTACCAATATGACTGAATATCATGACTACCAACTGTGTAAAATTTATGTGAATCCATACGTTAAATTTTGCATAACCTCAAATTGTTTGATTTGATCAAATAAAAAGTGTCAAATAATTTATTAAATATTTTTAAATAAAAAAATGTAAATTAATGTTTCCAGTAAATTAGTTTACTTCCTGCAAACTGTTTTAATAGTGCGCACTTATAATTAAACGTAGATAATTAGTGGTTAAAGCGTTTCGTGTTTCGGGAGCCGGAATTAACTGTTGCGGTTCGGTAACAATTCCGCTTCCGCTTTTGTTGTAAACACAATAGGTGGTAGTCGCATGCTAATTGCAGGAACTGCATCTTAAAATATTATCATTAATTACCTGTTTGCGGGTATGGATGAGTCCGAAGACGTCGTTCTCGATGACCCCGTTAACGCATTCGCTTTTCTTAACGCAGATGTAGCCTTCGCCCTTGCAGGACAGCCCTTGGCTGGCCTCGCCTGTTGAAGAAATGTGGTTGTTAGTGATACGGTTGTTGGCAAACGGTTGAGACGGTTGCACGCCCAAAAAGCCGCCGCCGCCAGTGGGGATGATTTCGCCGTTTCCTGCGAAATTTCCTTCAGATTCCTGCAGCGCAATCTAATTGACTTACCAGCATGTACTAATCCGCTTTGTAATCCTCCGTTGAAGAATGGATTGCTGCTGAGATCGACACGTTCTGGTCCTCGTTGCGCGGTGCTTTGTCCAGCATTCCTGCTGAATTCTCCGTTCATAAAGGGATTTCTACTTAATATACTGGAAGCGGAAGGACTGCTAGCCGCTGCAGCCCTACCTAACGGACTATCATCATCATTCCACCAGAATGTTCCCGAATTCTGATGTTCCAATTGGTTTATTTCCCTAGCAGTGGCTCCTGCAGATCCCTCAAGCACGTGCTTCACATCGCAGGACGATAATGATATCACCGCTAATATCCCCACTAGGACTAGTGGCGACATTTTTAATTTAAAAAATGCTGCAACAAAATAAAATGAATTAATTATGATTTACGTTATTTTTATTAAAGTTCATTGCCAAACGCGTTTTCCTACTGCTGAACAGCTGCAGGATTCGTTTTTTTTTCAGCGCACGACCTTTACATTATTAGAATTTAATCGCGATGATTCAAATCAAGAAAAAAATTATTAGAAAAAATCCCGATCAGCAGGATTCCATGCGGAATGCCAGCGACCTTTATATACCAACACTATTAACAAACAGTGTGGGAATTTTTTGTTTTTCCAACAATTGCATAATACATTTATTGATTCACTTTAAAGCAGGAAAATTATTGAAAATATTAACTTAAGATACGTAACGCTGGAAAGTAGCGTGTGAGATGTAAGGAACATCTGCTGTTAAATAAAAAAGAGCCGCAGGACTTGCTAGCAGCAGGAAACAATAAAAACACGCAATCAAATTTTTATGTATTGTAATCAGCCAACTTGTTAATTGAGTGATGTAGGATTTTAATATCCGCGTTACTACTAATTGTCATCATATAATGCTTTATGTTTAGTAAGCATAATCATTTAGTACTTTTCAATTCAGAATTAAATATTTTAACTTTAAGCAACATAATTTGGCTACAATTTATTCTAATTCCAATTAAATAAGTTTTTAAATCCAAACTTATTAGTAGCTAACATTGTTTGCAACAAATTTAAATAATTTCGATTTTAGCAACTTTAAAATAAAGTAGCAACTTTTAATTTTTATCATATAATCATACATATTTTGGCTACATTTTGTGCAAATTTCAATTCAATAAATCTGTTAAATCTTTACTTATAGCCTTATTAGTGAGCTAACGTTGTTTGAAACAAAATTAAATATTTTCCATTTTAGCAACTTTGAAATTAAGTAGCAACTTGTAATTTTTATCATGTAATCTATCAAACTTTGACTACAATTTGTGCAAATTTCAATTCAATAAGTCCATTAAATTCTGACTTATAGCCTTATTAGTAAGCTAACGTTTTATAAAACAAAATTAAATAATTTTGATTTTAGCTACTTTGAAATTAAGTAGCAACTTGCAATTTTTATCATGTAATCTAACATGCTTTGGCTACAATTTGTGCAAATTTCAATTCAATAAGCCTCGTAAATTTTTACTTATAGCCTTATTAGTAAGCTAAGATTGTTTAGAACAAAATTAAATCATTTTGATTTTAGCTACTTTGAAATTAAGTAGCAACTTGTAATTTTTATCATGTAATCTATCAAACTTTGACTACAATTTGTGCAAATTTCAATTCAATAAGTCTGTTAAATTCTGACTTATAGCCTTATTAGTAAGCTAACGTTTTTTAAAACAAAATTAAATAATTTTGATTTTAGCTACTTTGAAATTAAGTAGCAACTTGCAATTTTTATCATGTAATCTAACATGTTTTGGCTACAATTTGTGGAAATTTCAATTGAATAAGTCTATTAAATTTTGACTTATAGCCTTATTAGTGAGCTAACAATGTTTTGAAGAAAATAAAATAATTTTAATTTTAGCAACTTTGAAATTAAGTAGCAACTTGCAATTTTTACCATGTAATCTATTAAGCTTTGGCTACTATTTGTGCAAATTTCAATTCAATAAGTCTGTTAATTTTTTAATTATAGCCTTATTAGTAAGCCAACGTTGTTTAGAACAAAATTAAATAATTTTGGTTTTAGTTACTTTAAAATTAAGTAGCAACTTGTAACTTTTATAATGTAATCTAACAAGCTTTGGCTACTATTTCTGCAAATTTCAATTCAATAATTCTGTTAAATTTTTACTTATAGCCTTATTAGTGAGCTAACGTAGTTTAGTACAAAATTAATATTTTTGATTTTAGCTACTTTGAAATTAAGTAACAACTTGTAATTTTTATCATGTAATCCTACATACTTTAGCTACATTTTGTGAAAATTTCAATTCAATAAGTCTTTTAAGTTCTGACTTAAAGCCTTATTAGTGAGCTAACGTTTTTTAGAACAAAAATAAATAATTTTGATTTTAGCTACTTTGAAATTAAGTAGCAACTTGTAATTTTTATCATGTAATCACACATGCTTGAACTACATTTTGAGCAAATTTCAATTCAATAAGTCTTTTAAGTTCTGACTTAAAGCTTTATTAGTGAGCTAACGTTATTTAGAACAAAATTAAATAATTTTGATTTTATCAACTTTGAAATTAAGTAGCAACTTCTAATTTTTGTCATGTAATCTAGCAACCGTTGGCTACTATTTGTGCAAATTTCAATTCAATAAGTCTATTATATTAGGACTTGTAGCCTTATTAGTAAGCTAAACTATTCAATTTGATCAAATTTAATCAAATTTCTTACAAAATAATTTTTAAAAATCATAACTCCTAAACGGAGCTTCAAAAATTAATGCAATTAAGCGCAAATATACCTCATTACCATTACTACCAACTGTGTAAAATTTATAAAAATTCATAGGCCCAATTTCGCATAACCTCAAATTACAAAATTTGATCAAATTTTTTAGGAAATAATTTATAAAAATTATAACTCCCAAATGATTCATTAAATATTAATGCAATTTGCCAGAAATATACCTCATTACAATTACTACCAACTGTGAAAAATTCATAAAAATTGATAGGCCCAATTTTGCATAACCTCAAATTACAAAATTTTATCAAACTTTTTAGGAAATAATTTATAAAAATCATAACTCAAATATGATTCATTGAATATTAATGCAATTTGCCACAAATATACCTCATTACCATTACTACCAACTGTGTGAAATTTATAAAAATTCATAGGCCCAATTTTGCATAATCTCAAATTACTAAACTCGATAAAATTTTTTAGGAAATAATTTATAAAAACCATAACTCCCAAATTATTCATTGAATATTAATGCAATTTTGCATAAATATACCTCATTACCATTACTACCAACTGTGTAAAATTTATAAAAATTCATAAACCCAATTTTGCATGACCTCAAATTACTAAATTTGATCAAATTTTGTAGAAAATAATTTATAAAAATCATAACTCCCAAATGATTCATTGAACATTAATGCAATTTGGCACAAATATACCTCAGTACCATTACTACCAACTGTGTAAAATTTATAAAAATTCATAATCCCAAATTTGCATAACCTCAAATTACTTAAATTGATCAAATTTTTTAAGAAATAATTTATAAAAATAATAACTCCCAAATGATTCATTGAACATTAATGCAATTTGGTACAAATATACCTTATTACCATAACTACCAACTGTGTAAAATTTATAAAAATTCATACGCAGAATTTAGCATGACCACAAATTACAAAATTTGATCAAATTTTTTAGAAAATAATTTATAAAAATCATAACTCCTAAATGATTCATTGAACATTAATGCAAATTTGCCACAAATATACCTCATTACCATTACTACCAACTCTGTAAAATTTTTAAAAATTCATAAGCTCAATTTTGCATAACCTCAAATTACAAAATTTGATCAAATTTAAAAAAAAATAATTTAGAAAAATCATAACTCCCAAATGATTCATTGAACATTAATGCAATTTGGCAAAAATATACCTCATTACCATTACTATTAACTGTGTAAAATTTATAAAAATTCATAGGCCCAATTTTGCATAACCTCAAATTAACAAATTTGCTCAACATTTTTAAGAAATAATTTATGAAAATCATAACTCCCAAATGATTCATTGAACATTAATGCAATTTGGCACAAATATACCTCATTACCATTACTACCAACTGTGTAAAATTTATAAAAATTTATAGGCCCCATTTTGCATAACCTCAAATTACTTAAATTGTTCAATTTTTTTAGGAAATAATTTATAAAAATCATAACTCCCAAATGATTCATTGAACATTAATGCAATTTGGCACAATTATACCTCATCACCATTACTACCAACTGTGTAAAACTAATAAAAATTCATAGGCCCAACTTCGCATAACCTCAAATTATTAAATTTGATAAAAAAAATTAAGAAATAATTTATGAAAATCATAACTCCCAAATGATTCATTGAACATTTATGCAATTTGGTACAAATATACCTCATTACCGTTACTACCAACTGTGTAAAATTTATAAAAATTCGTAGGCCCAAATTTGCATAACCTCAAATTACTTAAATTGATCAAACTTTTTAGAAAATAATTTATAAAAATCATAATTCTCAAATGATTCATAGAACATTAATGCAATTAGGCACAAATATACCTCATCACCATTACTACCAACTGTGTAAAACTAATAAAAATTCATAGGCCCAACTTCGCATAACCTCAAATTATTAAATTTGATAAAAAAAATTAAGAAATAATTTATGAAAATCATAACTCCCAAATGATTCATTGAACATTTATGCAATTTGGTACAAATATACCTCATTACCGTTACTACCAACTGTGTAAAATTTATAAAAATTCGTAGGCCCAAATTTGCATAACCTCAAATTACTTAAATTGATCAAACTTTTTAGAAAATAATTTATAAAAATCATAACTTCCAAATGATTCATTGAATATTAATGCAATTTGGCATAAATATACCTCATTACCATTGCTACCAACTGTGTAAAATTTATAAAAATTCATAAGCCCAAATTTGCATAACCTCAAATTACTTAAATTAATCAATTTTTTTAGGAAACAATTTATAAAAAATCATAACTCCCAAATGATTCATTGAACATTAATGCAATTTGGTACAAATATACCTCATAACCATTACTACCAACTGTGTAAAATTTATAAAAATGTATAGGCCCAATTTTGCATAACTTCAATTTACTCAATTTGATCAAATTTTTTAGAAAATACTTTAAAAACATCGTAACTAACAAATGATTCATTGAACATTAATGCAATTTGGCACAAATATACCTTATTACCATTACTACCAACTGAAAAATCCTTAAGCCCAATTTTGCACAACCTCAAATTTTTGATTTGATCAAATTTTTCGAAAAATAATTAAAAAACTTCCTATTCTTGGCTAATGTTAAGTAATTGGTACTTAGGTTACTAATTTTGGATTTAATAATTAAATTTGTAGTCACAAAAATTAATTTATAAAAAAAATTAGCGTTTCGCAATTGTTTGCTGGAAAAACAAATGAATTGAGGAGGTCGCGCGCGAGTCGTAGCTGATTAAAGCGAGAGAGATTGGTATTACATAAAATAAACAAATTCAATTATAATGTATAATATAATAAGAGCCTAGAAGGTTATACAAGTATTGAAAAGTGAAACTGTGCAAGACGAAACGATATTGGTAAGACGAAGATGCCGCACGACTCGAATCTCCTCAGTCTCCGTCATGATCATCATCGGCGTATGTTAATTAACCGGCCGTAAAATGCAAAAAAAAAAATACACAAACGTACGTGTGCGTTATTTACTCGCGTAACATCTCGTTTAATGCGAGAACGCGCGCGCCCACCGTGTGTCCGTCCGTCTGTCCGTTCCCAACTCGCATGCCCTCCTTTAAAATTCATTGCGCAACCCGAAAACGTAATGTGATCTACTTGAAAGAAATTTGATCGGACCTATAATTACTTTATTGAATAAGAAGCAACTTTCAGTCAAAAAATTTAAAAAAAAATTGATTAAAGAAAAAGAAAAAATGATTATGAATTAAAAAAAAGGTATCGACCAAAATTAAATTTTTCTAAAAAAATACTAATTCTCAAAATTTCAATTTTTTTAAATCTTGAAATGAAAGCAACTTTTTATCCAATTTGGAAAAAATATTTTTTTTAAATTTTCCAAAATAATTTTGATAAAATTGAATTAAAATAATAAATTAACTTACAGCCAACTAAATCCAAAAAAATGTGTATCGTTTCTCTCGATGGGGGAGTGTATGAATGGGTACTGCACAAAACACACTTCACAGCGCACTGAGAGGTGTCCACAGAGTGACATCATATATATACCTCATCTTCAATATGCAAGTCCGGCGGCAGCAGGAGGATACTTCAGGATCTCGGCTGAGAGAGAGCTGCGTCTCTTTCTCCTTGCATCTTTTCTCTCCCTTCCGCCAAAGTGTGGTGTGTACGCGGATGGATGGCAATCTTTGCATATTGTATGTATGTACCACATGAGACACACACACATACAAAGAGGAGCATGACCATGAAGGATCCATCATCACTCACTGGAAAATATAATTAATTATTAGAAGAATAACAAAAAAAACAAAAGCGTTTAACACTGTTTGTGTTGCTTTCCGGTAGCACCATGCTGGGGTAACATGTTATCACAGTCGGTATTAGTATGATCAATAGTTTGCAGCAAATATTAATAAATCAATTAATTTGACTCACAATTTTAGAAGTCATTAAATTCATTCAATTGCCGGATGATGTTTATGTTAAATCACTTTGACGCTAATATTCCATCAACTATAATTAGTTTGACAATTGATAATGCAATTGACAACTATAAAAAATCATTCTGCCAACTGCTAAAAGTTAAAGATAACGCTTTATTTTAACCTGTTGCCAACCGTGTAAATTTTCACCAACTGAATTCCTAAATTTGATATTTAAATCAATTATTTAAATAGTTTATAAAGCGTTTATCTATTTGATCGTTAAGATTTAATATATTTCCAATATTTAATGTCATTTATTGTCACATTGTAATATTACTTGGCTTAAATATCTTCATCCATCCACATACAATGCCCTCTCGATATCTATTTCAAACATGAACCAGATTTTGCTATTTTGCTCATTCCGTAAATAAAATTTAGCAGTTTTCAACAGTTTATGGCCAGATTTTGAGAAGTGATAATTCAAATATTTGATTCGAAATGTTTATAAATCAATCAAAACCTATCAAAATGTGCTTTCAACTGTCAAAAATTACCAAAACAGTTATTAAGAAGTTATATATTAGAAACACTTGATTAGAAATGCTTATAAACTGTCAAAAAACGTTCATCTGTCAAAATATATATTCAACTGTCAAAATGTTTATAAATCAATCAAAAACTGTCAAAACGTGATTTCAACTCTCAAAAACTGTTAAACATACACAAAAAAATAATAGAATAAGAAATAATTAATTTTTGGAAATATTTTGTGCTAATATCCAGCAAGTTTTATCAAAATCGTTCGATTAGTTTTTGTTTTAGGATAAATTACGCACAATTTTTTTAGTTTTTGCACTTTTAAAGAGTACAAAAGTTATTTGATTGTATTAAATATACTATTTTTGTAACTGAAATATGTTTAGATATATTTTGTGCTAATAATCAGCATTTTTTACCAAAATCGGTAGATTGGATTTTGCTTTAGGATGGATTACGTACAAATTCTTCCGTTTTTGCACTTTTAAAGCGTTCAAAAATTATTTGAATGTATTAAATATACAATTTCTGTAATTAAAATATGTTTGGGAATACTTTGTGCTAATATCCAGCAAGTTTGATCAAAATCGTTCTATTGGTTTTTGTTTTAGGATGAATTACGCACAAATTTTTCCGTTTTTGCACTTTTAAAGAGTACAAAAGTTATTTGATTGTATTAAATATACTATTTTTGTAACTGAAATATGTTTAGATATATTTTGTGCTAATAATCAGCAATTTTTACCAAAATCGGTAGATTGGTTTTTGCTTTAGGATGGATTATGTACAAATTCTTCCGTTTTTGCACTTTTAAAGCGTTCAAAAATTATTTGATTGTATTAAATATACAATTTCTGTAATTAAAATATGTTTGGGAATACTTTGTGCTAATATCCAGCAAGTTTGATCAAAATCGTTCGATTGGTTTTGGTTTTAGGATGGATTACGAACAAAATTTTCCGTTTAAAAAAAAAAAAAAAAAAAAATTCACAAATGTTGCAGAAATGTTCAGCGTATAGAATCTATTTAAATTTCTAAAATTGCTAGTACCAAGTTAGTACTAAATTGTGTAAAAGTTGCAAATTAATCCAATGATTGGTTCCTCCAATACTTAAGTTAGAGTGCAATGTTTAAAAATTAAAAATTTTACAAAACAAAAATTGTTGTAGAAATATTCAGCGCATAGAATCAATTTAAATTTCTAAAGTTGCTAGCACCAAGTTAGTACTAGATTGTGTAAAATTTGTGAATTAATCCAATGATTGGTTTCTCCAATATTTAAGTTGGAGTACAATGTTTAAAAATTAAAATTAAAAATTCAGAAAATAAAAATTGTTGTAGAAATATTCAGCGTATAGAATCAATTTCAATTTCTAAAATAGCTAGTACCAAGTTAGTACTATATTGTGTAAATTTTGTAAATTAATTCAATAGTTAGTTCCTCAAATATTTAAGTTGAAGTGCAATGCTTAAAAAAACATTTTTTTCATAAAATAAAAATTGTTGCAGACAGAATAAAAGTCTAAATTACTGTCCCGCAATCAATAAACTTAGTGCCCGCCCACCCACCCAATTATTGGTTATAAAAAAGTTGGATGACTCACACTTGGGTGAGTGGGCGGTAACTAAAGTTGAAATAACTGTCCCGCAATCATTGAACTTGGTACCCCGCCCTATCGCTCAAGTATTGGTGATAAAAAAGTTGAATAACTGACACTTGGGTGGGTAGGCAAAAACTAAAGTTTAATTTACTGTCCCGCAATCAATAAACTTAGTTCCCGCCCGCCCACCCAAGTGATAGTGATTAAAAAGTTGGATTACGAACACTTGGGTGGGTGAGCGGAAACTAAAATTGAAATAACTGGGTTTACAACTTGAACTTCGTTCCCGCCCACCCACCCAAGCGTTTGTTGTCAAGAAACTTAAAGTAAACAAATCGTCTTTTGTATGGCAAAGAACTGATAAATATTCTCTTGTTAAACACAGTAACAAAAGCAGAAGAAGTAGATAAAATAATAAACACTTTAATCACCAACACTTGGTCTGGTGAGTGGACCATAGTAGAAGAAGCTACCCGCCTACAACTTAAACTTAGTTCCCGCCCACCCACCCAAGCGTTTGTTGTGAAGAAATTTATTAAAATAATAAATTCTTTGATCGCCAATACTTAGGCGAGTGAGTGAACCATAGTAGAAGAAGCTACCCGTCTACAACTTAAACTTAGTTTCCGCCCACCCACCCAAAAGTTCGTTGCCAAGGAACTTAATGTAAATTCATTGTCTGTTGTATGGTAAAAAACTGATAATTATTCTCTTGTTAAACAGAATAACGGAAGCACAAAAAGTGGATAAAATAATAAATCCTTTAATCACCAACACTTGAGCGGGTAGGTGGGCCATAGTGGAAAAAGCTAACCGCTTACAACTTAAACTTAGTTCCCGCCCACCCACCCAAGCGTTCGTGGTCAATGAATTTATTGTAAACTAATCGATTGTTGTATTGCTACTAATTGACAATTATTCTCTTGTTAAACAGAGCAGCAGAAGCACAAGAAGTGAATAAAATAATAAATCCTTTGAACACCAACACTTGGGTAGGTGGGTGGGCCATAGTAGAAGAAGCTACCCGCCTGCAGCTTCAACTAAATTCCTGTCCAAAAAAAATGTTGATAAATTTCTACAAAGTCAATAAAAAAATTTCTTTTATCAAAAATGTTCTTTAATGTCATTAAATGTTTTCAAAAGTTAAAAATAATTTTATAAACATTACAACATGTTATTAATAAAATGTTCTAAAATGTCAAATATATTCTCCAACATCAAAAAAATGTTGATAAGTTTTTTCAAGGTCAATAAAAAGATTTCTTTTGTCAAAAAAAGTTCTTCAATGTCAAAAAATGTTTTCAAAAGTCAATAATGTTTTTATAAACATTAAAAAATGTTCCGTGGTATCAATAAAATGTTCTTAAATGTCAAATTAATCTCCAATATCAAAAAAAATTTGATAACTTTCTTCAAGGTCAATAAAAAGATTTCTTTTGTCAAAAAAAGTTTTTCAATGTCAAAAAATGTTTTCAAAAATCAATAATGGTTTTATAAACATTAAAAATGTTCCGTGGTATTATAAAATGTTCTTAAATGTCAAATATATTCTCCAACATCAAAAAAATGTTGATAAGTTTCTTCAAAATCAATAAAAAGTTTTCTTTATCAAAAATGGTCTTCAATGTCAAAAAATGTTTTCAAAAGTCAATAATGTTTTTATAAACATTAAAAAATGTTCCGTGGTATCAATAAAATGTTCTTAAATGTCAAATATAAACTCCAACATCAAAAAAATATTGATAAGTTTCTTCAAGGCCAATAAAAAGTTTTCTTTTGTCAAAAATGGTCTTCAATGTCAAAAAATGTTTTCAAAATCAATAAAATGTTCTTAAATGTCGAATATATTTTAAAAAAGAAGTTGATAAGTTTCTTCTAAGTCAATAAAAAGTTTTCTTTTCTCAAAAATGTTCTTCAATGTCAAAAAATGTTTTAAAAAATCAATAATGTTTTTATAAACATTAAAAAATGTTCCATGGTATCAATAAAATGTTCTTGAATGTCGGATATATTCTCCAACATCAAAAAAATGTTGATAAGTTTCTTTAAGGCCAATAAAATGTTTTCTTTTGTCAAAAAATGTACTTCAATTTAAAAAAATGTTTTAAAAAGTTTTTATAAACATTAAAAAATGTTCTATGGTATCAATAAAATGTTCTTAAATATCGAATATATTCTCAAACATCAAAAAAATGTTGATAAGTTTCTTCAAGGCCAATAAAAAGTTTTCTTTTGTCAAAAATGTTCTTTAATGTCAAAAAATGTTTTCAAAAGTCAATAATGATTTTAAAAACATTAAAAAATGTTCCGTGGTATCAATAAAATGTTCTTAAATGTCAAATATATTCTCCAACATCAAAAAAATGTTGATAACTTTCTTCAATATCAATAAAAAGTTTTCTTTTGTCAAAAATGTTCTTCAATGTCAAAAAATGTTTTGAAAAGTCAATAATGATTTTATAAACATTAAAAAATGTTCCGAGGTATCAATAAAATGTTCTTGAATGTCAAATATATTCTAAAAAAATGTTGATAAGTTTCTTCAAAACCAATAAAAAGTTTTCTTTTGTCAAAAATGTTCTTCAATTTAAAAAAATGTTTTAAAACGTTTTTATAAACATTAAAAAGTGATCTGTGGTATCAATAAAATGATCTTAAATGTCGAATATATTCTAAAACATCAAAAAAATGTTGATAACTTTCTTCAATATCAATAAAAACATTTCTTTTGTCAAAAATGTTCTTTAATGTCAAAAAATGTTTTCAAAAGTCAATAATGTTTTTATGAACATTAAAAAATGTTCCATAGTATCAATAAAATGTTCTTGAATGTCGGATATATTCTAAAAAAAAGTTGATAAGTTTCTTCAAAGCCAATAAAAAGTTTTCTTTTGTCAAAAATGTTCTTCAATGTCAAAAAATGTTTTCAAAAGTCAATAATGTTTATAGAAACATTAAAAAATGTTCCGTGGTATCAATAAAATGTTCTTAATTGTCGAATATATTCTCCAACATAAAAAAAATGTTGATAAGTTTCTTCAAGGTCAATAAAAAAATTTCTTTTGTCAAAAATGTTGTTCAGTGTCAAATAATGTTCTCAAAATTAATAATCATTTCTTAAATAGCCAACTATGATTTAGAAATTAATTATAATTTTTATAAAATAAAAATTTCTGTAGAATTAGTTCAAATGTTCAAAATTTATAGTACTAAGTTAGTACTAAATTGTGTAAATTTTATAAATTAATCCAATGAGTGATTCTTCCAATACCAAGATTGGAGTGCAATGTCTTAGAAATTTATTATTATTTTTATAAAACAGAAATAATTAACGTATGGAATTAGTTCAAATGTTCAAAAGTTATAGTACTAGGTTAGTACTAAATTGTGTAAATTTTATAAATTAATCCAATGAGTGGTTCTTCCAATACCAAGATAGGAGTGCAATGTCTTAGAAATTAATTATTATTTTATAAAATAAAAATTTCTGTAGAAATAATTAACGTATGGAATTAGTTTAAATGTTCAAAAGTTATAGTACTAAGTTAGTACTAAATTGTGTAAATTTTATAAATTAATCCAATGAGTGGTTCTTCTAATACCAATATTGGAGTGCAATGTCTTAGAAATTTATTATTATTTTTATAAAACAATAATTTCTGTAGAAATAATTAACGTATAGAATTAGTTCAAATGTTCAAAATTTATAGTACTAGGTTAGTACTAAATTGTGTAAATTTTATAAATTAATCCAATGAGTGGTTCTTCCAATACCAAGATTGGAGTGCAATGTCTTAGAAATTAATTATTTTTATAAAATAAAAATTTCTGTAGAAATAATTAACGTATGGATTTAGTTCAAATGATCAAAATTTATAGTACAAGGTTGGTACTAAATTGTGTAAATTTTATAAACTAATCCAATGAGTGGTTCTTAAAATACCAAGATTGGAATGCAATGTCTTAGAAATTAATTATTATTTCATAAAATAAAAATTTCTGTAAAAATAAATAACGTATGAAATTAGTTCAAATGTTCAAAATTTGTAGTACTAGGTTGGTACTAAATTGTGTAAATTTTATAAATTAATCCAATGAGTGGTTCTTCCAATACCAAGATTAGAGTGCAATGTCTTAGAAATTAATTATTTTTATAAAATAAAAATTTCTGTAGAAATAAATAATGTATGAAATTAGTTCAAATGTTCAAAATTTGTAGTACTAGGTTGGTACTAAATTGTGTAAATTTTATAAATTAATCCAATGAGTGGTTCTTGCAATACCAAGATTGGAGTGCAATGCCTTAAAAAATAATTATTTTTATAAAATAAAAATTTCTGTAAAAATAAATAACGTATAAAATTAGTTCAAATGTTCAAAAGTTATAGTACTAAGTTAGTACTAAATTGTGTAAATTTAATAAATTAATCCAATGAGTGGTTCTTGCAATACTAAAATTGGAGTGCAATGTTTTAGAAATTAACTATTTTTATAAAATAAAAACTTCTGTAGAATTAATTAACGTATGGAATTAGTTCAAATATTCAAAACTTATAGTACTAAGTTAGTACTAAATTGTGTAAATTTTATAAATTAATCTAATGAGTGGTTCTTGCAATACCAAAATTGGAGTGCAATGCCTTAAAAAATAATTATTTTTATAAAATAAAAATTTCTGTAAAAATAAATAACGTATGAAATTAGTTCAAATGTTCAAAAGTTATAGTACTAGGCTAGCACTAAATTGTGTAAATTTTATAAATTAATCCAATGAGTGGTTCTTGCAATACTAAAATTAGAGTGCAATGTTTTAGAAATTAATTATTTTTATAAAATAAAAATTTCTTTAGAAATAATTAACGCATGGAATTAGATCAAACGTTCAAAAGTTATAGTACTAGGTTGGTACTAAATTGTGTAAATTTTATAAAACTAATCCAATGAGTGGTTCTTCCAATAACAAGATTGGAGTGCATGGTCTTAGAAATTTATTATTATTTTTATAAAATAGAAATAATTAACGTATGGAATTAGTTCAAATGATCAAAACTTATAGTACTAGGTTAGTACTAAATTGTGTAAATTTGATAAATTAATCCAATGAGTGTTTCTTCCAATACCAAGATTGGAGTGCAATGTTTTAGAAATTAATTATTATTTTTATAAAATAAAAATTTCTGTAGAAATAATTAACGTATGGAATTAGTTCAAATGTTCAAAACTTATAGTACTAGGTTAGTACTAAATTGTGTAAATTTTATAAATTAATCCAATAAGTGATTCCTCCAATACCAAGGTTTTAGTGCAATGGTTCAGAAATTAATTATTATGACAATAAAATTTAAAAAAATCTGCAAGTATTATTAACGTATGGAATTAGTTCAAATTTAAAAAAATTAAAGTACTAATATGGTACTAAATTGTGTAAATTTTATAAACCAATTCAATAAGTGGTTCCTCCAATACCAAGATTTTAGTGCAATCCTACAGAAATTGATTATTATGATCATAAAATTAAATAAAATCTGCAAGTATAATTAACGTATGGAATTGGTTCAAATTTAAAAAAATTAAAGTACTAATATGGTACTAAATTGTGTAAATTATATAAGCCAATCCAATAAGTGATTCCTCCAACACCAAGGTTTTAGTGCAATGCGTCAGAAATTAATTATTATGACCATAAAATTTAAAAAAATCTGCAAGTATTATAAACGTATGGAATTGGTTCAAATTTGAAAAAATTAAAGTACTAAGTTGGTACTAAATTGTGTAAATTTTATAAACCAATCCAATAAGTGGTTCCTCCAATACCAAGGTTTTAGTGCAATGCTTCAGAAATTGATTATTATGACCATAAAATTAAAAAAAATCTGCAAGTATAATTAACGTATGGAAT
This sequence comes from Tachinus rufipes, assembly GCA_963932245.1. Taxonomy (NCBI): domain Eukaryota; kingdom Metazoa; phylum Arthropoda; class Insecta; order Coleoptera; family Staphylinidae; genus Tachinus; species Tachinus rufipes. The sequence continues at coordinate 90,391,595 of OZ010748.1, read as the reverse complement.
TGGTTCAAATTAAAAAAAATTAAAGTACTAATATGATACTAAATTGTGCAAATTTTATAAATCAATCCAATAAGTGGTTCCTCCAATACCAAGGTTTTAGTGCAATGCTTCAGAAACTAATTATTATGATCTTAAATTTAAAAAAATGTGCAAGTATTATTAACGTATGGAATTGGTTCAAATTTAAAAAAATTAAAGTACTAATATGGTACTAAATTTAGTGAATTTTATAAACCAATCCAATAAGTGGTTCCTCCAATACCAAGGTTTTAGTGTAATGCTTCAGAAATTGATTATTATGACCATAAAATTTAAAAAAATCTGCAATATTATTAACGTATGGAATTGGTTCAAATTTGAAAAAATTAAAGTACTAATATGGTACTAAATTGTATAAATTTTATAAACCAATTCAATAAGTGGTTTCTCCAATACCAAGGTTTTAGTGTAATGCTTCAGAAATTGATTATTATGATCTTAAAATTAAAAATAAATCTGCAAGTATAATTAACGTATAAAACTGGTTCAAATCTAAAAAAAATTAAGTACTAATATGGTACTAAATTGTGTAAATTTTATAAACCAATCAAATAAGTTGTTCCTCCAATACCAAAGTTTTAGTGTAATGCTTCAGAAATTGATTATTATGACCATAAAATTTAAAAAAATCTGCAAGTATTATTAACGTATGAAAATGATTCAAATTTAAAAAATTTGAAGTATTAATATGGTACTAAATTGTGTAAATTTTATATACCAATCCAATAAGTGGTTCCTCCAATACCAAGGCTTTAGTGTAATGCTTCAGAAATTGATTATTATGACCATAAAATTTGGTTCAAATTTGAAAAAAATATAGTACTAAATTGTGTAAATTTTATAAATCAATTCAATGGTTAGTTCCTTTAGTACCAAGGTTGGAGTGTAAAAACTTTTTGTTATTAAATTAAAAAAATTGTAAAAATATTTAAAATTAAAAAAACAATTAATTTCTTGGTAATGAACACTTCAGCCAAAATCCTAGCCATGATTCATTACGTCTATACTCTATTCATTTTCAAGGTAGAGCGCGGCTAAATTGTATAGTATTTCCAGTAAACGCATGATGCTCGAATGCTATTTGCTATTCTAGTCACGTAAAAACCATTTTTTTTGCAGCGCTCTACCTTGGAATTGAATAGACTATAGTAAGCATAACTAGATTTTATCATAACGATAGCAAATCTAGCATGTCAACTTTGTGTTAACTATTTTGACAGTGAATCTGTCTCAAATTGACAGCTAAACATGATTTGTTAATTTGCTCAGAGTTTCCAAGCAAATGAGTCGTTTTTTATTATTAATAAACTGTTATATTAATTCAAATTTTGTTAAGAATGTTAACAAACGATTTACAATAAAATATTGAATAGAATTGATTTTGTAAACTCGCCCACTCGATTGTTTCTCTTTTCGAGGTGCGATAAAAATAATACAATTTCAAATTAGAAAATCCTTCCGCAACGCACTCGCTTGCCCGCCGCCGGATTAAAGCGATTGATCGAAATCCTATTAGGTGATTAACATGAGAGAATTAGTAGGCCGCGATCGGAAGCGAAGGCCGCCATCCTCGTATCGCTATGAGAAATAAAATGCAGAAATCCGTACGATTGGCCAACATTTCCAAGTATTTTCAATGCGGCGACCTTAGCAGGGCTTAGTCACTAACAATCTGACTCAAAAAAATGTTTTATTTTATTGGGAAACAATTGATAACGCTATTAATTTGTCGCGCATTAATCACTGATTTAATGTTCAATAAAAGTGAAATTATTTCTTTCTTTATAACACAATTGAACGTCAGACGAACATTAAATTAATTAATTCCCACAGTCTGGTCTGTTTGCTGATTCATTTGTAAATAAATGTCAAACAATTAGATCAAAAAATGATAATATGAAGATTGTTTCTAGTTAATAGAAACATTTGTGTTTGCAAAATGTCTTCAAAAATCTTAAATAGTTTTGCAATGTTAAATTTGAAATTAATTATTTTCTTTGTGCTACTTAGAATTCATTATTCGTCTATATAGAGTTGATGTAACCAAAATGATTGTTTACTAAAGAAATGTATTTACATTGTGGTGAGAAACAATGGCTTATAATTTACGTTCATAGTGATATTTCGAAGTTGACATTAAGCGACTCCTCAGATGGGTACAACATAATATTATTCTTGCTAATTGAATGAATGCCGGTTGGTTTCAAGGCGAAATTGGAAAAAAATATGTTTGCCTTTTATTATTATTATTATTATTATTTTATTTTTTGTTAGCTACCAAAAACCCACCCATAACATGACCGAAAAAAGCGCACCGATTCACTTTCGATGGTCCCATCGAATGAAGGTCACTAATATTATGTGTGTGTCGTCGCACCTCCAGTAAAGTTCATCATAGTGATTAATACCGATCTTGGAATCGGAACTGTTGCAAAACCATTACGACCTTGCTTGATTTTTTCTTTAAAATATTTTTCGGCAGGCAATCACGGATCTCGTCGTTAAAATTTAGCACGAAAACAATGCAGATGGTTGGAGGCAAAGAAACAGAAAAAATAAATACAAACGAATAACGCGATTTTTTTTTCTGAATTTATGTTTTTGTTATAACGGTTCAAACTGACCCGGACAGAACGCGGGATTTTTTTTTAATCCAAAATTTGAATATCGAAAACCAAATAAATTTCAACTCATCAATAACTGTTTTTAGTTTGCTCTAACACAAACATAATATTTTAAAAATGCAACATATTCTTTAATTCCCGAATTTAATTTCATTTAAAACTATCAAAATTTCAAGTCATTACTTTCAAAAATTTGTATAAATTTTTAAATAAACTTAAAAACAAGTCTCAAACTATTTAATCTTAAAACCGTCACATTTTGACAGTTGTGTCTCAAATTTGTTAATTTTGACATTTCCTGTCACATTTTGACAGTCTCATATTTGATAGTTTTTAAATATCAAACTATTTATTCTTAAAACCGTCACATTTTGACAGTTGTTGTGTCTGAAATCTGTTAATCCGTCAACATTCAGTTTTAAAGCAAAACATTTTGACATTTCCTGCAATATTTTTACAGTTTTCTGGTTATGAAGTATCATATTTAATAAGTATCAAGTCTCAAACTATGTAATCTTAAAATTATTACATTTTAACAGTTTGTGTCTCAAATTTGTTAAACTGTCAATTTTTCAGCAAATCATTTTGACATTTCCTGTCATATTCTGACAGTTATCTAATTTTGACAGTTTCAAATATCAAACTATTTATTCTTTAAACCGTCACATTTTGACAGTTATTGTACTTCAAACCTGTTAATGTGCCAACATTCAGATTTAAAGTAAAACATTTTGACATTTCCTGATATATTTTTATAGTTTTCTGGTTTTGAAGTCTCATATTTAATAGTTCTATGTAATCTTAAAATAGTTACATTTTAACAGTTATTGTGTCTCAAATTTGTTTTACTGTCAACATTTTAGCAAAACATTTTGGCATTTCCTGTCATATTTTGACAGTCTCATATTTGATAGTTTTTAAATCTCAAACTATTTATTCTTAAAACCGTCACATTTTGACAGTTGTTGTGCTTCAAACCTGTTAATCTGTCAACATTCAGTTTTAAAGCAAAACATTTTGACATTTTCTGATATATTTTTACAGTTTTCTGGTTTTGTAGTCTCATATTTGATAGTTATCAAGTTACAAACTATGTAATCTCAAAATAATTACATTTTAACAGTTATTGTGTCTCAAATTTGTTAATTTGTCAACATTTCAGCAAAACATTTTGACATTTCCTGTCATATTTTGACATATTTGATTGTTTTTAAATCTCAAACTATTTATTCTTAAAACCGTCACATTTTGACAGTTGTTGTGCTTCAAACCTGTTAATCTGTCAACATTCAGTTTTAACGCAAAACATTTTGACATTTCCTGCTATGTTTTTACAGTTTTCTGGTTTTGAAGTCTCATATTTAATAGTTATCAAGTCTCAAACTATTTAATCTTAAAATTGTTACATTTTAACAGTTATTGTGTCTCAAATTTGTTTTACTGTTAACATTTCAGCAAAACATTTTGACATTTCCTGTCATATTTTGACATATTTGATAGTTTTTTAATCTCAAACTATTTATTCTTAAAACCGTCACATTTTGACAGTTGTTGTGCTTCAAACCTGTTAATCTGTCAACATTCAGTTTTAACGCAAAACATTTTGACATTTCCTGCTATATTTTTACAGTTTTCTGGTTTTAAAGTCTCATATTTGATAGTTATCAAGTTACAAACTATGTAATCTGAAAATAATTACATTTTAACAGTTATTGTGTCTCAAATTTGTTTTACTGTCAACATTTCAGCAAAACATTTTGACATTTCCTGTCATATTTTGACAGTCTCATATTTGATAGTTTTTAAATCTCTAAAACCGTCACATTTTGAGAGTTGTTGTGCTTCAAACCTGTTAATCTGTCAACATTCAGTTTTAACGCAAAACATTTTGACATTTCCTGCTATATTTTTACAGTTTTCTGGTTTTGAAGTCTCATATTTAATAGTTATCAAGTCTCAAACTATGTAATCTTAAAATAGTTACATTTTAACAGTTTTAGTGTCTCAAATATGTTAATCTGTCAACATTTCAGCAAAACATTTTGGCATTTCCTGTCATATTTTGACATATTTGATAGTTTTTTAATCTCAAACTATGTATTCTTAAAACAGTCATATTTTGACTGTTGGTGTGCTTCATGTTAATCTGTCAACATTCAGTTTTAAAGCAAAACATTTTGACATTTCCTGCTATATTTTTACAGTTTTCTAGTTCTGAAGCCTCAAATTTGGTAGTTATCAAGTCTCAAACTATTTAATTTTAAAATTGTAACATTTTGACAGTTATTGTGACTCAAATTTGTTAATCTGTCAACATTTCAGCAAAACATTTTGACATTTTCTGTCATATTTTGACAGTTATCTAATTTTGACAGTCTCATATTTGATAGTTTCAAATCTCAAACTATTTATTCTTAAAACCGTCACATTTTGACAGTTATTGTACTTCAAACCTGTTAATGTGCCAACATTCAGATTTAAAGTAAAACATTTTGACATTTCCTGATATATTTTTACAATTTTCTGGTTTTAAAGTCTTATATTTGATAGTTATCAAGTCTCAAACTATGTAATCTTAAAATTGTTACATTTTAACAGTTATTGTGTCTCAAATTTGTTTTACTGTCAACATTTCAGCAAAACATTTTGACATTTCCTGTCATATTTTGACATATTTGATAGTTTTTTAATCTCAAACTATTTATTCTTAAAACAGTCACATTTTGACAGTTATTGTGCTTCAAATCTGTTAATCTGTCAACATTCAGTTTTAAATCAAAACATTTTGACATTTCCTGCTATATTTTTACAGTTTTCTAGTTTTGAAGTCTCATATTTGATAGTTATCAAGTCTCAAACTATGTGATCTTAAAATAGTTACATTTTAACAGTTATTGTGTCTCAAATTTGTTAACCTGTCAACATTTTAGCAAAACATTTTGACATTTCCTGTCATATTTTGACAGTTACCTGATTTTGATAGTCTCATATTTGATAAATTTTTAAATCTCAAACTATTTATTCTTAAAACCGTTTTGACAGTTGTTGTGCTTCAAATCTGTTAATCTGTCAACATTCAGTTTTAACGCAAAACATTTTGACATTTCCTGCTATATTTTTACAGTTTTCTAATTCTGATGCCTCAAATTTGATATTTTCAAGTCTCAAACTATTTAATCTTGAAATTGTTACATTTTGACAGTTTGCTTCTCATACTTTGACAGCAAGTCACGTCTCACAACGTTTATTAAATGTTTCCACACCTCAATTGTTGTATTTTAGCAACTATTAATTTAGTGAGACACAAATCATAGTTCACATACTTTGACAGAAGTCATGATTTACAATTGTTACATTTTGATAGTTATAATTGCAGCGTTCATTGAATATTTTCAAGTCTCAATCGTCATTATTTGATAGTTTTCGCGTTTCTAAACTATCAATCAAGTGAGACCCAAGTCACGGTTCTTATATTTTGACAGAAATCATGTCTCAGAATTGTTAAATTCTGATAGTTTTATTTGAAACGTTCATTGAATGTTTTCAAATCTCAATCGTCATATTTTGATAGTTTTCGCGTTTCCAAACTGTCAATTTAGTGAGACACAAGTCACGGTTCTTATATTTTGACACAAATCATGTCTTACAATTATTACATTTTGATAGTTATAGTCGGAGCGTTTGTTGAATGTTTTCAAGTCCCAATCGTCATATTTTATTGAATTTTCGCCTTTCTAAACTGTCAATTTAGTGAGACACAAGTCACGGTTCTTATACTTTGACAGAAATCATGTCTCACAATTGTTACATTTTGATAGTTATAGTTGGAGCGTTCATTGAATGTTTTCAAGTCTCAATCGTCATATTTTGATAGTTTTTGCGTTTCTAAACTGTCAATTTAGTGAGACACAAGTCACGGTTCTTATATTTTGACAGAAATCATGTCTCACAATTGTTACATTTTGATAGTTATAGTCGGAGAGTTCATTGACTGTTTTCAAGTCTCAATCGTCATATTTTGATAGTTTTCGCGTTTCTAAACTGTCAATTGAGTGAGACACAAGCCACGGTTCTTATATTTTGATAGAAATCATGTCTTAAAATTATTACATTTTAATAGTTATAGTCGGACCTTCGTAAGTGTTAGTAATCCAATTTCTTGACAACAAACACTTAGGTGGGTGGGCGGAAAGCAAGTTTAAATTTTGTGCGTAAGTAGTTTTAATTGGTATTCCCGCCCACCCGCCCAAGTGTTTGTAAACCAATTTAATGACAACAAAAACTTGAGTGGATGAGTGAAAACTAAGTTTAAATTTTGTGCGCGCGTGGTTTAAATTTGTGTTTGTAGGTTATTGTGTCTTAAATATGTTAATCTGTCAATATTTCAGCAAAACATTTTGACATTTCCTGTCACATTTTGACAGTTGTTTGATTTTGAAAGTCTCATATTTGATAGTTTTTAAATCTCAAACTATATATTCTTAAAACAGTCACATTTTGACAGTTGTTGTGCTTCAAATCTGTTAATCTGTCAACATTCAATTAAGTTTAAATTTTGTGCGCGCGTGGTTTAAATTTGTGTTCCCGCCCACCCGCCCAAGTGTTTGTGATCCAATTTAATTACAACTAACACTTGGGTGGGTGGGTAAGAACTAAGTTCAAACTTTGTAAGCATGTGGTTTAGATTAGTGCTCCCGCCCAAGTGTTTGTGATCTAATTTCTTAACAACAAACACTTGGGATGTAGATCAAACGTTGTAGAAACAATTTAACTTACTTAGAATTAATCGCAAAGCGACGAACTGCCTAATAATGACTACAAATTTGTTCTGTATTAATCGCAAAGCAACAAATGTTGTAGAAACGTTAAAGCGTTAAGTCAGAAATCAAAATTATGTTTCGTCAATCGCAAAGCGACAGATTAAATGTCAAGAATATTTTAGGTTAGGTTAATGCCGCAATATATTAATTGCAAAGCGACAAATTGGCTTTGATTGTAAAATTCACAATTTAATTATTTTTATGTCAATCGCGCAAAAACAAAATTATGTTTTGTCAATCGCAAAGCAACAAATTGACTTTAATTGACAAATTAGATAATTTATCGTCAATTGCAAGCGACAAAATAATTGCAAAACGACAATTTGACATTAATTGACAAACTAACAAAATTTTTTATTTAATTACAAAAGAAGCCAAAGTTATGTTTTGTCAATCGCAAAACGACAAATTCACTTTGACAAAGCAACAAAAATTGACATTCATTGACAAATTTATAAATTATATATTTTTGTCAATCGCAAAGCGACAAATTAGAAGTCAAAATTATGTTCTGTCAATCGCAAAACAACAAATTTACTTTGACAAAACAACAACAATTGATAAAATATATATTTTTATCAATCGCAAAGCAACAAATTAAAAGCCAAAATTATGTTTTGTCAATTGCAAAACGACAAACTTACTTTGACAAAACAACAACAATTGACATTGATTGACAAACTCATGAAATATATATTTTTGTCAATCGCAAAGCGACAAATTAGAAGCCAAAATTATATTTTGTCAAACGAAGCGAAGCGACAGATTTACTTTGACAAAACAACAATTGACATTGATTGACAAATTAACAATTTTTTGTCAATTGCAATGTGACAGTTTATAAATGTCAAGATTATTTTAGGTAATATTAGTGCAGTGACGTATTAATCGCAAAGCGACAAATTTACTTTGACTAATTGACAAATTGAATGACTTAATTCAATTGCAAAATGACAAGTTAGAAATCAAAATTACGTTCTTACAAATTAGAAGCATTTTGGAACCTTGAGGGATGTCGTTTATTTAGTTACGTTAATTAAATGGTAATTAGGAAAATATTTTGGGTAAAACCACTTCAATTTGCGAATGGAATTTTTAGCTGAAATTAGAAATTAACATATGACGAAAAACAACAAAACGTATTGCGTAATCAGCATTCCAGAACCGAACAGTGGGCCGCTTGCTTGCCGAACTCCTATTATTTATCGGCGATATTGTAATAATTTCTGAATAATGAACGCCTGCCGCAAAAAAAAATTACTTAACGGCGATAAATAACGCTCATCTGACACGTACACAACTTTATTTCAACTAATTTAATAAAAAATATATTCGGGCGACAGACACGCATTTCGCAATGAAAAAGGTGTGAAATTCCAGCGTGTTATAATTAAAAACGAAAACATTAATCGATATATTAATAAGTTGATAATATTTCGCAAGGTTCTATTAAAGTGAGATGGCTGCCATATAGCATTGCTCAATTCTTTAGATGATAATTGAGATTCATCTTCCCTGTTCGCTTTGAAAAAATATGACATTAGGAAACAAAAGCGGACGGACAGGTTGACCTTTTCGCATCGTTTTTGTTTCGCATATTTCCTGTACGGGATGAAAAACTAATCGATGGAATTTTAATTGATTTCGTTTCCTAACAAAAAAATTGTTTACTTTATTTATTTTTGTTCGGATTAAACGAATATAATATGTAATTGCACGGTTCTCCTTGACATTGCACGTAATAACAATTGCCGACGGCACGCGCGTATTAACTTCGAACCAGGATGTGTGAGAGAGCATTAATTAAACCCGAAACAAAAGCCGGCGCGGATCTGTTTGTCTCCGAATTAGTAGACCGGTCGAAGGAATCGCATAAAACAAACCAAGCAAAGCGCACAATAATAATAATAATCGGCGAAATTTATAGTCTGTTGTGGGTTGCAACAGGATGCAGCTATTAATACATTAAAAATCCATAGGAAATTCCAAACAATTATATTATTTGTATTGTGAGTAAAAAGGGAAAGAAAATGTTAATCGAGATGGATTATACAATGCCTCACTTGTTTCTCAATAATTTAACAATAAAATATCACCGTATTGCATCCAGGCTAATGTGTCAAGAGCTGAAGAAGATTTTTTCATTACATATTTATAAATGCGACGCGATTATTTATTATTATTATTATTATGGATGCTGCAGCAACCAAACGACCAAACAACGAACGAACGAATCATTTCATAAGTATTGCACGTTTTGTAATTATCCGAATTCATACAATTGTGGCGTGTGTGATTATGTAAAGGAAGAAGTTGGTTGGTTTGGTAGTGTGTTGGCTCATCCGCTTCACACACAGCCGGCTCTAACTGCTTTTTCAATTGTTTTTTATAATGACATGCGATTTTTATTATTTTTTTGGCAATCATGTCAAGTGTCGTTTGTTTTGGTTTTTATAGTATTACATCATGTTTCAATTAGAGTAATACAAATTTTTTGTGGTTTGTGGCTTGACTGTGCATTAAACTAAACTCCTGCAGCAAGTCATAATTTTCCAAAATAATTTTTATTGTAAGCAGGTGGCGCGCTAAAGACGGCTTCACGTGTTTGAACGTTTCTTGAAAGATAATTTTTTGTTCTGAAATAAAAACAATGCTTAGAGATGAGCAATTTAATGAAAATTCACGTAGTTATAACAGCATACATAGACCTATTACTAAATTTTTGAGTAATTAATTAGTTAAAATAATTAATAATATGTCGCATCGTAATTGACAAAATGTTGATTGTTGATTTGTCAATGTAAACTTGTCGCTTCGCGATTGACAAAACACAACTTTAACTTCTAAACTGTCGCTTCGCAATTGACAGATCATTAATTTGTCAATTAATGTCAATTGCAGTTCGTCAAAGTAAATTTGTCGCATCGCGATTGACTTTTACTTTAATTTGTCGCTACAAATAAAATTTGTCGCTTTGTCAAAGTAAATTAGTCGATTTTCAATTAATATGTCACTGCCCATTACCTAAAATAATCTTAACATTTAATCTGTCGCTTCACGGTTGATAGAAAATAATCTTAAAATTAATTCATCGCTTCGCAATTGACAGAACACAATGTTGACTTCTAACTTGACAATTCGCGACTTTGCAATTAATATGTCACAGCACTAACCGAACCTAAAATAATTTTATCAGTTAATCTGTCGCTTCGCAATTGACAGAAGACAAAACACAATTTTGACTTTTAATTTGTTGCTTAGCAATTGACAAAAAACCTTATTAAAGTCAAATAATCTTGACATCAATTTGTCGCTTTGCATTTGACAGAACAAAATTTTGTTTTCTAATTTGTCAATTTGTTGCTTTGCGATTAATGTGTCACGCTACTAACATAACCTAAATTAATATTGACTATAATCTGTCGCTTCGCAATTGACAAAACATAATTTTAATTTCTGAACTGTCGCTTCACAATAAATCATATTAATTGTCAATTTGTCGTTACGCAATTAATATGTCACAGCACTAACCTAACCTAAAATAATCTTGACATTTAATCTGTCGCTTTTGATTGATTGAGAACCAATCATACAAATTATTAGCCTAATCTAAAACAATTTTGATATCAATATGTCGCTTCGCAATTGACAATAAATATATTTGTTAATTTGAGTAAAACCAACTCTAACGTAACCTAAAACCTGTCGCTTCGCGATTGAGAAAATATAATCTTGATTTCTAATCATATAAACTGTTAATTTATCGCTTCACAATTTATGTCGCGGCACTAATGTAACCTAAAATTAACTTGACATTTAATCTGTCGCTTCACGATTGATAATTGTTATGATAATTATATATACAGGGTGTCCGGAAAATACGTGTACAACGTATGACGACAGACTCCTGACGTCAAAATAGGTCGATCTAAGCCGACTTAGTTATATCCAAAATTGTCTCGTTTAGCCGGTAGAGGGCGTCAAAAAAAAACAAAAGAATAACAAAGTTAAAAGTATCTATTGTAAGAAACTAAGTAAAACAAAAACATTACTTAAGCAAATGTGTAAAATGACCGCCATCTTGCTGAATACACTTATTAACACTCTTTAAAAAATGATATTGGACCCTATCTATTGTCTCGGGATTATTAAAATGGTTGCCTGCATTTAAAATCCGCTGCAATAAATCATCGTGTGTGTTTACCGGAGTCTTGTAAACTTCTGTTTTAATAGCGCCCTACAAAAAGAAGTCACACATATTTAACTCAGGAGAACGTGGTGGCCATTTTACTGGTGCATCATTGCCTCTTCCAATCCATCGGTTGGGATATTGATGATGTAAGTATTGCCGAACGGCAACGGAAAAATGGGGCGGGGCACCATCATGCATATACCACATTTCCCTCCGAAGTAAAAGGGGCAAATTCTCCAGAAGAATTGGTAATGTGTCTTGCAAAAAATTTAAATAAATATTTCCATCTAACCTGTCTGGAATAACAATGGGACCAATAAGGTAGTGATCAATAATACCTGCCCAAATATTAATTTTAAATTGATGCTGATGATGTGCAACTTTAATGGCATGTGGATTTTCATCGGAATAAATATGTTCGTTGTGCAGATTGGTTACCCCAGATCTTGTAAAGCATGCCTCGTTAGTAAACATAATTTTTCTACAAAAATTTGGAACAAGGATTCTTTTGTTTCTAATAAATTGACAAAATGTAAGCCGCATGGGGGGATCAGTCGGTAAAAGTTCCTGGACTTTTTGTATGTGGTAAGGATGTAACAACTGTTCTCTTAAAACCTCATTGACAATCGTTTTAGGAACATTTAACTCACGTTCTAAGAGACGGGTACTGGTACTTGGTTCTTCTTCAACTCTTCCCAGAATCATCTCTTCTGTTTCCACAGTTCGAGTTGTTTGCATACGACCCCTGCCTTCAAACTTTTTCTCAAAACTGCCCGTTTCCCGAAGATGACGCTCAATATTGGCAAATGTTTGGTGGTTTGGTATTCGACGGTTAGGAAACCTCTCCATGTAAACCCTAACACTCTGACGCCCATTTCCTTAACAAAACCCGTATACCAGGAGCATGTCAACTTTCTGAGAGTTTGTATAATTTTCCATTTTTAATGGTAAAATGAACTTGTAATTCAAGAATGTTGATCGTATACTTGAGTAAATTTCATAGACTGGTGACAATTTGTCAATAATTGTCAAATTATTAAACGCCATAGCAACAAGGTCACTTAAAAAATTATTGTTACAGGTAATTTCTTTTTAATATTTACAAATTTTTGACGCCCTCTACCGGCTAAACGAGACAATTTTGGATATAACTAAGTCGGCTTAGATCGACCTATTTTGACGTCAGGAGTCTGTCGTCAAACGTTGTACACGTATTTTCCGGACACCCTGTATATATATATATATATATATATATAATAAAAAAATTGTTATCTGTCAAATTAGCTGACGCTTCGTGATTGACAAAAAAATGTTCGCTTAGTAAAAATAAACTTAACACTAACCTTCGCTTCACGATTGAAAGAAAATAACCCTGATATCAATGTGTCGCTTCGTGATTGACACAATCTTAATTTTGAAGTAGTCGCTTAACTATTGCCAACAAATCATAAAAATTGTCAATTTGTCACTTCGCAAATAATATGTCAAGGCTCTAACCTAACCTAAAACAATCTTAACATTTATTCTGACAACTCGCAATTGAAAAAAAAAATCTTGACACCAATTGGTAGCTTCGCGATTAACAGAACATTTGTTTTTTAATTTGTCGCTTCGTAATTAATATGTCACAGCACTAACCTAACCTAAAATAATTTTGACATTTAATCTGACGCTTCGCGATTGACAAACAGTAATCTTAACATCAACTTGTCGTTTCGCGATTGACAGACTTGTCGCTTCGCGATTGATATGTCACAGCACTAACCTAACCTAAAACAATCTTGACATTCAATCTGTCGCTTATCTGTTGATAAAAAATAATTTCTTTATCGCTTCGCGATTAACAAAGTATAGATTTGTTTTTTAATTTGTCGCTTCGTAATTAAAATGTCACAACACTAACCTTAAATAATTTTGATATTTAATCTGTCGCTTCGCAATTGATAAACAAAAATCTTAACATCAACTTGTCGCTTCGCAATTGACAGAACATAAGTTTGACTTCTGACTTGTCGCTTCGCGATTTACCAAAAATTATTTTTTTTATTTAGCAATCAATGTGAATTTGTCGCCTCGCGATTGATATGTCACGGCACTAACCTAACCTAAAACAATCTTGAGATTCAAACTGTCGCTTCGCTGTTGATAAAAAAATAATTTCGATATCACGCTTCGTAATTGACAGAATATAAATTTGTTTTTTAATTTGTCGCTTCGCAATAAATATATAACAGCACTAACCTAACCTGAAATAATTTTGACATTTAATCTGTCGCTTCGCGATTGACAGAACATAAGTTTGACTTCTGACTTGCCGCTTCGCGTTTTTCCAAAAATTATAATTTTTGTTTTGTTTAGTAATCAATATCAATTTGTCGCTTCCCGATTAATATGTCACAGCACTAACCTAACCTAAAACAATCTTTCTCTTCGCTGTTGATAAAAAAATAATATCAATATCACTATGTCGCTTCGCGATTGACAAAATATAAATTTGTCGCTTCGCAATTAAAATGTCACAGCACTAACCTAACCTTTAATAATTTTAAAATTTTGATTTGTCGCTTCGCAATTGACAAAAAATAATCTTGAAAATTAATGTGTCGCTTCGCGATTGACATAAAATATCTAATATGTTAAATTAACAATCAAAGTCAATTTGTCGTTCCACGATTAATATGTCACAGCATTAACTTAACCTAAAATAATGTTGATACCAATCTGTTTGACAAAAACCATATAATTTGTCGCTTCGCAACAGCGCTAACCAAACCTAAAATCCGTCGCTTCGCAATTGACAAAACATAATGTTGATTTCTAAGCTGTCGCTTCACAGTTAACAACAAATCATATAAATTGTTAATTTATCGCTTCGCAATTGACAAAATATAACTTTGACTTCTAATTTGTAGCTGATTGACAAAAATTATTTAATTTCTCGATTTGTCAATCAATGTCAAATGTTGCATTGTCAAATTAAACTTGTCGCTTCGCAATTGACAAAACATAAATTTGTCTTCTAAATTGTCGCTTCGCGATTGATAAAAAATCATTATTTGACAATTTGTCAATAAAAGTCGCTTTGTAATTAACAAAACATCTTTAATTTGTCAATTAATGTCAATTGTAGTTTGTCAAAGTAAATTAGTCGCTTCGCGATTGACAAAACATAACTTTCATTTTTCGTGATTAACAGAAAATAATCTTGACATCAGTTTGTCACTTCGCAATTGACAGAATAACAACTTTTACTCTAATTTGTCGCTACAAATAAAATTTGTCAATTTGTCGCTTTGTCAAAGTAAATTAGTCGTTTTGCAATTAATATGTCACTGCCCATTAACTAAAATAATCTTGATCTGTCGCTTCACAGTTGAAAGAAAATAATTTTTCACTTTTAAACTGTCGCTTCGCTACTGACAGATCTTTAATTTAATTTGTCAGTTAATGTCAATTGTAGTTTGTCAAAGTAAATTTATCGCTTCGCAATTGACAGAACATAATTTTGACTTCCAACTTGATAATTTGCGACTTAGCAATTAAAATGTTACAGTAATAACCTAACCTAAAACAATCTTGACAGTTAACTTGTCGCTTCGCGATTGACAAAATATGATCTTCATTTCTAAGTTATAGTTTCACAAGTAACATAAAATTTGTCGCTTCGCTATTAATATGTCACAGCACTAACCTAACCTAAAATAATTTTGGCAGTTAATCTGTCGCTTAGCAATTGACAGAGGAAAATCTTTATTTCAAAGTCTTGGCATAAATTTGTCGCTTCGTAATTTGCATAACATAGTTTTAACTTCTGACTAGTAGCTTCGCAATTTATCAAAACTCATTAAATTTGTTAGTTTGGAAATCAATTTCAATTTGTCGCTTCGCGATTAATATGTCACGGCTTTAATATTACCTAAAATAGTCTTGTCATTTAATCCGTCGCTTCGCGATTGACTAAATAATCTTATCTTCAAGTTTGACAGGGCGTTTTCTTTTCTAATTTGTCGCTTCGCGATTAACAAAAAAAAATGTAATTTGTCAATTTAACAACCAAAATCAATTTGTGGCTTTGCAATTTATAGAAAAAATTGCGATTGACAAAACAAAATTTTTATAATTTGTCGCTTCGCGATTAACAAAACAAGACAATTTCTCACTTCACAATCAATATGACGCGGTACTAACCTAACCTAAAAAATCTTGTCATTTAATCTGTCGCTTAGTGATTAACAAAAAATAATCTTGACATCAATTTGTCGCTTTGCATTTGACAGAACAAAATTTTGTTTTCTAATTTGTCAATTTGTCGCTTTCCAATTAATGTGTCACGCTACTAACCTAACCTAAATTAATATTGACTATAATCTGTCGCTTCGCAATTGACAAAACATAATCTTGATTTCTGAACTGTCGCTTCACAATAAATCATATAAATTGTCAATTTGTCGTTACGCAATTAATATGTCACAGCACTAACCTAACCTAAAATAATCTTGACATTTAATCTGTCGCTTCGCGATTAATAGAAAATAATCTTGATTTCTAAGTTGTCGCTTCAAGATTGAGAACAAATCATACGAATTATTAGCCTAACCTAACCTTAAAACAATTTTGATATCAATATGTCGCTTCGCAATTGACAATAAATATATTTGTTAATTTGAGTAAAAAACCAAACCTAACCTAAAACCTGTTGCTTCGCGATTGAGAAAACATAACCTTGATTTCTAATCATATAAATTGTTAATTTTTACAATTAATGTCGCGGCACTAAAGTAACCTAAAATTAACTTGACATTTAATCAGTCGCTTCACGATTGATAATTGTTATGATATTAAAAAAAATTAATCTGTCAAATTAGCTGTCGCTAGCTTCGTGATTGGTAAAAATAAATCTAACACTAACCTTCGCTTCACGATTGAAAAAAAATAACCCTGATATCAATGTGTCGCTTCGTGATTGACATAATCTTAATTTTGAAATAATCGCTTAACGATTGCCAAAAAATCATAAAAACTCTCAATTTCTCACTTTTCAAATAATGTCAAGGCACTAACCTAACCTAAAACAATCTTAACATTTAACTGACAACTCGCGATTAAGAAAAAAAAATCTTGGCACCAATTAGTCCTTCGCGATTGACAGAACATAAATTTGTTTTTTAATTTGTCGCTGTGCAATTCATATGTCACAGCACTAACCTAACCTAAAATATTTTGACATTTAATCTGTCGCTTTACAATTGACAAACAGTAATCTTAACATCAACTTGTCGCTTCACGATTGACAAAACATAAATTTCGCGATTTACCATAAATCATAATATTTTTTAGTTCAGCAAACAATGTCAATTTTCACTAACCTAAGCTAAAACAATCTTGACATTCAATCTATCGCATCGTTGTTGACAACATCGCGATTGACAGAACATAAGTTTGACTTCTGATTGGTCGCTTCGTCATTTACCAAAAATCATAACATTGTTTAGTTTGTCAACCAATTTGTCGCTTCGCGATTAATATGTCACGGCACTAACCTAACCTAAAAAAATCTTGACATTCAATCTGTCGCTTCGCTGTTGATAAAAATAACTTCAATATCACTTTGTCGCTTCACGATTGACAGAACATAATTTTTTTTTTATCGCTTTGCAATAAATGTCACAGTACTAACCTAACCTAAAATAATTTTGACATTTAATCTATCGCTTCGCGATTAACAAAAAGTAATATTAACATCTACTTGTCGCTTCGCAATTTACTAAAAATCATTTTTTTTGTTTAGCTATCAGTTTCAATTTGTCGCTTCGCGATTAATATAACACAGCACTAACCTAACCTGAAACAATGTTGACATTTAATCAGTCGCTTCGATGTTGATAAAAATAATTTCGATATCACTTTGTCGCTTCGCAATTGACAGAACATAAATATTTTTTTTTAATTTATAGCTTCGCAATAAATATATCACAGCACTAACCTTACCTGAAATAATTTTGACATTTAATCTGTCGCTTCGCGATTGACAAACAGTAATCTTAACATTAACTTGTAGTTTCGCGATTGACAAATCATAAGTTTGACTTCTGACTTGTCGCTTCGCGATTTACCAAATTTTTTTTTTTTAATTTAGCAATCAATGTCAATTTGTCGCTTCGCGATTGATACGTCACGGCACTAACCTAACCCAAAACAATCTTGACATTCAATCTGTCGCTTCGCTGTTGATAAAAAACAATTTCAATATCACTATGTCGCTTTGTAATTGACAGAATATAAATTTATTTTTTAATTTGTCGCTTCACAATAAATATATCACAGAACTAACCTAACCTGAAATAATTTTGACATTTAATCTGTCTCTTCGCGATTGACAGAAGATAAGTTTGACTTTCGATTTGTCGCTTCGCGTTTTTCCAAAATTCATAATTTTTTGTTTATTTAGTAATCAATATCAATTTGTCGCTTCGCAATTAATATGTCACAGAACTAACCTAACCTAAAATAATCTTGACATTCAATCTGTCGATTCGCTGTTGATAAAAAATAATCTTGATATCACTTTGTCGCTTCGCGATTGACAGAACATAAGTTTGAGTTCTGATTGGTCGCTTCGCCATTTACCAAAAATCATAATATTTTTTAGTTTGTCAACCAATGTCAATCTGTCGCTTCGCTGTTGATAAAAAAATAATTTCTATAAAACTTTGTCGCTTCGCAATTGACAGGACATAAATTTATTTTTTAATTTATTGCTTCGCAACAAATATATCCCAGCACTAACCTAACCTAAAATAATTTTGACATTTAATCTGCCGATTCGCGATTGACAGAACATAAGTTTGACTTGCGACTCGTCGCTTCGCGATTTACCAACAATCATAATATTTTTTGGATTGTCAACCAATGTCAATTTGTCGCTTCGCAATTAATCTGTCACGGCACTAACCCAACCTAAAAAAATCTTGACATTTAATCTGTCGCTTCGCTGTTGATAAAAATAATTTCGGTATCACTTTGTCGCTTCGCGATTGAAAAGACTTAAATTTATTTTTTAAATTATCGCTTCGCAATAAATATCACAGCACTAACCTAACCTAAAATAATTTTGACATTTAATCTTTCGCTTCGCGATTGACAGAACATAAGTTTCACATCTGACTTGTCGTTTTGCGTTTTTGTTTTTTAATGTGTCGCTTCGCAATTAATATGTCACAGCACTAACCCAACTTTAATAATTTTAAAATTTAATCTGTCGCTTCGCAATTAATAAAAAATAATCTTGACAATTAATTTGTCGCTTCGCGATTGACGGAACATAATTTTGTTTTCTAATTTGTCGTTTCGCGATTGCCATAAAATACCTTATTTGTCAATTTAACAATCAAAGTCAAATTGTCGTTTCGCAATGAATATGCCACAGCATTAACCTAACCTGAAATAATCTAAATATCAATCTGTCGCTTCGTCATTGACCTAACCTAAAATCCGTCGCTTCGCAATTGATAAAAAATAATCATTATTCTAGGTTGTAGTTTCACAATTGTCAAAAAAATTACATAAATTATTAATTTGTCGCTTCGCGATTAATATGTCAGAGCACTAACCTAACCTAAAATCTGTCGCTTCGCGATTAACAAAACATCACATCAATTTTGATATCTAAGTTGTCACTTTACGATTGACAGAAAATCATATAAATTGTCAATTTGTCGATTAATATGTCACAAATTAATCTAACCTAAAATAATGTTGATATCAATTTGTCGCTTCGTTATCAAGAAATTTGATGTTTGTCTTCTATGCGAGCGTCAGAAGTCATTTTGCCACAAGAGACGGTCGTGATCCAACCTCTTGACAACTAACACATGGGTGGGTGGGTGGGCCACTTCAGTCCAAACTACTGACTCGTAATCATGCTATGGAATGTCCCCCTCGCCCACCCAAGTGTTCGTTATCAAGAGATTGAATATTTGTCTCACGTGCGAGCGTCAGAATAATTTTTCCACACGAGACGGTCGTGATCCAACATCTTGACAACTAACACTTGAGTGGGTGGGTGGGCCACTCCACTCCAAATTAGTAAATTGCAATCAATGGAATGTCCCGACCACCCACCCAAGTGTTCGTTATCAAGGGATTGAATGTTTATCTTCTATGCAAGCGTCAAAAGTAATTTTTCCCCAAGAAACAATCGTGATACAACCTCTTTACAACTAACACTTGGGTGGGTGAGTGGGTGGGCCACTCCAATGCAAATAATTGACTCGTAATCATGCTTTGGAATGTCCCGCCCACCCTCCCAAGTGTTCGTTATCAAGAGATTGAATGTTTATCATTTTGTCACAAGAGAATTTAAACTTAGTTCTCGCCCGCCCACCCAAGTAAAAATTTGGATCTCAAACAATTCGGCGTTGGGCCTGGGAACACCAATCCTAACCACATACCCAACAAAATTAAACTTTATTCCCGCCCGCCCACCCAAATGTTTGTGATCAAGAAATTAAAGCACAAACAGTCGAGTGGGTGAGCGGGAAACACCAATTTAAACCACACGCCTACAAAATTTAAACTCAGTTCCCGCCCGCCCACCCAAGTGTTTGTAATCAAAATATTAGAGCACAAACACTCGGGTGGGTGGGCAAAAACACCAATGCAAACCACACACCCACAAAATTTAAACTCAAATCCCGGCCGCCCACCCAAGTGTTTGTGATCAAGAAATTAAAACACAAACACTCAAGTGGGTGGGCGGGAAACACCAATCCAAACCACACGCCCACAAATATTAAATTTAAATGCAGCCCACCCACCCAAATGTTTGTAATGAACAAATTGAATCACAAATATTCGGGCGGGCGGGCGGGCGGGCGGGGAACCCAAGTGTTTGTGATCAAGAAATTGGAGCACAAACACTCAACTTTTTAACTGTCAAACTAATATTATCTGTCAAAAGTAATAATAAATTGATCAAAACCCGTCAAAATTAGCTTTCTACTCTCAGCTAATGACATAAAAAAATTCTTATCTGTCAAACTAATTGTTAACTGTCATAATAAAAAAGTAATTCATTCATTCAGACAAATAGTGTAAGCCTAAACAAATATTTACTCATACTACAAGGCTTCTTACCAGGAATTCTAATAACTATTCAATGACATATTTTTATGTTTTATTATAGATTAAATAAATAATGAACTAAACAACTGTAATTGAAGCAATTTATGAATTATTAAGTTGGGTATTTTTTATCTGTCATGGCAGCGATGACTGGAGAAGATTTTAATAATAATAATTACAGACTAATTTAATAAATGGACCCCTGCAAGTAATAAATTGCTTCTATCCAATATTGTTGCAAAATTTCCCTACAATTAACCGAAAGATTGCATTGCATCAAAACTGATTAATTTTGTTTCGGTACGTTATGATTTCCAAGGCATTTAAAACAGTCGCTAATCGCGTTGTGCAACATTATCGTCTTAGAGAGTTTCTTAAGTTATTCAATTAATAATAATATCCCATTGTTGATTATGGATCTCTTAGATAACGAGGCTGACGTTAGGCGCCAATGAAATATGATATATTAGAAGAATTTCACTATATTTAATACGAAATTAACAACAATTTCTTCATTATTATTTTCGAGTATAAAATTTTTATGTACGGACAAGTTCGTAAATCAATATTCTTTGGAGACAAAAATTTACGACCGGTTTTTTTCATATGTTTGCAATTAGTCAGTCATTGAAATGGCAAAGATGTTCCGTTATTGTTTTTTCATACCGAGTCAAGGCAACTTAATACATTGTCCTTATTAACGAATAATAATTTCCTGGTTAATTGCTCATCGGTTAATTAACCTTAACATTTTGCCTAAATAATTGATCGAAACATTAATCATTTTTATTGTTATTCTGTTTTAATTATTAGTTGACATTTCATAGCCAACCGGATTTGCAATAGTCAATTTAATTCATTTGTTTTATAAAAAAAAATATTTGCGTTTTAAAAAAAATGTTTGGCCCATTAGCGTGATAAAAACATTATAAGATATAATAATCGACGGGCACATCATGTAAATTACATAATTTATTGCCTCGTCCTTTCCTCAATGAAGAGTGGAGAAAAGTTGCTATTGCTATTGAAGTGGGGAAGCAAGCAAGCCAAGCAAGGCACGGCGCGATTTTTGGATGTTTGACCTATGGATCGAAAAGGATCGCGGATTGCGTGGTGTGGATGTCCTCCGAAGGCCGCGTACATCCGGATTCGTTTTTATTATTTTCGTTCGACTTCTTCGTTTTGCCGTAGTCAGGGCGTCAACATTCCCACAGTAATTAATGGAAATAACATTTCGTATTGTCGACGGGAATCATCATATTATTTTACTTTATTATTATTATTACATTATTATTGATTCATACATTGCGATTGCTCATACTCTTTTTATGGCGCAATTAATGCTAACTAATCGTATGCAAATATGCTGCGGATTTATTGATGGACCGTAAACAATTGCACAAAATGACATTGTAATTTGATTGGCACCCGGATTGGGATAACTCATTATTAAGCAAGCTAAACATAATTAAAATTTACTTCAAGGTATATATATTTTCAGAAATTATTAAATCTATTTGGAAAACCTTGTTCACTTCTAAACGGTTCATTGAATATTCATGTAAACTGGTACCAAAATAGCGCATTATTATAAGTACCAATTGTATAAAAATAATTTTTATTTTATATAAATAATCTCAAACTATATAAGTTAAACTAACCAGACTTAATAAAAAAAAATCATAACTTGTAAATGGTTCATTCGATTTTCTTGCAAATTAGTACCAATGTACTTCATTGCCATAAGTACACATTGTGTAAAAATAATTAAAATCCACACGCTCAATTTTATAGAATCTCAAATTATTTAACATGAGCTAACTAAATTCCGAGACTAGATAAATTAAATCATCATAACTTGGAATTGGTTCATTGGATTTTGATGCAAATTAGTACCAATGTACTTTATTATCATAAGTACCAATTGTGTAAAAATAATTAAAATCCACACGCCCAATTTTATAGAATCTCAAATTATTTAACATGAGCTAACTGAATTCAGAGACTAGGTGATAAATTAAATCATCATAACTTGGAAACGGTTCATTGGATTTTGATGCAAATTAGTACCAATGTACTTCATTATCATAAGTACCAATTGTATAAAAATAATTAAAATCCGCACGCTCAATTTTATAGAATCTTAAGTTATTAACCATGAGCTAACTGAATTCAGAGACTTGGTAATAAATTAAATCATAACTTGGAAACGGTTCATTGGATTTTGATGCAAATTAGTACCAATGTACTTCATTATCATAAGTACCAATTGTGTAAAAATAATTAAAATCCGCACGCTCAATTTTATAGAATCTTAAATTATTAACCATGAGCTAACTGAATTCAGAGACTTGGTAATAAATTAAATCATAACTTGGAAACGGTTCATTGGATTTTGATGCAAATTAGTACCAATGTACTTCATTATCATAAGTACCAATTGTGTAAAAATAATTAAAATCCGCACACTCAATTTTATAGAATCTTAAATTATTTAACATGAGCTAACTGAATTCAGAGACTAAGTTATAAATTAAATCATCATAACTTAAAAACGGTTCATTGAATTTTGATACAAATTAGTACCACTGTACTTCATTATCATAAGTACCAATTGTGTAAAAATAATTAAAATCCGCAAGCTCAATTTTATAGAATCTTAAATTATTTAACATGAGCTAACTGAATTCAGAGACTAGGTGATCAATTAAATCATCGTAACTTGGAAACGGTTCATTGGATTTTGATGCAAATTATTACCAATGTACTTCATTATCATAAGTACCAATTGTGTAAAAATAATTAAAATCTACACGCTCAATTTTAAAAAATCTTAAATTATTAAACATGAGCTAATTGAATTCAGAAACTAGGTAATAAATTAAATCAGCATAACTTGAAAACGGTTCATTGGATTTTTCTTGAAAATTAGTACCAAAATACTTCATTATCATAAGTACCAATTGTGTAAAAATAATTAAAATCCACAAGCTCAATTTTAAATAATCTCAAATTATTTAACATGAGCTAACTGAATTCAGAAACTAGGTAATAAATTAAATCATCATAACTTGGAAACGGTTTATTGGATTTTCTTGAAAATTAGTTCCAATGTACTTCATTATCTTAAGTACCAATTGTGTAAAAATAAATAAAATCCAGACGCCCAATTTTATAGAATCTCAATTAACATGAGCTATCTTAATTCAGAAACTAGGTAATAAACTAAATCATCATAACTTGGAAAGAGTTCATTGGATTTTGATGCAAATTAGTACCAATGTACTTCATTATCATAAGTACCAATTGTGTAAAAATAATTAAAATCCACACGCTCAATTTTATAGAATCTCAAATTATTTAACATGAGCTAACTAAATTCAGAGACTAGATAAATTAAATCATCATAACTTGGAATTGGTTCATTGGATTTTGATGCAAATTAGTACCAATGTACTTTATTATCATAAGTACCAATTGTGTAAAAATAATTAAAATCCACACGCCCAATTTTATTGAATCTCAAATTATTTAACATGAGCTAACTGAATTCAGAGACTAGGTAATAAATTAAATCAGCATAACTTGGAAACGGTTCATTGAATTTTCTTGAAAATTAGTACCAATGTACTTCATTATAATAAGTACCAATTGGGTAAAAATAATTAAAATCCACAAGCTCAATCTGATAGAATCTCAAATTATTTAACATGAACTAACTGAATTCAGAGACTAAGTGATGAATTAAATCATCATAACTTGGAAAACGTTCATTAAATTTTCTTGCAAATTAGTGCCAATGTTATTCATTATCATTAGTACCAATTGTTTAAAAAAAATTAAAATCCACACGCTCAATCTTATAGAATCTCAAATTATTTAACATGAGCTAACTGAATTCTGAAACTAGGTGATAAATTAAATCGTCATAACTTGGAAACGGTTCATTGGATTTTGATGAAAATTAGTACCAATATACTTCATTATCATAAGTACCAATTGTGTAAAAATAATTAAAATCCACACGCTCAATTTTAAAGAATCTCAAATTATTTAACATGAGCTAACTGAATTCAGAGACTAGGTAATAAATTAAATCAGCATAACTTGGAAACGGTTCATTGAATTTTCTTGAAAATTAGTACCAATGTACTTCATTATAATAAGTACCAATTGGGTAAAAATAATTAAAATCCACAAGCTCAATCTGATAGAATCTCAAATTATTTAACATGAACTAACTGAATTCAGAGACTAAGTGATGAATTAAATCATCATAACTTGGAAAACGTTCATTAAATTTTCTTGCAAATTAGTGCCAATGTTATTCATTATCATTAGTACCAATTGTTTAAAAAAAATTAAAATCCACACGCTCAATCTTATAGAATCTCAAATTATTTAACATGAGCTAACTGAATTCTGAAACTAGGTGATAAATTAAATCGTCATAACTTGGAAACGGTTCATTGGATTTTGATGAAAATTAGTACCAATATACTTCATTATCATAAGTACCAATTGTGTAAAAATAATTAAAATCCACACGCTCAATTTTAAAGAATCTCAAATTATTTAACATGAGCTAACTGAATTCAGAGACTAGGTAATAAATTAAATCAGCATAACTTGGAAACGGTTCATTGAATTTTCTTGAAAATTAGTACCAATGTACTTCATTATAATAAGTACCAATTGGGTAAAAATAATTAAAATCCACAAGCTCAATCTGATAGAATCTCAAATTATTTAACATGAACTAACTGAATTCAGAGACTAAGTGATGAATTAAATCATCATAACTTGGAAAACGTTCATTAAATTTTCTTGCAAATTAGTGCCAATGTTATTCATTATCATTAGTACCAATTGTTTAAAAAAAATTAAAATCCACACGCTCAATCTTATAGAATCTCAAATTATTTAACATGAGCTAACTGAATTCTGAAACTAGGTGATAAATTAAATCGTCATAACTTGGAAACGGTTCATTGGATTTTGATGAAAATTAGTACCAATATACTTCATTATCATAAGTACCAATTGTGTAAAAATAATTGAAATCCACACAATCAATTTTATAAAATCTCAAATTATTTAACATGAGCTAACTGAATTCAGAGACTAGGTAATAAATTAAATCATCATAACTTGGAAACGGTTCATTGAATTTTGATGCAAATTAGTACCAATATACTTCAATATCATAAGTACGAACTGTATTAAAATAATTAAAATCCACACACTCAATTTTATAGAATCCCAAATTATTTAACATGAGCTAACTGAATTCAGAGATTAGTTGATAAATTAAATCATCATAATTTGGAAATGGTTAACTGGATTTTGATGCAAATTAGTACCAATGTACTTCATTATCATAAGTACCAACTGTATAAAAATAATTAAAATCCATACGCTCAATTTTATAGAAACTGAATTCAGAGACTAAGTAATAAATTAAATCATCATAACTTGGAAACGGTTCATTAGATTTTGATGCAAATTGGTACCAATGTACTTCATTGTCATAAGTACCAATTGTGTAAAAATAATTAAAATCCAAACGCTCAATTTTATAAAATCTTAAATTATTTAATATGAGCTAACTGAATTCAGAGATTAGATGATAAATTAAACCATCATAACTTGAAAATGATTCATTGGATTTTGATGCAAATTAGTACGAATGTACTTCATTATCATAAGCACCAATTGTGTAAAAATAATTAAAATCCATACGCCCAATTTTATAGAATCTCAAATTATTTAACATGAACTAACTGAATTCAGAAACTAGGTAATAAATTAAATCAGCATAACTTGGAAACGGTTCAATGAACTTTTTTGAAAATTAGTACCAATGTACTTCATTATCATAAGTACCAATTGTGTAAAAATAATTAAAATCCACACGATCAATTTTATAAAATCTGAAATTATTTAACATAAGCTAAGTGAATTCAGAGACTAGGTAATAAATTAAATCATCATAACTTGGAAACGGTTCATTGAATTTTGATGCCAATTAGTACCAATATACTTCAATATCATAAGTACCAATTGTGTAAAAATAATTAAAACCCACACGCTCAATTATATAATATCTAAAATTATATAACATGAGCTAACTGAATTCAGAGATTAGTTGATAAATTAAATCATCATAATTTGGAAATGGTTAACTAGATTTTGATGCAAATTAGTACTAATGTACTTCATTATCATAAGTAGCAATTGTATAAAAGTAATTAAAATGCATACGCTCAATTTTATAGAAACTGAATTCAGAGACTAAGTAATAAATTAAATCATCATAACTTGGAAACGGTTCACTAGATTTTGATGCAAATTGGTACCAATGTACTTCATTGTCATAAGTACCAATTGTGTAAAAAAAATTAAAATCCATACGCTCAATTCTATAAAATCTTAAATTATTTAATATGAGCTAACTGAATTCAGAGATTAGATGATAAATTAAACCATCATAACTTGAAAATGATTCATTGAATTTTGATGCAAATTAGTACGAATGTACTTCATTATCATAAGTACTAATTGTGTAAAAATAATTAAAATCCATACGCTCAATTTTATAGAATCCTTAATTTATTTAACATGAGCTAACTGAATTCAGAGATTAGGTAATAAATTAAATTATCATAACTTGGAAACGGTTTATTGGTTTTTGATGCAAATTAGTACCAATGTACTTCATTACCATAGGTACCAATTGTGTAAAAATAATTAAAATCCACACGCTCAATTTTATAAAATCTCAAATTACTTTACATGAGCTAACTGAATTCAGAGACTAAGTGATAAATTAAATCATCATAACTTGTAAACGGTTCATTGAATTTTCTTGCAAATTAGTACAAATATACTTCATTATCATAAGTAATAATTGTGTAAAAATAATTAAAATCCGCACGTTCAATTTTATAGAATCTTAAATTATTTAACATGAGCTAACTGAATTCAGAGACTTGGTAATAAATTAAATCATCATAACTTGGAAACGGTTCATTGGATTTTAATGCAAATTAGTACCAATGTACTTCATTATCATAAGTACCAATAGTGTAAAAATAATTAAAATATACACGCTCAATTTTAAAAAATCTTAAATTATTAAACATGAGCTAATTGAATTCAGAAACTAGGTAATACATTAAATCAGCATAACTTGAAAACGGTTCATTGGATTTTCCTTGCAAATAAGTACCAATGTACTTCATTACCATAAGTACCAATTGTGTAAAAATAATTAAAATCCACTAGCTCAATTTTATAGAGTCTCAAATTATTTAACATGAGCTAACTGAATTCAGAGACTAGGTAATAAATTAAATCATCATAACTTGGAAACAGTTTATTGGATTTTGATGCAAATTAGTATCAATGCACTTCATTATCATAAGTACCAATTGTGTAAAAATAATTAAAATCCACAAACATGAGCTAACTAAATTCAGAAACTAGGTAATAAATTAAATCAGCATAACTTGAAATTGGTTCATTAAATTTACTTGAAAATTAGTACCAATATACTTCATTAACTTAAGTACCAATTTTGTAAAATTAATTAAAATCCACACGCTCAATTTTATAGAATCTCAAATTATTTAACATAAGCTAACTGAATTCAGAGACTAGGTGATAATAAAAATCATCAGAACTTGGAAACGGTTCATTGGATTTTGATGCAAATTAGTACCAATGTGCTTCATGATTATAAGTATCAATTCTGTAAAAATAATTAAAATCCACACGCTCAATCTTATAGAATCTCAAATTATTTAACATTAGCTAACAGAATTTAGAGACTAAGTGATGAATTAAATCATCATAACTTGGAAACGGTTCATTGGATTTTGATGCAAATTAGTACCAATATACTTCATTCTCATAAGTACCAATTGTGTAAAAATAATTAAAATCCACACGCTCAATATTATAGAATCACAAATTATTCAACATAAGCTAACTGAATTCAGAGACTAGGTAATATTAAAAATCATCATAACTTTGAAACGGTTCATTGGATTTTGATGCAAATTAGTAACAATGTACTTCATTATCATAAGTACCAATTGAGTTAAAATAATTAAAACCCACACGCTCAATTTTATAGAAGCTCAAATTATTTAGCATAACCTAACTGAATTCAGAGACTAGGTGATATTAAAAATAATCATAACTTGGAAACGGTTCATTGGATTTTTATGCAAATTAGCACCAATGTACTTCATTGTCATAAGTACCAATTGTGTAAAAATAATTAAAATCCACAAGCTCAATTTTATAGAAGCTCAAATTATTTAGCATAACCTAACTGAATTCAGAGACTAGGTGATATTAAAAATAATCATAACTTGGAAACGGTTCATTGGATTTTGATGCAAATTAGCACCAATGAACTTCATTATCATAAGTACCAATTGTTTAAAAATAATTAAAATCCACACGCTCAATTTTATAAAATCTCAAATTATTTAACATGAGCTAACTTAATTCAGAGACTAAGTGATAAATTAAATCATCATAACTTGTAAACGGTTTATTAGATTTTCTTGCAAATTAGTACCAATATACTTCATTATCATAAGAACCAATTGTGTAAAAATAATTAAAATCCGCACGCTCAATTTTATAGAATCTCAAATTATTTTACATGAGCTAACTGAATTCAGAGACTAAGTGATGAATTAAATAATCATAACTTGGAAACGGTTCATTGGATTTTGATGCAAATTAGTACCAATGTACTTCATTAACATAAGTCTAAAAATAATTAAAATCTACACAATCAATTTTATAAAATCTCAAATTATTTAACATGAGCTAACTGAATTCAGAAACTAAGTAATAAATTAAATCATCATAACT
Organism: Tachinus rufipes; assembly: GCA_963932245.1. Classification (NCBI taxonomy): domain Eukaryota; kingdom Metazoa; phylum Arthropoda; class Insecta; order Coleoptera; family Staphylinidae; genus Tachinus; species Tachinus rufipes. The sequence continues at coordinate 90,361,902 of OZ010748.1, read as the reverse complement.
TAGAAACGGTTCATTGGATTTTGATGCAAATTAGTACCAATGTACTTCATTATCATTAGTACCAATTGTGTAAAAATAATTAAAATCCAAACGCCCAATTTTATAAAATCTCAAATTATTAAACATGAGCTAACTGAATTCAGAAACTAAGTAATAAATTAAATCAGCATAACTTGGAAACGGTTCATTGGATTTTGATGCAAATTAGTACCAATGCACTTCATTATCATAAGTACCAATTGTGTAAAAATAATTAAAATCCACATGCTCAATTTTATAGAATCGCAAATTATTTAACATAAGCTAACTGAATTCAGAGACTAAGTGATAAATTAAATCATCATAACTTGGAAACGGTTCATTGGATTTTGATGCAAATTAGTACCAATGCACTTCATTATCATAAGTACCAATTGTGTAAAAATAATTAAAATCCACATGCTCAATCTTATAGAATCTCAAATTATTTAACATGAGCTAACTGAATTCAGAGACTAGGTAATAAATTAAATCATCATAACTTGGAAACGGTTTATTGGATTTTCTTGAAAATTAGTTCCAATGTACTTCATTATCTTAAGTACCAATTGTGTAAAAATAAATAAAATCCAGATGCCCAATTTTATAGAATCTCAATTAACATGAGCTATCTTAATTCAGAAACTAGGTAATAAACTAAATCATCATAACTTGGAAAGGGTTCATTGGATTTTGATGCAAATTAGTACCAATGTACTTCATTATCATAAGTACCAATTGTGTAAAAATAATTAAAATCCACATGCTCAATTTTATAGAATCTCAAATTATTTAACATGAGCTAACTGAATTCAGAGACTAAGTGATAAATTAAATCATCATAACTTGGAAACGGTTCATTGGATTTTGATGCAAATTAGTACCAATGTACTTCATTATCATAAGTACCAATTGTGTAAAAATAATTAAAATCCACACGCTCAATTTTGTAGAATTTCAAATTATTTAACATAAGCTAACTAAATTCAGAGACTAGGTAATAAATTAAATCATCATAACTTGGAAACTGTTTATTGGATTTTGATGCAAATTAGTACCAATGTACTTCATTATCCTGAGTACCAATTGTGTAAAAATAATTAAAATCCACACGCTCAATTTTATAGAATCTCAAATTATTTAACATGAGCTAACTGAATTCAGAGATTAAGTAATAAATTAAATCAGCATAACTTGGAAACGGTTCATGGGATTTTGATGCAAATTAGTATCAATATACTTCATTATCATAAGTACCAATTGTGTAAAAATAATTAAAATCCACACGCTCAATTTTATAGAATCTCCAATTATTTAACATGAGCTAACTGAATTCAGAGACTAGGTGATAAATGAAACCATCATAACTTAGAAACGGTTTATTGGATTTTGATGCAAATTAGTACCAATGTGTTTCATTATCATAAGTACCAATTGTGTAAAAATAATTTAAATCCACTCGCTCAATTTTAAAGAATCTCAAATTATTTAACATGAGCTAACTGAATTCAGAGACTAGATTAATTAAATCATCATAACTTGGAAACGGTTCATTGAATTTTGATGCAAATTAGTACCAATATACTTCAATATAATAAGTACCAACTGTGTAAAAATAATTAAAATCCACACGCTCAATTTTATAGAATCTCCAATTATTTAACATGAGCTAACTGAATTCAGAGACTAGGTGATAAATTAAACCATCATAACTTAGAAACGGTTTATTGGATTTTGATGCAAATTAGTACCAATGTGTTTCATTATCATAAGTACCAATTGTGTAAAAATAATTTAAATCCACTCGCTCAATTTTAAAGAATCTCAAATTATTTAACATGAGCTAACTGAATTCAGAGACTAGATTAATTAAATCATCATAACTTGGAAACGGTTCATTGAATTTTGATGCAAATTAGTACCAATATACTTCAATATAATAAGTACCAACTGTGTAAAAATAATTAAAATCCACACGCTCAATTTTATAAAATCTTAAATTATTTAACATGAGCTAACTGAATTCAGAGACTAAGTAATAAATTAAATCATCATAACTTGGAAACTGTTCATGGGAATTTGATGCAAATTAGTACCAATAAACTTCATTATCATAAGTACCAATTGTGTAAAAATAATTAAAATCTACACGCTCAATTTTATAGAACCTCAAATTATTTAACATGATCTAACTGAATTCAGAAACTATGTGATAATAAAAATCATCATAACTTTGAAACGGTTCATTGGATTTTGATGCAAATTAGTACCAATGTACTTCATTAACATAAGTACCAATTGTGTGAAAATAATTAAAATCCACACGCTCAATTTTATAAAATCTCAAATTATTTAACATGAGCTAACTGAATTCAGAGACTAAGTGATGAATTAAATCATCATAACTTAGAAAACGTTTATTAAATTTTCTTGCAAATTAGTACCAATATACTTCATTAACATAAGTACCAATTTTGTGAAATTAATTAAAATCCACTTGCTCAATCTTATAGAATCTCAAATTATTTAACATGAGCTAACTGAATTCAGAGACTAGGTGATAAATTAAATCATCATAACTTGGAAACGGTTTATTGGATTTTCTTGCAAATTAGTACCAATGCACTTCATTATCATTAGTACCAATTGTGTAAAAATAATTAAAATCCAACGGCTCAATTTTATAGAATCTCAAAGTATTTAACATGAGCTAACTTCATTCAGAAACTAGGTAATAAATTAAATCATCATAACTTGGAAACGGTTCATTGGATTTTGATGCAAATTAGTACCAATGTACTTCATTACTATAAGTACCAATTTTGTAAAAATAATTAAAATCCACACATACAACATAAGCTAACTGTATTCAGAGACTAGGTGATGATAAAAATCATCAAAACTTGGAAACAGTTCATTGGATTTTGATGCAAATTAGTACCAATACACTTCATTATCATAACTACCAATTGTGTAAAAATAATTAAAATCCACAAGCTCAATTTTATAGAATCTCAAATTATTTAACATGAGCTCACTGAATTCAGAAACTAAAACAAATTAAGAAATCATAACTTGTAAATGGTTCATTGGATATTTGTGCAAATTAGTACAAATGTACCTCATTATCATGACTACCAACTGTAAAAAAATTAATATAATTGATACGCCCAATTTTATGTAATCTCAAAATCTCTAACATAAGCTAACTGAATTCAGCAAGTAAAACATAAATTTAAAAAATCATAACTTGTAAACCATGCATTGGATTCTTACACAAATTGACACCAACATACTTCATTATCATGAGTACCAATTGTGTAAAAATTGTTAATAATGACACGCCAAATTTTTCATAACCTCTACTTATTTGACATGTAGAAATGAAATAAGTAGCTATAAAGTAATTTAAAAAAATTCTAATTTGCAAACCATGCATTGGATTCTTACACAAATTGGTACCAACATACTTCATTATCATCAGTACCAATTGTGTAAAAAATATTAATATTAACACGCTCAATTTTTCATAACCTCAACTTATCTGAGATACAGAAATGGATTAAGTAGCTATAAGGTAATTTAAAAAAATTCTAACTTTTAAACCATGCATTAGATTCTTACACAAATTGGCACCAACATACTTCATTATCATGAGTACCAATTGTGTAAAAATTATTAATATTGACACGCCCAATTTTTCATAACCTCAACTTATTTGACATACAAAAATAAATTAAGTAGCTATAAAGTAAAAAAAATTCTAACTTGTAAACCATGCATTGGATTCCTATTTAAATTTGCACCAACATTCTTCATTATCATGAGTACCAATTGTGTAAAAAATATTAATATCGACACGCCCAATTTTTCATAACCTTAACTTACCTGAGATACAGAAATGAATTAAGTAGCTATGAAATAATTTAAAAAAATTCTAACTTGTAAACCATGCATTAGATTTTTACACAAATTGGCACCAACATACTTCATTATCATGAGTACCAATTGTGTAAAAATGATTAATATTGACACGCCCAATTTTTCATAACCTCGACTTATTTGACATGTAGAAATGGATTAAGTAGCTATGAAGTAATTTAAAAAAAATTCTAACTTGTAAACCATGCATTGGATTCCTATACAAATTGACACCAACATACTTCATCATCATGAGTACCAAATGTGTAAAAATTGTTAATATTGACACGCCCATTTTTTTATAACCTCAACTTATTTGACATGTAGAAATGGATTAAGTAGCTATGAAGTAATTTAAAAAAATTCTAACTTGTAAACCATGCATTAGATTCTTACACAAATTGGCACCAACATGCTTCATAATCATGAGTACCAATTGTGTAAAAATTGTTTATATTGACAAGCCCAATTTTTCATAACCTCAACTTATTTGATATACATAAATGGATTAAGTAGCAAGAAAGTAATTTAAAAAAAAATCTAACTTGTAAACCATGCATTGGATTCTTACACAAATTGGCACCAACATACTTCATTATCATGAGTACCAATTGTGTAAAAATTGTTAATATTGACACGCCCAATTTTTCATAACCTCAACTTATTTGACATGTAGAAATGAATTAAGTAGCTATAAAGTATTTAAAAAAAATTCTAACTTGTAAACCATGCATTAGATTCTTACACAAATTAGCACCAACATACTTCATTATTATGAGTACCAATTGTGTAAAAATTATTAATATTGACACGCCCAATTTTTCATAACCTCAACTTATCTGAGATACAGAAATGGATTAAATAGCAATAAAGTAATTTAAAAAAATTCTAATTTGCAAACCATGCATTGGATTCTTACACAAATTGGTACCAACATACTTCATTATCATGAGTACCAATTGTGTAAAAAATATTAATATTGACACGCCCAATTTTTCATAACATCAACTTATCTGAGATACAGAAATTAACTAAGTAGCTATAAAGTAATTTAAAAAAATTCTAATTTGTAAACCAGCCATTAGATTCTTACACAAATTGGCACCAACATACTTCATTATCATGAGTACCAATTGTGTAAAAAATGTTAATATTGACACGCCCAATTTTTCATAACCTCAACTTATCTGAGATACAGAAATGGATTAAGTAGCTATAAGGTAATTTAAAAAAAAAAAAACTTGTAAACCATGCATTAGATTTTTACACAAATTGGCACCAACATACCTCATTATCATAAGTACCAATTGTGTAAAAATTATTAATATTGACACGCCCAATTTTTCATAACCTCAACTTATCTGAGATACAGAAATGAATTAAGTAGCTATAAAGTAATTTAAAAAAAATTCTAACTTGTAAATCATGCATTGGATTCTTACACAAATTAACACCAACATACTTCATTACCATGAGTACCAATTGTGTAAAAACTGTTAATATTGACACACCCAATTTTTCATAACCTCAACTTATTTAACATACAGAAATGGATTAAGTAGCTATGAAGTAATTTAAAAAAATTCTAACTTGTAAACCATGCATTAGATTTTCACACAAATTGGCACCAACGTACTTCATAATCATGAGTACCAATTGTGTAAAAATTGTTAATATTGACACGCCCAATTTTTCATAACCTCAACTTATCTGAGATACAGAAATGAATTAAGTAGCTGTAAAGTAATTTAAAAAAATTCTAACTTGTAAACCATGCATTAGATTCTTACACAAATTAGCACCAACATACTTCATTATCATGAGTACCAATTGTGTAAAAATTGTTAATAATGACACGCCCAATTTTTCATAACCTCGACTTATTTGACATGTAGAAATGAATTAAGTAGCTGTAAAGTAATTTAAAAAAATTCTAACTTGTAAACCATGCATTGGATTCTTACACAAATTGGCACCAACATACTTCATTATCATGAGTACCAATTGTGTAAAAATTGTTTATATTGACAAGCCCAATTTTTCATAACCTCAACTTATTTGACATGTAGAAATAGATTAAGTAGCTGTAAAGTAATTAAAAAAAATTCTAACTTGTAAACCATGCATTGGATTCCTATACAAATTGACACCAACATACTTCATTATCATGAGTACCAATTGTGTAAAAATTGTTTATATTGACAAGCCCAATTTTTCATAACCTCAACTTATTTGACATACACAAATAGATTAAGTAGCTATGAAGTAATTAAAAAAAAATTCTAACTTGTAAATCATGCATTGGATTCTTACACAAATTGGCACCAACATACTTCATTATCATGAGTACCAATTTTGTAAAAATTGTTAATAATGACACGCCCAATTTTTCATAACCTCAAACTATTTGACGAACAGTAAATGGTTATGTAAATAAATTAATTAAAAAAATATTTCAATTTATTGAATGCATTTTTGACAGCTATTATAAACAATCTTAAGTTGGCGTTGATTTAATCCATCAATTGTTACACCAATATACTAATCAAGGGCTAATTATTGCTCTTATTAAAATAGGTTACCTGTTACTTAAGACAGCATTACTTAAATATTGCATCAATATTAACCAAGTCATCAATGTCAATCCATCATATTATATGCAATAAAACCCAAAAATTATAAACTTTCTAAGCAATCTTGATTGATTCTAATTAAGCATAAAAATCGTGTTTATCATGTTATTATAATTTTAATTAAACAAATGACATACGCCACAAAATTATGTATTTACTAACCTTCCGTTAATATTTTCACCAAATCGGACACAAACACAACCTTCACGACTTGACCTCCACTCAAAAGAGACCGAAAACATCATAAAACACGTAAGAGTTTTCACGAAAATTGATATTTCCCACTGCGATGCGAAGCACGTGCGTTGTGATCCAGACCGATTTGTTTACTGAATGAGGTCATGTACCTGCAAATTGGAGCACGTGAGCCGGCATCGATGCCGATGTCAAACGATATCGAACGGCGTATGAATTTATTGAAATATTAATTAAGTAACTTAACCAAATTTGTTCAGCATAGAAAACAAAGTTAATTAAAATTATTTTTCAAATTTTTGTTAGAAATTAAAACAGCTCAGCTAAGGTCACAATTGTTAAGATAACTTAACAAAATTTGTCCCGCATAAAGGACAAACAATTTGTGTTAATTTGTAAGTGTAAATGTTATTAACAAACGTTAAATTTGATAAACAATTTCTTGAATGCATGTGTTTTATTCCGCAATGATTTATTAAAATAATTGGTAGAAAATATGAAAGCTCTTTGTTATCAATAATTACAAAATCTTTTCAGATTAATCAGAATTACAAAATCAAAAAACATAATCGGCCGTGAAAATGGCAAACGTGATTTCGACGATAATTGCCTATTTTTTTCTAACCTTTTCGACTAAACAAAAATACAAACAAACAATTGCGTCCATTTTATTGAACTTTACAGAGACGGTCCCGAAAAGAACAGATTTCACATACAATTGCGAAACGGAGCTGTCAATCAAATATATAAAGTGAAGAAATTAAAGAAATATGTGAACGGATTCATATATATTTATTTATTATTTGTCAAATAAATTAATTAATTGAAAAAAATGTTAAACTTGACCCCAAAATACCTGAGCGGGCACCCAAAAATATTTAAACAATTGCGAAACGCGGTTTTTTTATGGCAAACAAATTTGTGGTAGGTGACTTAAAGCGACATCTTTTAGAAGACGGCGGAATTAAGATATTGCAATAATGAGACACAATTGACATCATTATTTGTGTATTTAATAAATTGGTATTTTATAAGTGATTTGAAATTAAACTTTAAATTGCACAAACTCAGATAACAGATATGTCAAGTGATTCAATTAAACTTTGACATTTGACGGGTATTTCCATGTTTCTAATTGCAATTAAATCCGACATTTACCATCCGGCAAAGTAAAATTTAAATTTAAAGTTATACACAATTTGTCAATTTGAAAGATTTTTTTTGTATTTTGCTGATATAAGATTTTAGATGTTCATAATTATCGAAACATAAACAAGAGAAAATGTAAACCAAACTTAAAATACTCACAAATCGCATGCGGGCAATTCTGAAGATTTATCCAAGTAAATTTCATCTGGTAGTTAAATATGTAATATTCCAATATTACAGAAATCAGCTGCACATTAGAAATTATATTTCAACAATCTTTTAAATTGTTTATAAAGTCTTTATTTCGATAAATTGATGCACATTTCCCGATTCGTAAATCTTCGTGCAAATTCGTACAAATTTTAATGGCCGCCACATTATTAAGTCCCGTTCACAATATCGCTAATTTATTTTATTATAATTAAGACCAGTTCAGATAACTTTAATTCATTTAATATAATAGTATAATAATAATAGTCTAATGGTGGAATTCATGAAAGCTGATTAAAGTTAATCAGCGTTAAATGTGACAACATAACCTCAACATACAATAAACTGTCAAAATTGTTTTTATTAGTTCAATATAAATACTTGATATTTAAATTGCGTTAGTATCAAATATTATTTTCCTTTTAGTTCTGGTAGTTACAAATTGTGTAAAACTTGCCTTTGTGGTAGCATTACTACAAATAGTTTTGCGGTTGTCAAATTTAATCAACCGTTAATTTAACTGGCTTTCATGAATTCCAGCATTAATGTTTCTATTATTTTTAACAATATGCAAGTTTAAAGATCCACAGTTTGTTCGAATAAATTTGTAAAAACAAAAATATATATATGTATTAAGATAGCATTAACAATTCAAATTCATTAATAACGTGTATCTTCCATTAGATTTGCAAATTGTTAAAAATAAAAAAAAATATTAAAACCTAAACAAAGATTAGATAATTTTTTTAGGTTAGGTTAGGTTAAGTTAAGTTAGGTTATATTAGGTTAGGTTAGGTTACGTTAGGTTAGGAGGCGTATAAGGCAAAGGTGGACCAGATCATGGAAAAAATTGGATTTCTACGACCCAAGAGAGTCATTTTAGCCGGGGATTTTAACGCCAAATCTCCAGCCTAGGGATCGCCGAGAGAAGATAAAAGGGGCGAGTACTTGTCGCAGTGGATGGCAACGTTAAACCTAGTGCATGGAAACAACAGACAAACACCAACGTTTGATAGAAAGGCGAGCGGCCCGCACATCGACCTAACGATGGCCACAAGCAACGTGGTGCTGTCAGACTGGAAATTGGACGAGGAGGAAGAGTCACTGAGCCTTCACAGAAACCTCTCATTTGAAGTGACGTGCGGAGACCGACAACACACCGACAGCCTGGAGTGGCAGTGGGCTTTGGACGTAGGAAAGGCAAGAAAAGTGCTCAGAGGGCTGGCAAAGGAGCAAAATGTCTGCAGGACCTTAAAGAAAGCACAGGACTGGGCTAGCTACAGGCTGGAAGAAAAGGGAGGCAAAAACATGCCGCATTGGTAGACCGACGCCATCAAAGGCGACCGGAAGATTTGCTTCGAGATCAGAAGGCGTCTTACGAGGAGCAAGGCTAAAGGCGAAGCGACTGAGGACCTGGAAGAACATTGTAAAGCTGCCAAAAACACCTACAAAGGGGCTATTAAAAAGAGTAAAAGGGAGAAATGGCACGAACTTATAAACGACCTTGAGAAAGACCCGTTTGGACAGGGGTATCAAATTATGGTCAAAAGGCTGGGCGTAAGGCCGAAACAACTAACGCTGGATGACACCACAAAAAGTAGGGTGATTGTGGAGCTCTTTCCAGACATTGACGACCCAGCGACACCCTTGCCAAATTCGGATAACCCGGACACACCTTCTCCTTTCACTGAGGAAGAGATGAAGGTGGCCATTGCAAGGATCGGACCAAAAAAGGCTACAGGACCCAACGTCGTCAAAGACCAAATAGTAAAGCTGGCTCAGGAGGAGATACCTGAGGATCTACGAAAAGCCTACAACACCGTCCTGAATAGCGGAGTCTTTCCAAAAAAATGGAAAACAGCAAAGGTGGTGCTGATCCCAAAAGGGGAGTCTAACAAATTCAGAGCCATAAGCCTTCTGGACGTGCCCGGGACGACTTTCAAACATCTTCAAAAGACAAAGCTCGAGGAAGAGCTAGAAGAGAAGGGGGCAATCTCAAACGCCCAGTACGGCTTTAGGAAAGGCCGATCAACGGTAGACGCAATCATGAGAGCAAAGGAACTGTGTGAAGACCAAAAAAAATCATCCTCTTGGATGTTAGAAACGCCTTTAATACTGCCAGATGGAGTAACATCATAAGTCAACTGCAAGAAATAAGGGTGTCTAGATACCTCCTGGAGATTATGGCCAGCTACCTAAACGAAAGAACGCTCCTCACTGCACCGGGAGAGAAGAGAAAATTGACGCAGGTCGTGCCGCAGGGCTCGGTTCTTGGACCGACTTTGTGGAACGTACTGTACGACCCCGTTCTGAGGCTGGAAATCCCGGACGAATGCAAGATGGTAGCCTACGCCAACAACCTGGCAATAGTGGTTAGGGCAAACGGGGCTGAGAGGCTCCAAAAAGCAGCAAACGTGGCCTTGGCGGTCGTGGACAAATGGATGGTCGAAAACGGACTAGAAGTAGCTCTAGAAAAGACAGAAGCCATGATAGTGAAGGGATCAAGAAGGAAAAACGAGCTGGTTTTTGCTCTCAGAGGACAGGAGGTAAAGCCTAAGAAGACTGTAAAATACCTAAGGGTCTGGCTGGACGCAAACTGGACATTTGGAAATCAAGTGGTGAACACGATCAGAAAAGCCGAGAAGACGGTAACGGCACTCACCAAGATCCTGCCAAACATAAACGGCCAAAAAGCGAGGAGAAGGGCGGTTTACCACGCCGTGATCCAATTTATTCTAACATACTCAGAGCCTGTGTAGAAAAGAGCACTCGGCGTACAGAGGCACATGACAGCGTTGACCTCAACACAAAGGAAGGTCCTGCTGAGGGTCATAAGCGGATACAGGACAGTTAGCGCAAACGCAGCCTGCATCATAGCAGCGGTCCCACCGATCGAGCTAAAGGTGTAGGAATTGGACGACAGATACAGCGCCAGGAAGACAGGTCGAAAAACAGCTTACTCCATAGAAGAGCAGTAGCAGCAAAAATGGAAAAATACGCAAAACAACGCACAATGGACTAAGAGGCTGATTCCAAACATCGCAATCTAGAGTAGGTGTCCTCATAGAAACTCTGACTATTTTTTAACCCAATTTTGTCGGGCCACGGCAGTTTTGGGACCTACACAAAGATGATTGGGAAATCTGGTAACAACGCCTGCCACTATTGCGGCGCCCATGACTCACCCGAACACACTATCTTTATCTGCAATCGATGGTAGGTCGGTAGGCAAAAAGCGGAAGCAGCCATAGGACAAAGCCTCGAAGTGATCAATCTGATAGACTTAATGACTGGTTCAAAGAACAACTGGAGCCATATCTATTCTTTCATTAGGGGGTCTATAAAGTGCAAAGAAGAAGAAGAAAGGGCAAGGCAGAAAGCCGCAAGTAGAATCAATTGACAATAGAGAGTCCAGCCGTCTTGGACGATGAAAAGGTTAGGTTAGGTTAAGTTAGGTTAGGTTAAGTTAGGTTAAGTTAGGTTAAGTTAAGTTAAGTTAGGTTAAGTTAGGTTAAGTTAGGTTAAGTTAGGTTAGGTTTACAGCGGAACGTAGCCATAAGAATCTGCAGTGCGTATAGAACGATTCCGACAATGAGCGCTATGATGTTGGCACGCATGGTTTCCTACACGTTGCTGGCCAAAGAAAAGAGCTGCATAATAGGCAAAGGAAAGCAGGAAAAAGATCTGGCAAGAAGAGGAACCATTTAAAAATGGCAGGAAATGTGGACGCAAGACAAAAAAAAAGTGGACTCATAAACTTCTTCCAGATATAAGAAGATGTGTTGAAAGGAAGCATGGAAACATTTCCTACCACATGTCTGACAGGCCATGAATACTTTAGAAGCTACCTGGCAAACATAAAAAATAAATACACAGATAACTGCACGTACTGTGGCCAACGGGATACGGTTTATTAAATTAATGCTGGAAATCGAGGACAATTGGAGTCTAATAAACAGTATGGTGGACAAAATTATGTCAAGAAAGGAAGAAATCCCAAGAAAACAATTAATTAAAAAGAGAAGAGAACAGATTATAAAACAAAGTAGACAGCAATAACAAAACCTAGCTAAATGAAAAATATAATAAGTGATCCCAGTTGGCCAGGATGATGCACGAAAGAAGGAGTTTTAGTCGGTAAGCACCTACAAGAGTAGTTGAACCCGACATGTCCGCAGAAAACGAGTATTTTTAAAGATCTTTCCTCCTTAAAAAAAAGTTAGGTTAAGTTAGGTTAAGTTAGGTTAGATTAGTCTCTAGGTTTCTATTGAAAACGACTATTTACTACAAGGCAAAGAGGGGGGGGGGGAATCCCTTAATGCTTTCAGAGAAGCTGTGAACAAAGGACAAAGTGCGTTAAAGTAAAACCACTGACAAGGTCGGAAAAGATCCTGGTCTGAAGAATCAACATGGTAACGACCAAAAAGAAACTTAAAGAAACCATTGAGAAACTGGTCAAAACGCAAGGAAAAGAGAAGATAGCTGCAAAGTAGAAAGCTTAAAAGAACAAGGAAGCAGGCAGGACTAACAGAACCAGTTTGCCGTCGTTTCTCTACGGAAGGGTACCCGTGCGCAACTACTCAATATGGGCAGAGTACTACAGATGTCAAGAGCTTGAGCATATTGCGGCCAAGTGTTCAAAGCAAACAATAGTTCTACGCTGCTTTAAGTGTGGGTAAGCTAGACACTTGGTCAAGAATTGCAATGTGAAAGCTCACAGCACCACGTGCAATGTAGCCGGCTACAAAACAGAGTCCATGGCGTGTCCCTCATATAAGAAAATAGTAAAAAAAAAAAATAGAACTGGGAGGCCCCACATACCGCTGCATGATTAGTGTCATCCAAAAACCTGAAAAACTGGGTGCAGAAAACGGGGCGGACATTGCCATAATCTCCAAGCCCAATTTGCAAGCGGCAAGAGGTAGCGCTTAATCACTGCATGACAGGCAAGACGCGCTGCGGTGGTGGTATTAAACACGGACCTGAAGATTGAGAAAAGAGTTAAGGAAGAGAATTTTTATCCTGCTACGCCTCACCAAACAAGACGCGGCAGAACCTAGCGGCTGTGCTGGAAGACGCAGAAAAGCTTCCATCAGGAACGCCGTAATTGGAAAGATTTCAATGCAAAATGACTCTTATAGGGTGGAAGCGTTGAAAACGGGAGAGGCCGCCTGTTTGCAAAATGAGCCCCTTGCAAGGATCTCTCCACAATGAATAATGGGGTAATACCCACGTTCTAGAAGCGGAAGGAGCAGTCTTACATAAACGTAACTCTACATGGTGTAAGAGTGGTGATACTGGTGACGGAGTGGCAGGTAGTAGAACAAAAAATTCTCAGAGACCACCAACCCATTCAGGTTGGGGCCACGATTGCGGCAGCGCCAGCTTCCAACAAAAAAAGGTGAGTGGTTTTAAAGGAAAGATTGAAAAACTTCGAGGATTTCAAGGTTAAGGCAATAAGGGCGGGAGACAGTCCGGCAGCACTGTGCAAAGACATAGGCCGTCGACGTACTTCTCACCAGGAAATGGTGTCTTTAAGGTAAGCGCGCAAAGTACTGGTGGATTGACAAAATTGCAAAAATGTGGGCGCGGTGCAACCGAGCTCCTAAGACGGTCACCAAAGGCAACACCATAAGGAGGGAAAACGTAGAAACGGCACTAAAGCGCAAAGAGTTAAAAAAAGCTGAGGGGTCTAATAAAATTTGCCAAAAGAAGTAAGTGAAACCTTTTGGTAGAGGAGCTAGACGGAGATATATGGGGAAGAGAGTACAAAATTGTAATAGGGAAAGTAGAGAGAACGCCACCAAGGGTATCGGCAGAGGTGCAAAAGGCAGTCGTGGAAAAACTCTTTCCAAATCAGGAGGAAAGGGTTTGTAGGAGGTGGCCCGTAAGGGCAGGCAAAGCTTGTCCTTTCTCCAAAAACGAGCTCCAGGAAACCAAAAAAAAATAACTCTCTGGGAAGGCACTAGGGTCTGACGGGATTTCCGCAGAAACTGTAAAAGTCCGGGTGAAACAATGCCCCAAAGTGTGGTCAGCGACAGCTAACAAATGAGTGAAGAACGGAGACTTTCCGGAAGTATAAAAAAAATAAAACCTTGTTTTCTTAGATAAGGGAAAGGGTAATGTGGGTGCAAAAGCTTTTTGGCCCATAAATCTTCTGGATGTAGCTAGAAAGTTTCTTGAGCACCTGATAGTAGAAAGGCTGCTGGAAGCACTTTAGAGTGACCAAGCTTTCAGCGAGCACCAATACAAATTTAGAAAAAGCCGTTCCACTCTGAGCGCGCTTGCTGAGGTGAAAGCGGCTGTGGTAGCTGCCAAGAAGTACAGCTACACACACCGTAAGGCATGCGTCTCGGTTGCCCTCGACTTTAAAAACACCTTTACCACAGCTAATTGGAAAGGGATTTTGAGGGCATTAAAGGACAAGAGTGTTCCCTAATACCTGCTAAATAATATCTATAACTCTTTGTGAGACAGAGTTTTGTTAGTGGGGGATAGTAAACAAAGAGAGGAACTAATTCTAACTAGAGAAGGGGGGAGATGCCACAGGGATCAGTTTTGGGCCCAACGTTGTAGAACGTCTTGTACAACGACTTGACAAGCTTAGAGCTGTCTCTAAGGATGGAAAGAGTGGCTTATGCCGACGACCTGGCGGTCATCGTTACAAACTGCAAACTGCATTCTTGCAATTCTTGCCATCATAGAGCGAAAAATCAATGAGCTGGGGTTAGGTTAGGTTAGGTTAGGTTAGATTAGGTTAGGTTAGGTTAGGTTAGGTTAGGTTAGGTTAGGTTAGGTTAGGTTAGGTTAGGTTAAAAAAGAGAGGAGCTAATTCTAACTAGAGAAGGGGGGAGATGCCACAGGGATCAGTTTTGAGCCCAACGTTGTAGAACGTCTTGTACAACGACTTGACAAGCTTAGAGCTGTCTCTAAGGGTTCTCTTCTACTCAAGAAGAGTACCGCAAGTGGAAATTACAGTCTCGGGGATCACCGTCAAGTCCAAAAAGCGCATAAAATACTTAGGGGTTACGTTAAGCACAAACTTAGAGTATGGTATCCATGTAAGAGAAGTGTGAGAAAGCGGAGAAGGCAGCCCGGTCGTTAGCATGGCTGATGCTAAACCTAGGAAAAGCGCAATCTTCTACCAAGTGCCTGATGTTCTCGGTAGTCTCCCACATAGTGCTCTATAGAGCAGAAGTATAAGGGAATGCCGTGTGCAGCAAGAAAAGGTACAAAGAATTAATCCTGTGGATTCAGAAGAGGTGCTGCTAGAAGATAGCGCCAACGGAGGATCTTTTGGTTGTGGCAGGCACGAAACGGTTGGATCTTGTAGTGCAAGTGAAGATGGCGGTCTAAAATGGTTGCCTTAATAAGTGTAAATGACAGAAAAACAGGAAAGAGGTGGAAGCAAACCGGCATGATTCAGACGGCTTACAGACGTTGGGCGTTGGGTGGGTCGGAGCCATAGCGAGGTAAACTACTACCTCACGCAGATACTAACGGGACAAAGTTGTTTCTTTCCGTACCTGCATTAGATAAAATTGATTGAAAGTGATAAATGTCTGTACTGTGGGCAAAGAGATAAGGTTGAGCACACCTTGTTCCGTGCGAGAGACGCGTGAAAGAGCAAGAGTGAAACTGATAGGAGAGAGATAGATGGAAAAGTTATCAAAGATTCGTAGATCAGATGGCAAATCAAAACACAGGAAAAACTAGTAAAGAACAGTTGATGCAAATGCGGTCAAACAAATCACAAAATAAAAGAGTGCAATTCAAAGTGCTACCTGTGCAATGAAGAAGGATAGAAGGAGCAACGAGCAAGAATCTACTCATCCTAAACAAGAGTAAATCTCAATCTGTCAGTCATTTTACAATATAGTAATTTATAGTCCTCAACTGCCATTTATTCTAATTAACTGTCATTCACAATTACCAACCAATAATTTTAATTTATAAATTTACAAAGTTCTCATTTGTTGTCTTCAACTGTCATTCATTCATTCATTCTAATTAACAATATTTTATAAAATTGTCATTTATTGTCCTCAACTGTTATTTATACTAATTAATCGCTATTCATTGTCTTCAACTATCATTCACTATTGCCAACTGTTGACAATAGTTTATAAAATGTCCTCAGTTTGTCACTTATTTCTATAAAATTGTCATTTATTGTTCTTAACTGTCATACATTTTAATTGACACTTTTTAATTTATAAAATGTTAACAAAGTTGTCATTTATACTAATCAACTGTCATAAATTGTCTTTAATTGTCATTCATAACTGCCAACTGTTAACATTAATTGATAAAATGTCTTGAAACTGTCACTTATTTTATAAAATTGTTATTTGCATTCCTCAACTGTCATTTGCTCCAATCAATTGTCACTTATTGTTCTCAACTGTCATTCATGATTGTCAACTGTTAACATTTGTTTATAAAATACCCTCAAACGATATTTTTTTTATAAAATTGTTATTCATTGTTTATTATCTGTCATTCACATATGCCAACTTCTAAAAAAAAGATCACGCTTGATTGTAAAGTAGTTCAAATAAACATATCATTCATAAATGTTTTTAACAACCAAACCTAACCTAACCTGTAATTTTAAAGTATGCAAAGAAAAATACATTGTAGTAACTTAAAGTAGTTCAAATAAATTTGACATAATTTTATGTTTCATGTTTTTATTAACTAATATAATTTGTAATTGTAAAGTGTAGCAACTTAAATGAAAATAATACGCTTGATTGTAAAGTAGTTCAAATAAACACAAACATATTATTTATACTTTATGTTTTCAATAACTAATATAACCTGTAATAGTAAAATATGTCAAAAAAAATGCATTGTAGGAACTTAATTAAAAGTGATACGTCTTGATTGTAAAGTAGTTCAAATAAATTTTGACACATAATTATATTTTATGTTTTGAATGACTAACCTATAATTGTAAAGTACAAAAAACTATTATAACAGCTTATTGCAAGTCTTGATTGTAAAGTAGTTCAAGTAAACTTTGACATATCATTCATATTTCATGTTTTTAACAACTAATACAGCTTTTAATTGTAAACTATACTACAAAAAACATTGTAACGGCTTAAATAATACATATATATATATATATATATATATATATATATATATATATATATACATATATATACATTTTGATAAGTAGTTCAAATAAACAATAACAAACTGTGCATTTTCTATAATTTAAAATATAATTTATCACTAAATCCATAAAAAATTCAAGCAATGTGTAATATCAAACTTTTCCAGCAAGTAGGTCAAATACACTTTGACAAATTTTGAATTTTTTTAAATTCTAAAACTGCTTAATTCTATTTTATTGGTCATATTCATAAAAGTTGTTCAAATACAACTAAAATAATAAGTAGTTCTAATGAACTTACATACTTCAAAATGTAATTATTGTAATCCACCAAATTCCTGTAAAAAGTATAAAATATTAAGTAGTTCAAATAAACTTTTACAAATATTACCATTTTTAATATTCATACCTTGATTAGTCCTAACAAACTTTACTATGTATACTTTAAAATAGCTTAAATGCAATCAAGTAGTTCAAATGAATTACAAAAGCAATACTTTACCAATTCCAATATACTCTAAAATGCAAATATTGTAAATCACCAAAATTTTCTAAAAAGTATAAAATAGTAAGTAGTTCAAATAAACTTTGACATATCTTACCATTTTTGTCATTTTAAAATAGACTTAAAATAGTTTAAATACAATTAATTCGTGCATTATGTTAAGTATTAACGCGAAGTAGTTCATTTAAACTTATTAGTTCATTTTAAATTAGTAGTGCATTTAATTCTAATAGTTTATCTTCTTAAACAGTTCAAACTTCAATATCCTGTGACTGCCTAAGCACCGTGAAGTAAGAAAACGATCCTTTAACAATCTAAAATTAATTCAAATGTAATAATCTGACACTTTTAACAAACTATTTGACATAACCTGCATAAAAATTGTCAAACTGAGTGGAACAAATTTTCCAGCTGTTATTTCCAAAGGACGTTGCGCACGCTGAACAACCATGATGAGATCTTTGGCTATATATGAAAAATCCGTCCAATCAGATTCAAACACAACTTTAGCCATCTTTTCAGATTCCAAAGTTACCTCATTACCCCAATAACAATACATGCCAACTTGGCAGATAATAATCCACCAAAAACAAAAGTTTTGGATGAAAGGAATGCTGCCTATTGGACACTGACATAAATTGTAACTTTAATAATAAGTAAAGTTGAAATATTTAAAATTATAATACCATAGAAGCCAAATAGAGAGTAAAGCAAAGCATACAAACGCTGGCCATAAAGACAACAAGAATCATCAAGCTGCAAAGGTTTTCCATATCTTGAACCAGTTTTAAAATATCCAAATGATGTTCAATGGAATCTTTAATGCAAACTTTAATATAAAAATTCAGAAGCCTATCTTGTCCATGAAGTTGCTGCATTGATAACGCTCTTGGTTTTAAATTCCTTAAAATTTAAATTTAATTTAATTTAATTAAAAAATTAATAATTACCTAAAAGCATTAGCCAGAATTTTCAGTTGTACACTAATATGTGCCATAATGGCCGACAACAAAACATAAGTAGTGGCAATAATACCAGCATACGATAAAACTCCCCAAAATTGATACAAACAACCCAATTCATAAAAAGGAGAATGCGTTAAATCGAACAGAGACATAGTAGGTGCGTAAGGAAATAACCATTCTTCTCTTGGTCTACTAAAGCGTCTCCAAACTGTATCTAAACCACCAGAACAAATAGTACCAGATACAACCAAAAAATAAACAGTCAACTAAAACAAATCAATCAATTTATATTATTAACACAAATAACCTCAACAACCTGTATCTCAGTTTTCCTAATAACATCTCGAATTAGTTTTGCTTCCAAATCTCCACCTCTAACTTCATTAGGTTTAAATGGTTCACAATGCATGGCTTTCAATATTCCTCCAATTTTTTTACGATTACGATACAAGATTCCAGTTTTGATAACTCCTGAAAATTAAGGAATCAGTGGTTGTCAAAGTTTTATGTTTCTCACCTGTAATGTGTGTCATGAGGTAAGCGCATATGCATAGAATGATGTTCAGGTTACCCCATTGAGCATACATTTCGTAGACTTCATTGAGTGTGTAAACGATAACTGTTATGAAGAGGAATATTTTGGAGAAGATTGAATATGTTATGGTTTCTTCATGCAATAATTCAATGCCTAAAGAGCGTAGCAAAATCACCTAAAAATAAATTTAATTATTTTATTTCATATTTGTTATTGTAATCAACTGTCGCTCAATGTAATTCATAATATGTTCTACCCACACTTTTATAATAAATGTAATTATAGTTAAATGGACAGTAATTATATATAGCCATAATTGCTGGAGCTCGAACCTGCGACAAATTATGCTCCAAAATTTGAGTTATTATTATTATGCTGATTGATTTGAGTTTATTCAGATTGAGCGTATAGAATTAAATGATCTTTGCACAATTACTACTTATAATGTTGAACTAGGTTAGTACCAAATTGCATCAAATTCCAATGTACCGTTTTTGACTTATGGGCAATAATGTTAAGTCTTATAATTTCTAATTTTGCAAAATGATGCTGATTGATTTGAGATTAAGTCAAATTGAGCGTATGGAATTAAATTATTTTTGCATTTCTTGTACTGATAATATTAAACTATATTGGTACCAAATTGTGTCAATTTCCAATGTACCGTTTCTGACTTATGAGCAATAATGTCAAGACTTATAATTTCTAATTCTGCAAAATAGTGCTGATTGATTTGAGATTATGTCAAATTGAACGTATGGAATTAAATTATTTTTACTTATCTTGTACTGATGACATTAAACTATATTGGTACCAATTTGCATCAATTTCCAATGTATCGTTTTTGACTTATGAGCAATAATGTCAAGTTTTATAATTTTTGATTTTGCAAAATGATTCTTATTGATTTAAGGTTATGTCAAATTGAGCGTACAAAATTAAACAAACTTTGCACAATTAGTACTTATAATATTGAACTAAATTGGTACCAAATTGCATCAGTTTCTAATGTACCGTTTTTGACTTATGAGCAATAATGTCAAGTTTTATAATTTTTGATTTGGCAAAATAATTCTGATTGATTTGAGGTTATGTAAAATTAGGCGTACGGAATTAAATAAACTTTGCACAACTAATATTTATAATATTGAACTATATTGGTACCAAATTGCATCAATTTCCAATGTACCGTTTTTGACTTATGACCAATAAAGTCAAGTTTTATAATTTTTGATTTTTCAAAATGATTCTGATTGATTTAAAGTTATGTCAAATTAAGCGTACGGAATTAAATAAACTTTGCACAATTAGTACTTATAATATTGAACTATGTTGGTACCAAATTGCATCAATTTCCAATGTACCGTTTTTGACTTATGAGCAATAAAGTCAAGTTTTATAATTTTATATTTTGCAAAACAATGCTAATTGGTTTGAGCTTATGTCAAATTGAGCGTACGAAATTAAATATACTTTGCACAATTAGTACTTATAATATTGAACTATATTGGTACCAAAGTGCATCAATTTCCAATGTACCGTTTTTGACTTATGAGCAATAGTGTCAAGCTTTATAAATTGGTTTTGATTGATTTGAGGTTATGTCAAACTGAGCCTACAAAACTAAATAAACTTTGCACAATTAGTACTTATAATATTGAACTATATTGGTACCAAATTGCATCAATTTCCAATGTACCGTTTTTGACTTATGAGCAATAGTGTCAAGCTTTATAAATTGGTTTTGATTGATTTGAAGTTATGTCAAATTGAGCTTACAGAATTAAATAAACTTTACACAATTAATACTTCTAATATTGATCTATATTGGTACCAAATTGCATCAATTTCTAATGTACCGTTTTTGACTTATGAGCAATAGTGTCAAGCTTTATAAATTGGTTTTGATTGATTTGAGGTTATGTCAAATTGAGCTTACGGAATTAAATAAACTTTACACAATTAATACTTCTAATATTGATCTATATTGGTACCAAATTGCATCAATTTCCAATGTACCGTTTTTGACTTATGAGCAATAGTGTCAAGCTTTATAAATTGGTTTTGATTGATTTGAGGTTATGTCAAATTGAGCTTACGGAATTAAATAAACTTTACACAATTAATACTTCTAATATTGATACTAAATTGCATCAATTTTCAATGTACCGTTTTTGACTTATGAGCAATAATGTCAAGTTTTTTTATTTTTGATTCTGCAAAATGATTCTGATTGATTTGAGGTTATATCAAATTGAGCGTACAAAATTAAATAAACTTTGCACAATTAGTACTTATAATATTGATCTATATTGGTACCAAATTGCATTAATTTCCAATGTACCGTTTTTGACTTATGAGCAATAGTGTCAAGCTTTATAACTTTTGATTTTTTGAAATGGTTTTGATTGATTTGAGGTTATGTTAAATTGAGCGTACGGAATTGAATAAACTTTGTACAATTAGTACTTATAATATAGAACTATAATGGTACCAAATTGCATCAATTTCCAACGTCCCGTTTTTGACTTATGAGCAATAATGTCAAGTTTTATAATTTTTGATTTTGCAAAATAATTCTGATTGATTTGAGGTTATGTCAAATTGAGCGTATGGAATTAAATAAATTTTGCACAATAGGTACTTAAAATATTGAACTATGTTGGTACTAAATTGCATCAGTTTCCAATGTACCGTTTTTGACTTATGAGCAATAATGTCAAGTATTGTAATTTCTAATTCTGCAAAACAGTGCTGATTGATTTGAGATTATGTCAAATTGAACGTATGGAATTAAATTAATTTTACACATCTTGTACTGACGACATAAAACTATATTGGTACCAAATTGCATCAATTTCCAATGTACCGTTTTTGACTTATAAGCAATAATGTCAAGTTTTAAAATTTTTGATTCTGCAAAATGATTCTGATTGATTTGAGGTTATGTCAAATTAAGCGTACGGAATTAAATAAACTTTGCAGAATTAGTACTTATAAAATCAAACTATATTGGTACCAAATTGCATCAATTTCCAATATCCCGTTTTCGACTTATGAGCAATAATGTCAAGTTTTATAATTTTTGATTTTGCAAAATAATTCTGATTGATTTGAGGTTATATCAAATTGAGCGTACAAAACTAAATAAACTTTGCACAATTAGTACTTATAACATAAAACTATAATGGTACCAAACTGCATCAATTTCCAACGTCCCGTTTTCGACTTATGAGCAATAATGTCAAGTTTTATAATTTTTGATTTGGCAAAATAATTCTGATTGATTTGAGGTTATGTCAAATTGAGCGTACGGAATTAAATAAACTTTGCACAATTAGTACTTATAAAATCAAACTATATTGGTACCAAATTGCATCAATTTTCAATGTACCGTTTTTGACTTATGAGCAATAGTGTAAAGCTTTATAACTTTTGATTTTTCGAAATGGTTTTGATTGATTTGAGGTTATGTCAAATTGGGCGTACGAAACTAAATAAACTTTGCACAATTAGTACTTATAATATTGAACTATATTGGTACCAAATTGCATTAATTTCCAATGAACCGTTTTTGACTTATGACCAATAATGTCAAGTTTTTTAATTTTTGATTCTGCAAAATAATTCTGATTGATTTGAGTTTATGTCAAATTGAGGGTATGGAATTAAATATACTTTGCACAATTAGTACTTATAATATTGAACTATATTGGTACCAAATTGCATCAATTTCCAATGTACCGTTTTTGACTTATGAGCAATAATGTCAAGTTTTATAATTTTTGATTTTGCAAAATGATTCTGATTGATTTAAAGTTATGTCAAATTAAGCGTACGGAATTAAATAAACTTTGCACAATTAATACTTATAATATTGAACTATGTTGGTACCAAATTACATCAATGTCCAATGTACCGTTTTTGACTTATGAGCAATAGTGTAAAGCTTTATAACTTTTGATTTTTCGAAATGGTTTTGATTGATTTGAGGTTATGTCAAATTGAGCGTACAAAATTAAACAAACTTTGCACAATTAGTACTTATAATACTGAACTAAATTGGTACTAAATTGCATCAGTTTCTAATGTACCGTTTTCGACTTATGAGCAATAATGTCAAGTTTTATAATTTTTGATTTTGCAAAATAATTCTGATTGATTTGAGGTTATATCAAATTGAGCGTACAAAACTAAATAAACTTTGCACAATTAGTACTTATAATATAAAAATATAATGGTACCAAGTTGCATCAATTTCCAACGTCCCGTTTTCGACTTATGAGCAATAATGTCAAGTTTTATAATTTTTGATTTGGCAAAATAATTCTGATTGATTTGAGGTTATGTCAAATTGAGCGTACGAAACTAAATAAACTTTGCACAATTAGTACTTATAATATAAAACTATAATGGTACCAAATTGCATCAATTTCCAACGTCCCGTTTTCGACTTATGAGCAATAATGTCAAGTTTTATAATTTTTGATTTGGCAAAATAATTCTGATTGATTTGAGGTTATGTCAAATTGAGCGTACGAAACTAAATAAACTTTGCACAATTAGTACTTATAATATAAAACTATAATGGTACCAAATTGCATCAATTTCCAACGTCCCGTTTTCGACTTATGAGCAATAATGTCAAGTTTTATAACTTTTGATTTTTCGAAATGGTTTTGATTGATTTGAGGTTATGTCAAATTGAGCGTACGAAACTAAATAAACTTTGCACAATTAGTACTTATAATATAAAACTATAATGGTACCAAATTGCATCAATTTCCAACGTCCCGTTTTCGACTTATGAGCAATAATGTCAAGTTTTATAATTTTTGATTTGGCAAAATAATTCTGATTGATTTGAGGTTATGTCAAATTGAGCGTACGGAATTAAATAAACTTTGCACAATTAGTACTTATAAAATCAAACTATATTAGTACCAAACTGCATCAATTTTCAATGTACCGTTTTTGACTTATGAGCAATAGTGTAAAGCTTTATAACTTTTGATTTTTCGAAATGGTTTTGATTGATTTGAGGTTATGTCAAATTGAGCGTACGAAACTAAATAAACTTTGCACAATTAGTACTTATAATATAAAACTATAATGGTACCAAATTGCATCAATTTCCAACGTCCCGTTTTCGACTTATGAGCAATAATGTCAAGTTTTATAATTTTTGATTCTGCAAAATAATTCTGATTGATTTGAGTTTATGTCAAATTGAGGGTATGGAATTAAATATACTTTGCACAATTAGTACTTATAATATTGAACTATATTGGTACCAAATTGCATCAATTTCCAATGTACCGTTTTTGACTTATGAGCAATAATGTCAAGTTTTATAATTTTTGATTTTGCAAAATGATTCTGATTGATTTAAAGTTATGTCAAATTAAGCGTACGGAATTAAATAAACTTTGCACAATTAATACTTATAATATTGAACTATGTTGGTACCAAATTACATCAATGTCCAATGTACCGTTTTTGACTTATGAGCAATAGTGTAAAGCTTTATAACTTTTGATTTTTCGAAATGGTTTTGATTGATTTGAGGTTATGTCAAATTGAGCGTACAAAATTAAACAAACTTTGCACAATTAGTACTTATAATACTGAACTAAATTGGTACTAAATTGCATCAGTTTCTAATGTACCGTTTTCGACTTATGAGCAATAATGTCAAGTTTTATAATTTTTGATTTGGCAAAATAATTCTGATTGATTTGAGGTTATGTCAAATTGAGCGTACGAAACTAAATAAACTTTGCACAATTAGTACTTATAATATAAAACTATAATGGTACCAAATTGCATCAATTTCCAACGTCCCGTTTTCGACTTATGAGCAATAATGTCAAGTTTTATAATTTTTGATTTGGCAAAATAATTCTGATTGATTTGAGGTTATGTCAAATTGAGCGTACGAAACTAAATAAACTTTGCACAATTAGTACTTATAATATAAAACTATAATGGTACCAAATTGCATCAATTTCCAACGTCCCGTTTTCGACTTATGAGCAATAATGTCAAGTTTTATAACTTTTGATTTTTCGAAATGGTTTTGATTGATTTGAGGTTATGTCAAATTGAGCGTACGAAACTAAATAAACTTTGCACAATTAGTACTTATAATATAAAACTATAATGGTACCAAATTGCATCAATTTCCAACGTCCCGTTTTCGACTTATGAGCAATAATGTCAAGTTTTATAATTTTTGATTTGGCAAAATAATTCTGATTGATTTGAGGTTATGTCAAATTGAGCGTACGGAATTAAATAAACTTTGCACAATTAGTACTTATAAAATCAAACTATATTAGTACCAAACTGCATCAATTTTCAATGTACCGTTTTTGACTTATGAGCAATAGTGTAAAGCTTTATAACTTTTGATTTTTCGAAATGGTTTTGATTGATTTGAGGTTATGTCAAATTGAGCGTACGAAACTAAATAAACTTTGCACAATTAGTACTTATAATATAAAACTATAATGGTACCAAATTGCATCAATTTCCAACGTCCCGTTTTCGACTTATGAGCAATAATGTCAAGTTTTATAATTTTTGATTCTGCAAAATAATTCTGATTGATTTGAGTTTATGTCAAATTGAGGGTATGGAATTAAATATACTTTGCACAATTAGTACTTATAATATTGAACTATATTGGTACCAAATTGCATCAATTTCCAATGTACCGTTTTTGACTTATGAGCAATAATGTCAAGTTTTATAATTTTTGATTTTGCAAAATGATTCTGATTGATTTAAAGTTATGTCAAATTAAGCGTACGGAATTAAATAAACTTTGCACAATTAGTACTTATAATATTGAACTATGTTGGTACCAAATTACATCAATTTCCAATGTACCGTTTTTGACTTATGAGCAATAGTGTAAAGCTTTATAACTTTTGATTTTTCGAAATGGTTTTGATTGATTTGAGGTTATGTCAAATTGAGCTTACGGAATTAAATAAACTTCACACAATTAGTACTTCTAATATTGTTCTATATTGGTACCAAACTGCATCAATTTCCAATGTACCGTTTTTGACTTATGAGGAATAGTGTCAAGCTTTATAACTTTTGATTTTTCAAATTGGTTTTGATTGATTTGAGGTTATGTCAAATTGAGCGTACGGAATTAAATAAATTTTGCACAATTAGTACTTATAATATTGAACTATATTGGTACAAAATTGCATCAGTATCCAATGTACCGTTTTTAACTTATGAGCAATAATGTCAAGTTTTATAATTTTTGATTCTGCAAAATGATTCTGATTGATTTGAAATTATGTCAAATTGAGCGTACAAAACTAAATAAACTTTGCACAATTAGTACTTATAATATAAAACTATAATGGTACCAAACTGCATCAATTTCCAACGTCCCGTTTTTGACTTATGAGCAATAATGTCAAGTTTTTTAATTTTTGATTCTGCAAAATAATTCTGATTGATTTGAGTTTATGTCAAATTGAGGGTATGGAATTAAATAAATTTTGCACAATAGATACTTATAATATTGAACTATATTGGTACCAAATTGCATTAATTTCCAATGAACCGTTTTTGACTTATGACCAATAATGTCAAGTTTTTTAATTTTTAATTCTGCAAAATAATTCTGATTGATTTGAGTTTATGTCAAATTGAGGGTACGGAATTAAATATACTTTGCACAATTAGTACTTATAATATTAAACTATATTGGTACCAAATTGCATCAATTTCCAATGTACCGTTTTTGACTTATGAGCAATAATGTCAAGTTTTATAATTTTTGATTTTGTAAAATGATTCTGATTGATTTAAAGTTATGTCAAATTAAGCGTACGGAATTAAATAAACTTTGCACAATTAGTACTTATAATATTGAACTATGTTAGTACCAAATTACATCAATTTCCAATGTACCGTTTTTGACTTATGAGCAATAGTGTAAAGCTTTATAACTTTTGATTTTTCGAAATGGTTTTGATTGATTTGAGGTTATGTCAAATTGGGCGTACGAAACTAAATAAACTTTCCACAATTAGTACTTATAATACTGAACTATATTGGTACCAAATTGCATCAATTTCCAATGTACCGTTTTTGACTTATGAGCAATAATGTCAAGTTTATTTAATTTTTGATTCTGCATAATGATTCTGATTGATTTGAGGTTATATCAAATTGAGCGTACAAAACTAAATAAACTTTGCACAATTAGTACTTATAATATTGAACTATATTGGTACCAAATTGCATCAATTTCCAATGTACCGTTTTTGACTTATGAGCAATAATGTCAAGTTTTTTAATTTTTGATTCTGCAAAATGTTTCTGATTGATTTGAGGTTATGTTAAATTGAGCGTACGGAATTGAATAAACTTTGCACAATTAGTAATTTTATAGTTTTATTACGTTGGTATCATTTATTATTTAATATTTTATAATATTTTGACAGTTTTTGTAATATTTTTGACTTAACATAGTTTTGATATCTTTAGTAATAATCATAATTTTTGAACTTAATTTAATATTTTATGTTATTTTGACAGTTTGCATGTCATATTTGACAATTTCATGACAAATTTTTTAGTTTTATTACGTTGGTATCAATTAATATTTAATATTTTGACAGTTTTTGTAATATTTTTGACAGTTACTTAACATAGTTTTCATATCTTTCAATTATCATAATTTTTGGACATAATTTAATATTTTATGTTATTTTGACAGTTTGTATCATCATATTTGACTTTTACAATTAGTATTTTACAGTTTTAGTGACCATTTTCTTTACTTAATTTAGTATTTTGACAGCTTGCATAATATATTTGACAGTAATTTATGATATTTTATAATTTTTTGACATTTCTAGCAATTATTATGATTTTGTGATCAATTTTTTGACTAAATATATAATATTTAAGTTAATTTGACAGTTTACATGCAGTATTTAATAACAATTTTGACAGTTTATAAAAACAACAATTAAATAACTTTACCTCAATCCTAAAATAGTTGTTGGGTAGTTGGGGGTTTTTAAAGGCTCTATAAACGTTTCCCATTATTAATATATTTTGATTGCAAATTATGATGTTTCCTGCTTTTATTGAAATGAAAAGCGATGCATGATTTATTCAAATCCATGATTGAAATGTGTTGCGGACAACTTGATTAATAGCTGCTTGATTTTGTATATTAAAAATTAAATTGAATTAAAAAAAAATTGCATACAAGTCAAGGATGTTTTTGTTTGTATCCTTAACAACTTAAATATTTGATCATCAGCAATTAAGTTGTGCGTACGCCACTGATTAAATATGAGTGAGAGGATCCGAGTGGGTTGTAACGTGTGGGAACATGACGGAACAATACGCACGTGCTAAATAAATCGCGGGCGGCGTCGCGGCGACTTTTTGTTTTTTCTTTGATGGGGCGTCGTACATCATTTGTTTCTTTAGAGTGTTGAGGCCCTCCGCGATTAAAACGATCCGCCATGTGTGCTTGCCTCGTTCCGCAACACCTACGACTTGCTGTTGTAACACACATTTCTGCGAGATTGCAGTGTGCGGTTTCTAATTGGCAACAATAAAAATAAACGCGCTTTTATGACAAACAACGACTGACAGCTAGAAGCAATTCCAAAGAAATTAGCAACAATGCAGAAGAATCCAAAGCCTACTGTTACCAATATTAATAGACCGGTGAGTTGATCAATATTTACATCTTAAAATTAGAAAAAATTAATAAGGTTAAACAACAAGTTTAGTTGCGCATGTCGGTCACAGATGGAGGCTCTGTGTTAATGCAACTTGATATACTTTTAGAGCGCAGAATTCAAACATTGAAAAACTAAAATTTTTGATTATTGTCCATCCATTGTTAATCAATTATAATGGACAATTGATTGAATTAAGAAATTAAGTTAACAAATCATAACTCATAAACCTTTCATTGGATTTTTATGCAAATTGGCACCAACATACTTCATTATCATGAGTACCAACTGTGTAAAAATTGTTAATATTGACACGCCTAATTTTTCATAACCTCAACTTATGTGACATACAGAAATGGATTAAGTAGCTATGGAGTAATTTAAAAAAATTCTAACTTGTAAACCACGCATTGGATTTTTATACAAATTGGCACCAACAAAGTTCATTATCATGAGTACCAATTGTGTAAAAATTGTAAATAATGACACGCCCAATTTTTTATAACCTAAGCTTATTTGACATACAAAAATGGATTATGTAAATATGAAGTAATTTAAAAAAAAATCAAATTTGTAAACTATGCATTGGATTCTTACACAAATTGGCACCAACATACTTCATTATCATGAGTACCTATTGTATAAAAATTATTAATAATGACACGCTCAATTTTTTATAAACTTAACTTATGTCACATGCAGAAATTGATTAAGTAGCTATGAAGTAATTTAAAAAAATTCTAATTTGTAAACCATGCATTGGTTTCTTACACAAATTGGCACCAACATACTTCATTATCATGAGTACCTATTGTGTAAAAATTATTAATAATGACTCGCTCAATTTTTTATAAACTTAACTTATGTCACATGCAGAAATTGATTAAGTAGCTATGAAGTAATTTAAAAAAATTCTAATTTGTAAACCATGCATTGGATTCTTACACAAATTGGCACCAACATACTTCATTATCATGAGTACCTATTGTATAAAAATTATTAATAATGACACGCTCAATTTTTTATAAACTTAACTTATGTCACATGCAGAAATTGATTAAGTAGCTATGAAGTAATTTAAAAAAATTCTAATTTGTAAACCATGCATTGGTTTCTTACACAAATTGGCACCAACATACTTCATTATCATGAGTACCTATTGTGTAAAAATTATTAATAATTACTCGCTCAATTTTTTATAAACTTAACTTATGTCACATGCAGAAATTGATTAAGTAGCTATGAAGTAATTTAAAAAAATTCTAATTTGTAAACCATGCATTGGATTCTTACACAAATTGGCACCAACATACTTCATTATCATGAGTACCAATTGCGTAAAAATTGTTGATATTGACACGGCCAGTTTTTCATAACCTCAACTTGTTTGACATACAGAAATGAATTATGTAGCTATAAAGTAATTTAAAAAAATTCTAACTTGTAAACTATGCATTGGATTTTTACTCAAATTGGCACCAACATACTTCATTATCATGAGTACCAATTGTGTAAAAATTATTAATATTGACACGACCAATTTTTCGTAACCTCAACTTAATTGACATACAGAAATGGATTAAGTAGATAAGAGGTAATTTAAAAAAATTCTAATTTGTAAACCATGCATTGGATTCTTACACAAATTGGCACTAACATACTTCATTGGTATTAGTACCAGTTGTGTAAAAGTTATTAAAAATCGCACGCCCAATTTTGCATAAGCTCAATTTATTTGACATGCAGAAATGGATTAAGTAGCTATGAAGTAATTAAAATAAATTCTAACTTGTAAACTATGCATTGGATTTTTACACAAATTGGCACCAACATACTTTATTATCATGAGTACCAATTGTGTAAAATTTGTTGATATTCACACGCCCAATTTTTTATAACCTCAACTTGTTTGACATACAGAAATGAATTATGTAGCTATAAAGTAATTTAAAAAAATTCTAACTTGTAAACTATGCATTGAATTTTTACACAAATTGGCACCAACATACTTCATTATCATGAGTACCAATTGTGTAAAAATTATTAATATTGACACGACCAATTTTTCGTAACCTCAACTTAATTGACATACAGAAATGGATTAAGTAGATAAGAGGTAATTAAAAAAAATTCTAATTTGTAAACCATGCATTGGATTTTTACACAAATTGGCACCAACATACTTCATTATCATGAGTATCAATTGTGTAAAAATTTATAATATTGATACGCCCAATTTTTTATAACCTCAACTTATTTAACATACAGAAAAGGATTATATAGCTTTAGAGTAATTTAAAAAAAATCTAACTTATAAACCATGCATTGGATTCTTATGAAAATTGGTACCAACGTACTTCATTATCATGAGTACTAATTGTGTAAAAATAATTGTAAATTTTTTTGTCAGGTTGGTAGTAATGGAGATATTTAATTAAAAGCTGAATTAAGGTAATGTTTGTTTTTCTTGATTATCTCAAAATGTGCTAGAATTAGAAGAAAATTGTTTAAACAAATGTTGTAGGGAATTAAATTTTACATATAATACTTATTATAGGTTTTTCTGTTAGGTTGGTAGTAATGAAGTCATTTAATTAAATGCTGAACTAAAGTTATGTTTGTTTTTCTTGATTATCTCAAAATGTGCTAGAATTAGAAGAAAATTATTTAAACAAATTTTGTTGAGGATTAAATTATACTTCTAATACTTGTTGTACGTTTTTTTGTTAGGTTGGTAGTAATGAAGATATTTAATTAAATGCTGAATTAAGATTATGTTGGTTTTTCTTGGATATCTCAAACTGTGCTAGAATTAGAAGAAACATGCCTCAACAAATGTTGTAGGGAATTATATTGTACATCTAATACGTATTATACGTTTTTCTGTCAGGTTGGTGGTAATGGAGTCATTTTATTAAATGCTAAATTAAGGTTATGTTTGTTTTTCTTTGATATCTCAAACTGTGCTTGAATTAGAAGAAAATTGTTGAAACAAATGTTGTAGGGAATTAAATTGTATATCTAATACTTATTATACGTTTTTCTGTTAGGTTGGTAGTAATGGAGATATTTAATTAAACGCTAAATTAAGGTTATGTTTTTTTTTTCTTGGATATCTCAAACTGTGCTAGAATTAGAAGAAAACTGTTTAATCAAATATTGTAGGAAATTAAATTTTACATCTATACTTATTATATGTTTTTCTGTTAAGTTGGTAGTAATGGAGATAATTAATTAAATACTGAATTAAGGTTATGTTTGTTTTTCTTGGATATGTCAAACTGTGCTCGAAATAGAAGAAAATAGTCTCAACAAATGTTGTAGGGAATTAAATTATACATCTAATACTTATTTTATGTTTTTCTGTTAGGTTGGTAGTAATAGATATTTAATTAAATGCTAAATTAAGGTTATGTTCGTTTTTCTTGGATATCTCAAACTGTGCTAGAATTAGAAGAAAATTGTTTAAACAAATGTTGTAGGGAATTAAATTATACATTTAATTCTTATTATACATTTTTCTGTTAAGTTGGTAGTAATAGAGATATTTAATTAATTGTTGAATTAAGGTTATGTTTGTTTTTCTTAAATATCTCAAACTGTGCTAGAATTAAAAGAAAATTGTTTTAATAAATGTTGTAGGGAATTAAATTATACATTTTATACATTTTATACGTATTTCTGTTAGGTTGGTAATAATGGAGATATTTAAATAAAAGCTGAATTAAGCTTATGTTGGTTTTTCTTGAATATCTCTAACTGTGCTCAAATTAGAAAAAAATTGTTTCAATAAATGTTGTAGGGAATTAAATTATACATCTAATACTTATTATACGATTTTCTTTTAGGTTGGTAGTAATGGAGATATTTAATAAAATACTGAATTAAGATTATGTTTGTTTTTCTTGAATATCTCAAACTGTGCTAGAATTAGAAGAAAATTGTTGAAACAAATGTTGTAGGGAATTAAATTATGTATCTAATACTTATAATACGTTTTTCTGTCAGGTTGGTAGTAATGGAGATATTTAATTAAATGTTGAATTTAGGTTATGTTTATTTTTCTTGGATATCTCAAACTGTGCTAGAATTAGAAGAAAATTGCTTAAACAAATGTTGTAGGGAATTAAATTATACATCTAATATTTATTATACATTTTTTTGTCAGGTTGGTAGTAATGGAAATATTTAATTTTAATGCTGAATTAAGGTTATGTTTGTTTTTCTTGGATATCTCAAACTGTGCTAGAATTAGAAGAAAATTGTTTAAACAAATGTTGTAGGGAATTAAATTATACATTTAATACTTACTATACATTTTTGTGTCAGGTTGGTAGTAATGGAGATATTTAATTAAATGCTGAATTAAGGTTATGTTTGTTTTTCTTGGATATCTCAAACTGTGCTAGAATTAGAAGAAAATTGTTTAAACAAATGTTGTAGGAAATTAAATTATACATTTAATACTTTTTATACGTTTTTCTGTCAGGTTGGTAGTAATGGAGATATTTAAATAAATGCTGAATTAAGGTTATGTTTGTTTTTCTTGGATATCTCAAACTGTGCTAGAATTAGAAGAAAATTGTTTAAACAAATGTTGTAGGGAATTAAATTATACATTTAATACTTACTATACATTTTTGTGTCAGGTTGGTAGTAATGGAGATATTTAATTAAATGCTGAATTAAGGTTATGTTTGTTTTTCTTGGAGATCTCAAACAGTGCTAGAATTAGAAGAAATTTGTTTAAACAAATGTTGTAGGAAATTAAATTATACATTTAATACTTCTTATACGTTTTTCTGTCAGGTTGGTAGTAATGGAGATATTTAAATAAATGCTGAATTAAGGTTATGTTTGTTTTTCTTGGATATCTCAAACTGTGCTAGAATTAGAAGAAAATTGTTTAAACAAATGTTGTAGGGAATTAAATTATACATCTAAACTTATTATAAGTTTTTCTGTCAGGTTGGTAGTAATAAAGATGTTTAATTAAATGTTGAATTAAGGTTATGTTTGTTTTTCTTGGATATCTCAAACTGTGCTAGAATTAGAAGAAAATTGTTTAAACAAATGTTGTAGGGAATTAAATTTTACATCTATACTTATTATATGTTCTTCTGTTAGGTTGGTAGTAATGGAGATATTTAATTAAATGCTGAATTAAGGTTTTGTTTGCTTTTCTTGGATATCTCAAACTGTGCTAGAATTAGAAGAAAATTGTTTAAACAAATGTTGTAGGGAATTAAATTATACATCTAATACTTTTTATACGTTTTTCTGTCAGGTTGGTAATAATGGAGATATTTAATTAATTGCTGAATTTATGTTATATTTGTTTTTCTTGATTATCTCAAATTGTGCTAGAATTAGAAGAAAATTGTTTAAACAAATGTTGTAGGGAATTAAATTATACATTTAATACTTATTATACGTTTTTCTGTCAGGTTGGTAGTAATGGAGATATTTAATTAAATGCTGAATTAAGGTTATGTTTGTTTTTTTTGGATATCTCAAACAGTGCTAGAATTAGAAGAAATTTGTTTAAACAAATGTTGTAGGGAATTAAATTATACATTTAATACTTTTTATACGTTTTTCTGTCAGGTTGGTAGTAATGGAGATATTTAAATAAATGCTGAATTAAGTTTATGTTTGTTTTTCTTGGATATCTCAAATTGTGCTAGAATTAGAAGAAAATTGTTTAAACAAATGTTGTAGGGAATTAAATTATACATCTAATACTTTTTATACGATTTTTTGTCAGGTTGGTAGTAATAAAGATATTTAATTAATTGCTGAATTTATGTTATATTTGTTTTTCTTGATTATCTCAAATTGTGCTAGAATTAGAAGAAAATTGTTTAAACAAATGTTGTAGGGAATTAAATTATACATTTAATACTTATTATACGTTTTTCTGTCAGGTTGGTAGTAATGGAGATATTTAATTAAATGCTGAATTAAGTTTATGTTTGTTTTTGTTGGATATCTCAAACTGTGCTAGAATTAGAAGAAAATTGTTTAAACAAATGTTGTAGGGAATTAAATTATACATCTAATACTTCTTATACGATTTTTTGTCAGGTTGGTAGTAATAAAGATATTTAATTAAATGCTGAATTAAGGTTATGTTTGTTTTTCTTGAATATCTCAAACTGTGCTAGAATTAGAAGAAAATTGTTTTCACAAATATTGTAAGGAATTAAATTATACATTTAATACTTATTACTCATTTTTCTGTCAGGTTGGTAATAATGGAGATGTTTAATTAAATGCTAAAATAAGGTTATGTTTGTTTTTCTTAAATATCTCAAACTGTGCTAGAATTAGAAGAAAACTGTTTAATCAAATATTGTAGGGATTTAAATTTTACATCTATACTTATTATATGTTTTTCTGTTAAGTTGGTAGTAATGGAGATATTTAATTAAATGCTGAATTAAGGTTATGTTTGTTTTTCTTGAATATCTCAAACTGTGCTAGAATTAGAAGAAAATTGTTTAAACAAATGTTGTAGGGAATTAAATTATACATTTAATACTTATTATACGTTTTTCTGTTAGGTTGGTAGTAATCAAGATATTTAATTAAATGCTAAAATAAGGTTATGTTTGTTTTTCTTGGGTATCTCAAACTGTGCTTGAATTAGAAGAAAATTGTTTAAACAAATATTGTAGGGAATTGAATTATACATCTAATACTTATTATACGTTTTTCTGTCAGGTTGGTAGTAATCAAGATATTTAATTAAATGCTAAAATGAGGTTATGTTTGTTTTTCTTGGGTATCTCAAACTTTGCTAGAGTTAGAAGAAAATTGTTTAAACAAATGTTGTTGGGAATTAAATTATACATCTAATACTTATTTTATGTTTTTTTGGTAGGTTGGTAGTAATAGAGATATTTAATTAATTGCTGAATTTAGGTTATGTTTGTTTTTCTTGATTATCTTAAAATGTGCTTGAATTAGAAGAAAATTGTTTAAACAAATTTTGTTGGGAATTAAATTATACATCTAATACTTGTAGTACATTTTTTTGTTAGGTTGGTAGTAATGAAGATATTTAATTAAATGCTGAATTAATGTTAAATTTGTTTTTCTTAGATATCTCAAACAGTGCTAGAATTAAGACAAAATTGCCTTAACAAATATTGTAGAAAATTAAATTATACATTAAATACTTATTATTCATTTTTCTGTCAGGTTGGCAGTAATGTAGATATTTAATTAAATGCTGAATTAAGGTTATGTTTGTTTTTATTTGATATCTCAAACTGTACAAGAATTTGAAGAAAATTGTCTTTACAAATGTTGTAGGGAATTAAATTATACATCTAATATTTATTAAAAGTTTTTTTGTCAGGTTGGTAGTAATAAAGATATTTAATTAAATGCTGAATTAAGGTTATGTTTGTTTTTCTTGGATATCTCAAACTGTGCTAGAATTAGAAGAAATTTGTTCTTATAAATGTTTTAGGGAATTAAATTGTACATCTAATACTTATTAAAAGTTTTTCTGTCAGGTTGGTAATAATGGAGATATTTAATTAATTGATGAATTATGGTTATATTGATTCTGTGCAGACTGTGTTAGAACTAGAAAAAAAATGTAAACCGTTCATTGCAATTTAATACAATTTGTCATCAATTTACTTCAGTATCATGAGTACCAACTGTGTAAAAATATTCAAAATTTACACGCCCAATGTTATGTAACCGTAAACTCTTTGACCTGAGCTTACTTTATTCTATAATTGAAGGATAAATGTAAAAAAATTATAACTTCTAAACCGTTCATTGGATTTTAATACAAATTCTTACTAATGTACTTCAGTATCATGAGTACCAACTGTGTAAAAATAATCAAAATCAACACGCCCAATTTTACATAACCTTAAACTATTTGACATCAGCTTACTGTATAATATAACTGAATGATAAAAGAAAAAAATCATAACTTGTAAACCGTTCATTGGATTTTGATACAAATTGTCACCAATATACTTCATTATCATAAGTACTAATTGTGTAAAAATTATTAAAATCGACACGCTCAATTTTTTATAACCTCAAATTATTTGACATAAATTTGAAAAAATTGTATTTTCTATATTATTCATTGGATTACCATACAAATTGGTATCAATATATTTAATTACCATAGCTACCAACTATATAAATATAATTAAAATTGATAATATAGTAATTTGTCATCAAATACGGTTACAAAACAATGAAGGAAGCAACTACTGTGGCACCGTGAATTGCTGCAATTTTAATAAAGCCGGGGAACAACGCCATAGGGGTAATTACATGGGGGCCAATTAAATCGAGTATACTGCGACACTTGTCGCAATTAAGCCGATGACATCATCAAAACCGCTACAAACAAAACAAGGAATAATATTTTTAGAAAATAATTTATTTTTATTAATAATATATGCAAATTTTCATTGATTACTTGTTTCAGTTTGTAAACCCTCATCAGTAATTATTAATTTTAAATGGCTCAATTTGATTACCAAAATACGTTTACTATCGATTGTATCAGGGGTGATCATACTTAGTGTGTCTACCCCCAATCGTCATGCGCCCGAATCGCATGGTTTTATTTTGTCGGACTATACGAATTCAGTTGTAGTTTTAACACTCGTCGCGGCGCACGCCTGAAGCGCTACACGCTCAGTTCGGGGCCAAACGGTTGGATTATCAAAATATTTGGATTACGCATCAAAGAAGGTTTGTTTAAAAATTAATTACTAAAATATACAAAACATAAATTTAGAAAAAATCAAAAGAATAAATTATTTCAATGTTGAAACATGTGCGATTTCCGCTTTTCTGTGTTTTACTTTTTTATTGTCAATTATTCTAATTTCCAGTAGAGTGCACACACACGTTATTAAATTTGTCGACCCAGATGTGAAAATGTTGGTTTGCCGGTGTGACCATTGTGCAGAACTGTTTGTAATGTAATAAAGGTCTCGTGCGGTGCGGTGCGTTTTTGGATGCAGCTGCAACGATCAATAGTGCACGAAATAATAGGGGTGGGTGTTGTTGTAATAGGGGTAGTCCATCTGCTTCTCTTTGTGTTAACACTAACCTGGCCAGAAATACCTTTAAATAAATATGACACTCGAGGTGGAACGAAATGGTTGAAGTATTTTAAATTATTGCAATAAATTGAAATGGGATTTTAAACAAAAATGAGTACTTTTGAATATAGAAAGTTTATATGTCATAAACAGTTTCTCAGTCAGTTGACAATTGATTTGTCAAATTGACAGTTTATACAA
Source organism: Tachinus rufipes (assembly GCA_963932245.1). Taxonomy (NCBI): domain Eukaryota; kingdom Metazoa; phylum Arthropoda; class Insecta; order Coleoptera; family Staphylinidae; genus Tachinus; species Tachinus rufipes. Next base: position 90,323,605 of record OZ010748.1, on the reverse strand, counting down.
TTGATTTGTTATTCCATTTTTAATCTCAAATGTCACTTTGCGATTGATAGTTGATGAAATTGCTTTCAATTCAATAAAAGCACCTGCAGAAGTCCATTTTTAATCTCAAATGTCGCTTCGCAATTAGTAATCAATGTCTGCGTTGCCATATTGTATGCCAAATGTCGCTTCGCAATTGATAGTTAATGAAGTAGCTTTCAATTCAATGAAAACATTTGCTGAAGTCCATTATGAATCTCAAATGTCGCTTCGCGATTATTAATCAATGATTGCGTTGCCATTTTGTATGCCAAATGTCGCTTTGCGATGGATAGTTGATGAAGAAGCTCTCGATTTAATACAAAAATGTCGCTTTGCGATTGATAATTGATGAAATAGTTTTCATTTCAATGTTAAATGACTCAAATTTGTGACAGTTCGTGTACAAATTTGACATTTTATTGACAGATTGGGTTAATTTTGACAGAAATGTTGTTATTTTGCTGTCACTTTTGAGCAATTTTTTGACAGTTTTTGATAGTTTAATGATAGTTGAGACAAATTTGTGACAGTTTGTAGACTAATTTGGTATTTTATTGACAGATTTGTAAGAGTTTCAAATTTGTTTGATGGATTACTGACAATTTTGAGTCAATTTTGACAGTTTTTAATAATTTACTGACAGTTAACTTAAATTGGTTAGAGTTTATTGACAAATTTGGCATGTTACTGACAGACTAAATTATTTTTGACAGTTTATAAGCAATTTTTACATTCAACAAACGAAAATTGGGTTATTTTTGACATTTAATGAACAATTTTGTTAGTTTACTGACAGTTGACGCAAATTAATGACAGTTTATGGACAAATTTGGCATGTTATTGACAGATTAACTTATTTTTGACAGTTTATAAGCAATTTTTATATTCATTAAATGACATTTGGATTATTGTTGACAGTTAATGAACATTTTTCATAGTTTACTTACAGTTGACGTAAATTTTTGACAGTTAATGGACAAATTTGGCATTTTATTGACTGACTGAATTATTATTGACAGTTTATAAGCAAGTTTTACCTTTAAAAATGACAGTTGGATTATTGTTGACAGTTAATGAACGTTTTTCATAGTTTACTGACAGTTGACGTAATTTTTTGACAGTTAATGGACAAATTTGGCATTTTATTGTCTGACAAATTTTTTTTTTACAGTTTATAAACAATTTTTACCTTTAACAAATGACAGTTGAATTATTGTTGACAGTCAATGAACATTTTTGATAGTTTACTGACAGTTGACGTAAATTTTTGACAGTTAATGGACAAATTTGGCGTTTTATTGAATGATCGAATAATTTTCAACAGATTATAAGAAATTTTTACTTTTAACAAATGACAGTTGGATTATTGTTGACAGTTAATGAACATTTTTCATAGTTTACTGACAGTTGACGTAAATTTTTGACAGTTAATGGACAAATTTGGCATTTTATTGACTGATTGAATTATTATTGACAGTTTATAAGCAAATTTTACCTTTAACAAATGGAGGTTGGATTATTGTTGACAGTTAATGAAAATTTTTCATAGTTTACTGACAGTTGACGTAAATTTTTGACAGTTAATGGATAAGTTTGGCATTTTATTGACTGACTGAATTATTTTTGACAGTTTATAAGCAAGTTTTACCTTTAAAAATGACAGTTGGATTATTGTTGACAGTTAATGAACATTTTTCATAGTTTACTGACAGTTGACGTAAATTTTTGACAGTTAATGGACAAATTTGACATTTTATTGATTAATGAACATTTTTCATAGTTTACTTACAGTTGACGTAAATTTTTGACAGTTAATGGACAAATTTGGCATTTTATTGACTGACTGAATTATTATTGACAGTTTATAAGCAAGTTTTACCTTTAAAAATGACAGTTGGATTATTGTTGACAGTTAATGAACATTTTTCATAGTTTACTGACAGTTGACGTAAATTTTTGACAGTTAATGGACAAATTTGGCATTTTATTGACTGATTGAATTATTATTGACAGTTTATAAGCAAATTTTACCTTTAACAAATGGAGGTTGGATTATTGTTGACAGTTAATGAACATTTTTCATAGTTTACTGACAGTTGACGTAAATTTTTGACAGTTAATGGACAAGTTTGGCATTTTATTGACTGACTGAATTATTTTTGACAGTTTATAAGCAAGTTTTACCTTTAAAAATGACAGTTGGATTATTGTTGACAGTTAATGAACATTTTTCATAGTTTACTGACAGTTGACGTAAATTTTTGACAGTTAATGGACAAATTTGACATTTTATTGACTGACTGAATTATTTTTGACAGTTTATAAGCAATTTTTACTTTTAACAAATGACAGTTATATTATTGTTGACAGTTAATGAACATTTTTCATAGTTTACTGACAGTTGACGTAAATTTTTGACAGTTAATGGACAAATTTGGCGTTTTATTGACTGATTGAATTATTTTTGACAGTTTATAAGCAAGTTCTACCTTTAACAAATGACAGTTGAATTATTGTTGACAGTTAATGAACATTTTTCATAGTTTACTGACAGTTGACGTAAATTTGTGACAGTTAATTGACAAATTTGGCATTTTATTGACAGATTAAATTATTTTTGACAGTTTATAAGCAATTTTTACCTTTAACAAATGACAGTTGGATTATTGTTGATAGTCAATGAACATTTTTCATAGTTTACTGACAGTTGACGTAAATTTTTGACAGTTAATGGACAAATTTGGCATTTTATTGACTGATTGAATTATTTTTGACAGTTTATAAGCAACTTTTACTTATAACAAATGACAGTTAGATTATTGTTGACAGTTAATGAACATTTTTCATAGTTTACTGACAGTTGACGTAAATTTGTGACAGTTAATGGACAAATTTGGCATTTTATTGACTGATTGAATTATTTTTGACAGTTTATAAGCAACTTTTACTTATAACAAATGACAGTTAGATTATTGTTGACAGTCAATGAACATTTTTCATAGTTTACTGACAGTTGACGTAAATTTGTGACAGTTAATGGACAAATTTGGAATTTTAATGACTGATTGAATTATTTTTGACAGTTTATAAGCAATTTTTACTTTTAACAAATGACAGTTGGATTATTGTTGACAGTTAATAAAAAAAAATAATATATACTTTTTGGTAGTTTTGGTAGTTTTGGGTAGAAAAAAAGATTCAATCTTAAACATGGTCCGAATGTTGTAGTCTTTCTCCATATTGTCACCATCCTCTTACCTAAATTTAATTGCATGCAAATTGTTCTTTTTTTCTGTTTTCTTTACCATCAATAGAAGATATAGATGAGATCAAGGCGGCCATTGCTGTCGCACGAAAGAAACCGGAAGTATCCGATGGGAATTTCCAAAGCAAATCGCGCAGTAAACGCGATCTTACCGAAAAGGAGGATTAATTTCATTAATGAGGAATATAGGAAAACTGATTTGAGCGTGCTGTTGATCCAATTAAGGGCATTAGTAAAGCGCAAATTGTCATAAGCGAACCAATTCGGGAACATAATTACAATAATATTCCTTCATTTGTATCACATCAAAATAATTTAGTAACTGAGGACAATTTAACAGTTGAGGACAATTTAATTGAGGATGATGTAGCGGAGGCCAATTTAACTGAGGACAATTTAACTGAGGTTCATTCTACTGAGGACAATTCTTTTGAGGTTCTAAATGATTACCAATACGATGGTCCTTTACGTGTTTTTGCAACCAATTTGCATCGCAATATCAATCAGTCGGTTCCCAATTTAAAGCTTTCTGATACATTAGTAGATCCCAGTTATCAATCCACTAATGATCTAACCACTGAATTCATTGATGATTTGTATGCGAAAATTAATCTGGGCAATTCTAACCTAACTAAATAAGAATTGTATATCATTAGAGTCGAGCAATCCATGCAACGTTTGTGTTGAAAAAATGCTTTAATCAAGAAGCGTTTGAATCGCAAAAAGATTTACATCAGTAATCCGACGATATTCTCGGTTATGGATAATGAAAAATTGGCGAGTATCGAGGATCCTGATATACCGACGATACTACCCGAATGAACCTATTTGGAAAAGAAGCGGTTATCTAGGTACGAGGATGCGGCTTTGACTATCAATCGACAATTCAAGCGTGATGTTGAGGATGATAATGTTAACTCCTACAGTTTTCAAAGCGGACAGGTTGTAAACAGACTTAGTAATCAACCGGATATTGTACAGCACAACAATATGCGGGGCATTAGTTTCCAATTTGAAAACAATCGAAGACACAGCGATTCGAATACTGATAGCAGCGGCGATTATCCAAAGCAATATTTACCGAAAATGAAAAGTGAGGACAATTTAGCTTCAAATTAAGCGATTTTAAAACTGAGGACAATTTAGGAAAAACTGAGGACAGTAATTTTAAAGTCAACAACAATGTAACCTCAATAAAAATAGACGAAATTGACTCCTCAACTGAACACAAAAAAATTACCTCATTGTATACAGACACTCAATCGTTTTAGTAATCAACTGAGGACAATTCTGTTCCAACTGAGTACATAACTTTAAAATTTAATAACGACACTAATGCAGCCTCACCCGAACATAAACTGCATAGAAACAAAGTTTTCAGTAATAATTTTAAAAGATCTTATTATTCATCATTAACTGCACTCAGTACTGAGGACAACAAAAGTTTATTAAGACAAAAACTACAGCGCTACAGCTATGTTAGTACTGAGGCCGCAAAATCTATCAAATTGACCTCAATTGCAACTGAGGTCAAACTAGCCACTGAGCATAGTAGCGATGAGGAAATTATAGACTACACTCTTTATTTTATTCTAACACCTATTGAATTTAAAACTGAGGATAATTTTAATATTAGTGTGACGCATGAGGTTACATCCGGTTACACAACATCATTTGATACATCCAAAAAGAAAACTGAGGACAAATTTTTTGAGGTTAATTCAAATCAAGATACTGAGTATAACAATAATAATGTAACTGAGGATAATATAATAATCAAAAACACAACTGAGGATAATTTTTTAGATAATTCTACTGAGGACCAAGAATTAATAAAAGAATTCCTGCTGCAAAAACATTTAAGCTCTATTGATGTTGATGAGGTTGATTTGTCTGCTTTTGTTGAGGATAAGCGATGCAGCGTTGAATGGATTGAAATTGATGATGATGATTATACTTAATTAGCTCATGATGAGGCTAATTTAGTTGATTCCATAAGAAGAACGTATCCTCGTCCAAAATCGTCCCTCAATGAGGACGACCACCTCATCATTCAATACGCCAGAATGCGCAGCAATGAACCTCAAATTCCCGGCCTGTACGAGCAGGATCGATTAGAGAATTTCCTGCAGGAATTGCAAGCGAAGCGTGGATTGGATGAGGATGATTGCAGCAGTGGTGATTTTGTTTATTTTCGGCAGGGGTATAAAGATGTCCTCAGTAGCCTTAAACATAAATTTGAAAGTAAAGATGATAAAACTGAAGATGAGTTGAAACTGAGTAATGAGGATACAAATACTGAGGTTGATTGTAATAATTTTGAAGTTTGTGATGAAAATGTTACGTTAAGGAAAAAAGACGTCAAAAATGAGGCCAATAATGTTAGTACTGAGGATAATTTGAGCGAAACTGAGGATACAAATGATTTCAGATTTTCTTTGTTCAAATGTGAAGAGAAAATTGGTCACAACAATTTTCGCAAACGTAGTAGGCGATTGAGTGAGGACTTATTGCGTGATGAGGAGTTTGGATATACGGGTCTTATGTCTGTTGAGGATGATGAAGAAATTAACGTTAATTAACCTCAACTGAGGTCAACACTAGTGAAATTAATCCAATTGAGGATAATAAGGAAACATTTGAGGATAACAAAATAGCAATCAAAAACGAAACAATTGAGGATGAAACAAAAATTGCAACTGAGGTCAACAAAATTAATTTTAACATAAATTTTGCATTTGGCGTTGCTCCAACTGAGGACTGCATCAAAAGCAATTTAATTAATTCAAACAAAACCACAACTGAGGCTAATAGTGTACCAACAAAGGATTCTAAATTTGAGGACAATGCAATATTACCTACAAGAATTGAAACAGAAAATGCAAAATTGAAAAAGACTGAGGATAGGAAAAGTGTAACATTAGATTGCAATGATGTCCTCAGTGGATTGAGCAGAATTTTAACAAAATCTAAAATAAAAGTCAAGAATACTGTGCGAGATACGAATTGGCTTAAAAATCCTGAGGTTAATCAATTAGGTAGCAATGTGACTGAGGATAATCGAGTTCTTAAAACTAATATTGAAGTCAATGCTGAGGCCAATATTACTGAGGTTAGCAAAGGAAATGTTGAGGATAATTTGCAAACTTCCATTTAAATATTAAATCAAATTGAAGATACAACTGAGGTTAAAGCTAAAATAAAAGTTAAGAAGGCTGTGTCAAATGATGCATTAGTTGACCAATTCATTAGCACTAAAGATAGCAATGTAACTGTTGAGGATAATCCCGTTCTTAAAAATAATAGTGAAGTCAATGCTGAGGCCAATATGATTGATGTTAGTGGAGGAAAAACTGAGGGTAATTTCCAAACTGTAGATAAAATGTTAAAATCAAATTGAAGATGAAATTGAGGTTAAAACTGAACATTAAAACTGTCAAAATGACAGCATATGCCAGTTTGATTTGAATTTAAATTTAAACAAATTAGTTTAAAATATTATTCACAATTTCAATATTAAATCCACCCCTATGTCAACATTCCCATACACTTTATTAGCATTCCCATACACTAGAAGCACCCTTATAAGAACACAAGGGGGTTGTGCGTTCGCACCGGTTACACAACGTGTGAACTTGTCATCCCCTAGAGACCGAAGCCCTACTATGATTTTCACAACGACCTTCACATACATTGTTCAAACGACATTTGATCCGATCCACACTTATCTATGATAATATTTATCGCGCCAACTAAGTAAGATACGAAAACTATTTATTAAGCAAACACAATTATGGAACTTTCTTATCTGATAACGATGAACGCTTCGAAACAAGTGAATTTAGTTTTGTTTTGTTGTAAATGGGTGCAATATGAACGTCTTTGAGGAATTGTTTTCCAAAAAGGTAATTTAATACCATAAGCAGGCTTTTGTTAATTATTATCAATTGTTTTTTTTAATTAATTCATTTGTTACAGAGGGATAAAGCAACCCCAAAGAAATTACCGACGACCAAAGAAAAGGAAGCCTTGGTGAAAGCAAAGGATTCCCAAAACGTAACCACAAGAAGGTAATTTTTTAATTATTACTTTATGCAGCACAAATAACTATTTATTGTATGCAACTCAATATACACAACTGCAATTTGGGTTGTATAGGTTACAAAGTGAATTTTGTTTGTGTTGCTATGAAATCATCGATTTTCTCAAGTGGGGATATAGCTCAGTGGTAGAGCATTCGACTGCAGATCGAGAGGTCCCCGGTTCAAACCCGGGTGTCCCCTAAAATTGTTTTTATTCGTCACAATTTTACATTTTAATTATTTCTTTTATAAATTACAAACAAATTTTGATTATAACTAAGCAAATTTGCAAAAATTAAAAAAAGACTATAAAAACTTAATTGTAGATCATTTAAATTCTAATATGCGATTTTAATCATGATTTATTGGAATTTTTGGGTTTTTTAATAATAACTCAGCTATTTTGCAAAATTTTGAAAAACACAATATAAACTCAATTGTAGATAATTTAAATTCCAATATAATTTGTTTCAATTATTTTTCCATAAATTGCCAGCCAACTTGTCTAAATGCGATTTTAATCATGATTTATTAGAATTTTTGAGTTTTTTGATAATAACTCAGCTATTTTGCAAAATTTTGAAAAACACAATATAAACTTAATTGTAGATAATTTAAATTCCAATATAATTTGTTTCAATTGTTTTTTTCATAAATTGCCAGCCAACTTGTCTAAATGCGATTTTAATCATGATTTATTGGAATTTTTGGTTTTTTTTGATAATAACTCAGCTATTTTGTAAAATTTTGAAAAACACAATATAAACTCAATTGTAGATAATTTAAATTCCAATATAATTTGTTTCAATTGTTTTTCCATAAATTGCCATCCAACTTGTATAAATGCGATTTAAATCATGATTTATTGGCATTTTTTGTTTTTTTGATAATAACTCAGCTATTTTGTAAAATTTTGAAAAACACAATATAAACTCAATTGTAGATAATTTAAATTCCAATATAATTTGTTTTAATTGTATTTCCATAAATTGCCAGCCAACTTGTTTAAATGCAATTTTAATCATGATTTATTGGAATTTTTGAGTTTTTTGATAATAACTCAGTTATTTTGCAAAATTTTGAAAAAAATAATTTTAACTTAATTGTAGATAATTTAAATTCCAATATAAATTGTTTCAATTGTTTTTCCATAAATTGCCAGCCAACTTGTCTAAATGCAATTTTAATAATGATTTATTGGAATTTTTGGGTTTTTTGATAATAACTCAGCTATTTTGCAAAATTTTGAAAAACACAATATAAACTCAATTGTAGATAATTTAAATTCCAATATAATTTGTTTCAATTGTTTTTCCATAAATTGCCAGCCAACTTGTCTAAATGCAATTTTAATAATGATTTATTGGAATTTTTGGGTTTTTTGATAATAACTCAGTTATTTTGCAAAATTTTGAAAAATATAATATCAAATTAATTGTAGATAATTTAAATTCCAATATAAATTGTTTCAATTGTTTTTCTATAAATTGCCAGCCAACTTGTCTAAATGCAATTTTAATAATGATTTATTGGAATTTTTAAGGTTTTTTGATAATAACTCAATTATTTTGCAAAATTTTGAAAAACACAATATAAACTCAATTGTAGATCATTTAAATTCCAATATAATTTGTTTCAATTGTTTTTCCATAAATTGCCAGCCAATTTGTCTAAATGCGATTTTAATCATGATTTATTGGAATTTTTTCGTTTTTTGATAATACCTACGCCATTTTGCAAAATTTTGAAAAAGGCAATATTAAATTAATTGTAGATAATTTAAATTCCAATATAATTTGTTTAAATTGTTTTTCCATAAATTGCCTTCCAACTTGTCTAAATGCATTTTAATAATGATTTATTGGAATTTTTGGGTTTTTTGATAATAACTCAGCTATTTTGCAAAATTTTGAAAAACACAATATAAACTCAATTGTAGATAATTTAAATTCCAATATAATTTGTTTCAATTGTTTTTCCATAAATTGCCAGCCAACTAGTCTAAATGCGATTTCAATCATGATTTATTGGAATTCTTGGGTTTTTTGATAATAACTCAGCTATTTTGAAAAATTTTGAAAAACACAATATAAACTCAATTGTAGATAATTTAAATTCCAATATAATTTGTTTCAATTGTTTTTCCATAAATTGCCAGTCAACTTGCTTAAATGTGATTTTAATCATGATTTATTGGAATTTTTGGGTTTTTTGGTTATAACTCAGCTATTTTGCAAAATTTTGAAAAAGACAATGAAAACTTAATTGTAGATAATTTAAATTCCAATATAATTTGTTTTAATTGTATTTCCATAAATTGCCAGCCAACTTGTTTAAATGCAATTTTAATCATGATTTATTGGAATTTTTGAGTTTTTTGATAATAACTCAGTTATTTTGCAAAATTTTGAAAAAAATAATTTTAACTTAATTGTAGATAATTTAAATTCCAATATAATTTGTTTCAATTGTTTTTCCATAAATTGCCAGCCAACTTGTCTAAATGCAATTTTAATAATGATTTATTGGAATTTTTGGGTTTTTTGATAATAACTCAGCTATTTTGCAAAATTTTGAAAAACACAATATAAACTCAATTGTAGATAATTTAAATTCCAATATAATTTGTTTCAATTGTTTTTCCATAAATTGCCAGCCAACTTGTCTAAATGCGATTTTAATCATGATTTATTAGAATTTTTGGGTTTTTTGTTAATAACTCAGTTATTTTGCAAAATTTTGAAAAACACAATATAAACTCAATTGTAGATAATTTAAATTCCAATTTAATTTGTTTCAATTGTATTTTTATAAATTGCCAACCAACTTGTCTAAATGCGATTTTAATCATGATTTATTGGAATTTTTGGATTTTTTGATAATAACTCGGCCATTTTAGAAAATTTCAAAAAAATTTATATAAACATAATTGTAGTTCATTTAATTGCCCACAAAATTTGTTTTAGTTGTTTTTTTATAAATTTGCAATTAACTCAGCTAATTAAGGTTTTAGACAAAATTTAATGAATTTTTGATAATAACTAGGCAATTTTGGAAAATTTCAAAAAAATTTATATAAACATAATTATAGCAAATTTAATTGCCTAAAAAATTTGTTTCAATTGTTTTTTCATAAATTTACAATTAATTTGTCAAATTAAGATTTAAGATAAAATTTAATGAATTTTTGATAATATATAGGCAATTTTGGAAAATTTCAAAAAAATTTCTATTAACATAATTGTAGTTAATTTAATTCCCCACAAAATTTGTTTCAATTGTTTCTTCATAAATTTACAATTAATTTTGCTAATTAAGATTTTAGACAAAATTTGCTTGAATTATTTTTTCATGAAAAATCATCAATCAATTTAAATGCAAATGAATATTTTATCGTTTCCGGTTAGCGAGATGCAAATATCCGCATGTCGCCGTCTCGTCGCGTCGCCCATACGCGAACCTGGAATATTAAAAAAAAAAGTCAAGCAACCTTGCTACACCTACGACACCATCGAGCATCGAACCCGATCGAATTATCGAAAATTTCGACAACCTTGCGCGAATCAATCGCCTTTTCCCGCATCAAGGTCGCGCAAGCAAGCATTTTTCAAGAAATTCTTACATTTCACACATTTCCGAATCAAGGACGGCCGACGGGGCGCAGCGTACGCGCGTGATAGGCGACAGGTGATTCGCGTTGACTCAAGCAGGAAAAATTACATCGTAATAATAAGAGATCGGAGAGTTGGTACCCCGCAGGTACTATGTTAAGTAAAATATCATCGGTACTACCTACAACACTTAGCATGATGGTATAAGTTACAATGAATAACATTATTTTCATTCAAAATTCTCAGCAGAAACATTAAAATTTTAACAAATAATTTTTGTCTACTACTTACTAATAATAATGAGTTTTAGTGTGAAAATTTGAAAGTAGCATACTTGATTTTATTAAAAGTTACTTAAGTCAGCGCTTGAAAGTTCTTAAGGTTTGAGTAACTACAAAAGAAATAATTTTTTTGTCATTTGCGTCACTTAATTTGAGTTTGTGGAGTAACTACTAATAATATTGAGTTGTAGTGTGAAAATTTGAAAGTAGCATACTTGATTTTATTAAAAATTACTTAAGTCTGCGCTTAAAAGCTCGTAAAGTTTGAGTAACTACAAAATAAATCATTTTTTTGTAATTTTTGTCACTTAATTTGAGTTTGCGGAGTAATTACTAATAATATTGAGTTTTAGTGTGAAAATTTGAAAGTAGCATACTTGATATTATTAAAAATTACTTAAGTCAGCGTTTGAAAGCTCTTAAGGTTTGAGTATCTACAAAAGAAATCATTTTTTTTGTCACTTTCGTCATTTAACTTGAGTTTGCGGAGTAATTACTAATAATATTGAGTTCTAGTGTGAAAATTTGAAAGTAGCATACTTGATATTATTAAAAATTACTTAAGTCAGCGCTTGAAAGCTCTTAAGGTTTGAGTAACTACAAAATGAATAATCTTTTTTGTCATTTTTGTAACTTAATTTGAGTTTGCGGAGTAATTACTAATAATATTGAGTTCTAGTGTAAAAATTTGAAAGTAGCATACTTGATTTTATTAAAAATTACTTAAGTCAGCGCTTGAAAGTTTTTAAGGTTTGAGTAACTAGAAAAGAAATCGTTTTTTTTGTAATTTTTGTCATTTAATTTGAGTTTGCGGAGTAATTACTATTAATATTGAGTTCTAGTGTGACAATTTGAAAGTAGCATACTTGATTTTATTAAAAATTACTTAAGTCAGCGCTTGAAAGCTCTTAAAGTTTGAGTAACTACAAAATAAATCATTTTTTTGTCATTTTCGTCACTTAATTTGAGTTTGCGGAGTAATTACTAATAATATTGAGTTCTAGTGTGAAAATTTGAAAGTAGCAAACTTGATTTTGTTAAAACTTACTTAAGTCAGCGCTTGAAAGCTCTCAAGGTTTGAGTAATTATAAAAAGAAATCATTTTTTTGTAATTTTTGTCATTTAATTTGAGTTTGCGGAGTAATTACTAATAATATTGAGTTGTAGTGTGAAAATTTGAAAGTAGCATACTTGATTTTATTAAAAATTACTTAAGTCTGCGCTTAAAAGCTCTTAAAGTTTGAGTAACTACAAAAAAAATCATTTTTTTGTCATTTTTGTCACTTAATTTGAGTTTGCGGAGTAATTACTAATAATATTGAGTTCTAGTGTGAAAATTTGAAAGTAGCATACTTGATTTTATTAAAAATTACTTAAGTCAGCGCTTGAAAGCTTTTAAGGTTTGAGTAACTAGAAAAGAAATCATTTTTTTGTCATTTTTGTTACTTAATTTGAGTTTGCGGAGTAATTACTAATAATATTGAGTTCTAGTGTGAAAATTTGAAAGTAGCATACTTGATTTCATTAGAAATTACTTAATTCAGCGCTTGGAAGCTCTTAAGGTTTGAGTAACTACAAGAGAAATCATTTTTTTGTCATTTTTGTCACTTAATTTGAGTTTGCGGAGTAATTACTAATAGTATTGAGTTCTAGAGTGACAATTTGAAAGTAGCATACTTGATTTTATTAGAAACTATTTGAGTCAGCGCTTGAAAGCTCTTAAGGTTTGAGTAACTAGAAAATAAATCTTTTTTTTTGTCATTTTTGTCACTTAATTTGAGTTTGGGGAGTAATGACTAATAATATTGAGTTCTAGTGTGAAAATTTAATAGTAGCATACTTGATTTTATTAAAAATTACTTAAGTCAGCGCTTGGAAGCTTTTAAGGTTTGAGTAACTACAAAAGAAATCTTTATTTTTTGTCACTTTCGTCACTTAATTTGAGTTTGCGGAGTAATGACTAATAATATTGAGTTCTAGTGTGAAAATTTGAAAGTAGCATACTTGATTCTATCAAAAAATACTTAAATTGACATTTTAAAGCTTTCAAGCTTAAAGTAATTCTAGAAAAAAAGCAATTTTTCATAATTTTCGTTAAAATTTTAAGTTTGCGCAGTAATTACTTGAAATATTGAGTTGCGGTTTGAAAATTTGGATGCAGCGTACTTGATTCTATCTAAAAATACTTAAATCGGCATTTGAAAACTTAAAGTAATTTTAGAAAAAAATCAATTTTCCGTATTTTTTGTTAAAATTTTGAGTTTGCGCAGTAATTACTTGAGATATTGAGTTGCGGTTTGAAAGTTTGAATGCAGCATACTTGATTCTATCAAAAAATACTTAATTTGACATTTCAAAGCTTTCAAGCTAAAAGTAATTCTAGAAAAAAATCAATTTTTCGTTAAAATTTTGAGTTTGCGCAGTAATTACTTGAGATATTGAGTTGCGCTTTGAAAATTTGAATGCAGCATACTTGATTCTATCTAAAAATACTTAAATCGGCATTTGAAAGCTTTCAAGCTAAAAGTAATTCTAGAAAAAAATCAATTTTCCATAATTTCCGTTAAAATTTTAAGTTTGCGCAGTAATTACTTGAGATATTGAGTTGCGGTTTGAAAATTTAGATGCAGCATAATTGATTCTATCTAAAAATACTTAAATCGGCATTTGAAAGCTTTCAAGCTAAAAGTAATTCTTGAAAAAAATCAATTTTCCGTAATTTCCGTTAAAAATTTTAGTTTGCGCAGTAATTACTTGAGATATTGAGTTGCGGTTTAAAAGTTTGAGTGCAGCATACTTGATTTCATCAAAAAATACTTAAATCTGCATTTGAAAGCTTTCAAGCTTAAAATAATTCTAGAAAAAAATCAATTTTTCGTAATTTTTGATAAAAATTTTTAGTTTGCGCAGTAATTACTTGAGATATTGAGTTGCGGTTTAAAAATTTGAGTGCAGCATACTTGATTCTATCTAAAAATACTTAAATTGACATTTGAAAGCTTTCAAGGTTAAAGTAATTTTAGAAAAAATCAATTTTCCGTAATTTCCGTTAAAATTTTAAGTTTGCGCAGTAATTACTTGAGATATTGAGTTGCGGTTTGAAAATTTGGAAGCAGCATACTTGATTCTATCTAAAAATACTTAAATCGGCATTTGAAAGCTTTCTAGCTAAAAGTAATTCTTGAAAAAAATCAATTTTCCGTAATTTCCGTTAAAATTTTGAGTTTGCTAAGTAATTACTTGAAGTATTGAGTTGCGGTTTGAAAATTTGGATGCAGCATACCTGATTCTACTAAAAAATACTTAACTCGACATCAGAAAGCTTTCAAGCTTAAAGTGATTTAAGAAAAACATCAATTTACCGTAATTTTTGTTAAAATTTTGAGTTTGCTCAGTAATTACTTGAAGTATTGAGTTGCGGTTTGAAAATTTTGAAGCAGCATACTTGATTCTATATAAAAATACTTAAATTCGCATTTGAAAGCTTTCAAGCTTAAAATAATTCTAGAAAAAAAATCAATTTTCCGTAATTTCCGTTAAAATTTTAAGTTTGCGCAGTAATTACTTGAGATATTGAGTTGCGGTTTGAAAATTTGGAAGCAGCATACTTGATTCTATCTAAAAATAATTAAATCGGCATTTGAAAGCTTTCAAGCTAAAAGTAATTCTAGAAAAAAATCAATTTTCCGTAATTTCCGTTAAAATTTTTAGTTTGCGCAGTAATTACTTGAGATATTGAGCTACGGTTTGAAAATTTGGAAGCAGCATACTTGATTCTATCTAAAAATAATTAAATCGGCATTTGAAAGCTTTCAAGCTAAAAGTAATTCTAGAAAAAAATCAATTTTCCGTAATTTCCGTTAAAATTTTGAGTTTGCGCAGTAATTACTTGAAGTATTGAGTTGCGGTTTGAAAATTTGGATGCAGCATACTTGGTTCTATTAAAAAAATATTTAAATCCGCATATGAAAGCTTTCTAGCTTAAAGTAATTCTAGAAAGAAATCAATTTTCTGTTATTCTCATAAAGTTTTGAGTTTGCGTAGTAATTACTTGAGATATTGAGTTGCGGTTTAAAAATTTGGATGCTGCATACTTGATTCTATTAAAAAATACTTAAATAGGCATTTGAAAGCTTTTAAGCTTAAAGTAATTTAAGAAAATATAATTTTTCTGAAATTTCCGTTAAAATTTTGAGTTTGCGCAATAATTACTTGAGATATTGAGTTGCGGTTTGAAAATTTGGAAGCAGCATACTTGATTCTATCTAAAAATACTTAAATTGACATTTGAAAGCTTTCAAGGTTAAAGTAATTTTAGAAAAAATCAATTTTCCGTAATTTCCGTTAAAAATTTTAGTTTGCGCAGTAATTACTTGAGATATTGAGTTGCGGTTTGAAAATTTGAAAGCAGCATACTTGATTCTATCTAAAAATACTTAAATCGGCATTTGAAAGCTTTCAAGCTAAAAGTAATGCTTCAAATAAATCAATTTTCCGTAATTTCCGTTAAATTTTTTGTGTTTGCGCAGTAATTATTTGAATTATTAAGTTGCGATTTAAAAATTTGAATGCAGCATACTTGATTCTATCTAAAAATATTTAAATTGACATTTGAAAGCTTTCAAGGTTAAAGTAATTTTAGAAAAAAATCAATTTTCCGTAATTTCTGTTAAAATTTTGAGTTTGCGCAGTAATTAGTCGAAGTATTGAGTTGCGGTTTGAAAATTTGGGCGCAGCATACTTGATTCTATCTAAAAATACTTAAATCGGCATTTGAAAGCTTCAAAGCTTAAAGTAATTCTAGAAAAAAATCAATTTTTCGTAATTTCCGTTAAAATTTTGAGTTTGCGCAGTAATTACTTGAAGTATTGAGTTACGGTTTGAAAATTTGGAAGTAGCATACTTGATTTTATCTAAAAATACTTAAATCGGCATTTGAAAGCTTTCTAGCTAAAAGTAATTCTTGAAAAAAATCAACTTTCCGTAGTTTTGGTTAATATTTTGAGTTTGCGCAGTAATTACTTGAAGTATTGAGTTGCGGTTTGAAAATTTGGATGCAGCATACTTGATTCTATTAAAAAAATATTTAAATCCGCATATGAAAGCTTTCAAGCTTAAAGTAATTCTAGAAAGAAATCAATTTTCTGTTATTCTCGTTAAAGTTTTGAGTTTGCGTAGTAATTACTTGAGATATTGAGTTGCGGTTTGAAAATTTGGAAGCAGCATACTTGATGCTATCTAAAAATACTTAAATCGGCATTTGAAAGCTTTCAAGCTAAAAGTAATTTTAGAAAAAAATCAATTTTCCGTAATTTTTGTTAAAATTTTGAGTTTGCGCAGTAATTACTTGAGATATTGAGTTGCTGCAGCATTGGTCATATTCTGTCAAACTAGTTTCAATTATTTTTTTGTTTTCAGAAGACAGGATTTTGCCAGAAGCAACACAACACCGTCTTCTCTATCATCTGGAAAATCGGAAACGCCACTTCCGACTAAACCTGCACGACCTTTTTTTGGCAGAAGCGTATCCAAGCAACCGGATTCGGCACTGAAGCAACAGGTTGGTACCAAACCTAATTAAATTATTTTAAATTTCATAACAAATCGATTTGCAGAATGTCAATTTGGCAAAATCAACGCCTGCTCTGAATCTACGTACCGGGGAGAGCAAGACAGTACCGCGTACCAGACCCAACACCACCAACTACACCAGCAGATTAAAAAGGTATTAATTGATAATTTTTTTAGGTGAACGTTCGGATTCTAAAATTCATGCAAACTCATTTCAAACTATTTTTTCGAAAACAGTTGGCTAACGCGTTTTCGAGTACCGTTATCCCAGCAACATGTGCTCCCCAGATTACTGAACATTATGTTTAGTTTTTAATTGCGGTTTCCTTCGTTACCATTTCCGCTGCTCCGATTAATAAGCTACGTGACTTGTTGTCGATGATCAATTCGTCATTCGTCCGGCGTGCGACCGACGAAATGATGATGCGGGCATCCTTTGATGCCGCCAAGTTATGTGTGCTAAGTGTGTGCACTCTTGCTTGCTTACTAGGCCAATGTAGTAATAATGTGTTTGTGCTTGCTACGGCGATGTTTTCACGGGAGAGGAGAGAAAATTACGGACAGAAGTTAGGGCAAGTGATGGAAAGAGAGGGAACGCTGTATCGCGAGAGAGATAAGTCTGCCGCGTCGGTTTCTCGAGTGGGGATTAAGTTGGCTTAGCGTGCAGGGCCGGATTGAATCGAAATTTATTTATTACAAATATTATTTTGTTAAAGTTGAAGATTATTTTTTAACACCAAAAAAGTTATTAAAGATTTTCTAACCAATTTGATTAAAAAATTGTAATTTTAGCGATAGTTAATAAGGCGCCATCTTGCTATCGCTTAAAATAATTTGACCAAATTTGGAAATTTAATTATTGTATAGTTAGGCAACATTTGTGGAAAATTTTCTTAATTTCCAATCAACAACAAAAAAGTTATTAAAGGTTTTCCAATCAATTTGATCAAAAATTTTAATTGTAGCGATGGTTAATAAGGCGCCATCTTGTTATCGCTCAAAATAATTTGACCAAATTTGGGAATTCAATTGTTGTATAGTTAGTCAACATTTGTGGAAAATTTCTTTAGTTTCCAATTAGCAGCAAAAAAGTTAATAAAGATTTTCCAACCAATTTGATACAAAATTGTAATTGAAGCGATGGTTAATAAGGCGCCATCTTGTTATCGCTTAAATTAATTTGACCAAATTTGGGAATTTAATTGTTGTATAGTTAGGCAACATTTGTGGAAAATTTCTTTGATTTCCAATCAACACCGAAAAAGTTATTAAAGATTTTCCAACCAATTTCATTGAAAAATGTAATTGTAGCGATGGTTAATATGGCTCCATCTTGTTATCGCTTAAAATAATTTGACCAAATTTGGGAATTTAATTGTTGTATATTTAAGCAATATTTGTGGAAAATTTCCTTGATTTCTAATTAACACCAAAAAAGTTATTAAAGATTTTCCAAAGAATTTGATCATAAAAATGTAATTGTAGCGATGGTTAATAAGGCGCCATCTTGTTATCGCTTAAAATAATTTGAACAAATTTGGGAATTTAATTGTTGTATAGTTAAGCAACATTTGTGGAAAATTTTCTTTATTTACTATTAACATTAAAAAAGTTATTAAAGATTTTCCAACCAATTTGTTAAAAAAGTGTAATTGTAGCGATGGTTAATAAGGCGTCATCTTGTTATCGCTTTGACCAAATTTGGAAATTTAATTGTTGTATAGTTAGGCAACGTTTGTGGAAAATTTCCATAATTTCCAATTAGCACCAAAAAAGTTATTAAAGATTTTCCAACCAATTTAAAAAAAATGCAATTGTAGCGATGGTTAATTAGGCGCCATTTTGTTATCGCTTGAAATAATTTGACCAAGTTTGGGAATTTAATTGTTGTATAGTTAGGCAACATTTGTGAAAAATTTACTTGGTTTCCAATTAGTATCAAAAAAGTTATTAAAGATTTTCCGAACAATTTGATTAAAAAAATGTAATTGTAGCGATGGTTAATAAGGCGCCATTTTGTTATCGCTTAAAATAATTTGACCAAATTTGGGAATTCAGTTGTTGTATAGTTAGGCAACATTTGATGAAAAATTTTTTAATTTCCAATTAGCACCAAAAAAGTTGTTAAAGATTTTCCAACCAATTTGATCAAAAAATGTAATTGTAGCGATGGTTAATAAGGAGCCATCTTGTTATCGCTCAAAATAATTTGACCAAATTTGGGAATTTAATTGTTGTATAGTTAAGCAACAGTTGTGGAAAATTTCCTTAATTTCCAATTAACATCAAAAAAGTTATTATGATAATTACATTTTTTTTTGTGTTTTTCTCAAATTAAGATTTTGAAAATAATTTAGCTGAGGACACAATTTTGAAAATAGCAACTTGAAATTTTGACAGAATTTGGTCAACATATTGGTTAACAAGCTTCTCAAGTAGAATTTAATTCTGAACATTCAAAATAATTTTTAATATTTTTTAGAAATACTCCAAATTAGCATTTTTGAAATTCTTCTGCTGAGGACACAATTTTGAAAGTAGCAACATGAAATTTTGTCAGAACTTGGTCAACATATTGGGTAACAAGTTTCTTAAGTAGAATTTAATTCTGAACATTCAAAATAATTTTTAATATTTTTTAGAAATACTCCAAATTAGCATTTTTGAAATTCTTCTGCTGAGGACACAATTTTGAAAGTAGCAACATAAAATTTTGACAGAACTTGGTCAACATATTGGGTAACAAGTTTCTTAAGTAGAATTAGATTCTGAACATTCAAAATAATTTATAATATTTTTTTAAAAATACTCCAAATTAGCATTTTGGAAATTCTTCTGCTGAAGACACAATTTTGAAAGTAGCAACATGAAATTTTGACAGAACTTGGCCAACATATTGGGTAACATGTTTCTTAAGTAGAATTAGATTCTGAACATTAAAAATAATTTTTAATAATTTTTTAAAATTCTTCAAATTAGCATTTTGGAAATTCTTCTGCTGAGGACACAATTTTGAAAGTAGCAACATGAAATTTTGACAGAACTTGGTCAACAAATTGGGTAACTAGCTTCTTAAGTAGAATTAGATTTTGAACATTGAAAATAATTTTTAATAATTTTTCAAAATTCCTCAAATTAGCATTTTGAAAATTCTTCTACTGAGGACACAATTTTGAAAGTAGCAACTTGAAATTTTGACAGAACTGGGCCAACATATTGAGTAACAAGTTTCTTAGGTAGAATTAGATTCTGAACATTAAAAATAATTTTTAATATTTTTTTTAAAATACTCCAAATTAGCATTTTGGAAATTCTTCTGCTGAGGACACAATTTTGAAAGTAGCAACATGAAATTTTGTCAGAACTTGGTCAACATATTGGGTAACAAGCTTCTTAAGTAGAATTAGATTCTGAACATTAAAAATCATTTTTAATAATTTTTCAAAATTTCTCAAATTAGCATTTTGAAAATTCATCTGCTGAGGACACAATTTTGAAAGTAGCAACATGAAATTTTGACAGAACTTGGTCAACATATTGGATAACAAGTTTCTTAAGTAGAATTAGATTCTGAACATTAAAAATAATTTTTAATATTTTTTTTAAAATACTCCAAATTAGCATTTTGGAAATTCTTCTGCTGAGGACACAGTTTTGAAAGTAGCAACATGAAATTTTGACAGAATTTGGTCAACATATTGGATAACAAGTTTCTTAAATAGAATTAGATTCTGAACATTAAAAATGATTTTATTAGTTTTTCAAAATTCCTCAAATTAGCATTTTGGAAATTCTTCTGCTGAGGACACAATTTTGAAAGTAGCAACATGAAATTTTGACAGAACTTGCTCAACATATTGGGTAACAAGCTTCTTAAGTAGAATTAGATTCTGAACATTAAAAACAATTTTTAATATTTTTTCAAAATTCCTCAAATTAGCATTTTGAAAATTCTTCTGCTGAGGACACAATTTTGAAAGTAGCAACATGAAATTTTGTCAGAACTTGGTCAACATATTGGGTAACAAGCTTCTTAAGTAGAATTAGATTCAGAACATTCAAAATAATTTTTAATATTTTTTAAAAATACTCCAAATTACCATTTTGGAAATTCTTCTGCTGAGGACACAATTTTGAAAGTAGCAACATGAAATTTTGACAGAACTTGGTCAACATATTGGATAACAAGTTTCTTAAATAGAATTAGATTCTGAACATTAAAAATGATTTTATTAGTTTTTCAAAATTCCTCAAATTAGCATTTTGGAAATTCTTCTGCTGAGGACACAATTTTGAAAGTAGCAACATGAAATTTTGACAGAACTTGCTCAACATATTGGGTAACAAGCTTCTTAAGTAGAATTAGATTCTGAACATTAAAAACAATTTTTAATATTTTTTCAAAATTCCTCAAATTAGCATTTTGAAAATTCTTCTGCTGAGGACACAATTTTGAAAGTAGCAACATGAAATTTTGTCAGAACTTGGTCAACATATTGGGTAACAAGCTTCTTAAGTAGAATTAGATTCAGAACATTCAAAATAATTTTTAATATTTTTTAAAAATACTCCAAATTACCATTTTGGAAATTCTTCTGCTGAGGACACAATTTTGAAAGTAGCAACATGAAATTTTGACAGAACTTGGTCAACATATTGGATAACAAGTTTCTTAAATAGAATTAGATTCTGAACATTAAAAATGATTTTATTAGTTTTTCAAAATTCCTCAAATTAGCATTTTGGAAATTCTTCTGCTGAGGACACAATTTTGAAAGTAGCAACATGAAATTTTGACAGAACTTGCTCAACATATTGGGTAACAAGCTTCTTAAGTAGAATTAGATTCTGAACATTAAAAACAATTTTTAATATTTTTTCAAAATTCCTCAAATTAGCATTTTGAAAATTCTTCTGCTGAGGACACAATTTTGAAAGTAGCAACATGAAATTTTGTCAGAACTTGGTCAACATATTGGGTAACAAGCTTCTTAAGTAGAATTAGATTCAGAACATTCAAAATAATTTTTAATATTTTTTAAAAATACTCCAAATTACCATTTTGGAAATTCTTCTGCTGAGGACACAATTTTGAAAGTAGCAACATGAAATTTTGACAGAACTTGGTCAACATATTGGGTAACAAGTTTCTTAAGTAGAATTAGATTCTGAACATTAAAAATAATTTTTAATATTTTTTTTAAAATACTCCAAATTAGCATTTTGGAAATTCTTCTGCTGAGGACACAGTTTTGAAAGTAGCAACATGAAATTTTGACAGAACTTGCTCAACATATTGGGTAACAAGCTTCTTAAGTAGAATTAGATTCTGAACATTAAAAACAATTTTTAATATTTTTTCAAAATTCCTCAAATTAGCATTTTGAAAATTCTTCTGCTGAGGACACAATTTTGAAAGTAGCAACATGAAATTTTGTCAGAACTTGGTCAACATATTGGGTAACAAGCTTCTTAAGTAGAATTAGATTCAGAACATTCAAAATAATTTTTAATATTTTTTAAAAATACTCCAAATTACCATTTTGGAAATTCTTCTGCTGAGGACACAATTTTGAAAGTAGCAACATGAAATTTTGACAGAACTTGGTCAACATATTGGGTAACAAGTTTCTTAAGTAGAATTAGATTCTGAACATTAAAAATAATTTTTAATATTTTTTTTAAAATACTCCAAATTAGCATTTTGGAAATTCTTCTGCTGAGGACACAATTTTGAAAGTAGCAACATGAAATTTTGTCAGAACTTGGTCAACATATTGGGTAACAAGCTTCTTAAGTAGAATTAGATTCTGAACATTAAAAATCATTTTTAATCATTTTTCAAAATTTCTCAAATTAGCATTTTGAAAATTTTTCTGCTGAGGACAAAATTTTAAAAATACCAATCTGAAATTTTTACAAAATTTGGCTAACATACTGGGTAACAAGCTTCTCAAGTAGAATTAGGTTCTGAACATTAAAAATAATTTTTAATAATTTTTCAAAATTCCTCAAATTAGCATTTTGAAAATTCTTCTACTGAGGACACAATTTTGAAAATAATAATTTGAAATTTTGACAGAACTTGGCCAACATATTGAGTAACAAGTCTCTTAAGTAGAATTAGATTCTGAACATTCAAAATAATTTTTAATATTTTTTTAAAAATACTTTAGATTAGCATTTTGGAAATTCTTCTGCTGAGGACACAATTTTGAAAATAATAATTTGAAATTTTGACAGAACTTGGCCAACATATTGAGTGACATGTTTCTTTAGAAGAATTAGATTCTGAACATTAAAAATCATTTTTAATATTTTTTTAACTTTTTTCAAATTAGCATTTTGAAAATTCTACTGCTGAGGGCACAATTTTGAAAATAAGAATTTAAAATTTTGACAGAATTTGGCCAACATATTGAATAACAAGTTTCTTAAGTAGAATTAGATTCTGAATATTCAAAATAATTTTTAATATTTTTTTAAAATTCCTCAAATTAGCATTTTGAAAATTCTTCTGCTGAGGATACAATTTTGAAAATAGCAACTTAAAATTTTGACAAAATTTGGCCAACATATTGAGTAATAAGTTTCTTAGGTAGAATTAGATTCTGAACATTAAAAATAATTTTTAATAATTTTTCAAAATTCCTCAAATTAGCTGGAAATTCTTCTACTGAGGACACAATTTTGAAAGTAGCAACATGAAATTTTGACAGAACTTGGTCAACATATTGGGTAACAAGCTTCTTAAGTAGATTTAGATTTATTACAATAAAAAAAAATTTAATAATTTTTCAAAATTTCTCAAACTAGCATTTTGGAAATTCTTCTGCTGATGACACAATTTTGAAAGTAGCAACATGAAATTTTGACAGAACTTGGTCAACATATTAAGTAACAAGTTTCTTAAGTAGAATTAGATTCTGAACATTGAAAATATTTTTTAATAATTTTTCAAAATTCCTCAAATTAGCATTTTGGAATTTCTTCTGCTGAGGACACAATTTTGAAAGTAGCAACATAAAATTTTGACATAACATGACCAATATATAGGGTAAGAAGTATTAAAAGTGGAATTGAATTCTGGTCATTAAAAATAGTTTTTAATTTTTTCTCAAAATTCCTCAAATTAGCATTTTGAAAATTCTTCTACTGAGGACACAATTTTGAAAGTAGTAACATGAAATTTTGACAGAACTTGGTCAACATATTAAGTAACAAGCTTTTTAAGTAGAATTAGATTCTGAACATTAAAAACAATTTTTAATATTTTTTCAAAATTCATCAAATTAGCATTTTGGAAATTCTTCTGCTGAGGACACAATTTTGAAAGTAGCAACATGAAATTTTGTCAGAACTTGGTCAACATATTGGGTAACAAGCTTCTTAAGTAGAATTAGATTCAGAACATTCAAAATAATTTTTAATATTTTTTAAAAATACTCCAAATTACCATTTTGGAAATTCTTCTGCTGAGGACACAATTTTGAAAGTAGCAACATGAAATTTTGACAGAACTTGGTCAACATATTGGGTAACAAGTTTCTTAAGTAGAATTAGATTCTGAACATTAAAAATAATTTTTAATATTTTTTTTAAAATACTCCAAATTAGCATTTTGGAAATTCTTCTGCTGAGGACACAGTTTTGAAAGTAGCAACATGAAATTTTGACAGAACTTGCTCAACATATTGGGTAACAAGCTTCTTAAGTAGAATTAGATTCTGAACATTAAAAACAATTTTTAATATTTTTTCAAAATTCCTCAAATTAGCATTTTGAAAATTCTTCTGCTGAGGACACAATTTTGAAAGTAGCAACATGAAATTTTGTCAGAACTTGGTCAACATATTGGGTAACAAGCTTCTTAAGTAGAATTAGATTCAGAACATTCAAAATAATTTTTAATATTTTTTAAAAATACTCCAAATTACCATTTTGGAAATTCTTCTGCTGAGGACACAATTTTGAAAGTAGCAACATGAAATTTTGACAGAACTTGGTCAACATATTGGGTAACAAGTTTCTTAAGTAGAATTAGATTCTGAACATTAAAAATAATTTTTAATATTTTTTTTAAAATACTCCAAATTAGCATTTTGGAAATTCTTCTGCTGAGGACACAATTTTGAAAGTAGCAACATGAAATTTTGTCAGAACTTGGTCAACATATTGGGTAACAAGCTTCTTAAGTAGAATTAGATTCTGAACATTAAAAATCATTTTTAATCATTTTTCAAAATTTCTCAAATTAGCATTTTGAAAATTTTTCTGCTGAGGACAAAATTTTAAAAATACCAATCTGAAATTTTTACAGAATTTGGCTAACATACTGGGTAACAAGCTTCTCAAGTAGAATTAGGTTCTGAACATTAAAAATAATTTTTAATAATTTTTCAAAATTCCTCAAATTAGCATTTTGAAAATTCTTCTACTGAGGACACAATTTTGAAAATAATAATTTGAAATTTTGACAGAACTTGGCCAACATATTGAGTAACAAGTCTCTTAAGTAGAATTAGATTCTGAACATTCAAAATAATTTATAATATTTTTTTAAAAATACTCCAAATTAGCATTTTGGAAATTCTTCTGCTGAAGACACAATTTTGAAAGTAGCAACATGAAATTTTGACAGAACTTGGCCAACATATTGGGTAACATGTTTCTTAAGTAGAATTAGATTCTGAACATTCAAAATAATTTATAATATTTTTTTAAAAATACTCCAAATTAGCATTTTGGAAATTCTTCTGCTGAAGACACAATTTTGAAAGTAGCAACATGAAATTTTGACAGAACTTGGCCAACATATTGGGTAACATGTTTCTTAAGTAGAATTAGATTCTGAACATTTTTTTAATAATTTTTTAAAATTCTTCAAATTAGCATTTTGGAAATTCTTCTGCTGAGGACACAATTTTGAAAGTAGCAACATGAAATTTTGACAGAACTTGGTCAACAAATTGGGTAACTAGCTTCTTAAGTAGAATTAGATTTTGAACATTGAAAATAATTTTTAATAATTTTTCAAAATTCCTCAAATTAGCATTTTGAAAATTCTTCTACTGAGGACACAATTTTGAAAGTAGCAACTTGAAATTTTGACAGAACTGGGCCAACATATTGAGTAACAAGTTTCTTAGGTAGAATTAGATTCTGAACATTAAAAATAATTTTTAATATTTTTTTTAAAATACTCCAAATTAGCATTTTGGAAATTCTTCTGCTGAGGACACAATTTTGAAAGTAGCAACATGAAATTTTGTCAGAACTTGGTCAACATATTGGGTAACAAGCTTCTTAAGTAGAATTAGATTCTGAACATTAAAAATCATTTTTAATAATTTTTCAAAATTTCTCAAATTAGCATTTTGAAAATTCATCTGCTGAGGACACAATTTTGAAAGTAGCAACATGAAATTTTGACAGAACTTGGTCAACATATTGGATAACAAGTTTCTTAAGTAGAATTAGATTCTGAACATTAAAAATAATTTTTAATATTTTTTTTAAAATACTCCAAATTAGCATTTTGGAAATTCTTCTGCTGAGGACACAGTTTTGAAAGTAGCAACATGAAATTTTGACAGAATTTGGTCAACATATTGGATAACAAGTTTCTTAAATAGAATTAGATTCTGAACATTAAAAATGATTTTATTAGTTTTTCAAAATTCCTCAAATTAGCATTTTGGAAATTCTTCTGCTGAGGACACAATTTTGAAAGTAGCAACATGAAATTTTGACAGAACTTGCTCAACATATTGGGTAACAAGCTTCTTAAGTAGAATTAGATTCTGAACATTAAAAACAATTTTTAATATTTTTTCAAAATTCCTCAAATTAGCATTTTGAAAATTCTTCTGCTGAGGACACAATTTTGAAAGTAGCAACATGAAATTTTGTCAGAACTTGGTCAACATATTGGGTAACAAGCTTCTTAAGTAGAATTAGATTCAGAACATTCAAAATAATTTTTAATATTTTTTAAAAATACTCCAAATTACCATTTTGGAAATTCTTCTGCTGAGGACACAATTTTGAAAGTAGCAACATGAAATTTTGACAGAACTTGGTCAACATATTGGATAACAAGTTTCTTAAATAGAATTAGATTCTGAACATTAAAAATGATTTTATTAGTTTTTCAAAATTCCTCAAATTAGCATTTTGGAAATTCTTCTGCTGAGGACACAATTTTGAAAGTAGCAACATGAAATTTTGACAGAACTTGCTCAACATATTGGGTAACAAGCTTCT
Organism: Tachinus rufipes; assembly: GCA_963932245.1. Classification (NCBI taxonomy): domain Eukaryota; kingdom Metazoa; phylum Arthropoda; class Insecta; order Coleoptera; family Staphylinidae; genus Tachinus; species Tachinus rufipes. The sequence continues at coordinate 90,296,508 of OZ010748.1, read as the reverse complement.
TAAGTAGAATTAGATTCTGAACATTAAAAACAATTTTTAATATTTTTTCAAAATTCCTCAAATTAGCATTTTGAAAATTCTTCTGCTGAGGACACAATTTTGAAAGTAGCAACATGAAATTTTGTCAGAACTTGGTCAACATATTGGGTAACAAGCTTCTTAAGTAGAATTAGATTCAGAACATTCAAAATAATTTTTAATATTTTTTAAAAATACTCCAAATTACCATTTTGGAAATTCTTCTGCTGAGGACACAATTTTGAAAGTAGCAACATGAAATTTTGACAGAACTTGGTCAACATATTGGGTAACAAGTTTCTTAAGTAGAATTAGATTCTGAACATTAAAAATATTTTTTAATATTTTTTTTAAAATACTCCAAATTAGCATTTTGGAAATTCTTCTGCTGAGGACACAGTTTTGAAAGTAGCAACATGAAATTTTGACAGAACTTGCTCAACATATTGGGTAACAAGCTTCTTAAGTAGAATTAGATTCTGAACATTAAAAACAATTTTTAATATTTTTTCAAAATTCCTCAAATTAGCATTTTGAAAATTCTTCTGCTGAGGACACAATTTTGAAAGTAGCAACATGAAATTTTGTCAGAACTTGGTCAACATATTGGGTAACAAGCTTCTTAAGTAGAATTAGATTCAGAACATTCAAAATAATTTTTAATATTTTTTAAAAATACTCCAAATTACCATTTTGGAAATTCTTCTGCTGAGGACACAATTTTGAAAGTAGCAACATGAAATTTTGACAGAACTTGGTCAACATATTGGGTAACAAGTTTCTTAAGTAGAATTAGATTCTGAACATTAAAAATAATTTTTAATATTTTTTTTAAAATACTCCAAATTAGCATTTTGGAAATTCTTCTGCTGAGGACACAATTTTGAAAGTAGCAACATGAAATTTTGTCAGAACTTGGTCAACATATTGGGTAACAAGCTTCTTAAGTAGAATTAGATTCTGAACATTAAAAATCATTTTTAATCATTTTTCAAAATTTCTCAAATTAGCATTTTGAAAATTTTTCTGCTGAGGACAAAATTTTAAAAATACCAATCTGAAATTTTTACAGAATTTGGCTAACATACTGGGTAACAAGCTTCTCAAGTAGAATTAGGTTCTGAACATTAAAAATAATTTTTAATAATTTTTCAAAATTCCTCAAATTAGCATTTTGAAAATTCTTCTACTGAGGACACAATTTTGAAAATAATAATTTGAAATTTTGACAGAACTTGGCCAACATATTGAGTAACAAGTCTCTTAAGTAGAATTAGATTCTGAACATTCAAAATAATTTTTAATATTTTTTTAAAAATACTTTAGATTAGCATTTTGGAAATTCTTCTGCTGAGGACACAATTTTGAAAATAATAATTTGAAATTTTGACAGAACTTGGCCAACATATTGAGTGACATGTTTCTTTAGAAGAATTAGATTCTGAACATTAAAAATCATTTTTAATATTTTTTTAACTTTTTTCAAATTAGCATTTTGAAAATTCTACTGCTGAGGGCACAATTTTGAAAATAAGAATTTAAAATTTTGACAGAATTTGGCCAACATATTGAATAACAAGTTTCTTAAGTAGAATTAGATTCTGAATATTCAAAATAATTTTTAATATTTTTTTAAAATTCCTCAAATTAGCATTTTGAAAATTCTTCTGCTGAGGATACAATTTTGAAAATAGCAACTTAAAATTTTGACAAAATTTGGCCAACATATTGAGTAATAAGTTTCTTAGGTAGAATTAGATTCTGAACATTAAAAATAATTTTTAATAATTTTTCAAAATTCCTCAAATTAGCTGGAAATTCTTCTACTGAGGACACAATTTTGAAAGTAGCAACATGAAATTTTGACAGAACTTGGTCAACATATTGGGTAACAAGCTTCTTAAGTAGATTTAGATTTATTACAATAAAAAAAAATTTAATAATTTTTCAAAATTTCTCAAACTAGCATTTTGGAAATTCTTCTGCTGATGACACAATTTTGAAAGTAGCAACATGAAATTTTGACAGAACTTGGTCAACATATTAAGTAACAAGTTTCTTAAGTAGAATTAGATTCTGAACATTGAAAATATTTTTTAATAATTTTTCAAAATTCCTCAAATTAGCATTTTGGAATTTCTTCTGCTGAGGACACAATTTTGAAAGTAGCAACATAAAATTTTGACATAACATGACCAATATATAGGGTAAGAAGTATTAAAAGTGGAATTGAATTCTGGTCATTAAAAATAGTTTTTAATTTTTTCTCAAAATTCCTCAAATTAGCATTTTGAAAATTCTTCTACTGAGGACACAATTTTGAAAGTAGTAACATGAAATTTTGACAGAACTTGGTCAACATATTAAGTAACAAGCTTTTTAAGTAGAATTAGATTCTGAACATTAAAAACAATTTTTAATATTTTTTCAAAATTCATCAAATTAGCATTTTGGAAATTCTTTTGCTGAGGACACAATTTTGAAAATAATAACTTGAAATTTTGACAGAATTTGGTCAACATATTGGTTAACAAGCTTCTCAAGTAGAATTTAATTCTGAACATTCAAAATAATTTTTAATATTTTTTAGAAATACTCCAAATTAGCATTTTTGAAATTCTTCTGCTGAGGACACAATTTTGAAAATAACAACTTGAAATTTTGATAGATTTTGGTCAACATATTGGGTAACAAGCTTCTCAAGTAGAATTTAATTCTGAACATTCAAAATAGATTTTCATAAATTTTTAAAATTTCTCAAATTACCATTTTGGAAATTCTTCTGCTGAGGACACAATTTTGAAAGTAGGAACATGAAATTTTGACAGAACTTGGCCAACATATTGAGTAACAAGTTTCTTAAGTAGAATTAGATTCTGAACATTCAAAATAATTTATAATATTTTTTTAAAAATACTCCAGATTAGCATTTTGGAAATTCTTCTGCTGAGGACACAATTTTGATAGTAGCAACATGAAATTTTGACAGAACTTGGCCAACATATTGGGTAACAAGCTTCTCAAGTAGAATTTAATTCTGAACATTCAAAATAGATTTTAATAATTTTTTTTAAATTCCTCAAATTAGCATTTTGGAAATTCTTTTGCTGAGGACACAGTTTTGAAAGTAGCAACATGAAATTTTGACAGAACTTGGTCAACATATTGAGTATCAAGTTTCTTAAGTAGAATTAGATTCTGAAAATCAAAAATGATTTTAATAATTTTTCAAAATTCCTCAAATTAGTATTTTGGAAATTCTTCTGCCGAGGACAAAATTTTGAAAGTAGCAACATGAAATTTTGTCAGAACTTGGTCAACATATTGGGTAACAAGCTGCTCAAGTAGAATTTAATTCTGAACATTCAAAACAATTTTTAATATTTTTTTAAAATTCTTCAAATTAGCATTTTGGAAATTCTTTTGCTGAGGACACAATTTTGAAAGTAGCAACTTAAAATTTTGACAGAACTTGGTCAACATATTGAGTAACAAGTTTCATAAGTAGAAATAGATTCTGAACTTTGAAAATAATTTTTAATAATTTTTCAAAATTCATCAAGATTTATCAAATTAGCATTTAGAAAATTCTTCTACTGAAGACACAATTTTGAAAGTAGCAACAAGAAATTTTGACAGACCTTAGCCAACATATTGAGTAACAAGTTTCTTTAGTAGAATTAGATTCTGAACATTAAAAATAATTTTAAATTTTTTTTAAAATTCCTCAAATTAGTTTTTAGGAAATTCTTCTGCTGAGGGCACAGTTTTGAAAGTAGCAACATGAAATTTTGACAGAATTTGGTCAACATATTGTTGCACAAGTTTCTTAAGTAGAATTAGGTTCTGAACATTAAAAATAATATTTAATAATTTTTCAAAAATCCTCAAGTTAGCATTTTGGAAATTCTTCTGCTGAGGACACAATTTTGAAAATAATAATTTGAAATTTTGACAAAACAAGGTCAACATATTGGATTAGTAGTATTGTAAATTAAATTAAATTCATAAAATTAAAATAATTTTAATTATTAAAATAATCCGAGCCAACTTTAAAACTAATTTGTGTGAGTAGAATTAACCTAATTAGTCATAATGACAATTAACAACATTCCATAAACATTGATTTACATTCCGGTACAAGCAAAGCAAGTTCAAACATGCGCTTCTGTCCCTTTTTTAACCATTCTTAAAAGGTATTACGACCATATACGTTATACGTTCGCTTTCTTTCATTCCAGCTTGTACGAACGTAGGGGCCAGTACGTACCTGGGTACTACGGTGGTACCTCGCCCCGTGCCTCTCCCCGTCCCTCACGGCACCGCTTAACGGTCGCGCTCTCCTCTGATACGGAATGAAACAGTGAATAGGTGTGCATGTGTGAAAACACGATCGACGAATCAACCAACGCGGAAAGTGTGTGTGGTACCTACTTTTCTCAAAAATTGTGAAAATGTGCAAGTTGCGTGTGTGTGCGTGGGGCGCCCTCTAACCCCGACCCGACCTTGTGCGTGGTTTGTCTTTTATTATTATTATTTTTTCTTCTCCATAGAATCCAATGGCCAACACGATTTTATTTTATTTACCTCATGTGATAGCGTTAACGTTAACGTAAAAACCGGTCGACTCACGTTTATCAGAATTTGGATACGTCACTTAAATTTGAAAATATTCAATTGACCTAGGTTAGGCTAACTAAAATATTAAAACAATCGCAATATTATTGAATCATCTAATTCGTAGAAGCTGTCACAATAAAATCATTATCTTAGTGTGCTATGCAAACATGAGATAAATTTGCTCTATTTTTAACATTTTTCGCTTGAATTGTTATTTCGAACGGAAAAATTACTCTCTAATAATAATAATAATAATAACAACGGACAAGACATTAATCCACTTTTAAACGCGCATCACTTAACGCACGGCTCGCTTTCTATAATGAGAAAAAATAAATAATCGCCGGCGAAAGGAGAAGAGGTTTGCTTTGCTCGATGCATATTATGCATAAAACATGAGTTCGAATTTCGTTTTGTTGATTAGTAAACGGGGAGAAATTGTAACACGTTTGGTGGGATCCCACAATATGTTTATCGATTATTTACGCTTGGTATTCCACAAGGATCTATACTGGGATTTAAATTTAATTTAATTTAAGTCAATACTTGTACTCAAGGCTTATGCAATCAATAGTATCTACAATTGGCATTAATTGCATTTTATTTGGATAACTTGGATTGAAATATGGATCTTGATACTTATAAGCCTCAAGGTTCCATAATTGGACCGGTCGCGGGCGATGCGTGCAAAAAAGGCGACATTGGCGCGTCCTTTGCGGCCGCGTTCTCCTTTTACGGGAGCCCAGCGTGTCGTTAAACCCAATTATTGTAAACACACCGCACACACACGGTTCTCTCAGGACGATGTCGTCGTCATTGAAAGTGAACAATCATAATAATAATAATGATATTTCACATACACACGATTGGCGGCACGTTTTGTGTACGGTTCGCACGGTCATATTTCTACACACGTTTCACTTTCGTCATTTCAGGTACAAAGTGCATTGAAATATTTACAATATTTTTAAGTTGGGTTTTAAATCGTTACCAATTTGCTACAAACTAATTCTAACGTGCTCCTTACAATTAATACTCAATAAACGACACAATCTTGTATTCCAAATGTCGCTTCGCGATTGATAGTTGCTGAAATAGCTTTCAATTCAATGAAAACATTTGCTGAAGTCCATTTTAATCCCAAATGTCGCTTCGCGATTAAAAAACAATGACTGTTTGGCCATTTTGTATGCCAAATGTCGCTTCGCGATTGATAGTTGATGAAGTAGCTTGCAACTTTGTAAAAACCTTTTTATTGTTTCGGAAAACCATTAACTGATTACTTAATCATTTGGCAACAATGTTTACTTTAATTATTTTTCCGAAAACCGATAACCGTTGAAGAAAATGTTTTTTTTCAAAAAAAAGTTTTCTGGCATAACTTGTTTAAAAATGTAAATTTGGCATCAATGCATATGAATGAAATGATTACTTATTCATCTGGTAACAATGTTTACTTAAATTATTTTTTCGGAAAACGGTTAATTATTAAAGAAAATTTTTTTTTCCACAAAAAGTTTAGTTTAAGTTTTTTGGCATAACTAGTTTAAACATGTAAATTCGGCAACAATGCATATAGATGAAATTATTACTTACTCATCTGGCATTAATGTTTACTTAAATTATTTTTCCGGAAAACCGTTAACTGTTGAAGAAAATGTTTTTTTTTTTTCAAAAAAAGTTTAGTTTAAGTTTTCTGGCATAACTAGTTTAAACGTGAAAATTCGGCAACAATGCATATAAATGAAATAATTACCTAATCATTTGGCAACAATGTTTATTGAAATTATTTTTTGGAAAACCATTAACTGTTAAGGAAAACGATTTTTCCAAAAAAAGTTGTCAGTTTTTTGGCATAACTAGTTTAAACATGAAAATTTGGCAACAATGTATATAAATGAAATTATTACTTAATTATCTGGAAACAATGTTTATTTAAATTATTTTCTTGAAAAACCGTTGTAAAATGTTTTTTTTTCCAAAAAAAGTTTAGTTTTTAGAAACTTGTTTAGTTTTTTGGCGTAAGTAGTTTAAACATGTAAATTTAGCAACAATGCATATAAATGAAATTATTACTTAATCATCTGGCAACAATGTTTATTTAAATTATTTTCTTGAAAATCCGTTGGAAAATGTTTTTTTTTCTAAAAAAAAGTTTAGTTTTTAGAAACTTGCTTAGTTTTCTGGCTTAACTAGCTTAAACATGTAAATTTGGCAACAATGCATATAAATGAAATTATTACCTAATCATCTGGCAACAATGTTTACTTAAATTATTTTTTTGGAAAACCGTTAATTGTTGAGGAAAATATTTTTTTCCAAAAAAGTTTAGTTTTTAGAAACTTATTTAATTTTCAGGCATAACTAGTTTAAACATGTAAATTCGGCAACAATGCATATAAATGAAATTATTACTTAATCATCTGGAAACAATGTTTATTTAAATTATTCTTAAGGAAAACCGCTAATTGTTGATGAAAATGTTTTTTTCCAAAAAAGTTTAGTTTTTAGTAACTTATTTAATTTTTTGGCATAACTGGTTTAAACATGTAAATTTGGCAACAATGTACATAAATGAAATTATTACCTAATCATCTGGCAACAATGTTTACTTAAATTATTTTTCCGGAAAACCGTTAACTGTTGAGGAAAATGTTTTTTTCCAAAAAAAGTTTAGTTTAAGTTTTCTGACATAACTAGTTTAAACATTTAAATTTGGCAACAATGCATATAAATGAAATTATTACTTAATCATGTGGCAACAATGTTTACTTAATTTTTTTTTTCGGAAAACCTTTAACTGTTGAGGAAAATGTTTTTTTCTAAAAAAAAGTTTAGTTTAAGTTTTCTGGCATAACTGGTTTAACAGGAAAATTCGGCAGCAATGCACATAAATGAAATTACTACTTAATCATCTGGCAACAATGTTTATTTAAATTATTTTTCCGGAAAACCGTTAATTGTTGAGGAAAATGTTTTTTTTCCAAAAAAGGTTTAGTTTAAGTTTTCTGGCATAACTAGTTTAAACATGAAAATTTGGCAACAATGCATATAAATGAAATGATTACTTAATCATTTTGCAACAATGTTTACTTAAATTATTTTTCCGGAAAACGATTGACTGTTGAGGAAAATGTTTTTTTCCAAAAAAAAGTTTAGTTTAAGTTTTCTGGCATAACTAGTTTAAACTTGCAAATTCTGCAACAATGCAAATGAATGAATTTGTTGCTCTATCATCTGGCAACAATGTTTATTAAAAAAAACTTTTGGAAAAGCGCTTTTCTAAATTTGCAATTCTAAAAAATGTTTAGTTTTTAGAAATTTGTTTAGTTTTCTGGCATAACTAGTTTAAACCTGCAAATTTGGCAACAATGCAAATAAATGAAGTTGTTGCTCTATCATCTGGCAACAATGTTTATTTAAAAAAAATATTTGGAAAAACGCTTTTTAAGAAAGAAAATTAAAAAAAAAGTTTAGTTTTTAGAAATTTGTTTAGTTTTTTGGCATAACTAGTTTAAACCTGTAAATTCGGTAACAATGCAAATAAATGAATTTGTTGCTCTATCATCTGGCAACAATGTTTATTAAAAAAAATTTGGAAAAGCCCTTTTAAAGAAAGAAAATTCTAAAAAATGTTTAATTTGTAGAAATTTGTTTAGTTTTCTGGCATAACTAGTTTAAACATGTTAATTTGGCAACAATGCAAATAAATGAAGTTGTTGCTCTATCATCTGGCAACAATGCTTATTTAAAAAAAAATTTGGAAAAGCGCTTTTTAAGAAAGAAAAATCTAAAAAAAAGTTTAAGTTTTTAGAAATTGTTTAGTTTTCTGGCATAACTAGTTTAAACCTGCAAATTCGGCAACAATGCAAATAAATGAAATTGTTGCTTTATCATCTGGCAACAATGTTTATCTAAAACAAACTTTAGGAAAAACGCTATTTAAGAAAGAAAATTCTATTTTCAATATTTAATGAACGCGACGCCATCTTGTATTCTAAATTCATTTGCGATTAATAGTTGATGAAATATTGTTACACTCAATACTCTGACGTTTATTTTGAATTTTAAATGGAGCTGTGCGAGTGATAATCGATAAACGCGACGCCATTTTGTATTCTAAACATTGATTCGCGATTAATGATCAATGAACGCGACGCCATCTTGTATTTTAAATGTCACTTCGCGATTGTTGATAATAAATCGTGTTGGCCATTGATTGGAGTTGTAATGAGTTTAGCAAATAAGAGTTTACTTAACAGAGATGCTTGAAGTCCGAACGTTCACCAGGTGACCTCTAAACACCAAAGATGAAGAGCCTAAAGGCAATCTTCCGCAGACAAAAGGAGCACGGCTCGTCGCAGGGTGCAAGCGACGACCTCTCCAGAGCCTCCTCCATATCCAACTTGAATAGCGAAACCGGCAACAGTAAAAGTCGCGGCGCCCTCTCCAAAGTGCGCAAATCGATCAGCAAAGACCGCCTGGACAATGTAGGAGATAAAAAAGACAAAAAAGGTAATTTAAATCAAATAAATAGACAAATTAATATTGTGGTTGGTTAGGTTGTAGCAAAAACAACAATCAGGAATTGGAGGCCGGTTTGGAGGAGCTGGAGAATCTCCAACATCAATTGGAAGCGATGTCTGAGGAGAAGTCCAATTTGGCGCTGCAATTGGGCGAACAACGGGGTCAACTGTCCGCATTACAGAAGGAGATCGCCAAGCTGAAGGTGCGTCTCGCTTCTCAAAACGCTCATAATTATCCACAGATGTTCCAGGAGCAATCGGCCGCACAGATGGAGCAACTGAACGACGAGAATGCGGCCCTCAGGAACAAATTGAGGGACGTCGTGCATTCGCCGTTGTCCGACAACGAGAAACAACTGCTGCTGCTCGATTCGCAGCGACACCATAGCAGCGCACCCGCATCCATTGCAGCCAATGTAAGGATTAACATTAGCAAATTTGTTCAAAATTTTGATGAAATTGTTGCAGATTTTTAACGATAGTGGAGGTGACGCTACTCCATGTTCAACTCCAGATTGGGATAAACAGAGCAGCAGCAATGTTAGCGAAGTATCGGTGGCCTGTTTGCAGGACAAAATTAATCAAATGCAGGAAACACATTACAGGTATTGTTTGGGTTTAAATTAATTTAAACTTTCTTATATTGGATGATTCTTAGTACCAATGAAGAACTGCAAGCGACGCTGCAGGAATTAACCGATTTACAACGACAATTAACGGAATCCCATCAGGATAACGAGCACCTAGCCGAAGAAAAAACTTTGATGTTCGATTCGCTTTGTCGTCAGACTGAACGCTTAAATGATGCAAGAAATGAAATCGAATCGCTCAAGGTGCTTCTCTATAGAGATAAAGATGAAGCAGGACAATACGAAAGTGTAGTTGAAAGGGAGCAGAAATTAGTTGATCTATTGAAGAGTGCACAGGAAGAACGGGAAATGTTATTAGTCAAGCAGGAACAACTCAGCAATGAGATTCAGGTAAATTTTCTTCAATTTTTGTGTTGAGTGCTGAATTTAATCAATTAATTACAGGAAACCAGAGCTGTTATAATGCAAAGAGAAAAGGAGAATATTCAGCTAGCAGAACGGGTGCGCACTTTAGAATCAACGCTTGATGCCAAACATGCAGAGCATAGGCAACTAGATCAGGATTTGGCTAGAGCTAAAGATAAAGCTAGTAGCAGGCAGATTGAGATTGATAGTTTGACTGATGTTTTGGAAAATGCAAGAACTAAGGTAATTTAAACCAAAATTGTTGTTGCTTCAGTTAAAAAAATTATTAAATTGCAGATTGTAGAGTTAGAACAGGATCGCGCACTAAGCGACAAATCAGAGCTTGATGAGATGCTGGACAACGCGCGCAAAGAGAAAGACGCTTTGGAATCCGAAGTCGCGCATTTAAAGGAACAAGTTGCAAGAGGTAGAAACGAAGGTGAAAAGTTGCGCGAACAAGTGTCGATTCTGCAGGAAGAATGTAAGGTGCTTAGGAACAACGCAAAGTGTACTCAATCTGAATTAGAATACAAAGTTGAGAAGTTGAGTTTGGATAAAGTTAACCTATCGGAGCAATTGCAACGAGCTGAGGATTCTAAAAATGAGATGCAGGTTAGATCAGTTAAATTTTGTATTGTTGCGTATGTTTATTTTGGTTTTAATAGGTTCAAGTGCAGTGTCATCAAGCGGATAAGAAACAGCTTTCCTCAGTTCTTTCGGAAACGCAAAGGAATATGAGCGAAGTTGAACGCCGCAATCAGGAGCTCGATGGTGAATTGAAGGAAGTCAATAAGCTGCGTGACGAGGAGGTAAGTTAGAAACAATTGTAGCCTATATGGAGGACGTAGTAAACAGTTAGTGACCTAAAGAAATCAATTTTCCGTAAATTCCGTCAAAATTACTAATTTAGTTTGAGTTTCTGCAGTTATTGCTGCAAATATTGAGTTGGGGTTTGAAAAATTGGATGCAGCATACTTGATTCCATTACAAAACACTTGATTTGGCACTTGGAATTTTCTAAACTTTGAGTAAATACAAAAAGAAATCAATTTTCCGTAAATTTCGTTAATATGACGTCACTTCATTTAAGTTTGCGCAGTAATTACTGAAAATATTGAGTTGCGGTTTGAAAATTTGGATGCAACATACTTCATTCTATTAGAAATCACCTAAATCGTTACTTGAAAGCTCTTAAACTTTGAGTAAATACGAAAAGAAATCAATTTTCCGCAAATTCCGATAATATGACGTCACTTAATTTAAGTTTGCACAGTAATTACTGATAATATTGAGATGCAGTTTAAAAATTTGGATGCAGCATACTTGATTCTATTAAAATTCACTTAAATCGCAACTTGAAAGCTCTTAAACTTTGAGTAAATACGAAAAGAAATCAATTTTCCGTAAATTTTGTTAATATGACTTCACTTAATTTAAGTTTGCGCAGTAATTTGTAGCAATATTGAGTTGTGGATTAAAAATTTGGGTGCAGCATACTTAGTTCAATTAAAAATCACTTAATTTGCAGCTCTGAATATCCTAAACTTTGAGTAAATACGAAAAGAAATCAATTTTCCGTAAATTTCATAAATATAAAGACATTTAGTTTAAGTTTGCGCCGTAATTACTGACAATATCGAGTTGCCATTTGAAAATTTTGATGCAGCATACTTAATTTTATTAAAAATCACTTAAATCGCTATTTAAAAGCTCTTAAACTTTGAGTAAATACGAGAAGAAATCAAAATTTCGTAAATTTTGTTGTTTGACGTCGTTTAATTTAAGTTTGCGCAGTAATTACTGACAATATTGAGTTGCGATTTGAAAATTTGGATGCAGCATACTTGATTATATTAAAAATCACTTAATTTGCAACTTGAAAGCTCATAAACTTTGAGTAAATACGAAAAGAAATCAATTTTCCGTAAATTTTGTTAATATGACGTCACTTAATTCAAGTTTGCGCAGTAATTATTGACAATATTGAGTTGCGGTTTGAAAATTTGGAAGCAGCATAATTGGTTCTATTAAAAATCACTTAATTTGCAACTTTGAATATCATAAACTTTGAGTAAATACGAAAAGAAATCAATTTTCCGTAAATTTCATAAATATAACAACATTTAATTTAAGTTTGCGCAGTAATTACTAACAATATTGAGTCGTGATTTGAAAATTTGGATGCAACATTCTTTTTTATATTAAAAATCACTTAAATCGGCACTTGAAAGCTCCTAAGCTTTGAGTAAATAAGAGAAGAAATCAATATTCCGTCAATTTTGTAAATATTAATTTAAGTTAGCGCAGTAATTACTGACAGTATTGAGTTGCGGTTGGAAAATTTGGAAGCAGCATACTTTTTTCTATTAAAAATCACTTCAATCAGCACTTGAAATCTCTTAAGCTTTGAGTAAATACGAAAAAGAATCAATTTACCGTAAACTTTGTAAATATGACGTCGCTTAATTCAAGTTTGCGCAGTAATTACTGACAATATTGAGTTGCGGTTTGAAAATTTGGAAGCAGCATGCTTGATTCTATTAAAAATTACTTAAATCGCAACTTGGAAGCTCCTAAACTTTGAGTAAATACGAAAAGAAATCAATTTTTCGTAAATTTTGTAAATATGACGTCACTTAATTTAAGTTTGCGCAGTAATTACTAAAAGTATTGAGTTGCGGTTTGAAAATTTGGATGCAGCATACTTGATTCTATTAAAAATCACTTAAATCGCAACTTGAAAGCTCTTAAACTTTGAGTAAATACGAAAAGAAATCAATTTTTCGTAAATTTTGTTTATATGACTTCACTTAATTTAAGTTTGCGCAGTAATTTGTAGCAATATTGAGTTGTGGTTTAAAAATTTGGGTGCAGCATACTTGATTCTATTAAAAATCACTTAAATTGCCACTTAAAAGCTTCTAAATTTTCAGTAAATAAGAAAAAAAATCAATTTTTCTTAAATTCCATTAATATGACGTCTTTTAATTTAAGTTTGCGCAGTAATTACGGACAATATTGAGTTGCGGTTTAAAAATTTGGATGCAGCATACTTGCTTATATTAAAAATCACTTAATTTGCAACTTGATAGCTCCTAAACTTTGAGTAAATACGAAAAGAAATCAATTTTCCGTAAATTTGGTTAATATGACGTCACTTAATTTAAGTTTGCGCTGTTATACCGAGAATATTGAGTTGCGACTTGAAAATTTTGAAGCAGCATACTTGGTTCTATTAAAAAATACTTAAATTGCAACTTGAAAACTCCTATACTTTGCGTAAATACGAAAAGAAATCAATTTTCCGTAAATTTCGTTAATATGACGTCACTTAATTTAAGTTTGCGCAGTAATTACTGACAATATTGAGTTGAAGATTAAAAATTTGAATGCAGCATACTTGATTCTAATAAAAATCACTTAAATCGCAACATAAAAGCTTCTAAACTTTGAGTAAATACGAAAAGTAATCAATTTTCCGCAAATTTTGTTAATATGACGTCACTTAATTCAAGTTTGCGCAGTAATTACTGACAATATTGAATTGAAGTTTTAAAAATTGGATGCAGCATACTTGGTTCTATTAAAAATCACTTAAATCGCTACTTGGAAGCTCCTAAACTTTGAGTAATTACGAAAAGAAATCAATTTTCCGTAAATTTTGTTAATATGACTTCATTTAATTTAAGTTTGCGCAGTAATTTGTAGCAATATTGAGTTGCGGTTTGAAAATTTGGATGCAGCATACTTGGTTCTATTAAAAATCACTTAAATCGCCAATTGAAAGCTCCTAAACTTTGAGTAAACACGAAAGGATATCAATTTTCCGTAAATTTTGTTAATATGATATCACTTAATTTAAGTTTGTGGAGTAATTACTGACAATATTGAGTTAGGGTTTATACAATTGGATGCAGCATACTTGATTCTATTAAAAATTACTTAAATCGCCACTTGAAAGCTCCTAAACTTTGAGTAAATACGAAAAGAAATCAATTTTCCGTAAATTTTGTTAATATGACGTCACTTAATTTTAGTTTGCGCAGTAATTACTGACAATATTGAATTGCAGTTTAAAAAATTGGATGCAGCATACTTGTTTCTATTAAAAAATACTTAAACCGCCACTTGAAAGCTCCTAAACTTTGAGTAAATACAAAAAGAAATCAATTTTCCGTAAATTTTGTTAATATGACGTCACTTAATTTAAGTTTGCGCAGTAATTACTGACAATATTGAATTGCAGTTTAAAAAATTGGATGCAGATACTTGGTTCTATTAAAAATTACTTAAATCGCCACTTGAAAGCTCCTAAACTTTGAGTAAATACGAAAAGAAATCAATTTTTCGTAAATTTTGAAAATATGACGTCACTTAATTCAAGTTTGCGCAGTAATTGTTAGCAGTATTGAGTTCTAGTTTAAAAAATTGGATGCAGGATAACTGATTCTATTGAAAATCGCCACTTAAAAGCTTTTAAGCTTTCAGTAAATAAGAATAGAAATCAATTTTCCGTAAATTCCATTATTATGGAGTCACTTACTTTAAGTTTGCGCAGTAATTACTGACAGTATTGAGTTGCAGTTTGAAAATTTGGAATTTGGATGCACCATACTTGTTTATATTAAAAATCACCTAAATCGGAACTTGAAATCTCCTAAGCTCTGAGTAAATAAGAAAAGAAATCAATTTTCCGTAAATTCCATTAATATGGCGTCACTTACTTTAAGTTTGCGAAGTAATTACTGCCAGTATTGAGTTGTGGTTTAAAGATTTGGATGCAGCATACTTGATTTTATAAAAAAATACTTAAATTGGCATTTGAAAGCTTTTAAGCTTTAAATTATTTCGGGAAAAAAATCAAGTTTCCGTAATTTCTGTTAAAATTTTAAGATTGCGCAGTAATTACTTGAAGTATTGAGTTGCGGTTTGAAAATTTGGATGCAACATACTTAATTGTATTACAAAATACTTAAATCGTCATTTGAAACCTTTCAAGCTTAAGGTAATTTTAGAAAAAGAAACAATTTTTCGTAATTTTAGTTAAAATTTTGAGTTTGCGCAGTAATTACTTAAAGTATTGAGTTGCGGTTTGAAAATTTAGATGCAGCCTACTTGATTCTATCACAAAATAATTAAATCGGCATTTGAAACCCATCAAGCTAAAAGTAAATTCAGAAATAAAAATCAATTTTCCGTAATTTTGGTTAATATTTTGAGTTTGCGCAGTAATTACTTGAAGTATTGAGTTACGGTTTGAAAATTTGGATGCAGCATACTTGATTCTATCACAAAATACTTAAATCGGCATTTGAAACCTTTCAAGCTAAAAGTAAATTTATAAAAAAATCAATTTTCCGTAATTTGTGGTTAATATTTTGAGTTTGCGCAGTAATTACTTAAAGTATTGAGTTGCGGTTTGAAAATTTAGATGCAGCATACTTGATTCTATCAGAAAATACTTAAATCGGCATTTGAAACCTTTCAAGCTAAAAGTAAATTCAGAAAAAAATCAATTTTCCGTAATTTTGGTTAATATTTTGAGTTTGCGCAGTAATTACTTGAATTATTGAGTTGCGGTTTAAAAATTTGGATGCAGCATACTTGATTCTATCAAAAAATACTTAAATCGGTATTTGAAACCTTTCAAGCTAAAAGTAATTCAAGAAAAAAATTAATTTTCCGTAATTTTCGTAAAAATTTTGGGTTTGCGCAGTAATTGCTACATTGAGTTTTTTTGTCTATTTAGAATGAAGAGTGGGCGAAATTCCAAAACGACTTGTTGACATCGGTGCGCGTCGCCAATGACTTCAAGAACGAAGCGCAACAAGAGCTCCAAAATTTAATAATGGAAAACAAAGCCAACCGCGATCGAATCCGACAACTAGAATCGCAACTAGAAAAGATCAAAGGTAAATTAACATTTCAATCTTTAAAGCATGGCCCGAATGTTGTGCAGTCTTTCCCCATATCGACACCATCCTCCACCTTAATTTAACTGCATGCAAATTGCTCCTTTTTTTTTGTTTTCTTTACCATCAATAGAAGATATAGATGAGATCAAGGCGGCCATTGCTGTTGCACGAAAGAAACCGGAAGTAACCGATGGGAATCACCAAAGCAAATCGCGTAGCAAACGCGATCTTACGGAAAAGGAGGCCGGATATATTAATTTCATTAATGAGGAATATGGGAAAATTGATCCGAGCGTGCCATTTGATAGTTTGTTGCCTAATCAGCAATTTATAGTAAAAATTAAACGAAGCTATGATAGGCACTTTGCAATGGGCACTGTTGATCCAATTAAGGGCATTAGTAAAGCGCAAATTATTATAAGCGAACCAATTCGGGTACATAATTACGATAATATTCCTTCATTTGTATCGCATCAAAATAATTTAGTAACTGAGGACAATTTAGTAGTTGGAGACAATTTAACTGAGGCCAATTTAGTTGAGGATAATGTAGCGGAGGTCAATTTAACTGAGGACAATTTAACTGAGGTTAAGTCAACTGAGGACAATTCAGTTGAGGTTCTAAACGATTACCAATACGATGGTCCTTTACGTGTTTTCGCTACCAATTTGCATCGAAATGTCAGTCAATCGGTTCCCAATTTGGAGCTTTGTGATACATCAGTGGATCCCAGATATCAATCCACTGATGATCTAACCACTGAATCCATTGATGATTTGTATGCGAAAATTAATCCGGACAATCCTAACCTAACTAAAGAAGAATTGTACATCATTAGAGTCAAGCAATCCATGCAACGTTTGGGTAGAAAAAATACTTTAATCAAGAAGCGCTTGAATCGCAAAAAGATTTACATCAGTAATCCGACGGTATTCTCGGTTATGGATAATGAAAAATTGGCGAGTATAGTTGAGGATCCTGATATACCGACGATACAACCCGAATTAACCTATTTGGAAAAGAAGCGGTTATCTAGGTACGAGGATGCTGCTTTGACTATCAATCGACAATTCACGCGTGATGTTGAGGATGATAATGTTTACTCCTACAGTTTACGAAGCGGACAGGTTGTAAGCAGACTTAGTAATCAACCGGATGTTGTGCAACATAACAACATGCGAGGCATTAGTTTCCAATTTGAAAACAATCGAAGACACAGCGATTCGAATACCGATAGCGGCGGCGATTATCCAAAGCAATATTTACCGAAAATGAAAAGTGAGGACAATTTAGCTTTAAGAATTAGCGATTTTAAAACTGAGGACAGTAATTTTAAAGTCAACAACAATGTGATCTCAATAAAAACAGACGAAATCGACTCCTCAACTGAGGACAAAAAAATGACCTCATTTTATGCAAAAACTAAAGCAATATTTTCACCCAGAAACAGTGATTTTGGAAATCAATCCAATACTGAGGACAATTCTATATCAACTGAGTACATAACTTTAAAATTTAATAACGACACTCATGCAGCCTCACCTGAACATTATTTGCATAGAAACAAAGTTTTCAGTAATAATTTTAAAAGATCCAATTATTCATCGTTAACAGCACTCAGTACTGAGGACAAGGGCACTTTATCGAGACAAAAACTGCAACGTCACAGCTATGTTAATACTGAGGCCTCAAAATCCCGATACGATTCAATTGCAACTGAGGTCAAACCGACCATTGAGGATAGTAGCGATGAGGAAGTTATAGATTACACTCCTTATTTTATTCAAACTCCACTTGAATTGAAAACTGAGGATAATTTTAAGTTTAGTGCGACGCTTGAGGTTACAACCGGTTACACTACTACATCATTCGATACATTCAAAAAGAAAACTGAGGACAAAATTTCTGACTCTAAACCAAATCAAGATATTGAGTTTAACAATAATAATGTAACTGAGGATAATATAATAATCAACAACACAACTGAGGATAATTTTTTTGATAATTCTACTGAGGACCAAGAATTAATTAAAGAATTCCTGCTACAAAAAAATTTAAGCTCCATTGATGTTGATGAGGTTGATTTGTCTGCTCCTGTTGAGGATAAGCGTTGCAGCGTTGAATGGATTGAAATTGATGATGAAGATGATAATAATCAATTGGCTCATGATGAGGCTAATTTAGTTGATTCCATAAGGAGAACGTATCCTCGTCCAAAATCGTCTCTCAATGAGGACGACCATCTCATCATTCAATACGCCAGAATGCGCAGCAATGAACCTCAAATTCCCGGCCTGTACGAGCAGGATCGATTAGAGAATTTCCTGCAGGAATTGCAAGCGAAACGTGGATTGGATGAGGATGATTGCAGCAGTGGTGATTTCGTTTGTTTTCGACAGGGATATAAGGATGTCCTCAGTAGCCTCAAACATAAATTTGAAAGTAAAGATGATAAAACTGAAGATGAGTTGAAACAGAGTAATGAGGACACAAATACTGAGGTTGATTGTAATAATTTTGAAGTTGGTCATGAAAATGTTACGTTAAGGAAAAAAGACGTCAAAAATGAGGCCAATAATGTTAGTACTGAGGACAATTTGAGCGATACTGAGGATACAAATGATTTCAGATTTTCCTCGTTCAAAGGTGAAGAGAAAATTGGTCGCAACAATTTTCGCAAACGTGGTAGGCGATTGAATGAGGACAACTTATTGCGTGATGAGGAATTTGGATATACGGGTCTTATGTCTGTTGAGGATGATGAGGAAATTAACGCTAATTGCAACTTAACTTCAACTGAGGTCAACACCAATGAAATTAATCCAATTGAGGATAATAAGGAAACATTTGAGGATAACAAAGTAGCAATCAAAAACGAATTAATTGAAGATGAAACAAAATTTGCAACTGAGGACAACAAATTTAATTTTGACATAAATTTTGCATTTGGCGTTGCTCCAACTGAGGACTGCATCAAAAGCAATTTAATTAATTCAAACAAAACCACAACTGAGGCTAATAGTGTAGCAATAAACGATTCTAAATCTGAGGACAATGCAATATTAATTACGAGAATTGAAACAGAAAATGCAAAATTGAAAAAGACTGAGGATAGGAAAAGCGTAACATTAGATTGCGATGATGTCCTCAGTGGATTGAGCAGAATTTTAACTAAACCTAAAATAATAGTCAAGAAAGCTGTGCGAAATGATACGAATTGGCTTAAAAATGCTGAGGCTAATCAATTAGGTAGCAATGTAACTGAGGATAATCCAGTTCTTAAAACTAATAGTGAAGTCAATGCTGAGGCCAATATTACTGAAGTTAGTAAAGGAAATATTGAGGATAATCTGCAAACTTCCATTAAAATGTCAAATCAAATTGAAGATACAACTGAGGTGAAAGCTAAAACGAAAGTTAAGAAGGCTTTGCCAGATGATGAAATAGTTGGCCAATTTATTAGTACTGAAGATAGTAATGAGGATAATCCAGTTTTTAAAAATAATAGTGAAGTTAATGCTGAGGCCAATATGATTGATGTTAGTGGAAGAATAACTGAGGATAATCTGCAAACTGTCGATAAAATATTAAATCAAATTGAAGATGAAACTGAGGTCAAAACTGACGATGTAAACAAACCTAAAATATCTGAAGAGACTGAGGTTAAAATAGTAAGCCAAAAATTGAAGTCTGCTTTTGAGGCCAATGTATTAAAATCTATAGAACCAACTGAGGTCAAATCCAGCGACATAAGTAAATCTAAAAATATTAAGAACAAATTTGATGAAACTGAGGACAAATTTAATAAAACTGAGGACAAGTTTGATAAAACTGAGGACAAAATTAGCAAAATTGAACTATTTGATTGCGATGACATGCATGTTAGTGAAGGAAAAACTGAGGATAGTTTGCAAACTGTTGATAAAATATTAAATCAGTTTGAAGATGAAACTGAGGTTAATTCTGATGATGTAAATAAACCTAAAATATCTGAAGATACTGAGGTCGATGTGTTAAAATGTAAGAACCCAACTGAGGTCAATTTTTTAGACAGATTTAGCGACAAAAATAAATCTAAAAGTATTGAGGACAAATTTGATCAAATTGAAGACAAATTTGATATAATAGAGGATAAATTTGGTAAAACTGAGGACAAGAGTGTATTTGATAGTAAAAGAGTTGTTGGTGAATCTAAGAGCATGGTAACTGAGGACAAATTGTATGTTAGTGGACAAATTACTGAGGATAATCTACAAACTGTTGATAAAAAGTTAAATCAAATTCAAGCTGAGGTTAAGACTGAGGACGTACACAAACCTAAAACATCTGAAGAGACTGAGGCTAAAATAGTAAGCCAACAATTGAAGTCTGATCCTGAGG
This sequence comes from Tachinus rufipes, assembly GCA_963932245.1. Lineage (NCBI taxonomy): Eukaryota > Metazoa > Arthropoda > Insecta > Coleoptera > Staphylinidae > Tachinus > Tachinus rufipes. The sequence continues at coordinate 90,276,053 of OZ010748.1, read as the reverse complement.
TATCAGTATTAAAATCTAAGAACCTAGTTGAGGCCAACCTCAGCGACATAATTAAATCTAAAAATATTGAAGACAAATTTGATAAAACTGAGGACAAGTTTTTATTTGATCATAAAAGAGTTGTTGGGGAATCTAAAAATATTGTAACTGAGGACAAAAAGAGCAAATCTGAGGTTTTTGATTGCGATGACATGCTCGACGTACTGACCAGAATTGCAAGCAAACCAGAAGGAGTTAGGAGGAAGAAAAAAGAAACCGAGGTTAAGAGCGTTGTTCACAATGATAAAACTGAGGACAAAAATATTGTCAAAACTGTTGAAAAAATTGGGGCATTAAATTCTAAACCCGATATTGGTGTTAAAGTAAAAACTGAGGACAATTTATCCATATCTGAAATCAACGATGTTGGAACTGAGGACAATACTATTGCTAATAAACTTAATGGCAATGAAAATGAAATTAAAGCAAAACATTTGCAAACTGATCAATGTGAGGTTAAAATTGAGGACAAATTTGAGGCAAATAATGTTGGAACTGAGGACAATAATGAACTTAATATTAGTGCTGTTGCAATCAAAGCAAAACATTTGAAAACTGATGATTGCGAGGTAAAAACTGAAGACAATTTGTTCACATCTGAAGCTACTGATGTTGTAACTGAGGACAATACTGATGTTAATAAACCTAATGGCAGTGCTGATGAAATCAAAGCAAAACATTTGAAAACTGATGATTGTGAGGTTAAAACTGAGGACAATTTATCTAAATTTGAGGACAGTAATGTTGGAAGCGAGGACAATATTGCTGTTAATAAACCCAAGAGCAGTGCAGCTGAACTCGAAGCTAAAAATTTGCTAACTGACTGTACTGTTGATAAAACTGAGGACAATCAACCTATTAATGAAATTAAGGCGACAAATTTTAAACTCGAAAGTGAGAAAATTGTTCAAACTGAAATAATTTTTAGAAAAACTTATAATAATATTGGGATTAATTCTGATTTAATCGAGGACGATGGTGTACCAGTTTACGAGAATCTGGAGGTGGTTAGATTAAGAAAAAAGCAAATTGGCGAACCGTTGGCAATAAAACCACCGGTGCCTAGACCTAGAAGCGTGACGTCACTGCTGTCAAATGAAATTGACGTGAGTGACATGGAGCATCCGAGCAGCGAGAACAGCGGGTCCGTTGCGTGCGGTGAATTACCCCAACAGCAAGGCGAACCCAAAGACCCATCCGCAGCCCCTCAACCCAAAGCGAAGCCGGAACCGAACGAAGCCAATTCCGATGGAATGATCAGCGCCGCTTCATCGCTTTGCCCGACATTAAATCCATCAATGGAGAATCTATACGAGGAAGCGAGCAGCGAGGACACAATCGGTGATGATTCCTATCTGGACATATTCAAGAAACCCGAAGATAAGGTGTACGAAAATTTGAGCCCGATAAAAGAGAAACGCGATTTTTTCACTATATCCGTCATGAATAAGGATCAACAGCCAAAAACATCATCATCGAATTCTTCCGAAAAGGTTTCGGCATTGAAAAAGCATTTCGAAACTGGAAAACGCGATCAATTAGATGGAGGACAGGCTTTCCATGACATTACTAAACCGATGAAGGCGTTACCTGTAGATCGCATCACTGCAAGCGAGGTCAAATTAATGGAGGAGAATTTGGATATTCCTGCGACACCATCACCGAGCCTGGCTGAGGTTCGTCGCTCCAGTATTGACATCGGAAACTCCCGCGCGAGTTTCGAAATGGCCAAAAAGATGTTCGAAAATCGGGGTAAATAAAATTTCAAACGGGTGGGGGGAACGCGATTCTATTATTATTTTTTGTACTTATTTATACCTAGGTTTACCTAATAAAACAAAACAAAAATCAAACGAAGCCTTATTCAATCAATTAACACAAGAAAATGATCAGGTAACATTACAATTTAGCTTCCTCCATTGGCTTCTATTATAACATTCGCAAACCTAAATCCTGCAGAATAGTAAGCTTCAGTTTTTAGCTGTCCTCAAGACCCATAACCCTAATGTGCTTGTGTGTGTGTTGAGCTATTTGTTTATTTAATTACCAACAATTAGATTCTAATTTATTAATTTGCAGTTAATAGTGAACCACCTTCAGTACCAAGACCTACAAGTTTTCCGTGCGATGATTTGGCGACCAGAAGACAGAAAGCAGTACTCAATAGACAGAATAGCAGACAAAGCGTCAAAAGCCTCATTGAAACAATTGAAAATGCCGGTAAACCATTGTGCAAATCAGGTAATGGTTATAGGATTACTAATTGAACTTGTTTTATGTTTCTTTTTCTTGCAGGAAGTTGTTCGAGAAGTAGTTCGACCTCATCGCTCAATTCGTTGACTTCGGATTGTTGTCGAACGCCGTCTAGTCCGTTGCTGATGATGCCGCCTCCATTGTCTCCAGGTTCTCCGCTGAAAACTCCGGGTGATTATGGTGATGGTCTTGTTGCAGCTTTGCAGAAGACGCCGCTTAAGGAACAATTACCTAATAAGCAAGGTCGCGAATGGTCCAAATCCATCATGAATGGTGAGTAAGCTCAAAGAAAATAAAGTATTAGGAATTGATTAATGATAGAATAGAATTATTACCTCAGTTTGCCATAATTTGTCCTCAGTTAAATCTACCATGTGAACCTTAGTTTTTTTAACTTTGATTTTATAAAATCTTTTATCATTTTGGCTTCAGTTTACTCAACATTTTTTTTTAATATACTCAAAGTTTGCTGAGGATTCTTGAGGACACAATTGCTAAATAAGTTACAAGACATAACTGATACAATGAGGAATTAATGCTTTAAAAGATTTTAACCTCAGTTTACACAAAGCATTTTTTAATTTACTCAAAGTTTACTAATGTTACTGAGTGCTTTTGAGGACACAATTGCTGAGTTAGGTTCATCAAATTTTTACAATACATAACTGATTTATTGAGGAATTAGTGTTCTAAAGCATTTTAACCTCAGTTTGCTCAAAGCATTTTTTTAATTTACTCAAAGTTCTCTTACTTTGCTGAGTGCTTTTGAGGACACAATTGCTGAATTAGGTTCAACAAATTTTTACAAAACATACCTGATAGCATGAAGAATTAGTGTTTTAAAGCATTTTAACCTCAGTTCACTTAAAGCATTTTTTTAATTTTCTCAAAGTTTGATAATGTTGCTTAGTGCTTTTGAGGACACAATTGCTGAGTTAGGTTGATCAAATTTTTACAAGACATAGCTGATGCATTGAGGAATTAGTGCTCTAAAGCATTTTAACCTCAGTTTACTCAAAGCATTTTTTAATTTACTCGAAGTTTGCTAACGTTGCTGAGTGCTTTTGAGGACACAATTGCTGAATTAGGTTCAACAAATTTTTACAAGACATAGTTGATGCATTGAGGAATTAGTGTTCTAAACCATTTTAACCTCAGTTTACTCAAAGCATTTTTAATTTACTCAAAGTTAGCTAATGTTGCTGAGTGCTCTTGAGGACACAATTGCTGAATTAGGTTCAACAAATTTTTACAAGACATGGCTGATGCATTGAGGAATTGGTGTTCTAAAGCATTTTAACCTCAGTTTACTCAAAGCATTTTTAATTTACTCAAAGTTTGCTAATGTTGCTGAGTGCTCTTGAGAACACAATTGTTGAGTTAGGTTAACTAAATTTTCACAAAACATAGCTGATACAATGAGGAATTAGTGCTCTAAAGCATTTTAACCTCAGTTTACTCAAAGCATTTTTTTATTTACTTAAAGTTTACTAATGTTACTGAGTGCTTTTGAGGACACAATTGCTGAGTTAGGTTCATCAAATTTTTACAATACATAACTGATTTATTGAGGAATTAGTGTTCTAAAGCATTTTAACCTCAGTTTGCTCAAAGCATTTTTTTAATTTACTCAAAGTTTACTAAAGTTACTGAGTGCTTTTGAGGACACAATTGCTGAGTTAGGTTGATCAAATTTTTACAAGACATAGCTGATGCATTGAGGAATTAGTGCTCTAAAGCATTTTAACCTCAGTTTACTCAAAGCATTTTTTAATTTACTCGAAGTTTGCTAACGTTGCTGAGTGCTTTTGAGGACACAATTGCTGAATTAGGTTCAACAAATTTTTACAAGACATAGTTGATGCATTGAGGAATTAGTGTTCTAAACCATTTTAACCTCAGTTTACTCAAAGCATTTTTAATTTACTCAAAGTTAGCTAATGTTGCTGAGTGCTCTTGAGGACACAATTGCTGAATTAGGTTCAACAAATTTTTACAAGACATGGCTGATGCATTGAGGAATTGGTGTTCTAAAGCATTTTAACCTCAGTTTACTCAAAGCATTTTTAATTTACTCAAAGTTTGCTAATGTTGCTGAGTGCTCTTGAGAACACAATTGTTGAGTTAGGTTAACTAAATTTTCACAAAACATAGCTGATACAATGAGGAATTAGTGCTCTAAAGCATTTTAACCTCAGTTTACTCAAAGCATTTTTTTATTTACTTAAAGTTTACTAATGTTACTGAGTGCTTTTGAGGACACAATTGCTGAGTTAGGTTCATCAAATTTTTACAATACATAACTGATTTATTGAGGAATTAGTGTTCTAAAGCATTTTAACCTCAGTTTGCTCAAAGCATTTTTTTAATTTACTCAAAGTTTACTAAAGTTACTGAGTGCTTTTGAGGACACAATTGCTGAGTTAGGTTGATCAAATTTTTACAAAACATAGCTGATGCATTGAGGAATTAGTGTTTTAAAGCATTTTAACTTCAGTTTACTCAAAGCATTTTTTTAATTACTCAAAGTTTGCTAATGTTGCTGATTGCTCTTGAGGACACAATTGTTCAGTTAGGTTGAACAAATTTTTACAAGACATAACTGATGCATTGAGGAATTAGTGTTCTAAAGCATTTTGACCTCAGTTTACTCAAAGCATTTTTTAATTTACTCAAAGTTTTTTAATGTTACGGAGTGCTTTTGAGGACAATTGTTGAGTTAGGTTAACTAAATTTTCACAAAACATAGCTGATACAATGAGGAATTAGTGCTCTAAACTATTTTAATCTCAGTTTACTCAAAGCATTTTTAATTTACTCAAAGTTAGCTAATGTTGCTGAGTGCTCTTGAGGACACAATTGATGTATTAGGTTAACCAAATTTTTACAAGACGTAGCTGATGCATTGAGAATTTAGTCCTTTAAAGCATTTATTTTAACCTCAGTTCACTTAAAGCATTTTTTTAATTTTCTCAAAGTTTGATATTGTTGCTTAGTGCTTTTGAGGACACAATTGCTGAGTTAGGTTGATCAAATTTTCACATGACGTAGCTGATGCGTTGAGGTATTAGTGCTTTAAAGCATTTTAACCTCAGTTTACTAAAAGCATTTTTTTAATTTATTCAAAGTTTGCTAATGTTGCTGAGTGCTTTTGAGGACACAATTGTTGAGTTAGGTTGATCAAATTTTTATAAGACATAGCTGATGCATTGAGGAATTGGTGTTCTAAAGCATTTTAACCTCAGTTTACTCAAAGCATTTTTTAATTTACTCAAAGTTTGCTAATGTTGCCGAGTGCTTTTGAGGACACAATTGTTGAGTTAGGTTAACTAAATTTTCACAAAACATAGCTGATACCATGAGGAACTAGAGTTTTAAAGCATTTTAACCTCAGTTTACTCAAAGCATTTTTTTAATTACTCAAAGTTAGTTAATGTTGCTGAGTGCTCTTAAGGACACAATTGTTGAGTTAGGTTGATTAAATATTTACAAGACATAGCTGATACAATGAGGAATTAGTTCTCTTAAGCATTTTAACCTCAGTTTATTCAAAGCATTTTTTAATTTACTCAAAGTTTGCTAACGTTGCCGAGTGCTTTTGAGGACACAATTGTGGAGTTAGGTTAACTAAATTTTCTCAAAACTTAGCTGATACAATGAGGAATTAGTGCTCTAAACTATTTTAACCTCAGTTCACTCAAAGCATTTTTAATTTACTCAAAGTTAGCTAATGTTGCTGAGTGCTTTTGAGGACACAATTGCCGAGTTAAGTTAGGTGATACAATGAGGAATTAGTGCTTTAAACCATTTTAACCTCAGTTTACTCAAAGCATTTTTAATTTACTCAAAGTTTGCAAATGTTGCCGAGTGCTCTTGACAAAAACTGAGGATACAATTATGTTAATTTAAATTATTTCTATTGAGTGCTGTGTGTGTGTGACAGATAACCTCGGCAAAGGTGACGGCAACAAGAAGGAGGAGAGTCTGCGAGACACCATCATGCAGACTGCGAAGGGGCTCGACTATTCCCGCAGGAACAGTTACTCCGACGCAAGTATGTCTAAATTTCTGCAGGAAACACAAGCCTCAGCACGACACTATAATCTCACACACGCACACAATTCATTCCTCAGTTAATTCCAAAACTGAACAATCATTTTAATAAATTGCAGGTGATAGAAAGGATCCTCTAAATGGATTAGTCAAAAATGGTGGCTCGAAACGAAACGCGCTGCTCAAGTGGTGCCAGAATAAGACTGTAGGCTATAGAAATATCGACGTCACTAATTTCAGTAGTTCATGGAATGATGGACTCGGTTTCTGCGCCATTTTGCATACCTATATACCCGATAGGATTCCCTACGATACGCTCAAACCGCAGGAAAAGCGAAGGAACTTTTCGCTTGCTTTCCAAGCGGCCGAAAGCGTCGGAATACCTACCTCATTGGTAAGCTTGGTAAATTTTTAATTTTTTGAATATCAATTGAATTTTTTTGCAGAATATTAATGATATGGTGCAGCAGGAACGTCCCGATTGGCAACAAATAATGAGCTACGTGACTGCCATTTACAAACATTTTGAAACTTAATCGCGTGTTTCGAAAAGAAAACCCCGTACTCCAATCAAAAATTAAATCAAAAAATTGCATATTTTTTGTAAAATTTATACAATTTTGCTATGGGATATATTTATTACAAGTCTTTTGCGTGAAGATAAGGCTTCCTCTAGTCACATTGATGTGTGAAACCATTCTATTTTATTTTTGTTCTATTATTTTAAGATTTTTTGGTTTTTCTTGTAGCTTTTTGGATTTTACATCCCTCTGTACTGAATGTATATTATTTTTTCCATATATAGATAGATATATAGATATGGCCTAAAGAATGATTACTTTCTTTTCTTTTGTAAGATTATTATTTAATATATTCTAATTATTCTAGGAACGAACTGTAAGAAGACTGGATTAGAAGATACTGTTTTTTGTTTATCTTTAATGGATATTTTTATTGTATTTAATGTGAAAGAATGTTTATATTTGAATAAAGTTTTATTTGAATTCTAGTTTTTATTCTAATCCAATCTAGTACCAACCTAGTACTGTAAGTTTTGATAATTTAAATCAAATATATAGGCTCAATTTGTCTGTAGAAATTTTTATTTTAATAAAACATTCTAATCAAACTTTGATATTGGAGGAACCAATCATTGGATTAATATATAAATTTTACACAATCTAGTACCAACCTAGTACGGTAAATTTTGATAATTTAATCAAAATCCATACGCTCAATTATTCTGTAGGAATTTTTATTTTATTAAAAAAAAAAAATTATTCCATTCTAATCAAACCTTGATATTGGAGGAACCAATCATTAGATTGATATATAAATTTTACATAATCTAGTACCAACCTAGTACTGTAAGTTTTGCTAATTTAAACCAAATCCATACGCTTAATTTTTCTGTAGGAATTTTTATTTTATTAAAGAAAAAATAAATCATTCTATTCTAATCAAACCTTAATATTGGAGGAACCAATCATTGGATTAAAATATAAATTTCACACAATCTAGTACCAACCTAGTACTGTAAGTTTTGATAACTAAAACCAAATCAATACGCTCAATTTTTCTGTGGGAAATTTTAAATTATAAAAAAAATGAAATCATTCCATTCTAATCAAACCTTGATATCGGAGGAACCAATCATTGGATTATTATATAAATTTTACACAATCTACTACCAACTTAGTACTGTAAGTTTTAATAATTTATACTAAATCCATACGCTTAATTTTTCTGTAGGAATTTTTATTTTATTTTAAAAAAATTAAATCATTCCATTCTAATCAAACCTTGATATTGGAGGAACCAATCATTGAATTAATTTATAAATTTTACACAATTTAGTACCAACCTAGTACTGTAAGTTTTAATAATTTAAACCAAATCCATACGCTCAATTTTTTTGTAGGAATTTTTTTTTATTTAAAAAAATTAAATCATTCCGTTCTAATCAAACTTTGATATTGGAGAAACCAATCATTGGATTAATATATAAATTTTACACAATCTAGTACCAACCTAGTACTGTAAGTTTTGTTAATTTAAACTAAATCCATACGCTCGATTTTTCTGTAGGATTTTATATTTTATTTAAAAAAAATTAAATCATTCCATTCTAATCAAACCTTGATATTGGATGAACCAATCATTGGATTAAAATATAAATTTTACACAGTCTAGTACCATCCTAGTACTGTAAGTTTTGATAATTTAAACCAAATCCATACGCTCAATTTTTCTGTAGGAATTTTTATTTTATTTAAAAAAAATTAAATCATTCCATTCTAATCAAACATTAATATTGGAGGAACCAATCATTGGATTAATTTATAATTTTTACACAATCTAGTATCAACCTAGTACTATAAGTTTTGATAATTTAAAATAAATCCATACGCTCAATTTTTCTGTTGGAATTTTTATTTTATTAAAGAAAAAATAAATCATTCTATTCTAAACAAACCTTAATATTGGAGGAACCAATCATTGGATTAATATATAAATTTTACACAATCTAGTACCAACCTAGTACTGTAAGTTTTGATAACTAAAACCAAACCAATACGCTCAATTTTTCTGTGGGAAATTTTAAATTATAAAAAAAAGGAAATCATTCCATTCTAATCAAACTTTGATATTGGAGGAACCAATCATTGGATTAATATATAAATTTTACACAATCTAGTACCAACCTAGTACTGTAAGTTTTGATAATTTAAACCAAATCCATACAGTCAATTTTTCTGTAGGAATTTTTATTTTATTAAAAAAAAAAAATTATTCCATTCTAATCAAACCTTGATAATGGAAGAACCAATCATTGGATTAATATATAAATTTTACACAATCTAGTACCAACCTAGTACTGTAAGTTTTGATAACTAAAACCAAATCCATACGCTCAATTTTTCTGTAGAAATTTTTATTTTATAAAAATAAAATCTAAATAATTCCATTCTAATCAAACCTTGATATTGGTGGAACCATTCATTGAATTAATTTATAAATTATACACAATCTATTACCAACCTAGTACTGTAAGTTTTGTTAATCTGAACCAAATCCATACGCTCAATTTTTCTGTAGGAATTTTTATTTTATTAAAAAAAATTAAACCATTCTATTCTAATTAAACCTTGATATTGGAGGAACCAATCATTGGATTAAAATATAAATTTTACACAATCTAGTACTAACCTAGTACTGTATGTTTTGATAATTTAAACTAAATCTAGACGCTCAATTTTTCTGTAGGAATTTTTATTTTATATAAAAAAAAACCATTCTAATTAAAGCTTAATATTGGAGGAACCAATCATTGGATTAATATATAAATTTTACACAATTTAGTACCAACCTTGTACAGTAAGTTTTGATAATTTAAACTAAATCCATACGCTCAATTTTTTTGTAGGAATTTTTATTTTATAAAAATAAAATCTAAATAATTCCATTCTAATCAAACCTTGATATTGGTGGAACCATTCATTGAATTAATTTATAAATTATACACAATCTATTACCAACCTAGTACTGTAAGTTTTGTTAATCTGAACCAAATCCATACGCTCAATTTTTCTGTAGGAATTTTTATTTTATTAAAAAAAATTAAACCATTCTATTCTAATTAAACCTTGATATTGGAGGAACCAATCATTGGATTAAAATATAAATTTTACACAATTTAGTACCAACCTTGTACAGTAAGTTTTGATAATTTAAACTAAATCCATACGCTCAATTTTTTTGTAGGAATTTTTATTTTATTAAAAAAAAAATAAATTATTCCATTCTAATCAAACTTTGATATTGGAGAAACCAATCATTGGATTAATTTATAAATTTTACACAATCTAGTACCAACCTAGTACTATATGTTTTGATAATTTAAACCAAATCTATACGCTCAATTTTTCTGTAGGAATTTTTATTTTATTTAAAAAAAATCCATTCTAATCAAAGCTTAATATTGGAGGAACCATTCATTGGATTATTATATAAATTTTACACAATTTAGTACCAACCTAGTACTGTAAGTTTTGATAATTTAAACCAAATCCATACGCTCAATTTTTTTGTAGGAATTTTTATTTTATTTAAAAAAATTAAATCATTCTGTTCTAATCAAACCTTGATATTGGAGAAACCAATCATTGGATTAATTTATAAATTTCACACAATCTAGTACCAACTTAGTACTAAATGTTTTGATAATTTAAACCAAATCTATACGCTCAATTTTCCTGTAGGATTTTTTATTTTATTAAAAAAAAACTAAATTATTCCATTCTAATCAAACCTTGATATTGGAGGAACCAATCATTGGATTAATATATAAACTTTACACAATCTAGTACCAACTTAGTACTGTAAGGTTTGATAATTTAAACTAAATCCCTACGCTCAATTTTTGTAAAAAAAATATTTTATTGAAAAAAAAAACTAATTCATTTCATTCTAATCAAACTTTGATATTGGAGGAACCAATCATTGGATTAATATATAAACTTTACACAATTTAGTACCAACCTAGTACTGTAAGTTTTGATAATTTAAACCAAATCCATACGTTCAATTTTTCTGTAGGAATTTTTATTTTATTTAAAAAAAAATTAAATCATTTCATTCTAATCAAACCTTGATATTGGAGGAACCAATCATTGGATTATTATATAAATTTTACACAATCTAGTAACAACCTAGTACTATAAGTTTTGATAATTTAAACCAAAATCATTCGCTCATTTTTTTTGTAGAAATTTTTATTTTATTTAAAAAAAAATTAAATCATTTCATTCTAATCAAACTTTGATATTGGAGGAACCAATCATTGGATTATTATATAAATTTTACACAATCTAGTACCAACCTAGTACTGTAAGTTTTGATAATTTAAACCAAATCCATAAAGTCAATTTTTCTGTACGAATTTTTATTTTATTAAAAAAAATTAAATTATTCCATTCTAATCAAACCTTGATAATGGAAGAATCAATCATTGGATTAATATATAAATTTTACACAATTTAGTACTAACCTAGTACTGTAAGTTTTGATAATTTTAACCAAATCCATACGCTCAATTTTTTTGTAGGAATTTTTATTTTATTTAAAAAAAATCCATTCTAATCAAAGCTTAATATTGGAGGAACCAATCATTGGATTATTATATAAATTTTACACAATTTAGTACCAACCTAGTACTGTAAGTTTTTATAATTTAAACCAAATCCATACGCTCAATTTTTCTGTAGGAATTCTATTTTATTAAAAAAAAGTTAAATCATTCCATTCTAATCAAACTTTGATATTGGAGGAACCTATCATTGGATTGATATATAAATTTTACACACTCTAGTACCAACCTAGTACTGTAAGTTTTGAAAATTTAAACCAAATCCATACGCCTAATTTTTCTGTAGGAATTTTTATTTTATTAAAAAAAAAAACATTACATTTTAATCAAAATTTGATATTGGAGGAACCAATCATTGGATTAATTTATAAATTTTACAGAATCTAGTACTAACCTAGTACTGTAAGTTTCAATAATTTAAACCAAATCCATACGCTCAATTTTTCTGTAAGAATTATTAATTTATTAAAAAAAATTAAATTATTCCATTCTAATCAAACCTTGATATTGGAGGAACCAATCATTGGATTAATTTATAAATTTTACACAATCTAGTACCAACCTAGTACTATCTGTTTTGATAATTTAAACCAAATCTATACGCTCAATTTTTCTGTAGGAATTTTTATTTTATTTAAAAAAAATCCATTCTAATCAAAGCTTAATATTGGAGGAACCAATCATTGGATTATTATATAACTTTTACACAATTTAGTACTAACCTAGTACTGTAAGTTTTGATAATTTAAACTAAATCCATACGCTCAATTTTTCTGTAGGATTCTTTATTTTATTAAAAAATATTAAATCAGTTCATTCTAATCAAACCTTGATGTTGGAGGAACCAATCTTTGCATTAATATATAAATTTCACACAATCTAGTACCAACCAAGTACTGTAAGTTTTGATAATTTAAACTAAATACATACGCTCAATTTTTTGTAGGAATTTTTATTTTATTAAAAAAAAAATCATTCCATTCTAATCAAACCTTGATAATGGAGTAACCAATCATTGAATTAATATATAATTTTACACAATTTTTTCACAGAAATTGTCCAAAGTATCAAAGCAATAACAAATGTTTATATCGCATAGTTTATAATGATTGCTAATTGGTTTTATTGATTTTGGCAATAAAAAATTGGAAATTCCGTTCAATGCTATAAAATTACAGGTTTGAAATGTTTATGGTACGCCCGCAGGAACTACCTGCAGTTTTGTTTACCACAAAATAAAGTAAAAGACAAAAATATAAACCAGTCAGGGCTGGTTTTTGCATTAAGAGTTCAGTCGTCTCTAGGATGTTGACCGCACTCGTTCTATTCGCACTAACACAAGCGTCGTATGCGGCGATCGCGCCCCATAGTCCCTGTCCGCAAGTTTTCCAATACTTTGAAAATAATGCTAGAGAACTTTTTGGCGCCTTGACCTTCCACAATGACCGCAGCGGAGAATACGACTTGGAGGTTAACATGTCAATCGCCATCGAAACCAAAAATGTAAGTTGCAAAATTATTATTAAATATTGATTGAATTGTGATGAATTTCAGAATATTAATGTAGTGCGGATTACTCCAGATTATAGCGTAACGAATGGTGAGAGGCTTCAATATCATGTTTTCTTTCCATCACAAAATGTTATACCAAGAGTAAGCAGTATACGATTTAATAGGAGAATTTATTGCACCGGACCTACAGAACAAGGTAAAATTAATTTTCAACAAAATAAAATACTAAATCAAAATTTTAGCTCCAATTATAACCAATCTATCAAAAAGAGATATTCTCACAACTGATGTTGGTCAAAGACCATTTCAACAACGCCCTAGCATACAAGAAAGACCCATTTATCAAGAACAAACTCAAAGACCAATTTATCAGGAACAAACTCAAAGACCTATCTATCAGGAACAAACTCAAAGACCATTTCAAACCCAAAGACCTTTTTATCAAGAAACTCAGCGAACTACAACGCAACGTTTAACTTATCAAACAACTCAACGTAGAACACAACAAACAACTCAAAGATTAGCTATACCAATACCAACATCCAATTATAACACCATGAGACCATTAGTACAAGTCCAAATTAACATCAATGATCAACAATCGAATAATGCTGATGAATGCGGTTTGTATGTTTAATTTGAATTGAAACTAAGATTAATGATTGAATTTCAGGTCTCAATATTGATTTTCAACCTTTGGTCATATCAGGTACTCCTACTAAAAGCGGGGAGTACCCTTGGTTGGTACCAATGTTCTATTTGGATAAAGGAAATTACAATTTTAGATGTGCTGGAACTTTAATTTCTAACAGACATGTTATTACTGGTATGGATTTTAAGAGATATGCCTTATGTACTAATAAAATTGTATTTCCTTAGCTGCTCATTGTCTGAGGAATCCTGATGGAGCTGATGTTAATAAAGAAGATATCTTGATAGTTTTGGGCAAACATAATATTAAAAATTGGGCCATTAAATCCACCATTAGGGGGATTGGTGATATGGCTATTCATCCAGAATATAAGACTCCTGGTGATGCAGATATAGCTTTAATTATATTAGATAGTCCTGTTACTTTTACTGTTGGTATAAGACCAATTTGTTTATGGGATGAAACTGATGATTTGGAAGCTATAGTTGGACATAAAGGAGTTGTTACGGGTAATTGTTGTAATGTGGTAGGTTGGAGTGTTTGAATAATTTTATTGTTTAGGTTGGGGAAAGGATGAAACTGGTAGGGATTATGTTAATGAGCCCAGACAAGTCCAGATGCCTATTGTGTCTCAGGAGAGATGTCTTAGATCTGATGATAGGTTTTTGAAATTGACATCAGGGAGGACATTTTGTGCAGGTTGGTAGAATTATTTATTATTCTTCAACATTTAATAAATTTGAAAATAGGCCCAAACATACTTCAACAAGTATGCTAGAAGTAGTCAATGTCAAAAGTACTAATATCAAATTAGAAGTAATTTATTTCAATCAATTCTTGCAGCAATATTGATTGTTTCTAATTAATAGGCCCTGAAACAAAAACGAATCATTCTATAAATTTGAAAATAGGTTCAAACATACTTCAACAAGTATGCTAGAAGTAGTCAATGTCAAAAGTAACAATATCAAATTAGAAATAATTTATTTCAATCAATTCTTGCAGCAATATTGATTGTTTCTAATTAATAGGCCCTGAAACAAAAACGAATCATTCTATAAATTTGAAAATAGGCTCAAACATAATTCAACAAGTATGCTAGAAGTAGTCAATGTCAAAAGTAACAATATCAAAATAGAAATAATTTATTTCAATCAATTCTTGCAGCAATATTGATTGTTTCTAATTAATAGGCCCTGAAACAAAAACGAATCATTCAATAAATTTGAAAATAGGCTCAAACATACTTCGACATGTATGCTAAAAGTAGTCAATGTCAAAAGTACTAATATCAAATTAGAAGTAATTTATTTCAATCAATTCTTGCAGCAATATTGATTGTTTCTAATTAATAGGCCCTGAAACAAAAACGAATCATTCTATAAATTTGAAAATAGGCTCAAACATACTTCGACAAGTATGCTAGAAGTAGTCAATGTCAAAAGTAACAATATCAAATTAGAAATCATTTATTTCAATCAATTCTTGCAGCAATATTGATTGTTTCTAATTAATAGGCCCTGAAACAAAAACGAATCATTCTATAAATTTGAAAATAGGCTCAAACATACTTCAATAAGTATGCTAGAAGTAGTCAATGTCAAAAGTATTAATATCAAATTAGAAGTAATTTATTTCAATCAACTCTTGCAGCAATATTGATTGTTTCTAATTAATAAGCCCTGAAACAAAAACGAATCATTCTATAAATTTGAAAATAGGCTCAAACATATTTCAACAAGTATGCTAGAAGTAGTCAATGTCAAAAATAACAATATTAAATTAGAAATAATTTATTTCAATCAATTCTTGCAGCAGTATTGATTGTTTCTAATTAATAGGCCCTGAAACAAAAACGAATCATTCTATAAATTTGAAAATAGGCTCAAACATACTTCGACAAGTATGCTAGAAGTAGTCAATGTCAAAAATAACAATATTAAATTAGAAATAATTTATTTCAATCAATTCTTGCAGCAATATTGATTGTTTCTAATTAATAGGCCCTGAAACAAAAACGAATCATTCTATAAATTTGAAAATAGGCTCAAACATACTTCAACAAGTATGCTAGAAGTAGTCAATATCAAAAGTACTAATATTAAATTAGAAGTAATTTATTTCAATCAATTCTTGCAGCAATATTGATTGTTTCTAATTAATAGGCCCTGAAACAAAAACGAATCATTCTATAAATTTGAAAATAGGCTCAAACATACTTCAACAAGTATGCTAGAAGTAGTCAATATCAAAAGTACTAATATTAAATTAGAAGTAATTTATTTCAATCAATTCTTGCAGCAATATTGATTGTTTCTAATTAATAGGCCCTGAAACAAAAACTAATCATTCTATAAATTTGAAAATAGGCTCAAACATACTTCAACAAGTATGCTAGAAGTAGTCAATATCAAAAGTACTAATATCAAATTAGAAGTAATTTATTTCAATCAATTCTTGCAGCAATATTGATTGTTTCTAATTAATAGGCCCTGAAACAAAAACGAATCATTCAATAAATTTGAAAATAGGCTCAAACATACTTCAACAAGTATGCTAGAAGTAGTCAATGTCAAAAGTACTTATATCAAATTAGAAGTAATTTATTTCAATCAATTCTTGCAGCAATATTGATTGTTTCTAATTAATAGGCCCTGAAACAAAAACGAATCATTCTATAAATTTGAAAATAGGCTCAAACATACTTCAACAAGTATGCTAGAAGTAGTCAATGTCAAAAGTATTAAAATCAAATTAAAATTAATTTATTTCAATCAATTCTTGCACCAACATTTAACATTTCCACTTAATAGACCCTGAAACAAAAACGAATCATTCAATAAATTTGAAAATAGGCTCAAACATACTTCAACAAGTATGCTAGAAGTAGTCAATGTCAAAAGTAACAATATCAAATTATAAATAATTTATTATAATCAATTCTTGCACCAACATTTAACGTTTCCACTTAATAGACCCTGAAACAAAAACGAATCATTCAATAAATTTGAAAATAGGCTCAAACATACTTCGACAAGTATGCTAGAAGTAGTCAATGTCAAAAGTATTAATATCAAATTAGAAGTAATTTATTTCAATCAATTCTTGCAGCAACATTGATTGTTTCTAATTAATAGGCCCTGAAACAAAAACAAATCATTCTATAAATTTGAAAATAGGCTCAAACATACTTCGACAAGTATGCTAGAAGTAGTCAATGTCAAAAGTACTAATATCAAATTAGAAGTAATTTATTTCAATCAATTCTTGCAGCAATATATTGATTGTTTCTAATTAATAGGCCCTGAAACAAAAACGAATCATTCAATAAATTTGAAAATAGGCTCAAACATACTTCAACAAGTATGCTAGATGTAGTCAATGTCAAAAGTACTAATATCAAATTAGAAGTAATTTATTTCAATCAATTCTTGCAGCAATATATTGATTGTTTCTAATTAATAGGCCCTGAAACAAAATCGAATCATTCTATAAATTTGAAAATAGGCTCAAACATACTTCAACAAGTATGCTAGAAGTAGTCAATGTCAAAAGTACTAATATCAAATTAAAAATAATTTATTTCAATCAATTCTTGCACCAACATATAACGTTTCCACTTAATAGACCCTGAAACAAAAACGAGTCATTCAATAAATTTGAAAATAAGCTCAAACATACTTCAACAAGTATGCTAGAAGTAGTCAATGTCAAAAGCACTAATATCAAATTAGAAGTAATTTATTTCAATCAATTCTTGCAGCAATATTGATTGTTTCTAATTAATAGGCCCTGAAACAAAAACGAATCATTCAATAAATTTGAAAATAGGCTCAAACATACTTCAACAAGTATGCTAGAAGTAGTCAATGTCAAAAATAACAATATCAAATTAGAAATAATTTATTTTAATCAATTCTTGCAGCAATATTGATTGTTTCTAATTAATAGGCCCAGAAACAAAAACGAATCATTCTATAAATTTGAAAATAGGCTCAAATATACTTCAATAAGTATGCTAGAAGTAGTCAATGTCAAAAGTACTAATATCAGATTAGAAGTAATTTATTTCAATCAATTCTTGCAGCAATATTGATTGTTTCTAATTAATAGGCCCTGAAACAAAAACGAATCATTCTATAAATTTGAAAATAGGCTCAAACATACTTCAACAAGTATGCTAGAAGTAGTCAATGTCAAAAGTACTAATATCAAATTAGAAGTAATTTATTTCAATCAATTCTTGCAGCAATATATTGATTGTTTCTAATTAATAGGCCCTGAAACAAAATCGAATCATTCTATAAATTTGAAAATAGGCTCAAACATACTTCAACAAGTATGCTAAAAGTAGTTAATGTCAAAAGTAACAATATCGAATTAGAAATAATTTATTTCAATCAATTCTTGCAGCAATATTGATTGTTTCTAATTAATAGGCCCAGAAACAAAAACGAATCATTCTATAAATTTGAAAATAGGCTCAAATATACTTCAATAAGTATGCTAGAAGTAGTCAATGTCAAAAGTACTAATATCAGATTAGAAGTAATTTATTTCAATCAATTCTTGCAGCAATATTGATTGTTTCTAATTAATAGGCCCTGAAACAAAAACGAATCATTCTATAAATTTGAAAATAGGCTCAAACATACTTCAACAAGTATGCTAGAAGTAGTCAATGTCAAAAGTACTAATATCAAATTAAAAATAATTTATTTCAATCAATTCTTGCACCAACATATAACGTTTCCACTTAATAGACCCTGAAACAAAAACGAGTCATTCAATAAATTTGAAAATAAGCTCAAACATACTTCAACAAGTATGCTAGAAGTAGTCAATGTCAAAAGCACTAATATCAAATTAGAAGTAATTTATTTCAATCAATTCTTGCAGCAATATTGATTGTTTCTAATTAATAGGCCCTGAAACAAAAACGAATCATTCAATAAATTTGAAAATAGGCTCAAACATACTTCAACAAGTATGCTAGAAGTAGTCAATGTCAAAAATAACAATATCAAATTAGAAATAATTTATTTCAATCAATTCCTGCAGCAATATTGATTGTTTCTAATTAATAGGCCCAGAAACAAAAACGAATCATTCTATAAATTTGAAAATAGGCTCAAATATACTTCAATAAGTATGCTAGAAGTAGTCAATGTCAAAAGTACTAATATCAGATTAGAAGTAATTTATTTCAATCAATTCTTGCAGCAATATTGATTGTTTCTAATTAATAGGCCCTGAAACAAAAACGAATCATTCTATAAATTTGAAAATAGGCTCAAACATACTTCAACAAGTATGCTAGAAGTAGTCAATGTCAAAAGTACTAATATCAATTTAGAAATAATTTATTTCAATCAATTCTTGCACTAAAATTGACTGTTTTCAATTAATAGGCCCTAAAACAAAAACGAATCATTCAATAAATTTGAAAATAGGCTCAAACATACTTCAACAAGTATGCTAGAAGTAGTCAATGTCAAAAGTACTAATATCAAATTAGAAGAAATTTATTTCAATCAATTCTTGCAGCAATATTGACTGTATCCAGTTAATAGGCCCTGAAACAAAAACGAATCATTCTATAAACATGAAAATAGGCTCAAACATACTTCAACAAGTATGCTAGAAGTAGTCAATGTCAAAAGTACTAATATCAAATTAGAAGTAATTTATTTCAATCAATTCTTGCAGCAATATTGACTGTATCCAGTTAATAGGCCCTGAAACAAAAACGAATAATTCAATAAACTTGAAAATAGGCTCAAGCATACTTCAACAAGTATGCTAGAAGTAGTCAATGTCAAAAGTACTAATATCAAATTAGAAGTAATTTATTTCAATCAATTCTTGCAGCAATATTGACTGTATCCAGTTAATAGGCCCTGAAACAAAAACGAATCATTCTATAAACTTGAAAATAGGCTCAAACATACTTCAACAAGTATGCTAGAAGTAGTCAATGTCAAAAGTACTAATATCAAATTAAAAGTAATTTATTTCAATCAATTCTTGCAGCAATATTGATTGTTTCCAATTAATAGGCCCTGAAACAAAAACGAATCATTCAATATTATTGAAAATAGACTCAAACATACTTCAACAAGTATGCTACAAGTAGTCATTGTCAAAAGTAATAATTTAAAATCAAAATTAATTTATTTTTATCAGTTCTTGCACCAAAGTTGCATGTTTCCAATTAATAGGCCCTGAAACAAAAACGAATCATTCAATAAATTTGACAATAGGCTCAAACATACTTCAATACGTATGCTACAAGTAATCATTGTCAAAAGAATCAATTTTAATTCAGAATTAATTTATTTTAATCAATTTTTGCACCAATATTGACTGTATCCAGTTAATAGGCCCTGAAACAAAAACGAATCATTCAATGAATTTGAAAATAGGCTCAAACATACTTCAACAAGTATGCTAGAAGTAGTCAATGTCAAAAGTAACAGAATCAAATTAAAAATAATTTATTTCAATCAATTCTTGCAGCAATATTGATTGTTTCTAATTAATAGGCCCTGAAACAAAAACGAATCATTCTGTAAATTTGAAAATAGGCTCAAACATACTTCAACAAGTATGCTAGAAGTAATCAATGTCAAAAGTAACAATATCAAATTAAAAATAATTTATTTCAATCAATTCTTGCACCAACATTTAACATTTCTAGTTAATAAGCCCTGAAACTAAACCAACCCATTCATTTTAATTGAAAATAGGTTCAAACATACTTCAACAAGTATGCTAGAAGTAGTCAATGTCAAAAGTAACAATATCAAAATAGAAGTAATTTATTTCAATCAATTCTTGAAGCAATATTGATTGTTTCTAATTAATAGGCCCAGAAACAAAAACAAATCATTCAATAAATTTGAAAATAGGCTCAAACATACTTCAACAAGTATGCTAGAAGTAGTCAATGTCAAAAGTATTAATATCAAATTAGAAGTAATTTATTTCAATCAATTCTTGCAGCAATATTGATTGTTTCTAATTAATAGGCCCTGAAACAAAAACGAATCATTCAATAAATTTGAAAATAGGCTCAACCATACTTCAACAAATATGCTAGAAGTAGTCAATGTCAAAAGTACTAATATCAAATTAGAAGTAATTTATTTCAATCAATTCTTGCAGCAATATTGATTGTTTCTAATTAATAGGCCCTGAAACAAAATCGAATCATTCTATAAATTTGAAAATAGGCTCAAACATACTTCGACAAATATGCTAAAAGTAGTCAATGTCAAAAGTACTAATAGCAAATTAGAAGTAATTTATTTCAATCAATTCTTGCAGCAATATTAATTGTATCTAATTAGTAGGCCCTGAAACAAAAACGAATCATTCTATAAATTTGAAAATAGGCTCAAACATACTTCAACAAGTATGCTAGAAGTAGTCAATGTCAAAAGTACTAATAGCAAATTAGAAGTAATTTATTTCAATCAATTCTTGCAGCAATATTGATTGTTTCTAATTAGTAGGCCCTGAAACAAAAACAAATCATTCTATAAATTTGAAAATAGGCTCAAACATACTTCAACAAGTATGCTAGAAGTAGTCAATGTCAAAAGTACTAATATCAAATTAAAAGTAATTTATTTCAATCAATTCTTGCAGCAATATTGATTGTTTCTAATTAATAGGCCCTGAAACAAAAACGAATCATTCTATAAATTTGAAAATAGGCTCAAACATACTTCAACAAGTATGCTAGAAGTAATCAATGTCAAAAGTACTAATATCGGATTAGAAGTAATTTATTTCAATCAATTCTTGCAACAATATTGATTGTTTCTAATTAATAGGCCCTGAAACAAAAACGAATCATTCTATAAATTTGAAAATAGGCTCAAACATACTTCAACAAGTATGCTAGAAATAGTCAATGTCAAAAGTACTAATATCAAATTAGAAATAATTTATTTTAATCAATTCTTGCACCAATATTGACTGTTTCCAATTAATAGGCCCTGAAACAAAAACGAATCATTCAATAAATTTGAAATTAAGCTCAAACATACTTCAACAAGTATGCTACAAGTAATCATTGTCAAAAGTATTAATTTTAAATCAAAACTAATTTATTTCAATCAATTCTTGCAACAATAATTAAGTGTTTCCAATTAATAGGCCCTGAAACAAAAACGAATCATTCAATAAATTCGAAAATAAGCTCAAACATACTTCAACAAGTATGCTACAAGTAATCAATGTCAAAAGTATTATATTCAAATCAGAATTAATTTATTTCAATCAATTCTTGCAGCAATATAAGTTTTTTCAATTATAGGCCCTAAAACAAAAACGAATCATTCAATAAACTTGAAATAAGGCTTAAACATACTTCAACAAGTATGCTACAAGTAATCATTGTCAAAAGAATCAATTTTAATTCAGAATTAATTTATTTTAATCAATTCTTGCACCAATATTGACTGTATCCAGTTAATAGGCCCTGAAACAAAAACGAATCATTCAATGAATTTGAAAATAGACTCAAACATACTTCAACAAGTTTGCTACAAGTAATCATTGTCAAAAGTATTAATTTCAAATCAAAATTAATTTATTTCAATTGATTCTTGCAGCAATTTTAAGTGTTCCCAATTAATAGGTCCTAAAACAAAAACGAATCATTCAATAAATTTGAAAATAGGCTCAAACATACTTCAACATGTATGCTACAAGTAATCATTGTCAAAAGTATTAATTTCAAATCAGAATTAATTTATTTTAATCAATTCTTGCAGCAATATTAACTGTTTTCAACTAATAGGCCCTGAAACAAAAACGAATCATTCAATGAATTTGAAAATAGGCTTAAACATACTTCAACAAGTATGCTACAAGTAGTCATTGTCAAAAGTATTAATTTTAAATCAGAATTAATTTATTTCAATCAATTCTTGCACCAATATTAAGTGTTTTCAATTAATTGGCCCTGAAACATAACTGAATCATTCAATGAATTTGAAAATAGGCTCAAACATACTTCGACAAGTATGCTAGAAGTAGTCAATGTCAAAAATAACAATATCAAATTAGAAATAATTTATTTCAATCAATTCTTGCAGCAATATTGATTGTTTCTAATTAATAGGCCCTGAAACAAAATCGAATCATTCTATAAATTTGAAAATAGGCTCAAACATACGTCGACAAGTATGCTAGAAGAAGTCAATGTCAAAAGTACTAATATCAAATTAGAAATATTTTATTGCATCACTATAAACTGCATCCAATTCATTTATTATTTATTTTAATTATTAATCTTTTCTGAAACAAAAACGAATCAACAATTATACTTGAAATTAAGGTATACATACTTTAACAATTATGCTAAAAGTAGTTATTGTCAAAAATATGATTTCTTGTTGGAAATTCCATTCAATAATATTTATTTGTAGGTGATAGAAAGGGAGCGGCACCATGTACCGGTGATAGCGGCGGTGGATTCGTAATGAAACGCGAAGGAAGGTGGAAGCTTCGCGGCGTCGTCTCAGTGGCCTTGGCCGATCCGACGACGCGCTCCTGTGATCCAACCAACTACGTCGTCTTCAGCGATCTACCTAAATATCGTCAATGGCTCATCAACGCCTTACAAATATGATTATAATATTTTTTTCAAATAGTAACACTCAAATAAAGATACTCATAAATAAGCATATTGCCCCCCACTGATTCTTCTGGGATTTCCCAAGCGGATTTTGAAACCCGCACGTGCGTCGCATGCAATTTCCGCGCGCTATTTGTGGTCTGTTGTTAGCCGTGAGTGATAGCGTAAGTAAACTTTTTTTTTAAGTAAATAATCATAAAAAGTGCTGTATAACGTCAATATGCTAATTAATTAAATTACCATTAATAATAAATAGATGGCCGTGATCGTGTTACTCTTGTTTTTAACATCCGCTTACTGCGATGTTTTAAATCCTTGTTCTGAGTATCTCAACTACGGGTATGAGAATAGTGAGCCCGCAATTTTTCTATCAGTACCAAATGATTACACCGGTTATTACGTGCTTAATGTAAGCACATCAGTACCATTCTACACTAATAAGGTATGAATATGTTTTATATAATCGGTACTACCATTAATTAGACGGTCAAAATCAACAGCCTTAATTATGAAGAAATCATCAACAAACCAGTGGATTTTATCAAATATGTTATTCGATTCCCATTCAGTACGCATCCTAAAGTAACCAAAGTTGATTTCAACGGACGTACTCTATGCACTGATAATGGATATACACGTAAGTAATAAAAATGTTGAATCATTCATTTCTAATTATTAATTTTAGTGGATACCAATAGTGCAGTAACAAATTTTAGAAGCTTTTTGATGATCCAATCCACTATACAAAATAGGGGAAAATTTGGTACCACCAGTACTATTGTTAATAGACCAATTAGAATCGAAACCACTACAAATGTTCCGGTCGTTACAGGGCGATCACAATTGAATAATGTTTGCGGCCAAGGTGGCAACTCACATCCATTGATTATTAAAGGCAAAGAGGCTTATGATGGAGAGTACCCGTGGATGGTAGCACTGTTTTACTATGATAAAAAGAAAAGCAAATATATCTACCATTGTGTTGGAAATCTTATAACCGTTAAACATGTCTTAACATGTAAGTATTATTGATATAAGTTGGTAGTACTGATGTTGATGTTTAATTTATTGAATTGAGCGTATGGAATTTGATACTATTTTGTAAGTTGGTAGTACTGATATAAATATAAACTAATACCAAATTGTATCAAGATCCAATGTATGGTTTCAAAGTTACAGATGGTTTCAATTATTTGAGGTTAGATTAGTAAAATTAAGATTTCATCAAAGTGTGCGAATGGAATTTGATTTAATTTTGTAAGTTGGTAGTACTGATATAAATTTAAACTCGTACCTAATTGTATCAAGATCCAACATATGGTTTTAAAGTTACAGATGGTTTCAATTATTTGAGGTTAGATTAGTAAATTTAAGGTTTCATCAAAGTGAGCGTATGGAATTTAATATAATTTTGTAAGTTGGTACTTCTGATATGAATTTAAACTCATACCTAATTGTATCAAGATCCAATGTATGGTTTCAAAGTTACAGCTGGTTTCAATTATTTGAAGTCAGATTAGTAAAATTAATATTCCATCAAAGTGAGCGTATGGAATTTGATATAATTTTGTAAGTTGGTAGTACTGATATGAATTTCAGCTAATAGCGAATTGTATCAAGATCCAATATATGGTTTCAAAGTTACAGCTGGTTTCAATTATTTGAGGTTAGATTAGTAAAATTAAGATTTCATCAAAGTGAGCGTATGGAATTTGATATAATTTTGTAAGTTGGTAGTACTGATATGAATTTAAACTCATACCTAACTGTATCAAGATCCAATATATGGTTTCAAAGTTACAGCCGGTTTCAATTATTTGAACTCAAATTAGTAAAATTAAGATTCCATCAAAGTGAGCGTATGGAATTTGATATAATTTTGTAAGTTGGTAGTACTGATATGAATTTAAACTCATACCTAAATGTATCAAGATCCAATATATGGTTTCAAAGTTACAGCCGGTTTCAATTATTTGAACTCAAATTAGTAAAATCAAGATTCCATCAAACTGAGCGTAAGGAATTTGATATAATTTTGGAAGTTGGTACTTCTGATATAAATTTAAACTCATACCTAATTGTATCAAAATCCAATATATGGTTTCAAAGTAACAGCTGGTTTCAATTATTTGAGGTTAGATCAGTAAAATTAAGATTTCATCAAAGTGAGCGTATGGAATTTGATATAATTTGGTAAGTTGGTAGTACTGATATGAATTTAAACTCATACCAAATTGTATCAAGATCCAATATATGGTTTCAAAGTTATGGTTGGTTTCAATTATTTGAACTCAAATTAGTAAAATCAAGATTTCATCAAAGTAACCGTATGGAATTTGATATAGTTTTGTAAGTTGGTAGTACTGATATGAATTTTAACTCATACCTAATTGTATCAAGATCCAATATATGGTTTCAAAGTTACAACTGGTTTCAATTATTTGAAGTTAGATTTGCAAAATTAAGATTTCATCAAAGTGAGCGTATGGAATTTGATATAATCTTGTAAGTTGGTAGTACTGATATGAATTTAAACTCATACCTAATTGTATCAACATCCAATACATGGTTTCAAAGTTACAGCTGGTTTCAATTATTTCAGGTTAGATTAGTAAAATTAAGATTTCATCAAAGTGAGCGTATGGAATTTGATATAATTTTGTAAGTTGGTAGTACTGATATAAATTTAAACTCATCCTAATTGTATCAAGATCCAATATATGGTTTCAAAGTTATAGCTGGTTTCAATTATTTAAAGTTAGATCAGTAAAATTAAGATTTCATCAAAGTGAGCGTATGGAATTTGATATAATTTTGAAAGTTGGTACTTCTGATATAAATTTAAACTCATACCTAATTGTATCAAGATCCAATGTATGACTTCAAAGTTACAACTGGTTTCAATTATTTGAGGTTAGATTAGTAAAATTAAGATATCATCAAAGTGAGCGTATGGAATTTGATATAATTTTGTATGTTGGTAGTGCTGATAAAAATTTAAACGAATACCAAATTGTATGAAGATCCAATGTATGGTTTCAAAGTTACAGCCGGTTTCAATTATTTGAACTCAAATTAGTAAAATCAAGATTCCATCAAAGTGAGCGTAAGGAATTTGATATAATTTTGTAGGTTGGTAATACTGATATGACTTTAAACTCATACTTAATTGTAATAAGATCCAATATATGGTTTCAAAGTTACAACTGGTTTCAATTATTTGAAGACATTAGTAAAATTAAGATTTCATAAAAGTGAGCGTATGGAATTTAATATAATTTTGTAAGTTGGTAGTACTGATATGATTTTAAACTCATACTTAATTGTAATAAGATCCAATATATGGTTTCAAAGTTACAGCTGGTTTCAATTATTTGAAGTTAGATTAGTAAAATTAAGATTTCATCAAAGTGAGCGTATGGAATTTGATATAATTTTGTAAGTTGGTAGTACTGATATGAATTTAAACTCATACTTAATTGTATCAAGATCCAATATATGGTTTCAAAGTTACAGCTGGTTTCAATTATTTGAAGTTAGATTAGTAAAATTAAGATTTCATCAAAGTGAGCGAATGGAATTTGATATAGTTTTGTAAGTTGGTACTTCTGATATGATTTTAAACTCATACCTAATTGCATCAAGATCCAATATATGGTTTCAAAGTTACAGCTGGTTTCAATTATTTGAAGTTAGATAAGTAAAATTAAGATTTCATCAAAGTGAGTGTATGGAATTTGATATAATTTTGTAAGTTGGTAGTACTGATATGAATTTAAACTCATACTTAATTGTATCAAGATCCAATATATGGTTTCAAAGTTACAGCTGGTTTCAATTATTTGAAGTTAGATTAGTAAAATTAAGATTTCATCAAAGTGAGCGAATGGAATTTGATATAGTTTTGTAAGTTGGTACTTCTGATATGATTTTAAACTCATACCTAATTGCATCAAGATCCAATATATGGTTTCAAAGTTACAGCTGGTTTCAATTATTTGAAGTTAGATTAGTAAAATTAAGATTTCATCAAAGTGAGCGTATGGAATTTGATATAATTTTGTAAGTTGGTACTTCTGATATAAATTTAAACTCATACCTAAATGTATCAAGATCCAATATATGGTTTCAAAGTTAAAGCTGGTTTCAATTATTTGAGGTTAGATTAGTAAATTTAAGATTTCATCAAAGTGAGCGTATAGAATTTGATATAATTTGGTAAGTTGGTAGTACTGATATGAATTTAAACTCATACCTAATTGTATCAAGATTAAATGTATGGTTTCAAAGTTACAGCTGGTTTCAATTATTTGAAGTTAGTTTAGTAAAATTAAGATATCATCAAAGTGAGCGTATGGAGTTTGATATAATTTTGTAAGTTGGTAGTACTGATATGAATTTAAACTAATACATAATTGTATCAAAATCCAATGTATGGTTTCAAAGTTACAGCTGGTTTCAATTATTTGAACTCAAATTAGTAAAATCAAGATTTCATCAAAGTGACCATATGAAATTTGATATAGTTTTGTAAGTTGGTACTTCTGAAATGAATTTAAACTCATACCTAATTGTATCAAGATCCATTATATGGTTTCAAAGTTACAGCTGGTTTCAATTATTTGAAGTTAGATTAGTAAAATTAAGATTTCATCAAAGTGAGCGAATGGAATTTGATTTAATTTTGTAAGTTGGTAGTACTGATAAGAATTTAAACTAACACCAAATTGTATCAAGATCCAATATATGGTTTTAAAGTTACAACTGGTTTCAATTATTTGAGGTTAGATTAGTAAAATTAAGATTTCATCAAAGTGAGCGTATGGAATTTAATATAATTTTGTAAGTTGGTAGTACTGATATGAATTTAAACTCATACCTAATTGTATCAAGATTAAATGTATGGTTTCAAAGTTACAGCTGGTTTCAATTATTTGAAGTTAGTTTAGTAAAATTAAGATATCATCAAAGTGAGCATATGGAATTTGATATAATTTTGTAAGTTGGTAGTACTGATATGAATTTAAACTAATACATAATTGTATCAAAGTCCAATGTATGGTTTTAAAGTTACAGCTGGTTTCAATTATTTGAACTCAAATTAGTAAAATCAAGATTTCATCAAAGTGACCGTATGAAATTTGATATAGTTTTGTAAGTTGGTACTTCTGAAATGAATTTAAACTCATACCTAATTGTATCAAGATCCAATATATGGTTTCATTCAAAGTTACAGCTGGTTTCAATTATTTGAGGTTAGATTAGTAAAATTAAGATTTCATCAAAGTGAGCGTATGGAATTTAATATAATTTTGTAAGTTGGTAGTACTGATATGATTTTAAACTCATGCCTAATTGTATGAAGATCCAATATATGGTTTCAATTATTTAAAGACAGATTAGTAAAATTAAGATTTCATCAAAGTGAGCGTATGGAATTTGATATAATTTTGTAAGTTGGTAGTACTGGTATGAATTTAAACTAATACTAAATTGTATCAAGATCCAATATATGGTTTCAAAGTTACAGCTGGTTTCAATTATTTGAAGTTAGATTAGTAAAACTAAGATTCCATCAAAGTGAGCGTTTGGAATTTGATATAATTTTGTAAGTTGGTAGTACTGATATGAATTTAAACTAATACCAAATTGTATCAAGATCCAATATATGGTTTTAAAGTTATAGTTGGTTTCAATTATTTGAACTCAAATTAGTAAAATCAAGATATTATCAAAGTGAACGTATGGAATTTTATATAATTTTGTAAGTTGGTACTACTCATATGAATTTAAACTAATACCAAATTGTATAAAGATCCAATATACGGTTTCAAAGTTACAGCTGGTTTAAACTATTTGAGGTTAACTTGGTAGAACTGTTATTGTTAATTCATTTTCCCATTTTAGCTGGTCATTGCTTCAAGATCTTCAACGCCTTAATCTTCCCACCTGAACAAATCCTCGCAGTTCTAGGACGTACAACCTTAGATGATGTTCAGCGTGAAACTAAGACCTCAGATATAGCCAAAATTGAAGTGCATCCAGATTATAAGCATAATCATGGCGGCCATGATATCGCCATCTTGACTTTGGCTAAGCCTGCACAGATTGATAGATTCGTGCGTCCGATATGTTTAAGTGATGATAGTATACAACAGAATAGAGGAATTGTTGCTGGATGGGGACAGGATAAATTTAAAGACCCGGAAGAGGCCATGGTATTGAAGAAAGTTGATATGGAGATATCAACGCAGCAGGAATGCTTGAGAAGTCATGCTGCGTTTTTTAATTTGACTTCAAAAGAAACATTTTGTGCAGGTTTGTTTAAAGTCAAAAAAATCGTTTTAGTTATTGACAGTGCCGTCATTAATATGTCATAATTTTTGGTTAGGTTTTATTGACATAATCAGTATTTTTATTTTAGGTACAAAGGATCGTAGTGGGCCATGTGTAGGCGACAGCGGCGCGGGATTTTTCATAAAACTTGGAAATCTTTTCTACCTGCGCGGCATTGTAGCTTATAGTTTAGCATCCGGCGGCACATGCGACTTAAACAATTATGTCGTATTTGCAGATATCAGTAGAGAAGAGAATTGGATCAAAGGAACCATAAATAATTAGTAGTTAAATAAATTTGAATGTTAGAAAGAATAATAAAGAAGTGCATTTTAAAATTGTTTTGATTGCCAATCAAATGAAGCTGGACGCACAAATTAGTAACATGAAGATAGCTGCGAAATGTAGGCAACTTTTATTACACCTGAAGTTGTTGCAAAGGTTGCCAAATACAAATTTATAAAAAACTAAAATATAATTAAATCAATTACAATTTGAACCCGGAATGAATAGAAACTATACCAAGATTCATATTCTCATAATGAACCTGTCTAAAACCGGCCTCCTCAATCATCTTCTTGAAAGTTTCCTGTAAAAGTTAAAAAAATAATTAAACCGCTTAGAATTAGATTGCATCGAACCTGATTTGGAAATTGTCTAATACTCTCCACCAAATATTGATAGGGTTGCCATTGACCGGCTAAAAGTTGCCCCATAACTGGTATCATCTGAAAACTATACTGATCATACAACCATTGTGCTGAACTATTTTCAAGTTGACTAAATTCTAAACAAAGAAATCGACCACCCGGTCGAAGCACTCGAAACGCTTCTTGCAAAGCCTACAAAATAACCGTCAAATATATCTTAATAAAAAACATCAAAGCATCACCTTATCGACATGAGTGACATTTCGAATACCAAACGCAATCGTATACGCATTAAACAAACCACTTTCAAACGGCAACTTTTCAGCATCGCCTTGTTGCCATTTAATTAAATCTGAATCATAACCCAACCGATCGCATCTAATTTTACCAACATCCAACATGGCCTGATTGATATCGCAAACAGTAACATGACTTCCATCTCTAGCTGGACTATTCTTAATACGATTTAAAAATCTAAATGCAATATCACCAGTACCACCAGCAACATCCAATAATTGCGTATCTTTCGTCGGACTTAATCGTTCCATAAAGATATCCTTCCATATTCGATGTATGCCTAACGACATAGCATCATTCATTAAATCATAGGAATCAGCAACATTTTCAAAAACAGCTTTAACTGGAATTGAGGAAATTATAATAAAATTGTTGCGAGGTTTGTTAGAATTACCTTTATCGGCTTTCTCATCTTCATTAACAGTTTCAAAACCGAAGTGAGTTTGTTTGGGGTTTTCTTGTGCTGTGGTGCTAAAACCACGGCTTAATCCACGTAATCCTATTAATCTTAAAGATTTCATTATTCTTATATTAATTTTAAGGTTATCATAACAGTTATGCAACTTTAGTTGCTGGTATCATATTTAAAAGCGCCATCTATTGCAGAATATAGGTCAAAAAGTCTCAAACTGAAACTAACTTCAAGCAATAAAGTATCTGTCAAATTGTTTATAAAATTTTCCAATTGTAAAGGTTTTCAGCAAACATGGCAAAGTTCCTAGGGCTGGATAAGCTTGGCCTAATGATGAAAATCATTAAGGAGAATGGTGGAATCCGGGCTTCCCTTTACAAGATGTATAGGTAAGATTATATAACCTAACCTCAATTACTGAATAAACTACTAAATTTCATTTTGTAGGATGGACGAATTGAAAATTGGAACTCTTGTTGGTACCGATAAATATGGAAACAAGTATTACGAAAATCCACGGTTCTTCTACAGTCGTAATCGATGGATTGAATACGCACCTAAATATGGTACGATTTAATTCATTTAATCGTTATTGATTTTATTTAGATTTGTTTTAGGTGTTGATTATGATGGTAGTCAAGTACCGGCTGAATGGTACGGTTGGTTACATTATAAGACAGATTTGCCACCAATGAAGGATCCCAGTAGGCCACATTATAAATGGATGGCTGATCATACGGAAAATTTTTCTGGTTTTGAAGGACAGTTTATGCCGTATACGACAACACGGCCTAAAATCGAAGCATGGGAACCTAAGAAGAAATGAGTTAATTAATGTTGTACATATGTAGCTTAATATATTGTTAATCGAGAATTATAATTATTATTTTGTTTTGATCTAACTGTACAAAATTCTATAAATTTAAAAAAATCGCAAAAAATACTTAATATTTTTTGAAAATTGTTTTGCTTCTCAAAATATGTTCTTACATGTCTCGAGCTTGTTTTGTGAAAATTATGTACAAAAATTCTATAAAATGTGGACTCGACCCACATTTATTAAAAAAATTAATTTTCTTATAATTGCAAAATTTAAAAAAATACTTAACATTTTTTGAAAATTGTTTTGGTTCTTAAAATATGTTCTTACATATCTTGAGCTTGTTTTGTGAAAATTTTGTACAAAAATTCCATAAACTGTAACCTCGGCCAACATTTATTCGAAGAGTCAATTTTCTTAAAATTCCAAAATTAAAAAAATACTTAACATTTTTTAAAATTGTTTTGCTTTTCAAAATATGTTCTCACATGTCTTGAGCTTGTTTTGTGAAAATTTTGTACAAAAATTCCATAAAATGTAGCCTCAGTCAACATTTATTCAAAAAGTTAATTTTCTTATAATTCCAAAAATTTTAAAAAATTAAAAAAAATACTTAACATTTTTTGAAAATTGTTTTGCTTCTCAAAATATGTTCTTACATGTCTTGAGCTTGTTTTGTGAAAGTTGTGTACAAAAATTCCATAAAATGTAGCCTCAGCCAACATTTATTTAAAAAGTCAATTTTCTTATAATTCCAAAATTTTAAAAAAATTAAAAAAAAATACTTAACATTTTTTGAAAATTGTTTTGCTTCTTAAAACATGTTCTTACATGTCTTGAGCTTATTTTGTAAAAATTTTGTACAAAATTTCTATGAAATGTAGCCTCGGTCAAGATTTATTCAAAAGTTAATTTTCTTATAATTCAAAAAATTAATAAAACTACTCAACATTTTTTGAAAATTGTTTTGCTTCTTAAAATATGTTCTTACATGTCTTAAGCTTGTTTTGTGAAAATTTTGTACAAAAATTCTATGAAATGTAGCCTCGGCCAACATTTATTCAAAAAGTCAATTTTCTTATAATTCCAAAATTTTAAAAAAATTAAAAAAAAATACTTAACATTTTTTGAAAATTGTTTTGCTTCTCAAAACATGTTCTTACATGTCTTGAGCTTGTTTTGTGAAAATTTTGTATAAAAATTCTATGAAATGTAGCCTCAGCCAACATTTATTCAAAAAGTCAATTTTATTATAATTCTAAAATTTTTAAAAAATATAAAAAAATACTTAACAATTTTTGAAAATTGTTTTGCTTCTCAAAACATGTTCTTACATGTCTTGAGCTTGTTTTGTGAAAATTTTGTAAAAAAATTCTATGAAATGTAGCCTCGAGTCAATTTTTATATAGTTCCAAAATTTTCAAAAAAATCCAAAAAATACTTGACATATTTTTATGCAGTGACACACAGGAGTCTCAAATTAATATTTTTGACGTTTCCCGTGTCTCAGTTTAACTTTATGTTTGTAATAACACTTTACCAAAGACTCAAAGAAATAAATTTAATTATTTGTGTCTCAAGTCTTTAAATTCTGCAGTTCTTGTGTCTCACATTAATATTTTTGACGTTTCATGTGTCTCAGCTTTGTTTTATATTGATAATAACAGTTCACCAAAGTTTTAAACCAATAAATTTAATTATGTAAGTTTCAAATCTTAAATTTTACAGTTTCTGTGTCTTAGGTCAGCATTTTTGACATTTATTGTGTCTCAATTTGGTTTTATATTGGTAATAACAATTCAACAAAGATTTAAACTAATAAATTTAATTATGCAGGTTTCAAATCTTAAATTTTACAGTTTCTGTGTCTCAGGTCAGCATTTTTGACATTTCTTGTGTCTCAGTTTGGTTTTATATTGGTAATAACAGTTCATCAAAGATTTAAACTAATAAATTTAATTATGTAAATTTCAAACCCATAATTTTAAAGTTTATGTGTCTCAGGTCAGCATTTTTGACATTTCTTGTGTCTGTTTTGTTTTATATTGATAATAACAGTTCACCAAAGATTTAAACTAATAAACTTAATTATGTGAGTTTTAAATCTTAAATTTACATTTATTGTGTCTCAGGTCAGCATTTTTGACATTTCTTGAGTCTCAGTTTTGTTCTATATTGATAATAACAGTTCACCAAAAATGTAAACTAATAAATTTAATTATGTCAGTTTTAAATCTTTAAATTTAAAGTTTATGTGTCTCACGTCAACATTTTTGACATTTCTTGTGTCTCAGTTTTGTTTTATATTGATAATAACAGTTCACCAAAGTTGTAAATTAATAAATTTAATTATGTAAGTTTCAAACCCTTAATTTTAAAGTTTATGTGTCTCAGGTCAGCATTTTTGACATTTCTTGTGTCTCAGTTTTGTTTTATATTGATAATAACAGTTCACCAAAGTTTTAAATTAATAAATTTAATTATGTAGGTTTCAAATTCTTAACTTTAAAGTTTATGTGTCTCAGGTCAGCATTTTTGACATTTCTTGTGTCTCAGTTTTGTTTTAAATTGGTAATAACAGTTCACCAAAAAATTAAACTAATAAATTTAATTATGTGAGTTTCAAATCTTAAACTTTACAGTTTCTGTGTCTCAGGTGATGATTTTTGACATTTCTTGTGTCTCAGTTTTGTTTTATATTGATAACAACAGTTCACCTAAGATTTAAGCTACTAAAATTAATTATGTAAGTTTCAAATCTTAAATTTTACAGTTTCTGTGTCTCAGGTCAGCATTTTTGACATTTCTTGTGTCTCAGTTTTGTTTTATATTGATAATAACAGTTCACCAAAAATTTAAACTAATAAATTCAATTATGTAAGTTTCAAATCCTCAACTTTAAAGTTTATGTGTCTCAGGTCAGCATTTTTGACATTTATTGTGTCTCAGCTTTGATTTACATTGATAATAACAATTCACTAAAGTTTTAAACTAATAAATTTATTTATATAAGTTTTAAAACTTAAATTTTACAGTTTCAATGTCTCAGGTCAGCATTTTTGACATTTCTTGTGTCTCAGTTTTGCTTTATATTGTTAACAACAGTTCACCAAAGATTTAAACTAATAAATTTAATTATGTAAGTTTCAAATCCTCAATTTTAAAGTTTATGTGTCTCAGGTCAGCATTTTTGACATTTCTTGTGTCTCAGTTTTGTTTTATATTGATAATAACATTTCACCAATGTTTTAAACTAATAAATTTAATTATGTAAGTTTCAAATCCTTAATTTTAAAGTTTATGTGTCTCAGGTCAGCATTTTTGACATTTCTTGTGTCTCAGTTTAGTTTTATATTAATAATAAAGATCACCAAAGATTTATACTAATAAATTTAGTTATGTAAGTTTCAAATCCTAAATTTTACAGTTTCTGGGTCTCAGGTCAGCATTTTTGACATTTTTTGTGTCTCAGTTTTGTTTTATATTGATAATAACAGTCCACCCAAGATTTAAACTAATAAATTTAATTATGTAAGTTTTAAATCCTTAATTTTAAAGTTTATGTGTCTCAGGTCATCATTTTTGACATTTCTTGTGTCTCAGTTTTGTTTTATATTAGTAATAACAGTTCACCAAAGATTTAAACTAATACATTTAATTATGGGAGTTTCAAATCTTAAATTTTACAGTTTCTGTGTCTCAAGTCAGCATTTTTCACATTTCTTGTGTCTCAGTTTTATTTTATGTTGGTAATAACAATCTACTAACATTTTAAATTTAATTATTTAAATCTGAAATCTTAACTTTTACAGTTTCTGTCTCAGGTCTGCATTTTTGACATTACTTGTATATCAGTTTTGTTTTAAGTTGGTAATAACAGTTTACTAAAAATTTAATCATGTGGGTCTCAAATAAATAAATTTGACAGCTCGTGGTCTCACTCTGAATTTTTTGACATTTCTGTTGTCATTGTAACAATTTGACTTTTTATAACTTAAATTATATTAAAGTTTAAAACTAACAAATTTGATTATTTATGTGTCTCAGTACAACATTTTTGGTACTTCCCGTGTCTCAGTTTTTTTTTTATTTTATGTTATTAAATTAGAGTTTGCAAAAACATTAATCAAATAAATTAAATTATTTGTGTCAAAATTTTCCTGTGTCTCACGTCTGCATTTTTGACATATTCTGTATCTTACAGTAATAATGTTTAAATTTGTTTATAATTTTTTAAGTTTTTGTGTCTCAAATCAATAACGATAATGTCTCAGAATAATAATTTTGTAATGAAATATTAATGTTTGCCTTTCAAACTGTGAAAGTTGAGTTTGACAGAATTGTATTTGTTTACTACCGGTCAGTCAGTGTCATGTGTTGTTAATTATTATTGTGATTGGGGTTGGTAGTATCGCTTTAGAAAATTAGGTAAGTAAAAAACTAACAATAAAATTATTTACAAGACGGCTTGTTGTTTAAAAAAAAAGAAGAAAAACAAATTACAAACAAAATAAGTTTCTAGGTTATGTCACCACCAACCATCCTCGCTTCCTTTTCTCAAGATACATATAAAAAATGTTTGGAAAATCCTTATTTTTTTCTTCAGGAGGGACTAATATCTATAGTTAGCAAAATAATAAAAGCTTCAGCAATTAATATAATAAAAATCAACCCAGTTCTGCCAACACTGAATCAAGATCATGTTGCAACGATTGCGTTTGTTCTTTCTGCTTATTCAAATCATCCTGCAATAATTCCATATTAGTTTTCAACATAATATTAGTTTTCTTTAAAGCAGCAAGACGACTTTCATGCCGCCTTGATCGCGCAACCAAATTTTCCTTCTTTTTATCAGCTGGCGCATCCTCGGGTTCACTTTGAGATTTTTCTGATTCGCTCTCGGTTTCACTGGATTCAGTTTCGCTTTCGCTGCTTTCAGTTTCTTCCTCTTCATCATCTTCCTCGTCTTCATCTTCATCTTCCTCATCACTATCGGATTCTTTCATTAGTGCTGCCATCTTATCGACCTGGAATTAACTAAATTAATATCAATTGGGCGCCAAATTTAAACTTACTTCTTTCTGTAATTGTTTGTATTTCTTTTTTTCTTCCTTAATGGCTTTTTGGTGTTTCTTCATTAATTCCTTAAGAGCTATTCGCTCTTTTTTGGCGTTATCTTCCTTATTTTTAAATCCTCTTAATTTATTAGATAACATTTTAACTTCCCTTACTGCACGTTTGGCTTTCTTTTCTTCAGTTTCTTCTTCTGAGCTTTCATCATCCTCTTCATTATTATCCATATCATCATCGCAAGGCATATGACTATCTCTTCTTTCTGATATTGAAACCCTTTTACATAAGAATTCCTGCAAACGCTTCTCCAATTCTGAATTCCTGCGTTCCATTTCTTCAAGTTCAAATTTAGTGTTAGTTAATTCAATTGCTGTTTGCGTGAATCTTCTGTCTAATGCTTCATTCTTCTTTCTAGCTTCTGCTACTTCAGCTTTCAATGTTATTATAAGCTAAAAACAATTGAATTAGTTTTAATTTAACTAAAATTGTTTGTTACCTTTTCATCGGGTTCTCTTTTGTTTTCAGGATTCTGTTCTGATTTTGCAATTCCATTTTCTAATTCCAATTGTTTTTGTAGATTGCGGATTTGCGATAGTAATCTTTTGTTTTCTTTGCCGACTGTTTCTTTGTTGCGCAATTCTATCGCCAGCAATTGTTTGGTGCTTTGTAAATCGTCGCGTACTTTATCGATGTCATCCATTTCATCAACATTTACGACCATTTCAGGGGCGATTATACCTTCTTTGATTAATTCTTCCTGGAATGGGTTATTTTAAGGAATGTTGGATGGGTTAATATGTTTGTAACTTACAACATCGGCGACGCTGGCGCAATTGCTTATTGGGGCCATCATGCTGGCCATTGATAGGGATTTTTGGATTTGTTCTTCAATTGTCATCTGTCGTCTGAATTTTCTAAGGCCTTCTAGATTTGGTCTGCTTCTGTCGTTGGTTTTGACACCTTTCAGTTTGACACCTGATTGAATCTAAAGAGAAATCGTTCATTAATTCATTTAAATTGGTAACATTCTACTTTAATACTATAAGTACCAACTGTATAAAAATAATCAATTCTGTAACTAAGAGTTAAGTTAAAAAATCATAATTTGTAAACCGTTCATTGGATATTTATGCAAATTGGTACCAATATACTTCATTATCATAAGTACCAACTGTGTAAAAATTATTAACTTTGATACGTCCAATTTTTTATAACCGTCAACTATTTGACATGAACTACCTGAATTTAGGAAATAGAGGGTAAGTTAAAAAAATTATAACTTGTGAACCATTCATTGGATGTTTATGTAAATTTGTATCAATAAACTTCATTATCATCAGTATCAATTGTGTAAAAATTATTAATTTTGGTACGTCCAATTTTTTATAACTTTAAAAAATTTAACATGAACTACCTAGATTTGGGAGTTAGAAGATAAGTAAAAAAATCATAACTTGTAAACCGTTTATTGGATATTAATGCAAATTGGTACCAAAGTACTTTATTATCATTAGTATCAATTGTGTAAAAATGATAAACATTGATACGTCCAATTTTTTATAACCTTCAACTGTTTGACATGAACTACCTAGATTTAGGAATTAATGGATAAGTTAAATAATCATAACTTGTAAACCATTTATTGGATATTTATGCAAATTGGTACTAATATACTTCATTATCATAAGTACCAACTGTGTAAAAATTATTAACTTTGATACGTCCAATTTTATATAACCTTCAACTATTCAACATGAACTACTTGGATTTGGGAACTATTGGATAAGTTAAAAGCATCATAACTCTGAAACCGTTCATTGGATATTAATGCAAATTAGTACCAGTATACTTCATTATCATAAGTACCAACTGTGTAAAAATTATTAACTTTGATACGACCAATTTTATATAACCTTCAACTATTCAACATGAACTACCTGGATTTGGGAACTATTGGATAAGTTAAAAACATCATAACTCTGAAACCGTTCATTGGATATTCATGCAAATTGGTACCAATATACTTCATTATCATAAGTACCAACTTTGTATAAATTATTAACTTTGATACGTCCAATTTTATATAACCTTCAACTATTCAACATGAACTACCTGGATTTGGGAACTATTGGATAAGTTAAAAAAATCATAACTCTGAAACCGTTCATTGGATATTCATGCAAATTGGTACCAATATACTTCAAAGATATCAGTAACAACTGTGTAAAAATAATTAACTTTGATACGTCTATTTTTTTATAACCTTGAACTATTCGACATGAACTATCTGAATTTGGGAATTAGAGGACAAGTTAAAAAAATTATAACTCTGAAACCGTTCATTGGATATTCATGCAAATTGGTACCAATGTACTTCAGTATCATATGTAACAACTGTGTAAAAATAAT
Organism: Tachinus rufipes; assembly: GCA_963932245.1. NCBI lineage: Eukaryota > Metazoa > Arthropoda > Insecta > Coleoptera > Staphylinidae > Tachinus > Tachinus rufipes. Next base: position 90,236,746 of record OZ010748.1, on the reverse strand, counting down.
TAACTTTGATACGTCTATTTTTTTATAACCTTCAACTATTCGACATGAACTATCTGAATTTGGAAATTAGAGGATAATTTAAAAAAATCATAATTCTGAAACCGTTCATTGGATATTCATGCAAATTGGTACTAATATACTTCATTATCATAAGTACCAACTGTGTAAAAATTATTAACTTTGATACGTCCAATTTTGTATAACCTTCAACTATTCGACATGAACTACCTGGATTTGGGAACTATTGGATAAGTTAAAAAAATCATAACTCTGAAACCGTTCATTGGATATTCATGCAAATTAGTACCAATATACTTCAAAGATATCAGTAACAACTGTGTAAAAATAATTAACTTTGATACGTCTATTTTTTTATAACCTTCAACTATTCGACATGAACTACCTGGATTTGGGAACTATTGGACAAGTTAAAAAAATTATAACTCTGAAACCGTTCATTGGATATTCATGCAAATTGGTACCAATGTACTTCAGTATCATATGTACCAACTGTGTAAAAATAATTAACTTTGATACGCCCAATTTTTTATAATCTTGACTTATTTGACATAAGCTAACAGTATTTAGAAGATAAGTTAAAAAATCATAACTTGTAAACCGTTCATTGGATATTTATGCAAATTGGTACTAATATACTACATTATCATAAATACCAACTGTGTAAAAATGATTAACTATGATACGCCCAATTTATTATAATCTTAATTTATTTGACTTGAGCTAACTAGATTCAGTAGTTAGAAGATAAATTTAAAAAACCATAACTTGTAAACCGTTTATTGGATATTATAGCAAATTAGTAGGAATATACTTCACTATTATGTGTACCAACTGTGAAAATATAATTATAATCGGCACGCTCAATTCGATTTGATCTTGAACTATTTGAGATAAGCTAACTTGATTCAGTAACGAAAAGATAAAATAAAAAATCATAACTTGTGAACGGTTCATTGGATATGCATGCAAATTGGTAGGATTATACCTCATTATCATGTGTACCAACTGTAAAAAAATAATTATAATCGGCACGCTCAATTCGATTTAATCTTGAACTATTGGAGATAAGTTAACTTAATTTAGTAACGAGAAGATTAAATAAAAAATTATAACTTGTGAAAGGTTCATTGGATATGCATGCAAATTGGTAGGAATATACCTCATTATCATGTGTACCAACTGTGGAAATATAATTTTAATCGACACGCTCAATTCGATTTAATCTTGAACTATTTGAGATTAGCTAACTTGATTCAGTAACGAGAAGACAAAATAAAAAATCATAACTTGTGAACGGTTCATTGGATATGCATGCAAATTGGTAGAAATATACCTTATTATCATGTGTACCAACTGTAAAAATATAATTGTAATCGACACGCTCAATTTGATTTAATCCTGAACTATTTGAGATAAGCTAACTTGATTCAGTAACGAGAAGATAAAATAAAAAATCATAACTTGTGAACGGTTCATTGGATATGCATATAAATTAGTAGGAATATACCTCAGTATTATGTGTACCAACTGTAAAAAAATAATTATAATCGACACGCTCAATTTGATTTAATCTTGAACTATTTGAGATAAGCCAACTTGATTCAGTAACGAGAAGATAAAATAAAAAATCATAACTTGTGAACGGTTCATTGGGTATGCATGCAAATTAGTAGCAATATAGCTCATTATCATGTGTACCAACAGTAAAAAAATAATTATAATCGACACGCTCAATTCGATTTAATCTTAAACTATTTGAGATAAGCTAACTGAATTCAGTAACGAGAAGATAAAATAAAAAAATCATAACTTCTGAACAGTTCATTGGATATGCATGCAAATTAGTAGAAGTATACCTCATTGTCATGTGTACCAACTGTGAAAAAATAATTATAATCGACACGCTCAATTTGATTTAATTTTAAACTATTTGAGATAATCTAACTTAATTCAGTAACGAGAAGATAAAATAAAAAATCATAACTTGTGAACGTTTCATTGGATATGCATGCAAATTGGTAGGAATATAGCTCATTATTATGTGTACCAACTGTAAGAAAATAATTTTAATCGGCACGCTCAATTCGATTTAATCTTGAACTATTTGAGATAAGCTAACTTGATTCAGTAACGAGAACATAAAATAAAAAATCATAACTTGTGAACGCTTCATTGGATATGCATGCAAATTGGTAGAAGTATACCTTATTATCATGTGTACCAACTGTGCAAATATATTTGTAATCGGCACGCTCAATTTGATTTAATTTGAAACTATTTGAGATAAGCTAACTTAATTCAGTAACGAGAAGAAATCATAACTTGATCATAAGTTCTAAAGCGTTCATTAGATATTGACACAAATTGGTACCAATATACCTCATTATCATGACTACCAACTGTGTAAAAATAATTGAAATCGACTCGACCAATTCGATGCAATCTTAAACTTTTTGACTTGAGCCAACTGGATTCAGTAACTAGAAGCTAACGTAAAAAAATCATAAGTTCTAAACCGTTCATTAGATATTGACACAAATTGGTACCAATATACCTCATTATCATGACTACCAACTGTGTAAAAATAATTGAAATCGACTCGACCAATTCGATGCAATCTTAAACTTTTTGACATGAGCCAATTGGATTCAGTAACTAGAAACTAACGTAAAAAAAATCATAAGTTCTAAACCGTTCATTGGATATTGACACAAATTGGTACCAATATACCTTATTATCATGACTACCAACTGTGTAAAAATAATTGAAATTGACTCGACCAATTTCATGCAATCTTAAACTATTTGACATGAACCAACTGGATTCAGTAACAAAAGGTAACTTAAAAAAATCATAAGTTCTAAACCGTCTATTGGATATTAACACAAATTGGTACCAATATACTCCATTATCGTCACTACCTACTGTGTAAAAATAATTGAAATCGACTCGACCAATTTGATGCAATCTTAAACTATTCGACATGAACTAGATGGATTGATTGACTAGAAGGTAACTTAATAAAATCATAACTTCTAAATTGTTCATTGGATATTGACACAAATTGGTACCAATATACTTCATTATCATGACTACCAACTATGTAAAAATAATTGAAATTGACTCGACCAATTTAATGCAATCTTAAACTATTTGATATGTGCTAACAGGATTCAGTAACTAGAAAGTAACTTAAAAAAAATCATAAGTTCTAAACCGTTCGTTGGATATTGACACAATTTGGTACTAATATACTTCACTATCATGACTACCAACTGTGTAAAAATAATTCAAATTGACTCGACCAATTTGATGCAATCTTAAACTATTCGACATAAACTAACTGGAATCAATAACTAGGAGGTAACTTAAAAAAATCATAAGTTCTAAACCCCTTATTGGATTTTGACACAAATTAGTACCAATATACTTCATTATCATGACTACCAACTGTGTAAAAATAATTGAAATTGACTCGACCAATTTGATGCAATCTTTAACTATTTGACATGAGCCAAATAGATTTAGTAGCAAGAAGGTAACTTAAAAAAATCATAAGTTCGAAACCGTTCATTGAATATTGACACAAATTGGTACCAATATACTTCATTACCATGACTACCAACTGTGTAATAATAATTGAAATCGACTCAACCAATTTTATGTAATCTTTAAATATTTGACTATTGATGCGATTTCAATACAAATCAATTTTGATAATTTGTCGACAGTTCACTGTATGACAGATTACCAAATGACAGTTGACAGACCATTGACAGTTGTCAGTCAATAACTTATCACCTGACAATGTAAATTAATTAACAAATTTTCCAATAGACAAATTTCACTCCACCATCAACAACAACATTCTCCTTCTAATTACAGACTGTTTACCTCTTTAAGAAGCACATTGTGAGCATTATCCTTCTCACTCTCGTACAAGAATTGTCCCTTTGCTTTAACTCCTGTTAAAAGCGGCTTCGATCTATCATTACATTCCACATGTTTCAATTTAGTGGGTGTTTCGATCCCTTTAAGCAAAGCACTCCAATCAGGCCTTGTCTTAGGACGCGATCTACAACAATTGAGGTTAAATTAGTTATTAATTAAATTAATTAATATTACTTCAAATTATCCAATTTTTGCTTCTGTTTCTGATTGAGAGGGTCGGTTTTGATGGGTTTAGGCATAGCCGGTGGTGGTGGCGGCATCGGGGGAGCCATGGGGGCGCCTTTTTTCTATACAAAAACAAACAAAAACAATTATATAAAAGCGTACTCTGTATTTAGATTTTTGATGAGTTGCCAAAAGACGAAGATAATTGCGCGGACCTTTTCCTCGTCGATTTTGTCCTTGGTGGGTGTCTTCTTCAGCACCTGTCTGTAATCAGGGTTGTCTTTTTTCGGTGGCGGCGGAAGCTCCTTCATCTTTTCCACCTTAACACTATTCAATTTCGGTATTGTAACCTTACTACTGCTTTCATCTCTGGATATAGGGGTTCGTTCTTTAGTTTTCACTGATTTCAATGCTGGTCTCTTGAAATTTTTCTCCTCATCACCGCCGTTTTCTAATTTATCCAATTTATCAGTTTTCAAGCTTACTTTTCTCAATGCAGGTATGGCAACTGTTAAAAAAATAATTAATTAATTAATTAAAAATTTATTATAACTTACAGCTTGATTCCTCCTCATCATCGTTATTCTCATCACGTTTGCTGAGACGTTTTTTTGCTTCTTCAGGATCTACGATGCTATCGCGTTTCTTCATTATACCCCAAGGAGTTTCAGTCTCTTTATTAGGTTCAGCAGCTTCTTTAATCCATGGCGGCTTGTAACCTTTTACAGGCGCCTTGGAATCGGAAGTTGCCGCCACCGATTTCTTTCCGGCCGGCATATTATTTCTGCAATTTAATTATTAATATTAATTGAAGTTTTATTAGATTAATCTGAAAATTATGCATATTTTATGACAATTTAAAAACATTTTGACAGCTCAATGACAGTTTGAATTAATTTTTAGCATTTGTATGTCATTTTGACAGTTAAATGATGATTGGAAGTAATTTCTGACATTTGATGCAAATTTTATGACAGTCTAAGAACATTTTGGCAGTTCAATGACATTTGTAACTAACTTTTAGCATTTATATGTCATTTTGACAGTTAAATGATGATAGGAAGTAATTTCTGACATTTGATGCAAATTTTATGACAGTTTAGGAACATTTTGACAGTTCAATGACAGTTGGAATTAATTTTTAGCATTTATATGTCATTTTGACAGTTAAATGATGATAGGAAGTAATTTCTGACATTTGACGCAAATTTTATGACAGTTTAGGAACATTTTGACAGTTCAATGGCAGTTGGAACTAATTTTTAGCATTCAATGTCATTTTGACAGTTGAATGATGATTGGAAGTAATTTCTGATATTTGATGCAAATTTTATGACAGTTTAGGAACATTTTGACAGTTCAATGACAGTTGGAACTAATTTTTAGCATTTATATTTCATTTTGACAGTTAAAAGATGATTTGAAATAATTTTTGACATTTGATGCAAATTTTATGACAGTTTAAGAACATTTTGACAGTTCAATGACAGTTGGAATTAATTTTTAGCATTTATATGTCATTTTGACAGTTAAATGATGATAGGAAGTAATTTCTGACATTTGACGCAAATTTTATGACAGTTTAGGAACATTTTGACAGTTCAATGACAGTTGGAATTAATTTTTAGCATTTATATGTCATTTTGACAGTTAAATGATGATTGGAAATAATTTCTGAGATTTGATGCAAATTTTATGACAGTTTAGGAACATTTTGACAGTTCAATGGCAGTTGGAACTAATTTTTAGCATTCAATGTCATTTTGACAGTTGAATGATGATTGGAAGTAATTTCTGATATTTGATGCAAATTTTATGACAGTTTAGGAACATTTTGACAGTTCAATGACAGTTGGAACTAATTTTTAGCATTTATATTTCATTTTGACAGTTAAAAGATGATTTGAAATAATTTTTGACATTTGATGCAAATTTTATGACAGTTTAAGAACATTTTGACAGTTCAATGACAGTTGGAATTAATTTTTAGCATTTATATGTCATTTTGACAGTTAAATGATGATAGGAAGTAATTTCTGACATTTGACGCAAATTTTATGACAGTTTAGGAACATTTTGACAGTTCAATGACAGTTGGAATTAATTTTTAGCATTTATATGTCATTTTGACAGTTAAATGATGATTGGAAATAATTTCTGAGATTTGATGCAAATTTTATGACAGTTTAGGAACATTTTGACAGTTCAATGACAGTTGGAATTAATTTTTAGCATTTATATGTCATTTTTACAGTTAAATGGTGATTGGAAATCATTTCTGACATTTGATGCAAATTTTATGACAGTTTAAGAACATTTTGACAGTTCAATGACAGTTGGAATTAATTTTTAACACTTGATGCATATTATATGTCATTATGACTGTTTAATGATGTTTGGAAATAATTTCTAACATTTGATGCATATTTTATGACAGTTTATGAACTTTTTGACAGTTCATTGACAGTTGAAATTAATTTTTTGCACTTGACGCATATTATATGACATTTTGACAGTTTAATGATGATAGAAAATAATTTGTGACACTTAAAGCATATTTTATGACAGTTTGTGAACATTTTGACAGTTCATTGACAGTTGAAATAAATTTTTATCTTTTAATGCAATTACATGACATTTTGACAGTTTAATGATGATTGGAAATAATTTGTGATATTTGAAGCATATTTTATGACAGTTTATGAATATTTTGACAGCTCATTGACAGTTGGAATTAATTTTGAACACTTGATGCATATTATATGACATTTTGACAGTTCAAGAATATTTTATGATAGTTTATGAATATTTTGACAGTTCAATGACAGACGGAATTAATATTTATCACTAAATATGCAAAATTTCAACTTTACTGTAATATTTTTGAAAATAACTCCCTTAATATCAACTTTACAAAATAATTTGATAGAAAATATTTTATGGAGAATTAAATTTCGGACATAATTTGTGAAAAAAGTCTTTTTCTAATTCCTGCTCGTTGCTAAGTAATTTTGAAATAAATACGAAATTCCATGTTTTCCGTAACTGTTTTTAAAATAACTCACTTAATACCAACTTTACAAAATAATTTGATATAAAATATTTTATGGAGAATTAAATTCCTGACATAATTTGTAAAATAAGTTTTTCCAAATTCCTGCTAGTTGCTAAGTTATTTTGAAATAAATACAAAATTTCAAGTTTTCTGTAACTTTTTTTTAAAATAACTCACTTAATACCAACTTTACAAAATAATTTGATATAAAATATTTTATGAAGAATTAAATTCCGGATAGATTTTGTTTAATAAGGTTTTACTAATTTTTGCTCGTTGCTAAGTTATTTTGAAATAAATCCAAAATTTCAAGTTTTCTGTAACTTTTTTTAAAATAACTCACTTAATACCAACTTTACAAAATAATTTGATATAAAATATTTTATGGAGAATTAAATTCCCGACATAATTTGTAAAATAAGTTTTGCCGAATTCCTGCTAGTTGCTAAGTTATTTGGAAATAAATCCAAAATTTCAAGTTTTCTGTAACTTTTTTTAAAATAACTCACTTAATACCAACTTTACAAAATAATTTGATATAAAATATTTTATGGAGAATTAAATTCCCGACATAATTTGTAAAATAAGTTTTGCCTAATTCCTGCTAGTTGCTAAGTTATTTGGAAATAAATCCAAAATTTCAAGTTTTCTGTAACTTTTTTTAAAATAACTCACTTAATACCAACTTTACAAAATAATTTGATATGAAATATTTTATGGAGAATTAAATTCCGGATACAATTTGCTTAATAAGTTTTTCTTAATTCCTGCTAGTTGCTAAGTTATTTGGAAATAAATACAAAATTCCAAGTTTTCTGTAACTTTTTTTTTAAATAACTCACTTAATACCAACTTTACAAAATAATTTGATATAAAATATTTTATGGAGAATTAAATTCCGGATATAATTTGCAAAATAAGTTTTTTCTAATTCCTGCTAGTTGCTAAGTTATTTTGAAATAATTACGAAATTCTAAGTTTTCTGTAACTTTTTTAAAAATAACTCACTTAATACCAACTTTACAAAATAATTTGATATAAGATATTTTATGGAGAATTAAATTCTGGACATAATTTGCTATATAAGTTTTTCTTAATTCCTGCTAGTTGCTAAGTTATTTTGAAATAAATACAAAATTCCAAGTTTTCTGTAACTTTTTTTTTAAAATAACTCACTTAATACCAACTTTACAAAATAATTTGATATAAAATATTGTATGGAGAATTAAATTCCCGACATAATTTGTAGAGTAAGTTTTTTCCTAATTCCTGCTAGTTGCTAAGTTATTTTGAAATAAATACAAAATTCCAAGTTTTCTGTAACATTTTCTGAAATAACTCACTAAATACCAACTTTACAAAATAATTTGTTATGAAATATTTTATGTAGAATTAAATTCCGGACATAATTTGCTTAATAAGTTTTTCCTAATTCCTGCTAGTTGCTAAGTTATTTGGAAATAAATACAAATTTTCAAGTTTTTAGTAACTTTTTTTAAAACAACTCACTTATTACCAACTTTACAAAATAATTTGATATATAATGTTTTATGGAGAATTAAATTCCGGACATAATTTGTTTAATAAGTTTTTTATAATTCCTGCTAGTTGCTAAGTTATTTTGAAATAATTACGAAATTCTAAGTTTTCTGTAACTTTTTTTAAAAATAACTCACTTAATACCAACTTTACAAAATAATTTGATATAAGATATTTTATGGAGAATTAAATTCTGGACATAATTTGCTATATAAGTTTTTCTTAATTCCTGCGAGTTGCTAAGTTATTTTGAAATAAATACGAAATTCTAAGTTTTTTGTAACTTTTTTTAAAATAACTCACTTAATACCAACTTTACAAAATAATTTCATATAAAATATTTTATGGAGAATTAAATTCCGGACATAATTTGCAAAATAAGTTTTTCTAAATTCCTGCTAGTTGCTAAGTTGCATCAATTAAAAATTGTTTTTTTTCAGATTTTAATTAGAATTCATAATATCAATCTTTCTCCAACCTTTTAAAATTGAAGTCAATGTCATTTTGAGAATACTTTTTATTTTTTGCATCATTAAACCAACCGGCAATTATAATATGTTTACACGTCTTGTAAACACGACCGAAATTTGAAAAATAATTGTGATTTCTAGAGCAAGGTTAAGATGCGAAAATAGAAATTGAATCGCAGTCGATTCTTATTTTTTCTCCAACATTCGGTTGCAATTTCCCAAAATATTCTCTTGTGTGGGCACTCGCAATGCGTCCCAATAAAAATCCTCGATAGATGATTTAAAATGAGATTGCGACATAAGAGAAGCGAGCCAGATTAAATGGCGTAATTTTCAATAATTTGTTTGCAATAATAACTCATGCATAATTAATGTAAATTGGCTTACCGTGAGTGTGCGTGTGCTTTTTGAAAAAAATCTTATAGTGTGCTTGTGTTTTTGATCAATTTTTGATCAATTTTCGAACAAATGAGCGCCGCCCTTATTATAATAAACAACACATCGCGCGAATTATGTTTCGTTTCGGAATTCGTCCGCGTCCAACCACAAACTATATGTTTTCAGAACGTCTGAGTGTGTGTAGAGCTATTTCTATTTTAGACGCGTGACGTCGGGACGCGCAACTATTCACGATTTGTGCGTCTCCTACAGACATAGCAAACGCATAGATAAACCTGCATTGCTAAACAGCTTAAGCGATTCCGAATCCAAGCCATCTAGATTCGTTTCGGGCATCCATGGTCGTGAGTTTATTTATTTTGCATTATTTTTATATAGAACAGTGCAGTTTTGCGTCGGAATTGAAAACATCCCACTTAAGTATAGTTTGATTCGAGGTGGAGGGGATCGGTGTGGCCTAAAATAACTAAATAAATGATGTGTGAATTGGAAACAATTATCATTAGTCGTTTGTTTTTTTGTTTTTTTTTGTAAATCAACCATGACGATGTTGATTTTTCAATAAGAATATATTTATTAACGTCATGCTGACCCTATATTTATTCGAATTGAGGTGCCACATGACATAAATTAATTGCACTTGAATCTAAGTGCGGCTTATTTAAGTGGCACTTAATTTTATTAAAGCATAATTAAATTGCACTTAATTAGGCGTAAATTGATTCAAGAGCCGATATTTAAGTGCTGCTTGTTGTAACTAAGTTCAAGCAATCTGTGAGCATAATCAGGTAAAATTGCACTTAATTCCCGTGACGCATAAGTGAGTTGTAGCACTCATTAAAATGATTGAAATTGTACCTAATTAATTCTAAAGCTTACAAGTAGGAGCAACATCCAATGTCTTAATAATTAACACTTGGGCGGGTGGGTGGGCACTCTAGTTCAAACTACTAGCCGGTAATCGTGAACTGGAGTGGCCCACCCACCCTCCCAAGGGTTGGTCATCAAGGGATTGAATACCAACATGTTATCCTTGGATATAGAGAAGTTTAACGTTCATAGAGAGGAGCAACTTTCAATCTCTTGATAACGAACACTCGGGCGGGTGGGTGGGTACACTAGTTCAAAATACTGGCCGGTAATCATGAACTGGAGTGACCCACCCACCCACCCAAGTGTTGTCATCAAGGGATTTAATATCATTAGCTCTAGCTCTATTTATCATTTAGTAAACATGAACTGGAGTATTTTGAAAAGTTATAAAAATTATTTCAAATTTTTCAAAATTATTTCTGGATACAGTAGCATGTTAAGCAATGCTTAAATTAAGTTTTGTGCAAATTTTGAGTTTCTAGTTCAAAAATTGTGTCCTCAGCATAAATTTATTGAAAAATATGTTTTAAGCTAAAATTCAAAATATTTTAAAAAATCATAAAAAATACTTCTTATCTTTGAAAATAATTTCTGGATACAGTAGCATATTAAGCAATGCCTAAATTAAGTTCTGTGCAAATTTTGAGTATCACGCTGAGAAATTGTGTCCTCAGCATCAATTTATTCAAGAATATGTTTTAAGCTAACATTTGAAATATTTTAAAAAATTATAAAAAATATTTCTTAATTTTGAAAATTATTTCTGGATACAGTAGCATGTTAAGCAATGATTTCATCAAGTTTTGTGCAAATTTTGAGTTTCTAGTCCAAAAATTGTGTCCTCGGCATCATTTTATTCAAAATATGTTTTAAGCTAAAATTCAAAATATTTTAAAAAATCATAAAAAATACTTCTTAATTTTGAAAATAATTTCTGGATACAGTAGCATATTAAACAATGCCTAAATTAAGTTTTGTGCAAATTTTGAGTATCTAGTTCAAAGATTGTGTCCTCAGCATCATTTTATTCAAAATATGTTTTAAGCTAAAATTCAAAGTATTTTAAAAAATCATAAAAAATATTTCTTAATTTTGAAAATAATTTCTGGATACAGTAGCATAATAAGCAATGCCTAAATTAAGTTTTGTGCAAATTTTGAGTTTCTAGTTCAAAGATTGTGTCCTCAGCATCAATTTATTCAAAATATGTTTTAAGCTAAAATTCAAAATATTTTAAAAAATTATAAAAAATATTTCTAAATTTTGAAAATTATTTTTGAAAACTGTAGCATGTAAAGCAATGCCTAAATTAAGTTTTGTGCAAATTTTGAGTTTCTAGTTCAAAAATTGTGTCCTCAGCATCAATTTATTCAAAATATGTTTTAAGCTAAAATTCAAAATATTTTAAAAAATCATAAAAAATATTTCTGAATTTTGAAAATTATTTCCGGAAACAGTAGCATGTTAAGCAATGCTTTGATTAAGTTTTGTGCAAATTTTGAGTTTCTAGTTCAAAAATTGTGTCCTCGGCATCATGTTATTCAAAATATGTTTTAAGCTAAAATTCAAAATATTTTAAAAAATCATAAAAATTATTTCTTAATTTTGAAAATAATTTCTGGATACAGTAGCATATTAAGCAATGCCTATATTAAGTTTTGTGCAAATTTTGAGATTCTAGTTCAAAGATTGTGTCCTCAGCATCAATTTACTCAAAATATGTTTTAAGCTAAAATTCAAAATATTTTAAAAAATCATAAAAAATATTTCTTAATTTTGAAAATAATTTCTGAATACTGTAGCATGTTTAGCAACGCCTATATTAAGTTTTGTGCAAATTTTGAGTTTCTAGTTCAAAAATTGTGTCCTCGGCATCATTTTATTCAAAATATGTTTTAAGCTAAAATTCAAAATATTTTAAAAAATCATAAAAAATATTTCTAAATTTTGAAAATAATTTCTGGATACAGTAGCATGTTAAGCAATGCTTAGATTAAGTTTTGTGCAAATTTTGAGTTTCTAGTTCAAAAATTGTGTCCTCAGCATCAATTTATTCAAAATATGTTTTAAACTAAAAGTCGAAATATTTTAAAAAATTATAAAAAATATTTTTAAATTTTGAAAATTATTTCTAGATACTGTAGCATGTTAAGCAATGCCTAGATTAAGTTCTGTACAAATTTTGAGTATCAAGTTTAAAAATTGTGTCCTCGGCATCAATTTATTCAAGAATATATTTTAAGCTAAAATTCAAAATATTTTAAAAAATTATAAAAAATATTTCTGAATTTTGAAAATTATTTCCTGATACAGTAGCATGTTAAGCAATGCCTAGATTAAGTTTAGTGCAAATTTTGAGTATCAAATTCAAAAATTGTGTCTTCAGTATCAATTTATGTAAAAATTAAAATTATTAATTAAATTAAATTTCAAAATATTTTAAAAAATTATAAAAAATATTTCTAAATTTTGAAAATTCTATCTGGATACAGTATTATGTTAAGCAATGCCTAGATTAAGTTCTGTGCAAATTTTGAGTTGATAGATCAAAAATTGTGTCCTCAGCATCAATATATTCAAAACATATTTTTAGCTAAAATTCAAAATATTTAAAAAAATAGTAAAAAATGTTTCTAAATTTTGAAATTTATTTCTGGATACAGTAGCATGTTAAGCAATGCCTAAATTAAGTTTTGTGCAAATTTTGAGTTTCTAGTTCGAAAATTATGTCCTCGGCATCATTTTATTCAAAATATGTTTTAAGCTAAAATTCAAAATATTTTAAAAAATCATAAAAAATACTTCTTAATTTTGAAAATAATTTCTGGATACAGTAGCATAATAAACAATGCCTAAATTAAGATTTGTGCAAATTTTGAGTTTCTAGTTCAAAAATTGTGTCCTCGGCATCATTTTATTCAAATTAAGTTTTAAGCTAAAATTCAAAATATTTTAAAAAATCATAAAAAATACTTCTTAATTTTGAAAAAAATTCTGGATACAGTAGCATAATAAACAATGCCTAAATTAAGATTGTGCAAATTTTGAGTTTCTAGTTCGAAAATTATGTCCTCGGCATCATTTTATTCAAAATATGTTTTAAGCTAAAATTCAAAATATTTTAAAAAATCATAAAAAATACTTCTTAATTTTGAAAATAATTTCTGGATACAGTAGCATAATAAACAATGCCTAAATTAAGATTTGTGCAAATTTTGAGTTTCTAGTTCAAAAATTGTGTCCTCGGCATCATTTTATTCAAATTAAGTTTTAAGCTAAAATTCAAAATATTTTAAAAAATCATAAAAAATACTTCTTAATTTTGAAAAAAATTTTGGATACAGTAGCATAATAAACAATGCCTAAATTAAGATTGTGCAAATTTTGAGTTTCTAGTTCGAAAATTATGTCCTCGGCATCATTTTATTCAAAATATGTTTTAAGCTAAAATTCAAAATATTTTAAAAAATCATAAAAAATACTTCTTATCTTTGAAAATAATTTCTGGATACAGTAGCATATTAAGCAATGCCTAAATTAAGTTCTGTGCAAATTTTGAGTATCACGCTGAGAAATTGTGTCCTCAGCATCAATTTATTCAAGAATATGTTTTAAGCTAACATTTGAAATATTTTAAAAAATTATAAAAAATATTTCTTAATTTTGAAAATTATTTCTGGATACAGTAGCATGTTAAGCAATGATTTCATCAAGTTTTGTGCAAATTTTGAGTTTCTAGTCCAAAAATTGTGTCCTCGGCATCATTTTATTCAAAATATGTTTTAAGCTAAAATTCAAAATATTTTAAAAAATCATAAAAAATACTTCTTAATTTTGAAAATAATTTCTGGATACAGTAGCATATTAAACAATGCCTAAATTAAGTTTTGTGCAAATTTTGAGTATCTAGTTCAAAGATTGTGTCCTCAGCATCATTTTATTCAAAATATGTTTTAAGCTAAAATTCAAAGTATTTTAAAAAATCATAAAAAATATTTCTTAATTTTGAAAATAATTTCTGGATACAGTAGCATAATAAGCAATGCCTAAATTAAGTTTTGTGCAAATTTTGAGTTTCTAGTTCAAAGATTGTGTCCTCAGCATCAATTTATTCAAAATATGTTTTAAGCTAAAATTCAAAATATTTTAAAAAATTATAAAAAATATTTCTAAATTTTGAAAATTATTTTTGAAAACTGTAGCATGTAAAGCAATGCCTAAATTAAGTTTTGTGCAAATTTTGAGTTTCTAGTTCAAAAATTGTGTCCTCAGCATCAATTTATTCAAAATATGTTTTAAGCTAAAATTCAAAATATTTTAAAAAATCATAAAAAATATTTCTGAATTTTGAAAATTATTTCCGGAAACAGTAGCATGTTAAGCAATGCTTTGATTAAGTTTTGTGCAAATTTTGAGTTTCTAGTTCAAAAATTGTGTCCTCGGCATCATGTTATTCAAAATATGTTTTAAGCTAAAATTCAAAATATTTTAAAAAATCATAAAAATTATTTCTTAATTTTGAAAATAATTTCTGGATACAGTAGCATATTAAGCAATGCCTATATTAAGTTTTGTGCAAATTTTGAGATTCTAGTTCAAAGATTGTGTCCTCAGCATCAATTTACTCAAAATATGTTTTAAGCTAAAATTCAAAATATTTTAAAAAATCATAAAAAATATTTCTTAATTTTGAAAATAATTTCTGAATACTGTAGCATGTTTAGCAACGCCTATATTAAGTTTTGTGCAAATTTTGAGTTTCTAGTTCAAAAATTGTGTCCTCGGCATCATTTTATTCAAAATATGTTTTAAGCTAAAATTCAAAATATTTTAAAAAATCATAAAAAATATTTCTAAATTTTGAAAATAATTTCTGGATACAGTAGCATGTTAAGCAATGCTTAGATTAAGTTTTGTGCAAATTTTGAGTTTCTAGTTCAAAAATTGTGTCCTCAGCATCAATTTATTCAAAATATGTTTTAAACTAAAAGTCGAAATATTTTAAAAAATTATAAAAAATATTTTTAAATTTTGAAAATTATTTCTAGATACTGTAGCATGTTAAGCAATGCCTAGATTAAGTTCTGTACAAATTTTGAGTATCAAGTTTAAAAATTGTGTCCTCGGCATCAATTTATTCAAGAATATATTTTAAGCTAAAATTCAAAATATTTTAAAAAATTATAAAAAATATTTCTGAATTTTGAAAATTATTTCCTGATACAGTAGCATGTTAAGCAATGCCTAGATTAAGTTTAGTGCAAATTTTGAGTATCAAATTCAAAAATTGTGTCTTCAGTATCAATTTATGTAAAAATTAAAATTATTAATTAAATTAAATTTCAAAATATTTTAAAAAATTATAAAAAATATTTCTAAATTTTGAAAATTCTATCTGGATACAGTATTATGTTAAGCAATGCCTAGATTAAGTTCTGTGCAAATTTTGAGTTGATAGATCAAAAATTGTGTCCTCAGCATCAATATATTCAAAACATATTTTTAGCTAAAATTCAAAATATTTAAAAAAATAGTAAAAAATGTTTCTAAATTTTGAAATTTATTTCTGGATACAGTAGCATGTTAAGCAATGCCTAAATTAAGTTTTGTGCAAATTTTGAGTTTCTAGTTCGAAAATTATGTCCTCGGCATCATTTTATTCAAAATATGTTTTAAGCTAAAATTCAAAATATTTTAAAAAATCATAAAAAATACTTCTTAATTTTGAAAATAATTTCTGGATACAGTAGCATAATAAACAATGCCTAAATTAAGATTTGTGCAAATTTTGAGTTTCTAGTTCAAAAATTGTGTCCTCGGCATCATTTTATTCAAATTAAGTTTTAAGCTAAAATTCAAAATATTTTAAAAAATCATAAAAAATACTTCTTAATTTTGAAAAAAATTCTGGATACAGTAGCATAATAAACAATGCCTAAATTAAGATTGTGCAAATTTTGAGTTTCTAGTTCGAAAATTATGTCCTCGGCATCATTTTATTCAAAATATGTTTTAAGCTAAAATTCAAAATATTTTAAAAAATCATAAAAAATACTTCTTAATTTTGAAAATAATTTCTGGATACAGTAGCATAATAAACAATGCCTAAATTAAGATTTGTGCAAATTTTGAGTTTCTAGTTCAAAAATTGTGTCCTCGGCATCATTTTATTCAAATTAAGTTTTAAGCTAAAATTCAAAATATTTTAAAAAATCATAAAAAATACTTCTTAATTTTGAAAAAAATTTTGGATACAGTAGCATAATAAACAATGCCTAAATTAAGATTGTGCAAATTTTGAGTTTCTAGTTCGAAAATTATGTCCTCGGCATCATTTTATTCAAAATATGTTTTAAGCTAAAATTCAAAATATTTTAAAAAATCATAAAAAATACTTCTTATCTTTGAAAATAATTTCTGGATACAGTAGCATATTAAGCAATGCCTAAATTAAGTTCTGTGCAAATTTTGAGTATCACGCTGAGAAATTGTGTCCTCAGCATCAATTTATTCAAGAATATGTTTTAAGCTAACATTTGAAATATTTTAAAAAATTATAAAAAATATTTCTTAATTTTGAAAATTATTTCTGGATACAGTAGCATGTTAAGCAATGATTTCATCAAGTTTTGTGCAAATTTTGAGTTTCTAGTCCAAAAATTGTGTCCTCGGCATCATTTTATTCAAAATATGTTTTAAGCTAAAATTCAAAATATTTTAAAAAATCATAAAAAATACTTCTTAATTTTGAAAATAATTTCTGGATACAGTAGCATATTAAACAATGCCTAAATTAAGTTTTGTGCAAATTTTGAGTATCTAGTTCAAAGATTGTGTCCTCAGCATCATTTTATTCAAAATATGTTTTAAGCTAAAATTCAAAGTATTTTAAAAAATCATAAAAAATATTTCTTAATTTTGAAAATAATTTCTGGATACAGTAGCATAATAAGCAATGCCTAAATTAAGTTTTGTGCAAATTTTGAGTTTCTAGTTCAAAGATTGTGTCCTCAGCATCAATTTATTCAAAATATGTTTTAAGCTAAAATTCAAAATATTTTAAAAAATTATAAAAAATATTTCTAAATTTTGAAAATTATTTTTGAAAACTGTAGCATGTAAAGCAATGCCTAAATTAAGTTTTGTGCAAATTTTGAGTTTCTAGTTCAAAAATTGTGTCCTCAGCATCAATTTATTCAAAATATGTTTTAAGCTAAAATTCAAAATATTTTAAAAAATCATAAAAAATATTTCTTAATTTTGAAAATAATTTCTGGATACAGTAGCATATTAAGCAATGCCTAAATTAAGTTTTGTGCAAATTTTGAGTTTCTAGTTCAAAAATTGTGTCCTCGGCATCATTTTATTTAAATTAAGTTTTAAGCTAAAATTCAAAATATTTTAAAAAATCATAAAAATTATTTCTTAATTTTGAAAATAATTTCTGGATACAGTAGCATATTAAGCAATGCTTAGATTAAGTTTTGTGCAAATTTTGAGTTTCTAGTTTAAAAATTGTGTCCTCAGCATCAATTTATTCAAAATATGTTTTAAACTAAAATTCAAAATATTTTAAAAAATTATACAAATATTTTTAAATTTTGAAAATTATTTCTGGATACTGTAGTATGTTAAGCAATGCCTAGATTAAGTTTTGTACAAATTTTGAGTATCAAGTTCAAAAATTGTGTCCTCAGCATCAATTTATTCAAGAATATATTTTAAGATAAAATTCAAAATATTTTAAAAAATTATAAAAACTGTTTCTAAATTTGGAAATTTATTTCTGGATACAGTAGCATGTTAAGCAATGCCTAAATTAAGTTTTGTGCAAATTTTGAGTTTCTAGTTCAAAAATTGTGTCCTCGGCATCATTTTATTCAAAATATGTTTGAAGCTAAAACTCAAAATATTTTAAAAAATCATAAAAAATATTTTTAAATTTTGAAAATTATTTCTGGATACTGTAACATGTTAAGCAAATGCTAAATTAAGCTTTGTGCAAATTTTGATTTTCTAGTTTAGAAATCCAAAGTTTGCTAACCGACACATTGGTTGGGAAACAATTTTGTTATAAATGGTAAAAAAAATAACCAAAATCAGTAAAATCATGTCATATTTCATTCATAAATCATGTAGGTTTAGTAGTAGGTGGGTAGTATTTGTTGGTAACTAGATCGGAAAAGTGTTCCCAAGTACCGATTTCATTAAAAAGTGCATCTCCTGGGCATTCAGTACCATCCCTTACTTGTCTATGTCCATGCAATATGTAATCCGCATTGATGTAACCCTTCTGGACCCCAAAATCTATTAACTGCTTAATTGTATCTAATTGTTCTTTAGGTGGAAGCTCAGCTAAAAATAAAATGTTACAAAATTTGATTCAATTTATAACCAACAAAATAATTACTTCTCCAATCTCCAATTACGCAGATTCCTATGCTTTTTGCGTTGTAATTTGGTGCATGAGCTCCAACTTTGGACCAACCCCTTCCTTCATAAGCCCTACCATCACCGCCTACTGCGAAACTGTATCCAATATCATCCCAACCATTTGTTTGCTGCAAAAAAATTTGATTATTTCTTTTTTTAACTTTATTCAAATTCTATTACCTGATGCGAATTTTGCATACTTTGCATAGCACCAACGCAGGCAGCGTTATCATGGCATGCTCCAGGTATATAGCTGTGATGGATTATGACGTATGGTACGGGATTATTCATAGCCTGTTCACCAAGAGGCGGTTTCGCTTCCCAATCTTCCCTGCTTACCAGGTCAAAAGCGCAAGCACCTGTAATTGCCATAAAAATTAAATGTTATCTATTGTTTTTGTTTGTTTATTTATCGTTTTCATTGTTTTAAATAATTTCATTCATTATCAACGTTGGCATTGACATTCTCTAAACGTCATGCACATGCGATATTTTCATTTCGTAGATTATGATAGGGTTTTTTTATTATACAGCAAAACAATTGATAATTGAATTTACGATTAATCGCGAAGCGACGCAGTAACTGGAAGTTTTTAAATCAATTTTCAATCAATCGTGAAGCGACAAATCATCTGACAATCAATCGCGAAGCGACACCGTTTGTGTAAGCATTAAGAAAGCAATTTACGATTAATCGCGAAGCGACTCAGTAAGTGGAATTTTTTAAATCAATTTTCAATCAATCGTGAAGCGACAAATCGACTAACAATCAATCGCGAAGCGACACCGTCCGAGTAAGCATTTAACAAATCAATTTACGATTAATCGCGAAGCGACGCAGTAACTGGATTCTTTTAAATCAGTTTTCAATCAATCGTGAAGCGACAAATCAACTTACAATCAATCGCGAAGCGACACCGTTCGAGTAAGCATTAAGGAATCAATTTACGATTAATCGCGAAGCGACACAGTTACTGGAAGTTTTTAAATCAATTTTCAAGCAATCGTGAAGCGACAAATCATTTTACAATCAATCGCGAAGCGACACCGTCTGAGTAAGCATTGTGAAATCAATTTACGATTAATCGCGAAGCGACAAAGTAACTGGAATTGTTTAGATCAGTTTTCAATCAATCATGAAGTGACAAATTATCTTACAATCAATCGCGAAGTGACACCATTCGAGTAAGCATTTTACAAATCAATTTACGATTAATCGCGAAGCGACTTAATAACTGGAACTTTTAAAATCAGTTTTCAATCTATCGTGAAGCGGCAAATCATCTAACAATCAATCGCGAAGCGACACCGTCAGTGTAAGCATTGTAAAATCAATTTAAGATTAATCACGAAGCGACACATTAACTGGAATTTTTTAAATCAGTTTTCAATTAATTGTGAAGCGACAAATCATCTTACAATCAATCGCGAAGCGACACCGTCCAAGTAAGCAATAAGAAATCAAATTACGATTAATCGCGAAGCGACACAGTAACTGGAATTGTTTAAATCAGTTTTCAATCAATCGTGAAGCGACAAATCATTTTACAATCAATCGCGAAGCGACACCGTCTGAGTAAGCATTGTGAAATCAATTTACGATTAATCGCGAAGCGACTCAGTAACTGGAAATTTTTAAATCAGTTTCCAATCAATCTCGAAGCGACAAATCATCTTACAGTCAATCGCGAAGCGACACCGTCTGTGTAAGCATTTAACAAATTAATTTACGATTAATGACGAAGCGACAGAGTAACTGGAATTTTATAAATCAGTTTTCAATCAATCGTGAAGCGACAAATCATCTTGCAATCAATCGCGAAGCGACACCGTCAGTGTAAGCATTGTAAAATCAATTTAAGATTAATCACAAAGCGACACATTAACTGGAATTTTTTAAATCAGTTTTCAATTAATTGTGAAGCGACAAATCATCTTACAATCAATCGCGAAGCGACACCGTCCAAGTAAGCAATAAGAAATCAAATTACGATTAATCGCGAAGCGACACAGTAACTGGATTTTTTAAAATCAGTTTTCAATCAATCGTGAAGCGACAAATCATCTTGCAATCAATCGCGAAGCGACACCGTCAGTGTAAGCATTGTAAAATCAATTTAAGATTAATCACGAAGCGACACATTAACTGGAATTTTTTAAATCAGTTTTCAATCAATCGTGAAGCGACAAATCATCTTGCAATCAATCGCGAAGCGACACCGTCAGTGTAAGCATTGTAAAATCAATTTAAGATTAATCACGAAGCGACACATTAACTGGAATTTTTTAAATCAGTTTTCAATCAATCGTGAAGCGACAAATCATCTTGCAATCAATCGCGAAGCGACACCGTCAGTGTAAGCATTGTAAAATCAATTTAAGATTAATCACGAAGCGACACATTAACTGGAATTTTTTAAATCAGTTTTCAATCAATCGTGAATCGATAAATCATCTTACAATCAATCGCGAAGCGACACCGTCCAAGTAAGCAATAAGAAATTAAATTACGATTAATCGCGAAGCGACACAGTAACTGGATTTTTTAAAATCAGTTTTCAATCAATCGTGAAGCGACAAATCATCTTGCAATCAATCGCGAAGCGACACCGTCAGTGTAAGCATTGTAAAATCAATTTAAGATTAATCACGAAGCGACACATTAACTAAAATTGTTTAAATCAGTTTTCAATCAATCGTGAAGCGACAAAACATCTTACAAATATAAAATAATTGGCGCCCATTTTTGATTGTAATTTAATCATATTATTCAATTAATCAACAAAATTGATAAAACCTTGGCGCCCAATTAGGTTTAAAATAATTAATAAACCTTACCGCTAATAAGAAACCCAAATATAAAATAATTGGCGCCCAACTTTGATTGAATTTTGTTAAATTATTCAATTAATAAACAAAATTGATGAAACCTTGATAGCCAATTAGGTTTAAAATGATTAATAAACCTTACCGCTCATGAGAAACCCAAATATAAAATAATTGGCGCCCAAAATTGATGGAATTTTGTAAAATTATTTAATTAATGAACAAAATTGATGAGACCTTGATGCCCAATTAGGTTTAAAATGATTAAAAAACCTTACCGCTAATGAGAAACCTAATCATAAAATAATTGGCGCCCAACTTTGATGGAATTTTGCAAAATTATTCAATTAATGAACAAAATTGATGAAACCTTGATAGCCAATTAGGTTTAAAATGATTAATAAACCTTGCCGCTCATGAGAAACCCAAATATAAAATAATTGGCGCCCAACTTTGATGGAATTTTGTTAAATTATTTAATTAATGAACAAAATTGATGAAACCTTGATGCCCAATTAGGTTAAAAATGATCAACAAACCTTACCGCTAATGAAAAACACAAATATAAAATAATTGGCGCCCAAATTTGATGGAATTTTGTTAAATTATTCAAGTAATGAACAAAATTGATGAAACCTTGAGGCCCAATTAGGTTTAAAATAATCAACAAATCTTACCGCTTAAAAGAAACCCAAATATAAAATAATTGGCGCCCAACTTTGATGGAATTTTGTTAAATTATTCAATTAATGAACAAATTTGATGAAACCTTGATGCCCAATTAGGTTTAAAATAATCAACAAACCTTGCAGCTCTTGAGAAACCCAAATAGAAAATAATTGGCGCCCAAATTTGATACAATTTTGTCAAATTATTCAATTAATGAACAAAATTGATGAAACCTTGAAGCCCAATTAGGTTTAAAATGATCAACAAACCTTGCCGCTCATGAGAAACCCAAATATAAAATAATTGGCGCTTAACGTTGATAGAATTTTGTTAAATTATTCAAGTAATGAACAAAATTGATGATACCTTGATGCCCAATTAGGTTTAAAATGATCAACAAACCTTACCGCTTATGAGAAACCCAAATATAAAATAATTGGCGCCCAAATTTGATGGAATTTTGTAAAACTATTCAATTAATGAACAAAATTGATGAAACCTTGATGCCCGATTAGGTTTAAAATGATCAACAAACCTTACCGCTAATGAGAAACCCAAATATAAAATAATTGGCGCCCAACTTTGATGGAATTTTGTTAAATAATTCAATTAACGTACAAAATTGATGAAACCTTGATAGCCAATTAGGTTTAAAATGATCAATAAACCTTACCACTCATGAGAAACCCAAATATAAAATAATTGGCGCCCAACTTTGATTGAATTTTGTTAAATTATTCAATTAATGAACAAAATTGATGAAACCTTGATGCCCAATTAGGTTTAAAATGATTAATAAACCTTGCCGCTCATGAGAAACCTAAATATAAAATAATTGGCGCCCAACTTTGATGGAATTTTGTTAAATTATTTAATTAATGAACAAAATTGATGAAACCTTGATGCCCGATTAGGTTTAAAATGATCAACAAACCTTACCGCTAATGAGAAACCCAAATATAAAATAATTGGCGCCCAACTTTGATGGAATTTTGTTAAATTATTTAATTAATAAACAAAATTGATGAAACCTTGATGCCCGATTAGGTTTAAAATGATCAACAAACCTTACCGCTAATGAGAAACCCAAATATAAAATAATTGGCGCCCAACTTTGATGGAATTTTGTTAAATTATTCAATTAATGAACAAAACTGATAAAACCTTGATGCCCAATTAGGTTTAAATGATTAACAAGCACTACCGCTAATGGGAAACGCAAATATAAAATAATTGGCGCCCAACTTTGATTGAATTTTGTTAAATTATTCAATTAATGAACAAAATTGATGAAACCTTGATAGCCAATTAGGTTTAAAATGATTAATAAACCTTACCGCTAATGATAACCCCAAATAGAAAATAATTGGCGCCCAACTTTGATGGAATTTTGTTAAATTATTCAATTAATGAACAAAATTGATGAAACCTTGATGCCCAATTAGGTTTAAAATGATCAACAAACCTTGCGGCTAATAAGAAACCCAAATATAAAATAATTGGCGCCCAAATTTGATAGAATTTTGTTAAATTATTAAATTAATCAAGAAAATTGATGAAACCTTGAGGCTCAATTAGGTTTTAAATTATCAACAAACCTTACCGCTAATGATAAACCCAAAAATAAAATAATTGGCGCCCAACTTTGATGAAATTTTGTTAAATTATTCAATTAATAAACAATATTGATGAAACCTTGATGCCCAATTAGGTTTAAAATGATCAACAAACCTTACCGCTAATAAGAAACCCAAATATAAAATAATAGGCGCCCAAATTTGATAGAATTTTGTTAAATTATTCAAATAATCAATAAAATTGATGAAACCTTCATGCTCAATTAGGTTTAAAATGATAACCAAACCTTACCGCTTATGAGAAACCCAAATATAAAATAATTGGCGCCCAATTTTGATTGCAATTTTGTCAAGTTATTTAATTAATCAACAAAATTGATGAAATTTTGATGCCCAATTAGGTTTAAAATGATCAACAAACCTTACCGCTCATGAGAAACCCAAATATAAAATAATTGGCGCCCAACTTTGATGGAATTTTGTTAAATTGTTCAATTAATGAACAAAATTGATGCAACCTTGATGGCCAATTAGGTTTAAAATGATCAACAAACCTTGCCGCTTAGAAGAAACCCAAATATAAAATAATTGGCGCCCAATTTTGATGGAATTTTGTCAAATTATTCAATTAATCAACAAAATTGATGAAATCTTGATGCCCAATTAGGTTTAACATGATCAACAAACCTTACCGCTAATGAGAAACCCAAATATAAAATAATTGGCGCCCAACTTTGATAGAATTTTGTTAAATAATTCAATTAATGAACAAAATTGATGAAACCTTGATAGCCAATTAGGTTTAAAATGATTAATAAACCTTGCCGCTCATGAGAAACCCAAATATAAAATAATTGGCGCCCAACTTTGATGGAATTTTGTTAAATTCTTTAATTAATGAACAAAATTGATGAAACCTTGATGTCCGATTAGGTTTAAAATGATCAACAAACCTTACCGCTAATGAGAAACCCAAATATAAAATAATTGGCGCCCAACTTTGATTGAATTTTGTTAAATTATTCAATTAATGAACAAAATTGATGAAACCTTGATAGCCAATTAGGTTTAAAATGATTAATAAACCTTACCGCTAATGATAACCCCAAATAGAAAATAATTGGCGCCCAACTCTGATAGAATTTAGTTAAATTATTCAAGTAATGAACAAAATTGATGAAACCTTAATGCCCAATTAGGTTTAAAATGATCAACAAACTTTACCGCTAATAAGAAACCCAAATATGAAATAATTGGCGCCCAACTTTGATAGAATTTTGTTAAATAATTCAATTAATGAACAAATTTGATGAAACCTTGATGCCCAATTAGGTTTAAAATGATCAACAAACCTTGCCGCTCATGAAAAATCCAAATAGAAAATAATTGGCGCCCAATTTTGATACAATTTTGTCAAATTATTCAATTAATCAACAAAATTGATGAAACCTTGATGCCCAATTAGATTTAAAATGATCAATAAACCTTGTCGCTTATAAGAATCCCAACTACAAAATAATTGGCGCCCAACTTTGATGAAATTTAAATTATTTAATTAATCAACAAAATTGATGAAACTTTGACGGTTTAAATTAATAAATCAAAATGACAACGCCCAAATCTAATTTCAACTAAAAAATTGATATTAAACCCCAACAAACTTTAAAACTATGAATCAAAATAATTTATAAAAACAAAAATACTAACTTGCAAAAGTGGCTATCGCCAAAATACAAATAAACTTCCACATCTTTGAACACTTGTCTGCATTCACTGTATTATTATCAGATTCGATTTCTTATTTATAGCCGCGATTATCTTATCATATTTGAAGTGGTGCACACCTGTGCACTCGCGATTAACGTCCGAACTCTTCTGCTTTATGCGAAAAAATGGAATCACTCGCATTACAACTGCCAATCAACGTCCTCCAACCAGTTTTTTGTTTGTTTGTTCACCGACACTTTTCGTGTTTGTGTAGAAGCGCCTCGTTAGGCAATTGTTTATTTGATTCGAAATAATGTTATCGGTGTGATTAGTTGATATTAGTTAGTCAAGGACATCAATTAAATATGAATAATCATAGTTTTCAATCATAATTTATAGTATAACAAAAATGACAGTACTTACAATTTAACAAACACATTGTGCGCTTCGGTGATGAATGTCGGGCGAAAAATTCGTCGCGGGTCAGGGGAAGCACTGCTTTTGCGTAACCACTACTCTCGCTGGAGGAATCCCCGACATATTTTTGCTGACTCATTTATGTTGTTAGCATAGATGCATGTCATTAGCGTAATTAGAAGAATTGATTGGTTTGTAACTCGGGGTCATTAAGCTAATTGTTGCTTTGCCGCGGGTCGTATAGTTTTTTAATTAACAATAGTAACATAAATATGTTAATTGCGAAACAATTAAAATTTCATGGTTAATTTGTTATTAACTCATTAGTGCATATTTGGTTGCATAATGTTTACATTCCTACTCAAGCTAGATCATTTAAAACAATATTATTTGACGCCCAAACATTTCAACTTCAAAGCTTTCAATTACGTCGTTTAATTTAAGTTTACGCATTATTACGGAAAATACGAAGTTGCGGTTTGAAAATTATGATGCAGCATACTTGATTTTATTTGAAAAATACTTAATCGGTTATTAGAAACTGTCAAACTTTAAATAATTTTGGAAAAATTGAATTTTTGTCAGAATTACGATATTTAATTCAACTTTACGCAGTTATTAAGAAAAATACGAAGTAGCGGTTGGAAAATTGGGATGCAGCATACTTGATTAAATCGAAAAGTACTTAAGTCAGTACTTAGAAGCTATCAAACGGCAAGTAATTTTAGGAAAAATTGAATTTCCATCAGAATTACGACGTTTAATTCAAGTTTACGAAGTTAATACGTAAAATGCAAAACTGCAGTTTGAAAATTAGGATGCAGCATACCTGATTTTTTTGAAAAATACTTAAATAGGTTTTTAGAAACTGTCAAACTTTGAGTCATTTTGGAAAAAATCAATTTCCGTCAGAATTGCGACGTTTGATTCAAGTTTATGCAGTTATTACGAAAAATACGAAGCTGCGGTTTGAAAATTAGGATGCAGCATACTTGATTCTATTAAAAAATACTTAAATCGGTACTTAGAAATTGTCAAACTTTAGGTAATTTTGTAAAAAAAATAAATTTCCATCAAAGTTACGGTCTTTAATTTATGTTTACGCAGTTATTACGGAAAATACGAAGTTGCGGTTTGAAAATGAGATGTAGCATACTTGGTTTTATTAAAAAATACTTAAATCGGTCTTAGAAACTGTCAAACTTTAGGTAATTGTGGAAAAAAATAATTTTCGTCAGAATTACGACGTTTAATTCAAGATTACGTAGTTATTACGGAAAATACAAAGCTGCGGCTTATAAATTAAGATGCAGCATACTTGACTTAATTGAAAAATACTTAAATCGGTACTTAGAAGCTATCAAATTTTAAGTAATTTTAGAAAAAAATTAATTTCCGTCAAATTTACGACGTTTAATTTAAGTTTACGAAGTTATTACGGAAAATAGAAAGTTGCGGTTTGAAAATTATGATGCAGCATACTTGATTTTATTGAAAAATACTTAAATCGGTCTTAGAAACTGTCAAACTTCGAGTAATTTTAGAAAAAAATGATTTTTTGTCAGAATTTTTACGTTTAATTCAAGTTTACGCAGTTATTACGGAAAATACAAAGCTGCAGTTTGAAAATTGGGATGCAGCATACTTGATTTTATTAAAAAATACTTAAATCGGTCTTAGAAACTGTCAAACTATAAGTAATTTTAGAAAAAAAATAATTTCTGTCAGATTTACGAAGTTTACGAAGTTATTTTGGAAAATACAAAGCCGCGGTTTAAAAAGTAGGATGCAGCATACTTAATTTAATTGAAAAATACTTTAATCGGTACCTAGAAACTGTCAAACTTTAAATAATTTTGGAAAAAAATGAATTTAAGTCAAAATTACGCTGTTTAATTCAAATTTACGCAGTTATTACGGAAAATACAAAGTTGCGGTTTGAAAATTAAGATGCGGCCTACTTATTATTATTAAAAAATACTTAAATTCTTACCTAGAAACTGACAAACTTCAAGTAATTTTGGAAATAAATGAATTTCCGTCAGAATTACGACGATTATTTCAAGTTTACGCAGTTATTACGGAAAATACAAAGCTGCGGTTTCAAAATTAGATTGCAGCATACTTGATTTTATTGAAAAATACTTAAATCAGTACTTAGAAACTGTCAAACTTAAAGTAATTTTGGAAAAAAATTAATTTTCGTCAGAATTACGACGTTTAATTCAAGTTTACGCAGTTATTACGAAAAATACAAAACTGCGGTTTTAAAATTAGGTTGCAGCATACTTGATTTTATTGAAAAATACTTAAATCAGTAGTTAGAAACTGTCAAACTTTAAGTAATTTTGGAAAAAATTAATTTCCGTCAGAATTACGACGTTTAATTCAAGTTTACGCAGTTATTACGAAAAATACAAAGCTGCGGTTTGAAAATTAGAATGCAGCATACTTGATTTAATTAAAAAATATTTAAATTGGTACTTAGAAACTGTCAAACTTCAAGTTATTTCGAAAAAAATGAATTCCCGTCAAAATTACGACGTTTAATTCAAGTTTACGAAGTTATTACGGAAAATGCAAAACTGCAGTTTGAAAATTAGGATGCAGCATACTTGATTTTATTGAAAAATACTAAAATAGCTACTTAGAAACTGTCAAACCTAAAGTAATTTTGGAAAATAATGAATTTCCGTCAGAATTACGACGTTTAATTTAAGTTTACGCAGTTATTACGAAAAATAGAAAGCTGCGGTTTGAAAATTATGATGCAGCATACTTGATTTAATTGAAAAATACAAGTACCGATTTATACTTGGAAACTGTCAAACTTTAGATAATTTTCTGAAAAAATAAATTTCCGTTAGAATTACTACATTTAATTCAAGTTTACGCAGTTATTACGGAAAATACAAAGCTGTGGTTTGAAAATTAGGATGCAGCACACTTGGTTTTATTGGAAAATACTTAAATCGGTACTTAGAAACTGTCAAATTTCAAGTAAATTTGGAAAAAAATGAATTTCCGTCAGAATTACGACGTTTAATTCAAGTTTACGCAGTTATTACGGAAAATACAAAACCCGGGTTTAAAAATTTGGATGCAGCATACTTGTTTCTATTAAAAATCACTTAAATCGGCACTAGAAAGCTCCTAAACTTTGAGTAAATACGAAAAGAAATCAATGTTCCGTAAATTTTGTTAATATTATGTCATTTAATTTAAGTTTGCGCAGTAATTACTGAAAATATTAAGTTGCGGTTTTAAAATTTGGATGCAGTATACTATTAAAAATCATTTGTATTGCCACTTGAAAGTTCTTAAACTTTGAGTAATACGAAAAGAAATCATTTTTCCGTAATTTTTTTAAATATGACTTCACTTAATTTAAGTTTGCTCAGTAATTATTAAAAGTATTGAGTTGTAGTTTGAAAAATTGGATGCAGCATAATTGATTCTATTAAAAATCATTTGTATTGCCTCTTGAAAGCTCTTAAACTTTGAGTAAATACGAAAAGAAATCAATTTTCCGTAAATTTTGTAAATATGACGTCACTTAGTTTAAGTTTGCGCAGTAATTATTTAAAGTATTGAGTTGCAAATTGAAAAATTGGATGCAGGATACTTGATTCTATTAAAAATCACCTAAATCGCCACTTGAAAGCTCCTAAACTTTGAGTAAATACGAAAAGAAATAAATTTTCCGTAAATTTTGTTAATATTATGTCACTTAATTTAAGTTTGCGCAGTAAATACTAAAAATATGAAGTTGCGGTTTGAAAATTTGGGTGCAACATATTTAATTCTATTAAAAATCACTTAAATCGGCACTTGAAAGTTCCAAAGCTTTCAGTAAATATGAAAATATATCTATTTTCCGTAAATTTCGTTAACATGACGTCACTTAATTTAAGTTTGCGCAGTAACTACTAATAATTTTGAGTTGCAGTTTAAAAATTTGGATGCAGTATACTTGGTTCTATTAAAAATCATTTAAATCGCCACTAGAGAGCTCTTAAACTTTGACTAAATTCGAAAAGAAATCATTTTTCCGTAAATTTTGTAAATATGACGTCATTTAATTTTAGTTTGCGCAGTAACTACTAACAATATTGAGTTGCAGTTTAAAAATTTGGATGCAGCATACTTCATTTTATTAAGAATCACTTAAAGCGCTACTGGAAAGCTTTTAAACTTTGAGTAAATACTAACAGAAATCAATTTTCCGTAAATTTTGTAAAGTTGACGTCACTTAATTTAAGTTTGCGCAGCAATTACTGACAATAATGAAATGAAGTATAAAAATTTGGATGCAGCATACTTCATTTTATTAAAAATCACTAAATCGGCACTTGAAAGCTCCTAAGCTTGCAGTAAATATAAAAAGAAATCAGTTTTCCGTAAATTTTGTTAATATGACTTCACTTTATTTAAGTTTGCGCAGTAATTACTGACAATATTGAGTTGCAGTTTAAAAATTTGGATGCAGCATACTTGGTTCTATTAAAAATCACTTAAATCGACACTTGAAAGCTCCTAAGCTTGCAGTAAATATAAAAATAAATCAGTTTTCCGTAAATTTTGTTAATATGACGTCACTTTATTTAAGTTTGCGCAGTAATTACTGAAAATATATAGTTGCGGTATAAAAATTTGGATGCAGCATACTTGTTTCTATTAAAAATCAAATAAACTGTCACTTAGCAGCTCTTTAACTGTAAGTAAATATCAAAAAAATCAATTTTACGTAAAGTTTGTTAATATGACGTCACATAATTTAAGTTTGCACAGTAACTACTAAAAATATTGAGTTGCGGTTTGAAAATATGGATGCAGCATACTTGATTCTATTGAAAATCACTTAAATCGGCACTTGAAAGCTCCTAAGCTTGCAGTAAATATAAAAAGAAATCAGTTTTTCGTAAATTTTGTTAATATGACGTCACTTAATTTAAGTTTGCGCAGTAACTACTAACAATATTGAGTTGCAGTTTAAAAATTTGGATGCAGCATACTTGGTTCTATTAAAAATCACTTAAAGCGCTACTTGAAAGCTTTTAAATTTTGAATAAATACAAAAAGAAATCAATTTTACGTAAATTTTGTTAATATGTCGTCAATTAATTTAAGTTTGCGCAGTAATTACTAACAATATTGAGTTGCAGTTTAAAAATTTGGATGCAGCATATTTGATTTTATTAAAAATCACTTAAATCGGCACTTGGAAGCTCCTAAGCTTGCAGTAAATATAAAAAGAAATCAGTTTTCCGTAAATTTTGTTAAGTGACGTCACTTAATTTAAGTTTGCGCAGCAATTACTGACAATAATAAAATGAAATTTAAAAATTTGGATGCAGTATACTTGATTCAATTAAAAATCACTTAAATCGGCACTTGGAAGCTCTTAAGCTTACAGTAAATATAAAAATAAATCAGTTTTCCGTAAATTTTGTTAATATGACGTCACTTTATTTAAGTTTGCGAAGTAGTTACTCACAATATTGAGTTGCAGTTTAAAAATTTAGATGCAGCATACTTGATTCTATTAAAAATCACTCAAATCGGCACTTGAAAGCTCCTAAGCTTACAGTAAATATAAAAAGAAATTATTTTTCCGTAAATTTTGTTAATATGACATCACTTAATTTAAGTTTGCGCAGCAATTACTGACAATAATGAAATGAAGTTTAAAAATTTGGATGCAGTATACTTGATTCTATTAAAAATCACTTAAATCGACACTTGGAAGCTCCTAAGCTTGCAGTAAATATAAAAAGAAATCAGTTTTCCGTAAATTTTGTTAATATGACGTCACTTTATTTAAGTTTGCGCAGTAGTTACTCACAATATTGAGATGCAGTTTAAAAATTTTGATGCAGCATACTTGATTCTATTAAAAATAACTTAACTTGCCACTTGAAAGCTCTTAAACTTTGAGTAATACGAAAAGAAATCAATTTTCCGTATTTTTTTTAAATATGACTTTACTTAATTTAAGTTTGCGTAGTAATTATTAAAAGTATTGAGTTGCAGTTTAAAAATTTGGATGCAGCATACTTCATTCTATTAAGAATCACTTAAATCGTCACTAGAAAGCTTCTAAACTTTGACTAAATTCGAAAAGAAATCAATTTTCCGTAAATTTTGTTAATATTATGTCACTTAATTTAAGTTTGCGCAGTAATTACTGAAAATATTAAGTTGCGGTTTGAAAATTTGGATGCAGCATACTTGATTCTATTAAAAATCAAATAAATTGTCACTTAACAGCTCTTAACTGTAAGTAAATATCAAAAGAAATCAATTTTCCGTAAATTTTGTAAATATGACGTCACAAAACGTTTGAGACAACTTGTGACGTCTAAAGTGGTCATAACAATTTGGCGCCCAACTTGGGAAAATTTAGGAAAGGTAAAATTAATGAACGAAAATCAATATCACACATTCTCTTCATAATAAAAATAACTTAATAACGACACCAATATATATATATATATATATATATATATATATATATATATATATATACGGTACCATCATAAAAAATATCACAATCCGTCGCACTGCAATCAGTACAATTGTTCATACTGGAGGACTGGCTTCATCCAAATTCCTTTTGAGCTCCTCCAACTTTTCCATATCAGTTTCCGATGTATCGCATCGGTAAACGACAAGCGAATGATAAAAATGAACAGCAAATAGAATGAAGATGATAAGTACAGGGATAACAACCACGGTAGCGGCGATGGCTGCGTTCAATGAGTAATCCCAGAACTTCACCCAACACAGGATTGCTACTTCTACCAGGAAAAGGAACAAACCTGAAAAAATAATTTATAAGTATTTTGGCGCCCAACATAGGGAAATTTAATTTTGTACAAATTTTCACCTAAAACAGTCGAAAAAGCCCATGCAAGCTCAATATAACCACGCATCCTCTCATGCGGACTTTCGCTGACCAATTCACAGACATCCAATTTAGAAATGGCGTCAATATTGGGCAATATGTAAGTAGATATCATTAAAGCAAAAATGTGCACCGAAACGAGTATTGTGGTGCATATGGCGAACATTATGAAAAGCCACTCGGGCACATTGGTGGGTTCGTTAATCTGCAACTCAACCTACAAAAACCACAATTAGCTCCAACCCAACTTCAACAAAATTAGCGTTACCATGGCAACCATGGCGAAACCTGATAGGAGTTCCGACGTCGTCGAAGTGGCTTTCAATTTGGCACGTGACATATGTAATCTTCTCCACGATAATTCCGCCGCTGTTTTTGGTCCTTTAACGCCTCGATCGCATTTATGGAAACATCTGCATTGTGAGAATGGTTCAGGTGTGTATAATTCTGTTGGTCCTGGATGTACCTAGAAAAAAATACTCAATACTTTACAAAAAAACAAATGCCAATTACTAACCCTTCTTGATTGTTGTAAGCGATTGTTGCCATGGTAACTGGGAGGAGGTGTGCGGTCCCTTGATATTGGAAGACTGATTGATATATCGCTGGATGGATATGATCTTGGTGCGGTTTCAGATAGAAATGATATCCGGCTGCGATGATAGGTCTCTGATGATAGATTTAATGATTTAGGACGTGGCAGTTGCGGTCTTATCTGCAACTAGTATGAAGTAATTAGTAAGTGCAAATTATGAATTGCTAAGTCACTAAATTAGAACTTATGACTTAATTAGTGAACTAAATCAATTGAATTGAATAAAAAGCAATTTTAGTAACTTTTGAATCAAGTAGCAACTCGCAATTTTTAGCAACTATTAAGCAATGTTTAGTTCATATTCTGTGTAAATTAGAAATTGCTAAGTTCACTAAATTAGGACTTATGACTTAATTTGTGAACTAAATCAATTATTGAATTGAATTAGAAGCAATTTTAGTAATTTCTGAATATATTAACAACTTGCATTTTATAGCAACTATTAAGGAATGTTTAGTATGCAATCTTTGCAAATTTTGAATTGCTAAGTTCACTAAATTAGGACTTATGCAATAATTAATGAACTAAATCAATTATTGAATTGAATTAAGAACAATTTTAGTAACTTTTAAATCAAGTAGCAACTTGCAATTTTTTGCAACTATTAAGCAATATTTAGTCCACAATTTGTGCAAATTATGAATTGCTGAGTTCACTAAATTAGGACTTATGGCTTAATTAGTGAACTAAAGCAATTATTGATTTGAATTAAAAGCAATTTTAGTAACTTCTGAATCTAGTAGCAATTTGCAATTTTTAGCAACTATTAAGCAATGTTTGGGCCACAATTGGTGCAAATTATGAGCCCCTAAGTTCACTAAATTAGGACTTATGCAATAATTAGTGAACTAAATCAATTGAATTGAATTAAAAGCAATTTTAGTAACTTCTGAATCAAATAGCAATTTGCAATTTTTAGCAACTATTAAGCAATGTTTGGGTCACAATCTGTGCAAATTATGAATTGCTAAATTTACTAAATTAGGACTTATGCAATAATTAGTGAACTAAATGAATTGAATTAAATTAAAAGCAATTTTAGTAACTTCTGAATCAAGTGGCAACTTGCAATTTTTAGCAACTATTAGGCAATGTTTAGTCTACAATCTGTGCAAATTAAGAATTGCTAAGTTCACTAAATTAGGACTTATGGCTTAATTAGTGAACTAAATTAATTGAATTGAATTAAAAGTAATTTTAGTAACTTCTTAATTAAGTA
Source organism: Tachinus rufipes (assembly GCA_963932245.1). Lineage (NCBI taxonomy): Eukaryota > Metazoa > Arthropoda > Insecta > Coleoptera > Staphylinidae > Tachinus > Tachinus rufipes. The sequence goes on along the minus strand of OZ010748.1, from coordinate 90,201,923 downwards.
GCAACTTGCAATTTTTAGCAACTATTAAACAATTAATAGTCCACAATCTGTGCACATTATGAGTTGCTAAGTTCACTAAATTAGGACTTATGCGTTAATTAGTGAACCAATTCAATTGAATTGAATTAAAAGCAATTTTAGTAACTTCTTAATTAATTAATAACTTGCAATTTTTAGCAACTATTAAGCAATGTTTAAGCTACAATTTGTGCAAATTATGTATTGCTAAGTTTACTAAATTAGAACTTATGGCTTGATTAGTGAACTAAATCAATTGAATTGAATTCAAAGCAATTTTAGTAACTTCTGAATTAAGTAGCAGTTTGCAATTTTTAGCAACTATTAAGCAATGTTTGAGCTACAATTTGTGCAAATTATGAATTGCTAAGTTTACTAAATTATGACTTATGGCTTAATTTGCGAACTAGATCAATTGAATTGAATTTAAAGTAATTTTAGTAACTTCTGAATTAAGTAGCAGCTTGCAATTTTTAGCAACTATTAAGCAATATTTGGGGCACAATTGGTGCAATTTATGAGTTGCTAAGTTCACTAAATTAGGACTTATGGCTTAATTAGTGAACTGAATCAATTGAATTGAATTAAAAGAAATTTTAGTAACTTCTAAATTAATTAGCAACTTGCAATTTTTAGCAACAATTAAGCAATGTTTGGGGCACAATTGGTGCAAATTATGAGATGCTAAGTTCACTAAATTAGGACTTATGGCTTAATTAGTGAACTACAGCAATTATTGAATTGATTTAAAAGCAATTTTAGTAACTTGTAAATCAAGTAGCAACTTGCAATTTTTAGCAACTATTAAACAATGTTTAGTCCACAATCTGTGCTATTTAGGAGTTGCTAAGTTCACTAAATTAGGACTTTTGCGTTAATTAGTGAACTAAATCAATTGAATTGAATTAAAAGCAATTTTAGTAACTTCCTAATTAAGTAGCAACTTGCAATTTTTAGCAACTTTTAAGCAATGTTTGGGCCACAATCTGTGCAAATTATGAATTGCTAAATTCACTAAATTAGGACTTATGGCTTATTTAGTGAACTAATCATTTATTGAATTGAATTGGAAGCAATTTTAGTAACTTTTGAATCAAGTAGCAACTTGCAATTTTTAGCAACTATTAGGCAATGTTTTGTCCACAATCTGTGCAAACTAGGAATTGCTAAATTCACTAAATTTGGACTTATGACTTAATTAGTGAACTAAATCAATTGAAATGAATTAAAAGCAATTTTAGTAACTTCTGAATTAAGTAGCAGCTTGCAATTTTTAGCAACTATTAAGCAATATTTGGGGCACAATTGGTGCAAATTATGAGTTGCTAAGTTCACTAAATTAGGACTTATGCATTAATTAGTGAACTAAGTCAATTGAATTGAATTAAAAGCAATTTTAGTAACTTTTGAATTAAGTAGCAATTTGCAATTTTTAGCAACTATTAAGCAATGTTTAATTAAGCTACAATTTGTGCAAATTATGTATTGCTAAGTTTACTAAATTAGAACTTATGGCTTGATTAGTGAACTAAATCAATTGAATTGAATTCAAAGCAATTTTAGTAACTTCTGAATTAAGTAGCAGCTTGCAATTTTTAGCAACTATTAAGCAATATTTGGGGCACAATTGGTGCAAATTATGAGTTGCTAAGTTCACTAAATTAGGACTTATGCATTAATTAGTGAACTAAGTCAATTGAATTGAATTAAAAGCAATTTTAGTAACTTTTGAATCAAATAGCTACTTGCAATTTTTAGCAACTATTGAGCAATGTATGAGCTACAGTTTGTGCAAGTTATGAATTCCTAAGTTTACTAAATTAGGACTTATGCAATAATTAGTGAACTAAATCAATTGAATTGAATTAAAAGCAATTTTAGTAACTTCTGAATCAAGTAGCTACTTGCAATTTTTAGCAACTATTAAGCAATGTTTGGGCCACAATTGGTGCAAATTATGAGTTGCTAAGTTCACTAAATTAGGACTTATGTAATACTTAGTAAAATTAATCAATTATTGAATTGAATTAATTGCAATTTTAGTAACTTCTGAATCAATTAGCAACTTGCAATTTTTAGCAACTATTAAGCAGTGTTTGGACCACAATCTGTGCAAACTATGAATTGCTAAGTTCACTAAATTAGGACTGATGGCTTAATTAGTGAACTAAATCAATTATTGAATTAAATTAAAAGCAATTTTAGTAACTTCCTAAAGCAAGTAACAACTTGCAACTTTTAGCAACTATTAAGCAATATTTAGTCCACAATTGGTGCAAATTATGAGTTTCTAAGTTTACTAAATTAGGACTTGTGCAATAATTAGTGAACTAAATCAATTGAATTGAGTTAAAAGCAATTTTAGTAACTTTAAATTAAGTAGCAACTTGCAATTTTTAACAACTATTAAACAATGTTTTGGCCACAATTTGTGCAAGAAATGAGTTGCTAATTTCACTAAATTAGGACTTATGGCTTATTTATTGAACTAAATCAATTATTGAATTGAATTAAAAGCAATTTTAGTAACTTCCTAATTAAGTAGCAACTTGCTATTTTAAGCAACTATTAAGCAATGTTTGGGCCACAATTTGTGCAAATTATGAATTGCTAAGTTCAGTAAATTAGGACTTATGGCTTAATTAGTGAACAAAATTAATTGAATTAAATTAGAAGCAATTTTAGTAACTTCTGAATCAAGTAGCAAATTGAAATTTTTGGCAACTATTAAGCAATGTTTGAGCTACAATTTGTGCAAATTATGAATTGCTAAGTTTACTAAATTCGGACTTATAGCTTAATTAGTGAACTAAATCAATTATTAAATTGAATTAAAAGCAATTTTAGTAATTTCTAAATCAAGTAGCAACTTGCAATTTTTAGAAACTATTAAGCAAATGTTTAGTCCACAATCTGTACAAATTAGGAATTGCTAAATTCACTAAATTAGGACTTATGCAATAATTAGTGAACTAAGTCAATTGAATTGAATTAAAAGCAATTTTAGTAACTTTTGAATTAAGTAGCAATTTGCAATTTTTAGAAACTATTAAGCAATGTTTAAGCTACAATTTGTGCAAATTATGTATTGCTAAGTTTACTAAATTAGAACTTATGGCTTGATTAGTAAACTAAATCAATTGAATTGAATTAATAGCAATTTTAGTAACTTCTAAATAAAGTAACAACTTGCAATTTTTAGCAACTATTAAGTAATGTTTGAGCTACAATTTGTGCAAATTATGAATAGCTTAGTTCACTAAATTAGGACTTATGACTTAATAAGTGAACTAAATCAATTGAATTGAATTAAAAGAAATTTTAGTAACTTTTGAATCAAGTAGCAACTTGCAATTTTTAGCAACTATTAAGTAATGTTTGAGCTACAATTTGTGCAAATTTTGAATTGCTAAGTTCACCAAATTAGGACTTATGCAATAATTAGTGAACTAAATCAATTTTAGTAACTTCTAAATTTTAGCAACTATTAAGCAATTATTTGTGCAATTTTTAGTTTACTCGTCTTACCCATGGATTTTGAAGTGTCTGTAACGACCTGTTAGGTCTGACAGTTAATTCCATAGATTGAGCCTTCTTGTCCATTATTTTTTTGACAGCTATGGGGAAGCTGACCTGTGTAGACTGGTCCATCACTGTAACAAAAAAAAGTTGTATTAGTGTGGACAGGAAGTCGGATTTTTCCGCGTTATTCGCTGTGCGAGGTCACTTTTCAGCGCAACATCTCTCGATAATGATAATAATAATAAATGAGAAATTATATACCCCCGGAAGGTCGTCCAATTAGTATCGCATTGATTTTCGCGTTTCGTTGTTGCGCCATTTATTTATTTATTATTAAATTCACATAAAATTAATAAATTTACATTCCAATTGGGAAATTGCAATAAATATATAAATACAATGGATTTTGTGTGGGGTTTTACTTTTCCGAGAAGCAGTGATTTTAAGTACGAATATGATTGTTTTTGTTATCTTCTGTTAATGCTTATCGCTTATTGTTACTCATAAAATAGCATTTGATGTTAATGACTAGTCTATTACGATAACTATTACTAAGCAATGCATTTTTTTATGTTTCACTCACGTATGCAAAATATTATCTTTGTTATGAATTCTTGAAATTGGTTGCAATTTTCGTAAATTGACCATAAAAATGTTCTAAATTGTCAACTAAATTGTCCTCAAATCTATTGGTATGTTTTAAAACTGTCAAAAATGTTCTAAAATTGTTAAAAACATTATTAAATCTTCAAAAATTAAGTTTCAAAATCAATTAAATTGAGGTTATGTCAAATCTGTCGTATCGAATTAGGTACAATTTTTACAGTTGGTAGCAATGATATTAAAGTATATTCTGAATAAATTTCAGCAAAATCCAATGTACGGATTAGGAGTTATGATTTTATTTTATTACCCCAACACTTTTGTAACTAGTTAATTGAGATCAATTAAAGTGAGGTTATGTCAAATTTGTCGTATCGAATTAGGTACAATTTTTACAGTTGGTAGCAATGATATTAAAGTATATTCTGAATAAATTTCAGCAAAATCCAATGTACGGATTAGGAGTTATGATTTTATTTTATTACCCCAACACTTTTGTAACTAGTTAATTGAGATCAATTAAAGTGAGGTTATGTCAAATTTGTCGTATCGAATTAGGTACAATTTTTACAGTTGGTAGCAATGATATTAAAGTATATTCTGAATAAATTTCAGCAAAATCCAATGTACGGATTAGGAGTTATGATTTTATTTTATTACCCCAACACTTTTGTAATTAGTTAATTGAGATCAATTAAAGTGAGGTTATGTCAAATTTGTCGTATCGAATTAAGTACAATTTTTACAGTTGGTAGCAATGATATTAAAGTATATTCTGAATAAATTTCAGCAAAATCCAATGTACGGATTAGGAGTTATGATTTTATTTTATTACCCCAACACTTTTGTAACTAGTTAATTGAGATCAATTAAAGTGAGGTTATGTCAAATTTGTCGTATCGAATTAGGTACAATTTTTACAGTTGGTAGCAATGATATTAAAGTATATTCTGAATAAATTTCAGCAAAATCCAATGTACGGATTAGGAGTTATGATTTTATTTTATTACCCAACACTTTTGTAATTAGTTAATTGAGATCAATTAAAGTGAGGTTATGTCAAATTTGTCGTATCGAATTAAGTACAATTTTTACAGTTGGTAGCAATGATATTAAAGTATATTCTGAATAAATTTCAGCAAAATCCAATGTACGGATTAGGAGTTATGATTTTATTTTATTACCCCAACACTTTTGTAACTAGTTAATTGAGATCAATTAAAGTGAGGTTATGTCAAATTTGTCGTATCGAATTAGGTACAATTTTTACAGTTGGTAGCAATGATATTAAAGTATATCCTTAACAAATTTCAGCAAAATCCAATGTACGGATTAGGAGTTATGATTTTATTTTATTACCCCAACACTTCTGTAATTAGTTAATTGACATCAATTAAATTGAGGTTATGTCAAATTTGTCGTATCGAATTAGGTACAATTTTTACAGTTGGTAGCAATGATATTAAAGTATATTCTGAATAAATTTCAGCAAAATCCAATGTACGGATTAGGAGTTATGATTTTATTTTATTACCCAACACTTTTGTAATTAGTTAATTGAGATCAATTAAAGTGAGGTTATGTCAAATTTGTCGTATCGAATTAAGTACAATTTTTACAGTTGGTAGCAATGATATTAAAGTATATTCTGAATAAATTTCAGCAAAATCCAATGTACGGATTAGGAGTTATGATTTTATTTTATTACCCCAACACTTTTGTAACTAGTTAATTGAGATCAATTAAAGTGAGGTTATGTCAAATTTGTCGTATCGAATTAGGTACAATTTTTACAGTTGGTAGCAATGATATTAAAGTATATCCTTAACAAATTTCAGCAAAATCCAATGTACGGATTAGGAGTTATGATTTTATTTTATTACCCCAACACTTCTGTAATTAGTTAATTGACATCAATTAAATTGAGGTTATGTCAAATTTGTCGTATCGAATTAGGTACAATTTTTACAGTTGGTAGCAACGATATTAAAGTATATCCTTAACAAATTTCAGCAAAATCCAATGTACGGATTAGGAGTTATGATTTTATTTTATTACCCCAACACTTTTGTAATTAGTTAATTGAGATCAATTAAAGTGAGGTTATGTCAAATTTGTCGTATCGAAATAGGTACAATTTTTACAGTTGGTAGCAATGATATTAAAGTATATTCTGAATAAATTTCAGCAAAATCCAATGTACGGATTAGGAGTTATGATTTTATTTCATTACCCCAACACTTAAGTAATAAGTTAATTGAGATCAATTAAAGTGAGGTTATGTCAAATCTGTCGTATCGAATTAGGTACAATTTTTACAGTTGGTAGCAACGATATTAAAGTATATTTTTAACAAATTTCAGCAAAATCCAATGTACGGATTAGGAGTTATAATTTTATTTTATTACCCCAACACTTTTGTAATTAGTTAATTGAGATCAATTAAAGTGAGGTTATGTCAAATCTGTCGTATCGAATTAGGTACAATTTTTACAGTTGGTAGCAATGATATTAAAGTATATTCTGAATAAATTTCAGCAAAATCCAATGTACGGATTAGGAGTTATGATTTTATTTTATTACCCCAACACTTTTGTAATTAGTTAATTAAGATCAATTAAATTGAGGTTATGTTAAATCTGTCGTATCAAATTAAGTCCAATTTTTACAGTTAGTAGCAATGGTATTGAAGTATTTTGTCAATAAATTTCAACAAAACCCAATGAAAATTTTGATCGTTCAGGCACATTTTATAATATTTTGGACAGTCTGTAAACATTCATCATTTTATCTGACATGTTTTAGACTTTTTTTGACAGTTTAGGTAATTTTTGACAGTTTAAAAATTTTAAAGTACAGTTTTTCTAGTCTGAAAACAATTTATAATACTTCTTGACAGTAGGTGAACATTCATAATTTTTTTTGACAGTTAATGAAAGTTTTATGACTTTGTTTGACAGTTCAAGGCATTTTTTGACAGTTTAAAAACTTTAATAACATTTTTGTTAATCCAGGCACATTTTATGATATTTTTGACAGTTGAGGAATATTTTTTGACAGATCGGAATAATTTATAATTTTTTCTAACATTTTAATGGCGTTTTATGACAGTTTAAGTCATTTTTTGACAGTTTTAGAACTTTTAATGACATTTTTGCTAGTCAGGCAGTTTAATGGATGTTTTATAACATTTTCTGACAGTTTAGACCATTTTTGTCAGTTTAAGAACTTTTAATGACAATTTTGCTGGTCCGGGCACATTTTATAATATTTTTGACAGTTTGGAGACATTTATTTGACATGTTCTAGACATACGTTTGACAGTTTAGGTAATTTTTGACAGTTTAAGAACTTTAAATGACATTTTTTCTAGTTTGAACACATTTTATAATATTTTTTGACATTTTGTGAACATTCATAATTTTTTTTGACAGTTTATGAAAGTTTTATGATTTTGATTGACAGTTCAAAGCATTTTTTGACAGTTTAAAAACTTTCATAACGTTTTTGTTAGTCCAGGCACATTTTATGATATTTTTGACAGTTGCGGAATATTTTTTGACGGATCGGAATTATTTATAATTTTTTCTGACAGTTTAATGGTGTTTTATGACTTTTTTTTGACAGTTCAATTCATTTTTTGACAGTTTATAAACTTTTAATGACATTTTTACTAGTCAGACAGTTTGATGGATGTTTTATAACATTTTCTGACAGTTCAGGACAGTTTTGCTAGTTTAAGAACTTTTAATCACAAGTTTGCTAGTCCGGGCACATTTTATGATATTTTTGACAGTTTGGAGACATTTATTTGACATGTTCTAGACATACGTTTGACAGTTTAGGTAATTTTTGACAGTTTAAGAACTTTAAATGACATTTTTTCTAGTTTGAACACATTTTATAATATTTTTTGACATTTTGTGAACATTCATAATTTTTTTTGACAGTTTATGAAAGTTTTATGATTTTGATTGACAGTTCAAAGCATTTTTTGACAGTTTAAAAACTTTCATAACGTTTTTGTTAGTCCAGGCACATTTTATGATATTTTTGACAGTTGCGGAATATTTTTTGACGGATCGGAATTATTTATAATTTTTTCTGACAGTTTAATGGTGTTTTATGACTTTTTTTGACAGTTCAAGTCATTTTTTGACAATTTAATAACTTTTAATGACACTTTTGCTTGTTTGACAGTTTAATGGATGTTTTATAACATGACAGTTTAGGACATTTTTGCCAGTTTAAGAACTTTTAATGACAATTTTGCTAGTCCGAGCATATTTTATATTATTTTTGACAGTTTGGAAACATTTATTTGACATGTTTTAGACATACTTTTGACAGTTTAGGTACTTTTGACAGTTTAAGAACTTTAAATGACATTTTTACTAGTCTGAACACATTTTATAATATTTTTTGACAGTTTGTAAACATTCATCATTTTTTTTGACAGTTTATGAAAGTTTTATGACTTGGTTTGACAGTTCAAGGCATTTTTTGACAGTTTAAAAACTTTAATAACATTTTTGTTAGCCCAGACACATTTTATGATATTTTTGACAGTTGCGGAATTTTTTTTGACAGGTCGGAATCATTTATAAATTTTTCTGACAGTTTTATGACTTTTTATGACTTTTTTTGACAGATCAAGTCATTTTTTGACAATTTAAGAACTTTTAATGACATTTTTGCTTGTTTGACAGTTTAATGGATGGTTTATAACATTTTCTGACAGTTTATGTCATTTTTGCCAGTTTAAGAACTTTTAATGACAATTTTGCTAGTCCGGGCACATTTTATATTATTTTTGACAGTTTGGAGACATTTAATTGACATGTTCTAGACATACGTTTGACAGTTTAGGTAATTTTTGACAGTTTAAGAACTTTAAATGACATTTTTTTTAGTTTGAACACATTTTATAATATTTGTAGACATTTTGTGAACATTCATAATTTTTTTTGACAGTTTATGAAAGTTTTATGATTTTGATTGACAGTTCAAAGCATTTTTTGACAGTTTAAAAACTTTCATAACGTTTTTGTTAGTCCAGGCACATTTTATGATATTTTTGACAGTTGCGGAATATTTTTTGATAGATCGAAATCATTTATAAATTTTTCTGTCAGTTTAATGACGTTATATGATTTTTTTTGACAGTTCAAGGCATTTTTTGACAGTTTAAAAACTTTAATAATATTTTTGTTAATCCAGGCACATTTTATGATATTTTTGACAGTTGAGGATTATTTTTTGACAGATCGGAATCATTTATAATTTCTTCTGACAATTTAATGGCGTTTTATGACTTTTTTGACAGTTCAAGTCATTTTTTGACAGTTTAAGAACTTTTAAAGACATTTTTGCTAGTCCGGGCACATTTTATAACATTTTTGACAGTTCGTAAATAGATATCATTTTTTTTTCTGACATATTTTAAACATTTTTTTGACAGTTTAGTTAATTTTTGACAGTTTAAGAATTGTTAAGGACATTTTTTGTAGTCTGAACACATTTTGTAATATTTTTGACAGTTCTTGAACATTCATAATTTTTTCTGACAGTTTATGAAAGTTTTATGACTTTGTTTGACAGTTCAAAGTATTGTTTGACAGTTTCAAAACATTTTGTTAGTTCAGGCACATTTTATAACATTTTTGACAGATGAGGAATTTTTATTGACAGTTTTAGTAGTTTTTTGACAATTTAAGATCTTTTAACATCATTTTTGACAGTTTTAGAACTATTTACAACGTTTTTTTATTTGTTTCAGAATGAACGTTTAAAATGTCAGAACAAAAAAAGATCTACATCAGCAAATATTTCGACAACAATTGCTTCATGGTAGCAGGAGTCTGCTCGAAATGTTTTAAAGAAGAAAACGACGTTAAAATAGTAGGAGTTAGCAGAAAACTGCTGAACCATAGAAGCGAACCAGATTGCTTTGTTAAATCAAAGAACTCCAAAGTTTTGTTTCTGGATTCATCAGAATTTGTTCAAAAATTAGAAGAAGCTTCAAGCAGCAAAACAAATAAAATTAGTAGTGAAACTGAAGAAACAAATGAAGAAGCTTGTTGCAAACTAGAAGAATCTGTGATATTAGATGAATCGTGGATTGAAGTAAATGAAGAAACGTTAAAATCTGAACAAAGTATGACAAATTTGATTAAAATTGAAGAAGAAAATTTTAAAACAACCATTTCAAATTTTAAAATTGAAAAACAAAATTGCAACATTAAAGAAGAATTCCAATCAAAATACTTTAAAGAAGAAGACTCCGTACTACTCCCACCCGGTTCGCAGAAACCTTTATGGACTCCACCTAAATCCCCTCATAATTTAATTGAAGAATCACTTTACACCAATCCATGGTCACTATTGGTTGCAACAATATTCCTCAACAAAACCAGTTGCTATCAAGCCAAACCATGCATCGAAGAATTCCTCAAAGATTACAATAACCCGCAACAAGTACTACAATCCAAACCTAAAGATTTAGAAAAATATTTTGATAAAATTGGATTAAAAAAACGCAGCATTCAAATATGGAGAATGAGCCATGATTTCCTACACAAATCTTGGAAGAAAGCTGGAGAATTACACGGAATTGGGAAGTATGGTGAAGATGCCTTCGAAATGTTCTGTAGAGGTAACATGAATGTAGAACCTAATGATCGTTTTCTTAAAATCTACAAGGCTTGGAATTTGATGAAAAGTGACAGCTGTCACTGCTCCAAGTAATAAATTTGTTGTTATTAAATTATGTCGAAAGATGATAAAGAAAAACAATACATTGAAGCGCTACGCAAAAGACAGGAAGAAATTAAAAAATGTTTAGAATCGATGCCCAGAGAATGTACTATGAAATATGTGCAGAATCGGTACAGTCCGGAACAAAAATGGTGAGTATGCGCAGCTGCTTCAATTAGCGTATATAATAAACATTAAATAACATTCCAGGTATTAATAAAAATTGTCAATATTTACAATAATAAATCGTGCTAATAATAAACCCATTTAATCTAATCGTTTGCGATTATTAAAATGATTCGATTGTTGAAAATATTTCTTTAAAAAAATAAATAAAAAGCGATAACATAACATGACGTGTCACGCTCGGCATTCTAATTACACCCAACTTGGATTAGTGTAATTTTGTTCTCGTTTAATTTGGGATTATTAAATCGCGTCAGTTGTAATTAAAATTAAATTATATTGTGTATGCACAGTGTTTGTTAATTCGTTTGGATTTGGTTGTTTTCACAATGTTACAGGAAATTCGGTCGGTTGGATGATCATTAATATTGCTGCTGAGGACTCAATATTTTATTGAAATTTAATAAAAAAGTCTTTAACGCATCAAAAATTATTTAAAATTTACTCTAAACATGATAATTAGTTTGATAATTGAGAAACTGCTAAAAAAAAGCTAAATTTAGAATGTATATCAAGGTTTGCCTTTGTTTGCAAACGATAGATTAGGAAATTTATAAAAAGTTTCTTTACCGTGACACAATCTGTCAATCGCGAAGCGACAAATTAGATTCAAATTATTTTTTAAAATTATGTCCTTACCGTGACACAATAATTGCGAAGCCATAGATTAATAAATTTATAAAAAGTTACTTAACCGTGACACAATCTGTCAATCGCGAAGCGGTAAATTAGATTCAATTTTGTTTCGAAATTATGTCCGTACCGTGACACAATAACTTATGAAACGACAGATTAATAAATTATGTTACCGTGACACTAAATGTCAATCGCAAACGACAAATTACATGCAATTTAGTTTTCAATTCAATAATGTCCATATAGTGACATAATAAATGCAAAGCGACAAATTAATAAATTTATAAAAAGTTATTTTACCGTGACACAATATGTCAATCGCGAAGCGACAACTTAGATTTGAATTATTTTTTTAAAATTATGTCCATACCGTGACATAATAATTGCAAAGTGATAGATTAATAAATTTATAAAATGTTTATTTTACCGTGACACAAAATGTCAATTGCGAAGTGACAAATTAAGATGAAAAACATTTTTTAGAATAATGTCAATAACCGTGACACAATAATCGCGAAGCGACAGATTATTAAATGTACAAAAATGATAGTAAGGTTACCGTGACACAAAATGTCAATCGCGAAGCGACAAATTAAGATGCAAAACATTTTTTTTAGAATAACGTCTATACCGTGACACAATAATTGCGAAGCGACAGATTATTAAATGTACAAAAATGATAGTAAGGTTACCGTGACACAAAATATCAATCGCGAAGCGACAAATTAAGATGTAAAACATTTTTTGGAATAATGTCCTTAACCGTGACACAATAATCGCGAAGCGATAGATTATTAAATGTACAAAAATGATAGTAAGGTTACCGTGACACAAAATGTCAATCGCGAAGCGACAAATTAGGATGTAAAACATTTTTTAGAATAATGTCTATACCGTGACACAATAATCGCGAAGCGACAGATTATTAATTGTACAAAAACGATAGTAAGGTTACCGTGACACAAAATGTAAATCGCGAAGCGACAAATTAAGATGCAAAACATTTTTTTTAGAATAACGTCTATACCGTGACACAATAATTGCGAAACGACAGAATATTAAATGTACAAAAATGATAGTAAGGTTACCGTGACACAAAATGTCAATCGCGAAGCGTCAAATTAAGATGCAAAACATTTTTTTAGAATAACGTCTATACCGAGACACAATAATTGCGAAGCGACAGAATATTAAATGTACAAAAATGATAGTAAGGTTACCGTGACACAAAATGTCAATCGCGAAGCGACAAATTAAGATGCAAAACATTTTTCAGAATAATGCTCTTAACCGTGACACAATAATCGCGAAGCGACAGATTATTAAATGTACGAAAATGATAGTAAGGTTACCGTGACACAAAATGTCAAACGCGAAGCGACAAATTAAGATGCAAAACATTTTTTTAGAATAATATCCCTAACTGTGACACAATAATCGCGAAGCGACAGATTATTAAATGGACAAAAATTATAGTAAGGTTACCGTGACAAATTAAGATGCAAAACATTTTTCAGAATAATGCCCTTAACCGTGATACAATAATCGCGAAGCGACAGATTATTAAATGTACAAAAATGATAGTAAGGTTACCGTGACACAAAATGTCAATCGCGAAGCGATAAATTAAGATGAAAAACATTTTTTTAGAATAATGTCAATAACCGTGACACAATAATCGCGAAGCGACAGATTATTAATTGTACAAAAATGATAGTAAGGTTACCGTGACACAAAATGTCAATCGCGAAGCGACAAATTAAAATGCAAAATATTTTTTAAAATAATGTCTATACCGTGACACAATAATCGCGAAGCGACAAATTATTAAATGTACAAACATTTAAGTTATATTACCGTGACACAAAATGTCAATTGCAAAGCGACAAATTAGGATGTAAAACATTTTTTAGAATAAAGTTTATACAGTGACACAATAATCGCGACGCGACAGATTAATAAATAAAAAAAAATTTAAGTTATGTTACCGTGACACAAACTGTCAATCGCGAAACGACAATTTAAGATGCAAAACATTTTTCAGAATAAAGTCGGTACCGTGACACAATAATTGTATTTTAAAATCTAAATTGTTCTGTAAATGTCAAAATCTGATTTTATTTATCAACAAAATGTTCTGAAACTGTCAAAATAGTGTTCCATATAAGTAATAATGTTCCAATAATATCAAAATTATGTTCTACATTCTAGCCAATACAAAAATGTTCTTCGAATGTCAAAATAATGTTCTGTAAATGGAATAATGTTCCAAAAATATCAAAATCATGTTCTAAATTCAATTTTTTTTTGCAAAAGTCAAAATAATGTTCTTTAACTATAATGTTCCAAAACATCAAAATTATATTTTGCAAATGTCAAAATTCTGTTCTGTGAATGGAATAATGTTCCAAAAATATCAAAATCATGTTCTAAGTTCTATTTTTTTGCAAACGTCTAAATAATGTTCGGTAAATGGAATAATGTTCAAAAAATATTAAAATCATGTTCTAAATTCTATTTTTTTTGAAATCGTCAAAATAATGTTCTGCAAATGAAATTATGTTCCAAAAAATTAAAATTATGTTCTGCAAATGTCAAAATAATGTTCTGTAAATGGAATAATGTTCCAAAAATATCAAAATCATGTTCTAAATTTTATTTTTTTTGCAAACGTCAAAATAAGTTTCTGAAAATGGAATAATGGTCCAAAAATATCAAAATCATGTTCTAAGTTCTATTTTTTTGCAAACGTCTAAATAATGTTCGGTAAATGGAATAATGTTCAAAAAATATTAAAATCATGTTCTAAATTTTATTTTTTTTGCAATCGTCAAAATAATGTTCTGTAAATGAAATAATGTTCTAAAAAATTAAAATTATGTTTTGCAAGTGTCAAAATAATGTTCTGTAAATGGAATAATGTTCCAAAAATATCAAAATCATGTTCTAAATTTTATTTTTTTTGCAAACGTCTAAATAATGTTCTGTAAATGTAATAATGTTCCAAAATATTAAAATTGTGTTCTGAAAGTGTCAAAATTATGTTCTGTAAATGGATCAATGTTCAAAAAATATCAAAATCATGTTCAAAAATATTTTTATTTCAAACGTCAAAATAATGTTCTGTAAATGGTATAATGTTCCAAAATATCAAAATTATGTTCTGAAAGTGTCAAAATAATGTTCTGTAAATGGAATAATGTTCAAAAAATATTAAAATCACGTTCTAAATAAAATTTTGTTTTACAAACGTCAAAATAATGTTCTGTAAATGGAATAATGTTCCAAAATATCAAAATTGTGTTCTGCAAATGTCAAAATAATGTTCTCTAAATAGAACAATGTTCTAAAAATATCAAAATCATGTTCTAAATTCTTTTTTTTTTTTGCAAACGTCAAAATAATGTTCTGTAAATGGAATAATGTTCCAAAATATCAAAATAATGTTCTGCAAGTATCAAAATAATGTTCTGTAAATGGAATAATGTTCCAAAATATAAAAATTGTGTTCTGAAAGTGTCAAAATAATGTTCTATAAATAAAATAATGTTCCAAAAATATTATAATCATGTTCTAAATTCTCAAATGTTCTGCAAATGTTAAGTAATGTTCTGTAAATGTTCTAAAAATGTTAAAATCATGTTCTAAACTCTAAAATATTCTTCCAATGTCAAAATCATGTTCTGTGAATGGAATAAAGTTCCAAAAATATGAAAATCATTTTCTAAACTCTAAAATGTTCTGCAAATGCTAAAATAATGTTTTGTAAATGTTCTAAAAATATTGAAATCATGTTCTAAACTCTAAAATATTTTTCCAATGTCAAAATAATGTTCTGTAAATGAAATAATGTTCCAAAAATATTAAAATCATGTTCTAAATTCATTTTTTTGCGTCAAAATAGTATTTAGTAAATGGAATAATGTTCTAAAAAATCAAACTTATGTTCTGCAAATGTCAAAATCATGTTCTGTGAATGGAATAATGTTCCAAAAATATGAAAATCATTTTCTAAACTCTAAAATGTTCTGCAAATACTAAAATAATGTTCTGTAAATGTTCTAAAAATATTGAAATCATGTTCTAAACTCCAAAATATTTTTCCAATGTCAAAATCATGTTCTGTAAATGGAATAATGTTCCAAAAATATGAAAATCATTTTCTAAACTCTAAAATGTTCTGCAAATGCTAAAATAATGTTCTGTAAATGTTCTAAAAATATTGAAATCATGTTCTAAACTCTAAAATATTTTT
This sequence comes from Tachinus rufipes, assembly GCA_963932245.1. NCBI lineage: Eukaryota > Metazoa > Arthropoda > Insecta > Coleoptera > Staphylinidae > Tachinus > Tachinus rufipes. The sequence continues at coordinate 90,185,947 of OZ010748.1, read as the reverse complement.
CCAATGTCAAAATAATGTTCTGTAAATGAAATAATGTTCCAAAAATATTAAAATCATGTTCTAAATTCATTTTTTTGCGTCAAAATAGTATTTAGTAAATGGAATAATGTTCTAAAAAATCAAACTTATGTTCTGCAAATGTCAAAATCATGTTCTGTGAATGGAATAATGTTCCAAAAATATGAAAATCATTTTCTAAACTCTAAAATGTTCTGCAAATACTAAAATAATGTTCTGTAAATGTTCTAAAAATATTGAAATCATGTTCTAAACTCCAAAATATTTTTCCAATGTCAAAATCATGTTCTGTAAATGGAATAATGTTCCAAAAATATGAAAATCATTTTCTAAACTCTAAAATGTTCTGCAAATGCTAAAATAATGTTCTGTAAATGTTCTAAAGATATTGAAATCATGTTCTAAACTTTAAAATATTTTTCTAATGTCAAAATCATGTTCTGTAAATGGAATAATGTTCCAAAAATATTGAAATCATGTTCTAAATTTTATTTTTTTTGCAAACGTCAAAATAATGTTCTGTAAATAGAATAATGTTCTAAAATATCAAATTTATGTTCTGCAAGTGTCAATTAACGTTCTGTAAATAGAATAATGTTCCAAAAATGTCAAAATCATGTTCTAAATTCATTTTTTTGCGTCAAAATAGTATTCAGTAAATGGAATAATGTTCTAAAAAATCAAACTTATGTTCTGCAAATGTCAAAATAATGTTCTGTAAATGGAAAAATGTTCCAAAAATATTAAAATCATGTTTTAAATTCTATTTTTTTGCAATCGTCAAAATAATGTTCTGTTAATGAAATAATGTTCTAAAATATCAAAATTATGTTCTGCAAGTGTCAAAATAAAGTTCTGTAAATATAATTATGTTCCAAAAATATCAAAATCCTGTTCTAACTTCTAAAATGTTCTGCAAATGTCAAAATAATGTTCTCTAAATGGAATAATGTTCAAAAAATATCAAACTCATGATTTAACCTCCAAAATCTTTTGCAAATGTCAAAATAATGTTCTGTAAATAAAATAATGTTCTGTAAATGGAATAATGTTCAAAAAATATCAAACTCGTGATTTAACTTACCAAAATCTTTCGCAAATGTCAAAATAATGTTTTGTAAATGGAAAGATGTTCTAAAAATAATAAAATCATGTTCTAAACTCAAAAATGTTCTGTAAATGTCAAAATGTTCTGTAAATGGAATAATGTTTCAAAAATAATAAAATCATGTTCTAACCTCCAAAATGTTCTACAAATGTCAAAAAAATGTTCTGTAAATGGAATAAAGTTTCAAAAATATAAAAATCATGTTCTAACCTCCAAAATGTTCTACAAATGTCAAAATAATGTTCTGTAAGTAGAATAAAGTTTCAAAAATATTAAAATCATGTTCTAAACTCGAAAATGTTCTGTAAATGTCAGAATAATGTTTTGTAAATGGAATAAAGTTCCAAAAATATAAAAATCATGTTCTAACTTCCAAAATGTTCTGCAAATGGCAAAATAATGTTCCAAAAATATTAATCATGTTTTAAACTCTAAAATGTTCTGCAAACGTCAAAATAATGTTCTGTAAGTAGAATAAAGTTTCAAAAATATTAAAATCATGTTCTAACCTCCAAAATGTTCTACAAATGTCAAAATAATGTTCTGTAAGTAGAATAAAGTTTCAAAAATATTAAAATCATGTTCTAAACTCGAAAATGTTCTGTAAATGTCAGAATAATGTTTTGTAAATGGAATAAAGTTCCAAAAACATATAAATCATGTTCTAACCTCCAAAATGTTCAGCAAATGTCAAAATAATGTTCTGTAAATGGAATAATGTTCCAAAAATAATAAAATCATGTTCTAAACTCGAAAATTTCTGTAAATGTCAAAATAATGTTCTGTAAATGGAATAAAGTTCCAAAAATTATAAAATCATGTTCTAACTTCCAAAATGTTCTGCAAATGGCAAAATAATGTTCCAAAAATATTAAAATCATGTTTTAAACTCTAAAATGTTCTGCAAACGTCAAAATAATGTTCTGTAAATGAAATAATGTTTCAAAAATATTAAAATCATGTTCTAATCACTAAATTGTTTTGCAAATGTCAAAGTAATGTTCTGTAAATGGATTAATGCTTCAAAATCGTGTTCTAAACTTTAAAACATTCTTCAGATGTCAAAATAATGTTCCAAAAATATCAAAATCATGTTATTTATAAACTTTAAAATGTTTTGCAAATGTCAAAATAATGTATTGTAAATGGAATTATGTTTCAAAAATGATAATTAAGAAAATGCTTTACAAAAGCATAAATTTAAGATTTTTAAAATTTTGATTATTTTTTTTGATATTAAAGTTGATTTTATTAGGAAACAACTCCGATTGCACTTAAATATTTACGGCCTTGTTTGCTTATATTATTACTGATAAGGACACAGTTATTAAAATGGTTGAAATTATTCTCAAGCTATATCTACAATTAATTACCCAGAAAAAAATTGTTTATAAATTTTGGAAACATATTTCATAATTATTTTTTTTTTATATTTAATTTTTTTTAAATTTATTTTTCAAAAATGAATTAGGCGAATTATAATATCTTATAGTCAAACAATCGGCAATACTTGGATATAAAGTTTACTAATTGATTTGCTAAATATAAAGTCCACATGATTGTACCAAAAACTTTTGGATTATTAAATTTTAATTTTTAGTATGTCATAGACAAACATTAGGTAGTACTTTAAATCAAATTTCACCAAAATAATGACGCATGTTTACCAATTTCCATCTTCAAACCAAATATGAACATCAAAACACTTCAACGTTATTAGAATTGTTTGCTAGCCGGTACTAATCGATTACTTGCGGTACCCGAGATTTATTATTATTGCCCTCGGGCCGTAATTACATACGTTACGTAAAGCTTATTCCGCGGAACAACAAAAATATGTTAAGTAGCAACCAAAAAAAAAAAATTCTTGGTACTACCGTAATTAGATCTCTCCATATCGGATTTCATTGTTTATTAAAGTGCAGTACCATAACAGAATTTTTTTAATCAATTTTAACAGATGGTACCACTTGTAAATATCCAACGCACTTTTAATAAGTATGTCGCATCGTACATAATAAAACTTGTTTGATTTAATAAATTATGCATCGCAACTTACGGTACTACTGACGATGATGACCCGGCGTGAACGGCTCGCGATGCGGTACTAACATAACGAGAGAGTGCAGGTCGCGACACGGGGCCGCGTTCTGCCCACTCGGATCTCTTCCTTTGAAAATTTCCCATTTTCTCATAATGCGCACATCCGAAGAATAGGAAAACAAATTATCTATTGTTGCGGATAACTCGTGGATCATCGATTATTTAATCGAGCGTCAGGTGTTGCTTCCAAGTATTGGGGAATCTCCAAGTTGCCTCGTGGAGAATTGCATAATGAGATCAATGAAAACATTAATTAATTATCGCTTAGTACTATGGACTTTGATTGATGTTATTATAATTAATTATTATTTTTCTAAACAATTGTTTTTGAAGGGTTGCATGATATATTTCAATTAGTTTCAATGCGATGGTACTGTCTCGATTCAATGGTACTGCCTTCCTGATATCCATCTAAGCATTACTAGTTAGATCACATGACAATTGTTTTTTATAAATACTTATATTTAGGTTTCATTAGTACTGTGGTACCATTTAAATTATACGGTACTACTATGGCTCCACAGCGTGCTTCCAAGCGAAGCTATATTAATTCAAACAAAAATTAATTAAAATTATTGTGAGTATAGCAACATGTTGCTTGATCTATATTTTAAATTTCCTTCAAATTTTGATTATATCAAAAAGTTTGTGTCCTCAGCACGGTTCTAAGCGATGCAATAATTTATGATTGAATCAATGTTTTTCAAAAATTAATTAAAATTATTTCTCGTTTTGCAAAATCAATTTTGGGTATATCAACATGCTGCTTGATTTATATTTTAAGCTTCCTGCAAATTTTGAGCCATTATTTTAAAGTTTGTGTCCTCGGCATGGTTCTAAGCGATGCTATGATTTATAATTGATTCAATGTTTTTCAAAAATTAATTAAAATTATTTCTCATTTTGCAAAATTTATTCTGAGTATATCAACTTGTTGCTTGGTTCATATTTTAAATTTCCTGAAAATTTTAAGCAATTATTTTAACATTTGTGACCTCAGCACGCTTCTAAGTGATGCTATGATTTATGATTGTTTTTCAAAAATTAATTAAACATATTTTTCATTTTGTTAAATCAATTTTGAGTATAACAACATGTTGCTTGATTCATATTTTAAGTTTCCTGCAAATTTTGAGCAATTATTTTAAAGTTTGTGTCTTCAGCACGGTTCTAAGCCACGCTATGATTTATGATTGATTCAATGTTTTTCAAAAGTTAATTAAAAATATTTCTTATTTTGCAAAATCAATTCTGAGTATATCAACATGTTGCTTAATTCATGTTTTAAATTTTCTGCAAATTTTGAGCCATTATTTTGAAGTTTGTGCCCTCAGCACGGTTCTAAGCCACGCTATGATTTATGATTGATTCAATGTTTTTCAAAAGTTAATTAAAAATATTTCTTATTTTGCAAAATCAATTCTGAGTATATCAACATGTTGCTTAATTCATATTTTAAGTTTCCTGCAAATTTTGAGCAATTATTTTAAAATTTGTATCCTCAGCACGGTTCTAAGCGATGCAACGATTTATGATTGATTCAATGTTTTTTAAAAACTAATTAAAATTATTTCTCATTTTGAAAAATTAATTCTGAGTATATCAACATGTTGCTTGATTCATATTTTAAGTTTCCTGCAAATTTTGAGGAATTATTTTAAAATTTGTGTCCTCAGCACGGTTTTAAGTGATGCTATGATTTACGATTAATTCAATGTTTTTCAAAAATAATTAAAAATATTTCTCACTTTGCAAAATCAATTCTGAAAATATCAACATGTTGCTTGATTCACATTTGAAGCATCCTACAAATTTAGAGTGATTATTTTAAAGTTTGTGTCCTCAGCACGGTACTAAGCGATGCAATAATTTATGATTGAATCAATGTTTTTCAAAAATTAATTAAAATTATTTCTCATTTAAAAAAATTAATTTTGAGTATAACAACATGTTGCTTGATTCATATTTTAAATTTCCTGCAAATTTTGAGCCATTGTTTTGAAGTTTGTGTCCTCAGCACTAGAATAAGCGATGCTATGATTTATGATTTGTGATTGTTTTTCAAAAATCAATCAAAAATATTTCTCATTTAAAAAAAATAATTTTGAGTATAACAACATGTTGCTTGATTCATATTTTAAGTTTCCTGCAAATTTTGAGCCCTTATTTTGAAGTTTGTGTTCTCAGCACGGTTCTAAGCGATGCTATGATTTATAATTGATTCAACGTTTTTCAAAAATTAATTAAAATTATTTCTCATTTTGAAAAATTAATTTTGAGTATATCAACATGTTGCTTGATTTATATTTTAAGTTTCCTGCAAATTTCGAGCAGTTATTTTGAAATTTGTGTCCTTGGCACGATTATAAGTGATGCAATGATTTATGATTGATTCAATGTTTTTCAAAAATGAATTAAAATTATTTTTCAATTTGAAAAATCAATTCTAAGTATAACAACATGTTGCTTAATTTATATTTTAAGTTTCCTGCAAATTTTGAGCAATTATTTTAAAGTTTGTGTCCTCAGCACGGTTCTAAGCGATGCTATGATTTGTGATTATTTTTAAAAATTAATTAAAAATATTTCTCAATTTGGAAAATTAATTTTGACTATAACAACATGTTGCTTGATTTATATTTCAAGTTTTCTGCAAATTTTGAATAATTATATTGAAGTTTGTGTCCTCAGCACGGTTCTAAGCGATGCTATGATTTGTGATTATTTTTCAAAAATCAATTAAAAATATTTCTCATTTAAAAAAATTAATTTTGAGTATAACAACATATTGCTTAATTCATATTTTAAGTTTCCTGCAAATTTTGAGCCATTATTTTAAAGTTTGTGTCCTCAGCACGGTTCTAAGCGATGCTTTGATTTATGATTGATTCAATGTTTTTCAAAAATTAATTAAAAATATTTCTCATTTAAAAAAATTAATTTTGAGTATAACAACATATTGCTTGATTCATATTTTAAGTTTCCTGCAAATTTTGAGCCATTATTATGAAGTTTGTGTCCTCAGCACGGTTCTAAGCGATGTTATGATTTATGATTGATTCAATGTTTTTCAAAAATTAATTAAAATTATTTCTCATTTTGAAAAATTAATTTTGAGTATAACAACATGTTGCTTGATCTATATTTTAAGTTTCCTGCAAATTCTGAGCAATTATTTGAAGTTTGTGTCCTCAGCACGGTTCTAAGCGATGCTATGATTTGTGATTATTTTTCAAAAATCAATTAAAAATATTTCTCATTTAAAAAAATTAATTTTGAGTATAACAACATATTGCTTGATTCATGTTTTAAGTTTCCTGCAAATTTTGAGCTATTATTTTAAAGTTTGTGTCCTCAGCACGGTTTTAAGCGATGCTATGATTTATGATTGATTCAATGTTTTTCAAAAATTAATTAAAATTATTTCTCAATTTGAAAAATCAATTCTGAGTATATCAACATGTTGCTTGATTCATATTTTAAGCTTCCTGCAAATTTTGAGTAATTATTTAAAAGTTTGTGTCCTCAGCATGATTCTAAGCGATGCTATGATTTGTGATTGATTTTCAAAAATTAATTTAAAATGTTTCTCATTTTGCAAAATCAATTCTGAGCATAACAACATGTTGCTTGATTCATATTTTAAGCTTCCTGCAAGTTTTGAGCAATTATTTTAAAGTTTGGGTACTCAGCACGGTTTTAAGTGATGCTATTATTTACGATTAATTCAATGTTTTTCAAAAATAATTAAAAATATTTCTCAGTTTGCAAAATTAATTCTGAGTATATAAACATGTTGCTTGATTCATATTTGAAGCTTTCTACAAATTTTGAGCAATTATTTTAATGTTTGTGTCCTCAGCAGGGTTTTAAGTGATGCTATGATTTACGATTAATTCAATGTTTTTCAAAAATAATTAAAAATATTTCTCACTTTGCAAAATCAATTCTGAGTATATCAACATGTTGCTTGATTCATATTTGAAGCTTCCTACAAATTTAGAGTAATTATTTTAAAGTTTGTGTCCTCAGCACGGTTCTAAGCGATGCAATAATTTATGATTGAATCAATGTTTTTCAAAAATTAATTAAAAATATTTCTTATTTTATAAAATGAATTCTGAGTATATCAACATGTTGCTTGATTCAAATTTTAAGTTTCCTGCAAATTTTGAGCAATTATTTTAAAGTTTGTGTCCTCAGCACGGTTTTAAGTGATGCTATGATTTACGATTAATTCAATGTTTTCAAAAATAATTAAAAATATTTCTCATTTTGCAAAATTAATTCTGAGTATATCAACATGTTGCTTGATTCATATTTTAAGCTTCCTGCAAATTTTGAGTAATTATTTCAAAATTTGTGTCCTCGGCATCACTTTAAGCGATGCTATGATTTAAAATTGGTTCATGTTTTTTCAAAAATTAATTAAACATATTTTTCATTTTGTAAAATCAATTTGGAGTATAACAACATGTTGCTTGATTCATATTTTAAGTTTCCTGCAAATTTTGAGCAATTATTTTGAAGTTTGTGTCCTCAGTAAGGTTCTAAGCTATGCTATGATTTATAATTGATTCAATGTTTTTCAAAAATTAATTAAAAATATTTTTCATTTTGTAAAATTAATTTTGAGTATAACAACATGTTGCTTGATTCATATTTTAAGTTTCCTGCAAATTTTGAGTCATAATTTTGAAGTTTGTGTCCTCAGCACGGTTCTAAGCGATGCTATGGTTTATGATTGATTCAATGTTGTTGATTCATATTTTAAGTTTTCAGCAAATTTTGAGTAATTATTTCATCATTTGTGTCCTCGGTATCATTTTAAGCGCTGCAATGATTTATGATTGATTCAATGTTTTTCAAAAATTAATTAAAAATATTTCTCATTTTCCAAAATCAATTTTGAGCATAACATCAAGTTGCTTGATTCATATTTTAAATTTCCTGCAAATTTTGAGCAATTATTTTAAAGTTTGTGTCCTCAGCACGCTTCTAAGCGATACTATGATTTATGGTTGATTCAATGTTTTTCAAAAATTAATTTAAACTATTTCTCATTTTATAAACTCAATTTTGAGTATAGCAACATGTTACTTGATTCATATTTTAAGTTTTCAGCAAATTTTAAGTAATTATTTCTCATTTGTGTCCTCAGCATCATTTTAAGCGATGCTATGGTTTAAGATTGTTTCAATGTTTTTCAAAAATTAATTAAAAATATTTTTCAATTTGAAAAATCAATTTTAAGTATAACAACATGTTGCTTGGTTTATATTTGAAGTTTTCTGCAAATTTTGAGTAATTAGTTCATCATTTGTGTCCTCGGCATCATTTTAAGTGCAATAAACGGTAAAATTGTTACAAAACAAAAACTAGTCGGTCGATTTTCTTTTCGAGTTTATGGTTGAAGGTAACTGAGGTGGTCTTTTGCAATTTTTTGTTTATGAGGTCATTAGTGTTATGACCTCATTAATACATTTTTTTATTAATGAGGTTATCTCACTGATTAACATTTATGAGGTTATTTTAAGGTTTTATTTTGAAAGTCATGGTTGAAGGTAACTGAGGTAGTCCTTTACAGTTTTTTATTAATGAGGTCATCAGTGAGATGACCTCAGTAATATAAATTGTATAACTGAGGTCATTTCACTGATGAACATTTGTGAAGTTATTTTAAGGTTTTATTTTGAAAGTCATGGTTGAGGGTAACTGAGGTAGTCCTTTAGAATCTTTTAATAATGAGGTCATCAGTGAGATGACCTCAGTAATATAAATTGTATTATTGAGGTCATCTCACTGATGAACATTTGCGAAGTTATTTTAAGGTTTTATTTTGAAAGACATGGTTGAGGGTAATTGAGGTAGTCCTTTAGATTTTTTTTTATAAATAAGGTCATCAGTGAGATGACCTCAGTAATATAAATTGTATTATTGATGAGGTCATCTCACTGATGAACATTTGTGAAGTTATTTTAAGGTTTTATTTTGAAAGACATGGTTGAGGGTAACTGAGATAGTCCTTTAGATTTTTTTATAAATGAGGTCATCAGTGAGATGACCTCAGTAATATAAATTGTATAACTGAGGTCATCTCACTGATGAACATTTGTGAAGTTATTTTAAGGTTTTTTTTTAGGTTAACTGGGGTGGACTTTTGCAATTTTTTGTTTATGAGGTCAGCAGTGAGATGAATATGTTCTTAAGTGTAAAAAACGGTAAAATTGTTACAAAATCGGTTGTAAAACAAAAACCAGTCGGCCGATTTTGATCAAATTTGCTACTAAGTAGCGCGAAATAAAGCTAAACAGATTGGAATTTTCAAAAACATATTTTTTTACGATTGAATAGTTTTCATGGGTTTTTAAATGCAAAAACCGGTATAACTGTTACAAAATCGGTTATAAAACAAAAATTAATTGGTCTATTTTGATCAAATTTGCTAGTAAGTACCGCAAATTATAGCTAAATTGATTGAAATTTTTAGAAACGTAATTTTTTACGATTAAATAGTTTTTATAAGTTTTTAAGTGTAAAAAACGGTAAAATTGTTACAAAATCAGTTATAAAACAAAAACTAGTCGGTCGATTTTAGTCAAATTTGCTAGAGAGTAGCGCAAAATATAGCTAAATTGATTGAAATCTTGAAAAACACATTTTTTACGATTAAATAGTTTGTATAGGTTCTAAGGCGCAAAAAACGGTAAAATTGTTACAAAATCGGTTTTAAAACAAAAACTAGTCGGTCGATTTTGATCAAATTTGCTAGTAACTAGCGCCAAATAAAGCTGAACAGATTGAAATTTTAAGAAACAATGTTTTTTTTTTAATTGAATTTTTTTCATAGGTTCTTAAGTACAAAAAACGGTATAACTGTTACAAAATCGGTTATAAAACAAAAATTAATTGGTCTATTTTGATCAAATTTGCTAGTAAGTACCGCAAATTATAGCTAAATTGATTGAAATTCTAAGAAACGTAATTTTTTACGATTAAATAGTTTTTATAAGTTTTAAAGTGCAAAAAACGGTAAAATTGTTACAAAATCGGTTATAAAACAAAAACTAGTTAGTCGATTTTGATCAAATTTGCTAGTAAGTAGCGCTAAATATAGCTAAACAGATTAGAATTATAAGAAACGTATTTTTTTTACGATTGAATAGTTTTGATTAGATCCCAAATGCAAAAAAACGGTAAAATTCTTTCAAAATCGGTTGAAAAACAAAAACCGGTCACTCGATTTTGGTAAAATTTGCTAATAAGTAGCGGGAAATATAGCTAAACAGATTGAAATTCTAAGAAACGTATTTTGTTTTACGATTGAATAGTTTTCATAGGTTCTCAAGTGCAAAAAACGGTACAATTGTTACAAAATCGGTTATAAACAAAAACCAATCGGTCAATTTAGATCAAATTTGCTAGTAAATAGCACGAAATATAGCTAATCAGATTGGAAATCTAACAAACGTAATTTTACTATTGAATAGTTTTCATAAGTGTTTAAGTGCAAAAAACGGTAAAACTGTTACAAAATCGGTTGTAAAACAAAAACCAGTTGGTCGATTTTGATCATATTTGCTAGTAAATAGCACAAAATATAGCTAAGCAGATTGAAAGTCTAAAAAACGTATTTATTTTACGATTGAATAGCTATCATAGGTTTTTAAGTGCAAAAAACGGTAAAATTGTTACAAAATCGGTTAAAAAACAAAAACTAGTCAGTCGATTTTAGTCAAATTTGCTAGAGAGTAGCGCAAAATATTACTAAATTGATTGAAATTTTTAAAAACACATTTTTTTACGATTAAGAAGTTTGTATAGGTTCTTAAGTGCAAAAAACGGTAAAATTGTTACAAAATCGGTTAAAAAACAAAAATTAGTGGGTCGATTTTGACCAAACTTGCTAGTAAGTATGGCGAAATATAGCTAAATAAATTGAAATTCTAAGAAACATATTTTTTTAACGATTGAATAGTTTTCGTAGGTTCTTAAGTGCAAAAACGGTAAAATTGTTACAAAATCGGTTGTAAAACAAAAACCAGTCGGTCGATCTTGATCAAATTTGCTAGTAAGTAGCGCGAAATAGAGCTAAACAGATTTGAAATTTGAAGAAAAGTATACGTTTGTGATTAATTAAAGTTCATAGGTTTTTAAGTGCAAAAAACGGTAAAACTGTTACAAAAGCGGTTTTAAAACAAAAACTAGTCGGTCGATTTTGATCAACTTTGCCACTGAAAACTGAAACTTGACAGAAAATATTATAACAAATTTAAAAACAATTTGTCGAGCAAACTAGATTAAATAAAACATGAGGCGCCATCTAGCATTACATCAGTCAAGCTTAATCATTCCACATGTGTTACGGGATGTCGCTGTTACTATTTCCTACGTGACCGAGCAACCTCCTTCCAGCTGAATTAGACAAAGACAAAATACTCGTGTATCACCTTTTCACGACCTTGCCGCGTCCTCTGGATCCCCGAAATTGTCAGTTTCTACACGCCAGTGCAATCGAAAGGGACCACATTTTCAAGACCTCCCAGAAACACGTAAGAATTAAAATCATTTCATCATCAAACGATTTACTAATTAACCCTGCACGACCCTAACGTGATAAAGCATTATTTATTTAAAACGTAGATAGAATTGTGATGACCTGTTGCAAAAGTATTTTTCTGTGTTATCGTAATCTATTTTAAATCGGTGCAAAGGCGATTGATATAGTATTATTAATTTTTTAAATAGAAAATTGTTGATTGAATAATTATTTTTAATATAATTTGTTTGCCACTTCAGTCAAAATTTTGGAAAAAAATTAACAAAATTTCCAAAAAAATTTAAATTTTGGAAAAATCAATTTTCACTAAAATATATCAAATTGAAGCAAATTTTGAGATTAATAAAAAGCAACTGAAGGTCTTGCGATAACACGTGATGCAATTTAATCCGACCTAAATACACGCTAACAATTGAATTGACCCCTGGACGTCCTCTTGCGTCATTCGGGGTCGATCCAAAAACATTTGTTTTGAAGAAAAAATGATGAATTTTGTTTTCCAATGAAACGTGTGTTTAGTCACATTGATAAGAAAACAATTCCATTTCTTATCGATTGTTATTCTGGTGACGCAACAACAATGCCGAGAGAAAAAACTGAATATTTTTAGTTGAACTTGTTGATAAACCGGTGCAGATAACGGTGTTTGTCGTGCTTTGATTGGCTTATCAAGTGGCGAGCCTCCGATGGCATTTCTGATCAACAAACTGCATAAAATGCGATTGGGTTCGTAATTAATGCGACAGTGTTTCTCGACCCGTCGTCGCCTTCTCTTGTTTATTTCCTGAGCTGAACAACCGTAAGTCACTTTCACTTTGTCCGGTTATATGTAAATATGTAAATACTTTTCCTAGTTTTAAACGATATAGGTGCGCCACATAATTATTATATCTATTTTTAGAGAATTGTGCATTCTTTTAAGTCCTAATGTACTGAACTGGTTCGGAAGTTACTAAAATTGCTTATAATTTAATTCAATAATTGATTTGGTTCACTAATTGAGTGATAAGTCCTAATTTAGTGAACTTAGCAATTCATAATTTTCACAGATTGTGGCACAAACATTGCTTAATAGTTGCTAAAAATTGCAAGTTGCTACTTGATTCAGAAGTTACTAAAATTGCTTTTAATTCAATTCAATTGATTTAGTTCACTAATTACGCGATAAGTCCTAAATTAGTGAACTTAGCAATTCTTAATTTTCACAAATTGTGGACTAAACATTGCTTAATAGTTGCTAAAAATTACAAATTGCTACTTGAATTTAGAAGCTACTGAAATTGCGTTTAATTCAGTTCAATAATTGATTTAGTTCACTAATTATTGCATAAGTCCTAAATTAGTAAACTTAGCAATTCATTATTTGCACAGATTGTTGACTAAACATTGCTTAACTATTGCTAAAAATTGCAAGTTGCTACTTAATTCAGAAGTTACTGAAATTGGTTTTAATTCAATTCAATTGATTTAGTTCACTAATTACGCGATAAGTCCTAATTTAGTGAACTTAGCAATTCATAATTTGCAGAAATTATGACCCAAACATTGCTTAATAGTTACTAAAAATTGCAAGTTGCTACTTAATTCAGAAGTTACTGAAATTGGTTTTAATTCAATTCAATTGATTTAGTTCACTAATTACGCGATAAGTCCTAATTTAGTGAACTTAGCAATTCATAATTTGCACAAATTATGACCCAAACATTGCTTAATAGTTACTAAAAATTGCAAGTTGCTACTTAATTCAGAAGTTACTGAAATTGGTTTTAATTCAATTCAATTGATTTAGTTCACTAATTACGCGATAAGTCCTAATTTAGTGAACTTAGCAATTCATAATTTGCACAAATTATGACCCAAACATTGCTTAATAGTTACTAAAAATTGCAAGTTGCTACTTGATTCAGAAGTTACTGAAATTGGTTTTAATTTAATGCAATTGATTTCGTTCACTAATTAGGTCATAAGTCTCAATTTAGTGAACTTAGCAATTCATTATTTGCACAAATTGTGGACTAAACATTGCTCTATAGTTGCTAAAAATTGCAAGTTGCTACTTGATGCAGAAGTTACTAAAATTGCATTTAATTCAATTCAATTGATTTAGTTTACGAATTAATCCATAAGTCCTAATTTAGTGAACTTGGCAATTCATAATTTTCACAGATTGTGGACTATACATTGCTCAATAGTTGCTAAAAATTGCAAGTTGCTATTTGATTCAGAAGTTACTAAAATTACGTTTAATTCAATTCGATAATTGATTTAGTTCACTAATTACACGATAAGTCCTAATTTAGTGAACTTAGCAATTAATAATTTGCACAGATTGAGGACTAAACATTGCTTAATAGTTGCTAAAAGTTACAAGTTGCTACTTGATTCAGAATTACTAAAATTGCTTTTAATTCAATTCAATAATTGATTTAGTTCACTAATTATTGTATAAGTCCTAATTTAGTGAACTTAGCCACTCATAATTTGCACAGATTGTGGACTAAACATTGCTTAATAATTGCTAAAAATTGCAAGCTGCTACTTGATTCAGAAGTTACTAAAATTGCAAATAATTCAATTCAATTGATTTAGTTCACTAATTACACGATAAGTCCTAATTTAGTGAACTTAGCAATTCATAATTTGCACAAATTATGGCCCAAACATTGCTTAATAGTTACTAACAATTGAAAGTTGCTACTTGATGCAGAAGTTACTAAAATTGCAATTAATTCAATCCAATAATTGATTTAGTTCACTAATTACGCGATAAGTCCTAAATTAGTGAACTTAGCAATTCTTAATTTTCACAAATTGTGGACTAAACATTGCTTAATAGTTGCTAAAAATTGCAAGTTGCTACTTGATTCAAAAGTTACTAAAATTGCTTTTGATTCAATTTAATAATTGCTTCAGATCACTAATTAAGTCATAAGTCCTAATTTAGTAAACTTAGCAGTTCATAGTTTGCAAAGATTGTACACTAAACATTGCTCAATAGTTGCTGAAAATTGAAAGTTGCTACTTGATTCAGAAGTTACTAAAATTGCTTTTAATTCAATTCAATAATTGATTTAGTTCACTAATTATAGCATAAGTCCTAATTTAGTGAACTTAGCAATTCATTATTTGCACAGATTGTGGCTCAAACATTGCTCAATAGTTGCTACAAATTGCAAGTTGCTACTTTATTCAGAAGTTACTGGTATTAATTCAATTCAATTGATTTAGTTCACTAATTACGCGATAAGTCCTAATTTAGTGAACTTAGCAATTCATAATTAGCACAAATTGAGGACTAAAAATTCACTAATAGTTGCTAAAAATTGCAAGTTGCTACTTGATTCAGAAGTTACTAAAATTGCTTTTAATTCAATTCAATTGATTTAGTTCACTAATTAAGCCATAAGTCCTAATTTAGTGAACTTAGCAATTCATAATTTGCACAAATTATGGCCCAAACATTGCTTAATAGTTACTAAAAATTGCAAGTTGCTACTTGATGCAGAAGTTACTAAAATTGCAAATAATTCAATCCAGTAATTGATTTAGTTCACTAATTACGCGATAAGTCCTAAATTAGCGAACTTAGCAATTCTTAATTTTCACAAATTGTGGACTAAACATTGCTTAATAGTTGCTAAAAATTGCAAGTTGCTACTTGATTCAAAAGTTACTAAAATTGCTTTTGATTCTATTTAATAATTGCTTCAGATCACTAATTAAGCCATAAGTCCTAATTTAGTAAACTTAGCAGTTCATAGTTTGCAAAGATTGTACACTAAACATTGCTCAATAGTTGCTGAAAATTGAAAGTTGCTACTTGATTCAGAAGTTACTAAAATTGCTTTTAATTCAATTCAATAATTGATTTAGTTCACTAATTATAGCATAAGTCCTAATTTAGTGAACTTAGCAATTCATTATTTGCACAGATTGTGGCTCAAACATTGCTCAATAGTTGCTAAAAATTGCAAGTTGCTACTTTATTCAGAAGTTATTGGTATTAATTCAATTCAATTGATTTAGTTCACTAATTACGCGATAAGTCCTAATTTAGTGAACTTAGCAATTCATAATTTGCACAAATTGTGGCCCAAACATTAATTAATAGTTGCCAAAAATTGCAAGTTGTTACTTGATTCAGAAGTTACTAAAATTGCTTTTAATTCAATTCAATTGATTTAGTTCACTAATTACGCGATAAGTCCTAAATTAGTGAACTTAGCAATTCATAATTTTCACAAATTGTGGACTAAACATTGCTTAATAGTTGCTAAAATTTGCAAGTTGCTATTTGTTTCAGAAGTTACTAAAATTGCTTTTAATTCAATTCAATATTTGATTTAGTTCACTAATTAAGCCATAAGTCCCAATTTAGTGAACTTAGCAAATTATAATTTGTACAGATTGTGAACTAAACATTGCTTAATAGTTCCTAAAATTTGCAAATTGCTACTTGATTCAGAAATTACTAAAATTGCTTTTAATTCAATCCAATAATTGATTTAGTTCACTAATTATGCCATAAGTCCTAATTTAGTGAACTTAGCAATTTGCACAGATTGTAGACTAAACATTGCTTAATAGTTGCTACTTGATTTCAGTACTCCCGTTTCAAACATGACCACATACTTCAACTACCCAGATCCCGCTATGCAGGATGAGCTCAGAAGGATCGCCAACGCCATCGTGGCACCAGGCAAGGGAATCTTAGCTGCTGATGAATCTGTCGGCACTATGGGCAAGAGATTGATGGACATTGGGCTCGAAAACACCGAAGAGAACCGCAGGAAATACCGCCAATTGCTTTTCACCACCGACAAATCCATAGGCGATAACATTTCCGGCGTAATCTTGTTCCACGAAACAGTCTACCAGAAGGCGGCCGATGGTACTTCATTCATTGAGCTCCTCAAACAACGCGGAATCATTCCCGGCATTAAAGTAGACACCGGTGTTGTACCACTTATGGGTTCTGAAGACGAATGCACCACTCAAGGCCTCGACGATTTAAGCAAGCGTTGCGCTCAGTATAAGAAAGATGGTTGCCACTTTGCGAAATGGCGTTGCGTCTTGAAGATCAATAAAAATACCCCCTCCTACACGGCCATCATGGAAAACGCCAATGTTTTGGCCCGCTACGCATCCATTTGCCAAATGAACGGAATCGTACCAATTGTAGAACCCGAAATTCTTCCCGATGGCGATCACGACATTATTAGATGCCAAAAGGTTTCCGAAACTGTTTTGGGATTTGTCTACAAGGCTCTCAATGATCACCACGTTTTCCTCGAAGGTACCTTGTTGAAACCCAACATGGTTACTGGAGGAATGGGACATGCAGTACGTTTCCCACCACAGGATGTAGCCAGGGCTACTGTAACCGCTTTGTCGCGCACGGTACCACCAGCGGTTCCCGGAATCACTTTCTTATCCGGTGGCCAGAGCGAAGAAGAGGCTTCCGTCAATCTTAACGCCATCAATCAGTAAGTAAAATTGTTTTAATGTTTTCCTATCAATAAACATTTTTTTTTTCTATCACAGATTCCAAGGAAAAAAGCCATGGGCTTTGAGTTTCAGTTTCGGACGTGCTCTCCAAGCATCCGTCCTGAAAGCATGGCAAGGAAAAGACGAGAACGTTCCATTGGCGCAAGCTGAACTTCTCAAGCGTGCACAGGTAATTAATCAAAATTAACCCACCAATCCCTTTATCCCAATCCTTAAATCCTTTTAAGGTTGCTTCGGAATGCGTTCTTGGTATCTACACGCTTGAAGATTACGATGAAGATGATTATATCACGAGAACGCCGTTATTCGAACCAAACTATAACGTTTAATGTTAATCGTTTGGATTTTACTAATTATTTCTGTATCCGTAGGCTAATGGTGAAGCATCTCTTGGAAAATACCTGGCCGGACATATCGCTGGAGCTGCCGGTGATCAGGGACTCTTTGTCAAGAATCACGCCTATTAGATCGAAATTTTTTTGTACTGTCAAATCAAGATTTTTATATACATGTATCCATTTTAGAGACTGTTTTTTAAGATTTATTGTTATAAAAAATATATATTTTAAATGTAATTAATTAATAAAAAATGTTAATCATTAAGACCATAATGACTGCGTGACCCAAGCACCGATTCGATTCACGACGTAATGCGCAGTAGACACCTAAACGCGTGCGACGATAGACGTTTTATCACTAAATAAACAAATTTTAAGGAGTTAATGTCAAAATCAAGATGTGCACCTAGCACAACATTACTAAAGGTCAATTTGAAAGCTTCCAACAAACAATACTTCAACGTCACTAAATGTCAAAGTAACAAAAGAACTGTCAAATAATTAAAACTTTGTAGTTACTCAACGTAACTGTGACAAAAAGCAAATGTTGCTAAATACTGTAACGTCACTAAATGTCAAAATGACAGATGGTCTCAGTTAATGTCAAAATGATGACGTCACTAAATGTTAAAGCTCACATAACACAACATTACTAAAGGTCAATTTGAAAGCTACAAATAAATAAAACTAATGTCACTAAATGTTAAGTGTAAAATAACAAAAGAACTGTCAAATAACTGAAACTTTATAGTTACTCAACGTAACAGTGACAAAAAGCAAATGTTACTAAATACTGTAACGTCACTAAATGTCAAAATGACCGATGGCCTCAGTTAATGTCAAAATTATGACGTCACTAAATGTTAAAGCGCACATAACACAACATTACTAAAGGTCAATTTGAAAGCTACAAATAAATAAAACTAACGTCACTAAATGTCAAAATAACAAAGTCACTAAATGTTAAGTGTAAAGTAACAAAAGAGCTGTCAAATAACTGAAACTTTATAGTTACTAAACGTGAAAGTAGCAAATGTTACTAAATTCTGTAACGTCACTAAATGTCAAAATGACACATGATCTCAGTTAATGTCAAAATTATGACGTCACTAAATGTTAAAGCTCACATAACACAACATTATTAAAGGTCAATTTGAAAGCTGCAAATAAATAAAAAAGTAACGTCACTAAATGTCAAAATAACAAAATCACTAAAAGTTAAGTGTAAAGTAACAAAAGAACTGTCAAATAACTGAAACTTTATAGTTACTAAACGTGACAGTAACAAAAACCAAATATTATTAAATACTGTAACGTCACTAAATCTCAAAATGACAGATGATCTCAGTTAATGTCAAAATGATGACGTCATTAAATGTTAAAGCTCACATAACACAACATTATTAAAGGTCAATTTGAAAGCTGCAAATAAATAAAAAGGTAACGTCACTAAATGTCAAAATAACAAAATCACTAAATGTTAAGTGTAAAGTAACAAAAGAGCTGTCAAACAACTGAAACTTTATAGTTACTAAACGTAACAGTAACAAAAAGCAAATGTTACTAATTATTGTAACGTCACTAAATATCAAAATGACAGATGGTCTCAGTTAAAGTCAAAATGATGACGTCACTAAATGTTAAAGCTCACATAACACAACATTATTAAAGGTCAATTTGAAAGCTGCAAATAAATAAAAAAGTAACGTCACTAAATGTCAAAATAACAAAATCACTAAAAGTTAAGTGTAAAGTAACAAAAGAACTGTCAAATAACTGAAACTTTATAGTTACTAAACGTAAAAGTAGCAAATGTTACTAAATACTGTAACGTCACTAAATGTCAAAATGACACATGATCTCAGTTAATGTCAAAATTATGACGTCATTAAATGTTAAAGCTCACATAACACAACATTATTAAAGGTCAATTTGAAAGCTGCAAATAAATAAAAAGGTAACGTCACTAAATGTCAAAATAACAAAATCACTAAATGTTAAGTGTAAAGTAACAAAAGAGCTGTCAAACAACTGAAACTTTATAGTTACTAAACGTAACAGTAACAAAAAGCAAATGTTACTAATTATTGTAACGTCACTAAATATCAAAATGACAGATGGTCTCAGTTAAAGTCAAAATGATGACGTCACTAAATGTTAAAGCTCATATAACACAACATTACTAAAGGTCAATTTGAAAGCTACAAATAAATAAAACTAACGTCACTAAATGTCAAAATAACAAAGTCACTAAATGTTAAGTGTAAAGTAACAAAAGAACTGTCAAATAACTGAAACTTTATAGTTACTAAACGTAAAAGTAGCAAATGTTACTAAATACTGTAACGTCACTAAATGTCAAAATGACACATGATCTCAGTTAATGTCAAAATTATGACGTCACTAAATGTTAAAGCTCGCATAGCACAACATTATTAAAGGTCAATTTGAAAG
This sequence comes from Tachinus rufipes, assembly GCA_963932245.1. Classification (NCBI taxonomy): domain Eukaryota; kingdom Metazoa; phylum Arthropoda; class Insecta; order Coleoptera; family Staphylinidae; genus Tachinus; species Tachinus rufipes. The sequence goes on along the minus strand of OZ010748.1, from coordinate 90,165,858 downwards.
CTGCAAATAAATAAAATCGTAACGTCACTAAATGTCAAAATAACAAAGTCATTAAATGTTAAGTGTAAAGTAACAAAAGAGCTGTCAAACAACTGAAACTTTATAGTTACTAAATGTAACAGTAACAAAAAGCAAATGTTACTAATTATTGTAACGTCACTAAATATCAAAATGACAGATGGTCTCAGTTAAAGTCAAAATGATGACGTCACTAAATGTTAAAGCTCATGTAACACAACATTATTAAAGGTCAATTTGAAAGCTGCAAATAAATAAAACCGTAACATCACTAAATGTCAAAATAACAAAGTCACTAAATGTTAAGTGTAAAGGAACAAAAGAGCTGTCAAATAACTGAAACTTTATAGTTACTAAACGTGACAGTAACAAAAAGCAAATATTACTAAATACTGTAACGTCACTAAATGTCAAAATGACAGATGGTCTCAGTTAATGTCAAAATGATGACGTCACTAAATGTTAAAGCACATATAACGCAACATTATTAAAGGTCAATTTGAAAGCTGCAAATAAATAAAACTGTAACGTCACTAAATGTCAAAATAACAAAGTCACTAAATGTGAAGTGTGAAGTAACAAAAGAACTGTCAAATAACTGAAACTTTATAGTTACTAAACGTGACAGTAACAAAAAGCAAATATTACTAAATACTGTAACGTCACTAAATGTCAAAATGACAGATGGTCTCAGTTAATGTCAAAATGATGACGTCACTAAATGTTAAAGCATAACACAACATTATGAAGGTCAATTTGAAAGCTGCAAATAAATAAAATCGTAACGTCACTAAATGTCAAAATAACAAAGTCACTAAATGTTAAGTGTAAAGGAACAAAAGAGCTGTCAAATAACTGAAACTTTATAGTTACTAAACGTGACAGTGACAAATAGCAAATATTACTAAATACTGTAACGTCACTAAATGTCAAAATGACAGATGGTCTCAGTTAATGTCAAAATGATGACGTCACTAAATGTTAAAGCATAACACAACATTATAAAGGTCAATTTGAAAGCTGCAAATAAATAAAACTGTAACGTCACTAAATGTCAAAATAATAAAGTCACTAAATGTTAAGTGTAAAGTAACAAAAGAACTGTCAAATAACTTAAACTTTATAGTTACTCAACGTAACAGTGACAAAAAGCAAATATGTTACTAAATATTGTAACGTCACTAAATGTCAAAATGACCGATGGCCTCAGTTAATGTCAAAATGATGACGTCACTAAATGTTAAAGCTCACATAACAGAACATTATTAAAGGTCAATTTGAAAGCTGCAAATAAATAAAATCGTAACGTCACTAAATGTCAAAATAACAAAGTCACTAAATGTTAAGTGTAAAGGAACAAAAGAGCTGTCAAATAACTGAAACTTTATAGTTACTAAACGTGACAGTGACAAATAGCAAATATTACTAAATACTGTAACGTCACTAAATGTCAAAATGACAGATGGTCTCAGTTAATGTCAAAATGATGACGTCACTAAATGTTAAAGCATAACACAACATTATAAAGGTCAATTTGAAAGCTGCAAATAAATAAAACTGTAACGTCACTAAATGTCAAAATAATAAAGTCACTAAATGTTAAGTGTAAAGTAACAAAAGAACTGTCAAATAACTTAAACTTTATAGTTACTCAACGTAACAGTGACAAAAAGCAAATATGTTACTAAATATTGTAACGTCACTAAATGTCAAAATGACCGATGGCCTCAGTTAATGTCAAAATGATGACGTCACTAAATGTTAAAGCTCACATAACAGAACATTATTAAAGGTCAATTTGAAAGCTGCAAATAAATAAAAAGGTAACGTCACTAAATGTCAAAATAACAAAATCACTAAAAGTTAAGTGTAAAGTAACAAAAGAACTGTCAAATAACTGAAACTTTATAGTTACTAAACGTGACAGTAACAAAAAGCAAATATTACTAAATACTGTAACGTCACTAAATGTCAAAATGACAGATGGTCTCAGTTAATGTCAAAATGATGACGTCACTAAATGTTAAAGCATAACACAACATTATAAAGGTCAATTTGAAAGCTGCAAATAAAATCGTAACGTCACTAAATGTCAAAATAACAAAGTCACTAAATGTGAAGTGTAAAGTAACAAAAGAACTGTCAAATAACTGAAACTTTATAGTTACTAAACGTGACAGTAACAAAAAGCAAATATTACTAAATACTGTAACGTCACTAAATGTCAAAATGACAGATGGTCTCAGTTAATGTCAAAATGATGATGTCACTAAATGTTAAAGCATAACACAACATTATAAAGGTCAATTTGAAAGCTGCAAATAAATAAAATCGTAACGTCACTAAATGTCAAAATAACAAAGTCACTAAATGTTAAGTGTAAAGGAACAAAAGAGCTGTCAAATAACTGAAACTTTATAGTTACTAAACGTGACAGTAACAAAAAGCAAATATTACTCAATACTGTAACGTCACTAAATGTCAAAATGACAGATGGTCTCAGTTAATGTCAAAATGATGACGTCACTAAATGTTAAAGCATAACACAACATTATAAAGGTCAATTTGAAAGCTGCAAATAAATAAAACTGTAACGTCACTAAATGTCAAAATAATAAAGTCACTAAATGTTAAGTATAAAGTAACAAAAGAACTGTCAAATAACTTAAACTTTATAGTTACTCAACGTAACAGTGACAAAAAGCAAATATGTTACTAAATATTGTAACGTCACTAAATGTCAAAATGACAGATGGTCTCAGTTAAAGTCAAAATGATGACGTCAATAAATGTTAAAGTTCACATAACACAAAGTACTAAAGGGCAACGCTAGAAATAAATAAAACTGTAACGTCACTAAATGTCAAAGTAACAAAGTCACTAAATGTTAAGTGTAAAGTAACAAAAGAACTGTCAAATAACTGAAACTTTATAGTTATTAAACGTGACAGTAACAAAAAGCAAATGTTACTAAATACTGTAACATCACTAAATGTCAAAATGACAGATGGTCTCAGTTAATGCCAAAACGATGACGTCACTAAATGTTAAAGCTCGCATAACACAACATTATTAAAGGTCAATTTGAAAGCTGCAAATAAATAAAACTGTAACGTCACTAAATGTCAAAATAACAAAGTCACTAAATGTTAAGTGTAAAGTAACAAAATAGCTGTCAAATAACTGAAACTTTATAGTTACTAAACGTGACAGTAAAAAATGTTACTAAATGTCAAAATGACAGATGGTCTCTGTTAATGTCAAAATGATGACGTCACTAAATGTTAAAGTTAACATAACACAACATTACTAAAGAGCAATTTGAAAACTAGAAATAAATAAAACTGTAACGTCACTAAATGTCAAAATAACAAAGTCACTAAATGTTAAGGGTAAAGTAACAAAAAAACTGAAACTTTATAGTTACTAAACGTAATAGTGACAAAAAGCAAATGTTACTAAATACTGTAACGTCACTAAATGTCAAAATGATGACGTCACTAATTGTTAAAGTTCACATAACACAAAATAAAAGGTCAATTTGAAAGCTAAAAATAAATAAAACTGTAATATCACTAAATGTCAAAGTAACTAAGTCACTAAATGTTTAAGGTAAAGTAACAAAAGAACTATCAAATAACTGAAACTTTATTGTTACTAAACGTTTCAGTAACAAAAAGCATATGTTACTAAATACTGTAGTCACTAAATGTCAAAGTGACATCACTAAACGTCAAAGTAATCGTGCGACATCACTAAATGTCAAAGTGATCGTGTGACCAAATGTTAGTGACAAATATTGCGACGTCATTAAATGTCAAAAACTTTTTTTTTAACAGTTGTAATCCAAAATGGCCGCTTATTAAAACAAAGGAATGTTGACAGGTTGTGATTAATAGTGTTAAATTGTTATCATTTAAAATATGAACAAATATATTTGTCTTACACATAATACGTGGGGGTAAGGTTGGTATTTTGGGACAGGTAAATAAAATATACATAATTTCCGTTTCCGGAAAAGTCTGTTGGACGTACTCATACATGGAAAATACCACATAGAAATCAATAAAAAAATAAAAATCACATAATCCATTAAATAAAGAAAAAAAAAATCTAAATATCACTAAAGTCAAGTGTGTTAGAAGCGACTCCCCCTCTTCTCCACCCCCAATAATTTCATTATAATGTACAATATATATAATCTCATTCTGAATACTGTAATCAAATCAAAGGCACAAAGTGATGTAAACTTAATATGTTAATTGTGTTGTTGTTATGATTGATATTGGGTGTCGCTTCACGTCTCTCTCCTCTTCAGGTAACTGTAAAAGAAATAATTGGGCTAAATTGTAGTAACGGCCTTACTCTCCCAACAGTTTGTTCAATTCTGTCAGCCGTTTGTTGCGTTCGGGAGATTCCTCCTGTTTGAGAAGCTCCTCTTTTTCATTCTTCAAACTTAAACGATCGCTAGCGTTCAACTCTTTGAACGTCCATGAACCAGCACCGTCGAATTGAAGAATGTGTGTATGGAATTTCCTAAAAAAAAAACAAATAAATTGACAATTCAAGTTAAAGTGACGTAATATAAAAGTGACGTATGTCAAAATTATTTTACCATAAAGTAGGTCGATGTGTGATGGTTAATAATGTGATGCCTAAATCGATAGCAGATTGATAGATGGTGCTCTCGACGTCGATTGAAACAGCAGACGTGCATTCGTCCAGTAATGCGTATTTAGGTCTACAAAAATCAATCAATCAATACACATAATTAGCTACACAATTAATAATGTTACTTGTGGTAGAACAGTCTAGCAACGGCCATGCGTTGCTTCTCGCCACCGGAAAGAATATCCATCCAATCCTTAACTACAGAAAATCCATCCCTTTCAACTATATGCTCCAAATGAACCATACGCATAATTTCTTGTAAATCTGACTCCTTTACTTGTTTATTGATCATATCCGCTGGGGTATCGGGATAAATGATTTGATCACGCAAATTACCTAAACAAATGTTTAAAAGTCAAAAATGTTTCATTGGTGTTAACATGTTACTCACCTATAACCATGTATGGTCGTTGCGGTATATAAAACATTGAATTCTTAGGTGTGTATAGTTCACCACCGTAGATGGGCCATAGTCCGCTAAGAATTCTGAAGAGGGAGCTTTTACCGCAACCATTGGGTCCGGTGATAAGGAGATGCTGTCCTGGTAAAAGTTCAACGCTGAGTGATGGACATACGACGTCGCAGTTGGGTGTCACTATTGGCACATCTTTTAAGATGATTTCACTATTGTTGGTGAAGATCAATTTGCCTGAAAAGGAATCAGAGAAACGGTTAAGTTGATGATCTTGAACCAATATCAAATCTTTAGATAATCTTGGATCAAGCGAAGGTGATCTTAGATCAAACGAAGATTACTTTTAGACCAACCTCAATTTTTTTTTGCAAAACTACTCAACTAGCAATAACTTGCTTAAGTATGAAGCTATCGTTGCACAATTTTTTTATTGGTTAGGCCAAAATGTTTACTAAAACTAGTCCAAATAAAGTTTTTAGATAATTCATTAAATTTTGGAAATATTTGCAAATTAACCAAAAAATACTTTTTTTGCAATGTTACTCAATTTGCAATAACTTGTTTAACTATTAAGCTATCATTGCTCAATTTTGGGATTAGTTAGGTCATAATGTTTGCTAAAATTGGTCCAAATAAAGTTTTTAGATATTTCATTAAATTTTGGAAATATTTGCAAATTAACCAAAAATTACTTTTTTTGCAAAGTTACTCAATTTGCAATAACTTGCTTAACTATAAAGCTATCGTTGCGCAATTTTGGGATTGGTTAGGCCAAAATGTTTGCTAAAATTTGTCCAAATAAAGTTTTTAGATATTTCATTAAATTTTGGAAAAATTTACAAATTAACCAAAAAATTATTTTTTTAAAAGTTGCTTAACTTGCAATAACTTGCTTAACTATACAGCTATCGTTGCGCAATTTTGGGATTAGTTAGGTCATAATGCTTGCTAAAATTGGTCCAAATAAAGTATTTAGATATTTCATTAAGTTTTGAAAATATTTGCAAATTAACCAAAAATTACTTTTTTTGCAAAGTTACTCAATTTGCAATAACTTGCTTAACTATAAAGGTATCATTGCAAAATTTTGGGATTAGTTAGGCCATAATGTTTACTTAAGTTGATCTAAATAAAGTTTTTAGATATTTCATTTAATTTTGGAAATATTTGCAAATTAACCAAAAAGTCCTTTTTTTGTAAAGTTACTCAACTTGCAATAACTTGCTTAACTATACAGTTATCGTTGCGCAATTTTGGGAATGGTTAGGCCATAATGTTTGCTAAAATTAGTACAAATAAAGTTTTTAGATATTTCATTAAATTTTGGAAATATTTGCAAATTAACCAAAAATTACTTTTTTTGCAAAGTTACTCAATTTGCAATAACTTGCTTAACTATAAAGCTATTTTTGTGCAATTTTGGGATTGGTTAGGCCAAAATGTTTACTAAAATTAGTCCAAATAAAGTTTTTAAATATTTCAATAAATTTTAGAAAAAATTGCAAATTAACCAAAATAATATTTTTTTGCAAAATTACTCAACTTGCAATAACTTGCTTAACTATAAAGCTATTTTTGTGCAATTTTGGGATTGGTTAGGCCAAAATGTTTACTAAAATTAGTCCAAATAAAGTTTTTAAATATTTCAATAAATTTTAGAAAAAATTGCAAATTAACCAAAATAATATTTTTTTGCAAAATTACTCAACTTGCAATAACTTGCTTAACTATAAAGCTATTTTTGTGCAATTTTGGGATTGGTTAGGCCAAAATGTTTACTAAAATTAGTCCAAATAAAGTTTTTAAATATTTCAATAAATTTTAGAAAAAATTGCAAATTAACCAAAATAATATTTTTTTGCAAAATTACTCAACTTGCAATAACTTGCTTAACTATAAAGCTATTTTTGTGCAATTTTGGGATTGGTTAGGCCAAAATGTTTACTAAAATTAGTCCAAATAAAGTTTTTAAATATTTCAATAAATTTTAGAAAAAATTGCAAATTAACCAAAATAATATTTTTTTGCAAAATTACTCAACTTGCAATAACTTGCTTAACTATACAGCTATCGTTGCGCAATTTTGAGATTGGTTAGGCCAAAATGTTTACTAAAATTAGTCCTAATAAAGTTTTTAGATATTTCATTAAATTTTGGAAATATTTGCAAATTAACCAAAAAAATATTTTTTTGCAAAATTACTCAACTTGCTATAACTTGCTTAACTATACAGCTATCGTTGCGCAATTTTGGGATTAGTTGGGCCAAATGTTTGCTAAAATTAGTCCAAATAAAGTTTTTAGATGTTTTATTAAATTTTGGAAATATTTGCAAATTAACTAAAATTACTTTTTTGACAAAGTTACTCAACTTGCACTAACTTGCTTAACTATTCAGTTATCAGTGCGCAATTTTGGGATTAGTTAGGCCATAATGTTTACTTAAGTTGATCTAAATAAAGTTTTTAGATATTTCATTTAATTTTGGAAATATTAGCAAATTAACCAAAAATTACTTTTTTTGTAAAATTGCTCAACTTGCAATAACTTGCTCAACTGTAAAGCTACCGTTGCGCAATTTTGGGATTGGTTGTGGCTAAATGTTTACTAAAATTGGTTCAGATAAAGTTTTTAGATATTTCATAAAAACTTGGAAATATTTGCAAATTAACCAAAAATTACTTTTTTTGCAAAGTTACTCAACTTGCATTAACTTGCTTAACCGTAAAGCTACCGTTGCGCAATTTTGGGATTGGTTGAGCCAAAATGTTTACTAAAATTGGTCCAAATAAAGCTTTTAGATATTTCATAAAATTTTGGAAATATTTGCAAATTAACCAAAAATTACTTTTTTGATAAAGTTACTCAACTTGCAATAACTTGCTTAACTATGAAGCTATTGATGTGCAATTTCGGGAATGGTTAGGCCAAAATGTTTGCTAAAATTAATTCAAATAAAGTTTTTAGATATTTCTTTAAATTTCGAAAATATTTAGAAATTAAATTTTTTTTAATTTTTTTGCAAAGTTACTCAACTTGCAATAACTTGCTTAACTATACAGTTATCGTTGCGCAATTTTGGGATTGGTTAGGCCAAAATGTTTACTAAATTAAGCCCAAATAAAGTTTTTAGATATTTCATTTAATTTTGAAAATATTTGCAAATTAACCAAAAATTACTTCTTTTGCAAAGTTACTCAACTTGCAATAACTTGCTTAACTATACAGCTATCGTTGCGCAATTTTGGAATTAGTAAAGCAATGTTTACTAAAATGAGTCCAAATAAAGCTTTTAGATACTTCATAAAAGTTTGGAAAAAATTGCAAATTAACCAAAAAATACTTTTTTTGTAAAGTTACTCAACTTGCATTAACATGCTTAACTATACAGCTATCAGTGCGCAATTTTGGGATTGGTTGGGCCAAAATGTTTGCTAAAATTGGTCTAAATAAAGTATTTAGATAATTTATTAAATTTTGGAAATATTTGCAAATTAACCAAAAATTACTTTTTTTACAAAGTTACTCAATTTGCAATAACTTGCTTAACTATAAAGCTATCGTTGCGCAATTTTGGGATTAGTTAGGTCATAATGTTTGCTAAAATTGGTCCAAATAAAGTTTTTAGATATTTCATTAAATTTTGAAAATATTTGCAAATTAACCAAAAATTACTTTTTTTGCAAAATTACTCAACTTGCAATAACTTGCTTAACTATACAGTTATCGTTGCGCAATTTTGGGATTGGTTGGGCCAAAATGTTTGCTAAAATTGGCCTAAATAAAGTATTTAGATAATTTATTAAATTTTGGAAATATTTGCAAATTAACCAAAAATTACTTTTTTTGCAAAGTTACTCAATTTGCAATAACTTGCTTAACTATAAAGCTATCGTTGCGCAATTTTGGGATTAGTTTGGCCAAAATGTTTACTAAAACTAGTCCAAATAATTTTTTTACTAATTCATTAAATTTTGGAAATATTTGCAAATTAACCAAAAATTACTTTTTTTTCAAAGTTACTCAACTTGCATTAACTTGCTTAACTATACAGCTATCAGTGCGCAATTTTGGGATTAGTTAGGTCATAATGTTTGCTAAAATTGGTCCAAATAAAATTTTTAGATATTTCATAAAAATTTGGAAAAAATTGCAAATTAACCAAAAAATACTTTTTTTGTAAAGTTACTCAACTTGCATTAACTTGCTTAACTATAAAGCTATCGTTGCGCAATTTTGGGATTGGTTAGGCCAAAATGTTTACTAAATTAAGCCCAAATAAAGTTTTTAGATATTTCATTTAATTTTGAAAATATTTACAAATTAACCAAAAATTACTTTTTTTGCAAAGTTACTCAACTTGCAATAACTTGCTTAACTATACAGCTATCGTTGCGCAATTTTGAGATTGGTTAGGCCAAAATGTTTACTAAAATTAGTCCTAATAAAGTTTTTAGATATTTCATTAAATTTTGGAAATATTTGCAAATTAACCAAAATAATATTTTTTTGCAAAATTACTCAACTTGCTATAACTTGCTTAACTATACAGCTATCGTTGCGCAATTTTGGGATTAGTTTGGCCAAAATGTTTACTAAAACTAGTCCAAATAATTTTTTTACTAATTCATTAAATTTTGGAAATATTTGCAAATTAACCAAAAAATATTTTTTTTACAATGTTACTCAACTTGCAATAACTTGCTCAAAAATAAAGATATCGTTGCGCAAATTTGGGATTGGTTAGGCCAAAATGTTTACTAAAATTAGTCCAAATAAAGTTTTTAAATATTTCAATAAATTTTAGAAAAAAATGCAAATTAACCAAAATAATATTTTTTTGCTAAATTACTCAACTTGTTATAACTTGCTTAACTATACAGCTATCGTTGCGCAATTTTGGGATTAGTTAGGCCATAATGTTTACTAAAATTAGTCCAAATAAAGTTTTTAGATGTTTTATTAAATTTTGGAAATATTTGCAAATTAACCAAAAATTACTTTTTTGACAAAGTTACTCAACTTGCACTAACTTGCTTAACTATTCAGTTATCAGTGCGCAATTTTGGGATTAGTTAGGCCATAATGTTTACTTAAGTTGATCTAAATAAAGCTTTTAAATATTTCATTTAATTTTGGAAATATTTGCAAATTAACCAAAAAGTCCTTTTTTTGTAAAGTTACTCAACTTGCAATAACTTGCTTAACTATACAGTTATCGTTGCGCAATTTTGGGAATGGTTAGGCCATAATGTTTGCTAAAATTAGTCCAAATAAAGTTTTTAGATATTTCATTAAATTTTGGAAATATTTGCAAATTAACCAAAAATTACTTTTTTTGCAAAGTTACTCAATTTGCAATAACTTGCTTAACTATAAAGCTATCGTTGCGCAATTTTGGGATTAGTTTGGCCAAAATGTTTACTAAAACTAGTCCAAATAATTTTTTTACTAATTCATTAAATTTTGGAAATATTTGCAAATTAACCAAAAATTACTTTTTTTTCAAAGTTACTCAACTTGCATTAACTTGCTTAACTATAAAGCTATCGTTGCGCAATTTTGGGATTAGTTAGGTCATAATGTTTGCTAAAATTGGTCCAAATAAAATTTTTAGATATTTCATAAAAATTTGGAAAAAATTGCAAATTAACCAAAAAATACTTTTTTTGTAAAGTTACTCAACTTGCATTAACTTGCTTAACTATGCAGCTATCAGTGCGCAATTTTGGGATTGGTTGGGCCAAAATGTTTGCTAAAATTGGCCTAAATAAAGTATTTAGATAATTTATTAAATTTTGGAAATATTTGCAAATTAACCAAAAATTACATTTTTTGCAAAGTTACTCAATTTGCAATAACTTGCTTAACTATAAAGCTATCGTTGCGCAATTTTGGGATTAGTTTGGCCAAAATGTTTACTAAAACTAGTCCAAATATTTTTTTTACTAATTCATTAAATTTTGGAAACATTTGCAAATTAACCAAAAATTACTTTTTTTTCAAAGTTACTCAACTTGCATTAACTTGCTTAACTATACAGCTATCAGTGCGCAATTTTGGGATTAGTTAGGTCATAATGTTTGCTAAAATTAGTCCAAATAAAGTTTTTAGATATTTCATTAAATTTTTGAAATATTTGCAAATTAACCAAAAATTATATTGTTTGCAAATTTACTCAACTTGCAATAACTTGCTTAACTATACAGCTATCAGTGCGCAATTTTGGGATTAGTTAGGTCATAATGTTTGCTAAAATTGGTCCAAATAAAGTTTTTAGATATTTCATTAAATTTTGGAAATATTTGCAAATTAACCAAAAATTACTTTTTTTGCAAAGTTACTCAATTTGCAACAACTTGCTTAACTATAAAGCTATCATTGCGCAATTTTGGGATTAGTTTGGCCAAAATGTTTACTAAAACTAGTCCAAATAATTTTTTTACTAATTCATTAAATTTTGGAAATATTTGCAAATTAACCAAAAATTACTTTTTTTTCAAAGTTACTCAACTTGCATTAACTTGCTTAACTATACAGCTATCAGTGCGCAATTTTTGGATTAGTTAGGTCATAATGTTTGCTAAAATTGGTCCAAATAAAGTTTTTATATATTTCATTAAATTTTTGAAACATTTGCAAATTAACCAAAAATTACATTTTTTGCAAAGTTACTCAATTTGCAATAACTTGCTTAACTATAAAGCTATTTTTGTGCAATTTTGGGATTGGTTAGGCCAAAATGTTTACTAAAATTAGTCCAAATAAAGTTTTTAAATATTTCAATAAATTTTAGAAAAAATTGCAAATTAACCAAAATAATATTTTTTTGCAAAATTACTCAACTTGCAATAACTTGCTTAACTATAAAGCTATTTTTGTGCAATTTTGGGATTGGTTAGGCCAAAATGTTTACTAAAATTAGTCCAAATAAAGTTTTTAAATATTTCAATAAATTTTAGAAAAAATTGCAAATTAACCAAAATAATATTTTTTTGCAAAATTACTCAACTTGCAATAACTTGCTTAACTATACAGCTATCGTTGCGCAATTTTGAGATTGGTTAGGCCAAAATGTTTACTAAAATTAGTCCTAATAAAGTTTTTAGATATTTCATTAAATTTTGGAAATATTTGCAAATTAACCAAAAAAATATTTTTTTGCAAAATTACTCAACTTGCTATAACTTGCTTAACTATACAGCTATCGTTGCGCAATTTTGGAATTAGTTGGGCCAAATGTTTGCTAAAATTGGTCTAAATAAAGTATTTAGATAATTTATTAAATTTTGGAAATATTTGCAAATTAACCAAAAAATATTTTTTTTACAAAGTTACTCAACTTGCAATAACTTGCTCAACTATAAAGATATCGTTGCGCAATTTTGGGATTAGTTAGGCCAAAATGTTTACTAAAATTAGTCCTAATAAAGTTTTTAAATATTTCTTTAAATTTCGAAAATATTTAGAAATTAAAAAAAAAATAATTTTTTTGCAAAATTACTCAACTTGCAATAACTTGCTTAACTATACAGTTATCGTTGCGCAATTTTGGGATTGGTTAGGCCATAATGTTTGCTAAAATTAGTCCAAATAAAGTTTTTAGATATTTTAATAAATTTTGGAAATATTTGCAAATTAACTAAAAAAATATTTTTTTGTAAAGTTATTCAACTTGCATTAACTTGCTTAACTATACAGCTATCAATGCGCAATTTTGGAATTGGTTAGGACAAAATGTTTGCTAAAATTGGTCCAAATAAAGTTTTTAGATATTTCATAAAAATTTGGAAAAAATTGCAAATTAACCAAAAAATACTTTTTTTGTAAAGTTACTCAACTTGCATTAACTTGCTTAACTATACAGCTATCAGTGCGCAATTTTGGGATTAGTTAGGTCATAATGTTTGCTAAAATTAGTCCAAATAAAGTTTTTAGATATTTCATAAAAATTTGGAAAAAATTGCAAATTAACCAAAAAATACTTTTTTTGTAAAGTTACTCAACTTGCATTAACTTGCTGAACTATACAGCTATCAGTGCGCAATTTTGGGATTAGTTAGGTCATAATGTTTGCTAAAATTGGTCCAAATAAAGTTTTTAAATATTTCAATAAATTTTAGAAAAAAATGCAAATTAACCAAAATAATATTTTTTTGCAAAATTACTCAACTTGCAATAACTTGCTTAACTATACAGCTATCGTTGCGCAATTTTGGGATTAGTTAGGCCATAATGTTTACTTAAGTTGATCTAAATAAAGTTTTTAGATATTTCATTTAATTTTGGAAATATTTGCAAATTAACCAAAAATTACTTTTTTTGCAAAGTTACTCAACTTGCATTAACTTGCTTAACTATACAGCTATCAGTGCGCAATTTTGGGATTAGTTAGGTCATAATGTTTGCTAAAATTGGTCCAAATAAAGTTTTTAGATATTTCATTAAATTTTGGAAATATTTGCAAATTAACCAAAAATTACATTTTTTGCAAAGTTACTCAATTTGCAATAACTTGCTTAACTATAAAGCTATCTTTGTGCAATTTTGGGATTGGTTAGGCCAAAATGTTTACTAAATTTAGCCCAAATAAAGTTTTTAGATATTTCATTTAATTTTGAAAATATTTGCAAATTAACCAAAAATTACTTTTTTTGCAAAGTTACTCAACTTGCATTTACTTGCTTAACTATACAGCTATCAGTGCGCAATTTTGGGCTTAGTTAGGTCATAATGTTTGCTAAAATTAGTCCAAATAAAGTTTTTAGATATTTCATTAAATTTTGGAAATATTTGCAAATTATCTAAAAAATATTTTTTTGCAAAGTTACTCAACTTGCAATAACTTGCGCAAATATACAGCTATCGTTGCGAAATTTTGAGATTAGTTATGCTAAAATGTTTGCTAAAACAACTCTAAATCAAAAAAAAAAACTAGACCCAAAAAGTTTGGACATAAATGATCCCCAAAATCACTAATTCGAAGTTATTCTGGGTTTTGGATCAGTTAAATTGAGTTTATAAGTGAACCAATCGGAATTTTGAGTTGCGGATTAAAAATTTGAGTTTAAAAAGCTTGAAATTATTAGAAAATGTTATAACATAATTTTTGTACCAAAGAGTTTGAGCATAAATGATCCCCTAAACCACAAATTCGAAGTTATGTTAGGTTTTGGATCAGTTAAACTGAGTTTATAGAAGAACTAATAAGAATTTTGAGTTGCTGATTAAAAATTTGAGTTTGAAAAGCTTAGAATTATTAGAAAACGTTATAAAATAGTGTTTGTAACATAGAATTTGGACATAAATCACTAATTTGAAGTTATTTTAGGTTTTAGCTCAGTTAAACCGAGTTTATAGGAAAACCAATAGGAATTTTGAGTTGCGGATTAAAAATTTGAGTTTAAAAAGCTTAGAACTATTAGAAAATGATTTAAAATAATTTTTGGAACTTAGATTTTGGACATAAATCACTACTTTGAAGTTATTTTACGTTTTGGCTCACTTAAACTGAGTTTATAGAAGAACCAATAAGAATTTTGAGTTGCGGATTAAAAATTTGAGTTTGAAAAGCTAAGAATTATTAGAAAATGTTATAAAATGATGTTTGTAACATAGAATTTAGACATAAATCACTAATTTGAAGTTATTTTAGATTTTGGCTCACTTAAACTAAGTTTATAGAAGAACCAATAAGAATTTTGAGTTGCGGATTAAAAATTTGGGTTTGGAAAGCTTAGAATTATTAGAAAATGTTATAAAATAGTGTTTGTAACATAGAATTTGGACATAAATCACTAATTTGAAGTTATTTTAGATTTTGGCTCACTTAAACTAAGTTTATAAGAGAACCAATAAGAATTTTGAGTTGCGGATTAAAAATTTGGGTTTGGAAAGCTTAGAATTATTAGAAAATGTTATAAAATGATGTTTGTAACATAGAATTTGGACATAAATCACTAATTTTAAGTTATTTTAGGTTTTAGCTCAGTTAAACTGAGTTTATAGGAGAACCAATAGGAATTTTGAGTTGCGGATTAAAAATTTGAGTTTGAAAAGCTTAGAATTATTAGAAAATGTTATAAAATAGTATTTGTAACATAGAATTTGGACATAAATCACTAATATTAAGTTATTTTAGGTTTTAGCTCAGTTAAACTGAGTTTATAGGAGAACCAATAGGAATTTTGAGTTGCGGATTAAAAATTTGAGTTTAAAAAGCTTAGAACTATTAGAAAATGTTTTAAAATGATTTTTGGAACTTAGATTTTGGACATAAATCACTAATTTGAAGTTATTTTACGTTTTGGCTCACTTAAACTAAGTTTATAGAAGAACCAATAAGAATTTTGAGTTGCGGATTAAAAATTTGGGTTTGAAAAACTTAGAATTATTAGAAAATGTTATAAAATAGTGTTTCTAACATAGAATTTGGACATAAATCACTAATTTTAAGTTATTTTAGGTTTTAGCTCAGTTAAACTGAGTTTATAGGAGAACCAATAAGAATTTTGAGTTGCGGATTAAAAATTTGAATTTAAAAAGCTTAGAACTATTAGAAAATGTTTTAAAATGATTTTTGGAACTTAGAATTTAGACATAAATCACTAATTTGAAGTTATTTTACGTTTTGGCTCACTTAAACTAAGTTTATAGAAGAACCAATAAGAATTTTGAGTTGCGGATTAAAAATTTGGGTTTGAAAAACTTAGAATTATTAGAAAATGTTATAAAATAGTGTTTCTAACATAGAATTTGGACATAAATCACTAATTTTAAGTTATTTTAGGTTTTAGCTCAGTTAAACTGAGTTTATAGGAGAACCAATAAGAATTTTGAGTTGCGGATTAAAAATTTGAATTTAAAAAGCTTAGAACTATTAGAAAATGTTTTAAAATGATTTTTGGAACTTAGAATTTAGACATAAATCACTAATTTAAAGTTATTTCAGGTTTTGACTCAGTTAAATTGAGTTTATAATGAGGTTATACACTCAATTTAACCTAACTTAACCTAGAAAAATAATATTATACCTTTGGGTATCGGTTGATCTCCTTTAAATTCAATTTCGAATCCTCCAGCCTTTTCCTTCTTCTCAATAACCGTCTTATGATAATTCCCATTAGAAACTTCCTCCAATACAGAAAACATATTAGCCACTCTAGCCGTATGTCCAGCGAGTTCGACCACATCCTTATAACTCGACATCAATCGTTCAACAGCAGCACTACCAGTCAATAAAAGATTCTTAGCCGTTGTAAAATAATGCGTCCTCTCAGAAATACTATCCGGTGCATCTACATCTGATTTGGCCGATGATGATCCACCACCGCTTGCTAATAATATGGGCAAACTTACAACAACCATTCCAGTACCGGACCAAACATATTTCATTAAAAATTGTTCCAACATTACAAACCACAATTTGACACCAAACATATGCTCCAAATGTTGTACCAAAATACGATAGGCGCTTCGTAAATGTGATAATTCCACCTTTTGTCCACCATAAAAAGCAATTTCTTCACTATTAGTAACCAAACGTGTATGGACATGTCTTAAATAACCTTTTTTCTCTGCTTCCTGTTGTACCAATTGCCCAAATCTAGGACTTACAAGACGTAAAATCAACGCAGAAACAACTACAACCCCGCTTATCAGTATAGGGCCTGTTATTATATTGGCATTTCTTGATTTTGTAATGTTAGCTAATGCAATAGCCATGAGCAATATATCAAAACAAGGTTTCGTTATTTGTCCGTATAAATGCGACACTGTATTGGCAACAATTTCAATATCATCCGTCAATCGTTGAGCGCAATTGTCAAGTCTACCATCTAACACAGTGACGCGATAATAACTCTGATTTTTAAAGTACAGTTTATAACTGTGTTCCACTAATCGTGTACGGAAGCTCAATGCAATTCGGCTTTCCAAATATTTAATCATCGAATTTATAAAAGTAGCCGGGATAGCAACAGCAAACCATTTCAATAATTGTTTAATAAAGTTCCCAGGCTCCTTACGCACAATATATTTAACGATAGCTCCTTCCAAATTCGCAACGTAAATACTTAAAAATGTACGTAAAAATAGGAATACAGTGTGACCACTTAATAATACAGTTTCCGTGCAGAGTATATTCGGTATCATAATACGTGCAAGTTTCAAGAATTGCATAATAAATGCAAAATTGAGTGCCGGTATGCGGCTATTGAAATTGCTTTTTTTGCCTTTGCTAACGACCACTGGTTTATGCGGTACAAGAAGGTTATTGTTGACGCTGTCATGTTGTTTGTTCGGTTTGTTGATGAGGCCGTCGATTATTGGGTAGCCTACTTTGAAACCGTAAGCTAAGAGGACGGCTCCTATTAGTCCTTTGGAGATGTTTGTTCTGTTGAGGTTGAGGAATTCACGAGCTGGGCCCGATTTTTCCAAGAATTTTGATACCACGGCCGGCATCTTGATTTTGTTTTTGATGGAATGATCAACAATCGGTTGCCATTATCTGAAACAGAATGTTAATATTAGTGACAATATAAATATGAAATCATAAAATTGCAATATTTATCAAAAATTCTGTCAAACTATGACAGGTGTCAAACTGACAAAAGTTTGACAGCTAATCTGTCAAAATGCAAAAAACAACTAATTTCTTCAAAAATTCTCTCTTAGTTAAAACTTAGTTGATTAAATTGTCCTCCAAGTTAGTTTGTCGCTTCACGATTAATTCCTAAAAAAAGTGTCGCTTCGCGATTGATTTTGAACCTCGTAGACCAGCTCCTATGGTCTCTACTGTCTCTTAATTAAAACTAAATTGCTTAAATTGTCCTCAAAGTTAGTTTGTCGCTTTGCGATTGAAGCAAATTAATTCCTAAGAAAAGAGTCGCTTCGCGATTGATTATGAACCTCGTTGGCCAACTCCTATGATCTCTACTGTCTCTTAATTGAAACTAAATTGCTTAAATTGTTCTCAAAGTTAGTTTGTCGCTTCGCGATTGAAGCAAGTTAATTCCTAAAAAAGGAGTCGCTTCGCGATTGATTTTGAACCTCGTAAGCCAGCTCCTATGCTCTCTACTGTCTCTTAGTTTAAACTGAATTGCTTAAATTGTCCTCAAAGTTACTTTGTCGCATTGCGATTGAATCGAATTAATCTGTAAGCAAATATCGCTTTGCAATTGATTTTAAGCATCTGACAAGTGGGCGGGAACACAGTTTAAAAGTATAAGGTAATTTGATATTGTGTCCCCGCCCACCCCAAGTGTTTGTTATCAAGAGATTAGAAGTCACAATCACCTATCGCGTTGCTGCATTTTAGAAACATGACAGAATGAATGACAGGTGCCATTAGTTAGTAGAAAGTAGTGTCGTAATCAATTTCTTGATAATAAACACTCGGCGGGTGAGCGAGAACACAATTTAAAAATATCAGGTCGGTAATTTGATATTGTGTCCCCGCCCACCCACCCAAGTGTTTCTTACCAAGAGATTAGAAGTCACAACCACCTACCGCCTTCCTGCAATTAAGAAACATGACAGAATGAGTGACAGGTGTCATTAAGTTAGTAGAAAGTAGTGTCGTAATCAATTTCTTGATAATAAACACTCGGCGGGTGGGCGAGAACACAGTTTAAGAATATCAGGTCGGTAATTTGATATCGTGTCCCCGCCCACCCACCCTAGTGTTTGTTATCAAGAGATTAGAAGTCACAACCACCCACCGCGTTCCCGCAACTAAGAAACACGACAGAATGAGTGACAGATGCCATTAAGTTAGTAGAAGGTGGTGTCGTAATCAATTTCTTGATAACAAACAGTCGGGCGGGTGGGCGGGAACACAGTTTAAAAGTATCAGGTTGCTAATTTGATATTATGTCCCCGCCCACCCACCCAAGTGTTTGTTATCAAGAGATTAGAAGTCACAACCACCTACCGCCTTCCTGCAACAAAGAAACATAACAGAATGAGTGACAGATGTCATTAAGTTAGTAGAAGGTGGTGTCGTAATCAATTTCTTGATAACAAACACTCGGGCGGGTGGTCGGGAACACAGTTTAAAAGTATCAGGCCGGTAATTTGATATTATGTCCCCGCCCACCCACCCAAGTGTTTGTTATCAAGAGATTAGAAGTCACAACCACCTACCGTGTTCCTGCAACTAAGAAACATAACAGAATGAGTGACAGATGTCATTAACTTAGTAGAAAGTGATGTCGTAATCAGTTTCTCGATCACAAACACTCAAGCGGGTGTGCGGGAACACAGTTTAAGAGTATCAGGTCGGTAATTTGATAGTGTGTTCCCGCCCACCCACCCAAGTGTTTGTTATCACAAAATTAGAAGTCACAACCACCTATCGCATTCCTGCAACTAAGAAACATGACAGAATGAGTGACAGATGTCATTAAGTTAGTAGAAAGTTGTGTCGAAATCAATTTCTTGATAACAAACACTCGGGCGGGTGGGCGGGAACACAGTTTAAAAGTATCAGGTCGGTAATTTGATATTGTGTCCCCGCCCACCCACCCAAGTGTTTGTTGTCAAGAGATTAAAACTCACAACCACCTACCGCGTTCCTGCAACTAAGAAACATGACAGAATGAGTGACAGATGTCATTAAGTTAGTAGAAAGTAGTGTCGTAATCAATTTCTTGATAACAAACACTCGGGCGGGTGGGCGGGAACACAGTTTAAAAGTATCAGGCCGGTAATTTGATATTGTGTCCCCGCCCACCCACCCAAGTGTTTGTTATCAAGAGCTTAAAAGTTACAACCACCTACCGCGTTCCTGCAACTAAGAAACATGACAGAATGAGTGACAGATGTCATTAGTTAGTAGAAAGTAGTGTCGTAATCAATTTCTTGATAACAAACACTCGGGCGGGTGGGCGGGAACACAGTTTAAAAGTATCAGGCCGGTAATTTGATATTGTGTCCCCGCCCACCCACCCAAGTGTTTGTTATCAAGAGCTTAAAAGTTACAACCACCTACCGCGTTCCTGCAACTAAGAAACATGACAGAATGAGTGACAGATGTCATTAGTTAGTAGAAAGTAGTGTCGTAATCAATTTCTTGATAACAAACACTCGGGCGGGTGGGCGGGAACACAGTTTAAAAGTATCAGGCCGGTAATTTGATATTGTTTCCCCGCCCACCCACCCAAGTGTTTGTTATCAAAAAATTAGAAGTCACAACCACCTACCGCGTTCCTTCAACAAAGAAACATGACAGAATAAGTGACAGATGTCATTAAGTTAATAGGAAGTAGTGTCGTAATCAATTTCTTGATAACAAACACTGGGGTGGGCGGGAACACAGATTAAAAGTACCAGGTTAGCAATTTGATATTGTGTTATCGCCCACCCACCCAAGTGTTTGTTATCACAAAATTAGAAGTCACATACACCTACCGCGTTCCCGCAAATAAGAAACATGACAGAATGAGTGACAGATATCATTAAGTTAGTAAAAGGTGATGTCGTAATCAATTTCTTGATAACAAACACTCGGGTGGGTGGGCGGGAACACAATTTAAAAGTATCAGATCGGCAATTTGATATTATGTCCCCGCCCACCCACCCAAGTGTTTGCTATCAAGAGATTAGAAGTCACAACCACCTACCGTGTTCTAGTAACTAAGAAACATGACAGAATGAGTGACAGATGTCATTAAGTTAGTAGAAGGTGGTGTCGTAATCAATTTCTTGATAACAAACACTCGGGCGGGTGGGCGGGAACACAGTTTAAGAGTATCAGGTTGGTAATTTGATATTATGTCCCCGCCCACCCACCCAAGTGATTGTTATCAAGAGATTAGAAATCACAACCACCTACCGCGTTCCTGCAACTAAGAAACATGACAGAATGAGTGACAGATGTCATTAAGTTAGTAGAAAGTTGTGTCGTAATCAATTTCTTGATAACAAACACTCGGGCGGGTGGGCGGGAACACAGTTTAAGAGTATCAGGTTGGTAATTTGATATTATGTCCCCGCCCACCCACCCAAGTGATTGTTATCAAGAGATTAGAAATCACAACCACCTACCGCGTTCCTGCAACTAAGAAACATGACAGAATGAGTGACAGATGTTATTAAGTTAGTAGAAAGTTGTGTCGTAATCAATTTCTTGATAACAAACACTCGGGCGGGTGGGCGGGAACACAGTTTAAGAGTATCAGGTTGGTAATTTGATATTATGTCCCCGCCCACCCACCCAAGTGATTGTTATCAAGAGATTAGAAATCACAACCACCTACCGCGTTCCTGCAACTAAGAAACATGACAGAATGAGTGACAGATGTCATTAAGTTAGTAGAAAGTAGTGTCGTAATCAATTTCTTGATAACAAACACTCGGGCGGGTGGGCGGGAACACAGTTTAAAAGTATCAGGCCGGTAATTTGATATTGTGTCCCCGCCCACCCACCCAAGTGTTTGTTATCAAGAGCTTAAAAGTTACAACCACCTACCGCGTTCCTGCAACTAAGAAACATGACAGAATGAGTGACAGATGTCATTAGTTAGTAGAAAGTAGTGTCGTAATCAATTTCTTGATAACAAACACTCGGGCGGGTGGGCGGGAACACAGTTTAAAAGTATCAGGCCAGTAATTTGATATTGTGTCCCCGCCCACCCACCCAAGTGTTTGTTATCAAGAGCTTAAAAGTTACAACCACCTACCGCGTTCCTGCAACTAAGAAACATGACAGAATGAGTGACAGATGTCATTAGTTAGTAGAAAGTAGTGTCGTAATCAATTTCTTGATAACAAACACTCGGGCGGGTGGGCGGGAACACAGTTTAAAAGTATCAGGCCGGTAATTTG
This sequence comes from Tachinus rufipes, assembly GCA_963932245.1. Taxonomy (NCBI): domain Eukaryota; kingdom Metazoa; phylum Arthropoda; class Insecta; order Coleoptera; family Staphylinidae; genus Tachinus; species Tachinus rufipes. Next base: position 90,143,928 of record OZ010748.1, on the reverse strand, counting down.
ATATTGTTTCCCCGCCCACCCACCCAAGTGTTTGTTATCAAAAAATTAGAAGTCACAACCACCTACCGCGTTCCTTCAACAAAGAAACATGACAGAATAAGTGACAGATGTCATTAAGTTAATAGGAAGTAGTGTCGTAATCAATTTCTTGATAACAAACACTCGGGTGGGCGGGAACACAGATTAAAAGTACCAGGTTAGCAATTTGATATTGTGTTATCGCCCACCCACCCAAGTGTTTGTTATCACAAAATTAGAAGTCACATACACCTACCGCGTTCCCGCAAATAAGAAACATGACAGAATGAGTGACAGATATCATTAAGTTAGTAAAAGGTGATGTCGTAATCAATTTCTTGATAACAAACACTCGGGTGGGTGGGCGGGAACACAATTTAAAAGTATCAGATCGGCAATTTGATATTATGTCCCCGCCCACCCACCCAAGTGTTTGCTATCAAGAGATTAGAAGTCACAACCACCTACCGTGTTCTAGTAACTAAGAAACATGACAGAATGAGTGACAGATGTCATTAAGTTAGTAGAAGGTGGTGTCGTAATCAATTTCTTGATAACAAACACTCGGGCGGGTGGGCGGGAACACAGTTTAAGAGTATCAGGTTGGTAATTTGATATTATGTCCCCGCCCACCCACCCAAGTGATTGTTATCAAGAGATTAGAAATCACAACCACCTACCGCGTTCCTGCAACTAAGAAACATGACAGAATGAGTGACAGATGTCATTAAGTTAGTAGAAAGTTGTGTCGTAATCAATTTCTTGATAACAAACACTCGGGCGGGTGGGCGGGAACACAGTTTAAGAGTATCAGGTTGGTAATTTGATATTATGTCCCCGCGCACCCACCCAAGTGATTGTTATCAAGAGATTAGAAATCACAACCACCTACCGCGTTCCTGCAACTAAGAAACATGACAGAATGAGTGACAGATGTCATTAAGTTAGTAGAAAGTTGTGTCGTAATCAATTTCTTGATAACAAACACTCGGGCGGGTGGGCGGGAACACAGTTTAAGAGTATCAGGTTGGTAATTTGATATTATGTCCCCGCCCACCCACCCAAGTGATTGTTATCAAGAGATTAGAAATCACAACCACCTACCGCGTTCCTGCAACTAAGAAACATGACAGAATGAGTGACAGATGTCATTAAGTTAGTAGAAAGTTGTGTCGTAATCAATTTCTTGATAACAAACACTCGGGCGGGTGGGCGGGAACACAGTTTAAGAGTATCAGGTTGGTAATTTGATATTATGTCCCCGCGCACCCACCCAAGTGATTGTTATCAAGAGATTAGAAATCACAACCACCTACCGCGTTCCTGCAACTAAGAAACATGACAGAATGAGTGACAGATGTCATTAAGTTAGTAGAAAGTTGTGTCGTAATCAATTTCTTGATAACAAACACGCGGACGGGTGGGCGGAAACACAGTTTAAATGTATCAGGCCGGTAATTTGATATTATGTCCCCGCCCACCCACCCAAGTGTTTGTTATCAAGAAATTAGAAGTTACAACCACCTACCGCGTTCCTGCAACAAAGAAGACAGAATAAGTGACAGATGTCATTAAGTTAGTAGAAAGTTGTATCGTAATCAATTTCTTGATAACAAACACTCGGGCGGGTGGGCGGGAACACAGTTTAAGAGTATCAGGTTGGTAATTTGATATTATGTCCCCGCCCACCCACCCAAGTGATTGTTATCAAGAGATTAGAAATCACAACCACCTACCGCGTTCCTGCAACTAAGAAACATGACAGAATGAGTGACAGATGTCATTAAGTTAGTAGAAAGTTGTGTCGTAATCAATTTCTTGATAACAAACACTCGGGCGGGTGGGCGGGAACACAGTTTAAGAGTATCAGGTTGGTAATTTGATATTATGTCCCCGCGCACCCACCCAAGTGATTGTTATCAAGAGATTAGAAATCACAACCACCTACCGCGTTCCTGCAACTAAGAAACATGACAGAATGAGTGACAGATGTCATTAAGTTAGTAGAAAGTTGTGTCGTAATCAATTTCTTGATAACAAACACTCGGGCGGGTGGGCGGGAACACAGTTTAAGAGTATCAGGTTGGTAATTTGATATTATGTCCCCGCGCACCCACCCAAGTGATTGTTATCAAGAGATTAGAAATCACAACCACCTACCGCGTTCCTGCAACTAAGAAACATGACAGAATGAGTGACAGATGTCATTAAGTTAGTAGAAAGTTGTGTCGTAATCAATTTCTTGATAACAAACACTCGGGCGGGTGGGCGGGAACACAGTTTAAGAGTATCAGGTTGGTAATTTGATATTATGTCCCCGCGCACCCACCCAAGTGATTGTTATCAAGAGATTAGAAATCACAACCACCTACCGCGTTCCTGCAACTAAGAAACATGACAGAATGAGTGACAGATGTCATTAAGTTAGTAGAAAGTTGTGTCGTAATCAATTTCTTGATAACAAACACTCGGACGGGTGGGCGGAAACACAGTTTAAATGTATCAGGCCGGTAATTTGATATTATGTCCCCGCCCACCCACCCAAGTGTTTGTTATCAAGAAATTAGAAGTTACAACCACCTACCGCGTTCCTGCAACAAAGAAGACAGAATAAGTGACAGATGTCATTAAGTTAGTAGAAAGTTGTATCGTAATCAATTTCTTGATAACAAACACTCGGGCGGGTGGGCGGGAACACAGTTTAAGAGTATCAGGTTGGTAATTTGATATTATGTCCCCGCCCACCCACCCAAGTGATTGTTATCAAGAGATTAGAAATCACAACCACCTACCGCGTTCCTGCAACTAAGAAACATGACAGAATGAGTGACAGATGTCATTAAGTTAGTAGAAAGTTGTGTCGTAATCAATTTCTTGATAACAAACACTCGGGCGGGTGGGCGGGAACACAGTTTAAGAGTATCAGGTTGGTAATTTGATATTATGTCCCCGCGCACCCACCCAAGTGATTGTTATCAAGAGATTAGAAATCACAACCACCTACCGCGTTCCTGCAACTAAGAAACATGACAGAATGAGTGACAGATGTCATTAAGTTAGTAGAAAGTTGTGTCGTAATCAATTTCTTGATAACAAACACTCGGACGGGTGGGCGGAAACACAGTTTAAATGTATCAGGCCGGTAATTTGATATTATGTCCCCGCCCACCCACCCAAGTGTTTGTTATCAAGAAATTAAAAATCACAATCACCTACCGCGTTCCCGCAACAAAGAAACATGACAGAATGAGTGACAGATGTCATTAAGTTAGTAGAAAGTACAGTCGTAATCAATGTCTTGATAACAAACACTCGGCGGGTGGGCGGGAACACAGTTTAAAAGTATCAGGTCGGTAATTTGATATTGTGTCCCCGCCCACCCACACAAGTGTTTGTTATCAAGAGATTAGAAGTCACAACCACCTACCGCGTTCCCGCAAATAAGAAACATGACAGAATGAGTGACAGATGTCATTAAGTTTGTAGAAGGTGGTGTCGTAATCAATTTCTTGATAACAAACACTCGGGCGGGTGGGCGGGAACACAGTTTAAGAGTATCAGGTCGGTAATTTGATATTGAGTCCCCGCCTACCCACCCAAGTGTTTGTTATCAAGAGATTAGAAGTCACAACCACCTACCGCGTTCCTGCAACTAAGAAACAAGACAGAATGAGTGACAGATATCATTAAGTTAGTAGAAGGTGGTGTCGTAATCAATTTCTTAATAAGAAACACTCGGGCGGGTGGGCGGGAACACAGTTTAAAAGTATTAGGTCGGCAATTTAATATTGTGTCCCCGCCCACCCACCCAAGTGTTTGTTATCAAGAGATTAGAAATCACAACCACCTACCGCGTTCCTGCAACTAAGAAACATGACAGAATGAGTGACAGATGTCATTAAGTTAGTAGAAAGTACAGTCGTAATCAATGTCTTGATAACAAACACTCGGCGGGTGGGCGGGAACACAGTTTAAAAGTACCAGGCCGGTAATTTGATATTGTGTCCCCGCCCACCCACCCCAGTGTTTGTTATCAAGAGATTAAAAGTCACAACCACCTAAGGCGTTCCTACAACTAAGAAACATGACAGAATGAGTGACAGATGTCATTAAGTTAGTAGAAAGTAGTGTCATAATCAATTTCTTGATAACAAACACTCGGGCGGGTGGGCGGAAACACAAATTAAAAATATCAGGTCGGTAATTTGATATTGTGTCCCCGCCCACCCACCCAAGTGTTTGTTATCACAAAACTAAAAATCACAACCACCTACCGCTTTCCTGCAACTAAGAAACATGACAGAATGAGTGACAGATGTCATTAAGTTAGTAGAAAGTTGTGTCGTAATCAATTTCTTGATAACAAACACTCAGGCGGGTGGGCGGGAACACAGTTTAAAAGTATCAGGTCGGTAATTTGATATTGTGTGCCCGCCCACCCACCCAAGTGTTTGTTATCAAGAGATTAGAAATCACAACCACCTACCGCGTTCCTACAACAAAGAAACAAGACAGAATAAGTGACAGATGTCATTAAGTTGGTAGAAGGTGGTGTAGTCATCAATTTCTTGATAACAAACACTCGGGCGGGTGGGCGGGAACACAGTTTAAAAGTATCCGATCAGTAATTTGATATTATGTTCCCGCCCACCCACTCAAGTGTTTGTTATCAAGAAATTAAAAGTCACAACCACCTACCGTGTTCCTGCAACTAAGAAATATGACAGAATGAGTGACAGATGTCATTAACTCAGTAGAAAGTAGTTTCGTAATCAATTTCTTGATAACAAACACTCGGGCGGGTGGGCGGGAACATAGTTTAAAAGTATCAGGTCAGTAATTTGATAGTGTCCCCGCCCACCCACCCAAGTGTTTGTTGTGAAGAGATTAAAACTCACAACCACCTACCGCGTTCCTGCAATTAAGAAACATGATAGAATGAGTGACAGATGTCATTAAGTTAGTGGAAAGTAGTATCGTAATCAATTTCTTGATAACAAACACTCGGGCGAGTGGGCGGGAACACAGTTTAAAAGAATCAGGCCGGTAATTTGTAATTGTGTCCCCGCCCACCTACCCAAGTGTTTGTTATCAAGAAATTAGAAGTCACAACCACCTATCGCGTTCCTGCAACAAAGAAACATGACAGAAGAAGTGATAGATGTCATTAAGTTAGTAGAAGGTGGTGTAGTCATCAATTTCTTGATAACAAACACTCGGGCGGGTGGGCGGGAACACAATTTAAAAGTACCAGGTTAGAAATTTGATATTGTGTCCTCGCCCGCCCACCCAAGTGTTTGTTATCAAGAGATTAGAAGTCACAACCACCTACCGCCTTCCTGCAATTAAGAAACATGATAGAATGAGTGACAGATGTCATTAAGTTAGTAGAAGGTGGTGCCGTAATCAATTTCTTGATAACAAACACTCGGGCGGGTGGGCAGGAACACAGTTTAAAAGTATCAGGTCGGTAATTTGATATTGTGTCCCCGCCCACCCACTCAAGTGTTTGTTGTCAAGAGATTAAAACTCACAACCACCTACCGCGTTCCTACAACAAAGAAACATGACAGAATAAGTGACAGATGTCATTAAGTTTGTAGAAGGTGGTGTCGTAATCAATTTCTTGATAACAAACACTAGGGCGGGTGGGCGGGAACAAAGTTTAAAAGTATCAGGTCGGTAATTTGATATTATGTCCCCGGCCACCCACCCAAGTGTTTGTCATCAAGAGATTAAAATTCACAACCACCTACCGCGTTCCTACAACTAAGAAACATGACAGAATGAGTGACAGGTGCCATTGGTTAGTAGAAAGTAGTGTCGTAATCAATTTCTTGATAACAAACACTCGGGCGGGTGGGCGGGAACACAGTTTAAAAGTACCAGGTCGGTAATTTGATATTATGTCCCCGCCCACCCACCCAAGTGTTTGTTACCACAAAATTAGAAGTCACAACCACCTATCGCGTTCCTACAACTAAGAAACATGACAGAATGAGTGACAGATGTCATTAAGTTAGTAGAAAGTAGTTTCGTAATCAATTTCTTGATAACAAACACTCGGGCGGGTGGGCAGGAACACAGTTTAAAAGTATCAGATCGGTAATTTGATATTGTGTCCCCGCCCACCCACCCAAGTGTTTGTTAATACAAAATTAGAAGTCACAACCACCTACCGCGTTCCCGCAAATAAGAAACATGACAGAATGAGTGACAGATGTCATTCAATTAGTAGAAAGTGGTGTCGTATTCAATTTGTTAATAACAAACACTCGGGCGGGTGGGCGGGAACACAGTTTAAAGTATCAGTTCGGTAATTTGATAGTGTGTCCCCGCCCACCCACCCAAGTGTTTGTTATCAAGAAATTAGAAGTCACAACCACCTACCGCGTTCCTGCTACAAAGAAACATAACAGAATGAGTGACAAACGTCATTAAGTTAGTAGAAAGTAGTGTCGTAATCAATTTCTTGATAACAAACACTCGGGCGGGTGGGCGGGACACAAATTAAAAATATCAGGTCGGTAATTTAATATTGTGTCCCCGCCCACCCAGCCAAGTGTTTGTTATCAAAAGATTAGAAGTCACAACCACCTACCGCGTTCCTGCAACTAAGAAATATGACAGAATGAACGACAGATGTCAGAAGTTAGTAGAAAGTGGTGTCGTAATCAATTTCTTGATAACAAACACTCGGGCGGGTGGGCGGGAACACAGTTTAAAAGTATCAGGTCAGTAATTTGATATTGTGTCCCCGGCCACCCACCCAAGTGTTTGCTATCAAGAGATTAGAAGTTACAACCACCTACCGCGTTCCTGAAATCCAAAAAAAAAATCAAACAATTGTAAAAAATATTTTGAATATTTTAAATTTAATTTTGACCAAAGTACCATGTTGAGCAATGTTTAAAGATAGTTTTATGAAAATTTCAAAATATTATTCCAACAATTGTGTCCTCAGCATTAATCCATGCAAGACTATGATTTACGTTAAAATTTTAGATTTTAACTGTCTTGCATAAATTGATGCAAAAGGTCACAATTTCTTAACTAGAAACTCAAAACTTGCACAAAAGCTTATCTAGGCATTGTTTAACATGCTACTGTATCCAGAAATAATTTTCAAAATTTGGAAATATTTTTTATAAATTTTTAAAATATTTTGAATTTTAGTTTAAAAGATATTCTTGAATAAATTGATGCTGAGGACACAATTTTTGATCTTGATACTCAAAATTTGCACAAAACTTGATCTAAGCATTGCTTAACATGCTACTGTACCCAGAAATAAATTTCAAAATTTAAAAATATTTTTTATAATTTTTTAAAATATTTTAAATTTTGCTTAAAATATATTTTGAATAAATTGATGCTGAGGACACAATTTTTGATCTTGATACTCAAAATTTGCAAAAAACTTAATTTAAGTATTGCTTAACATGCTACTGTATCCAGAAATAATTTTCAAAATGTAGAAATAATTTTTATATTTTTTTAAAATATTTTGAATTTTAGTTTAAAACATTTTTGAATAAATTGATGCTGAGGTCACAATTTTTGAATTTGATACTCAAAATTTGCACAAAATTTAATCTAAGCATTGCTAAACATGCTACTGTATCCAGAATTAAATTTCAAAATTTTGAAATTTTTTTTTTAATTTTTTAAACTATTTTGAATTTTAGCTAAAACATTTTTTGAATAAATTAATGCTGAGGACACAATTTTTGAACTTGATACTCAAAATTTGCACAAAACTTAACCTGGGCATTGCTTAACAAGCTACTGAATCCAAAAATATTTTTTTAAATATTTTGAAATTTAGTTTAGAACATATTCTTAAATAAATTGATGCTGAGGATACAATTTTTGAACTTGCTACTGTATACAGAAATAATTTTCAAAATTCAGAAATATTTTTTATAATTTTTTAAACTATTTTGAATTTTAGCTAAAACATTTTTTGAATAAATTGATGCTGAAGACACAATTTTTGAACTTGATACTCAAAACTTGCACAAAACTTAATTTAAATATTGCTTAACATGGTACTGTATCCAGAAATAACTTTTAAAATTTAGAAATATTTTTATAATTTTTTAAAATATTTTGAATTTTAGTTTAAAACATTTTTGAATAAATTGATGCTGAGGACACAATTTTTGAACTTGATACTTAAAATTTGCACAAAACTTAATCTATACGTTGCTTAACATGCTACTGTATCCAGAAATAATTTTCAAAATGTAGAAATAATTTTTATATTTTTTTAAAATATTTTGAATTTTAGTTTAAAACATTTTTGAATAAATTGATGCTGAGGACACAATTTTTAAACTTGATACTCAAAATTTGCACAAAACTTAACCTTGGCATTGCTTAACAGGCTACTGAATCCAAAAATAATTTTCAAATTTTAGAAATATTTTTTATAAATTTTTAAAATATTTTGAATTTTAGTTTAAATTAATTTTTGAATAAATTGATGCTGAAGACACAATTTTTGAGCTTGATACTCAAAATTTGCACAAAACTTAATCTAAGCATTGCTTAACATGCTACTGTATCCAAAAATAATTTTCAAAATTTATAAATATTTTTTATAATTTTTTAAAATATTTAAAATTTTAGTTTAAAACATATTTTTGAATAAATTGATGCTGAGGACACAATTTTTGAACTTGATACTCAAAATTTGGACAAAACTTAATCTAAGCATTGCCTAACATGATACTGTATCCAGAAATAATTTTCAAAATTTATAAACATTTTTTATAATTTTTTTAAATATTTTGAATTTTAGTTTAAATTATATTTTTGAATAAATCGATGCCGAGGACACAATTTTTGAACTTGATACTCAAAATTTGCACAAAACTTAATCTAATCATTGCTTAACGTACTACTGTATCCAGAAATAATTTTCAAAACTTATAAATATTATTTATAACAGAAATAAAAATTTAAAATCATTGACGAACTTTGTAATTGATAAATAATGTCGACCTTGCTCATAAAATATTTTCCATTGATAAATACATAATTAATTGAAAACTTTTGGTTTGCAAATAATTTAAAATCATATTTCTCGCAAAAGCATTTGCATGTCATCGACAACATCTAATATCATCGTTTTCATCACCATGACATTTCAACCGAAGCAGCTCCAATTAAAAAAAAACTGGACAGACTTGTTATTTTGTCGCAATCGTTTGCAATTAACCCCAACAAACAACAAATCGATTTAATAAACGAAAAAAATAATTTTATCGTGCAATCACGGCCAACATTTTATATAACAATCAAGTTCTGATAATAAAGCCGTGCAAAGTGCAAATTCCTCTAAAATAATCTATAATCGATTGTTTTACAACTTTTTTTATAATAATCATTTTTAGTTAACGCGTCATATTATGTTTGATTAACGACACAATGCTTCCTAATTTTTTTAAAGTTAAAATTGGTAAAAAAAGTTGTCCTTGCTCCAATCTACGTCAATCGAAACGACCGGACCGGCAAGGTTTTGGAGGTTACAACTAATTAATTCCATAAAACATATTTTAAAAATTAATTCTTAAATTGTTTGGTAAGAAACGGTGCGCGAAATCTCCTTTCGAAATGCGATTTCGTGTTCAATTTTTTTTTTCATCACGAAATTTTGTAACAGAAGAAAGTTATTAATTCCATTTTTTTGTGTTACGTCTAATGGCGTTACCAAATACAAAATGCCGGGGTCATTATTAGAAATAAGATGAAACAAACCAGAAGTATTTGCATAATTCCTCGTAAGGATTAATTAAAATGTAATAAATTTATAATTAACGTAATCTATTCCAGATAGTTAACATAAAAACCTTTTTTAAGCATTTTTCATCATGTCTAGACACAAAAATTTAAATACGTTTTTCAATTAACATTATTTTTGAATCAATGTTGTTTGTCGCTTTTGATTAATTGTCTTATTATCTGTTTCACTTCCTAGTTGTACGTAATTGTAATTAAATCATTATTTACATAAATGCGTAAAGGATTTTCCAATAACATTTATATCTTATCGCAATAATTGGGTAGAACAACTGATTGTCAACTCATTAACATTTTTACTAACGGATTATTAAAAAACAAACGCCGCTATTAATTTGATTATCAATATTTTTAAATCCACTTTAGAATAATGAAAATGATAAGATTGATTAAAAAAATCAAAAATCGGAACAAATTGTGCAAGTTTGAAGCCAATTACAAAAGTCGAAGTTCGTAAATTTAACGCAATTTCTATATTTTTATATTCTTATTAAAATAGTAAACATTTTAAATGATTTTGTGAAGAAATTTCAAAAATCTGACACAAATTGAGCTAGTTTGAAGCCAATGACGAAAATCGATGTTCGTATTTTTGACGTAATTTTTATATTTTTTAAATCTTACTAAAATAGTAAACATTAAAAATGATTTCGTAAAGAAATTTTAAAAATCGGATACAAATTGAGCCAGTTTGAAGCCAATTACGAAATCCGAAGTTCGTAAATTTAACGCAATTTCTATATTTTTAAATTCTTACTAAATTAATAAATATTTTAAATAATTTTGTGAAGAAATTTCAAAAATCTGACACAAATTGAGCTAGTTGGAAGTCAATGGCAAAAATCGATGTTCGCATTTTTGACGTAATTTTTATATTTTTAAAATCTTACTAAAATAGTAAACATTAAAAATGATTTCGTAAAGAAATTTTAAAAATCGGATACAAATTGAGCCAGTTTGAAGCCAATTACGAAATTCGAAGTTCGTAAATTTAACACAATTTCTATATTATTAAATTCTTACTAAAATAGTAGACATTATAAACAGTTTTGTAAAAAAAATTCAAAAATCGGAAACAAATTGAGCTAATTTGAAGCCAATTACAAAATTCGAAGTTCGTAAAGTTAACACAATTTCTATATTTTTAAATTCTTACTAAAATTGTAAACAATTTAAATAATTTTGTAAAAAAATTTCAAAAATCGGATACAAATTGAGCTAATTCGAAGCCAAGGTCAAAAATCGAAGTTCGTAAATTTAAAGTTATTTCTAAATTTTTCAATTCTTACTAAAATATTAAATATTATAAATAGCTTTGCAAAAAAATTTCAGAAATCGCATAGAAATTAAGCTAATTTGAAGCCAATTACAAAATTCGAAGTTCGTAAATTTAACTCAATTTCTATATTTTTAAATTCTTACTAAAATAGTAAACATTTTAAATGATTTTGTAAACAAATTTCAAAAATCTGACACAAATTGAGCTAATTTGGAGCCAATGACAAAAATCGAAGTTCGTATATTTAAAAAAATTAAAAAAAAATTGAATTCTTACTAAATATAGTAGTCGTAGTAGTAATAGTAAACATTACGAATGGTTTTATAAAAAATTTCAAAAATCGCTTACAAATTGAGCTAATTTGAAGCCAATAACAAAATTCGAAATTCGTAAATTTAACGCAATTTCTATATTTTTACTAAAATAATAAACATTATAAATGGTTTTGCAAAAAAATTCAAAAATCGGATACAAATTGAGCAAGTTTCAAGCCAATGACAAAAATCGAAGTTCGTAAATTTGACGCAATTTCTATATTTTTATAAAAAAAAGTTGCCACTTAATCTTAGTGTCGCTTCGCGATTAGTGTCACAACTTAAAAAAATATTAGTACTCAATCTGTCGCTTCGTGATAGGCGGATGAGTCACGTGAGTTGTCAACAAAATGACGCTTAGTCGTTGTCGCTTCGCAATTAGTGTCACAACTTAAGAAAATGTTAACACTCAATCTGTCGCTTCACGAATGACGGATAAGTCACGCAATATTAAAAAAAAATAACGCTTGGTATCTGACGCTTCGCGATAGTGTAATTTAAAAAAATTATGGAACTCAATCTGTCGCTTCGCGATTAACAGATAAGTCTTGATGTTAGTAACTGTCGCTTCGCGATTAATGTCACAACTTGAAAAAATGTTAAACCTCAATCTGTCGCTTCGCGTGGACAGATAAGTAACGCAATATTTCTTCAAAAAAACTGACGCTTAGTGTCACAACTTGAAAAAATTGTTTAACCTTAATCTGTCGCTTCGCGATTGACAGATGAGTCACGCAAGATCTCAAAAAAATTAACAATTAGTGTCTCTCGCTTCGCAATTAATGTCACAACTTAAAAACATGTTGGTACTTTATTTGTCGCTTCGCAATTGACGGATGAGTCATAAAAGCTATACAAAAATGCCGCTTAGTTTCTGACGCTTCGCGATTAGTGTCACAACTTAAAAAACGTTGGCACTCAATCTGTCGCTTCGCAATTGACGGATGAGTCACGCAAGATTGCAAAAAAATAATGCTTGGTATCTGTCGCTTCGCTATTAAAATTGACGTTTATAGTCTGTCACTTCGCGATTAGTGTTACATCTTAAATCATTGTTAGTAGCCAATCTGTCGCTTCGCGATTGACGGATATGTCACGTAAGATTTCAAAAAATTGACGCTTGGTATCTGTCGCTTGGAGATTATTGTCACAACTTAAGAAAAATTGTTGAGACTCAATCTGTTGCTTCGCGATTGACGGATGCGTCATAAAAGATGTCAAAAAAACTGACGTTTAGTGTCTGTCGCTTCGCGATTAGTATCACAACTTAAAAAAATTTTGGCACTAAAGTCTGTCGCTTCGCGATTGAGAGGTGAGTCACGCAAGATGTCAAACAAGATGACGCTTAGTGTCTGTCGTTTCGCAATTAGTGTCACAACTTGAGAAAAATTGTTGGCAGTCAATCTGTCGCTTCGCAATTGACGCTTCGCGATTAGTGTCACAACTTAAAACAATATTGAGACCCAATCTGTCGCTTCGCGATTAATGACACAACTTAAAAAAAATAGTACTCAATGTGTCGCTTCGCGATTGATGGATGAGTCACGAAAGATGTCTGAAATTGTCGCTTCGCGATTACTGTCAACTTAAAAAACTGTTGGCACTCAATCTGTCGCTTCGCGATTGACAAATGAGTCACTAAGATTTCAAAGAAATTGACGATTGATGTCTGTCGCTTCGCGATTGGTGTCACAACTTAAAAAATTCTTGAACCTCAATCTGTCGCTTCACGATTGACGGATGAGTGACGCAAGATGTCAAAAAAAAATTACGATTGGTCTCCGTCGCTTCGCAATTAGTGTCACAACTTAAAAAAAAATAGTTGACACTTTATCTGTCGCTTCGCGATTGAAAGATAAAATTGACGATAAATGTCTGTCGCTTCGCGATTAGTGTGACAACTTAAAAAATAATTGTTAGCACTCAATCTGTTGCTTCGCGATTGACAGATAAGTCGCGCAAGGAAAAACTGACGCTTAGTGTCTGTGACTTAGCGATTAGTTTGAAAAATTGTTGGCACTCAATCTGTCGCTTCGCGACTGACAAATGAGCCAAACAAGTTTTCAAAAAAATGTTCGCTTAGTGTCTGTCGCTTCGCAATTAGTGTCACAGCTTACAAAATTGATGGCACTCAATCTATCACTTCGTGATTGACACTTAGTATCTATCGCTTTGCGATTGACGAATGAGTCACAAAAGATTTCAAAAAAATTGACGTTTAGTGTCTGTCGCTTCGCAATTAGTGTCACAACTTAAAAAAATGTTGAACCTAAATCTGTCGCTTCGCGATCCACAGATGAGATTTCAAAAAAAATGAATGCTTAGTCTGTCGCTTCGCGATTAGTGTCACAACTTAAAAAAATGTTAAAATGAGTCACACAAGATTACAAAAACATTGACGTTTATTGTCTATCGCTTCGCGACTAGTGTCACAACTTGAAAAAAACTGTTGACGCTTCGTGATTGACAGGTGAGGCACGCATGATGTCAAAAAAACTGACGCTTAGTGTTGGTCGCTTCTCGATTAGTGTCACGATTAAAAAAAAAAATGTTGGCATTCGATCTGTCGCTTCGCGATTGACGAATGAGTCAAGTAAGATGTCAAAAAAATAACGCTTAGTGTCTGTGGCTTCGCGATTAGTGTCTCCACTTAAAAAAATATTGATACTCAATCTGTCGCTTCGCCATTGAAACTTAGTATTTGTCGCTTCGCAATTAATGTCATAACTTGAGAAAAATTGTTGGAACTCAATCCGTTCGCTTCGCGATTGACAGATAAGTAACAGAAAACTTCGCGATTAGTGTCACAACTTAAAAGATCGTTAACGCTCAATCTGTCGCTTCGCGATTAGTGTCTAAACTTATGAGAAATTGTTGGCACTGAATCTGTCGCTTCGCGATTGACTTTAAGTCATGGGAAACTTCAAAAAAATTGACGCTTAATGTCTGTCGCTTCGCAATTAGTGTCTAAACTTAAGAGGAATCGTTGGCACTAAATCTGTCGCTTCGCGATTGACTATAAGTCATAGGAAACTTCAAAAAAATTGATGCTTAATGTCTGTCGCTTCGCGATTAATGTCATAAATTAAAAGATTGTTAACGCTCAATCTGTCGCTTCGCGATTAGTGTCTCAACTTAAGAGAAATTGTTGGCACAGAATCTGTCGCTTCGCGATTGACTATAAGTCATGGGAAACTTAAAAAAAAAATGACGCTTAATGTCTGTCGCTTCGCGATTAGTGTCGCAACTTAAAACATTGTTGACACTTAATTCTGTGGCTTCGCAATTGGGACTTAGTATCTGTCGCTTCGCAATTAGTGTCACAACTCAACTTAAAAAAAAAATTGATACTAAATTTGTCGCTTCACAATTGACACTTAGTATCTGTCGCTTCGCGATTAGTGTTAGAACTTCATAAAAAATGTTCGCACTCAATCTGTCGCTTCGCGATTGACAGATGAGTCACGCAAAATCTCAAAAAAATTGACGCTTAGTGTCGGTCGCTTCACGATTAGTATCACGACTTAAAATCGCTTCGCAATTGATTTCAAAAAATTTACGCTTATAATTGTCGCTTCGCGATTAGAATCGAAACTTAAAACAATATTGATACTAAATCTGTCGCTTCGCGATTGTCACTTAGTATCTGTCGCTTTGCAATTACTGTCAAAACTTCATAAAAATGTTGGCACTCAATCTGTCGCTTCGCGATTGTCGAATGAATCCGCAAAATTTCATAAAAAATAACGGTTAGTCTCTGACGCTTCGCGATTAGTGTCGCAACGTGAAACAAAATTGTTAACAATCAAAAGTCGCTTCACGATTGACAGTTATTATCTGTCACTTTGCGATTAGTGTCACAACTTGAAAAAAATTGTTGAGACTCAATCTATCGCTTCGCTATTGACGAATAAGTCCGCAAAATTTCATAAAAAATTACGTTAGTCTCTGCCGCTTC
This sequence comes from Tachinus rufipes, assembly GCA_963932245.1. Classification (NCBI taxonomy): domain Eukaryota; kingdom Metazoa; phylum Arthropoda; class Insecta; order Coleoptera; family Staphylinidae; genus Tachinus; species Tachinus rufipes. The sequence continues at coordinate 90,128,552 of OZ010748.1, read as the reverse complement.
GCGATTAGTGTCGCAACGTGAAAAAAATTGTTAGCAATCAATCTGTCGCTTCTTAATTGACAGTTATTATCTGACGCTTCGCGAATAGTGTCACAACTTGAAAAAAATGGTTGAGACTCAATCTATCGCTTCGCGATTGGCGAATGAGACCGCAAAGTTTCATAAAAATTACGCTTAACCTCTGTCGCTTCGCGATTAGTGTCGCAACGTAAATACAATTGTTGGGACTCAATCTGTCGCTTCGCAATTGACAGTTCGCATCTGTCGCTTCGCGATTAGTGTCACAACTTAAGAAAAACTGTTGAGACTCAATATATCGCTTCGCGATTGACGAATAAGTCCGCAAAATTTCATAAAAAATTACGTTAGTCTCTATCGCTTCGCGATTAGTGTCGCAAAGTGAAAAAAATTGTTAGCAATCAATTTGTCGCTTCACGATTGACAGTTATTATCTGTCACTTTGCGATTAGTGTCGCAACGTGAAAAAAATTGTTAGCAATCAATCTGTCGCTTCTTAATTGACAGTTATTATCTGACGCTTCGCGAATAGTGTCACAACTTGAAAAAAATGGTTGAGACTCAATCTATCGCTTCGCGATTGGCGAATGAGACCGCAAAGTTTCATAAAAATTACGCTTAACCTCTGTCGCTTCGCGATTAGTGTCGCAACGTAAATACAATTGTTGGGACTCAATCTGTCGCTTCGCAATTGACAGTTCGCATCTGTCGCTTCGCGATTAGTGTCACAACTTAAGAAAAACTGTTGAGACTCAATATATCGTTTCGCGATTGACGAATAAGTCCGCAAAATTTCATAAAAAATTACGTTAGTCTCTATCGCTTCGCGATTAGTGTCGCAAAGTGAAAAAAATTGTTAGCAATCAATTTGTCGCTTCACGATTGACAGTTATTATCTGTCACTTCGCGATTAGTGTCACAACTTGAGAAAAATTGTTGACACTCAATCTATCGCTTCGCGATTGTCGAATAAATCCGCAAAATTTCATAAAAAATTACGGTTAGTCTCTGTCGCTTAGCGATTAGTGCCGCAACGTGAAAAAAATTTGTTAGCAATCAATCTGTAGCTTCACGATTGACAGTTATTATCTGTCACTTCGCGATTAGTGTCACAACTTGAAAAAAATTGTTGAGACTCAATCTATCGCTTCGCGATTGACGAATGAACCCGCAAAGTTTCATAAAAAAATGCGCTTAAAATCTGTCGCTTCGCGATTAGTGTCGCAACGTGAATACAATCTGTCGCTTCGCGATTGACGGATGAGTCACGTAAAATTTGAGATAAATTGACACTTAGTATTTGTCGCTTCGCGATTAGTGTCACAACTTAAAAAACTATTCACACTGAATCTGTCGCTTCGCGATTGACGGACAAGTCACGCAAACATTAAACAAAAATAACGCTTAGAGTCTGTTGCTTCGCGATTGGTGTCACAACTTGAGACAAATTGTTGGCATTCAATCTGTGGCTTCGCGATTAACAGATGAGTCACGCAAGATGTCAAAAAAAAATTACAATTAGTGTCTGTAGCTTCGAAAATGACAAATGAGTCACGCAAGATTTCAAGAAAATTCACAAATTCTGTCGCTTCGCAATTGAGGGATGTCAAGCAAGATGTCAAAAAAATTTACGCTTAGTGTCTGTCGAAAAAAATTCGAAGTTCGTATTTCCTTCAAAAAAATGTTATAATTTTAATATAACTGCTTCTCTATATATAATCCGACTATTTCTCAAATATTTTCAAGAAAATTAAACAAAAACTGCATAAATACAAAATTCGACGTTCGTATTTTGTTCGTAAAAATAATACAATTTTGAAAAAAACTAATTTTCTATATATAAATCGCATTTTTCTCAAGTATTCTTAAAAAAACAAAAAAAATTGCATAAATACAAAATTCGACGTTCGTAATCCATTCGTAAAATTATTTCAACTTTCAAAAAAACTGCTTCTCTATATAATTCTCATATTTATTAAATTATTAAGAAAATTGAGCAAAATTGCATAAATACAAAATTCGAAGTTCGTATTTCGTTCGTAAAAATATTAAAACTTTAATTAAAACTGCTTTTCTACGTATAATTCGCATATTTATCAAATATTCTTTTAAAACTGAACAAAAATTGCATAAAATCAAAATTCGACGTTCGTAAAAGTATTAAAAATTTTCTAATATCGCTTTTCAATGTATAATTGGCATGTTTATCAAATATTTTTAAAAAATTTAACAAAATTGCACAAATACAAAATTCCATGTTCGTATTTCGTTCGTAAAAAAAATAAAATTTTAATTAAAACTGCTTTTCGATGTATAATTCGCATATTTATTAATTAATTTAAAAAAAATTAGTTAAATTTCGTAAATACAAAACTCGATGTTCGTATTTCGTTCGTAAAAGTATTAAAATTTTAACAAAAATTGATTTTCTATGTATAATTCGCATATTTATCAAATATTCTTAAAAAATTAAACAAAAATTGCATAAGACCAAAATTCGATGTTCGTAAAAGTATTACAATTTTGATATAAATTGCTTTTCTATGTATAATTCGCGTATTTCTCAAATATTTTTGAAAAAATTGATCAAAATTGCATAAATACAAAATTCGATGTTCGTATTTCCTACGTAAAAGTATTAAAATTTTAATTAAAACTGATTTTCTATGTGAAAATAATGCTAATTATGCATTTTTATCAAATATTCATTAAAAATTGAACAAAAGTTGCATAAAATCAAAATTCGACGTTCGTAAAAGTATTACAATTTTGATATAAACTGCTTTTCAATGTATAATTAACATATTTATCAAATATTTTTGAAAAAATTGATCAAAATTGCGTAAATACAAAACTCGATGTTCGTATTTCCTTCGTAAAAGTATTAAAATTTTAATTAAAACTGATTTTCTATGTGAAAATAATGCTAATTATGCATTTTTATCAAATATTCTTTAAAAATTGAACAAAAGGTGCATAAAATCAAAATTCGACGTTCGTAAAAGTATTACAATTTTGATATAAACTGCTTTTCAATGTATAATTAGCATATTTATCAAAAATTTTTGAAAAAATTGATCAAAATTGCATAAATACAAAATTCGATGTTCGTATTTCCTTCGTAAAAGTATTAAAATTTTAATTAAAACTGATTTTCTATGTGAAAATAATGCTAATTATGCATTTTTATCAAATATTCTTTAAGAATTGAACAAAAATTGCATAAAATCAAAATTCGACGTTCGTAAAAGTATTACAATTTTGATATAAACTGCTTTTCAATGTATAATTAGCATATTTATCAAATATTTTTGAAAAAATTGATCAAAATTGCGTAAATACAAAATTCGATGTTCGTATTTCCTTCGTAAAAGTATTAAAATTTTAATTAAAACTGATTTTCTATGTGAAAATAATGCTAATTATGCATTTTTATCAAATATTTATTAAAAATTGAACAAAAGTTGCATAAAATCAAAATTCGACGTTCGTAAAAGTATTACAATTTTGATACAAACCGCTTTTCAATGTATAATTAGCATATTTATCAAATATTTTTGAAAAAATTGATCAAAATTGCATAAATACAAAATTCGATGTTCGTATTTCCTTCGTAAAAGTATTAAAATTTTAATTAAAACTGATTTTCTATGTGAAAATAATGCTAATTATGCATTTTTATCAAATATTCATTAAAAATTGAACAAAAGTTGCATAAAATCAAAATTCGACGTTCGTAAAAGTATTACAATTTTGATATAAACTGTTTTTCAATGTATAATTGGCATATTTATTAAATATTTAAAAAAAAATGATTAAAATTGCTTAAATACAAAATTCGATGTTCGTATTTCGTTCGTAAAAGTCTTATAATTTTGATTTAATATGCTTTTTATAAGTATAATTCGCATATTTATAAAATATATTAAAAAAAATAACAAAATTGTATAATTCGACGTTCGTAAAAGTATTCAAATTGCGAAATAAACATATTTTCTAAGTATAATCAGCATATTTCACAAATATTCTCAATAAAATTAAACAAAAACTGTATTGAAACAAAATTCGACGTTCGTATTTCCTTCATAAAAATATTACTATTTTCAAAAAACGATAATCAGTAATTTCTCATTACTTTTCTACATAAAATTGTACAAATAATTGAATAAATACGAAAATCGAGTATTTATATCTTTCTTTGATAACTCGAAACCAGTTTAATATTTTGAGATAAGTTATTTCAATATTGAATGAAGGAAAATTACATTTTATTAGTTCACTAGAAAAATCGACGTTCGTATGTTATTATTTTAATTAAAATTGAATACAAAATATTCTATCTGCTGATTTACTGCAGCTGGAATAATTTATAATAAATTACATGAAATTTGGAGCAATGACAGAATATTTCGTAATAACACATAATAAAATTACAATAATGGTAACAAACAAAGAAAATCCTGCTGCTGTGACAACGAGCCCGGCAGTCGTATGATTCATTTGTTTTGTTCCGTAGGTTATGATCGATTGTCTCACTCACCGTTAACTGTCTGCTCGTTTAGTGAATCAAATAAGAATAACAAAAAGATCGCGAGGCACTTGTTTTTGTTGTTGATTATGATGGGATCGAGTTAGCACTGTCGTGTACACGTGCCTGCTCACACACTACACTAAACACACGCGTTATCAGCATCCCCGAAATACGTCATCATCATCTAATAGAGATAACTGGTTACTATCAGCAGGGTTTTGCTTATTTGTTAAGTTAGTAGTGGACCTGCTGCAGGTTTCGATAGTTCTAGCCCTGGCCTGGCCGCCGCTCGCTGGCTAGAGCTCAGCAGGGAAAGTGACAGCTGGTTTATCCGCAGTGGGGACGCAACCGCGTGTTATGCGCAGCAGGGGTCAACCAGTGCCGTATCAATGCGGCAGGCAGGATTTAAAATTGTATCAAAGTGAATTAGAATTAGAAATTGTAGCATTTAATATCATATTTTACGAAACATAAGTAATGCGGCCAAACGCGTGTCGTAATCGTGTGCAAAAAATAAAGATGCAAGGCCGACAACGCTCACTCAGGAAACCACCGTCGAAATTGTATAATTGTAATTTAATTTAGTTGATGATGATGATGATGATGATGAAAACATATTACATTGTAATTCCTTCCAGTTTCGATTTTCATTTCGCATGAAAATGAAAGTGGACGGGTTCAATAGACACATCTTGTAAAAGCATGTAGGTACACAACACTCTCGCTCGACTCGAGTGCATTCGAGTTCAAAACAAATGAAGTCTCAGTCTCCATACCATTGATATTGAAAGTACTCTTGATTGCTTCGACTGATTATCATTTCGTCATCAAACAATTGAAAGCATATCAAAATCATGATCTGGATTAATTTACTTCTGAATGAATTTGCTATTTTTAATCGACACGTGTATTCTATTTTTTTGTTGGTATTGAATTCATACCAAAATTGACTAAAATGTCAGAATGATTAATGACAGGAACATAAATGTAAATTGTTAATAATATTAATGAGCAAAGTTTAAAATTTGCCTTAATTCGATACCAAACTGTCAAAATGAGTAACTGTCAAAATAATTGAATAATTTGCTCTAAAAAAAAAGCCTTTTTTGTTTGACAGTTATTAACATAAATGTATTTTAAATTTAAATTTTTATTATTATCACTAAGTAAAACTTAAAATTTGCTTTAAATTGTTACCAAACTTGACCAAACTGTCAAAACGAGTAACTGTCAAAATATTAACTGTCAAAATGTCAAATGCAAAAACTGATCTGAAATACCAATAAAGTTTTTATAGTTTTACTCAAAAATCTAAAAAATACATGAAAAAAATCAAATGTCAAAAATGTCAATTGTCAATGTGAACAATTCTCTAAACTGTCAAAAATATGTTTAAAATGTTCTCAAATTTCAAACAAATGTTTTCTAATATCAAAAATTGTTTTCAAATGTTAAAAAGTATTGTCAAATGTTTTTAAAATGTCACAAAAATTAAAAAACGTGTTTTCAAATGCCAAAAATTGTTTTTCAGTGGTAACCAAACACTCTAAAATATGAAAACAAATTTTCAAATGTCAAAAATTTGTTCTCAAATGTCAAAAATGTTTTAAAATATCAAAAAAGTTAAAAATATGTTCTCAAAGGTCAAAAAATGTTTTTCAGTAGTAACCAAACACTCTAAAATATGAAAACAAATTTTCAAATGTCAAAAAATGTTCTCAAATGTCAAAAATGTTTTAAAATATCAAAAAATGTAAAAAAACATGTTCTCAAATGCCAAAAAATGTTTTTCAGTAGTAACCAAACATTCTAAAGTATGAAATAAAATCACAAATGTCAAAAAATGTTTTAAAATGTCAAAAAATGTTCTCAAATGTTTTCTGATATCAAAAATTGTTCTCATATGTCAAAAACGTTCTAAAATGTAAATATTAAAAAAATCACAAATGTCAAAAAGTGTTTTAAAATGTCAAAAAATGTTGTCAAATGTCAAAAACTATTTTCAAACGTCAAAAATGCACTCAATTTCTAAACAATGTTTTCCAATGTCAATTAAATGTTTTTAAATGCCAAAAACTGTTTCAAATGTCAGAAAACGTTCTTAATTATCAACCAAATGCTCTCTAATATCAAAAAATGTACCCGAATCTCAAAAATGTCAAAAAATGCAAAAATATATTTTCAACTGTCAAAAAATGTTTTTCAGTGGTAAACAAACATTCTAAAATTAACATAAAAATTTCAAATGTCAAAAATTGTTTAAAAATGTCAAAAAATGTTTTAAAATGTCAAAAACATGTTTTAAAATGTCAAAAACATGTTTTAAAATGTTAAACAATGCTTTAATACGCAAAAAAATGTAAAAATATGTTCTCAAATGTCAAAATACGTTTTCCAGTGGTAAACAAACATTCTAAAATATTTAAAAAAACTCAAAATGTCAAAAAGTGTTTTAAAATCTCAAAAACTGTACAAAAATGTCAAAAAATGTTTTTCAGCGGTAATCAAACATTCTAAAATTAAAATTAAAACTTCAAATGTCAAAAATTGTTTAAAAATGTCATAAAATGTTTTTCAGTGGTAAAAAAACATTCTAATTTTAAAATAAAGATTTTAAATGTCAAAAATTGTTAAAAATGTTCTAAAATGTCAAAAAATGTAAAATTATGTTCTCAAATATCAAAATATGTTTTTTAGTGGTAATCAAACATTCTAAAATATTAAAAAAAGTCACAAATGTCAAAAAGTGTTTTAAAATGTCAATTTTTTTTTCAAATGTCACTATTTTATAACGTCAAAAATGCACTCAATTTCTAAACAATGTTCTCCAATGTCAATTAAATGTTCTTAAATGCCAAAAACTGTTGTCAAATGTCAAAAAATGTTCTTAAATATCAAACAAATGCTTTTTAATATCAAAAAATGTACTCGAATCTCAAAAATGTTTTCAACTGTCAAAAAATGTTTCTCAGTGGTAAACAAACATTCTAAAATTAACATAAAAATTTCAAATGTCAAAAAAAAAATTTTAAATGTCAAAAACATGATTTAAAATGTCAAACAATGTTTTAATACGCCAAAAAATATAAAAATACGTTCTTAAATGTCAAATTTTTTTCAGTGGTAACCAAACATTCTAAAATATTTAAAAAAATCAAAAACGTCAAAAGGTGTTTTAAAATGTCAAACATTCTAAAATTAAAAATTCAAATGTCAAAAATTGTTTAAAAACGTCAAAAAAATGTTTTCATTGGTAAAAAAACATTCTAACTTTAAAATAAAGATTTTATATGTCAAAAATTGTTAAAAATGTTCTAAAATGTCAAAAAATGTAAAATTATGTTCTTAAATATCAAAATATGTTTTTTAGTAGTAATGAAACATTCTAAAATATTAAAAAAAAGTCACAAATGTCAAAAAATGTTTTAAAATGTCAAAATTTTTTTCAAATGTCAAACACTATATTAAAACGTCAAAAATGCACTCAATTTCTAAACAATGTTCTTCAATGTCAATTAAATGTTCTTAAATGCCAAAAACTGTTGTCAAATGTCAAAAAATGTTCTTAAATATCAAACAAATGCTTTTTAATATCAAAAAATGTACTCGAATCTCAAAAATGTTTTCAACTGTCAAAAAATGTTTCTCAGTGGTAAACAAACATTCTAAAATTAACATAGAAATTTCAAATGTCAAAAATTGTTTAAAAATGTCAAAAAATGTTTTAAAATGTCAAATACATGTTTTAAAATGTCAAACAATGCTTTAATACGCCAAAAAATGTAAAAATATGTTTTCAAATTTCAAAATATGTTTTTCAGTGATAACCAAACATTCTAAAATATTTAAAAAATTCAAAAATGTCAAAAAGTGTTTTAAAATGTCAAACATTGTACTCAAATGTCAAAAATGTCAAAAAATGTTTTTCAGCGGTAATCAAACATTCTAAAATTAAAATTAAAATTTCAAATGTCAAAAATTGTTTAAAAATGTCAAAAAATGTTTTAAAATGTCAAAAACATTTTTTAAAATGTCAAACAATGCTTTTATACGCCAAAAAAAAAATAAAAATAAGTTCTCAAATGTCAAAATATGTTTTTCAATGGTAACCAAACATTCTAAAATATTTAAAAAAAATTGCAAATGTCAAAAAGTGTTTTAAAATGTCAAAAACTGTACTCAAATGTCAAAAATGTCAAAACATGTTTTTCAGCGGCAATCGATCATTCTAAAATTAAAATTAAAACTTCAAATGTCAAAAATTGTTTAAAAATGTCAAAAAATGTTTTAAAATATCAAAAACATTTTTTAAAATGTCAAACAATGCTTTTATACGCCAAAAAATGTAAAAATTTGTTCTCAAATGTCAAAATATGTTTTTCAATGGTAACCAAACATTCTAAAATATTAAAAAAAAATTGCAAATGTCAAAAAGTGTTTTAAAATGTCAAAAACTGTACTCAAATGTCAAAAATGTCAAAAAATGTTTTTTAGTAGTAACCAAACATTCAAATGTCAAGAATTGTATAAAAATGTCAAAAAATGTAAAATTATGTTCTTAAATATCAAAATATATTTTCAGTGGTCATCAAACATTCTAAAACATAAAAAAATTACAAATGTCAAAAAGTGTTTTAAAATGTCAAAAAATGTTCTCAAATGTCAAAAAATGTTCTCAAATGTCAAAAAACTATTTTAAAACGTCATAAATGCACTCAATTTCCAAACAATGTTCTCAAACGTCAATAAAATGTTCTTAAATGCCAAAAACTGTTGTCAAATGTTTTTTAGTGATAAACAAACATTTTAAAACTAAAATAAAAATTACAGATGTTAAAATTTGTTTAAAAAAGTCAAAAAATGTTTTCAAATGTCAAAAAAATGTTTTCTAAAATTAAAAAATGATTTAAAACGTCAAAAATGTAAAACTATGTTTTCAAATGCCAAAAAATGTTATTCAGTGGTAAACATTCTAAAATATAAAAAAATCTCAAATGTGAAAAGTGTTCTCAAATGTTCTTTATAATATCAAAAAACTATCAAAAATGTTCTAAAATGTCAAAATATGTAGAAAAATGTTCTTAAATGCCAAAAAAAAAATGTCAGTGGTAATCAAACATATTAAAATATGAAAAAAAATTATCAAATATAAAATATGTCAAAAAATGTAAAAAAATGTTTTTAAATGTCAAAAAATATTTTATGATGATAAACAAACATTCAAAAATATAAAAAAAATCACAAATGTCTAAAACTGTTATAAAATGTCTCTAATATCAGAAATTGTTCTCAAATGTCAAAAATGTTTTTCAGTGGTAACCAAAAACTCTTAAATATGAAAAAAAATCACAAATACCAAAAACTGTTGTCAAATGTCAAAAAATGTTCTTAAATATCAAACAAATGCTCTCTAATATCAAAAACTGTACTCAAATGTCAAAAAATGTTTTTTTTTTTGGTAACCAAAAATTCTTAAAATAAAAAATACTCTAAATATCAAAAATTGTCAAAAAAAGTTTAAAAATGTAAAAAAAAAATTTTAAATGTCAAAAAATGGTTTCAAATGTAAAAAAATGTTTGTCAGTGATAACCAAACGTTCTGAAATATAATCAAACGTCAAAATGATTAACTGTCAAAATAATTAACTGTCAAAATACAAAAGTTGTTTTTTTTCAAATAATTAACTGTCAAAATAATTAAATGATAAACTGTCAAAATAACTAACTGTCAAAATAATCAACTGTGAAAATACAAAAAAGTTGGTTTCTTTCAAATAGTTAACTGTCAAAATAATTAAATGTCAAAATGTTAGATTAAGCGACAAAAGTTGAAACATAAAAATGATGCAGAACTAAATTATCTTAATAAAAGTAAAATAACTTTTTTTAATACTTTAGCTTTTTAGCAAATTAAAAACGAACAATTTTGTCGTAACCGTGACAAATATTGTCAAAAGTGGCAGTGATATAGCTTACAGATATTGATGTGCAATAATAAATAAAATGATAACAACTCATCCAGCTCTCAACCAAAAAAGATATCAGCAACATTTAATAAAACTTTTTATAATAAATATCAAATTATTACAAATCATTAACTATTAAATTTATTAATAAATAATTAGCATTAATTAGAAATTATTTTTTTAAGTTTCTCTGTAATTTTCCGCAAATACTGCAAACAATCTATCTTATTGTATGCTCAATGGTGGAGAAGAAAGTGCATTTCCTGCTTGAAAGTGATATTATCATTATCCGCCGTTAGGCTTGGGAATTATTTAAGACGATAAAATATTGATAATAATCGGTTCTTCGACCTTCGTATCTTGCTATTATCTATTCAAAATGTTTTCAACGCAAAGGTCATTCGATTGCACATCGATTCGTGATTAATTGAATTGAAACAATTAAATATGGTGATCACGCAGAGATATACGGCGCGCGTGTGTGAGCCAATTGAAACCATCGATCGAATCAGATTCGCAAGACTCATCATTTATTAATGAAGAACGTAATAAATAATCATAATCGTAATCATAATAGCCTTGAAATAAATCCCGTTCGTCTATTGTTTATTACAAATTTATTAAAAATAGAATTTATATTTAAAAACGTAAATAGTAAATAGGCAGGGCCGGTATTATCTATAATATCAACTAATAAAACGTAAAAAGTGTTTTGGTCATTACATTTTTTTACGTTTATAACATCTAACAAACAATTTATGACTGTTCAGAAGCATTTTATGAGGTTTATGACAGCTTAAAAACATTTTATGACAATTATGACAGCTCAAAAACAACTAATAATCCCTCAGGAACATTTTATGACAGCTCACAAACGTTTTATGACGTTTATGATTTCTTTTAAACATTTTATAACAATTTGAAAACATTTTATGATGATTATGAGAATTCGAAAACAATTAATGACTGCTCATAAACATTTTATGACGTTTATGACAGTTCACGAACGTTTTATAACGTTTATGATATCTCTTAATCATTTTATGACAATTTAGGAACATTTTGTGGCGTTTATGAAAGCTCACGGGCGTTTTATGACGTTTATGACAATTTTTAAACATTTTGTGATAATTCAGAAACATTTTATGACGTTTATGACAGCTCACAAACGTTTTATGACGTTTATGATTTCTTTTAAACATTTTATGACAATTTGAAAACATTTTATGATGATTATGAAAATTCAAAAACAATTATTGAATGCTCAGAAACATTTTATGACGTTTATGACAGCTCACGGACGTTTTACAATGTTTATGATATCTGTTACACGTTTTTTGATAATTATGACAGCTCAAAAACAATTAATAACCGCTTAAGAACATTTTACGGACGTTGTATAACGTTTATAACATCTAACAAACAGTTTATGACAATTCGGGAACATTTTATAACGTTTATGACAACTCACGGGCGTTTTATGACGTTTATAACAATGTTTAAACATTTTATGACAATTCAGAAACATTTTATGACGTTTATGACAGCTCACAAAGTTTTATGACGCTTATAATGTTTCTCAAATATTTAATTACAGTTATGACAGCTCAAAAACAATTAATGACCATTCAAAAACTTTTATGACGCTTATAACAGCTTACGGACGTTGTATGATGTTTCTGATATTTCTTAAACATTTTATGATAATTATGACAGCTTATAAACATCTAATGACCGCTTAGAAACATTTTATAACAGCTCACGGACGTTTTATGACGTTTATGACAATTCTTAAACATTTTATGTCCATTCGAAAACTATTTATTACGTTTGTGACAGCTCACAGACGTTTTATGACGTTTATGACAATTCTTAAACATTTTCTGACAATTTAGGAACATTTTATGACGTTTATAACAGCTCACGGACGTTTTATGATGTTTATGATAATTCTTAAACATTTTATGATAATTATGACAGCTTAAAATTATAACAGCTCACTCACGGACGTTTTATGACTTTTATGACATTTCTTATATATTTTATGACAAATTCGGAAACATTTTATAACGTTTATGACAGCTCACGGACGTTTTATTACGTTTATGAGATTTCTTAAACGCTTTATAACAATTCAGAAACATTTTATGATAATTATGACAGCTTAAAAACAATTAATAACCGTTTAGGAACATTTTATGACAGCTCATGGACGTTTTATGACGTTTATAACATTTTTTAAACATTTTTTGACGTTTATGACAGCTTGCAGACGTTTTATAATGTTTATGATATTTCTTAAACATTTTATGATAATTATGACAACTTAAAAACAATAAAAGACGGCTTAGGAACATTTTATGACAGCTCACACACGTTTTATGACGTTTATGACATTTCTTAAACATTTTATGACAAATTTGGAAATATTTTATGACGTTTATGACAGCTCACGGACGTTTGATGACGTTTATAACATTTTTTTAAACTTTTATGACAGCTTGCGGACGTTTTATGATGTTTATAATATTTTTAACTTTTTATGATAATTATAAATGCTCAAGAGCAATTAATGACCGCTTAGAAACATTTTAAGTCAGATCACGGACGTTTTATAACGTTTATAACATTTCTTAAACATTTTATGACAATTCGAAAACATTTTATGACGTTTATGACAGCTCACGGGCGTTTTATGACGTTTATAACATTTTTTAAAATATTTAATGACAATTCAGGACCAATTTATGACGTTTATGACAGCTCACAAACGTTTTATGATGTTTATAATATCTCTAAAACATTTTATAATAATTATGACAACTTAAAAACAATTAATGACTGCTTAGGAACATTTTATAAAAGCTCACGGACGTTTTATAACGTTTATGACATTTCTTAAACATTCTATGACAACTCGGGAACATTTTATGACGTTTATGACAGCTCACGGACGATTTATAACGTTTATGATATTTAAAACATTTTATAATAATTTTGAAACATATTATGACGTTTGTGTCAGCTTAAAACATTTTATAACAACTCAAAAAATAATAAATAACCACTCAAGAACATTTTATGACGTTTATGACATCTTACGAGCGTTCTATGACGTTTATAAATTTTTTTAAATATTATATGACAATTCGGGACCAATTTATGACGTTTATGACAGCTCACGAACGTTTTATGACGTTTATAATATTTCTAAAACATTTCATAATAATTATGACAACTTAAAAACAATTAATGACTGCTTAGATACATTTTATAAAAGCTCACGGACGTTTTATAACGTTTATGACATTTCTTAAACATTCTATGACAACTCGGGAACGTTTTATGACGTTTATGACAACTCACGGACGTTTTATGACGTTTTTAAAACATTTTATAATAATTTTGAAACATATTATGACGTTTGTGTCAGCTTTAAAACATTTTATAACAATTCAAAAATAATGAATAACCACTCAAGAATATTTCATGACGTTTATGACATCTCACGAGCGTTTTATGACGTTTATAACATTTTTTAAATATTTAATGACAATTCAGGAGCAATTTATGACGTTTATGACAGCTCACGAACGTTTTATGACGTCTATAATATCTCAAAAACATTTTATAATAATTATGACAACTTAAAAACAATTAATGACTGCTTAGAAACATTTTATAAAAGCTCACGGACGTTTTATAACGTTTATGACATTTCTTAAACATTCTATGACAACTCGGGAACATTTTATGACGTTTATGACAGCTCACGGACAATTTATAACGTTTATGATATTTAAAACATTTTATAATAATTTTGAAACATATTATGACGTTTGTGTCAGCTTAAAACATTTTATAACAACTCAAAAAATAATAAATAACCACTCAAGAACATTTTATGACGTTTATGACATCTTACGAGCGTTCTATGACGTTTATAAATTTTTTTAAATATTATATGACAATTCGGGACCAATTTATGACGTTTATGACAGCTCACGAACGTTTTATGACGTTTATAATATTTCTAAAACATTTCATAATAATTATGACAACTTAAAAACAATTAATGACTGCTTAGATACATTTTATAAAAGCTCACGGACGTTTTATAACGTTTATGACATTTCTTAAACATTCTATGACAACTCGGGAACGTTTTATGACGTTTATGACAACTCACGGACGTTTTATGACGTTTTTAAAACATTTTATAATAATTTTGAAACATATTATGACGTTTGTGTCAGCTTTAAAACATTTTATAACAACTCAAAAATAATGAATAACCACTCAAGAATATTTCATGACGTTTATGACATCTCACGAGCGTTTTATGACGTTTATAACATTTTTTAAATATTTAATGACAATTCAGGAGCAATTTATGACGTTTATGACAGCTCACGAACGTTTTATGACGTCTATAATATCTCAAAAACATTTTATAATAATTATGACAACTTAAAAACAATTAATGACTGCTTAGAAACATTTTATAAAAGCTCACGGACGTTTTATAACGTTTATGACATTTCTTAAACATTCTATGACAACTCGGGAACGTTTTATGACGTTTATGACAACTGACGGACGTTTTATGACGTTTATGATATTTAAAACATTTTATAATAATTTTGAAACATATTATGACGTTTGTGTCAGCTTTAAAACATTTTATAACAACTCAAAAATAATGAATAACCACTCGAGAACATTTTATGACGTTTATGACATCTTACAAGCGTTTTATGACGTTTATAACATTTTTAAATGTTTTATGACAATTCAGGACCAATTTATAACGTTTATGACAGCTCACGAACGTTTAATGACGTTTATAATATTTCTAAAACATTTCATAATAATTATGACAATGTTTTATAATGTTTATGACATTTCTTAAACATTCTATGACAACTCGGGAACGTTTTATGACGTTTATGACAGCTCACGGACGATTTATGACGTTTATGATATTTAAAACATTTTATAATAATTTTGAAACATATTATGACGTTTGTGTCGGCTTTAAAACATTTTATAACAACTCAAAAATAATAAATAATCACTTAAGAACATTTTATGACGTTTATGACATCTCACAAGCGTTTTATGACGTTTATAGCATTTTATGACAACTCAGGACCAATTTATGACGTTTATGACAGCTCACAAACGTTTTATGACGTTTATAAAACATTATATAATAATTATGACAACTTAAAAACAATTAATGACTGCTTAAAAACATTTTATAAAAGCTCACGAACGTTTTATAACGTTTATGACATTTCTTAAACATTCTATGACAACTCGGGAACGTTTTATGACGTTTATGACAACTCACGGACGTTTTATGACGTTTATGATATTTAAAACATTTTATAATAATTTTGAAACATATTATGACGTTTGTGTCAGCTTTAAAACATTTTATAACAACTCAAAATATAATGAATAGCCACTCAAGAACATTTTATGACGTTTATGACATCTTACAAGCGTTTTATGACGTTTATAACATATTTCAATATTTTATGACAATTCAGGACCAATTTATAACGTTTATGACAGCTCACGAACGTTTTATGACGTTTATAATATTTCTAAAACATTTCATAATAATTATGACAACTTAAAAACAGTTAATGACCGCTTAGGAACATTTTATAAAAGCTCACGGACGTTTTATGACATTCCTTAAACATTCTATGACAACTCGGGAACATTTCATGACGTTTATGACAGCTCACGGACGTTTATGATATTTTTTAAACATTTTATGACGTTTATGACTTCAGAACATGAGTAAAGACAAATAGATTAAACTAGGGTTCCCCGCCTGCCCGCCCAAGTGTTACTTATTAGAAAATTAAAAGTTTTCTTTCTCTGCAAGCGTTAAAAGTCTTTATATCAAAGAAGGTAATGGTGATATTCAATCCCTTGATGACCAACACTTAGGTGGGTGGGTTGGTTACTCCATAACATAAGTACAGACAAATAGATTGAACTGGGGTTCCCGCCCACCCTTCCAAGTGTTACTTATCAAAAAATTTAAAGTTTTCCTTCTCTAAAGTTAAGAGTGGCGCAAGCAATTCTTTGATAACTAACACTCAAGTGGGCGGGCGGGTAATAATAGTTTAGATTAGTGTACAAAGCTCACCCACCTCAGTATTTGTCAATAGTAGAATGAAAGTTTATCTATTATAGAAGAAAACTGTATGAAGTAGGTTTGTGGAGTGTCCAGAAAACATAGTTTTGTAGACAGGATAATAGATGGCGACGGCGTTATTGTTCAGTTTTTTCAGTACAAAGCTCAATGCTTTGGCTCAATGGCTGAAACAGCTGAGTGATGAAGATAAACAATTGTGTAGAAAAAGAAAACAATGCCATTGAAGGCAGTAACTGTGTAAGTAAAATAGTTATTACTTTGTTTCATTAATAATTGAATCAAGTAATTCAGAAAAACAAAGCAATCTATGTATAAGTTAAGCATAGTAAGCTATGATTGTTTACTACTATTGTTGATTAATATAAGATCTTTTTGGAGGCATGGACAAGTGCAAAGTTCAAACCCTGAACACAAACAAATATTTCTCATACTTAGGCAATCTTTTATGCAGAGTAATTTGTTTGTGTGCATAATTTGAACAGTCCAAATATAGAAGTAATGTAAAATATTATCTAGAAATGTAATAAAATTGAATATGTGTTGCGATGAAACGTTGCATGTTTATAGATTTAGTCTGAAATATAATATTTTAGGTGGAATGGAGTGATGAAATCTAGGACATATGACTTGGAACCTACTTAAATATAATTCTGCGATTTGATCCAATGGCTTGCTGCAATCCAATGGGCTCCAATTGATGTAGTCGACATGATAAAATGTTAAACTGCTTAATCAGTTTGTACAAGATACAAATGGTAAGTACTAACTGGGGGATGTGCCCTTCTTCTTTCTATATAACTGCTAACTTTGTCTTTTATAGATGTTGCGGTTTCTTTGGGTACGTCCATACGTATGATGCAATTCAATCTAATATCTTGCTGCTATCCAATTTGCTTCCATTAATGAAGGCGACATGAAACAAAGAATGTAAAACTGCTTAATCAGTTTATATAAGATACAAATGGTAAGTGTACTAACCGGGGGGATGTGCCCCCTTGCCTGATGCACCATCACCCCCTCTTCTTTCTTATCTGCTAACTCATCCTTTTCTCCTATAGATATTCTGGTTTCTTCGGGGACATCCTTAAGATCCTAAAAATAAATAATGAAAAAGATCGTCGAGATAAATTGAATTGTATTAAATTAACGCAACTTACTTCAATTGGATTGATTACTATGAAGCTTAAACAGATTTAATTAAATTAAAGCATTTTATTTACCTTTATCAAATTAGTAGGCTTATGTTAATGAAAATAAATTCTATCTTGTTTCTATGGTTACCATAAATAAATTGAAATATTGAATTTTATTAATTAATTTTCTGGTTTCAATGTTGAATCTAAAACAATTATTATTATATTTCTGAAATTAAAGAGGTATGTTATTATAATTTTATTTATTGAATTAATTTTTCATTGAATGGGATCATGCTGATTGATTTGGAGGTTATCTGAAACATAACTTCATTATTATTGAATAGTTTATTAATTTAATTATTTTGTATTGTTCCTCCAAATCCTTATCTGAAATCCCTACCTAACAAGACACCTAACGATTTGAAACAATGTGGGCTGAAAATCAAATTCCTAATCGCGACGCTTTTACAGTTAATATAAAACTGAACCTAAAAATATTGTAAATGCTCCGAGAAATTTGATTTAAATTAAACTTTAACGTAAATTTATTGAAATATTAAATTATTCATAACCTGGCCCAACTGAAACAATCAAATACTGTCACAGCGAGGTAGCAAGCTTTAATTTTTTACTAATATTAAATGTTATTAAATTTAATGTGCATTACCGCTTATGATATCAAAGATATCGGCAAGGTGGTTTAACGGCCAAGTGTACAATTACGTCACGTCCAATCAAACCTGCCAACCACAAACTGTCAAGCATATAGACGCTTAACCAATTAACAACGGCTTCACTCCTAGCAAAAACTTAGCCCAGAGATCCATCCGTCTTGGAAACAAAATACTGTGTTCAGTAAATGGCCCGATAAGAACTCAAATTCACTAACAAAAATGATTAGTAAAAAACTAATTTATTAATGAATTTAAATATTAAAGATAAAAGCTTATATAAATATTGAGAATTGAAATGTTAATAATTTAGTTTAAGCACGTCAAATATTTTTATGTTCAGTTTTTAAATAAATAATAACCGATTCAAAACTACAATTTTCCTGTTGAGCAAACCCTAAACTGACTTAGCACGTAATTAATTTAAACACTTACTCGTTCTATCTTGGCGTTTTGAACTATGTTGGCCTACCTGTATACTTGTGATTTGCTAAAGTTGCTGGGAAGTTCTGGCTGAATCTCTGGCACCATTTTGTTCCATTTCACATTGTATTAAAATATTATTTAAACGTAAGTTGGAACCTCAGGTGGTTCAAATGAAATTAATTTAGAAAGCTAGTCATTGCATATTTTTAAGATAATAGATATCATCTTCCACAACAGAAGTTTGGTCCACATAGCATGTTACAAGACACACATGGCTTACATCAGGTCTCTGAAGTTTTGGATGTTCTATTACACAACATGCATTATAAAAAACTATAGAATGTAAAAATAATATTTAAAGAAAATGATTTTTCATTTAAACAGTATTAATACATTTATAAAAAAGTGAAGTGAAACAAAAAATATTAATCAAATTTACTAATATTTTTTAATTAGTTTAATTACTCACGAATTATTGTTTCATATCAACAACAAAAATTAAATTTTCAACTTAAAATGTCATTGGTATTCAAAAATACCAACATCCAAAAACAAAATTTCATTGAGCCAACCTGAAATCCCAACTTATCCGAACCGACGCCAACTTCACTCTGATGCCTTTTTGATGCCGATTTTAAATATTTTTTAAACACTAATATTTCACTTAATTTTAATTTTCCGGTGAAAAACTCGCGGCCACGGCACGGATTAATTAATGACTTCGCAAAAAACACTCCCGGGCCTCAATCGGGCACAAAAAACACGGAGCGTAAGACATACATGCGCGTAGTAGAAGGCACCGCGAATTACTGAAAATTCTAGATTTTTGCAATATGGCCGCCCTTTTCGTACGATCTGCGCATGCTCCATGGTTGAGGAAATAAATTATACTTAAATTAAAGTATTTTCATTAATTATTTTTACCCTTTTAGAAAGCGATTTAAGCAATAATTTTTATTATATAGTAGCAAAAAAGGCTGAATTTTTTAAATTTCATATTTTTAAGATCCGATATTAAGAGAATCTATGCGTAAAAAATAACTCAAAATCAAAATTGCAAAAATAATGTTTAAAAAATTTTAATTGTTATTTATAGCTTTTCAAAATAAACAAAAATCTCAAAATCTACCCCTAATAACATCTAATTTATCTCAAAAAAATCCGAATTTCGAAATATTATTTTTGGCCGAGTTATTTCATATTTTTTAGTCTATATTTAAAAAAAATTATCCCTGCTTTGTTTTTGAAAGGGGGATGCTGAAATTTGCACAGAGCATCAAGGAAGGACCCAGCTACAACCCCCAATTATCAAAATTCTTCAAAATTATATTTAAAGTCAAAATTTAAATATTTACCAAAAATAAAATTTATTAAAATTTTCAACCTTTAATAACTTTTACAATTTTAATTTTAATAAAAATCCAAAACTACCCTTACATTATAAGTATTAAAATACAACTTTTCTGAAAAAATTTAATTTTTAGCTTCAAATTTGACAAAACCCCGAAAGTTTTTCGAAAACCAATTTTATTAAAATTAATTTCAACCCTTAATTTTTGTACTATTTTAAACGATAGACCTATAATTTTAAAGCCCTTAAGGTGTACTTTTCAATGGTTTTTGAAAGAAATTTGTAAATTGAAATTCCACAATTCTATCTTCAATTTAGTGATTCGGGTTGAATTAGCCCTTATGCATTTATTTTTCAATTTTTTTAAACCAAATTTGGCACACTTAATAAATCGAACCTTAGGATTTCAAAAAATAACTTTATTTTATTATAGTTTGCTTCCAAATCGAGTTATTAATTTATTTTCTACAAAAAAATTTCAAAATTTTACTCAAATTTAAAATAATTTTTCTCATCCATTAAGAGTATTTAAAGTAAGGGTTATTATATATGATCGGATAGCCTGAAGTCTTAGCTTCAATACTGTGTATATATTTTTGAGTTTTGTTAACTTTTACTACCCAAAATTTGCCAAAATTCGCTTAGGGGTACTTATCTCTGTAACAATATGGCGGATTAAAATTAAGGGTTGTAAATTGTCAAAAGGGTAATATAATAGCCAAAAATAAGTTTCCCATTATAAAAATTGCGTAAAAATTAAGGGGAGTTAGATAATTTGATCATTTTCCTCTCCCATGTATTTCTTATGGGAGAAAAAAGTCAATTTTCAAACTCATATTTTGATCAATTTAAGTATTTTTGGGATAATGTAATGCATTTTAGGATAGTTTTGGACTAATAAGATCATGTTAGGATGCATTAAAAGGCTGTGGCAAGCGATTTTTATAAAATTGTAAATTTTAGGGTTATAACCTCAAAATTGGAGTTTTAATCAAAATTACTTTTTAATAACGCAATTTCAGCCCGATTAAACTTTATAATAGTAATTTGCAAACTAAATAGAATGTTTTGTATGTTATCACAAAATCTAATTGTGTTTAATTAAGCCAATATGAGAGTTGGGTATTTGCAATGGTTAAAATCATCGCATGCTTACTACATACAAACCAATGGATGAAACTCTATGCCCTTTGGCAAATTAACATATTATTAGCAGTAGTATTGATTGGAGCTTTTAGATTTTGTTTGTATTATGTCTATTTTACAGTAAATTTTTTACTATTTAATGATGAAAATTGTAAATAACTCAAGATTTACTGAATTAAACAAAATTTTGATTAGTGCATAGTTAGTTTGGGTTAAAACTGCTTTGAATAGATGTATTACACAATATATTGTTATTTGTAATAACCAAATTTCAATTTTAAGTTACGATTAGTTCGGGTGATTGTTTCATTGGTGATTATTTCTATCTAATTCAAGTTTATTTACAGGAAGTAAGGTTTTGTGAGTCTATAAACATCTAATATTTAATTTACAAAGTAAGTTTGGCATATGATATAAAATTTATTATCTTAAATTTTACAGGAAACATTAATAAGAATAAAGTGTAGATTATTTATATAATTATTTGTGTTATTTTTTACAGATTAGGAACAAATGGCTACAAATCATAGAACATGTGTAGTAAGTATTGTACAATGCATAATATAAATTGAGTCCGAGTTCAGAAATGACTAATTACAAAGTATTCTGCAAGCTCAGATTCTATTTATTGCAAGTTTACAACATTTCCAGCTTCTCATGAATTTTCCAATTAATTTTTGTATTAAAATAAATATTTTTTTTTAGAAATTAGTGATTGGTAGCGTTGTTGAGCATCTGAATTTGTAGCAAACTTCACTTTTACTTTTTCAGAGTAGGCAACCAACATTGCTCTATTAATGTATTCAATTTGCATACCAATCTCGTACATGGGGGCTCATCAATGAAGTACTCTACTTCATTGGGGCTCATGCATCGAAGACTATCGAACTTGTTTTTAAATAAATTAGTAATGACTAGATTGTTTTTGCTGACAAGATAAGGGCTATTATACTTAATATAATTACAAATTAAATTGTTTTTAGATGGTGGTGGCCGTTACTATGCGATAGTTCATAATAAAATAAATAAAACCATGTAATTTATCACTGAAAAACCTTTACAAAGCCAAGAAATACTTGTTTGTATCATCGTCCTATGATGGTCTTGTAAAGGTTGAAACTAGTTACGGTTTTTAAATATAATCATGATTTTATTATTGTTATCAATTAGACTGCAAATTTTATTAAAAAAAAAAGAAATAACATTTATATTGCGATACAAGGTCGGTAAGTGCTTATTTGACAAATCGAGAAAATGTTAGAAAAACAAGACCCGCAGGGTACTTTTTTCAATTTTCGAGATTTGTCAAAAAGCACTTAATGATTCGACTATTTTTTGCATAATCGTTTTCACATAGTTTTAACAAAAATAAAATAATTTCAAAATTAGTTCTAAATGGTCAAGTCGCATTTTGTATTAACAAAACGTAAATAAAATTCAAACGTCAAATTAATTAAAATTGGGAAATATTAATTCAATTGAAGTAGATTGGTGTAAATAATAGCTAAAATGAGTGAATGCGACGAACAGGATATGACCATCGATGAAGCCTTTAATGTTTGATGCCAACAATTAATTCCAACAAAATCAAACAAACAAATTCTACTGGCACATATTATTCTTTGCACTTTGCAGTGCAACGTTTATGATCGGAGTTTTTGATGCTGAATAGTCTTCAGATTAATTTAAACCAGGGAATAGATATTTCCAAATTTGGCATTGCTTACTTTAAAGAAGAAAATAGCAGGCTATTAAAAAAAATCAAAATGTACAAAGGAAGAAATCAGAAAACTGTCTATAAACAAATGTTTTGAGGCAGTAATGATAATTGGGATTGCTAGGGCTTTTTTTTTTTTTTTTTTTTTTTTTTCTCTTTAGGAGGGGGGGGGGAAATCTTCTAAAGACGTTGTGCCGGATTCCTTTGGGACGCCACCACCAAACGCCTACCGACTAAAAACCCCTCCTCCGGTCTACCCTAGTCGACAGCGGGGTTACCTCGCGGTGTTGCTACACTGTCGTCTGGTCTATTTCTTTATTTTTGTTGGAGTTCCCTTTCATCCTCTTCCTTCGTCTTCATGATGTGTACCAACATAGTTTCTACGGCTGACCACTGTTCTTCACTTTCCAGCATAGTGTCGACAATGTTTTCAACTGTCAGTTCTTTACCAACTACTCGGTAAGTCGTTTTTCTTATGTTTGTCCACTTGTCGCATACCAGCATTGTGTGTTCAGTAGTATCCGACTGTTCGCAGTACATGCACTTGTCTGTATCGGTAATGTTCATCCGCTTCAAGTAAGCTCCAAAACATCCGTGTCCCGTCAGGAATTGTGTTACGAAGTACCCTATTTCACCATGTTTCCTGCTGATCCAGGTCGCAACACTCCTGATACACCTCCTCGTCCATTCTCCTGTGGCTCCAGGCGTGCTCCATTCGGCTTCCCAGCTAGCTATGGAATTCTGTCTGGCTATGGCTTTCTGCCCTTTTTTGTCCTCTTCTGAGTAGACCACTGTGCGCTCTTTTGCAAGGAGGTGTATTGGGATTACACCCGCCACCACCTGAATAGCTCTCGTCAACACGGTTCTGTAGGCTCCGGCAATCTTGATTGCGGACTTTCTTTGAGCTTTTGCCAGCAAATTCTCGTATTTTTTGAAGCGGAGAGACTCATACCATACCGGTGCGGCGTATAGTACTATGGACGTTACTACGGAGCACATCAGTCTTCTACTGCCTGCCTTGGCGCCTCCCATGTTTGGCATCAATCTGCCGAGTGCGTTCATCGCCCTGACCGCCTTGGCTGTCACTTCTGTGATGTGCTGACCCATATGGAAGTGTTTGCTTATGGTTACCCCTAGATACTTTAGGCTTCTTTGACTTTCTATCGGCACTTGACCCACTTTCAGTGTAAACTTATTGAGATGTCGTCCCGCTATTATCACCGCTTCGGTCTTTCGATGCTCCAGTCGTAGGCCTTTACGCTCCAGCCAGTCTTCGATCCGTTCTATTGCGAATTCGGCATCGCCAAGGGTGTGTGCTAATATTCCTCCGCTTACGATGAGTGCCAAGTCGTCGGCATAGCCAATCAGCAGAACGCCTTCTGGTAATCTGAGCTTCAGCACACCGTCGTAGTAAATGTTCCACAGTGTTGGTCCTAGGACCGAACCCTGTGGGACACCACACGTCATTTCTAGTTTTAGGTGTCTTCCAACAAGCACCCCTCTATCTTCCAGATAAGCACCTATAAGTTTTATAAGGTACTCAGGTACGCCCCTTTCTTCCAACGTTCTAACAATACCAGCCCATGGGACTGTATTGAACGCGTTTCTAACGTCCAGCGTCACCAAGATAGCATACAATCTTTGTCTTTTCGCTGCTTCTGCAGCTGTCTTCACTTCATTCATAGCATCCACAGTTGAGTGTTTGCTTCTGAAGCCGTGCTGGTGTTCAGACAGCCCGCCTCTCTTCTCGACCTCTTCGATTAGCCTCCTATTCAACACCTGTTCATACAGTTTGCCCATTGTGTTTATTAGGCACAGCGGTCTGTACGTAACAGGGTCTTCTTTGTCCTTTTTTGGTTTCTCGAGGAGGGTGAGCCTAGCTACCTTCCATTCTTCAGGAAAGATTCCGTCTGTTATGAGCTTGTTAAATACTGTTGCTAGCAGCTCGGGGTTTCCTTCCGCGATGACTTTTACGACTTCTGGCGGAATGCCGTCTGGTCCTGCTGCTTTGCCTGCCTTTAGCCTGCAAGCCGCTTTTATTATTTCTTCTTTGGTGCAGGTTGGGACGTTGCTCTTATCGATAATTCTTTCTTTCCAGACGTTTTTTTTATGAGAAGGAAATAATTTTTCGGCAATTTTAAGTTGTTCTACGTCTGCCAGGTTAATTGGGCTGTGTCCTAGTTTCCCTGTCACAATCTTATACCCTTTTCCCCATATGTCATTGTCTACGTCCTTACATAGGTCTTTCCAGGCGTTCTCTTTTGATTTCTTGATCAACTTCTTGAGATTTAGCCTGTGGGTTTTGTATATTTGCCTCAGTTCTTCGATCCGGGTTTCTGCAAGTTTTTTGCCGTTTGCTCTAGTTAGCTGCCGTTTAGAGGCAATACATGTCTTTCTTGCGCACTCAATTTCATTATTCCACCAAAAGGTTGGTCTTCTACCTGGTTTCGTACTTTTCTTTCGGAATACGTTGTTGCACACTTTGGTTATTATTTTCATCAGGTCGGTGGGGCTGCAAACATGCTGGCCATCGGTTTCCACTCTAATCTGTTTGATCAGCTGAGATTTCTTGTCCGGGTCAAAGCGCCAACCTTTTTTGTTGTTCTCCCGTTTGTTGCACTTTGCGCCGTTGTCGGTTAAGCTCATGAATATATTCTTGTGATCGCTCAAGTTTTCTTCATTGCTGACATGCCATTCATTAATTCTGCTTGCTAGCCTTCTCGAACAGATGGAGACGTCTATAAAAGACACACTGCCGCGCCTCTCAAAAGTGGGGTTGTCGCCCTTATTTATTACGCAAAAATCCATTTCGTCACACCATTCGCTGAGGATGCTGCCACGCTTATCCTCTTTTTTGGAGCCCCACAGTGGTGACTTAGGCGTTGAAGTCGCCACATATGAGGGATGGTTTACTTGTGCTTTTGACTACATGGCTTATTTCCCTGATGACTTTTTCCAGGTGTTCTGTCGCTGTGTTTGGTGACACGTAACAAGAGAAGATTATTGCCTGATTCATTTCTACCCAGACAAAGCCCGTTCAGGTTTATTTGGATTCCGGACGCACGCCCTTCACCCTCACCTCTTCAACTAACTTTCTATATATTGGACACCGCGTTGATTCGGCTTTATGTCCCTGCTCATTGCATAAGTAGCAGGTTTGATCATTTCTACAGTTTTTGATTTGATGTCCCTTTTTGCCGCATTTGTGGCACGAGTCACCCTCCTCACTGGCTTTACATGAGTTTACCGTGTGGCCAACTCTCCGACAACGGAAACATTTTGGGGGAGTGATGATCTCTTTGGTTTTCCACCTATTCCAGCCTTCGCCGATTCTTCTCTTGTCAATTAGGATTCTAGCTCCGTGTTTCTCTACAGTAAGAAACGCTTGTTTGCTATCCCTCCTGCTGTTCTGAAGGAGCCTTATGTTGCCAGTTTCTATACTGATTTTCTGCTCTTGCAGTGCTTTGTTGACCACTTGGCTCACTTCCTCTACCGTAGTGGTTGCGTCCAGGTCAAGAAGCATAACTGTTTGCACTGGCTGTTTGGTGGTTACTACTGCCACGCTTTCAAGTTTGTTGCATAGCGCCTCCTTAAAATTGGTCCCAATATCCGACCTATTTCCTTTCAGTTTTATTAGTATTTCGCCATCTCTCGTCTTTGTGACGCTACTTATGTTGACACCATCAGTATGTGCTGCCCTGCTTCGGTTTGACCATAATTGTTTCGAGATCTTTCGGGGCCAGTACCACTCGGTTTTGGTCCTTCTTTCCTCACATATAGCTTAATGTTGATGTCGTCATTTCGGAATACGTACTCTATTACCTTCCTTACCTCGTTTTCTTCGTTTAACGAGGAGGAGATAACAAACTTTATGGTTTTTCTGCCCCTCATTACCATTATGTCTCTTGCTTTTAAGGTTGTTTCAAAAATGTTGCGTCTTCCCACTTCCGTTTTTGCTCCTTCGTTATTTACAACTAGCGCGAAGACATAGATTTCGTCATCGCCATGGAATTCTCCGGTTTCGGTCAGGTAAGTATTCCTACTTGCGCAGCAAAGTAGCTTGCCCGGGGCTATTTCAGTGTCCTTGAGTACGTTACCAAAACCCGGGAATAACACTCTGGTTTTTTCCACAACTTTGTCTTCACGATCGCCTTCTGCCCTCATCATGATTGCAATATCTCCGTGTGTCTCATGCTTGATGTCCTCTTTTGTTTTCTGGCACTTTTTAAAAGCTTCCTCTGGCCATTCTATGTTGATAACGCTTTCTAAGTTGTCGATGCTTGTATGTTTTGCCATTACTTCTTCTATCGCGGTTACCGCGAGACTTCTTTTTTCTTGCAGATTGCTTTCTGTTTGTACCTCAATGTCTCTGCTCTCTACCGTTTGCTGTGTTTGTTGTTCTATGCCCGCCCTTACCGCCGGCACTATGTTACGGCACAAGTTAATTAGTTGCGTCGTTGGCATTTCGTCCCCCTCAGGTAACCATGTCACAAATCGTGCGAGTGTTGCCACGGATTCCTTGATTCCTTTCTTCGTGTTTTGGCTATCCTTGGTCATCTTCTTCAGTGAGTCTACCTCTTTTGCGATGTCTGTAATGACTTTTGCCATCCTCTGGCATTCCCTCTGTAGTTGTTCCATTGTTGTCAATGCTTCCTGTAAGTCAGAGATTATCATCTCCTTTTTAGGGGTTCCTGGGCTGTCAAGCCTTTTCCTTTTTGTGTCTCTCTGCTCCTTTTCATCTTGTTCACATCTTATCCACATCGCGATGCTGGCTGCTTTAAATACGCTTCCTGTCCTGCCTAATTCTGACATAGAGTGTCTCCTTTCAGAGTTTGGTGACGCAGTCCTGGTTTGGGTCCCTTGCACCGGTTTGTTGAGTCCACCTAGGTTTCCCAAGTCTATGTGCTCCGGTTTCCCATTCTTGTCTTCTGTTTGAGTAGCAGGTGCTTCTACCTTTGCATCCGGGGTGTTCCTGGTGGGTGACCTGCTCAGGCTACCCCGTCTGCCCTGTGCCTTCAAAAGTTCCAATTCGTATCTTCTCGTTTCATCTTTCTGCTCCCTCTCCGGGTCGTCATCTTCCTTGCGGTAATGGATTGACGATTGAGGTGCGCCCGCTTGGTCGCGCTTTTCCTCAACCGAGGTTGTTTTGGCGTAGTCATTGGATGTCGATCGTAAGTGGTCTACTACCTCGCCACTATCGACCGGTTCTGGGGATCCGACCCCTGTCCCGTAAACGTTTGTTTCTTGCGTAGTACCTTCCATAATGTCTAAAATCTTGTCCTTGTCCATTCTTTTACGCCTATCTGGACTGAAAAGTGGTAGTCGTTGGGGGTCCATTTGGGAGGGGTTTTTGGAGAGAGGGGATGTCGGGTTGGGGACTTTTTTTTTTTTTTTTTTTTTTTTTTTTTTTTTTAGGAGTAAGAGAAAGTGCGTTTTTGGTTCCCTAGCCCTCGATACCTAATAGCGTCGGGAACCGAAAGGTGGTCTAGATTAGGCCGAAGAGTTTGACCAAGGGAGGTCGACAGATCACAGCGGAAAATGAAGAGAAAGTGTTTGCCAGAGCCCCTTTAGTTTCCATGCAGCGGGTACCGCGCGCAGGCGAGGTTGACTAGAGTTGGGCTTATCATCGTGCCATCTCCTTACCCACCGGATTGCTAGGGCCTGCCATAGGAAAGAACTCTTTAGTTTGAGCGTAAAAATATGTTGAAGACAAAGGAGAAGTGATAATTATTAATTTACTAAACACAAAAACAAATATTCGTCAAACGTTTACAATTCTGAATGAACCAGGCGGAAAAGAAATTTATTTTTTAAAAGTCTTTAGAGAGTATGTTAATCTTTGTTAAAAAAATGTGGATTTTTTATATGTATACCAAAATTGTTAATAGTTTTATTGCTTTAAACATGCTATTAAAACTGTGAGATGGCTCAGTTATAAAGCGTTAGCGTAGCTCGCTAACAGTTCGGGGTTTGATCCCTGAATATGACTAAAATAATAACTTGCTCTTTATCTACCGGGGTGATTCGGAAGTCACCTAATAAGCCGTTGGTCTCATCAATCCCCTTCAAACAAGTCGTAAGACTTCTGGGGCGATGTAAAATAGCTGTAAAACGCGCAATAAAGAAGAAAGAAGAGCTTTTATTACTCAACTCAAGGTAACATTTTGCAAGGTTTGTGTTGGCCGCCATTCCCTATACTAAAGACGCAAAAGTAATGGTCCACTGTTCCACCGAAGAGTTGGAAATATTATTTTTTTTAAGTTATTCTGGCTTTGTTTAAGATAGACTGTTTGTGCAATTTGTACTAAGTCTTTTATCGAAAGTGAACAGCATTCAACTACGGAATAGGAACGTTGTTCAGAAAAACGTTTTTATGAGTGGTGGTTTGTCGCCGTAAAAAGAGAACAGCTTTGCTTTTTGTTGGGTTTACTTTGGCTTGTCAGTTTTTAAGATAACTGCTCCGCTGTTTTAACCTAGTGCGTTCTGCTTATGGGCATCTTGGCAACAAACAGGTTAAATAGTAAAGGCGAGAGAATGGAGTCTTGAAGAACTTCTACCATGATTTGCCGGGAGATTTAATAGTTTTGCGGTTTAAATATGAAGCTTTATAAAACGCAAAAGAAAATTTTGTCTGTGTTGTTTTAAAATTAAACTTTTATTCTAGTCTTTGTTAAAAGACATTTTGACGTAAAAAAAAACTAATTTTTGTCGTTTTTTTTAGTTTGATACACTCAAAATTATGGTTATTTGGTAGACTACGGAGTAGTTTCGTCACTTGGTTTATGTCCGAGATTCTTTTTATTTATGATTTTACTAAAGGGACATAGAAAACTGATTGGTCGGTAACTTTGAGAAAACTTTGGTCTTTTTGCAAGTTTTGAAATTTTAATGACGTGAGAGCCTTTCCAAGTTTTTGAAAAATGCCCGGTGCATAGAATGATTAGCAATGTTGGTTTGCCATTATTGCTTTATGCTCTGTTAGAAAATCCGTCAGAGTTAGTAACAGATTATGTTTTTAGTTTAAAAATAATTTCTCTGAATTGAAAATGCTTTTCAACAAGGTGTTGTCGTATGTGTTCTCTAAGAAGTTGTTTCAAGGTCTACCGAGAAGTCAACAACGTGCTCAAGATCAGTGTTTTCAGTCGTAGAGGGAAAGCATTCTTATTTGAGGCTGTTGGCAAATTATTTGTTTTTTTTTCTTGATTCTTGATAGAGTATTGCAGATCATTTATGGATGACTGGAGTGGGACTTGTCTCTTGGATAAGTTTTTGGCAATTTTCCACATTAGATTATTATCTTCTGCACTGTTTTGCTAACAGGTTTTTGTGCTGTTGTGTCGATTTGACTTTCCAAGCAAGTTTAAGATTACAATCTCTATGGTTGCAATACTTTGTCATTGATTTTTGGCAGCATTTCTTTTACGGATAATCCTAACGGACTATCAGCACAAACCTGATGGGTTTTAGAACCCTTTTCTGTGGTTTTGTGAATTAAATTAAAAAAAAATTTGACGGATTGTCCGTAACTGTTTGTACTGAGGGTTAAGCAAAGAATCCAATTTGTATGAGTTAGAACTCTTTCTCTTCTTTTATTTGATTTTTTCTGTAGAGTTCTAGTAATACTAGGTTAGGTTAGGTTAGGTTTTTACTGGGGTTAAGCAAAAAATCCAATTTGTATGGGTTAGAAATCTTTCTCTTCTTTTATTTGATTTTTTGTCTAGAGTTCTAGTAATACTAAGTTAGGTTAGGTTAGGTTTTTACTGGGGTTAAGCAAAGAATCCAATTTGTATGGGTTAGAAATCTTTCTCTTTTTTTATTTGATTTTTTCTGTAGTTCTAGTAATACTAGGTTAGGTTAGGTTAGGTTTTTACTGGGGTTAAGCAAAAAATCCAATTTATATGGGTTAGAAATCTTTCTCTTCTTTTATTTGATTTTTTGTCTAGAGTTCTAGTAATACTAAGTTAGGTTAGGTTAGGTTTTTACTGGGGTTAAGCAAAGAATCCAATTTGTATGGGTTAGAAATCTTTATCTTTTTTTATTTGGTTTTTTCTGTACTTAAGTTAGGTTAGGTTAGGTTTTTACTTTGGTAATCAAAAAATTCAATTTGTATGGGTTAGAAATCTTTCTCTTCTTTTATTAGATTTTTTCTGTAGAGTTCTAGTATTACTAGGTTAGGTTAGGTTAGGTTTTTACTGGGGTTAAGCAAAGAATCCAATTTGTATGGGTTAGAAATCTTTATCTTTTTTTATTTGGTTTTTTCTGTACTTAAGTTAGCTTAGGTTAGGTTTTTACTTTGGTAATCAAAAAATTCAATTTGTATGGGTTAGAAATCTTTCTCTTCTTTTATTAGATTTTTTCTGTAGAGTTCTAGTATTACTAGGTTAGGTTAGGTTAGGTTTTTACTGGGGTTAAGCAAAGAATCCAATTTGTATGGGTTAGAAATCTTTATCTTTTTTTATTTGGTTTTTTCTGTACTTAAGTTAGCTTAGGTTAGGTTTTTACTTTGGTAATCAAAAAATTCAATTTGTATGGGTTAGAAATCTTTCTCTTCTTTTATTAGATTTTTTCTGTAGAGTTCTAGTATTACTAGGTTAGGTTAGGTTAGGTTTTTACTGGGGTTAAGCAAAGAATCCAATTTGTATGGGTTAGAAATCTTTCTCTTCTTCTATTTGATTTTTTCTGTAGAGTTCTAGTAATACTAGGTTAGGTTAGGTTAGGTTTTTACTGGGGTTAAGCAAAGAATTCAATTTGTATGGGTTAGAAATCTTTTTCTTCTTTTACTTGATTTTTTCTGTAGAGTTCTAGTAATATTAGGTTAGGTTAGGTTAGGTTTTTACTGGGGTTAAGCAAAGAATCCAATTTGTATGGGTTAGAAATCTTTCTCTTCTTTTATTTGATTTTTCTGTAGAGTTCTAGTAATACTAGGTTGTGGTTAAAGTCAAGGTTATTGATAGTTTTGATTTTAACTTAAATGTTGACCACGAGAATTGCTACGTCAAGAACGTTAGCTTAGTAAACAGCAAAACTATAGTGAGTGAGTTTATTTGCACTTAATAGTTGATAGTCTTGTTGCTCAAAGTTGTCTAGCGTTGCCTTTGGCGCTATTCTACGCCGGGTGCTTGAAGTTTCCAGCAATTATATAAATAAAAGCCATTTTGAAATCCGCCGTTTTGATGTGGTTATGTGGATTTATGCAAGTAGGTGCATCTTGAGAGTCACGATAATTGCATTTGTTTTAAGTGTGAGAGTGTTGGAAGTTTCTATTTTGAAATAGTTCAGGAATTTTGTGGCGTACTTCTGACTTTCTCAAGTATTTAAGGTTCTTAGCGCATGTCGTCGATGTTCTGTTCATAGAAGAACTTATTCACTTTGAGCATATTATCTGAAATACTGTTTGCATTGCAAAAGCAAACTCTAAGTAAAACGTATTGCGGTCGATTCTGATCTTGGTTTTGTAGAAATTACGTCATTTCAGTGAAATCTAAGCAACGTTTTGTCTCATTTTACTGGCATTGCATTATTTTTATAAGAAACGTCATCGATGACAAAAATTACAGCAATTAGAATTGACTTTTGGAGCTCGCAATCAAATTGCAATGCCGTTAATATGACGTTGCGTTGCGTCATTGCAATTTGATTAAAGGGCATCCAAACCCTTCTCGGACCACTAACGCCGCCCTTCTACTAATTTCCGGCGCCGATGATAAATATTGCTTGAACAGGGACACCCAAAAGAATGGTGCCTTTAAGTTTTCTTAGGCCCGTTTGCACCATGTTGGCTTAAATCGACGCTTAATTAAACTCTAGTTAATTTTAAGGGTAGTTTTAATTTTCATTTATTGTACCAACACGTTTTAAGCTTAGTTTAGCAAACTGAAGTTTAAAATAGATTACACATGGCAACATTGCACATTTTTAGTTATTTTACAAAAACTGTTGGTATTTGTGTCTATTTCTATAATAAAAATGCTTAAATAACATAAAACCTAACCTTTAATAGCGTATGTCAGTGTAGATTATAATAAATTTTGACGTTTTTATTAATATTGTTGCATAGTAACGGAAATAAAGCCAAAATATCAATGCAAAAAAATAAATTTTGACGTTCAATTATATTTTTAGGTTAAGTTTTACTAAGCCGACAATATTGACCGCTTAAGTTAAGGGTCCCTTAAAGACATAAACTCCCTTAAATATGTGGTGCAACGCAATAAGCCACCCTTAACGTTTTAAGGGCAGTTTAAGATTTAAGCGACGTTGGTGCAAACGGGCCTTATACACTCAAACGACACAAAGGGACATTCAAATATGAAGAAGGCTACCCGAAGAAGCATTGCAAACAAATTTTAATAAGTATCAAGTACTACACTATCCAGCTGAAAACTACAACATCTGCGCTTCCGTCAGAACGAAAACTGTGAATACCATACTGGTCAAAGACGACGAGGCTGACGTCTGCTACCAAGTAACAAACTACCTCGAACTGCTACCTGGCAAAACATCCCAACGTCATTTCCCGTGACCAAGGTGGAAGCGTAAGTGTTATGTTTACTTAATAACAAGATCTTTATTGACATGTAACTTACAATAATGGTAACTAAGTATAATTTCCGCGGACTAAAACTAGCACTGGCTAAACGACATGGATGACTGCCATTACTATATGGACCGCCCGACGTGTCTACCGAGACTCCCGGCAGGCGGCGCGCGGTTGCCGGTTTGCCGTGAGCGCCGCGTTGCCACCGCACATACACAACACTCCTCCCTCCTAGACAAAATCACGCAGGTATGCTGGACGTCGACTTTCCCTTGTCGGGCGTTTGACTGGTGTGCAGTGACGAGATACAGGGTGTTCTGGTTGTTCGATGTTCGCGTCCTGTCCGTCATTCTCCACGACTTCAGGCTCTGGTTCTCCTGTGCTGTCCATTCGTCTCCTGAGTTGATCTGTGTGTCGATGCAGTTGTTTCCCATCTGGTGTTCGGACCTTATATGACACGGGCCCGGTTTGATCTTGGATGTTTCCTGGGATCCATTTTTCTCCCGATGCGTAGTTTCGTGCAAAAACAGGTTCTGCTTCCATAAACTCTTGTGGTCTCTTGTCTTCTTTGGTTCTCAACTCTGTTTTGTAATCCATGTCCCGCAAGAAGTTCGGATGTACTCGATCTAAACGAGTAGTAAGCTTCCGACCCATTAGTAATTCAGCGGGGCTCAAACCTGTGGTGCAATGTGGTGTGGTGTGTTGATTTAGGAGAAAACGGCAAATGGTTGTTTCGATATCTATTGGTTCCATTTTCTGTAACGATTCCTTTGTGGTTTGTACCATTCGCTCAGCTTGTCCGTTGGATGCTGGGTGGTAAGGTGCTATTTTTGCCAACCGAATGTTATTTCTTCTTGCAAATGTCTTGAATTCCTCTGACGCGAATGATGTTCCGTTATCGCTGACGATAACATCTGGTAGCCCATGTGATGCAAACAGTGATCGCAAAACTTTGATTGTGTCTGCGGAAGACGTTGATGTTACCTTTCTCACTTCCAACCATTTTGAAAAAGCATCCACCACAATTATGAAGTATTTCCCATTCGTTGGTCCCGCGTGATCAATGTGTAAACGCTTCCAAGGTTCTCTTGCGTATTCCCATGGGTGGACTGCGGATCTCGATGGCATGTGTCTCTGTTGCTGGCATGTGTGGCATAGTGCCACTTTGTCTTCGATATCCTTGTCTATTCCAGGCCACCAAACGTGGCTTCTCGCTATTGCTTTCATTCGTACAATTCCAGGATGCGTCTCATGTAGTGTGTCCAATATCTCTTTCCTCCCTCCCGGTGGAATTATGGTCCTCACTCCCCACAGTAAACAGTTATTGTAGACTGAAATTTCGTTTCGCCTGTTCCAAAATGGTTCTAGCTTTTTACTTAGGTTGTCCTTGTAGGTTGGCCACCCCTTCTGAGCCCAACTAACTACTCGGGCCAATACTGGGCACTTAATAGTTTCCTTTGCTACCATTTTAGCAGTCCAGATTGGCTCATCCAGTGCTTCCAACATCAGTACGTCTGGGGCTGGTGGAGGGTTTGCCACATTTACTTCACGTGGTACCCTGCTTAGAGCGTCGCCGTTTGAAATATCTTTGCCAGGAACGTACCGTAAGTTGTACTCGTATGCTCCCATCATCAGTCTCCACCGCAGCATGCGTGGTGATAGGACTTCTGGAAAGGCCTTGTCTTCTCCTAAAATGCCCAGAAGTGGTTTGTGATCCGTTCTGATCTCTACTTTCCGTCCCTAGATGTAGTTGTGGAACTTTTTGATTCCCGTTATGATGGCTAATGCTTCCTTGTCGAGCTGTGCATATCTTCGTTCCGTATCTGACATTGTTCGGCTGTGATAGGCTACTGGTGCTTCTTCTCCATTAGTCTGCACTTGGCTTAGAACCATTCCCACACCGTAGGGACTGGCGTCGCAGGTGAGTATTAACTTGGATTTTTCATTGTAATGTACCAGAAGTGTTTCCGCTGCTAGAAGTTGCTTCAGGCCGTCAAAGGCCTTTTCCTCTCTCGTGGTCCATCTGAATTCGGTATTCCTATGTAGTAGTCTATGCAGTGGCTCTGCAATATCTGTTTTTCCTTTCAGAAATGTTGCATAGAAGTTGATCATCCCAAGGAATGCCTGTAATTCCTGCACGTTCTTTGGACTTGGTGCTTGGGTGATGGCTTCAACTTTCTCGGTTATTGGGCGTAGTCCGTTACTATCAATTTTGTAGCCCAAAAATTCTATCTCGGTGGTATGTAGGATACACTTGTCCTTTCGTAATCTCAGCCCGTCTTCTTGAAATCTTGTAAGAATTTCACATACTCTATTGTACAATTCTGCTGCCGATGGTGCACTGCACAGGATGTCGTCGTAGTAAGATAACACACCTGGAATACCTGTTAGGCGACCCTCTATGAATTTTTGGAAAATCTGCGGAGCGGTACTGATTCCGAATTGTAGCCGCTTAACTCGGAAAGCCCCCTTATGCGTTATGATTGTCTGTGCGTCAGCTGTTTGCTCGTCCACCGATAGTTGCTGGTAGGCTTGCTTGAGGTCTAACTTTGCGAAATATTTACCTCCTGCTAGGGTAGCCAACATGTCTTGTACACTGGGGACTGGATATGGATCCGTAGTTAGGACCTTGTTGACTGTCGATCTGTAGTCCCCGCAAATCCGAATCTCATTTGTTGCCTTGAGCACCGTTACTATGGGTGTTGCCCATCTTGGATGCGCTACTGGTTCCAACACGTTTTGTTGCACTAGCCGTTCTAACTCTTGTTCGACGAGCGGCTTTAGGGCAAAGGGTACCTTTCGTACTTTGCACACGATTGGTTTAACGTCTCTTGGTAGTTGAAAACTCACCGAAACTGTCCCAATTAATTTTTAAACACTTCCGCGAAACGTTTTTCAATCGGCCCTTTGTCCCCGTCTGTCGCTTTGTTTATCACATATATTCCGGACACTTGAATGTTTAACGCGTTGAACCAATTTCGCCCCAGTAAATTTGCGAAGTTGCCCCTTACTACCAGCATCGGTAGACTATGTTCTTTGCCTTTGTGTTGCACTCTTACTATACCTTCGCCCATCACGTTGATTTCCTTCCGTTGGTAATCTCGTAGTACTATTTCGAAATCGCGTAAATTTGGCTTATTATTCGGCCACAATTTACAAAAACTGTCCAAACTCACTATTGTGTACGCTGCGCCCGAGTCCACTTCGAATACACAGTTCCGATTGTTCAATTTCAGTTTGATTTGAAACTTGTCATGATTTGACCTGTCACTCACGTTATACATGTCCTCGTATTCCTCCGCGTTTCCCCGCACGTCACAATCTTGTACTTGGTGTTGCCGATTCGTACCTTGGTTTGCTTTCGGTTCCGACCCCATTCCGTTTTGCCTCGAATTAGTGTGGCCCGCGCGTCGTTTCGTAAGACATGCTCGCTCTATATGCCCTTTCTTTGAGCAGTGTCTGCAGATGGCTTCCTTGAACCTGCAGATGTCTGGTCGGTGTGCTCCGTTACATCGAAAACATCGCCTTTGGTAATTGTCACCGTTATTCGCGTACGCGTTACTCGATGTTTGACTGATTGATGCTGCCGCTTGATCGCGAATGTTAGCCGCATTCTTAATGGCCGCTTCATGACTGATTGCTATTGTCTAGTGTCAATCCCGCTTCTGATAGTAACCGGCGTTGTAGGCCTTCGTCGCGCACTCCGCACACTATACGATCGCGCAACATGTCACTTAAGGATGTACCGAATTCACAGTTTTCTGAGAGATGGCGTAACTCACTAATGAATGTTGCGATTGACTCGTCACTTTTCTGCACTCTTTTGTGAAAATTGAACCTGCACACCACTGTCGGTGTGCGTGGGGTGAAATAGTCCTTTAATGCCTTGATCATCACGTCGAAAGCTGCATCCTTTATCGTGGGCGCTAACAACGATCTCAGCAGGTCGTACGTTGCGGATCCGCAGATACTCACAAACGCCGCCCGTTTATCGCCGTCACTTTTAATCTGATTTGCTTCGAAAAAGAACTCCATACGTTCACTATAAGCACTCCACGCTTCAGGGTTGGTCGGGTTAAACGGCTCCAAACTACCCAGGTTCGCCATTTTTATTGCCGGCTGTGCCTTCTTGAACGCGTGTTCACTTTTTCCGTCCCGTCTATTTAACCTCGCGTGGATCCCATCCTCGTCGCCAATTGTTATGTTTACTTAATAACAAGATCTTTATTGACATGTAACTTACAATAATGGTAACTAAGTATAATTTCCGCGGACTAAAACTATATTTTATTATTTACTATATGGACCGCCCGACGTGTCTACCGAGACTCCCGGCAGGCGGCGCGCGGTTGCCGGTTCGCCGTGAGCGCCGCGTTGCCACCGCACATACACAACAGTAAGCTATGAAGCGGACTGTAGTATTGCCATCCAACACTTATGAGTTGAGAATCACGTCAACTAAAGCTTGACTGTGAACCGAGGCAGTTTTGCAAAGTGCAAGTTAACCATCGTACAGCTCACCCACGATACAATTGTGGAAAACTCAAGTCCAAATAACAACAACCAGGAAAAACAAACAGGTTTGGCGGAGGCTCACAAACCTCAACCGTACCACCTGCAACTTCTTGGGCTCTCTTGCTAGATGTGACAAATAATGTATGTTGCCGGATGGACTGGTTTTACAATTGCATAGTTATGGTAAACATAAACTAGGCTGATCCGCAACAACTAGAGTGCTTACTTCAAGTGTCCATAGTTATTCAAGATGGCATGCATATGCCGAGTCACTACTACAATTGAGATGTCTTCTGGAATGTGAACCAATACTTGCTACCAACTAGCGACGCAGTTTACTAACAATCGCTAGCAATTAACCGATACCCCAACCAAAAAACCGAGCAGATCCAAGACGTTAACTTTGCAGTTAAAGTCAAAGATACCTAATGAAACCAAAAAAATGTATCAAACAAAACAGAAGAAAGCACTGGCCATTGCGTGGTTCTTTTAAGCAAACCAGAACATGTAGAGACTGGAATTACACCGTTCTCAACCGGTCCGCTTATACAGTGGGAGTACCCCAAAAAAAAAAACCGGAAGTTGAACTTGGCACTGCCCTCAGCGTTGCAGACGTCGTCTCTATTGCTACACACAGTTAAGACGCCGTCGCTTCAAACATTTCAAGGAGAAAACCTCGGATTATGAAACAGAGCAGATTGCGCTAAACTTTCCACAACCCCCCGGACGCATTGCCGGACTAAATTTTGGCTTATCCCGTGCCTTTAAACAACTTGCCGCCGCGTTGCACCAACACAACACTCTTGGACCAACCCATTCCACGAGTGACAGACACAACACCGCTACATTTAGACTTACAATGGCCTCCATCGTAAACATTTTTTTTTTAATTTTGAGCTGCAATCAATAAACCAGATCTTTAGTGCAACCGCAGTTAACACCTTCTATGATTTTGCGCACAGAATTTAAATCTTTAATTTAGTGGAAATTGTTACGGCTACATCTACTCATAACCACGCCTCTTTTGGCAAACCGCTTCACAAATCGCACGCAAGTTGTTAGTATAAAACTTGCCGGTATCTTGCACCGGGAATACTTTACACTCTTTTTTGACGCCGGTACACTTACATACATTAACAACGGCAGCACCGGCACCCACAGCCTTGCATCCTACGCCGTGGAAAATTTTTCAAATCTTGAGAAAAGTTTCGGGTGTGCAAACACTTGGCTGCGGGTACGTCGCTAACTAAGATGCACTAACTCTCGCGGTGCATGGACACAACTTTAGGGTCCCGAAGAAAAAAGTCTAGTAACTCACTCCAACTTTGACCCCGGTTGAGCACAGACACGGCTACTACTACAAAGACGTCCTCCGGCTGAGATTTTAGCTACGACGTATTTTTCACCGATGGTTTTGCCAACGGACAACCTAGCGACATCAAATCTAAGATTTAGCACAACCATGAACTGCACAGACTTGCTTCTATACTAACGGCATTGCTTTCGCTGCTAACAAATAACGTTCAGATGCTCCCTTACGTCTTACATTGTATTACTAGGTCTTTCTAAAGGCCGCACTCTGGGTGCGTGTGCATGTGAGCGTTCTGAATGAGCGTGTTTGTACAAAGGACACTCTGGGTGAGTCTGTTAGTAATACTGGTCTTCTGGGTAAAGACGTATGTCAACAAAAAATGTAATTTACTCTATCACATCCGCCAGGAAACACACTTACCAAGAACGAAGTTTAAAATAAGCATGCAATTGCTAGTTACGCAGTTAGGGAAGACTTTAATGGAAATGTTAAAGTAAGGGATCAAATCCAGAGTGTTGACAATGTGGTTTATGATGAAATGACTATGATAGTTTGAATAGGTAAGGTAAGTAAGAGCAGTTTAAATGGAATACCCGCTTCAAACAAGTCGTAAGACTTCTGGGGTGATGTAAAATAGCTTTAAAATGCGCAATAAAGAAGAAAAAAAAATAATAAAAGTTTATTTAATAGAATGTGTTGCTTTTTAGGTTGAAAGAATGGTCACCGAACTTATAATCAGGCATTTGTATTATCAAGGATCATAAGTTTTTGTTTGTAAAACATAAAAAATATATTTTTATTCTTAAAAAAGTATGTAACATCGCAAACCTTATGATTTTTCAATATTTTTTATAAAATTTGTTATTTGTTGGTAGGCAACTTTGTTTACACTAGTAACTTTATTCAGATAGTGTTTTTTGTTTGCCAACAGTTGGTTGCAGTTGTTTGTGTTGGCCAACTTGACTTGTCATGATGATTGCGTGCTGCCAGCTAGCGTCAACTCAGTGCAACTAACAATAAAATTCGTGCAGGGTGTTGTCAAATATTCAACAGAAATGTGAGTTTATTATCAATTCTAGGGGCAATTCTAGCCAAAATATTATTGCAAGTGTATCTAGCAGTGTCGGTTCATGGTGTGACCCCAATTGCGCGCATTCGAAACGTCTACGAGATCAGTTAATAGCGGCTCCCAATTATATATGCGTATCGTAGAGGTATATTATTGTACAGTGACCAAAAAAAAAAGAGCAAAACTTAACAGTATATATTTATACCCGGCCTATTAAGACACCGTTGCGACTGTAGTAGCTCAATGCCCTAATAACACTTCCCAGCAATTTGCAGCAAGTTAATAATAATGGGGATTATTTATAACCCCATTCAGCTGTCAAATCTGTCATGCCAGTGCCCCTGAACCGACACAGTGGCGTCCGAATTAATTAACAAACTATTTTTATTTTGAAGAGCTGCTGATGTTTGAGTGAGCACCACCGTCTGCCGGGTGCAAGCTGGAAATAGACGAGTCTAAACGTTATCCGACGTTTGTCCGGCATGAGAACAATCGCAAGACAACATCCACTAGCACCATAACGAGCCGTCGTTGCTTCAGCTGCCAACACGAAATCAGTAAAACCACGGGGCAGGCGTGCCCTAAATTTGAACAAAGCTTGTAAGTTCATTTATTAAACAATCGGTAAGCACACCACTAACAACAACCGAATCCATTCGAATCAATCGAATATTGATCTCGTTGCGTTTTACAGAAGCACTAATACAACAATTCCCCGAAAAGGAAGCAGTACCAGTTCGAGCAGCACTAGAGACCGGACCAGCTCACTGAAGAATGTCTTCAGACGGTCTGTGACGGAGCAGCAGGGCGGCAAGTCGCACAAGCGAACGTTGTCGAGCACCTCCGGTCGTTCTTATGAGACGGGGGAGGATGCGGCGGCAGTGTTGAGCCGCTCCTCCCCGCTCGGTGCTACTAAAACCAAGGCTGATAACGGAAACGGCGGCGGCACCTTGCACTCGCAACTTGATAACATTGAGTTTATCGATAATGAGGAGCCCCCTGCCACGACCGGGAGTTCGTCTAAAGGTTGGGTGGTCGCTAGTGCCGCATCTATTGATGAGAACGTGAAGAAGGGGAAGCCGAAACAGTCTGTTAAGAAGAAGAAAAAGAACGGAAGTGGCAGTAAAATGACGACCAGTCCAAGTGGTGGTAATGAGGTCACTCAGGAGGATGGCAAGAAGAATGGGAATGATACCACTACCAGCAAGAGCAGCAAAACTACAGTTGAAAATAAGAGGTTGGTTCATTTACAGGGTTCACTATGATATTACTATTACATTTAGTAGACAAATATAACAGGAAACAGAATTTGGAATTTGCTTTAATTACTGTTTTGACATATGACAAACTAGTAGACACTTTATAGACAAACTTAGTACTCTAAATATAAATATTTTTTTGCATTTGAGAAACTCAATTTGATATTTTGTACACTAAAATGATATTTAGAATACAATTGTTGTCATTGGGTTTTTTAGACATTATTTTAAATGATTTTTAGATGTTTAGTAAATAAATATGAAGTTCAGAAGACATAATTTGATACTATGCAAACCAAATTCTTCACCGAATATGAAATTTAGTTTCCATCATCAAATTTGATATTATGAACTTGAAATTTAATTGACAAATATGATATTTTGAAGATCAAAATTAACATTTATTGAAAAAATCTGATATTTATTAAGACAAATGTCAATTTTTTTTTATGAAATGTCATAATTTAGTTGAGTTTGACATTTTGTAGTAAAAGTTGATGCAGCTAAGCAGCTTGACAGCTTTTCATTGTTAAAATATTTAATTTTTTTATGATATTTTAATGCTATTTTGCCATATTAGCCAGATTTTATTATTTAAGGTTCAAATTTTGATGTTTGAGACATGTTTAAACTAGATTTTAACATGCGAAGGCTGGATTTTGATATTTCAAGATTGGAATTTCACATTTGAAGTTTGTATTTAACATTTTACAGCCGGATTTTAATATTTCATGGCCGGATTTTAGCTTTACAAGTTTACATTTTAACATTTTAAACTTTTTTGTGTTGAATTTTGATATACCAGTAGACAAGTACAAATTATAACGTTTTTTAAGACTTGCTGAAATCAGTGTTGACAGAACAAAGCTGTATTTTGACTTTAAAGGTTGGATTTTGATATTTTAATATTATTTTGACGTCAGAGCCAGATTTTATCATTTAAGGTTCCAATTTTGATGTTTGAGACATGTTTAAACTAGATTTTAACATGCGAAGGCTGGATTTTGATATTTCAAGATTGGAATTTCACATTTGAAGTTTGTATTTAACATTTTACAGCTGGATTTTAATATTTAATGGCCGAATTTTAGCTATACAAGTTTACATTTTAACATTTCAATCTTTTTTTGTGTCAAATATTGATTCACCGCTAGGCAAGTATGAATTATGATGTTTTTTCAGATTTACTGAAGTCAGTTATTGACAGAATAAAGCTGTATTTTGACTTTAAAGGCTGGATTTTGATATTTTAATGTTATTTTGGCATATCAAAACCAGATTTTATCATTTAAAGCTCAAATTTTGATATTTGAGACATATTCAAACTAGATTTCAACATTTGAAGGCTGGATTTTGATATTTTAAGATCAGAATTTCACATTTGAAGTTTATATTTAACATTTTTCAGCTAGATTTTAGCTTTACATGTTTATATTTTAATATTTCAGATTTTGTGTGTCGAGTTTTGTCTTGCTGAAATCAGTTTTTGACAGAATAAAGCTATATTTTGATATTTTAATGTTCTTTTGACTCATCAAAGCTAGGTTTTAACATTTAAACTCCAAATTTTGATATTTAAGACATTAAAACTAGATTTTGAAGGCCAGATTTTGATGTTTTTTTGCAATTCAAGATCGGAATTTCACATGTGAAGTTTGTATTTAAATTATTTTAAACTAATAGTCAAAATGTTATTAAATAGGTCATCAATTGTCAAGAATCATTTCCAACTGTTATTGAACTGTCAAAATGCTGATAAACTGTCAT
This sequence comes from Tachinus rufipes, assembly GCA_963932245.1. Lineage (NCBI taxonomy): Eukaryota > Metazoa > Arthropoda > Insecta > Coleoptera > Staphylinidae > Tachinus > Tachinus rufipes. The sequence goes on along the minus strand of OZ010748.1, from coordinate 90,084,950 downwards.
AAAATGTGCACTTAAAGTAAAAAATTATCATCTTAAGTTGCCAGAATGTTTAGAAACTATTATAATATATACATCAAGTGTCAAAATTTATTTTCTTCTGTCAAAATGTTCATAAACTGTCATAAATTATGCATCAAGTGTTGATTATTTCAAACTGTCTTTGAACTATCAAAATGTTTATAAATTATGCATCATAAACTGTCAGAATGTTTTAGAAATTGTTATAATGAATGCAGCAATTGTCAAAAACTATTTCCTTCTGTCAAAAGGTTCATAAACTGTCATAAATTATGCATCAAGTGTGAACAATGTTTCAAACTGTCTTTGAACTATCAAAATGTTTATAAATTATCATCCTAAACTATAAGAATGATTAGAAACTATTAAAATATTTGCATCGAGTGTCAAAAATTATTTTCTTCTCTCAAAATGTTCATAAACTATCATAATTTATGATCATAGGCATCATATGTGAACATTATTGCAAACTATTTTTGAACTATCAAGTGAACATTAGTTCAAACTGACTTTGAACTGTCAAAATGTTTATAAATTATGCATTATAAACTATCAGAATGTTTAGAAACTATTATAAATGCATCAACTGTTAAAAGTTATTTTCTTCTGTCAAAATGTTTATAAACTGTCATAAATTATGCATTAAGTGCGAACATTATTTCAAACTGTTTTTGAATTATCAAAATGTTTATAAATTATGCATCTTAAACTGTCAGAATGTTTGGAAATTATTATAATATATGCATCAACTGTCAAAAGTTATTTTCTTCTGTCAAAATGTTCATAAACTGTCATAAATTAAGCATCAAGTGTGAACATTATTTCAAACTGTCTTTGAACTATCAAAATGTTTATAAATTATGCATCATAAATTGTCAGAATGTTTAGAAACTTATAATATATGCATCAACTGTCAAAAGTTATTTATTTCTGTCAAAATGTTCATAAACTATCATAAATTATGCATCAAGTGCGAACATTATTTCAAACTGTCTTTGAACTATTAAAATGTGTATAAATTATGCATCTTAAACTGTCAGAATGTTTAGAAACTATTATAATATATGCATCAACTGTCAAAAGTTATTTTTTCTGTCAAAATGTTTATAAACTGTCATAAATTATGCATCAAGTGTGAACATTGTTTCAAAATGTTTATAAATTATGCATCATAATCTGTCAGAATGTTTAGAAACTATTATAATATATGCATCAAATGTCAAAAAGTATTTTCTTCTGTCAAAATGTTCATGAACTGTCATAAATTATGCATCAAGTGTGAACATTATTTCAAACTGTTTTTGAACTATCAAACTGTTTATAAATTATGCATCCTAAACTGTCAGAATGCTTAAAAACTATTATAATTTAAGCATCAAGTGTCAAAAATGATTTCTTTCTGTCAAAATGTTCATAAATTGTCATAAATTATGCATCAAGTGTGAACATTGTTTTAAACTGTCTTTGAACTATCAAAATGTTTATAAATTATGCATCTTAAACTGTCAGAATGTTTAGAAACTATTATAATATATGCATCAACTGTCAAAAGTTATTTTTTTTTGTCAAAATGTTTATAAACTGTCATACATTATGCATCAAGTGTGAACATTATTTCAAACTGTCTTTGAACAACAAAATGTTTATAAATTATGCATCTTAAACTGTCAGAATGTTTGGAAACTATTATAATATATGCACTAACTGTCAAAAGTTATTTTCTTCTGTCAAAATGTTTATAACTGTCATAAATTTTGCATTAAGTGTGAACATTGTTTCAAATTGTCTTTGAACTATCAAAATGTTTATAAATTATGCACCCTAAACTGTCAGAATGTTTAGAAACTAATATAATATATGCATGAACTGTCAAAAATTATTTCCTTCTGTCAAAATATTAATCAACTGTTATAAAATATGCATCAAGTGTGAACAATGTTTCAAACTGTCTTTGAACTATCAAAATGTTTATGAATTATCATCCTAAACTATAAGAATGATTAGAAACTATTAAAATATTTGCATCGAGTGTCAAAAATTATTTTCTTCTCTCAAAATGTTCATAAACTATCATAAATTAGGCATCATATGTGAACATTATTGCAAACTATCTTTGAACTATTAAAATGTTTACAAATTATGCATCATAAACTGTCAGAATGTTTAGAAACTTATAATATATGCATTAAGTGTCAACAATTATTTCCTTCTGTCAAAATGTTCATAAACTGTCATAAATTATGCATAAAGTGTGAACATTATTTCAAACTGTCTTTGAGCTATCAAAATGTTTATAAACTGTTACAAATTAAGCATCATAAACTGTCAGAATGATTAGAAATAGTTATAATGAATGCAGAAAGTGTCAAAAACTATTTCCTTTCTCTCAATATGTTCATAAACTTCATAAATTATGCATAAGATGTGAACATAATTTCAAACAGTCTTTGAACTATCAAAATGTTTATAAACTGTTACAAATTAAGCATAATAAACTGTCAGAATTTTAAGAAATAGTTATAATGCATGCAGCAAGTGTCAAAAACTATTTCCTTTCTCTCAAAATGTTCATTAACTGTCTTAAATTATGCATTAAGTGTGAACATAATTTCAAACAGTCTTTGAACTATCAAAATGTTTATAAATTGTTAGAAATTAAGCATCATAAACTGTCAGAATGATTAGAAATAGTTATAATGAATGCAGAAAGCGTCAAAAACTATTTCCTTTCTCTCAAAATGTTCATTAACTGTCTTAAATTATGCATAAAGTGTGAACATCATTTCAAACTGTCTTTGAACTAGCAAAATGTTTATAAATTGTTAGAAATTAAGCATAATCAACTGTCAGAATGTTTAGAAATTGTTATAATGTATACACCAAGTGTCAAAAACTATTTTCTTTCTCTCAAAATGTTCATAAACTGTCATAAATTATGCATCAAGTGTGAACATAATTTGAAACAGTCTTTGAACTATTAAAATGTTTATAAACTGTTACAAATTAAGCATAATCAACTGTCAGAATGTTTAGAAATTGTTATAATGAATACATCAAGTGTCAAAACTATTTCCTTTCTCTCAAAATGTTCATAAACTGTCATAAATTATGCATAAAGTGTGAACATCATTTAAAACTGTCTTTGAACTAGCAAAATGTATATAAACTGTTACAAATTAAGCATTATAAACTGTCAGAATGTTTAGAAATAGTTATAATGCATGCAGCAAGGGTCAAAAACTATTTCCTTTCTGTCAAAATGTTCATAAACTGTCATAAATTATGCATCAAGTGTGAACATCGTTTAAAACTGTCTTTGAACTAGCAAAATGTTTATAAACTGTTACAAATTAAGCATAATAAACTGTCAGAATGTTTAGAAATTGTTATAATGCATGCATCAAGTGTGAACATTGTTTAAAACTGTCTTTGAACTATCAAAATGTTTATAAACTGTTACAAATTAAGCATTATAAACTGTCAGAATGTTAAGAAATAGTTATAATGCATGCAGCAAGTGTCAAAAACTATTTCCTTTCTCTCAAAATGTTCATAAAATGTCATAAATTATGCATAAAGTGTGAACATTATTTCAAACTGTCTTTGAGCTATCAAAATGTTTATAAATTGAGCATAATAGACTGTCAAAATGTTTAGAAATTGTTATAATGAATGCAGCAAGTGTCAAAAACTATTTTCTTTCTCTCAAAATGTTCATAAACTGTCATAAATAATGCATAAAGTGTGAACATCATTTCAAACTGTCTTTGAACTAGCAAAATGTTTATAAACTGTTACAAAGTAAGCATCATAAACTGTCAGAATGTTTAGAAATAGTTACAATGCATACAGCAAGTGACAAAAACTATTTATTTTCTCTCAAAATGTTCATAAACTGTCATAAATTATGCATAAAGTGTTTACATCATTTCAAACAGTCTTTGAACTATGAAATTGTTTATAAACTGTTACAAATTAAACATAATAAACTGTCAGAATGTTTAGAAATAGTTATAATGAATGCAGCAAGCGTCAAAAACTATTTCTTTTCTCTCAAAATGTTCATAAACTGTCATAAATTATGCATCAAGTGTTGAACATTATTTCAAACTGTCTTTGATCTATCAAAATGTTTATAAACTGTTACAAATTAAGCATCATAAACTGTCAGAATGTTTAGAAATAGTTACAATGCATACAGCAAGTGACAAAAACTATTTTCTTTCTCTCAAAATGTTCATAAACTGTCATAAATAATGCATAAAGTGTGAACATCATTTAAAACTGTCTTTGAACTAGCAAAATGTTTATAAACTGTTACAAATTAAGCATCATAAACTGTCAGAATGTTTAGAAATAGTTATAATGAATGCAGCAAGTGTCAATAACTATTTTCTTTCTCTCAAAAATGTTCATACACTGTCATAAATTATGCATCCAGTGCGAACATTATTTCAAAATGTCTTTGAACTAGAAACTCTTGCAAATTAATCATCATAAACTGTCAGAATGTTTAGAAATTGTTATAATATGTGCACTAAGTATCAAAAACTAAAATAAGGATCAAGTGTAAACATTATTTCAAAAAAATATTGTCAGAAAGCATCAAATCCAGCCATAAACTGTTTAAAAGTGTACAAATTTTAATGAAATTTCAAAAAAGCAAAATATTGTTCGGAAGCACTGAAATTTGGCTGCAATAAAAATGTTGAAAAATGCAAAAATCAATTATGCTATTTTTGACATTTTATTGTCAAAAATAGCATAATTTGATCATGAAATATCAAAATATTGTGAAAATGTACCCAAATCTGGCCATAAAAAGTAAAATTCTACTTATATAATGTCATCATGAGCAAATCCAGCTTTTGAAAATTAAACTAGTGTTAAAAAGCAACAAAATCTGACCATAAACTATTGAAAAGGGTAAAGTTTTATTTATAAAATGTCAAAAATAACAAAATCCGGTCTTAAAATACAAAATTATGTTAGAAAGAACAAAAATATGGTCAAAAACAGTTGAAATGTGCAAAATTAAACATATTTTATTATTAGGAAGCACTAAAATTGAGCCATAAACTGTTGAATAATGTAATTTTTTATGAAATTTCAAAACTAGCAAAATCTGGTCGTAACTTATCAAAATATATGTAGAAATAGCAAAATTTGAAAGGTGCATAATTCTATTTTTATAAAAAGTCAAAAATTGTAATATTCAGTCATAAAATATTACAATATTGTCAGAAAGAACCAAAATTCATCTATAAAAATTTAAAAAGTGCGATATTTTATTTATAAATGTCAAAAATAACAAAATCTGGTTATAAACTATTGAAATTATGTCAGAAAGAACAAAAATCTAGCTAAAAACAGTTGTAAAGTGAAAAATTTAATTATTAAAAGTCAAAAAAAGCAAAATCCGGTCTTGAAAAATGTTAAAAATAGCAAAATTTTAACACAAAGTATAAAAATATTATAAGAAAGCATCACAATTTGGTCATAAACTGTTAAAAATGTAAAATTCTATTTATAAAAAGTCAAAAATAGTAAAATCCGGTCTTAAAGTATTTAAAAAGAAGAATACTTTGGCCTAAAATCAAAATTCTGCTCATAAAATGCCAAAACAGCAAAATCCAGCTTTGAAATATTGTTAGAAAGAACCAAAATTTGGCATAAACTGTTGAAAAGTGCAAAATCCGACCATGAAGTCTTAAACAGTTGTCAGAAAGTACTATAAACTCTTAAAAATTGTAAAAACTCTCATGAAGTATTAAAATTAACAAAATCCATCTATAAAAAATGAAAAGTAATGTCAAAAAATTGCTTGTGTGCCCTTCCACGATGCTGACGGAAAATGAAACTTTTTTAAGTTATTTGATGGTTTCCCATGATCCATCCAAATATTTTCAGTTGCGATTTGAGATTAAGAATCACTGTATTAGGCTATATTTTTTCCATTTTAGGATTAGGTTATAATGTTTGCCAAAATAAGTATTATATTTTTTAATATTCTTAAATTTTAAAATTAAATCGTTTTTTTTTAACTTTCTAATTAACTAAAGCGTCATGTTGACAAAAAATTACTTTTATTAATTTTTTTGATATTATGAAAATATATTTATATTTGTATTTGGGACTCAAAAACATGTTTTGCATTAAAGGAAAGCCAGCTCTGATGTCATATATTTATTTATGACATTAACATAAACAATAACAGTTGAAAATTGAATAATAAATTGTCAAGATTAATGGGTCTATTCTGAACATATTTTAACATCGATGTTAGCTAACATCGCTGTAGAAATTGATTTTTAACCAATCAGATATCGAGTTTTTTAAATATTGCCTAGCAACGTTCAAAATGTTAATTAACACCGCTGTAAAAAATGTTCAGAATACGGCTATAAAAGTGGTACAAATCTGCAATAAATTGCCGTCAAGTTGATGCTAATTAATCAGATCAGATAAGTCATTAAAATTGATCAATAAATTGACAATTGTAAAAACATCATTTTATGTTTGTTTTGTTTTTCCAGTAATGTTGTTATTACATTTTATTATAAATGTCATTCATTAAATTTTAGGTTTATTGAAATGAAAATGCAGTTTTGGTAAAATTTGTGAACAAATGTTGGCAACACTGGTAAATTTATTACTAACAATTATTGTGGTGGTACTATTGTCACCATATGATGCAATAATTTTTGGAAGATGATGAAAATTATCAATTAATGTGGTTTAATATATGACTGTACTTTAAGTAATCATCTCATATTTTATCCAATTCTTTATTTATCATCCAGAGATAAGGTCATGTACTGAGAAATATTTTTCATTGTGCAATCTACCACAAAAACATATTAATAATTATAGGTTATGATTCCAATTTACATTTCAAGGTATACCACGACGACAACAACAGTGAATCGATACACCTTTACCAAAGTACCAGAAGACTCTGACAAAAAGGGTCGCACTCAATCGTGCTCCTCCATACCGTACGATTACATAGACAACCTGGCCGTGTTTCGTAAAAGTTTCGACAATGTCCATTTCATCCGTGATGAGAAACTGTCGCTTCTTCCTCCGCAAGAAGAGTCCAAGCTCCAGGACAATTCCGAAAAAGGCTTACGCAGTTTTGCTAGTGCTTTCATAAACGATATAATAGATTCTGCAATGCGTCTCATAACATATAACCGATTAAAATGCATCGAATTGGCACAGAAAAGGGCTGCCGAACAACCGCAACCACCGGAAGATGAAGATGAACCGGTTAAATGCGAAACTAGTAATATAATATCTTTACTTTACGTTCCGAAAATAACGCAAACGCCCAGCCAGAATTCCATCATTGATGCTTTGAAGTTTGTTGAGAATTATGAGGAGTATCATGATTCCTGCTCGGAAATACCCGATTCGGATCATTTTGTCGGGGAAATATTATCCTCGATTACTGAAAGCGTTGATAAAATTATAACCGATAAAAAGAATAAGAAGCGAAAAGATAAAACTGTCAAGCACGGCGGTGTGACTCGATGCATTCCAGTTGAAACCGATTCGAATGCCGATGATGATTCCGATTTTCCACAGAGTGAAATGCAATTGGTTCCTTACGATGCTAAATATAATTTGCCTAAAAATATATTCAGTATGATGAATACAGCCGAAATGGTTGAAATTACCGATCAGAATATTGATATATTGCATCATAATGTCGAAATTGCTGAAAATAATCCCGATTTGATTACAACAGAACAACCGGTTATTGTGTTTCCTAAAGCACAAGATAAGGAGTATGCTATTGAGGATGATGATGATGTTTATAAACCGATTGCTGTCAGTCCATGCGGAAGGTTCTTCAAATATGAGGAGGAGGTTAGTAAATTATTTTAAATTAATAGAATAAATTTAATTAATTTTGTAATTAATAGATTGGAAGGGGATCGTTTAAGACTGTCTATCGTGGTTTGGATACTCAGACTGGTGTGGCTGTAGCTTGGTGCGAGTTGCAAGAGAAGAAATTGAACAAAGCAGAGAGGCAACGATTCAGAGAGGAGGCCGAAATGTTGAAGAAACTCCAGCATCCCAATATTGTGCGTTTCTACAACTACTGGGAGTCGCCGATTGGGGCCAAAAAGAAAAATATTGTGCTCGTCACGGAATTGATGTTGAGTGGCACCCTCAAAACGTAAGAAATTAGTTTGTAACATTTTATGGGTAACTTAGCTTAAAATTTAAATTAAATAACATTGGGTGCGTTCAGGAAGGCGGGGGAATACTGCTAATCGCGTCGGTAGCGCTCGCTTCTGATTTTACAAATGTAGCCCATTTTGACTTTGTACATTAGATTAGGTTACTTGAACTGTAAAGTTGAGTTTTTTTTGGCAGAAACTACTGGGATGGTATTATGTAAATAGGTTAGCGTTCAAAATGTCTGAGTGCCGGCCCTGGCATGCTTGTGGCCAGTTTACTCGCTTTTTATGTATAAGTAATGTTTACGTCTCAGCAATTTCAATCGGACTACTGAATACGGGTTATAGATGAATGGTTTGTAAAGTTGACGGCAAATCAGGTTTTGTTCAAAGTGATCTAGCACGCCTAGTTCGCAACCTCACGGGACTCGACGAACGAAACGAGGTTTCATAATTCGAAAAATGTCGGCTACAACCACGTCAAATCTCAACCTATTCTAAGGACAGCATTGGGGCCGCATCTCGGGAGCGGATTTACTCTTTTTTTTGTTCGGACGGAAAAATTGCTCAGAAAAGTGATTTATTGTCTAAAATGTGCTCAAAAGTTTGATTTAATTCATGATATTTATCAAAATTTTTAGAGTAAACTTATTTATTACACAAAGTGATCTAAAATTGTTCAGAAAATTTGATTGTTGCACGAAATGTATTAAAAATTGCTCAGAAAACCGAATTGTTGCACAAAATGTATCAAAAATTGCTCAGAAAAGTAATTTATTGCCAAAAATGTATTTCTTTTATGATTTTATCAATATTTGTAGAGAAAACTCATTTATTACATGAAAATCATGCAAAATCACTCAGAAAACTTAATTGTTGCTTGAAATGTATTAAAAATTGCTCAGTAAAGTGATTTATTGCCTAAAATATGCACAAATTACTCAGAAAACCAAACTGTTTTAAGAAGTGTGTTAAAAATTGCTAAGAAAAGTGATTTATTTTCTAAAATGAACTCAAAATATGTTTGTCTTATGATATTTATCAATAATTGCAGAGAAACCTCATTTATTACATGAAAATTGTCCATATAAGCGATTTATTGCCTAAAATATGCTTAAAAAATGTATTTGCTTTATAGTATTACATTTATTATCTAAAGTGTTCAAAAAAATTATTTGCTTTATGTTATTTATCAAAAACTGCAGAGAAAGTTATTTTATTACACAAAAGTTGATCAGAAAACCTAATTGTTGGATGAAATGTAATTAAAATTGTTCAGAAAAGTAATTTATCGCCTATAATGTGCACAAAAGTGTATTTGCTTTATGATAATTATCGAAAATTGCAGAGAAAACTTATTTGTTACACGAAAATTGCATGCATGAAAATTTGATTTATGATCATTATCAAAACTTGCAAAGAAAACTTTATTATTACACGAAAATTACCTAAAATTGCTCAGGAAATTTGATTGTTGCACGAAATGTATTAAAAATTGCACAGAAAATTAATTTATTGTCTAAAATGTGCATAAAAAATGTATTTCTTTTATAATTTTATCAATAGTTGTAGTGAAAATCCAAAATCGCTCAGAAAACACAATTGTTGCATGAAATGTATTAAATATTGCCCAGAAAAATGATTTATTACCTAAAATATGCCAAAAAAATGTATTTGCTTTATGATATTCATCAATATTTACAGAGAAAATTCATTTATTACATGCAAATTGCTCAAAAAAGTGATTTATTGCCCAAATTGCACCCTAAAATATAATTGCTTTGTGATATTTATCAAAATTTGTAGACAAAACTCAATTATTACACAAAAATCATCTAGAATTGCTCAGAAAACCTAATTGTTGCACAAAATGTATTAAAAATTGCTTAGAAAAGTGATTTATTGCTTTAAATATCTCAAAAAATGTATTTGCTTAATGTTGTTTATCAAAAACTGCAGAGAAATTTATTTTATAACACGAAACTCGTCATAAAATCCAATTGTATGAAATTTAATAAAAATTGTTCAGGCAAATGGTTTATTGCTCAAAATGCTCTCAAAGATATTATTTGCTCAAAAAATGCAGAGAAAACTACACAAAAATCACAACACTCAGAAAACCCAATTTATTAAAAATTGCTTAGAAAAGTGGTTTATTTTCTAGAATGAGCTTGAAACTGTATTTGGTTTACGATATGTATAAAAAATTGTAGAGGAAACTCAATTTATTTTAAGAAAATTATCTAAAATGCACAAAAAATCTAATTGTAGCACGAAATGTATCATAAATTGCTCAGAAAAGTGATTTATTTTCTAAAATGAGCTCAAAATATGTTTGTCTTATCGAAAATTGCAAAGAAAACTCAATTGTTGCACAAAATGTGTAGAAAATTGCTCAGAAAATTGATTTTTGCCTAATATGTGCTCAAAAATTGTATTTGCTTTATGATCTTGATCAGAAAGCACAATTATTTAACGAAATATATTAAAAATACCTTATAAAAGTGATTTATTGCTTAAAATGTGCACAAAAATGTATTTATTTTATGATATTTGTCGAAAGTTGCAAAGAAAACTAATAATATACACAAAAAATGCTCACAAAATTCATTTGTTGCACAAAATATATTAAAAATTGTTCAGAAAAATGTTTAATTGCTTAAAATGTCCTCAAAGATATTTGCTTTTTTTGATATTTATCAAAAAATGCAGAGAAAACTTATTTACTACACAAAAATCGCTCATAAAACTCGACATTATTGCACGAAATTAATTAAAAATTGCTCAGAAAAGTGGTTTATTGTCTAAAAAAGGCTCAAAACTGTTTTTGGTTTATATTTAATTGTAGAGACAACTTATTTATTTTACAAAAATTGTCTAAAATTGCACAAAAAACCTAATTGTTGGACGAAATGTTTCAAAAATTGCTCAAAAAAGTGATTTAAAATGATCTCAAAAAATTCAATTCTCTAGAAACCTTAATAACTGTACAAAAGGTATTAAAAATTGCCTAGAAAAGTGATTTATTGTCTAAAATATGCACAAAAAATGTGTATGCTTTATGATATATATCAAAAATTGCAAAGAAAATTCAATTGTTTCACAAATGTGCAGAAAGTTGCTCAGAAAACTGATATATTGCCTAATTGGGCTCAAAAATTGTATTTACTTTATGATATTTATCAAAAATTGCAGAGAAAACTCTATAATTTCTCAGAAAGCACAAATTTATTGTCTAAAATATGCCCTAAAATGTATTAGTTTTATGATAATTGCCAAAATTGCAGAGAAAACTCATTTATTACACGGATATTGCTCAGAAATCTTAATTGTTGTACGAAATGTTTTAAAAATTGCTCAAAAAGTGATTTGATGCTTAAAATGTGCTCAAAAAATGTATTTGCCTTATATTTATCAAAAATTGAAGAGAAAATTGCTCCGAAAAGTGATTTATTGCCTAAAATGTGCTTAAAAACTTATTTGCTTAATGATATTTATCAAAAATTGTAGAAAAAGTTAATTTTTTACACAAAAATCATCTTAAGTTACATAGAAAACCTTAATAGTTGCATGAAATGTATTAAAAATTGATCAAAAAAGTGATTTATTGCCTAAAATGTGCTCTTTTTTGAGAAAACTGAAAATATGTTTTTTTTTTATCAATTTTTGTGGTTTCGGGATGTGAAGTAAGTTTAGTTTCACCCCGGGGAGTCAATTTACCGATATTTTTTTTATGCAATTTTAAGGTAAAGATAAATTTTGTGTTACAAATTGATTTTCTGTACCAGTTTTGAAAAGTTTGATTTTAAAAATTAATTTTTTGTGCGATTTCATGTGGTAAACAGGCAGTTTTATTTTAAAAATAAGTTTTTGCGCGATTTTTATGTTATAAATGCTTTTTTTGAGTACCTTTGGGGTTTTCTAAGCAAATGTTATGCGATATTTAGGTTTTCTATGCAAATTTTGATGAATTTTATGTGATATTCTTTATTTACGAGCGAATTTTATACAAAAAATTATTTTTTGTGCAATTTTTATGGTTTATTGCTCAAAATGGACGATTTACATGTTACAAATGTTTTTTCTGTGTACATTGATGTTTTATGAGTAAATTTCATGGTATAAATGAGATTGCTGTTTCAATTTTATGTGTGAAACGTGATTTCAAAGAATTTTGTGCTGTTTACGGCGATTTTAATATTAGAAACGATTTTTGAAGCAAATTTTATGCTGAAAATGGGTTTATTATACGATTTATAGGTAATAAATGTTTGATCTGTGCGTTTTGAGATTTTGAAGTCAATTTTGATATAAAAATTGTGATTTTTGAACGAATTTTATGCTAGAATTAAGTTTTCTATGCAATTTTGATGTTATAATAGTATATTCTGTGTAATTTTTTTTTTTTTAATCAAATTTTATACTATAATTGGGTTCTCCTTACGAATTTTGATAATGTTTATGTGTTAAATGTGATTTTTTAGCTTAGTTTATGCTAAAATTGAGTTATCTTTGGAATTTTGGTGCTATAAATGTTTATTTTGTGCGATTTTGCAATTTTTTAACCAAATTTTCTGCTAAAAATGAGTTTTTTTCTTGGTGTTTATGGTGTACATGTTTTTCTGTGCATTTTTGAGGTTTGTTGCGTTCATTTTGGTAAAGTTTTTATGGCAAACGTGATTTTTGAGCGAATTTGTTGCTAGAATTAAGTTTTCTACTTGACATTGATGTCATAAAAGTCTATTCTGTGTAACTTTGAGTTTTTTTAACAAATTTTATTCTATAAATGAGTTTTCTGCGCAAATTTTGATAAAATTTTTGTGGTAAATGTGATTTTTCAACGAATTTCATATTAGAACTAAGTTTTTGGTTTGATTTGACTGTTTTTTCTGTAAGATTTTAAGACTTTTATGTTGTAGATGAGTTTTCTGCGCGATTTTCATGTTATAAATGTTTTTTGTGTGTATTTTTGAGGTTTTTGAAGCAAATTTTATACTTTAAATGTTTTTCTGTTATATATGGAAATGTTTTTTAGAATGTTACACTTTTTGACTGTTTATGACCAGATTTTGAATCTTTCTGACAATCTTTCTAACAATATTTTTATATTTTAAAGCTGGATTTTGTTATTTCTGATATTTAATGGATTTTGGTACTGGTGACAATATTTTGATGTTTTCAGACCCAATTTTGTTATTTTTAACATTTTATTTATAAATAGAATTTTACACTTTTCAATCGTTTTTGGTCGAATTTTAGTTCTTTCTGAAAATATATTAATAGTTTATGACCGGATTTTCTTATTTTTTACTTTTTATAAATAGAATTTTATACTTTTAAACAGTTAACATACTTGCCGACTCGCCGGATGCTTTCCTCTACCCTAACAACTAATTCAGTAGAAATCCGGTTTTCTTACACTTCATGTTGATATTTTTATTTAAAAATTATACTAAAAATCTTGCTTCTTATGTATATTTCTGAACTTTTTTTGCATCTATCTTTTCATTAGTACAAATCCGGCCTTTAAATAACATAGTTTAGCCATTTGAGCAAAATTTTTATTATTTAATATTTAAATCTATCTTGTTTGCAATAAATACAGTGTTTTGATCTATAAATCCTGCTATTTATAAACAAATTGGTATTATATGTGCAAATCAGACTTGAATATACACAAATCTGATGTTCTTGTACATAAAATCAACTTAATCATACAATATTATGCTCAAAATTCAGCTTTAAACTTAGATTTATTTTCTGGAAGTAATAACTCGGTCTTAGTATACATAAATCTGGGCTTATTATGAAAGTTTAGCGGTATTGTTAATTTGGTTTCTTAATTCCTCTTTAAAAGTGTAAATCCGGTATTCAAAATTGAAAATCCGGCCACTAACATGTTAAATTCTACTACCAAACTGTCAATCTTGTGTTTTAACTTAAAATCCGGTCTTTAAAGCTGTAAATCTGACGTTTAAAACTAAAAATCCGGCCGTTACAGCTGAAAATCCGGTCACCAACGTGTTTCAACAATAGCTGATACTATTAATCTTCTTTCCAAATTATAAATTTGACTTTTTAAACTATAAATCAGGCTTTTAAAAGTGTAAATAAGATTTTGGAAACTAAAAGTCCAGCCATCAATGTCTTAAGTTTGGCTGCCAAGCTATTAATCCTTGTTTAAAACTGGATATCCGGCCATTAACGTGTTAAATTCTGCTTCAAAACTGTTAATCCAACCTTAAAATTGTAGATTAAGCCTTTAAAACTTTTTAAAAGTATAAATTGGACTTTCAAAACTGGAAATCCGGCCACCAAAGTGCTAAGTTTGAATGCTAAATTGTTAATCCATCTTCTTAATTGTAAATCCGTGTTAAATTCTGCTGTCAAACTGTTCTTCAAAATTGTAAATCTGAAAGTGAAAATGCGACATTTGAAAGTGTAAATCCGGCTTTAAAAACGGAAGATTTATTGCCAATGTGTTTTAACAAGTTTGGCTGCCAAACCGACAATCTGACCTCCAAATTGTAAATGAAAAATTTGAAACTGTAAACGCAGCTTTTAAAATCGTAAATCCGGCCATCAACATTTTAAATTATTATAGTATGACATCTTTGATGGTTTAATTTATGTCAAAGCACTCTTAGGTTAAGTTGTGACAAAGTTTTTGAGGTTAGGTAATTATGATTATCATTTATAACATTTGAAAGTTGTTACTGCACAATTTTAAACTGACGTATACATAACGATCACGCGTTTAGCGTGCTTCTATATCGCTCATTAACGCTCGCTAGTCACTGCCATCAAACGAAAAAAAACTTTACTTTAAATAAAGATTTTGAGGTTATGTAATTTAACACTTTATATTAATATTTGTTAAGGTACTTGCGACGATTTAAGAAAATCAATCCGAAAGTACTGAAATCATGGTGCAGACAGATTTTAAAAGGTCTCGCATTTCTACACTCGAGGAGTCCGCCGATCATACACAGAGATTTGAAGTGCGACAACATTTTCATAACCGGCACGACCGGTTCGGTGAAAATTGGTGATCTAGGCTTGGCAACACTGAAAAATCGAAGCTTTGCAAAATCTGTAAGTAACTGCTGTATAATGGGTTGCCTATCGATTCTATCATAAAATTATTTGTAAGGTGATTGGTACTCCTGAATTTATGGCTCCTGAAATGTACGAGGAACATTACGACGAGGGTGTAGATGTGTATGCATTTGGTATGTGCATGTTGGAGATGGCCACCAGTGAGTATCCGTATTCGGAGTGCACTGGGCCAGCACAAATATATAAAAAAGTAATCTCTGTAAGTTGAACTATTATTGTAATGTCATCAGTGGCATAATGTCATAATTTATGTTATTATTATTAGGGTGTGAAACCAGCCAGTTTTGAGAAAGTGGCCAATCCGGAGGTAAGGGATGTTATTGAGAGCTGCATTAAGCCGAGGAAGGAGGACAGGCCTCAAGTGAAGGATCTGCTGGTGCATCCATTTTTTGAGGAGGATGTTGGCTTGAAAATTGATCATGTTAATCAGATCGATAGCAAGGTTATATTCAGGTTGAGGGTCATCGATCCGAAAAAGAGGACTCATAAACATAAGGAGAATGAGGCTATACAATTTGAGTTTGATATTGAAACGGATCGGTTTGATGTCATCGCCGAAGAAATGGTAAGTTAATTTAATTTTGATCAAGTTGAATTAGTCATTATTTTAATTGCTTTAATTCATTTATGTCTAAATTCTATGTTACAAAAATTATTTTATAACATTTTCTAGTAATTTCAAGCCTTTTTAAACTCAAATTTTTAATCCTCAACTCAAAATTCCTATTGGTTCTTTTATAAACTCAATTTAACTGAGCCAAAACTTAAAATAACTTAAAATTAGTGATTTGTATCCAAATTCTTTGTTACAAACATTATTTTATAACATTTTCTAATAATTTCGATCTTTCCAAACTCAATTTTTTAATCCTCAACTCAAAATTCTTATTGGTTCTCTTATAAAGTCAATTTAACTGAACCAAAACTTTAAATAACTTCAAAATTAGTGATTTATGTCGAAATTCTATGTTACAGAAATTTTTTAAAGCTTTTCAAACTCAAATTTTTAATTTGCAACTCAAAATTCTTATTGGTAATATATAAATTATACTTCTTTTGATTACAGGCTAAGTCAGGCATCATATTTGAAGACGATGCGAAAACCGTGGCTAAACTGCTGAAGGCGCAAATCACTCAAATCACGAAAGAAAAGGAAGCGCAGAAGCAGCAATACTTGCAATATCTACAACAACAACAATCGCAACAATCGACTCAAAATTATGTTCCACCAACTCAGCAGCAGCAACAACAGCAGCAGCAACAACAACAACAACAACAACAGCAGCAACAACAGCAGCAGCAGCAACAACAACAACAAAATGCTCCTCCTTATACGACACAGCAGTCGCAACAACAACAAAATCAACAAAATTATGTTGCTCCTCCCACACAAACAAATCAAGCCAATTATGTTGCTCCGCCTACGCAAAACAACGCTCAGCAGAATTACGCGCCTCCACAAACAAACGCCCAGCCTAATTACAGTCCAGTGGTTGCACCAACTCAACCAAGCAATGTGCAACAAGCTAATTATACAGCAGCGCCTGTGCAACAACAGACGCAGCAAAATTATCAAAATAATCAGCAACCCATGATTCAGCAGCAGCAGAATACGCAACCGAGCAACAATTATCAGCAACAGATGAGCGTGCAGGCTACTTACAGTCCGCAAATCAGTTACGAGCAGGATAATGCGCAGACTCCGCTACAACGGCAGGGATCGAACGAACCACCTCAACAAATAGTGCACAATCCGCAGCAACAACAATACGTGCAGCAAAATCTAAACCAACCACAGCAAGCTGAATATTTACAAGTGCAACAGCAGCAACAACATCAACAAGAACAACATAGATTGTCAACTGTTTCGCAACCTGATATGATACAACAAAACTCGGCTGTTGTGCAACCGGAACATAGATTGAGCGTTGATTCGCAAATGGATTTGCAGAAACAACAAATCCTGCAGGATCATCATAGGAATATTAATTATTCTCAACCGAGCATGCAGGATTTGCAGCAACAATTGCAACCGCATCGCAATTCTGTGACTCATACGCCTAATATGCAGGAATTGATGCAATTGCAACAACAGGATTTGCAACAACAACAGCAGCAGCAACAACAGGAGCATCATCACAGATTGAGCACTACAACTCGACCTCCATTGCAACAAATATTGGAGCACGATTCTCACTCGCAGAGTCCGACGCATGAGATTAAGCAACCGATGTTGTTGCAGCAACAATATGATCAGAATTACATGCAGCAACAAGGTGGTGCAACGCAACAACAACAGCAGCAGCAGCAAGGTGGTTATATACAGCAACAGCAGCAACATGAGCATTATCATCCGATACAGGATCAGCAGCATTTGTTGATACAGCAGCCGCAACAGTTGCAGGGGTACATACAGCAGCAGGGTGGCATGCAACAACATATTCAGCCTACATCACAGCCCATGCATCAACAGCAACAACAACAACAGCCGCCTATACAGACGGTGGTGCATAATATTCAGCCGCAGCAGCATGTGCAACCGCAGCAACACGTGCAACCGCAACAACATGTGCAACCACCTCAGCATGTACAACCGCAGCAGCATGTACAGCAGCAGCATATTGTGCAGCAGCCGCAACAACATATTGTACCACCGCAGCAGCAAATTGTTCAGCCGCAACAACAACTTATAGTGCAGCAGCAGCAGCAAATTCAGCAACAACACCATCAACAACAATCGCCGGCTGTTGTTCCGCAACAACATATACAACAGTTGCCACAACAGCAGTTGCCACCTCAACAACAAATGGCACCACAACAATTGGTAACGCAGCAACAATTGCCGCCGCAACATTTGCCGCCACAGCAATTGCCTCCTCAACAATTGCCTCCTCAACAATTACCACCTCAACAACAGTTGCCACCACAGCAACAATTACCGCCACAACAACAGCAGCAGATGCCGCCTCAACAACAACAACAACAACAGATGCCGCCCCAACAACAGCAACAGATGCCGCCTCAACAACAACAGTTGCCTCCACAGCAACAAATGCCATCACAACAATTGCCACCTCAACAGCAATTACCGCCTCAACAACAATTGCCACCACAACAGCAATTGCCGCCTCAACAACAGTTGCCGCCGCAACAATTACCGCCTCAACAGTTGGTTTCTCAACAACAGCTACCCCCTCAACAATTGCCTCCTCAACAACAGCTACCTCCTCAACAGATGGTCCCGCAACAACAGTTGCCTCAACAACACATACAGCAATTGCCCCCCCAACAGCAGTTGCCTCCTCAACAACACCAACCGGTTGTGGCACCACAACAGCTGCAGCCTCAACAACACATTCAGCAACCCCCATACGATCCTCAGAAAATTATATACAATGCTCATGATCCGCAACAACATCATCATGTTCAACAACAACAGCAACAACAAGAGTACATTTCGGATAAATCAATAAATCGTTTATCTAGTGATTTGGTAAATATGAACGATATGGATCAACAGATGGCGATTATGATGCAACAGCAGCAACAACAAGCGGTGCAACAACCGCAACAACATCGACTCTCAACTGCGTCATTGCCGCCAATTTCTAATTATGAGCAACCGGTCGATCAAAGACGCATGTCGACGGCATCGCAACCAATTATGGAATACAATCAGCGGCAACAATACATTCAACAGTACCAACAACAAGGTTCTCAGCAAAGCATGGATTCCTACATAAGTCAATCCGATTTGCAACACGTGATGCAGCAACCGTTTATCTACCCGCAAGTGGTGCCGAAACCCGAGCCGTTTGCAATCTACCAATCCGTCGACTATTCGGTGCTACCTGAGGAACCAATCAAATCGGAATCGGATCAACATCAGCAGGAAACGGATCTCTCATCGACCGAACAAGTAAGTGAACCGGCGATGTCGTGCGGTCATCGCCGATCGCCCAAACGCGTACAGTCTAAACAATTGCGCGTCGAGAACATCCACGCTGATGGTACCGTCGAGTGTCAACTGCTTTACAAGCAGAAGACCATCAGTTTCAAGTTCAATCGACTCGATACGAAATCCAATGATATTATCGAGGGGATGATCAAGGAGAATTGTATCAAGCCGGGTTCGCATAGGGCTCTTGCAGAGCAACTAGACAGCGTGTTAAAGCAGCTGGAGGAGAATCCGGGCAAGCTGCCGCATTGTCCGCGATATGTGCAGAAGGTGAGGCATTCGTCCACGCCATTAGTGGTGGAACTAAATTTTTGCTTAAAATTAATTTGTTTTTGCAATAATATTATTGCAACAACAAATCTGATATAATTCCACCACTACCAACAAAAATTGAATATGTAATAATTATTAATACAAATAAACCCGTTTCTTTTACGCTGCTTAAATAATCGGCAGGTGAGACATGCGTCTCTCACTAGGCCGCACAGGAAAACTCATCGACGTTACAAATCTGTAAGTATACTACGACTAGTAAAATATGATTTGCATTGTCACATGATGACGTAACTGCGTGACCGCACTCTAAGCGATCATATCTTTATAGTTGTAGTATCATACTTTGCTCGTGACAAAATTAATTAAAATGTATTAATTATTCTTTCTATTTAGAGAGACGATTCAACGACCGAACAATTCATCAATCTAAAAGATAGCGATTTAAAAATTGAGGACGTTACCTTCCAAGGATTGAAAACAACGTTAGCCGAGAAGATAACTCAAAACTTAAGATGTCGCGAGAGTTTGAATAGCAGCGGAACTGTGTCGAGGAAGACGAGCACTGCGAGCGAGTATACACCCGAGCATACGTACGTTCAGGATAGTAAAATATACGGCGATCAACAGACGCAGGTTTCTTATACGAACGACGGTTGCATCAGTGTGACTATCGAGCATAATAAGAAGGATGACTTGCAATTGGGACAAAAAGTCGATGTTAAAATTATGCGTATTGAGCCGGAGGAACTTCAGAATGAGGTAAAATTGGAACAGCGGCCGCAGCATCTCGATACGGAGATTAAGGACGATGCCAATAAGGTTGATAATAAGCTGAAGGTGCCGCAGAGGAAAATTTCCAGGTTTTTGGTGAGCCCCGTCAATTCCGGACAGTTGGATATACCTAAGGATAAAGAGGTGAATGAGATTTTTGTGTTAAATAGATGGCGCTATTTAATTCTGCTGAGAAGGCGGAGTTAAAACTATTAGCGCTACTTTAATTAATATTTTTTGATGATTTATGACGATATTGAATTTTTAATATAGGTGGGGGAAACAGCTGTGGATAGTCCAAAAGAGGCTACTAAAGTAGAAGAAGAAGTACTTAAAGTGGAACTGAAACGTAAAGATTCAGTTGCATTGGAAATAAAAGGTCTGACTGAAGTGGAACGCGGTACCGAGGTGACTATGGAGATAGCGCCAAAGGAAAGCGAACCGATATGCGGCCCCGAAATGATAACCCTGGAACAATTGAAGATAAGCTTAGAAAATTTGAAACAAGGCGGCCCAGTCTCACTGAAAGAATCTCTAGAACCGAAAGGCGGTGGTGGTGGTGGCGGCAGCAACGTAAGCACTTCGGTTTCATCTGTAACCGTCACTAATACTACATCTCAGCCTGTCAGTCAGGCATCCTATTCGCAAACTAGTCTTCCTTACACGGTGCTCACCACCGCCGCTTCCATGGTCACAGTACCCGCCGTCACTCCACATGTAACCACTTCAATGCCGTCGCTTCCTCCGCTCGCAGCTCAGACTCAAGTGATTACTTCTCTTCCGCATGTAGTCACTAGCGTTTCGAGCGGCGTTATGTTAGCTCCCGATCACGCAGTCTCTCTACCGCAATTGACGCCGGTTGTAGCGGCCAAACCGATAGCTACGGTTTATCCGCAACAAATGCCGCCCGTTTATTCGTCGTACATGGGATTACCGCAGATTACGACGCCGCAGTATACCAATAGCATACCGCAGTCGACGTCGTTGCCGCAGGTCAGCATGGCCATACCGTTGCCGATTACGACGTCACATACGCCGGCTACTTTGCCGCCCGTTGTTGTACCGCAGACGCAATCCAGTCCATCTGTGCAGAGTTTACAATGCATCGCCAGCCAACAAGTAGTTGCTGTTGCTGAGACGCCTGCTACCGTTACTCAGGAGCCTTTAGAGCCTAAGAAATCGCTTCCTAATCTTAAACTTGTTATTGAAAGGTAAGAAATTTGTTATGCGCATGCGTTCTATGGCTTATTAAATGATTTTTTCAGTGGTACTAATCAGGGCAGCCAACCTGCGACCCCACAAGATACGAAATACTCGGCCCACATGCAGAGCCTCCAACAGAAGCTATCGTCCATCACGATGACCGGACAGGTACCCGTAAGTACCCTCACAATTGCTTCCCGCTTAACGTTCTCTCTCTCTTTCTTTCTCTCTCTCACACACCTTTTGTTTGTTTTTCGTTTTTGTTTGTGCATCGGTTTTGTGTTTACTTTGCGGTAGAAGTTGTCTCTAATTGAATGCACATGTCTGCAGGGTCCACTAAGTCCGCAAACAACGTTAGTATCATTAGAATTCCCTAAGAATTCTGCCGATAACGCTGCCTCCGCCGCCGCTGTGCCTGTTACCGCTACAAACAAGGTGTGTCATCAAGGAAATAATAAAACAGAAATAATAACTTTCCGCTACTACTACGCTTACGTTTGTTATGTTTGTCATCTAGCCCCTTTTTGTTTCTTTCCATCATCTCTAAATTAACACGATGCAATCATTGACATTGCATCGATATAACCTAACTAAAAGATGATTGGTTTGTGTCTACAATATGATCACAACATTTTTGACAGTCTACAAATATTGGCTACGCCCCACGCATCCAGCTTTGATTTCTATCTAGGTTGCATCGCCTGTGAAGCTTTAATCATCATTTCATAAAGACTCGTCAATAATGTACTGATCCTATTGTAGAATTCGGCTGTTAACTATTGTTTATTTGAATAGGAATCGGGTAGCGGTAATGCTACATCGGAGCTACTCTCTCCGGTGCAGGAGACCGAACCGCCGGTTATTTTGGAGAAGCCGAAGATTACCGATCTGAATGCCGAAATAGCGAAGATCAATTCTCGTAGAGAGAGCGTGGTCGAGATGGGCAGGTCGCCGCTTCTTAAAGAGCACTCGGATGCTGGAGAGGGGGTGGTTAACAAGGAGGGTCTCCATCTCGCCGTCGAATCTCCGATGAAACCGGCCACGCCTACGCAGGCCGGTGATGGTGGCAAGAAGGAGCGGCGCGTTTCGAGGTTCAAAGTGAGCGTCGTTACGGAACCGGATAGGAGCAAGCTTGAGATTCCTGTGAAGAGGGATCCTCAGCTACTGCAACAGCAGCATCAACAACAGGTGACGGGGAAGAAGAAGAATGAGGATATCACAGCCGTTATTAATCACTCGTTTGAAAAGCTTTTAGAAACCGTAGTTGCAACTAGCTACCCAAAGAAAGGTAAGATATTGTTTATGTTATCATGTTTATTTGTGTATAGAAGGTGGTTTGTGTTATCAAATGACAATTGAACGTTTGGCAGCTTGACAACAAATATACCAGAGAGTTAACTACCGTTTCAGCTGTCACTTTGTTCTTATATAGTTTTCACGTCATGTTTGACAGTCATGCAAAGTTTTCACACAGTTAGATGTAATTTTTGGCAGTTAAGCATTAGTTTTCACTGTCGAACGTAACTTTTCAAAAATAGGTAATAATTTCAACTGTTAGTCTGGTCATTCGACGTTCTCACGAGACAGTTAATCGTTAGTTTGCATTGTTGAACGTCACTTTTGACAGTTAACGCTTTGTTTCTACTGTCAAACGTCAGTTTTTGAGGTAAGGTTTTATGCGTGATCCGGAAAGAGAATGAATTTTTTGGCGCCAACAAAACGCAAGTCTTATCTTGACGTTATCGCGGTGGTAACTGGACCGTATTCTGGATAGGAGGGCGAGTTGATTCTGCACCGTAGCACGATGAGTAGCGGCTTCTCGGATTGACTGATACATCGAGACGAACTTGAATTTTGTGAAGCGGAAGCTAGGAAGTTCGTTCCTTGCTGCCATTGATGCCTTTCTCTCGGGTGCGTGCTCTAGCAAGGAGATGTTAACGGTCGCCGGTTTTCATTTTTAGTACTAAAAACATCTAATATTGCTCAGAAAACTTAATTGTTGCAAGAAACGTTTTAAAAAGTATTCAGAAATCTGATCTATTGCCTAAAATATGTAAAAAGAATGATCTGTTTTATGATATCTATGAAAAATTGCAGAGAAAACTCATTTATTAAACGAAAATCGTTCAGAAAACGAAATGCATTATCAATTGCTCAGAAACTGATTTATTGTACACGAAATGTATCAAAAATTGTTTAGAAAAGTTATTTATATATAAAAATCGGCTATTAAAATATAAATTAGGTCAAAAAAACAATAGAAATGCAATGGGGGTGCAGAATCCTGCCTCAAAAGTAAAATAAAATCCTTCCAATTTAAGTTTTTTTTTCGCAGTATGAAAATCTTGCTTAAAAAGTTGAGAATCCGGCCTACAAAGTTTAAAATTCGGTCTTAACAACAGTTATGACCAAACTTGCTATTTTTGAGATTTCATGAACAGATTTAACCGTTTTTGGACTGATTTTGGTACTTTTTGAAAATATTTTATGGCAGAATTTTGTCATTTTTGACTTTTCATAAATAGAATGTTGCATTTTTGACAGTTTATGGTAAATTTTGGTACTTTCTGACAATGTATCAATTCTAACCTCAAGTGTAACAAATCTTGCATTTAATATGTAAATCTGGCTGAAATATAGCAAGAAATGAACTAAAAGTGATTTATTGCTTAAAATATGTATTTGTTTTATGTTTTTTATCAAAAATTGCAGAAAAAAACTTATTCATTACACGAAAACCATCTATAATTGCTTTAAAACCTAATTTTTGCACGAAAAGTATTGAAAATTGCTCAGAAAAGTGATGTATTGTTTAAAATGTGCTTCAAGAATATGTTTTGCTTTGTGATATTTATTAAAAATGCGTAGAAAACTTATTTATTACTCAAAAATTATGTAAAATTGTTTAGAAAATTCAATTGCTGCACAAATTTGATCAAAAATTGCTTAGAAAAGTGTTATTATGCCTAAAATGTGTTAAAAGATTCTGTTTGTTTTGTGATATTTATTAAAAATTGCAGAGAAAATTCATTTATTACACAAATATCATCAAAAATTGCTCATAAAATTTAATTGTTACACGAAATGTTTTAAAATTTGTTCAAAATAGTGATTTATTGCCTAAAACGTGCTCAAAAAATCATTTGTAAAATATTTATCAAAAATTGCAGTGAAAACTTATATATTTCATGAAAATTATCTAAAATCGCTCAGAAATTTCAATGGGTGCACGAAATGTATTTAAATGTGCTCAAAAAGTTTATTTGTTTATTATATCTATTAAAATATGCATAGAAAACGCATTTAGTACACGAAAATTGATCAGAAATATTTTTAAAATGGTATTTATTAAAAATTGTAGAGGATACTCTGTTATTCCATAAAAATCTTCTTAAATTGCTCACAAATCTTAATCGATGCATGAAATGATTCAAAAATTGATTAGAAATATGATTTATATTTAATAGGTGCCTAAAAAACTTGTTTGCTTCATTATATTTGTCAAAAATTGCAGCGAAAGTTTATTTATTACACAAAAGTTGTCTAAAATTGCTCAAATAACTCAATTGTTGCACGAAATGTATTATAAATTGTTCAGAATAGCAATTTATTTCATGAGTTGCTCAAAAAAATATTTATTCCAAGAAATTTATCAAAAATTGCAAAGAAAACTCTATTTGATTATGTAGTAATGCATATTCAATATTTGATTAGTTGTGATTACTATTTAATTATTGTATTTATTACTTGATTTTGTAATGATTATTTCAGTCTGTAAGTTTAATTTTATTCTGTACACTGTTAACCTCTCGAGATGTTCCTATTTAATTAATCGATTTTGTTATTTTTCAGATGACTTAGTTCAAGTCACATCAGTTCCTGTGGTAAGTGCTACTATCCATCACATACTAACAAATCCCCTTTTTATTTTATCATTGTTTTTTTGTAACTAATCACTAAAAGTTGAGCCAATGCGCGATTGTATTTAACCCGTTGTACTTTATCTATTAACTCAATCATTTTAATAATTTTGTTGCCCCCACACCATTATTAATTTGTCCGTCCAGTAGTTTTTTTTGTGTTTTTATTTTTTATATATTGTAGCAGCATGCAGTCGACAACGTATTGTCACCCACGGGCTTAATCGGCACCACCACAAAGCCACCCGCAACAAGCCTAAAAAAATCACTCTCATTCAACGATCTCGTTGCCAAGATCGAGACCATTCTACCAAAAAATAAAAGCGCGCAGAATTTAAAATCATTTTCACCCATTGTTAACACGCGTAAATTATCAAACGTACGTCGCGTATCAGTTTTCCGTAAGGTTCCTTCGATTGTAATCGATCCTCCACAGGATATGACCAACAGTTTACCCGATATAGCGGCTGCGTTTAAAGAGGATAATCAAGACATGATCAACAATTCATGTCCGAATTTGAGCGATGATATATCGCAAAGATGTTACGATAGCGATACCAGTCTCGATAGCTTTGAATCGTGCGAATTAGGACCGGATCTGGCAAAAATCGATTATCAACTGGATAAATTTGGTTATGATTTTATAGAGAATCGGATGAGTTTTTCTTGCATCGATGAGGCGCCCAAAGAGGCCAAAAAACGTAAAATAGCCATTCCGAGGAAAAGGAAGTTTTCGTTACAGCATCGCGAATTGCCGATTGTAAAACCGATTGTTAAAGGTAAAAAAGAAATTAGTCCTTCAGATATATTAAAAAATAAAATGAAGCAGTCACTTTCCATGCAGAATCTGTTTTCGAATACAAAACGTGTTTTGGAATATGATAATTATCATACGGTTCATTCCGGGGCTGATTTGCCACGCGATTTAGCTGAATTTAGATTGTTTGATTATAGACCTAAATCGGGTTTCAGTGATGGTTCGGTTTGTAGAGAGGCGGTTGAATATAGGCCCAATTCATCTGGTAGCGGTGGTTATGGTGGGGATATTAAAAATACGGTTTATAGGTGTTGTTGTGGGAGGCCATCGTGCAAACCGGTGGTGCCGATTTTCCAATACTTGGAAACGTATTTTAACCAAGTGGTAAGAGACGCAAACGTCATTTATTTTATATACGACTATTTTATTTTTCGGTGCTGGTACTCGTAGCTTCTTGCATTTGTATCTTTGATTGACATATCTTCTTAGCAAAAAATTTGACAAATTTTAAAATACAATATGTCAATCGCTGATTTTAAGTAGTATTATTTTCTAACCTATTAGTTGTACTAACTTTCACTTTATTACTAACAATGAATCAATATTTTTGGAATCTATTTTGACAGACTTAATTCAAATCTTTTTAATTAAAATGTACTAATTAATATGTTTAATTTTTTCCCCATAAACAGGATGAGACTTTTGAGGAGATGCTGAATAGACAGAAGGCGGAGCTTAACGCTCTTATGGAGGCACATAGAAAACAGCAGCTAGAATATATGGGTTCACTCGCCGGCAAATTAAACCCGCCCAACTAATTTAACCTATAGAGAGAGAGAGATTGGAAAACAAATATAAAAGACGTTAATTAATTCTTCTTTGTGTACACAGTACCGTACTTCTGCTCCCATTTATAGCATCTCTTGTTAAACCGACCCTTGACCCCTCAATACTTTTCAATAAATAAAGCCGCTTGTTTTCTTTGCGAGAGAGAAGGAATCAAAGTCGGTGTTTAAAATAAAATGAAGGCAACATGAAAATATAGCAGCGTAATTTATAAATTACGTAGCAGGTTATATTATATACATATATATTATATTTACATTTAATGAAAACATTGAAAGTCTCCTAGACCCCATCCCACCTCCCAAGAAAAAAATTATGAAATGATAAAAGTGTGTGATAAAATATGTATAGTTTATTGTTTATATTGTATATTTAAATAGTATTACTCTTATAATTAAACATTATATTAAATTATATATTCTGACGGAATGTGATGTCTTATTTTTATTAGAATTGCTGCTATAATTAGGAACAACGTTTCGCATAATGATTTGAACTCCAGCTCCTGCAGAACATTTTAAAAAATTATGGCATTTATTAATTTAGGACATTTAATGTTAGTATGTAACCATAAGAAGGCAGCTGTGAGCTTCAAATATCGGCCTTTGTAACAAAAAAAAATGACTTAAATTTGAAGAATTTAGAATGGATTCTAGAAATTAACCTATGTAGGATTATTAAAATTGTTTTTAGATCTTTTAAATATAAATTTAATTTAATTGATGGTTGTGACCTCTACTATTATTTATTAACTTCACTAAACAAAATATGTTAATTTAAAACTTAAAACCTTTAATAACTCTTTTTAATGCATTTTTCACTGCTTTAATTAGTTTTTAATCATTGCCTGCTTTGTAATGGCATAACTTTGTCAATAATTTTTATAAATTGATGAAATTTTTCCCAATATTTTTGTTTTGAAAGTGTTGGATTTGTATCAAGATCACAGAAACGCGAGCATGCTGTAAATTAGTTTCTTGCAGTTCGATTAATTCTATAATCTTGACGCAAACTATTTCAAATTTACATACGCAACCAACATTACATCAATAAAGTCATGTATATATTCAACTAACATTGCACACGCACATTAAAGCAGCTGGCGCCATCTTACACTGTTTTCGTGAACTACTAGTTCCAACACATTCTAAGAAGTGAGAGGCGCTAGCATCGCTAAACTAACTTTCTTAATACGTAATAATATTAAAAAATAACTTAACTAATATTTTTTACAACAATTAGGCATGCTAATTATATATAATAAATTTAAATATTGTTTATATTAATTTAGTTGTAACAGTAGCGACATCTTGTACCATATTTATAAACTTTTGTTTCCAATCAATGCTACGAGATGGCGCTAAGCGTTAGACATAGGCGTAGTCAAAATATTTTCATTAAAAAAAAACGCTAAATTGTGTAATTAATATTAGCAGCTTAGTGTTCGTTTTAAGCTATGTTTAGTTCTATAATTTAAATTTTTATTATATTTATAGGTTTGCTAAATAATGCAGAATTTATTGTACATTAATTTATATTAAAATAATTTCTCTATTCAATATTTTTTGCCTCTTTTGTATTAAATTTTTTAAATTACTAGGATTTGTATCAAGATTATAGAAACGTAAAGCTGAGATATAAAACATCAAGAATCTTCCTGTTTTATTGCTTTAAAAGTGTTGTTTCTACAGACACTTGACATCTTGACATACGTTTAAAAAATTTAAAAAGATCTTTAAGGATTGGTAAAAAACAATATACAACAAAAACAAACACTTTGATTACATTTTGCTTTCCCCGAAGTCTAAGGTTGAGAACGTGAGCAACACAGGTATCCTGTGTAGTTCCGGTTTCCTTTAGTCTTTAGGTAGAGAGCAAATGTAAAGTAGGTAAGTATTAAACGTACAACTTTCATTGTAAAAATTAAAATTTACATGCAATCATGACTAAAATAGTCTCCTTGCGCTTATGTGATCCAGATACAAAACCTAATATTTGAAAAGTATTATTATTTAATTTAGCTTTTATTAATAAAAATAAAGTTATTCCAAAATTAATGAAATTAGCAAGGATGACTATAATTAAGCCATAGATTATAGGAAAAATATTATTTTTGCAATCGGACCTCAGGGAACCGAGATATAGAGCTTCGAAGATCTCCTTTCGTTTATGTGATCCTGATACAAAACCTAATATTTGAAACCTATTCGCACAAATTTTCATGTAAATTTTTGGTGGAGGCGCCGGGTTATTAAATTTTATAGACAAATTTGTTTGAATAGTTTTCAAATATTAGATTTTGTACTAGGATTACAGAAACGAAAGGAGATCTTTGTTGTTCTATATCTCGGCTCCCTGCAGTCCGATTGCAAAAATAATATTTTTCTTATAATCTACGACCCAATTACAACTATTTCTACAACTTTCATCAAATTTGGAATAACTTATTTTTTTGATAAAAGTGCAAATTGATTTTGATATATCTCGAGAACGGTAGCAGCTACAAAGTTGCCAAAGGTAGCTTTGGATACCTTGGGCCATAAGGAATCATTTGAGGTCAAGTTGTAATATTGAAATTTTTGTGAAAAATTTTAAGAAATTTTTCTAAAAATTTTTGAAATTTTTCTAAAAACTTGATTTTCTTTAACTGTTATTAAATTGCAATACAGACCCCTTGATTCAAACATACTGGGTCGTTTTTTTGATTGAACCTTCCTGGGCCGAGATATTTAACTTTGAGATTAGAAGGAACAGTTCAATCGCAAAACGGACAAGTTACCTGGGTCTTATAATTTAACGAACTTTACGTTGCCGCTAAAAAAAAGTTGACCTTGAAAAATTGTCTATTTTTATATAAAAAATCATAAAAGCCCGGCGCCTGCACCAAAATTTTACATGTAAATTTGTTCAAATAGTTTCCGTTTTGTATCAGGGTCACAGAAACGCGAAGAGATCTTAGACGCTCTATATCTCGGCTCCCTGCAGTCTGATTGCAAAAATAATATTTTTTCCTTAATCTACGACTCAATTGCAACCATTTCTATAAGTTCCATCAAATTTAGAATAACTTCATTTTTTTGATAAAAGTGCAAATTGATTTTGATATACATATCTCGAGAACGGTAGCAGCTACAAAGTTGCCAAAGGTAGCTTTGGATACCTTGAGTCATAAGGAATCATTTAAGGTCAAGTTGTAAAATTGGAATTTTATGAAGATTTTTTTTAAATTTTCTGAAATTTTTTGAAAATTTTCTAAAAATTCGATTTTTATTAACTATATTTAAATTGCAAAACAGACCCCTCGATTCAATCTTACTGGGTCTTTTTTTCGATTAGACCTTCCTGGGCCGAGATATTTAACTTTGAAACTAGAAGGAACGGTTCAATCGCAAAACGGACAAGTTACCTGGGTCTTAGAATTTGACGGACTTTACGTTGCCGCTAAAAAAATGTTGACCTTGAAAACATTTTTTATTTTTATTTTAAAAAATAATAAAAGCCCGGCGCCTGCACCAAAAATTTACATGCAAGTTTGTTCAAATAGTTTTCAAATATTCGGTTTTGTATCAGGATCACAGAAACGCGAAGAGATCTTTGACGCTCTATATCTCGGCTCCCTGCAGTCCGATTGCAAAAATAATATTTTTCCCATAATCTACGACTCAATTACAACCATTTCTATAAGTTTTATCAAATTTAGAACAACTTAATTTTTTTTAATAAAAGTGCAAATTGATTTTGATATATCTCGAGAACGGAAGCAGCTACAAAGTTGCCAAAGGTAGCTTTGGATACCTTGAGTCATAAGGAATCATTTGAGGTCAAGTTGTAAAATTGGAATTTTTATGTTAAATTTTTAAAAAATTTCTGAAAAATTTTGAAAATTTTCCAAAAATTCGATTTTTATTAAGTGTTTTTAAATTGCAAAACAGACCCCTCGATTCAATCTTACTGGGTCTTTTTTTCGATTGGACCTTCCTGGGCCGAGATATTTAACTTTGAGACTAGAAGGAACGGTTCAATCGCAAAACGGACAAGTTACCTGGGTCTTAGAATTTGACGGACTTTACGTTGCCGCTAAAAAAAATGTTGACCTTGAAAATATTTTTTATTTTTATTTTAAAAAAGAATAAAAGCCCGGCGCCTGCACCAAAAATTTACATGCAAGTTTGTTCAAATAGTTTTCAAATATTCGGTTTTGTATCAGGATCACAGAAACGCGAAGAGATCTTTGACGCTCTATATCTCGGCTCCCTGCAGTCCGATTGCAAAAATAATATTTTTCCAATAATCTACGACTCAATTACAACCATTTCTATAAGTTTCATCAAATTTGGAATAACTTCATTTTTTTGATAAATGTGCAAATTGATTTTGATATATCTCGAGAACGGTAGCAGCTACAAAGTTGCCAAAGGTAGCTTTGGATTCCTTAGGCCATTAGGAATCATTTAAGATCAAGTTGTGAAATTGGAATTTTTGTGAAAAAATTTTAGAATTTTTTTGAAAATTTTCCAAAAATTTGATTTTAATTAATTGTTTTTAATTTGCAATACAGACCCCTCGATTCAATCTTACTGGGTCTTTTTTTCGATTGGACCTTCCCGGGCCGAGATATTTAACTTTGAGACTAGACGGAACGGTTCAATCGCAAAACGGACAAGTTACCTGGGTCTTAGAATGTGACGGACTATACAAAGCCGCAATAAAAAACGTGACCTTGAAACAAAATTGTTATCTTTTCCTAAATCTAAATAAATGTCATTCTTGTTATATTTGTCAATTTTGAAATCAAATGTTTTTTTTATAATTCTTATGTTAAGTGCAATTTGGTTTAAAAAGTTTTCAAATATTAGGTTTAGTATCAGGATCACAGAAACGCGAGGAGATCTTCGACATGCTGTAACTCGGTTCCCTGCAGTCCGATTGCAAAAATAATAATTTTGCTATAATCTACGGTTTAACTCTAGCCTTTCCTGTTAGTTTCGTTAATTTTGAAATAAATTTAATTTCATGAATAAAAGTGAAATTTTGTTCCAATAGTTTTCAAATGTTAGGTTTTGTACCAGGATCACAGAAATGAGAGGAGATCTTTGAACATAAAATAACTATAAACTTATACTTACTGTAATATAAGATGCACTTAAAGCCAATATGGCTTGTTTGATCTGAAATATAGATTGGTCTAGTAATGTAAACAATAGAAATAAGTTTAAAATCTATTTATTAATTAATAAATAATACAAAAAGGCTTTCGCAGCCACATTATCTGCAGAGACAAATAGATTAAATACATATGATACAAATTACATAATTATTCAGTAATGTTGGACTAATTTGAGCTTGCTCCATACAGCTTAGCAGATTCGATTCCCCTCCTGGTTTTATCCATTTCATTGCAAATCTTCCATTCCATTCCATTAAAATATTCAACAGTATTTATAATACAAAGCTGCTTTTGCAGATAGATTTAATACAAAGTAACAAATATATCACATATTATTAGTCTAATAAAAAAAATTATCGGCATTTAAAACTGTACTTTAAATACAGAAACATCTAAAGTATACTAAACTAAAGAAACTTTATCAAAAATATGTTATGCAATTAGACCTACAATATGTAATGCAGATAACTTAATTGCTATGCGTGATACAATATAAAAGTGCACTTTATAAACAACAAATGTTATCAAATCAGTATTCTAAAGATAGCTTTTTATAAAGACAACATGTAGCAAGTGAGGCTATTGCAATTTAAAAAAACATATGGAATGAGAAAGCATTACATGCTGTATATTGCCTTTGTAATGTTGCCTTAATATTATTAGAATAAGCTTTAAATTACATATCATATTTAGTAACTATTAAGAATAACTCAATTCACTACTTCTGTATTTCAGTTCTTAGTGAACTGAATTAAAATGTTAACTTTATACATAATTATACAATGCATTATAATAATTATTATACAAATAACATAATATGCAAGCTTTAGGAATATGTAAGCTTCTTCTTCATTCTCTTAATTGAAGTTGATCTATACAAATTCAATTCTGCTTCTGGTTCCAGCTGCTTGAGTCCATTACTACAGCATTGTTATCTGTAACAAAATTTAAGTTGATTATACATATTTCACATACAATTTAATCTTAAAAACATTAAGTAAAAGAAGCATTTTTGGTTCATCTGCTCTTTTCACTGATGCCTTCAATATGTAATCAAAATTACAAATATGACGGACATTTTATTCAATAAAACGTATGCAACCAACTAGTTTAAAATTCCTAGACATATGCAACCAACATAACACAAACAACTACAATTTCTAAATGCAGTGTTGGTTGCATATGTTAATGTAATACATTTTGATACTTT
Source organism: Tachinus rufipes (assembly GCA_963932245.1). Lineage (NCBI taxonomy): Eukaryota > Metazoa > Arthropoda > Insecta > Coleoptera > Staphylinidae > Tachinus > Tachinus rufipes. Next base: position 90,051,513 of record OZ010748.1, on the reverse strand, counting down.
TTATAAATTTGCTGTTGGTACGTCATTAATAGTTCTAGTATTAATCATTTGATTTAACAACCAATTTTCATTATGAATTACAATATTTATGTCAGAACAGAATTAATTTGAAGCTATTGGCAAAACCACATATCAATCCACTGTGGATATTACCATTTCATTAACAAGTTTGTTTCTCTATAATTGAAATTTTAATGACTTGGTGATGACCTCAAATATTATTGAATTATTGTTTAACATGATACATTACAAAGAACAACAAATTTCACTTTATCTCAGATTGTTTTATTTATTACTCACCATATTTTTAAACTTATCCTTTGATTTATCATCACCAAATGATCAAAATTTGAGTGATATTTGTGAAACGAACGCGCCATTATCAACATTTATTATACTGTATACTTTAATATACACAGCACATATTATAGTAAAAAAATAAAACGTTTCAAAATTACTTAAAGTTAAACAGCAAGATTCGCATCAATTTTTACATCAACCACATCTGAATCAGTTTGACCATGCATGTAAATTCAACTAAAATCAATGTTCTAAATCATCAATATTTTCCTGCATTACTTTCCTTCAATAGCAATATCATACAAGCACCAACTTCAAATTGTTCCATTAAGCAATTGTTGGCAAATATGTAGAAAGAAAGTATTTCATGGTCCTGTCATTCCAACCAAGGAGTATTGAGGTTGCTGCTGTCATTACCTAAAAAATAGCACAATTATCAAAATCAATAACAATTTAAAAATTTGTTCGTATTGAAATTATAAATAATAAGCAAGCTTGCAGTTCTAAAATCAACTAAAACTGCTACAAAATACAGAAGACATTAAGTAAAAGACAAATTTTTAGTTCAAATGCTTCTTTTACTGATGAATTCAATATATAATCAAAACTGCACACAATTGTGACATTTTATTCAATAAATGTATTAGATCTGGACACACCAACAGCAGATTTCTAAATATGTAGAAGTTGATTATTAAAATATATTATTTTTAACATATGCAACTAATATTGCATTCAACAACTATAAAGAATATACGCAACTAACATTACAGTTAAAATTTACTAGATATATGCAACCAACATAGCAGGTAACCACAATTTCTAAATGCAATGTTGGTTGCATATGTTAATGTAACATATTTTGATAATTAATTTTTATGAATTTGCTGTTGGGCAAGTCATTGATGGTACCAATATTAATAATTTGATTTGGCAACTAATTTCATTATGAATTACAATATTTATGGCAAAAAATAATCAATTTTGAGCCATTGATAGAATTACATTTCAATCCACTGTGGAAATTATTAACATTTATCATACCACATTAACTTTTTTTTATATTACAAAATGTGATATTTAGAAATTATTTAATATGTTACAACAACATAAAAATACTTTTAAATTTCAGTACATACAACGTTTCAAAATTACTTTAAACTTACCTAAAGTTAAACAGCAAGATTCGCATCCATTTTCTCCATCAATCAATTCGCAATCAGTTTGGCCATGCATTTAAATTCAACTTGAGTCAATATTCTAAACCATCCGGTTTCCTGCATTACGTTCATTCAATAGCAATACCATAAAAGCAGCAACTTTAAATTTGTTCCATTAAGCAATTGTTAGCAAGTAGAATAGTAATGTTTTGCTTGGTCCTGTCATTCCAACCAAGGAGTATGAGGTTGCTGTTGTCATTACCTAAAAACTAGCACAAAATCAATCAATAACAATTTAAAATTTTGTTTGTATTGAAATTATTAGTAATAAACTTGCAGTTCTAAAATCAACCAAAACTGCTACAAAAAGCACAAATCAACATTTAATTCTGCATCTTTTGATACTAAATTAAACTTGCTGCAATGATATTTATATTGTAAACGCAAATGATCATTTTAGAAGAGAATAAAATAATAGAAAAAATTGCATTTCAAATTAGCCTAAAAATACGCGACTGTTGGAGTGAAAGACTTATTATACAACAAAAGCAACCAAATATGGCATTAAACAACATATGCCAGAAAGCTGGAAGAAAAGAAGAAGATCCAGCAAACTGTAGACGCATTATAATGATGAATGCTTCATTCCAAATATTCGCAAAAATTATTCCAATTAAAAGTTAGAGTTTTTGAAAAAGAAGAGAGTTACAAAATTTGTAGCAAAAATATAATTGCATTTTACTCAAAGTTTTTGTACTAAATCTACATAAGCCAACCTAAACACGTAAATTACATTCAATTCTGATACTTTTGATACCAGTTTTAGTTTGCTGCAATTATATTTAATGCCATAACGCAAGTGATAATCACAAAAGTGCACATTTTGTCAGTTTTTAACCTTTTACTCAAAATGCATGTACTGAGCCTATATAAGCCATACAGACATACAATTACAAAATTTAATCTTAAAAATAAAGTAAAAGAAGCATACTTTTTGATTTATAAGGTCCTTTACTGATGATTTCAATCTTCATCTCTATTAGCCTGTATTAATCCACTCCTTGACATAAGCCTCTTTCCATGTTGATCTGTTTTGTGCTGGCAGTATCCAGTTCTTTCGCGTTCGTCTCTCTATATCGTCTAGGCATCTTAATATTAGTCTACCGATGATTATCTTTCTCCTTTGATTTTTGCCCTAAAATCCTTGTTCCTTTGTCTATCCCTCAACAAACTTGTAGTTATTGTGCACTTTCCTTTGTCAATATGACTGGCAGTATGCAAGCATCATATACTTTTTGTTTCAGATTTATTAGTATCTTTGCAGTTTTGAAAATATTGTCGAGTTTTCCAAATGCTAAATTGATTCTCTTCTTTATATCAGCTGTCTGGTTGCTCTTGCTTAGCTTAATGTTGTGTCTAAAATATATTCTTTCACCACTTGAATTGTGTGGTTATCTAGAATGACACAGATGTTGTCTAGACTCATAATATTTATCTTTTGAAAATACATTTCTAGGCTTACCTTCCGTGACGTTTCTTTCACTTTACACAACATAGTTCTAAGTTGTCCTCAGCAAATCAAAGATGATTTAAGAATCTGCCACTTATGATGAAATTGAGCTTCACAATTTGACATAAATTGAAGTGATTAAAAGTCAAAAAAACTGATTTAAACAGTTATAAAAATTCTGAAAAAAACATTGCTGAAGTGAAATTTAATATTCTTGTATTTCCTACCATTGAAGAACTAATTGATGACCATTTATAGCAAATTACAACCAAATTCATCAATTAGTTTAAGTTTTATGCCACAATTAGTGATTAAACGTCAAAAAAATAACTTATTTAGGTTAGAAATGTTAGAATCTTTACTTTTTCTTCAATTGTTTTAACTCAACTAAGTTAAATGTTTATTTTATTATAACCATTTAATATGGCTTTAGTACAAACTTTAAAGATAACTTTGTAGATGTGTGTTATATTTTTTTATGAATTTAGTTTTTGTACACCACTTGTAAGTTTGAGATTTTAATACAAGATGGCAGGTAGGGTCCGTACAATGAAGTAGAGTACTCTACTTCATTGGGTCAGTCACTTGTTCTAACCGATTTTTTTTTAAACAAAATTATAGCTTATAATGGTCAATTTGATTAAGCTTGATAGTTATAATAGAATGTAAAAAACCGACTTTCGCAACATTTCAATAAATTAATGCACATTAACCAATTCGTAAATCTTCGTGCAAATTCGTACAAATTTTAATGGCCGCCACATTATTAAGTCCGGTTCACAATATCGCAACATTTATTTAATTATAATTAAGACACGTTCAGATAACACAAACAGTTTTTTGAACATTAGATCATCATAAACGTTATAAAATGTTTGAGATGTAATTAATTGTTTCTGAGCTTTCATAAATGACATATAAAATGTTTGTGAGCTGTTAATAATTGTTTCTGAGCCATCATGAATGTCATAAAATGTTCCTAAGCTGCTATGAACGTCATAAAATATTTGTGAGAGGCCAAAATATGTTTGTGAGCTGTCATAAACATTATAAATTAATTCAAAACTTTTATAAACGTCAAAACATGTTTGTAAGCCGTCACAAACGTCATAAATTGTTCCTGAGTTGTCATAAAATATTTGTGAGATGACATAATATGTTTGTGAGATGTCGTAATATGTTTGTGAGCTGTCATTAACATTAAAAATTGAGTTAAAACTTTTATAAACGTCAAAACATGTTTGTAAGCTGTCGAAAACGTCATAAATTGTTCCCGAGTTGTCATAAAATATTTGTGAGATGACATAATATGTTTCTGAGCTGTCATAAAATATTTGTGAGATGTCATAACATGTTTGTGAGATGTCATAATGTTTTTGAGCTGTCATTAACATTTTAAATTGATTTAAAACTTTTATAAACGTCAAAACACGTTTGTAAGTTGTCACAAACGTCATAAATTGTTTCTGAGCAGTCATAAAATATTTGTGAGATGTCATAACATGTTTGCGAGAAGTCATAATTTGTTTGTGAGCTGTCATTATTATAAATTGAATCAAAACTTTTATAAACGTCAAAAACATCATAAATTGTTTCCGAGCTGTCAAAGTATTTATGAGATGTCATAATATATTTGTGAGCTGACATTAACATTATAAATCGTTTCAAAATTTGATACTTACTTTTTGATTCAGTTACTATGGTGATTACAAATTATTCACAAACACAAAAATAAATATGATTTATTACAATATAACTAAAAAATACAATTTAACTAATGAAATGCATGTACACGTAAAGTAATCACATATTTAAGGCAATTAAACAGAAGAACTGTAACAATAGTTCTACACTGTTAACAATGAATGATTTTACGCTGCAAATACCTCACCTCAGGAACTAGATCCTGATTTGCGCCGTTTCTTCTTTTCTGAATTCCCATTCAGAGATTCTGTAGATGAGTTAAGAGATTTCTTTGGTCTACCCCTCTTCTTAGAAGGTGACAACTCGGGTGATTCAATTTCACTTCCTTCAGAACTTGCAGATAAGTTTAAATTGGATTTACTTGGTCTACCCCTCTTCATAGGTGTATTTAACCATGTAGATTGGTCTCTTTGAATAGATTTTTGTGATTTGTTAATTTTGTTCAGTTTGGTTGTCAGTTTGTCCTTCTTCTTAGATTTCAATAGTGATTTCTTAGGTCTACCCACCTTCTTAGATGGTGAAGTATTTAAATTTTCATTTGAGCTTTGAGAGGACTCTGCTTCAGAAGCATTTGTAAAGGTGGATTGGTCTTCAGAACTTGAAGATTTCTTTAATTTGTACTTTTTCTTCTTGTGTGCATTGAGGGGGGAGATGGATTCTGCTTCGGAAGTATTTGAAGAGCTAGATTGGTCTTCAGAACTTGATTTTATTTTTAATTTGTACTTTTTCTTGGGTCCATTGAAGGAGGTAATGGATTCTGTTGCAGACGTATTTGAAGAGCTGGATTGGGCTTCAGAACTTGATTTTATTTTTAATTTGTACTTTTTCTTGCTTGCACTGAGAGGGGGAATGGATTCTGCATCAGAACTATTTGTAGAAGTAGATTGGTCTTCAGAATTTAAAGATTTCTTTAATTTGTAGTTCGTCTTGCGTCCATTAAGGATGGATTCTGCATCAGAATTATTTGTAGAGCTGGATAGGTCTTCAGAACTGGATTTCTTTTTTAATTTGTACTTTTTCTTGCGTCCATTGAGAGGAGGGATGGATTCTGCATCAGAATTATTTGTAGAGGTGGATTGGTCTTCAGAACTTGACAATTTCTTTAATTTGTATTTTTTCTTACATGCAATGAGGGAGGAGGTGGATTCTGCATCAGAAGTATTTAGAGATAAGTTGAAAGATTTTTTCGGTCTGCTCAACTTCTTACGTGACAACTGTGACTTCGTTTTGTACTTTTTCTTAGCCGGAGACAATTCTAATGGAGTTAAGTAAACAAACATTTTGCTTCCATTAGGAGTCAATTTGGCTTTCTTCTTAGATGATTGTGGAAGAGTGGGCTGGTCTCCAGATTTCTTTGATTTGTACTTGGTTTTAGCCAAAGCCAACTGCTTCGCAGTAGTTAATAATTGTGAAAGGCTGGATTCATCTTCAGAACTTGAAGATGAAGATATCTTTAATTTAAACTTTTTCTTAGGTGGAGACACTTCTAATATAGTTAAAGTTTCATTCATTTTGGTTCCCTTATGGGTCAATTTGGCCATCTTCTTAGGTGTCAATGATTGGTCTTCAGATTTCTTTGATTTGTACTTGGTTTTAGCCAAAGCCAACTGCTTCGCAGTAGTTAATAATTGTGAAAGGCTGGATTCATCTTCAGAACTTGCAGATGAAGATATCTTTAATTTAAACTTTTTCTTAGGTGGAGACACTTCTAATATAGTTAAGGTTTCATTCATTTTGGTTCCCTTAGAGGTCAATTTGGCCCTCTTCTTAGGTGTCAATGATTGGTCTTCAGATTTCTTTGATTTGTACTTGGTTTTAGCCAAAGACAACTGCTTCGCAGCAGTTAATAATTCTGAAAGGGTGGATTCATCTTCAGAACTTGAAGATGTTACGTTTAAACACATTTCGCTTCTTTTAGGGGTCAATTTGAAACTCTTCTTAGGTGTTAACTGCAACAACGATTGTGGAAGAGTGGGCTGGTCTTCTGATTTCTTTGATTTGTACTTGGTTTTAGCCGAAGACATCTGCGACGTATTTAATAATTGTGAAAGGGTGGATTCGTCTTCAGAACTTGAAGATGAAGATTTCTTTAATTTTTTCTTAGATGGAGACAATTCTAATGTAGTTAAGATTTCAAGTATTTTGGTTCCTTTAGGAGTCAATTTGGCCCTTTTCTTAGGTGTCAACTGCGACTTAATCAATGATTGATCTTCAGAAGATTTCTTCGTTTTATATTTTTTCTTAAGCGGAGACAATTTTAATTTAGTTAAGTTTACATGCACTTCGCTTCCTTTAGGAGTCAATTTGACACTCTTATTAGGTGTCAATTGCGACAATGATTGTGGAAGAGTGGACTGGTCATCAGATTTCTTTGATTCGTACTTTTTCTTAGACAATTCTGAAAGGGTAGATTCGTCTTCAGAACTTGAAGATGAAGATTTCTTTAATTTATTCTTAGATGGAGACAATTCTAATGTAGTTAAGGTTTCATGCATTTCGCTTCCTTGGGAGGTCGATCTCTTAGATATCAACTGGGATTGGTCTTCAGAGTTTTGGATAATTGAAGAATTCTTTGGGCTATCCACCTTCTTAACTGGTAACAATTCTAATGTATTTAAATTTTCATCCTTTGAGATGGATTCTGCTTCAGAAGTATCAGTAAATTGGTCTTCAATGAATTTCTTTGATTTATACTTTTTCTTAGGCAACAATGATTGTGGAAGAGCAAGCTGATTTTTAGATTTCTTCGTTTTGTACTTTTTCTTAGCCGGAGACACCTGTAACATAGTCAATGATTGTGGAAGATCGAACTGATTTTCAGATTTATTTGATATGCACCATTCCTCAGGCAAAGATAACTGTGACGTAATTAATAATTGTGAAAGAGTGGGTTCGTCATCATCAATTTCTTGAGAAGCAAAATCCGCTTGAGAACTTTGTAATAATGAATCAAAAAATGTCTCCAATTTCTTCTCTTCTTTTTGTTGAGGTTTCGAAACCGGTTCAGAATCTTGTAATAAAATATCCGTCAAAACAGAATCGCTTCCAATATTAGTTGGCGTTTCAACGATGTCCTCAATCGATTTAAAATTTGTTACCGTTTCATTGTTACTTACATTTGTCTCGTGAGCACTAAGTATATTGTTAGATTTTAAACTTAAATTGTTGATTACATATTGATTATTAGCCCGTCTTCTATTAATTTTGAATAACCTATCTTCTAATAGGAATCTATCTACTACTTCACCGGTTGTTTCAAATTTCAGTACTAATTCACGAATGAATTCCGTAGTGGGCAGTTTTTTGTTTTTTAAAACATCTTTTAAAAGTTCATGAGTTTTTTCAATCTGTCCTTCAGCTTTATAATAAATTTGAACAATGGTAACCCGTTCTCCAGTATTATATTTTTGCATAATGAAAAATAATTTCAAGCTTTGTTAGGTTAGGATCTTCACTTTTGCTTCAATAGTTATAATATTTTATATAATTTTGTTATAACCATTTAGTACAATTTTTTGGTAAATTATATTAATTTTTGTTTAAAATAATTTAATATTTTTTTGAACTACTTTTCTGCACCATAAATGCGCCATAACTACTTTTACTTTACTTGTTTACAAGCCACTCAAGCCAGCAAGGTTGTTGTAATGTTGGTTGCGTAAAGTAGGATGGCTACTGCCACTGCAAGATGCTACTGATTTTTTTAAACAAAATTTGTGCTTGAAATTTGGTTTATTATATTATATTAATATATTTTTGTAACTTTACAATTTACCAAGAAATCTAAATTCGAAATATTGTAAAATTGCGCATTTTATAATAATCTAAACATACAAGAAAATGAAAAAGTACTCACTAATCGCATGCGGCAATCCAAGTAAATTCCATTTGGAAGTCAAATATGTAATATTCCAATATGATAGAAATCAGTTGCACATTTGAAGTTATAAAAGTCACATTTCAATAAATTAATGGACATTTATCAATTCGTGAATCTTCGTGCAAATTCGTGCAAATTTTAATGGCCGCCGCATTATTAAGTCCGGTTCACAATATCGCAAATTTATTTAATTATAATTAAGACCAGTTCAGATAACTTTAGTCATTTAGTTTAGATTCTAAATTTTAGAAGATCCTACGGAAGATTGCTGCCCTGCTTCTATGGCTTAGTGTTTGTCGCTCTTTTCTGCAAATTTAACATGCGCTTGTGAAATGTTTTAAAAGAATTTTGTAAAATTTTTATTTCAATTTAACATTAAACACAATTGTGGCTCTATTTTTAAAAATAATTCAATAAAATTGACTCCATTTATATTATCAAGTATGCACTACATGCTTATAATCTTGAAATTTATAATAAAAAATTTAAGCTATTTTTTACAATTTTTCAAAACTTTGAAAAAAATTTAAGAAACATTAAACACAACTCCGGCCGAATTTTAAAACATCTTAGAAACACATTTTACAGTTTAGAAACATGTTTTTTAACTTTAAAACATCTTAAAAACACTTTTGACAATTTAGAAAAAAATTTCGACAGTTTAGGAACAATAGAATTTGTTTGACATTTAAAGATCATTATTTTGTATTATTTTTGAAATTTAGATTATGTCTGACAGTTCAGAAACATTTTATTGAACTTTAAAACATTTTAGCAACATTTTTGTCAGTCCAGAAACTTTTTTGGCAGTTTAGGAACATTTATTTGCACAATACAATTTGTTTGACGTTTAAAGATCATTATTTTGTATCATTTTTGAAATTTAGATCATGTCTGACAGTTCAAAAACATTTTATTAAACTTTAGAACATTTTAGAAACATTTTTGTCAGATCTGAAACTTTTTTGGCGGTTTAGGAACATTTATTTGCAATACAATCCAACCAATTAATTATCATTCCGAGCAAAAGCTGTTGAGTGGTGCAGAGTTCTACTTGTGGAATGTCAGAAATGGCAAGATCCAACTTTGAAGCATCAGAATGTTGTGAGAAAGCACCAAAATCTAGCCATAAACTGTTGAAAAGTGAACAAATTTATCGAAAGTAGCAGATAGGCTATGGAATGTCAAAATACTGTTGGAAAGCACCAAAAGTAAAGTTCAATTCTTTCAAAAATAACAAAATCCAAAGATTTTTTTTTATATCTGTACTTGCAAAGTGACAGCTTAGATGTCAATATTTCTGTTAAGTTATGTAAATTAAAACGTGATAACAATGTTAAGTATCAACATTTTTAGGTTAGGTTAGGTTAAGCTACCATAGAACTATAGAAGCAATTAAAGTTTTCTGGAAGAATATTAGAAAATACCTTTTATGTTGCATTTGATGCATTTTTATCACTTTATTAGCTGTAGATGGCGCAATTATTGAAATATTTTAATCAAATTTGGTTTACAAAGAAGAAACTAGTGTAGCTATAAGTGCGTTTAATGGTTTTTAAAATAAAAAATTATTAATGTCACTTTAGTTGCTTCAAACTATAAGGTTGTGTTGCATTTGATGCAATTTTTATCACTTTATTGGCTGTAGATGGCGCAATTATTGAAATATTTTGATCAAATTTGGTTTACAAAGAGGAAACTAGTGTGGCTATAAGTGCGTTTAATGGTTTTTAAAATAAAAAATTATTAATGTCACTTTTGTTGCTTCAAACTATAAGGTTATGAGGCATTTGATGCAATTTTCTTCACTTTATTGGCTGTAGATGGCGCAATTATTAAAATATTTTGATCAAATTTGGTTTACAAAGAGGAAACTAGTGTAGCTATAAGTGCGTTTAATGGTTTTTAAAATAAAAAATTATTAATGTCACTTTTGTTGCTTCAAACTATAAGGTTATGAGGCATTTGATGCAATTTTCTTCACTTTATTGGCTGAAGATGGCGCAATTATTGAAATATTTTAATCAAATTTGGTTTACAAAGAGGAAACTAGTGTAGCTATAAGTGCGTTTAATGGTTTTTAAAATAAAAAATTATTAATGTCACTTTTGTTGCTTCAAACTATAAGGTTGTGTTGCATTTGATGCAATTTTTATCACTTTATTGGCTGTAGATGGCGCAATTATTGAAATATTTTGATCAAATTTGGTTTACAAAGAGGAAACTAGTGTGGCTATAAGTGCGTTTAATGGTTTTTAAAATAAAAAATTATTAATGTCACTTTTGTTGCTTCAAACTATAAGGTTATGAGGCATTTGATGCAATTTTCTTCACTTTATTGGCTGTAGATGGCGCAATTATTGAAATATTTTGATCAAATTTGGTTTACAAAGAGGAAACTAGTGTAGCTATAAGTGCGTTTAATGGTTTTTAAAATAAAAAATTATTAATGTCACTTTTGTTGCTTCTAACTATAAAGTTATGTTGCATTTAATGCATTTTTATCACTTTATTGGCTGTAGATGAAGCAATTATTGAAATATTTTGATCAAATTTGGTTTACAAAGAGGAAACTAGTGTAGCTATAAGTGCGTTTAATGGTTTTTAAAATAAAAACTTATTAATGTCACTTTTGTTGCTTCAAACTATAAGGTTGTGTTGCATTTGATGCAATTTTTATCACTTTATTAGCTGTAGATGGCGCAATTATTGAAATATTTTGATCAAATTTGGTTTACAAAGAGGAAACTAGTGTAGCTATAAGTGCGTTTAATGGTTTTTAAAATAAAAACTTATTAATGTCACTTTTGTTGCTTCAAACTATAAGGTTGTGTTGCATTTGATGCAATTTTTATCACTTTATTAGCTGTAGATGGCGCAATTATTGAAATATTTTGATCAAATTTGGTTTACAAAGAGGAAACTAGTGTAGCTATAAGTGTGTTTAATGGTTTTAAAATAAAAAATTATTAATGTCACTTTAGTTGCTTCAAACTATAAGGTTGTGTTGCATTTGATGCAATTTTTATCACTTTATTAGCTGTAGATGGCGCAATTATTGAAATATTTTGATCAAATTTGGTTTACAAAGAGGAAACTAGTGTAGCTATAAGTGCGTTTAATGGTTTTTAAAATAAAAAATTATTAATGTCACTTTTGTTACTTCAAACTATAAGGTTGTGTTGCATTTGATGCAATTTTTATCACTTTATTAGCTGTAGATGGCGCAATTATTGAAATATTTTGATCAAATTTGGTTTACAAAGAGGAAACTAGTGTAGCTATAAGTGTGTTTAATGGTTTTAAAATAAAAACTTATTAATGTCACTTTAGTTGCTTCAAACTATAAGGTTGTGTTGCATTTGATGCAATTTTTATCACTTTATTAGCTGTAGATGGCGCAATTATTGAAATATTTTAATCAAATTTGGTTTACAAAGAAGAAACTAGTGTAGCTATAAGTGCGTTTAATGGTTTTTAAAATAAAAAATTATTAATGTCACTTTAGTTGCTTCAAACTATAAGGTTGTGTTGCATTTGATGCAATTTTTATCACTTTATTGGCTGTAGATGGCGCAATTATTGAAATATTTTGATCAAATTTGGTTTACAAAGAGGAAACTAGTGTGGCTATAAGTGCGTTTAATGGTTTTTAAAATAAAAAATTATTAATGTCACTTTTGTTGCTTCAAACTATAAGGTTATGAGGCATTTGATGCAATTTTCTTCACTTTATTGGCTGTAGATGGCGCAATTATTGAAATATTTTGATCAAATTTAGTTACAAAGAGGAAACTAGTGTAGCTATAAATGCGTTTAATGGTTTTTAAAATAAAAAATTATTAATGTCACTTTTGTTGCTTCAAACTATAAGGGTATGCTGCATTTGATGCAATTTTCTTCACATTATTGGCTGTAGAAGGCGCAATTATTGAAATATTTTGATCAAATTTGGTTTGCAAAGAGAAAACTAGTGTAGCTATAAGTGTGTTTAATGGTTTTTAATATAAAAACTTATTAATGTCACTTTAGTTGCTTCAAACTCTAAAGTTATGTTGCATTCGATGCGAATTTGATCACATTATTGGCTGTGGATGATGCATTTATTGAAATATTTTGATCAAATTTGGTTTACAAAGAGGAAACTAATGTGGCTATAAGTGTGTTTAATAGTTTTTAAAATAAAAACTTATTAATGTCACTTTTGTTGCATCAAATAATAAGGTTATGTTGCATTTGGTGCAAATTTTATCACTTTATTAGCTGTAGATGGTGCAATTATTGAAATATAAAGATTAAATCAGTACAGCAGAAGCATCTACCCGCCCACAAATTAAACTTGGGTCCCACACGCCCACCCAAGCGTTTGTTATCAATGAATTCAATGTTGAACAATTTTTTGATGTCTAAATGACGTTTGAGATTCAATCCCTTAAAAATAATAATAGCAAAAACACAAAAGGGGAGAGAAACATTGAATCCTTTGATGACTAATACTTGGGTGGGTGGGTGGGTCACAGTAGAAGAAGCTAACCGCCCACAAATTAAACTTGGTTCCCGCCCGCCCACCCAAGAGTTTGTTATCAATGGATTCAATGTTGAACAAATTTCTGATGTCAAAATGACATTTGACATTCAATCTCTTTAATGACAGCAAGTACACAAGAGGTGGGAGAAACATTAAATCCTTTGATAACTAACACTTGGATGAGTGGGTGGGTCACAGTAGAAGAAGCTACCGACTAACAATTTAAACTTAGATCCCGCCCGCCCACCCAAGCGTTTGTTATCAAGGGATTCAATGTTGAACAATTTTCTGATGTCTAAATGACATTTGACATTCAATCTCTTGATTATAATGACAGCAAGTACACAAGAGGTGGGAGAAACATTAAATCCTTTGATGACTAACACTTGGGTGGGTGGGTGGGTCACAGTAAAAAAAGCTACCCGTCCACAAATTAAATTTGGTTCCCGCCCACCCACCCAAGCGTTTGTTATCAAAGGATTCAATGTTGAACAATTTTCTGATGTCAAAATGACATTTGACATTCAATCTCTTGATTATAATGACAGCAAGTACACAAAAGGTGGGAAAAACATTAAAACCTTTGATGACTAATACTTGGGTGGGTGGGTGGGTCACAGTAGAAAAAGCTACCCGCCCACAAATTAAACTTGGTTCCCGCCCGCCCACCCAAGCGTTTATCAATAGATTCAATGTTGAACAATTTTTTGATGTCAAAATAACATTTGACATTCAATCTCTTGATTATAATGACAGCAAGTACACAAGAGATGGGAGAAACATTAAATCTTTTGATGACTAACACTTGGGTGGGTGGGTGTGTCACAGTAAAAGAAGCTACCTGTCCACAAATTAAACTTGGTTCCCGCCCGCCCACCCAAGCGTTTGTTATCAAGGGATTCAATGTTGAACAATTCTTTGATGTCTAAATGACATTTGACATTCAATTTCTTAAATATAATCACAGCAAGAACACAAGAGGTGGGAGAAACATTAAATCCTCTGATGACTAACACTTGGGTGGGTGGGTAGGTCACAATAGAAGAAACTACCGGCCAACAATTTAAACTTAGTTCCCGCCCGCCCACCCAAGCGTTTGTTACCAATGGATTCAATGTTGAACAATTTTCTGATGTCAAAATGACATTTGACATTCAATCTTTTGAATATTATAACATGAAGAACACAAGAAGTGGTTTTTTTGCGTTTCAAATGGCAAAACAAGAACTAAACGGTGAAGAGGAAAAACGCAATTGCTCCCGAAGCTAGCCACCAGTACAAAAATTGTAATTAAAGTAACAATTTCCCAAAAAATTATTCAAAATTTACAATAAATATTGTAAATTGGTTGCTTAACAAATTTCCAAAATTTTGTAACCATCATAAAATCCTAAATACATTTTTAGGAGTTTTCAAAATTGTTCAGTTTTTTATTTTACAAAAATTGTAATTAAAGTAACAATTTTCCAAAAAATTATTCCAAATTTACAATAAATATTGTTAATTGGTTGCTTAACAAATTTCCAAAATTTTGTAATTATCAAAAAATCCTAAACTTGTTTTTAGGAATTTTCAAAATTGTTCAATTTTTCATTTTACAAAAATTGTAATTAAAGTAACAATTTTCCGAAAAATGATTCAAAATTTACAATGAGTAATGTAAATTGGTTGCTTAACAAATTTCCAAAATTTTATAATTATCAAAAAACCCTAAACTTGTTTTTAGGAATTTTCAAAATTGTTCAATTTTTCATTTTACAAAAATTGTAATTAAAGTAACAAATTTTCCAAAAAATTATTCAAAATTTACAATGAATATTGTAAATTGGTTGCTTAACAAATTTCCAAAATTTTGTAATTATCAAAAAATCCTAAACATGTTTCTAAGAATTTTCAAAATTATTAAATTTTTTATTTTACAAAAATTGTAATTAAAGTAACAAATTTCCAGAAAAATATTTAAAATTTACAATAAATATTGATAATTGGTTGCTTAATAAATTTCCAAAATTTTATAATTATCAAAAAATCCTAAACTTGTTTATAGGAATTTTCAAAATTGTTCAATTTTTCAATTTAGAAAAATTGTAATTAAAATAACAATTTTCCAAAAAAAATATTTAAAATTTACAATAAATATTGTAAAATGGTTGTTTATCAAATTTCCAAAACTTTGTAATTATCAAAAAATCCTAAACATATTTTTAGGAGTTTTCAAAATTGTTCAATTTTTCATTTTAGAAAAATTGTAATTAAAGTAACAAATTTTCTAAAAATTATTCAAAATTTGCAATTAATATTGTAAATTGGTTGCTTAACAAATTTCCAAAATTTTATAATTATCAAAAAATCCTGAACTTGTTTTTAGGAATTTTCAAAATTGTTCGATTTTTCATTTTACAAAAATTGTAATTAAAGTAACAATTTTCCGAAAAATTATTCAAAATTTACAATGAGTAATGTAAATTGGTTGCTTAACAAATTTCCAAAATTTTGTAATTATCAAAAAATCCTAAACATGTTTTTAGGAACTTTCAAAATTGTTACCTTTTTTATTTTACAAAAATTGTAATTAAAGTAACAATTTTCCGAAAAATGATTCAAGATTTACAATGAGTAATGTAAATTGGTTGCTTAACAAATTTCCAAAATTTTATAATTATCAAAAAATCCTAAACTTGTTTTTAGGAATTTTCAAAATTGTTACCTTTTTTATTTTAGAAAAATTGTAATTAAAGTAACAATTTTCCAGAAAATTATTCAAAATTTACAATAAATATTGTAAAATGGTTGCTTAACAATATTCCAAAATTATATAATTATCAAACAATCTTAAACATGTTTTTAAGAATTTTCAAAATTATTAATTTTTTTATTTTAGCAAAATTGTAATTAAAGTAACAATTTTCCAGAAAATTATTCAAAATTTACAATAAATATTGTTAATTGATTGCTTAACAAATTTCCGAAATTTTGTAATTATCAAAAAATCCTAAACATGTTTTTAGGAATTTTCAAAATTGTTACCTTTTTCATTTTACAAAAATTGTAATTAAAGTAACAATTTTCCGAAAAATTATTCAAAATTTACAGTATATATTGTAAATTGGTTGCTTAACAAATTTCCGAAATTTTGTAATTATCAAAAAATCCTAAAACATGTTTTTAGGAATTTTCAAAATTGTTCAGTTTTTTATTTTACAAAAATTGTAATTTAAGTAACAATTTTCAAAAA
Source organism: Tachinus rufipes (assembly GCA_963932245.1). NCBI lineage: Eukaryota > Metazoa > Arthropoda > Insecta > Coleoptera > Staphylinidae > Tachinus > Tachinus rufipes. The sequence continues at coordinate 90,035,196 of OZ010748.1, read as the reverse complement.
AATTATTCAAAATTTACAATGATTATTGTAAAAAGGTTGTTTAACAAATTTCTAAAATTTTGTAATTATCAAAAATCCTAAACATATTTTAGGAATTTTCAAAATTGTTATTTTTTTTATTTTACAAAAATTGTAATTAAATTAACAATTTTCCCAAAAAAATATACAAAATTTACAATCAATATTGTTAATTGGTTGCTTAATAAATTTCCAAAATTTTGTAATTATCAAAAAATTCTAAACATGTTTTTAGGAATTTTCAAAAATATTCAATTATTCATTTTAGAAAAATTGTAATTAAAGTAACTAAATTTTCGAAAAATTATTCAAAATTTACAGTAAATATTGTAAATTGATTTCTTAACAAATTTCCAAAATCTTCAAAAAATCCTAAAAACATATTTTAGGAATTTTCAAAATTATTAGTTTTTTTATTTTACAAAAATTGTAATTAAAGTAATAATTTTCCAGACAATTATTCAAAATTTACAATAAATATTGTAAATTGGTTGCTTAACAAATTTCCAACATTTTGTAATTATCAAAAAATCCTAAACAGATTTTTATGAGTTTTCAAAATTGTTTAATTTTTAATTTTAGAAAAATTGTAATTAAAGTAGCAATTTTCCAAAAAAATATTCAAAAATTACAGTAAATATTGTAAATTAGTTGCTTAACAAATTTCCAAAATTTTGTAATTATCAAAAAATCCTAAACATGCTTTTAGGAATTTTCAAAATTGTTAAGTTTTTCATTTTAGAAAAATTGTAATTACAGTAACAAATTTTCGAAAAATTATTCAAAATTAACAATAAATATTGTAAATTGGTTGCTTAACAAATTTCCAAAATTTTGTAATTATCAAAAAATCCTAAACTTGTTTTTAGGAATTTTCAAAATTGTTCAATTTTTCAATTTAGAAAAATTGTAATTAAAGTAACAATTTTCCAAAAAAAATATTTAAAATTTACAATAAATATTGTAAAATGGTTGTTTATCAAATTTCCAAAACTTTGTAATTATCAAAAAATCCTAAACATATTTTTAGGAGTTTTCAAATTGTTCAATTTTTCATTTTAGAAAAATTGTAATTAAAGAAACAAATTTTCGAAAAATGATTCAAAATTTACAATGAGTAATGTAAATTGGTTGCTTAACAAATTTCCAAAATTTTGTAATTATCAAAAAATCCTAAACATGTTTTTAGGAACTTTCAAAATTGTTACCTTTTTTATTTTAGAAAAATTGTAATTAAAGTAACAATTTTCCAGAAAATTATTCAAAATTTACAATAAATATTGTAAAATGGTTGCTTAACAATATTCCAAAATTATATAATTATCAAACAATCTTAAACATGTTTTTAAGAATTTTCAAAATTATTAATTTTTTTATTTTAGCAAAATTGTAATTAAAGTAACAATTTTCCAGAAAATTATTCAAAATTTACAATAAATATTGTTAATTGATTGCTTAACAAATTTCCGAAATTTTGTAATTATCAAAAAATCCTAAACATGTTTTTAGGAATTTTCAAAATTGTTACCTTTTTCATTTTACAAAAATTGTAATTAAAGTAACAAATTTTCTAAAAATTATTCAAAATTTGCAATTAATATTGTAAATTGGTTGCTTAACAAATTTCCAAAATTTTATAATTATCAAAAAATCCTAAACATGTTTTTAAGAATTTTCAAAATTATTAATTTTTTTATTTTAGAAAAATTGTAATTAAAGTAACAATTTTCCAGAAAATTATTCAAAATTTACAATAAATATTGTAAAATGGTTGCGTAACAATATTCCAAAATTTTGTAATGATCAAAAAATCCTAAACATGTTTTTAGGAATTTTCAAAATTGTTACATTTTTTATTTTACAAAAATTGTAATTAAAGTAACAATTTTCCGAAAAATTATTCAAAATTTACAGTATATATTGTAAATTGGTTGCTTAACAAATTTCCGAAATTTTGTAATTATCAAAAAATCCTAAAACATGTTTTTAGGAATTTTCAAAATTGTTCAGTTTTTTATTTTACAAAAATTGTAATTTAAGTAACAATTTTCAAAAAAATTATTCAAAATTTACAATGATTATTGTAAAAAGGTTGTTTAACAAATTTCTAAAATTTTGTAATTATCAAAAATCCTAAACATATTTTAGGAATTTTCAAAATTGTTATTTTTTTTATTTTACAAAAATTGTAATTAAATTAACAATTTTCCCAAAAAAATATACAAAATTTACAATCAATATTGTTAATTGGTTGCTTAATAAATTTCCAAAATTTTGTAATTATCAAAAAATTCTAAACATGTTTTTAAGAATTTTCAAAAATATTCAATTATTCATTTTAGAAAAATTGTAATTAAAGTAACTAAATTTTCGAAAAATTATTCAAAATTTACAGTAAATATTGTAAATTGATTTCTTAACAAATTTCCAAAATCTTCAAAAAATCCTAAAAACATATTTTAGGAATTTTCAAAATTATTAGTTTTTTTATTTTACAAAAATTGTAATTAAAGTAATAATTTTCCAGACAATTATTCAAAATTTACAGTAAATATTGTAAATTGGTTGCTTAACAAATTTCCAAAATTTTGTAATTATCAAAAAATCCTAAACATGCTTTTAGGAATTTTCAAAATTGTTAAGTTTTTCATTTTAGAAAAATTGTAATTACAGTAACAAATTTTCGAAAAATTATTCAAAATTAACAATAAATATTGTAAATTGGTTGCTTAACAAATTTCCAAAATTTTGTAATTATCAAAAAATCCTAAACATGTTTTTAGGAACTTTCAAAATTGTTACCTTTTTTATTTTACAAAAATTGTAATTAAAGTAACAATTTTCCGAAAAATGATTCAAGATTTACAATGAGTAATGTAAATTGGTTGCTTAACAAATTTCCAAAATTTTATAATTATCAAAAAATCCTAAACTTGTTTTTAGGAATTTTCAAAATTGTTACCTTTTTTATTTTAGAAAAATTGTAATTAAAGTAACAATTTTCCAGAAAATTATTCAAAATTTACAATAAATATTGTAAAATGGTTGCTTAACAATATTCCAAAATTATATAATTATCAAACAATCTTAAACATGTTTTTAAGAATTTTCAAAATTATTAATTTTTTTATTTTAGCAAAATTGTAATTAAAGTAACAATTTTCCAGAAAATTATTCAAAATTTACAATAAATATTGTTAATTGATTGCTTAACAAATTTCCGAAATTTTGTAATTATCAAAAAATCCTAAACATGTTTTTAGGAATTTTCAAAATTGTTACCTTTTTTATTTTACAAAAATTGTAATTAAAGTAACAATTTTCCGAAAAATGATTCAAAATTTACAATGAGTAATGTAAATTGGTTGCTTAACAAATTTCCAAAATTTTATAATTATCAAAAAATCCTAAACTTGTTTTTAGGAATTTTCAAAATTGTTACCATTTTCATTTTACAAAAATTGTAATTAAAGTAACAAATTTTCTAAAAATTATTCAAAATTTGCAATTAATATTGTAAATTGGTTGCTTAACAAATTTCCAAAATTTTATAATTATCAAAAAATCCTAAACATGTTTTTAAGAATTTTCAAAATTATTAATTTTTTTATTTTAGAAAAATTGTAATTAAAGTAACAATTTTCCAGAAAATTATTCAAAATTTACAATAAATATTGTTAATTGATTGCTTAACAAATTTCCGAAACTTTGTAATTATCAAAAAATCCTAAACTTGTTTTTAGGAATTTTCAAAATTGTTCAATTTTTTATTTTACAAAAATTGTAATTAAAGTAACAAATTTCCGAAAAATAATTCAAAATTTACAGTAAATATTGTAAATTGGTTCCTTAACAACTTTCCAAAATTTTATAATTATCAAAAAATCCTAAACTTGTTTTTAAGAATTTTCAAAATTATTAATTTTTTTATTTTAGAAAAATTGTAATTAAAGTAACAATTTTCCAGAAAAATATTCAAAATTTACAATAAATATTGTAAATTGGTTGCTTAACAAATTTCCAAAATTTTATAATTATCAAAAAATCCTAAACATATTTTTAGGAATTTTCAAAATTGTTCAATTTTTTATTTTACAAAAATTGTAATTAAAGTAACAATTTTCCAAAAAAACATTCAAAATTTACAATAAATATTGTAAATTGGTTGCTTAAGAAATTTCCAAAATTTTGTAATTTTCAAAAAATCGTAAACACATTTTGAGGATTTTTTAAAATTGTTCAATTTTTTATTTTAGAAAAATTGTTTAAAATTTACAATAAATATTGTTAAATGGTTGCTTAACAAATTTCTAGAAAATACGTATAAAAGCAAAGTGCTGCGCATAATCTGTACGTTTATACGGTATATAAAATAAAGTTAATAAAACTCTCAGTTTGTGTGTGCTTGAGGCGTTTGTAGCTTAACATAAATTTATTATTGATTATAATATTTTCTAATAGGTTTCGGTTGCTTCATGCAAGAACACCGACAACCCAATGTCGGCATTTACATAGTCGACCGTCGCTTCATCTCATTAGACGACACCATCAACCAACTAGCTCAATACATGTACGACTTCTCCAGGCTAACGCGACAACAGAGAATCATACAAAGGAACCGAACGGAACGACTCAGCAACATGCTCGATTAGAGGAATGTAGGAGTGGTTTGTTACAAAACTAACAACCCAAAATGAAATAAAACTAATAAAATAATTCAGTATTACAGGCAAGCTAGGATGAAAGCACTACATGCGATCGCTAGTGCGCACACAAGCTCGTGCCAACAGACTAAAATCTGCAAATGTTTATAATTTTGTCGGTTTCTGGGGTAATTTATTTGGTCCCCTGATCACGATTCCAGAATCGGCGTTTCGATATTTTCAACATTAAATTTTCAAAACGGAAATACGTGAAAGAAACATACTTCTTACCGATGGAGAGGGACGCGGATGCTTCTATGGTAAGCCACCAAACCCCGACAGATGCTGCTGCAAAGCGGAAGTCCGTAGGTCAAAGAGTTTTCCTTCGGCAATCGAAAGAAGCAAAATAGGCAAAAGGGGGGGCCTTTCTTTCTTCTTTTTCAAGAATTTTCTCAGTTTTTGGGAAAAAAATATAGGTTTTTTTGGACCCCCTGACTTAAAATTGACCCCTGATTACGATTTTGGGGGTTCGACTCCCACATTCTTAGCATTTTTCTGTCCATTGTAGGATAACCACCAAAAACATGTTTTTTTTGCGTTTCTAAAGGCAAAAAAAGCATTAAACGGTGAAGGGAAGATTTTAAGCTCTATACAAAGAATTACAACTGTAGGGTGGGTTACCTATACATCAACAAATAAATTAAAAAAAACTAACAAAAATTTTATTTCCTCAAACATTACAATATCACAATAAATCCATATAATCCACCGCCGTTCTTCCATGTACATCCTGCAAACAAACATCACCACCGTATTCCACTAACATATCAAAAGCCTTGCGTTCACCTTTCCTAGCCGCACAATGCAAAGCAGTAACCCCACCAACAGCACAAGCATTAATATCAAATCTATGGGCAACATCTTTAATAATATCTAAAGCCCCAATAGACGCAGCCAAATGCAAAACAGTATAACCGGAATTATTAACAGCAAACAAATCACCACCTAAATTTAAAACCGTATTAAACGCACTTAAATTATTACTCAATACAGCTTCGTGTAAAGGCGTATTACCGCAACCATCCTTTACATTAATATCTAATAATAATAATAAATTTAATAAATTTAAATTTCCGTGTAATGTTGCGATATGTAAAGCATTTCGACCATTTTTAGTAGATAAATTTATATTTAATCCGTTTGCAATTAAAAGTTTTAATATAGCTAAATCACCTTCACGACATATTAAATGTAAAGCCGTCCAACCGTCCTTATTGGAATAATTAATGCAAGCTCCGTGTGATATTAATAAATTCACAATATCAATAGATTCCGATTGTATTTTAGTGCAGGCTAACATTAAAGGTGTCCAATCGGCTTTCTTCAATGCATTTACATCGGCTCCATGTTGTAGTAATATCTTTGCTGTTAACGTTTGTGCAAATTGGGCCGCTTCATGTAGTGCTGTTTTGTTATCATTGTTGCGACAATCGACACATTTGGGGGTGTAATTTTCAAGACAGAATGTAGTGATGTTTGTATAACCCAATCTAGCAGCAACGTGTAGAATTGTATCGCCTGTTGATTCGTATCGTAAATCTTTCCAATGGATTTCCGGATGCGATTTGTGTAGGTTATTTAATGATTCGATTTCACCATTATGGATTTGTTTTAGTATTGCTTTCTTTTGCGATTTATTCATTGTTGTGTTGACAATATTGGAAGTATTAATCTTACCTTAATTAACCGAATTAGGCTGCAATATTACATTTTCTTCTAAATTTCGATGATTATTAGATCTGTCAGTCAGCCATTAATAATATCCTGTAATACTTTTTACTTTTTTTCTGAGATGGTAAAACTTGTAGGACAATTTTCAATCTATTAATATTTAGGCATCCTTTCTTAATCAAATTTAATTGATTTGTTAATTTAATTATTAAAAAATGTATTAAATAAAAAGTTGAAGTTGTCACAAGATGGCGGTTTAGGTGTAATGTTGGTTGCATGCATTTGCGTAGCAGATAATTATGTTTTTTTTTAAATAACCGACTTAATATCAATTCTACAAGAAAACACCGTATCAACTAGTTTATAGAAAATTAAATTTCTAATAAAACTTAATCAATCAAATTTTTATAAATTCTCATTTGTTTTTGAGTTATTTATTAAAAACTTAAAAGTTTCAACTTTATTCTGTTATGTTTTTTTAAATAACTCACTTAATATCATTTTTACAACAAAAAAATATATGAACTACTTTATAGAAAATTAAATTTTTAATAAAGTTTTATATAACAAGTTTCTATAAATTCTTGCTCGTTATTAAGTTATTTAGTAAAAAGTAAAAAAAAAAATATTTTTAGAGCTACAAGTTTTGAATGTTGTTAACATGTTTGCCGAAACGTCTTTTACACTACGCATAAACCGTTTTTCTCACCGGTGCACCGTTTTCAAGATATTTTCAGTTTATAAACATTAATGACGTTTGTGACAGTTTAAAAGTATTTTATGTCAACTCTGAATCACTTTTTGTCATTTTGTTGTCACATTAGAAGCATTTTATACTTTTAACAATTTTTAAACATTTTAATGAATACGAACGTTGAATGACGTTTGTGACATTTTAAAAGTGTTTAATGTCAATTCAGAAATACTTTTGTTACTTTATTGTTACATCAGAAGCATTATATGATAATTTGGCAATAGTTTTGACAGTTTGTAAACATTTTAATGATTAAGAACGTTTAATGACAGTACAAAAGTATTTTATGTCAATTTAGAAATAGTTTATGTCATTTTACTGTCACATCAGAAGCATTTTATGATAGTTTAGCAATATTTTTGACAGATTATAAACATTTTAATGGTTAAGAACGTTTAAAATAACTTTTGTGACAATTCAAAAGTATTTCAGAAATACTTTTTGTCATTTTATTGTTTTATCAAACGCATTTTATAATAATTTGGCAATAGTTTTGACAATTTTAATGGTTAAGAACGTTTAATAACGTGTATGACAGTTCAAAAGTGTTTTATGTCAATTCAGACATACTTTTCGTTATTTTCTTGTCACATCAGAATTATTTTATGCTAATTTAGCAGTTATTTTAACAATTTATAAACATTTTAATGATTACGAACGTTGAATGACGTTTGTGACATTTTAAAAGTGTTTTATGTCAATTCATAAATACTTTTTATCATTTTATTGTCATATCAGAAACATTTTATGATAGTTTATGAACATTTTAATGGTTAAAAACGTTTAATGACGTCTGTAACAGTTAGAAAGTATTTTATGTCAATTCAAAAACTCTTTTTGTCATTTTGTTGTCACATTAAAAACATTTTATAACAGTTTGGCAATATTTTTAACAGTTTATGAACATTTTAATGATCAAGAACCTTTTATGACGTTTATGACAGTTTAAAATGATTTTATGTTGATTGCACCCAAATAAACATTTGTCATTCTTAAGCAATCTTTTATACACAGTAATTTGTTTGTGTGCACAGTTTAAACGGTTTGAAAGCTGTCCAAATTGTAGGTTAAAACAGACCTTATGACAGTTTAGCAATATTATTGACAGTTCATAAACATTTTAATAGTTAAGAACGTTTAATGACGTTTGTAGCAGTTTAAAACTATTTTATGTTAATTCAGAAAAACTTTTTGTCATTTTGTTGTCACATCAAACGTATTTTATGATAGTTTGGCAATATTTTTGACAGTTTATAATTATTTTAATGCTTAAGAACGTTTAATGACGTTTATGACAGTTCAAAAGTATTTTATATCAATTTAGAAATACTTTTTGTTATTTTATTGTCAAATCAGAAGCATTTTATAATAGTTTGACAATACTTTGAACATCTCATAAACATTTTAATGGTTAAGAACGTTTAATGACGTTTGTGACAGTTCAAGAATATTTTATTTCAATTTAAAAACATTTTGCAGTCACATCAGAAGTATTTTATGACAGTTCAACAATGCTTTTGACAGTTTATAAACTTATTAGTAGTTGAAACCGTTTGATGACGTTTGTGACAGTTCAATAATATTTTATTTCAATTTAGAAACATTTTGCTTTTAGATCAGAAGCATTTTTTGACAGTTTAACAGTGCTTTTGACAGTTTATAAATTTATTAATATTTAAGAACGTTTGCTGACGTTTGTGACAGTTTAAGAATATTATATGTTAATTTAGGAACATTTTGCTGTTACATCAGAAACATTTTATGACAGTTTAACAGTGCTTATGACAGTTTATAAATTTATTAATATTTAAGAACGTTTGATGATGTTTGTGACAGTTCAAGAACACTTAATATCAATTTAGGAACATTTTGCTTTAAAATCAGAAGCATTTTTTGACAGTTTGACAGTTTATAAATTTATCAATAGTTTAGATCATTTGATAACGTTTGTGACATTTCAAGAATATTTTATGTCAGTTTAGGAACACTTTGCAGTCACATCAGAAGCATTTTATGACAGTTCAACAGTGCTTTTGACAGTTTATAAGTTTATTAATAGTTTAGATCGTTTGATGACGTTCATGACAGTTTAAGAATATTTAATGTCAATATAGAAACATTTTGCTGCTACATCAGAAGCATTTTATGACAGTTCAACAGTGTTTTTGACAGTGTTTATTAATATTTAAAAACGTTTGATGACGTTTGTGACAGTTCAAACATATTTTATGTCAATTTAGGAACATTTTGCTGTTACATCAGAAGCATTCTATGACAGTTTGACAGTATTTTTGACAGTTTATTAATTTATTATTACTTTACATTATTTGATAACGTTTGTGACAGTTTAAAAATATTTTATGTCAATTTAGAAACATTTTGCTGTTACATCAGAAGCATTTTATGACAGTTTGACAGTATTTTTGACAATTTATTAATTTATTAATAGTTTAGATCATTTGATAACGTTTGTAACAGTTTAAGAATATTTTATGTCAATTTAGGAACATTTTGCTGTTACATCAGAAGCATTTTATGACAGTTCAACAGTGTTTTTGACAGTATATAAAATTATTAATATTTAAGAATGTTTGATGACGTTTGTAACAGTTCAAAAATACTTGATATCAATTTAGGAACATTTTGCTGTTACATCAGAAGCATTCTATGCCAGTTTGACAGTATTTTTGACAGTTTATACATTTATTATTACTTTACATTATTTGATAACGTTTGTGACAGTTTAAGAATATTTTATGTCAATTTAGAAACATTTTGCTGTTACATCAGAAGCATTTTATGACAGTTCAACAGTGCTTTTGACAGTTTATAAATTTATTTATAGTTGAAAACGTTTGATGACGTTTGTGACAGTTCAAGCATATTTTATATCAATTTAGAAACATTTTGCTGTTACATCAGAAGCATTTTATGACAGTTCAACAGTGCTTTTGACAGTTTATAAATTTATTTATAGTTGAAAACGTTTGATGACGTTTGTGACAGTTCAAGCATATTTTATATCAATTTAGAAACATTTAGCTGTTTCATCAGAAGCATTTTATGACAGTTCAACAGTGCTTTTGACAGTTTATAAATTTATTTATAGTTGAAAACGTTTGATGACGTTTGTGACAGTTCAAGAATATTTTATGTCAATTTAGAAACATTTAGCTGTTTTATCAGAAGCATTTTATGACAGTACAACAGTGCTTTTGACAGTTTATAAATTTATTTATAGTTGAAAACGTTTGATGACGTTTGTGACAGTTCAAGAATATTTTATGTCAATTTAGAAACATTTTGCTGTTACATCAGAAGCATTTTATGACAGTTCAACAGTGCTTTTGACAGTTTATAAATTTATTTATAGTTGAAAACGTTTGATGACGTTTGTGACAGTTCAAGCATATTTTATATCAATTTAGAAACATTTTGCTGTTACATCAGAAGCATTTTATGACAGTTCAACAGTGCTTTTGACAGTTTATAAATTTATTTATAGTTGAAAACGTTTGATGACGTTTGTGACAGTTCAAGCATATTTTATATCAATTTAGAAACATTTAGCTGTTTCATCAGAAGCATTTTATGACAGTTCAACAGTGCTTTTGACAGTTTATAAATTTATTTATAGTTGAAAACGTTTGATGACGTTTGTGACAGTTCAAGAATATTTTATGTCAATTTAGAAACATTTAGCTGTTTTATCAGAAGCATTTTATGACAGTACAACAGTGCTTTTGACAGTTTATAAATTTATTTATAGTTGAAAACGTTTGATGACGTTTGTGACAGTTCAAGAATATTTTATGTCAATTTAGAAACATTTTGCTGTTACATCAGAAGCATTTTATGACAGTTCAACAGTGCTTTTGACAGTTTATAAATTTATTTATAGTTGAAAACGTTTGATGACGTTTGTGACAGTTCAAGAATATTTTATGTCAATTTAGAAACATTTTGCTGTTACATCAGAAGCATTTTATGACAGTTCAACAGTGCTTTTGACAGTTTATAAATTTATTTATAGTTGAAAACGTTTGATGACGTTTGTGACAGTTCAAGAATATTTTATGTCAATTTAGAAACATTTTGCTGTTACATCAGAAGCATTTTATGACAGTTCAACAGTGCTTTTGACAGTTTATAAATTTATTTATAGTTGAAAACGTTTGATGACGTTTGTGACAGTTCAAGAATATTTTATGTCAATTTAGAAACATTTAGCTGTTTCATCAGAAGCATTTTATGACAGTTCAACAGTGCTTTTGACAGTTTATAAATTTATTTATAGTTGAAAACGTTTGATGACGTTTGTGACAGTTCAAGAATATTTTATGTCAATTTAGAAACATTTTACTGTTACATCAGAATCATTTTATGACAGTTCAACAGTGCTTTTGACAGTTTATAAATTTATTTATAGTTGAAAACGTTTGATGACGTTTGTGACAGTTCAAAAATATTTTATGTCAATTTAGAAACATTTAGCTGTTTCATCATAAGCATTTTATGACAGTTCAACAGTGCTTTTGACAGTTTATAAATTTATTTATAGTTGAAAACGTTTGATGACGTTTGTGACAGTTCAAGAATATTTTATGTCAATTTAGAAACATTTTGCTGTTACATCAGAAGCATTTTATGACAGTTCAACAGTGCTTTTGACAGTTTATAAATTTATTTATAGTTGAAAACGTTTGATGACGTTTGTGACAGTTCAAGAATATTTTATGTCAATTTAGAAACATTTAGCTGTTTCATCAGAAGCATTTTATGACAGTTCAACAGTGCTTTTGACAGTTTATAAATTTATTTATAGTTGAAAACGTTTGATGACGTTTGTGACAGTTCAAGAATATTTTATGTCAATTTAGAAACATTTTACTGTTACATCAGAATCATTTTATGACAGTTCAACAGTGCTTTTGACAGTTTATAAATTTATTTATAGTTGAAAACGTTTGATGACGTTTGTGACAGTTCAAGAATATTTTATGTCAATTTAGAAACATTTAGCTGTTTCATCAGAAGCATTTTATGACAGTTCAACAGTGCTTTTGACAGTTTATAAATTTATTTATAGTTGAAAACGTTTGATGACGTTTGTGACAGTTCAAGAATATTTTATGTCAATTTAGAAACATTTTACTGTTACATCAGAATCATTTTATGACAGTTCAACAGTGCTTTTGACAGTTTATAAATTTATTTATAGTTGAAAACGTTTGATGACGTTTGTGACAGTTCAAAAATATTTTATGTCAATTTAGAAACATTTAGCTGTTTCATCAGAAGCATTTTATGACAGTTCAACAGTGCTTTTGACAGTTTATAAATTTATTTATAGTTGAAAACGTTTGATGACGTTTGTGACAGTTCAAGAATATTTTATGTCAATTTAGAAACATTTTGCTGTTACATCAGAAGCATTTTATGACAGTTCAACAGTGCATTTGACAGTTTATAAATTTATTAATATTTAAGAACGTTTGATGACGTTAGTGACTATTCAAGAATATTTTATGTCAATTTAGAAACATTTTGTGGTTACATCAGAAGCATTTTATGACAGTTCAATAGTGCTTTTGACAGTTTATAAATTTGATAATCATTTAGATTGTTTGCTGACGTTTGTGACAGTTTAAGAATATTATATATTAATTTAGGAACATTTTGCTGTTACATCAGAAGCATTTTATGACAGTTCAACAATGTTTTTGACAGTTTATAAATTTATTAATTATTTAGATTGTTTGATGACGTTTGTGACAGTTCAAGAATGTTTAATGTCAGTTTAGAAACATTTTGCCTTTAGATCAGAAACATTTTTTGACAGTTTAACAGTGCTTTTGACAGTTTATAAATTTATTAATATTTAAGAACGTTTGATGACGTTTGTGACAGTTCAAGAATATTTTATGTCAATTTAGAAACATTTTGCTGTTACATCAGAAGCATTTTATGACAGTTCAACAGTGCTTTTGACAGTTTATAAATTTATTTATGTTTAAGAACGTTTTATGACGTTTGTGACAGTTTAAGAATATTTTATGTAAATTTAGAAACACTTTGGAGTTACATCAGAAGCATTTTATGACAGTTCAACAGTGCTTTTGACAGTTTATAAGTTTATTAATAGTTTAGATCGTTTGATGACGTTTATGACAGTTTAAGAATATTTAATGTCAATTTAGAAACATTTTGCTGTTACATCAGAAGCATTTTATAACAGTTCATCAGTGCTTTTGACAGTTTATAAATTTATTAATGGTTTAGATCGTTTGATGACGTTGTCACAAACGTTGAAAACGTTTAATGACGTTCAAAAGTATTTCATGACATTTCAGAAATAATTTTTGTCATTTTGTTGTCACTCTAGAAGCATGTTATGATAATTTGGCAATAGTTTTGACAGCTTATAAATATTTAATGGTTCAAACAGTTCAAAAGTATTTTATGTCAATTTAGAAATACTTTTGCTATTTTGCTGTCACATCAGAAGGATTTTATGATAGTTTTGCAATATTTTTGACAGTTTATAAACGTTTTAATGTTTACAAACGTTTAATGATGTTTGTGATAGTTCAACAGTATTTTATGTCAATTTAGAAATACTTTTTGTTATTTTATTGATACATCAGAAGCATTTTGTTATAGTTTAGCAATATTTTTGACAATTTATAATTATTTTATTGGTTAAACACGTTTAATGACGCTTGTGACAGTTCAAAAACATTTTATGTCAATTCAGAAGTATTTTTTGTCATTTTGTTAACAACTCAAAATAATTTTTAAAAATCAAGTAGTAATTTTATGACAGTATTTAATGACATTAGTGTTATGCCAGAGTTACTTTCAAGCATTAATAAAGCTGTACAAGATTTATGCTTGAATAGTGAAAGTGAGAAATTTTAAATCTTTTAATTTCACATTTCTGATTACCTAATGGTAAAAATGCAAAACATTTTACTACAAAATTTGTTTTATTACAAAATATTTATTTTATAATATATCTGGATTGCTGGCAAAAACTCTAATTAATAAATTTTGCCAATTCCGTAAATTGTTAAAAATATAAATTTACATAAGTGTTTAGTTCTACTATGAGATGGCGCTAGCATCACATTCCAAAAAATTGCAAAATTTTAAATAACTCAATTCTACTTCTGATACACTTATTAAAGATTATTAAATGGTTAATTAAGTTGATTAATGTATTTGATTTTTTACTATCTATGGGTAATCTCGTCAAGTGATTAATGTTTGTTGATATTGCAGGAATTTATTTTATTAGTATCAAATAGTTGTGATAGATGGTGAATTATGGAATAGTTGCGAAATAGAAATTAATTGATATTTAAAGTTTATCATTCGTCGCTTGTAATGGTAACAATACTAACAATGCATAATTGATTGTTTTGTATGATTTAAGTATCAAATTAAAATTGTAAATTTATAATGTGTTGTTGTTGATTAACATAAGCGAAAAGTGTTGCTCGAACAGTGCTATTACGTGCGGTTGCATTAATTAATGATTTATTTATGAGGGGAATGATAATACACTTTTAATTTGCAAATTAATTAATCGTTTATTGTTTGCGACGTAGGATGTAGTGAGCTTCTTTACCGGGCCAATTCTGACGTTTTCAGTGTCAGCTGTCTGTCAAAATGGACGACGTGTCAGTTTATTGGTAGAAAAATAGTGTTTAATTAATTCGATTGTGCAGGAAGAATCGCGCGCGATCTACTGCGTATTTAACGTTTAGAAACATTTAGAGTAATGGGTGACGGGGCAGCGACGAAAGGCCCATCCGGGCAAAACGACCCCGACATGAAAGGGTGGCTGTTCAAATGGACCAACTACCTCAAAGGCTACCAAAGACGTTGGTTCGTCCTACAAAACGGCCTCCTATCATATTACAGGTATGCAAAACATCAACTGCACGTAATAGCGTAATCATCACAAAACACATAATTAATGTTTATCATTGTTGTACAAGTCGGAATTATCTGTGCAGGGCTGAACACAACGGCGTTGTCTCGACGCTATCGATACGAAGGAGACGCAGATTCCGGAACGGGTAAGTCGTGCAGCCCTGCACAACAACACGACAAATATTTCAAATAATTTTCTCCACAGTCATGCTGCAATTATTTTGTTGTTGTTGTTACATCAAGCTCAAAGTGCAATGTTACGCTCGATTTTGTTTCAGGAATCAAGCCGAGATGACGCACACGTGCAGAGGCAGCATCTCGCTACACGGCGCTTTAATTTATACTGTAGACGCTTGCACCTTTGTCATATCCAATGGGGGCACGCAGACTTTTCATATACGAGCCGCTTCCGAAGTGGAAAGGCAGTGCTGGGTCACTGCACTTGAACTCGCCAAAGCTAAAGCCATGTAAGATGTCAAATAAATTATTTAAAAACTGTCAAAACTGTCATGTTTATATTTCAGACGTAACATGGAATCGGAAGAAGATGATGATGAACAAGATTCCGGATCGGGATCTCCGGAGGAATGGTCGAGTGTAGTCAGGGAACTTCAGGGTCGACTGGAGGATTTGCAGACTTGCTCGGATCTTATAGGAAAACACGGTGCTGCTTTACAAAGGGCACTTGGTGAATTGGAAAGCACCGTTGATCAAGAATCGGCGCAGGGCAAATCGAAAGCGGTTGGGGAACGTGCCACACTATTTCGGATTGCCAGTAACGCTATGATCAACGTAAGTAATTGTTTATGTAACTATTACGAAATTCTAACCTAACTTTTTTTAATACTTCATATCAATTTCATTCAAGAAAAACAAATTTAATTTTTTGAAAAACAAATTTTATTTTTTGAAAAACATTCAAACACAAAAATTGTAACCAAATACTGACTTTCTGAAAATTTTACATTATACTTAATTTCTGGTCAACTTAAATTTATTTAGTTGTTTTCTAATAAAAACTTTGATGAACTCAAAAAAATTATTTAAAATTTCACGGCTGGATTTGGCACTTTTAAAGCGTTTTTTGCGGGATTTTAGTTAATTTAAGAATATTTTTAATATTTTAAAGCTGGATTGTTGAGATTTATGAATTTTTTTACATTTTTTAAAAGTTTATGGTCGGAATTTGGTGCTTTCTGACAAGTTTTTGTACTTTTTTGAAATATTTTAACGTTTTTATTATAAATTTGTTCTTATGAATACATTATTAGTTTTGGCTTTGCTAGAGCCTTCTACAGATGTAATAAGTTAACTGAGTAGAGCCGTAACTAGTACTGTATTTGTAAGAATAAACTTGTTATAACAAAAACATAGTAAATTGTTTTATTATTTCATAAACATCAATTATATTAATATTTTCATACTTCAAGGCTAGATTTTGCTATTTCTTACATTCTATGAATAGAATTTAGCTTTTATTATATAAAAATTTGTACAGTTTTCAACAGTTTCTGGCTGTATTTTGGTGTTTTCTGTTTTAATGGCTGGATTTTTGCTATTTTTAACATTATTTTGACGTTTTACAGTCAGCGGTTTTTATTTTTTTTTGTTAAGTTTTGACAGTTTTTGGCTGTATTTGGTTCTTACTGACAGTATTTTGATGTTTCAAGGTTAGAATTTGCTATTTTTGACATTTTGCAAATAGAATTTTGCACTTTTTATCAGTTTATGACTGGATTTGGTTTTTTATTAATATTTTTGACATTCCATAAAAAGAAAAACAGTTTTTGGATTGCTTTTGGTGTTTTCTGACAATATTTAAATTTTATTATTCATAAAATTTTATAAATAAATATTATTTTGATATCTCATAGTTGGATTTTGCAGTTTTGGTGATTTATTGAAAATGTTTACACTTTTCAATAATTTATGGCTAAATTTTGATGTTTCAAGACTGAATATTGCTATTTTTGACAATTTATGAAAAGAAATTGCACTTATTAGCCTTTTATGCCTTGATTTTGGTGCTTTTTGATGATATTTTGAAATTTTATAGCCAGATTTTGCTATTTTTGAGATTTTATGAATTATTTTACATTTTTCTACAGTTCATGGCTGGATTTTAGTGCTTTCTGACATTATTTTGATGTTCCAAAGCCAGAACTTGCTATTTTTTACAATTCATTAGTTTAAGACCAAATTTTTATGGCTTCTGACTACATTTTGATGCTTTGAGGCTGAATTTTACTATTTTTGACATTTTATGAATAGAATGTTGCACTTTTCATTGGATTTTTGTGCTTTCTGACAATAAGATTATTTATTAATTAGATTAAATGGATTTTTGCTATTTCTAACATTATTTTGATATTTCACAGTCGGACTTTGCTGTTTTTAATTTTTTTAAACATTTTTTGACAGTTTTTAGCTGTATTTTGGTTCTTACTGACAATATTCTAATGTTTCAAGGTCAGAATTGGCTATTTTTGACATTTCCAAAATAGAATTTTGCAGTTTTCAAAAGTTTATGGATGGATTTTTACTATTTTTAACATTATTTTGATATTTCAGTGTTGGACTTTAATTTTTGGACAGTTTTTGGTTGTATTTTGGTTCTTACTGACAATATTTTGATGTTTCAAGGCCATAATGTGCTATTTTTGACATTTTGTAGATAGAATTTTGCATTTTTCAACAGTTTACGACTAGATTTGATTATTTATTAACATTTTTGACAATTTATGACTGGATTTTTACATTTTATCAACAAAATGGCACTTTTTAACAGTTTTTGTAACGATTTTGTTTTCTATCTTCCTTTCCTTAAATTTTATAGTTTTATAAATAAAGTTTTACACTTTTGAACAGTTTTATCGCTTTCTAATATTATTTTGATATTTTATAGTTGGATTTTGCAGTTTTGGTAATTTATTGAAAATGTTTACAGTTTATGACTAAATTTTGGTGCTTTTTAAAAATATTTTGATGTTTCAAGACCGGATATTGCTATTTTTGACATTTTATGAAAAGAAATTGCAGTTTTTAACCTTTTATGGCCTGATTTTGGTGCTTTCTGATAATATTACGATATTTTATAGCCAGATTTTGCTATTTTTGAGATTTTATGAATTCTTTTACATTTTTCTACAGTTTATGGTTGGATTTTAGTGCTTTCTGACAATATTTTGATGTTTCAACGCCAGAATTGGCTATTTTTTTACATTTCATCAGTTAAAGACCAAATTTGTATAACTATATGACTATATTTTGATGCTTTGAGGTTGAATTTTGCTGTTTTTGACATTTTATGAATAGAATGTTGCACTTTTCAACGGATTTTTGTGCTTTCTGACAATAAGGTATTTTTTATTAATTGGATTAAATGGATTTTTACTATTTCTAACATTATTTTGATATTTCACTGTTGTACTTTAAGTTTTTGACAGTTTTTGGTTGTATTTTGGGGTTTACTGACAATATTTTGATATTTCAAAGCCAGAATTTGCTATTTTTGACATTTTTTAAATAGAATTTTGCACTTTTCAACAGTTTATGACTAGATTTCATTATTTATTGACAATTTTTACAATTTATGACTGGATTTTTACATTCTATCAACAAAATGGCACTTTTTAACAGTTTTTGGATCGATTTAGTTTTCTATCTTTCTTTCCTTAAATATTATAGCCGGATTTTACTATTCTTAACATTTTATAAATAAAATTTTACATTTTTGAAAAGTTTTATGGCTTTCTAATATTATTTTGATATTTCATAGTTGGATTTTGCAGTTTTGGTAAATTATTGAAAATGTTTACAGTTTATGACTACATTTTGGTGCTTTTCAACAATATTTTGATGTTTCAAGACCGGATATTGTTATTTTGGACATTTTATGAAAAGAAATTGCACTTGTTAGCCTTTTATGGCTTGATTTTAGTGCTTTTTGATAATATTTTGATATTTCATAGCCAGATTTTGCTATTTTTGAGATTTTATGAATTCTTTTACATTTTTTTACAGTTTATGGCTGGATTTTAGTGCTTTCTTACAATATTTTGATGTTTCAAAGCCAGAATTGGCTATTTTTTACATTTCATTAGTTTAATACCAAATTTTTATGGCTTCTGACTATATTTTGATGCTTTGAGG
Source organism: Tachinus rufipes (assembly GCA_963932245.1). Lineage (NCBI taxonomy): Eukaryota > Metazoa > Arthropoda > Insecta > Coleoptera > Staphylinidae > Tachinus > Tachinus rufipes. The sequence continues at coordinate 90,015,957 of OZ010748.1, read as the reverse complement.
CTGAATTTTGCTGTTTTTGACATTTTATGAATAGAATGTTGCACTTTTCAATGGATTTTTATGCTTTCTGACAAAAAGATATTTTTTATTAATAGAATTTTAGCTATTTCTAACATTATTTTGATTTTTCAGTCGGACTTTGCTGTTTTTAATTTTTTATTAAATTTTTTGACAATATATATATATAATACTGGCAATATTTTGATTCAAGGCTAGAATTGGCTATTCTTGACATTTCCAAAATAAAATTTTGTAGTTTTCAAAAGTTTATGGATGGATTTTGACAATTTCTAACATTATTTTGATATTTTACTGTTGCACTTTAAATTTTTGACAGTTTTTGGTTGTATTTTGGGGTTTACTGACAATATTTTGATAATTCAAGGTCAGAATTACTATTTTTGACATTTTGTTAATAGAATTTTGCACTTTTCAACAGTTTATGACTAGATTTGATTATTTATTAACATTTTTGACAGTTTATGACTGGACTTTTACATTCTATCAAAAAAATGGCACTTTTTAACAGTTTTTAGATCGATTTTGTTTTGTATCTTTCTTTCCTTAAATTTTATAGCCGGATTTTACTATTCTTAACGATTTATAAATAAAGTTTTACATTTTTGAACAGTTTTATGGCTTTCTAATATTATTTTGGTATTTCATAGTTGGATTTTGCAGTTTTGGTAATTTATTGAAAATGTTTACAGTTTATGACTAAGTTTTGGTGCTTTTTAACAATATTTTGATGTTTCAAGACCGGATATTGTTATTTTTAACATTTTCTGAAAGAAATTGCACTTTTTAGCCTTTTATGGCCTGATTTTGGTGCTTTCTGATAATATTACGATATTTTATAGCCAGATATTGCTATATTTAAGATTTTATGAATTCTTTTACATTTTCAACAGTTTATGGCCGGGTTTTAGTGCTTTCTGACAATATTTTGATGTTTCAAAGCCAGAATTGGCTATTTTTTACATTTCATAAATAGAATTTTGCACTTTTTAACAGTTTACGATCAAATTTTTATGGCTTTTGACTATATTTTGATGCTTTGAGACTGAATTTTGCTGTTTTTGACTTTTTATGAATAGAATGTTGCACTTTTCAACGGATTTTTGTGCTTTCTGACGATAAGATATTTTTTATTAATTGGATTAAATTGATTTTTGCTATTTCTAACATTATTTTGATGTTTCACAGTCGGACTTTGCTGTTTTTAATTTTTTATTAAATTTTTTGACAGTTTTTGGTTGTATTTTGGGGTTTACTGACAATATTTTGATATTTCAAGGCCAGAATTTGCTATTTTTGACATTTTGTAGATACAATTTTGCACTTTTCAACAGTTTATGACTAGATTCGATTATTTATTAACATTTTTTACAATTTATGACTGGATTTTTACATTCTATCAACAAAATGGCACTTTTTAACAGTTTTTGGAACGATTTTGTTTTCTATCTTCCTTTCCTTAAATTTTATAGCTGGATTTTACTATTGTTAATGTTTTATAAATAAAATTTTACACTTTTGAACAGTTTTATGGCTTTCTAATATTATTTTGATATTTCATAGTTGGATTTTGCAGTTTTGATAATTTATTGAAAATGTTTACAGTTTATGACTAAATTTTGGTGCTTTTTATCAATATTTTGATGTTTCAAGACCGGATATTGCTATTTTTGATATTTTATGAAGAGAAATTGCACTTTTTAGCAATTTATGGGTTAATTTTCATGCTTTTTGTTAATATTTTGATATTTTATAGTCAGATTTTGCTATTTTTAAGATTTTATGAATTCTTTTACATTTTTCTACAGTTTATGGATGGATTTTAGTGCTTTCTGACAATAGTTTTGATGTTCCAAGGCCAGAACTGGCTATTTTTTACAATTCATCAGTTTAAGATCAAATTTTTATGGCTTCTGACTATATTTTGATGCTTTAAGGCTGAATTTTGCTGTTTTTGACATTTTATGAATAAAATGTTGCACTTTTCAACGAGTTTTTGTGCTTTCTGACAATAAGATATTTTTTATTAATTAGATTAAATGGATTTTAGCTATTTCTAACATTATTTTGATATTTCACAGTCGGACTTTCCTATTTTTAATTTGTTGACAATTTTTGGTTGTATTTAGATTTTTACTGACAATATTCTGATGTTTCAAGGCCAGAATTGGCTATTTTTGACATTTCCAAAATAGAATTTTGCAGTTTTCAAAAGTTTATGGATGGATTTTTACTATTTCTAACATTATTTTGATATTTTACTGTTGCACTTTAACTTTTTGACAGTTTTTGGTTGTATTTTGGAGTTTACTGACAATATTTTGATATTTCAAGGCCAGAATTAGCTATTTTTGACAATTTGTAAATAGAATTTTGCACTTTTCAACGGTTTATGACTAGATTTGATTATTTATTAACATTTTTTACAATTTATGACTGGATTTTTACATTCTATCAACAAAATGGCACTTTTTAACAGTTTTTGGAACGATTTTGTTTTCTATCTTTCTTTCCTTAAATTTTATAGCTGGATTTTACTATTGTTAACGTTTTATAAATAAATTTTTTTATTTTTGAACAGTTTTATGGCTTTCTAATATTATTATGATATTTCATAGTTGGATTTTGCAGTTTTGGTAATTTATTGAAAATATTTACAGTTTATGACTAGATTTTGGTGCTTTTTAACAATATTTTGATGTTTCATGATCGGATATTGCTATTTTTAACGTTTTATGAAAAGAAATTGCACTTTTTAGCAATTTATGGGTTAATTTTCATGCTTTCTGATAATATTTTGATATTTTATAGTCAGATTTTGCTATTTTTAAGATTTTATGAATTATTTTACATTTTTCTACAGTTCATGGCTGGATTTTAGTGCTTTCTGACATTATTTTGATGTTCCAAAGCCAGAACTTGCTATTTTTTACAATTCATTAGTTTAAGACCAAATTTTTATGGCTTCTGACTACATTTTGATGCTTTGAGGCTGAATTTTACTATTTTTGACATTTTATGAATAGAATGTTGCACTTTTCAACGGATTTTTGTGCTTTCTGACAGTAAGATATTATTTATTAATTAGATTAAATAGATTTTTGCTATTTCTAACATTATTTTGATATTTCACAGTCGGACTTTGCTGTTTTTACTTTTTTTAAACATTTTTTGACAGTTTTTAGCTGTATTTTGGTTCTTACTGACAATATTCTGATGTTTCAAGGTCAGAATTGGCTATTCTTGACATTTCCAAAATACAATTTTGCAGTTTTCAAAAGTTTATAGATGGATTTTTACTATTTTTAACATTATTTTGATATTTCACTGATGGACTTTAAATTTTTGACAGTTTTTGGTTGTATTTTGGGGTTTACCGACAATATTTTGATATTTCAAGGCCAGAATTTGCTATTTTTGACATTTTGTAAATAGAATTTTGCACTTTTCAACTGTTTATGACTAGATTTGGTTATTTATTAACATTTTTGACAGTTTTTATGACTGGATTTTTACATTCTATCAAAAAAATTGTACTTTTTAACAGTTTTTGGATCGATTATCGTTTTCTATCTTCCTTTCTTTAAATTTTATAGCCGGATTTTACTATTCTTAATATTTTATAAATAAAATTTTACATTTTTTAACAGTTTTATGGCTTTCTAATATTATCTTGATATTTCATAGTTGGATTTTGCAGTTTTGGTAATTTATTGAAAATGTTTACAGTTTATGACTAAATTTTGGTGCTTTTTATCAATATTTTGATGTTTCAAGACCGGATATTGCTATTTTTGATATTTTATGAAGAGAAATTGCACTTTTTAGCAATTTATGGGTTAATTTTCATGCTTTCTGATAATATTTTGATATTTTGTACCCAGATTTTGCTATTTTTAAGATTTTATGAATTCTTTTACATTTTTCAACAGTTTATGGCTGGATTTTAGTGATTTCTGACAATATTTTGATGTTTCAAAGCCAGAATAGGCTATTTTTACGTTTCATAAATAGGATTTTGCACTTTTTAACAGTTCAAAACCAAATTTTTATGGCTTTTGACTTTATTTTGATGCTTTCAGGTTGAATTTTGCTGTTTTTGACATTTTATGAATAGAATGTTGCACTTTTTAACGGATTTTTGTGCTTTCTGACAATAAGGTATTTTTTATTAATTGGATTAAATGGATTTTTGCTATTTCTAACATTATTTTGATATTTCACATTCGGACTTTGCTTTTTTTAATTTTTTTTTTTTTATTTTTGACAGTTTTTGGTTATATTTTGGTTCTTACTGACAACATTTTGATGTTTCAAGGCCAGAATTGGCTATTCTTGTCATTTCCAATTTTTACTATTTCTAACATTATTTTGATATTTCACAGTCGGACATTGATGTTTCTTAATTTATTTTAAATTTGTTGGCAGTTTTTGCTTGCATTTTGGTTCTTACTGACAATATTTTGATGTTTCAAGGCCAAAATGTACTATTTTTGACATTTTCTAAATAGAATTTTGCACTTTTCAACAGTTTATGACTAGATTTGATTGTTTATTAACATTTTTTACAATTTATGACTGGATTTATACATTCTATCAACAAAATGGCACTTTTTAACAGTTTTTGGATCGAGTTTGTTTTGTATCTTTCTTTCCTTAAATTTTATAGTTGGTTTTACTATTCTTAACGTTTTATAAATAAAATTTTACATTTTAAATAGTTTTATGGCTTTCTAATATTATTTTGATATTTCATAGTTGGATTTTGCTGTTTTGGTAATTTATTGAAAATGTTGACATTTTATGACTAAATTTTGGTGCTGTTCAACAATATTTTGATGTTTCAAGACCAGATATTGCTATTTTTGACATTTTATGAAAAGAAATTGCACTTTTTAGCCTTTTATGGCCCGATTTTGGTGCTTTCTGATAATATTACGATATTTTATAGCCAGATATTGCTATTTTTAAGATTTTATGAATTCTTTTACATTTTTCTACAGTTTATGGCTGGATTTTAGTGATTTCTGACATTATTTTGATGTTCCAAAGCCAGAACTTGCTATTTTTTACAATTCATTAGTTTAAGACCAAATTTTTATGGCTTCTGACTACATTTTGATGCTTTGAGGCTGAATTTTACTATTTTTGACATTTTATGAATAGAATGTTGCACTTTTCATTGGATTTTTGTGCTTTCTGACAATAAGATATTATTTATTAATTAGATTAAATGGATTTTTACTATTTTTAACATTATTTTGATATTTCACTGATGGACTTTAAATTTTTGACAGTTTTTGGTTGTATTTTGGGGTTTACTGACAATATTTTGATATTTCAACGCCAGAATTTGCTATTTTTGACATTTTGTAAATAGAATTTTGCACTTTTCAACTGTTTATGACTAGATTTGGTTATTTATTAACATTTTTGACAGTTTTTATGACTGGATTTTTACATTCTATCAAAAAAATTGTACTTTTTAACAGTTTTTGGATCGATTATCGTTTTCTATCTTCCTTTCTTTAAATTTTATAGCCGGATTTTACTATTCTTAACGTTTTATAATTAAAATTTTACATTTCTGAACAGTTTTATGGCTTTCTAATATTATTTTGATATTTTATAGTTGGATTTTGCAGTTTTGATAATTTATTGAAAATGTTTACAGTTTATGACTAAATTTTGCTGCTTTTTATGAATATTTTGATGTTTCAAGACCGGATATTGCTATTTTTGACATTTTATGCAATGAAATTGCACTTTTTAGCCTTTTATGGGTTAATTTTTATGCTTTCTGATAATATATTGATATTTTATAGTCAGATTTTGCTATTTTTAAGGTTTTATGAATTCTTTTACATTTTTCTACAGTTTATGGCTGGATTTTAGTGCTTTCTGACAATATTTTGATGTTTCAAAGCCAGAATTGGCTAATTTTACATTTCATAAATAGGATTTTGCACTTTTTAACAGTTTATGACCAAGTTTTGTTTTTTTTTCTATATTTTATGCAATTTTTATGATTTTTTTTACCTTTTTTATCAGTTTATGGCCAGGTTTTAGTGCTTTCTAACAATATTATTGATATATCATAACCGGATTTTGCAATTTTTGACATTTTATGATAAAAAATTGCGTTTATTAAAATAAATAGCACTTCTTAACAGTTTACGGCTCAATTTTTGTGTTTTCTGACAATATCTAAATTTTATGGCCGGATTTTACTATTCTTAACGTTTTATAAATATAATTTTACACTTTTCAACAGTTTATGGCTAGATTTTGATTTTTTCCAACAGTATTTTGATATTTTATTGGTTTTTGCCTATTTTTGATATAAATTATATGAATAAAATATTGTTTTTTAATAGTTTTGATTATGATTTTGAACATTTTTGGTATTTTGTGATTACTTTATCACATTAAGTGACTTTTGGAATACTATTTGATGACTTTTTAAGATATCAGTGATTTAAGAATGTGTTATAACACTTTGAGAACATTTTATAACAACCGGGAACATGATATGATGGTTTGTAAATACTTTTGGAACAATAGGTTTGTTCCAACCGACACCAAAAGCGGTTTGGGACCGTCAGGATTGTGCGCAGTTGAACTTTCGCGTTCCAACCGTACACAAACCATGACTCTGACTAGAAGTCGGGCGTTCCAACCTGACCCCAAATCGTCCGCAACCAAGTTGTGGACCGTCAGAAACAGTCAGCGATCAGAAGCATGTATTAAAAATCCGAAACCGTCCCAGTCATGCGCACAGAGTAAAAAATGTTGCCGCTATTGAAATTAATGAAATTGAAATACCTCCTGCAGCATCTACCGCAATTAATTTAATTAGTAAAATTTAAATTTAATGATAATAACAGTAATTAATTTATCTGAAACTTAATTATAGTTTTAGTGAAAAATAAAGGAATAAAGTTCATTGTAAAATAGTTTTTTAAAGATAGTAACTGTTTAACTATATATTTATTTGTATAAAAATAGTAATAGAATAATGTGATACACAACGTCAGGTGTGATATGTTAAACAATTTTAGTTTTTAATATTTGTTTACATTACATAACCTCACTTTTTAAAACTGTTTGAATTTAATATAATTGATGGTTGCAACCTCTACTACGTGATAATTCATGTTAATGAAATAATAAAACGATTTATCACAAATTTGTGATAAAAAAACGTAGTAAATTGTTTTATTAATTCATGTTTGAATTTAGTCAAAAACTTGGTTGTGGCGCGTTCCAACCGGCAAGCAATTTGTGTTCAGTTTGGGGTCAGTACAAAGTCGGCGCTTGCGCAAAAATAACCCATGTATTAGTCGCAACCAGTTTGCAAACTGCCGAGCGATGTCGGTTGGAACAAACCTATTATTTAATGATTTTTTTAAGATACCAGTGACTTAAGAACGTTTTATGACACTTTAGGAACATTTTATAACATACAGTGAACATCACAGCAAGGTTTGTGAATACTTGATCACATTATGAGACTTTAGGAACAGTATTTGATAATTTTGAAGATATCAGTGACTTAAGAACGTTTTATAACACTTTGGAAACGTTTTATAACACACTGGGAACATTATATGGCAGTTTGTAAATACTTATAATGTTAAGACACATTTTAGTATATTAATGAATGTTTTTCAAGATATCAGTGACTTAAGAACGTTATATGACAGTTACAAGGAACATTATATGACGGTTTGTGAATACTTTCTGACAGTAAGACAGGTTCGAAACATTTATTGTTGATTTATTAAGATATTAGTGACTTAAGAACGTTTTATAATACATTTGGAGAATTATTTGATGAGTTTTCAAGATAGCAATGACTTAAGCACAGGTTATGGCTGGATTTTGGTGCTTTCTGATAATATTTTGATGTTTCAAGCTTCATAAACCCAAAAAAGTTATTTTATTTAAAGTTTTGAAAATCTCAAATTTGTGCTTTTTCTGAAGCAGTTTCTCAATTATCACATCAATGGTTTAGTAAGATTTACATTTTTAAGGTTAGATTTGATTAATGTATAGAAGTTTGAATAAAATGAGATTTGGGATGTAATAAATTTATTTGTTGCAGGCTTGCTCGGAATATTTAGGCACGGCACAAACACACGGACACAAGTGGACGAGGTTGTTGCAGCACGAGCGGGAACAGCGGCAACGGTTGCAGGAGATGGTCGAGACTTTGGCACAGCAACACTCCAAACTGGAACAGGCGGCTGCTGCGAATGCTAAACGACCTAGTACGTAACAAATATGATCTAACCTCAAAGTTAATGATTTTTTTAAATTTAATAATACAAAATGGCCGCTGGTATTGATAACATGAATCATCAAAAAAATTAAAATACAAAATGGCAAGTCTTTACTTGAATTATATAATATTTTGACAGTTTGTGCAATATATTAATAACTATCATGAAATATGTTAAATTGTGCAACTTTTGATACCAATATTAACAACTTTTGACAACAATTTAAGTTCTTAAATTATGCAAAAAGATTGAATTCAATATTATCATCATTTTTTGACAGTTTGCTAATTAAAATCAATACAATTGTGCAATATATTTATAATTATCTTGGAATATATTAAATTGCGCAACTTTTGGTACCAATATTGACAACAATTAAAGTCCTTAAATGATGCCAAAAGATAGAATTCAATAATTTCATCATTTTTTGACAGTTTGCTAATTCAAATCAATACAATTGTGCAATATATTTATAATTATCTTGAAATATATTAAATTGTGCAACTTTTGTTACTAAACCTAACCTCAAAATAAATTTAAGTATTTTTTATTCAAGGTTGGTATTAGTCTTGTTAATGTCAACAATAGTTGAATGCTAATAATATCAAGAAAATATGAATAGAGTAGGTCTTGGATATAAGCCATCAGTGTCACAAATGTGTTATTAACATTTTGTTGGTTATATTATCATGTCCTAATTCGAAAATCATTTATAAATTCCCCCGGGGGTCTGGTTTGGTGAAATGTTGTTCTCGAGCATGATGTACAAGCGACTCATAGATTACTTTTTAACAGGTAGCACCTAAATTTTTTAATTGTCCTCACTTTTATATCAATTTAGAAACAATTGTTTAATCTGTCAGAATTTGATTAATTTGTCATCACATCAAAATTTTAAGTGTATTTTTTATAGAAAACATTAACATTTGCTCATTTATTGCAGACGTGCCGGTTAGTGCTAGTGAAGAAGATGAGGACGAGAACGAGTTTTATGATGCAGTAGCTGAGGGTGCGCCCTCAAATAATCAAGATAGTTTTACATTGAACATACCAACTGGATCTGGACACAGGAGACATAGTTCGGATAGCTCGTCCGAAACAGACGACACCACTCATGAAACGCACCAGGTTAATTTTATTTTATTTAATTACGTTACAAAAATAATTAATTGATTTTGTTAAGAAACAAATCAATAATATATCTTTTTTTGTTTGATTGTGTAGAAATTGATTGAAATTGCTTGTCGGTTTGTATTTTTAGTTGCAAAGTGAAATTTAGAATTTAAAAATATTATTATATTCTTGAGTGAGATAACTGATTTTTTTTAGGTTACTTTGTGTAGATGGCTTTTAAATGCAAATTGGTATTTAGAATAGAAGATTGAAATTCGGTAATTTATAAATAACTCGCACTTACCAACAATAACAAATGAAAATCTTAATAAACATGCATGAACGGTTTCCATTTATTGCATTTTAATTTCAATTGTTTTAAATTAATTAAAATTATTTTGATTTAAAATCTGAAATATTATTTTCAATTTTGAGAGGTTATTTAGTATACAAAGTGACAGTTTAACATTTTAGGATGTTCATAATAGTTTTGAAGCATTTGATGACATTTGTGACAGTTCAAGAATATTTTTTGTCAATTTAGAAAAGTTTGAGTATAATTCAGGATTATTTTAGTAATTCAGAAACATTTTATGACAGTTCAAGAGTGCTTCATGATGTTTTTGACAGTTTATGAACAATTTAGGGTATTTTTATTAGTTTGGTAGCATTGTTACAGTTCTAAAATATTTTTTATCAATTTAGAAGTGTTTGAGAACAATTTATGATTATTTTGATTAATCGGAAGCATTTTGTGATAGTTTAGAGTGTTTTGTGTTATTTTTGTCAGTTTATGAACATTTTAGATATTTTCAATAGTTTCGGGAGCATTTGATGACATTTGTTACAGTTCTAAAACATTTTTCATCAATTTAGAAATGATTGTGGACAATTTGGAAATATTTTAATAATTCAAGAGTCTTTTATGCTATTTTTGACAGTTTATGCACATTTTAGGATTTTTTAAACATTTTTGAAGCATTTGTTAACATTTTTGACAGTTCAAGAACATTTTTTGTCAATTTAGAAAAGTTTGAGGATAATTTAGGATTATTTTGATAATTCAGAAGTACTTTATGACAGTTCAAGAGTGTTTTATGGTACTTTTGACAGTTAATGAATATTTAGGGATATTTTCTATAGTATTGAAGCGTTTGATGACATTTTGAACTGTCACAAATGTAATTTTGACAGTTATGAACATTTGTTGACATTTGTGACGGTTAAAGAACATTTTTTGTCAATTTAGAAACGTTTGAGGTCAATTCAGGATTATTTTGATAGATCAGAAAGATCAAGAGTAGTAGGACAACTCAGGATTATTTTGGTAATTCAGAAACATTTTATGACAGTTTGAGAGTATTTTATGCTACTTCTAATAGTTTATATACGCTTTAGGATTATTTTAATAGTTTTGAAGCATTTGATGACATTTGTGACAGTTCAAGAACGTTTTTTGTCAGTTTGCAAACGTTTGAGGACTATTCAGAATTATTTTGACAATTTAGTAGTATTTTATGACATTTCAAGAGTATTTTAAGCTATTTCTGACAGTTTATGGACATTTTAAGATTAATTCATTAGTTTTGAAGCATTTGATGACGTTATGACAGTTCAAGAACGTTTTTTGTCAGTTTGCAAACGTTTGAGGACAATTCAGGATTATTTTAACAATTTAGAACCATTTTATGACAGTTTAAGAGTATCTAATAGTATTTTTGACAGTTTATAAACATTTTAAGATTGTCGTAATAGTTTTGAAGCATTTGATGACAGTTTATAATTTTTTTTTGTCAATTTAAAAACGTTTGAGGACAATTCAGGATTATTTCGGTAATTCAGAATCATTTTATGACAGTTTGAGAGTATTTTACAGCATTTTTGACAGTTAATGAATATTTTAGGATATATCGAAGCATTTGATGACATTTGTGAAAGTTTAAGAACAATTTTTGTTAATTTAGAAACGGTTGAGGACAATTCATGATTATTTTGTTAATTCAGAATCATTTTATGAGTTTGAGAGTATTTTATAGCATTTTTGACAGTTTATGAATATTTTAGGATATTTTGAAGCATTTGATGACATTTGTGACAGTTTAAGAACAATTTTTGTTAATTTAGAAACGTTTGAGGACAATTCAGGATTATTTTGGTAATTCAGAATCATTTTATGACAGTTTGAGAATATTTTATAGCATTTTTGACGGTTTATGAATCTTTAGGATATTTTGAAGCATTTAATGACATTTGTGACAGTTTAAGAACAATTTTTGTTAATTTAGAAACGTTTGAGGACTTATGATTATTTTGTTAATTCAGAATCATTTTATGACAGTTTGAGAGTATTTTATAGCATTTTTGACAGTTTATAACTATTTTAGGATATTTCGAAGCATTTGATGACATTTGTGAAAGTTTAAGAACAATTTTTGTTAATTTAGAAACGGTTGAGGACAATTCATGATTATTTTGTTAATTCAGAATCATTTTATGAGTTTGAGAGTATTTTATAGCATTTTTGACAGTTTATGAATATTTTAGGATATTTCGAAGCATTTGATGACATTTGTGACAGTTTAAGAACAATTTTTGTTAATTTAGAAACGTTTGAGGACAATTCAGGATTATTTTGGTAATTAAGAATCATTTTATGACAGTTTGAGAGTATTTTATAGCATTTTTGACTTGTTTATGAATATTTCGAAGCATCTGATGACATTTGTGACAGTTTAAAACAATTTTTGTTAATTTAGAAACGTTTGAGGACAATTCAGAATTATTTTGGTAATTCAAAATCATTTTATGACAGTTTGAGAGTATTTTATAGCATTTTTGACAGTTAATGAATGTTTTAGGATATATCGGAGCATTTGATGACATTTGTGAAAGTTTAAGAACAATTTTTGTCAATTTAGAAACGTTTGATGACAATTCTGGATTATTTTGGTAATTCAGAATCATTTTATGACAGTTTGAGAATATTTTATAGCATTTTTGACAGTTTATGACTATATTAGGATATATCGAAGCATTTGATGACATTTGTGAAAGTTTAAGAACAATTTTTGTTAATTTAGAAACTTTTGAGGACAATTTAGGATTATTTTGTTAATTCAGAATCATTTTATGACAGTTTGAGAGTATTTAATAGCACTTTTGATATTTTAGGATATTTCAAAGCATTTGATGACATTTGTGTCAGTTTAAGATCAATTTTTGTTAATTTAGAAATGTTTGATGACAATTCAGGATTATTTTTGTAATTCAGAATCATTTTATGACAGTTTGAGAGTATTTTATAGCATTTTTGACAGTTTATGAATATTTTAGGATATCTCGAAGCATTTATTTGATGACATTTGTGACAGTTTTTGTTAATTTAGAAACGTTTGAGGACAATTCAGGATTATTTTGGTAATTCAAAATCATTTTATGACAGTTTGAGAGTATTTTATAGCATTTTTGACAGTTTATGAATACTTTAGAATATTTCGAAGCTTCTGATTACATTTGTGACAGTTTAAGAACAGTTTTTGTTAATTTAGAAACGTTTGAGGTCAATTCAGGATTATTTTGTTAATTCAGAATCATTTTCTGACAATTTGAGAGTATTTTATAGCATTTTTGACAGTTTATGAATATTTTAGGATATTTCAAAGCATTTGATGACATTTGTGAAAGTTTAAGAACAATTTTTGTCAATTTAGAAACGTTTGATGACAATTCTGGATTATTTTGGTAATTCAGAATCATTTTATGACAGTTTGAGAATATTTTATAGCATTTTTGACAGTTTATGACTATATTAGGATATATCGAAGCATTTGATGACATTTGTGAAAGTTTAAGAACAATTTTTGTTAATTTAGAAACTTTTGAGGACAATTTAGGATTATTTTGTTAATTCAGAATCATTTTATGACAGTTTGAGAGTATTTAATAGCACTTTTGATATTTTAGGATATTTCATAGCATTTGATGACATTTGTGTCAGTTTAAGAACAATTTTTGTTAATTTAGAAACGTTTGATGACAATTCAGGATTATTTTTGTAATTCAGAATCATTTTATGACAGTTTGAGAGTATTTTATAGCATTTTTGACAGTTTATGAATATTTTAGGATATCTCGAAGCATTTATTTGATGACATTTGTGACAGTTTTTGTTAATTTAGAAACGTTTGAGGACAATTCAGTATTATTTTGGTAATTCAAAATCATTTTATGACAGTTTGAGAGTATTTTATAGCATTTTTGACAGTTTATGAATACTTTAGAATATTTCGAAGCTTCTGATTACATTTGTGACAGTTTAAGAACAGTTTTTGTTAATTTAGAAACGTTTGAGGACAATTCAGGATTGTTTTGGTAATTAAGAATCATTTTATGACAGTTTGAGAGTGTTTTATAGCATTTTTGACAGTTTATGACTATTTTTGTATATTTCGAAGCATTTGATGACATTTGTGACAGTTTGAGAACAATTTTTGTTAATTTAGAAACGTTTGAGGACAATTCAGGATTATTTTGGTAATTCAGAATCATTTTATGACAGTTTGAGAGTATTTTATAGCATTTTTGACAGTTTATGACTATTTTAGGATATTTCGATGCATTTGATGACATTTGTGACAGTTTGAGAACAATTTTTGTTAATTTAGAAACGTTTGAGGACAATTCAGGATTATTTTGGTAATTCAGAATCATTTTATGACAGTTTGAGAGTATTTTATAGCATTTTTGACAGTTTATGACTATTTTAGGATATTTCGATGCATTTGATGACATTTGTGACAGTTTGAGAACAATTTTTGTTAATTTAGAAACGTTTGAGGACAATTCAGGATTATTTTGGTAATTCAGAATCATTTTATGACAGTTTGAGAGTATTTTATAGCATTTTTGACAGTTTATGAACATTTTAGGATATTTCAAAGAATTTAATGACATTTGTGACAGTTTAAAAACAATTTTTGTTAATTTTGAAACGTTCGAAGACAATTCAGGATAATTTTGGTAATTTAGAATCATTTTATGACAATTTCAGAGTATTTTATTGCATTTTTGACAGTTTATCACTATATTAGGATATTTGGAAGCATTTAATGACATTTGTGACAGTTTAAGAACAATTTTTGTTAATTTAGAAACGTTTGAGGACAATTCAGGATTATTTTGGTAATTCAGAATTATTTTATGACAGTTTGAGAGTATTTTATAGCATTTTTGACAGTTTATGAATATTTTAGGATATTTTGAAGTATTTGATGACATTTGTGATAATTTAAGAACAATTTTTGTTAATTTAGAAACGTTTGAGGACAATTCACGATTATTTTGGTAGTTCTGAATCATTTTATGACAGTTTGAGAGTATTTTATAGCATTTTTGACAGTTTATGAATATTTTAGGATAATTTGAAGCATTTGATGACATTTGTGACTGAGTTTATGAACAATTTTTGTTAATTTAGAAACGTTTGAGGACAATTCAGGATTATTTTGTTAATTCAGAATCATTTTATGACAGTTTGAGAGTATTTTATAGAATTTTTGACAGTTTATCAATATTTTAGGATATTTTGAAGCATTTGATGACATTTGTGACAGTTTAAGAACAATTTTTGTTAATTTAGAAACGTTTAAGGACAATTCAGGATTATTTTTGTTAATTCAGAATCATTATATGACAATTTGACAGTATTATATAGTATTTTTGACTGTTTATGACTATTTTAGGATATTTTGAAGTATTTGATGACATTTGTGACAATTTAAGAACATTTTTTGTTAATTTAGAAACGTTTGAGGACAATTCACGATTATTTTGGTAGTTCTGAATCATTTTATGACAGTTTGAGAGTATTTCATAGCATTTTTGACAGTTTTTGAATATTTTAGGATGTTTTGAAGCATTTGATGACATTTGTGACAGTTTAAGAACAGTTTTTGTTCATTTAGAAACGTTTGAGGACAATTCAGGATTATTTTGGTAATTAAGAATCATTTTATGATAGTTTGAGAGTATTTTATAGCATTTTTGACAGTTTATGAATATTTAGGATATTTTGAAGCATTTGATGACATTTGTGACAGTTTTAGAACAATTTTTGTTAATTTAGAAACGTTTGAGGACCATTCAGGATAATTTTGGTAATTCAGAATCATTTTATGACAGTTTAAGAGTATTTTATAGCATTTTTGTCAGTTTATAAATATTTTAAGAAGATGTTCTTAATAGTTTCAAAGCATTTGATGACATTTGTGACAGTTTAAGAACATTTTTTATCAATTTAGAGACTTTTGAAGACAATTTAGGATTATTTTGTTAAATCAGAAGCATTTTGTGACAGGTCAAGAGTGTTTCATGGTATTTTTGACAGTTTTTGAACATTTTATGATATATTAAATAGTTTTAAAGCATTACAGACATTTGTGACTGTTCAAGAACATATTTTATCAGTTTGTAAATGATTGAGGGCAATTCAGGATTGTTTTGATAATTTAGAAGCATTTTATGACAGTTTAAGGGTATTTAATAGTATTTTTGACAGTTTTGCAGTATTTGGTGACGTTCGTGACAGTTTAAGAACGTTTTATGTCAATTTATATCAAGATTGAAACTCATGCTTCAAATGAGAAAGAATTTACTGTATTATTTATCAACCAACGGAAGTTTCAGCGACCGCAAAAGCTTTCACTAAATCCTGTTTAAAAAATTCAACTTTCCCCAAAATTTTATTCTAGATAGGCCACTGGTTGTCAGTATATGTAGCACTAAGAAATTTTGGTTGGTAACAGAAATTTATTTTGCCAAAATTTAATATAAGTGCCAATAAGTAAGGTTGGCAATTATAGATTCTGAATTTAAAATTTGACAGATCTCACAACATTTTGAGATTTAATATAGAATTTTTACATGTAAAAATTGTCATATTGGCAACACTGAATTTTGACAATTTAATTTTAGTCAATTTGATAATGTTATCAATTTGAATGTAAAATGTTCACACTCATATTAGTAGCTACAATTGATTGTGGTAATCTAAGTTTGCAGATTTGAGTTGGTAGTGAAATATTTGACAGTTTTGACGTGTTCAAATTGTTCAGTTGCTATAAATATTGTTAACAATGTATTTCTAGTATTTGTATATGCTTAAAAATCGTTTTCTATTTGTAAATTAATGATAATTCCGTGCAAGGTCGCTTGCAATTAGTTTCAATAAATATATCGAAGGTCGTTCGCGAGTTATGACCGCGATTTCGTTGCGGTACCACCGGAATTATGTGTGATTTATAATATTTTCATATTCCGCACGCGCTTCTTTCAGTAAACAACGAACGATCGCGATGACGGCGACCCCACCATTTCCTATAATGATAAGCGCATAGCAATGTAATATAATAATAATGTCAGTGATAAGAAGCGGAACGCGTCGACACGTGCTAATTCAAATATCAATTTCATCAGGTACTGGTGCGAACATCCACTAATCAGACCCACAACGCAGATGAAACAAACAACCCCAAAAGCAACGACAAGTACATAGACGGCGGACACCCGTCGAATGCGGTGACTAAAAAGGGGGACGGAAGAATGCGACGCACCAAAGTGCCCGAGAAACCGAACTACCCCCTCAATTTATGGAGCATCATGAAAAATTGTATTGGGAAAGATTTAAGCAAAATTCCAATGCCTGTTAATTTCAGTGAACCACTTTCGATGCTGCAACGGCTTGCAGAGGATTTTGAGTATGCTCACGTGCTGGATAGGGCTGCAGAGTAAGCCTAGTTTTTTTTAAACAGTTAGTGATGTTATTAAATTCATATTGTGCAGGTGTAAGGATCCGTGCGAACAGCTGGCTTATGTTGCTGCTTTCACCATATCAGCCTACTCCACCACCAGTTCACGGACTGGAAAACCGTTTAACCCTTTACTAGGTAATATATATTTTTAAATATTTCTATTTGCATTTAAAAAAAAATTGCATGGACAAACATATGTTTGTTATTTTTTTTACCTTTATCACTACAATAAACTGTCAAATTTGACAGTTCATTATATTTTTTGATAATTCACTAAAATTTTTGACAGTTTTTTTTTTATTTGATTTGACTTTAACTGTCAAAAAAGCAAGCACATTGTTAGGAGGTGCTGGAATCAAAACAACAGATAATGAAATTTACAACTTGACAGCTGTTAATATCACCACAATTACTGAGTCACTAATTGACAGATGTAATCTCTTTTTTGTATGACACAGATCTAGTACATTATTTGCTTATGATATTTTTATACATTACCGTAACTATTTTACAGTTTTTATTATTTTTTTTAACAGATTTGCTTTTGGTACATTTTTGCGCCTTTTTGTGTAAACTATTTGACAGTTTTAGTGAGTTTTTGACAGATGTAGTAAACAACTTGACAAATCTTATAATGAAATGAATTAATAATTTATTCAAAAACAGTCAATCGAATCACAGCGGCCAAGGGTCAAGCATAGACAATTGTTTCGGTTCTACAAACCTCGTCAGTATGCCTTGTACGACCACGGCATCGCATGATAGCGAAGACAATTTTGAATAAATATTTCTGTTCTTATGAACACAATTGATATTATAAATAATCAAACGATTGACTGTTTTTGAATAAATTATTAATTCATTTCATAATTTATTGGCGATTCAAAATCGTTATAGCCGCGAAATGACTGCCAATTGCATAAATGCTAAAATGATACCGATTAATGCGGACATTTTAGTATTAAAAATTGCAACTAGATGGCAAACCAGTCTTTCGTTTGATTATTTATAAATCTTATAATGTTTTTATTTGTTACTGCAAACTGTTTGACTGTTTACAATATGATTTGACAGATCTCATAGATTTCTGCCAAATTTTGATATTATTTTAAACTGTTAACAGTTTTAGTAGGCTGACAAGGCGTAATAGCAAATTCTTTGAAACATCAAAATATTGTCAGAAAACCCCAAAATTCGACCAAAAACTGTCATAAATTAAAAAAAGATATGAAAAACAGCAAAGTCCGACAGTGAAATATCAAAATAATGTTGGAATGGCAAAATTATATTAATATAAAATATCTTACTGTCAGAAAGCACAAAAATCCGTTGAAAAGTGCAACATTCTATTCATAATATGTCAAAAAACAGCAAAATTCAGCCTTAAAGCATCAAAATACAGTCAAAAGCCATAAAAATTTGGTCTTAAACAGTTAAAAAGTGCAAAATTCTATTTATGAAATGTAAAAAATAGTCAATTCTGGCTTTGAAACATCAAAATATTGTCAGAAAGCACTAAAATCCAACCATAAACTGTAGATAAATGTAAAAGAATTTATAAAATCTTAAAAATATTATCAAATAGGACCAAAATCAAAACATAAAAGGCTAACAAGTGCAATTTCTTTCTCATAAAATGTCAAAAATAGCAATATCCGGTCTTAAAACATCAAAATATTGTTAGAAAGCACCAAAATTTAGCCATAAACTGTTGAAAAGTGAAAACATTTTCAATAAATTACCAAAACTGCAAAATCCAACTATGAAATATCAAAATAATATTAGAAAGTGTTCAAAAATGTAAAATTTTACTTAAAAAATGTTAAAAATGGTAAAATCCGGTTATAAAATTTAAAGAAAGTAAGATAGAAAACAAAATTGATCCAAAAACTGTTGATAAGTGACATTTTTTAGATAGAATGTAAAAATCCAGTCATAAATTGTCAAAAATGTTAATAAATAACCAAATAAATCTAGTCATAAACTGTTGTAAAGTGCAAAATTCTATTTACAAAATGTCAAAAATAGCAAATTCTGGCCTTGAAATATCAAAATATTGTCAGTAAACTCCAAAATACGACCAAAAACTGTCAAAAATTTAAAGTCCGACAGTGAAATATCAAAATAATGTTAAAAATAGTAAAAATCTATCCATAAACTTTTGAAAACTTCAAAATTCTATTTTGGAAATGTCAAGAATAGCCAATTCTGGCCTTGAAACATCAAAATATTGTCAGTAAAAACCAAAATTTAACTAAAAACTGTAAAAAAATTTTAAAAAAAATTAAAAACAGCAAAGTCTGTGAAATATCAAAATAATGTTAGAAATAGCAAAAATCCTTTTAATCTAATTAATAAAAAATATCTTATTGTCAGAAAGCACAAAAATTCGTTGAAAAGTGCAACATTCTATTCATAAAATGTCAAAAACAGCAAAATTCAGCCTTAAAGCATCAAAAGTCAGATGCCATAAAAATTTGGTCTTAAACTGATGAAATGTAAAAAAATAGTCAATTCTGGCTTTGAAACATCAAAATATTGTAAGAAAGTACTAAAATCTAGCCATAAACTGTAAAGAAATGTAAAAGAATTCATAAAATCTCAAAAATAGCAAAATCTTCATAGCCATTTCAAAATATTATCAAAAAGCACCAAAATCCAGCCATAAAAGGCTAACAAGTGCAATTTCTTTTCATTAAATGTCAAAAATAGCAATATTTGGTCTTGAAACATCAAAGTTTAGCCATAAATTGTTGAAATGTGTAAACATTTTCAATAAATTACCAAAACTGCAAAATCCAACTATGAAATATCAAAATAATATTAATTTATAAAATTTTAAGGGCCGATTTATTCACCTTTCTATAAAGTGCTCTATAGCATTACTGATAAGATTGCCATGAATTAATGTTTATTCATCTGTCAATAGTGACAACCTGTCATCATATTAAATTTACAAGACAGATAAATTATATAGATCACTTTGTCCCGTTAGTAAAAAAATTACTAAAAGAACATAACCTTATGCCATTTTGTTTCACATGAATGTAACCACAAACAAATAACAACACGCAGTAGTACCACACTCGTTTTCTTTTTAGTAAGTCTATCTCTGTCTTTCTTACAGATATGTATATAGATATCTTTTTCTATTAAGTTGTACTAGCCGTATAAAAACTTTATAAGCGTTCAGTAATTATTTGTCATATAAAATGGGATGAATACACCCAAATTTTATATAAGTGACCTATAAGTTTATTGAACACGTAACTAATCAATAACTTACAGAACAGATGAATAAACCGGCCCTAAGAATAATAAAATTTAAATATTGTCAGAAATCACCAAAAGCGATCCAAAAACTGTTTTTCTTTTTATGAAATGTCAAAAAAACAGTCATAAAATGTCAAAAATATTAATAAAAAACCAAATCCAGTCATAAACTGATAAAAAGTGCAAAATTCTATTTGCAAAATGTCAAAATTAGCAAATTCTGGCCTTGAAACATTAAAATATTATCAGTAAGAACTAAAATACAGCCAATAATTGTCAAAAAATTAACAAAAAAAATAAAAAACCGCAAAGTCTGACTGTGAAATATCAAAATAATGTTAGAAATAGCAAAAATCTAGCTATAAACTGCTTAAAAATGTAAAATACTATTCATAAAGTCTAAAATAGCTACAAAATATTGTCAAAAAGCACTAAAATCTGGCCATAAACTGTTGAAAACTGTAAAATTCTGTTCATTAAATATCAAAAATAACAAAATCCGGCCTTGAAACATGAAAATATTGTTAGAAAGTAACAAAACCCAGCTATAAACTGTTGAAAATGGAAAATTTTACTTCATAAAATTTCAAAAATAGCAAAATTGGGCTTTGAAACATTAAAAGATTGTTAGAAGTAACGAGATTTGGCTATAAACTATAAAAAAAGTGCAAAATTCTTTTCATGGAATGTCAAAAAATAGTCATTAACTGTTAAAAAGTGCAAAATTCTATCATAAAAAGTCAATAATAACTAAATCCGGTCATAAAACATTTTCTGATCATAATACGGCCAAAAACAATCAAACGATTGTAAATTGGCAAAAATAGCAAAATCCGATCTTTTAGTCATCAAAATATTGTTAGAAAGCATTAAAATTTTACTGTAAACTGTTAAAAAATTGTAAAAAAATCATAAAATCCCAAAAATAGCTAAATCTGGCTATGAAATATCAAAATATTGTCAGAAAAATTCAAAATCCGGTGATAAACTGTTGAAAAGTGCTAAATTCTATTCATAGAATGTTAAAAATAGCAAAATCCAGCCATAAAGTATAAAAATATTGTCAAAAAATATGAAAATTCACCATAAACTGTTAAAATCTACAACATTTTATATATAAACAGACAAATATGGCAAAATTTTGTCATAATATTTAAAATTTATGACAACAAAATCGTCCAGAAAACTCGTGTTTACTATAAAAATTACTGTAAAAACTTAGAATACTATGAAAATTGTGCAAAAAAGCAATTTTTGCTTGAAATTTGCTTGTGAATCACGTATATCATATGAAATTTATCAAAAATTGTGTGGAAAACCTAAATATGTTATAAGATTTGCTTGAAAAACAAACAAAAAATCTATTTTTTGCATCAAATTTGCTGAAAAATCATGTTTACCACATTAAGTTGCCAACAAAACTAATTTTTATCATAAAACTTCAAAACTGGTGCACTAAAACTGATTTATATCATAAAATTTACTCTAAAAACCTTAAAACTGCATAGAAACAACATTTATAAGGTTAAAATTGCGCAAAAAACTCATTTCTAGCATAAAACTCAATGTAAATCATGTATCACATAAAATTTATCGAAATTTGCGTAGTAAACCCAAATATTGTATTAGATTTTCTTCGAAAACCATAAAGTTACACAGAAAAAGCACATGAAAATTGTGCTTAAACTATTGTAGTATAAAATTTGCTGAAAAATCACGTTTACCACACAAAAAAAACAGAAAAAACATTTATTGCTCAGAAAACTAATTTTTAGCATAAAATTAGCTAAAAATCAGGTTTATTACCACATAAACTTGATCAAAAAAGCATAAAATTTGCTTCAAAAACCTCAAAAATGCACAAAAAAACATTTATATCGTAAAAATGAAGCAGAAAACTCGTTTACAACATAAAATTTCCATTGAAAGTCTTAAAATTGCACAAAACAATATGAAAATTGAACCAAAAAACTTATTTATAATATAAATACCGTGAAAAATTACGTTTACCACATAAGCTTTATCAAAATTTGCACAAAAAACTCATTTATAGAATAAAATTTCTTAAAAAACTTATATTACACAGAATAGACTTTTAAAACATCAATATTGCGCAGAAAACTTAATTCTAGCAACAAATTTGCTCAAATGTCACGTTTACCATAAAAACTTAACTAAAATTAACGCAACAAACTACAAAAATGCACTGAAAAGACCATAAACATTGAGCAAAAATTGCAAAATTAAACAGAATAAACATTTATAATACCAAAATTGCATAGAAAACTCACTTTTAGCATAAACTATTACGTTACACATGGACTTTATCAAAATTTTTACGGAAAACTCGATTATAGTACAAAATTTGTTTCAAAAAAACTCAAAATTACACAGAATATACTTTTATAACATCAAAATTGTGCAGAAAAATTAATTCTAGAATACATTTTGCTCAAAAATCACAGGAACTAACTTCAAAAACCTCAAAAATGCACAGAACAACATTAATCACATACATTTTTAGCTTCAAAAGTTGTAAAATTGCACAGAATTGCTCAAACTTATTCCTAGCATAAAAATCACGTTTAACACATACAATTGGAACAGAAACTTCATTTATACCATGAAATTTACTTAAAAAACATCAAAAGAACACAGAAAAAACCTTTGTAACAAGAAAATAGTTCAGAAAACTCATTTTCATCATCAAATTTGCTCAGAAATCATGTTTATCGCATAAAATTTATTAAAATTTACTCATCAAACCCATTTATAGCTTAAAAAACATCAAAAATGAACATTTGTGAAATTGTACAGAAAAGATGATTATATAATATTCAATTCTTGCATAAAATTTGCTTGTGAATCAAGAAATCGCATGAAATTTTTCAAAATTTGCTTATAAAACCCCAAAATTACACCGAAAAATCATTTATACCATGAAAATCGTGCAAAAAAACTTATTTTTTGCATAAAATATTCCAGTTTATCACATAAAATCGGCCACAAAACTAGTTTTTAGCATCAAATTTGACAAAGCTCGTGCAGTAAACCGATTTATAACACAAAAATAACCTTTAGGACCTTAAAATTGCACAGAAGTAAACATAGAAAAACTCAATTTGAGCATAAAATCATCTGTGAATTACGGAAACAAAAAAATTATCAAAATTTGCGTAAAAGACCCAAATATCGCATAAGATTACACAGAAAAAGTGTTGTTAGCAAGAATATTTCACTTAAAACTCATTTGCAGTACAAAATTTGTTAAAAAATGACATTTCTCCCACAAAACTGGGACAGGAAACTATTTATTTTTTAAAACCTTAAAATTGGACAAAAAAACTAGATTTTTACCAAATGAGATCTATCAATATAAAAAAACCTCAAAAATTAACAAAAGAAAGCATTTATAACATAAAATATAACATATATCAAAGATGTTGTTGGAAAGTGTTGAAAAGTGCAAAATTCTTTTAATGAAATGTCAAAAATAGTAAAATCCAATCATAAAATATCAACAAATTGTTGAAAAAAACTTAAATTCGGCATTAAAACATCAAAATATTCTCAGAAAGCACCAAAATCCGGTGATAAACTGTTGAAAATTGCAAAAATCTTCATCTGTAAAGTCAAAAATTGTGAAATCTGGTCAAAAAGTATGAAAAGATTGTCAGAAAGCACCAAAATTAAGTCATTAACTGTTAAAAAGTGCAAAATTTTATTATAAAAAGACAAAAAATGAAAACATTGTCAGAATATTGACGACAACTTTTGATAACAATTAAAGTCAAATCATTTTTTGACAGTTTCTTAATTATCAATATCATTACGCAACATATTTATAATCATTATGGAAAATATTAAATTGTGCAACATTTAATACCAATATTGACAATAATATAAGTCTAAATGATGCAAAAAGATTGCATGTAAACAAATATGTATTGTTTAATATTTCTATTGTTGTCTAAACATAAAATTCGGTTTTTGGTTATCTTCTATTGACAAAAAGATAATAAGATTGCACCTGGGTTGATTCACTGATATCATTTATCTCAAATGATTGGGCAAATGTGTATTTAAAATAGATTGCAACAAACAAATGCAATAAAACAAAACTAATCTATCAAAATGAGTAATTTGGCTAATTGCTGACACACAATTAAATCTGTGATTGAATCATGCATCAATAATTTTTATTTCAAATATATTTGACATCTGTCAAAATGGCATACAACAATTCTGGCTAAAATATTTGCTTATCATACAAAAAAGAAACCTAAAAAGGGGATTGCATTACTCCAAGAAGTCTAAAGTTTTTGAAAAATATAACTTCTTCAAATAACCAAAAATTCTATTCATAGTTTTGCAGATTTAGCACTCTTCATACTTTGCAATTATTAATTATTTTTTGTTTGATTTCAGGTGAAACATATGAATGTGATAGGACGGATGATTTCGGTTGGAAGTTGATATGCGAACAGGTGTCGCATCACCCACCAATGGTAGCGCAACATTGTGAAGGCAAAGGCTGGATATGTTGGCAAGAGTTCACCATGACGTCCAAATTCCGCGGCAAATACCTCCAGGTAGTGCCGCTCGGTACAGCCACCGTTGAATTCAGCAACGGCAACAAATTCTCATGGAGAAAAGTAACCACCACCGTCCACAACATCATTGTTGGAAAACTATGGGTCGACCAACATGGTAAACAATCGATTAAATCAAATTAGTTGATAAAATATTGATTGATGTGACATTTACAGGCGATATGGATATAACGGGAAAGGGCAGCAGTACAGGAATCAAGTGCCACTTAAAGTACATACCGTACTCGTATTTTAGTAAAGAATCACAACGTAGGGTAAAGGGAGCCATTATGGATGCCTCCGGTAGTGTTAAATGGATTATTAATGGTAAGAATGCATTTTTAAGGTTTTGTATGCAAAATTTTATGCTATAAATGGGTTTTTAACTTTTGATAAATTTGAAGATTTTCAAAAGAATTTGCTGTAAATTTAAGAAATTATCTCTGAACCCTTGTTTTCTGCATTGACCAAAATCTTTTGCTACATGCGCGGTCTTTCCCACAACTGACGTCACACGCACGGCATCGGCAAAAGGCGTCGTATCTATCAGAATATATGGTCTAAGGTTTACTTCTACTTCAGTTAAGAATAGGGCTTAGTCTTGTTTGAAAGAATATATTTTTTGTCAATTTTGTTGGGTTTTGATGACACGCCGATTTGCTAGAATTTGGTTCCTTTTTTTGCGCGGTTTTGTGGGAAATAGCAATAATATGAAATCTTTTTTTATTTTTAAAACTTAATTTTTTTTTATATTTATCGAATTTTATAGGTACGTGGGACGATAAAGTAGAAATAGCGCAAGTAACAAGTGTGGAGGGAACGACTTCAAATCCAGTCTACAATACAGGACAATCTGTCTTGGCATGGCAACGGAACATTGTCGATCCTCATGCTGACAAATACTATGGTTTTACTGAATTGGCGTGTCAGCTAAACGAGATGGAAGATGGAGTTGCACCCACCGATAGTAGATTAAGACCCGATCAGCGGTTAATGGAAAACCGACATTGGGATGCTGCCAATACGGAAAAAGTTAGGTTAGAAGAAAAACAAAGGGCTACTAGAAGACATCGAGAACAGGAAGCCGAGAAAGCTGCCAAAGAAGGTAACATCGATAACAATTTTTAACAGATTTAATGATGATTTTGTATTTTTAGGACGTCCTTATTCTCAGTATGAACCAATCTGGTTTAAACAAGTAAAGGATGATGAAGAGGGCATAGTACATGTCTATAAGGGCAACTATTGGGTAGCGAAGGCAAACCAGGAGTGGACCGGCTGCCCGGACATATTCTAATTACTATCGTCTTGTCAAAAAAATATATATAAAGTATAAGCAAAAAAAAAAGAATCACAATTTTTACAGACCGGGATGGTTCTAATTTTACATTAAATGAAGGCGATCGATTAAAAATTTATCCGGCTTAGATGTTTGCGTCATAAACAAATAATACCTGCATTGCTCAATTATGCACGGTTTTAATTTCATTGGATTGTGAATTTATTGAAGCTCCTTCCTTGATTCAAATTTTGAAACATAAGTGATATATATATATTTTTTGATTGAAACAATACACTTTTGTGATAATTTTGAGATTAGCGTGCATTGTTTAATATTTTACAAATGATAAAACACGACGGATTTAGTCACTTAGTCGCCCCATCACAATCCCTTTTGACATATTATTATTATTAATTGTACAGGACGTAGAATCCATATATTTTTTTGGTTTTGTTTTTTTTTTTCTAGGTTTTAACGAGAGTATATATATATATTATGAGAACATATATCATCAAGTTTGTTTACCACGAATTGTTGTACATATTGTATTATTATTAATTGAAAAGAGAACAAAAAGGATGAATATCTCGAGTAAAATGAATAAAAATTAAGGAGAACGTACGATAAAGTCATGCTTACTTTTTGCTGATTGTAGATTGTTTATTAAAAAAATTAATAAAATTTTATAAATAAGTGTAAGTTGGACGAAACAACAAACAACCTTTCCTACAACATTCTTTGTACAAAGGAGGCAACAATAATGGTAAGAGTATACATCAATGAAGTTGGAACTAGTAGGATCCAGAAGTTTCTGACAAATTCTGGATAATGACCTTTTTTCTGAAAGCATTAGAAGTCTTTATATTCAAAGAGAGATGGTGATACCAACACTTGATGACCAACATTTGGTTAGGAGGATGAGCCACTCTAATTCACTATCGAGTAGTTTAAACTAATTTTAATATTTTTAACAGTTTATAGCCGGATTTTAGTGCTTTGCTTTACAATCTTTGAGTTTTTGGTTGGATTTTAGTGTTTTTGACATTATAAGGGCGGATTTTAATATTTTATAGCCAGGTTTTAAGTTTTCTGATCGGGTTTTTGGCCGGATTTTACTAGTTTTAACATTCTGTGTATTGATTTTAGTATGGTTTGCTATTTTATGACCGGATTTTTGTATTGTTTAAACTTAATTAACGGATTTTGGTACTTTAAATTGGAATTTTCATAGTTTTGTTATGTACTGGCTGGATTTTTTTTAATTTATTAATTTTTAATTAGATTTTAATTTTTTTTACTGCAGATTTATATTTTTAGTTTTTTTAAAGCCGGATTTTAGTGTTTATTAGATACATTTTAGGTTTTGTGGCCGGATTTTAGTATTTTTAACATTTATTGGCCGGATTTTAGTACTGTTTGCTATTTTATAGCCAGATTTTTATCTTGTTGACATTTAATGAACAGTTTTTTGTTAAATACTGGCCGGATTTTTTTATATTTTGCATTTTACAACTAGATTTTGATATTTTTGACAGAAATTTGATTTTTTTGCTGAAATTTTGCTATTTTTGTTTATAAATCTTAAGTTTTGGGGCTGGATTTTAATATTTTTATCATGTAATGGTCCCATTCTGGTGTTTTTTTACAGAAGTCTTGCCGGATTTCAGTACTGTTTGACATGTTATGGCTGGATTTACCACTTTAAAGCAAAATTTTTATATTTTTGTTATTTATTGGCCGGATTTTTATTATTTTGAGCTACATTTTGATACATATTTACAGGAATTTGATCATTTAATCAATCTAGCCCTAACCTAGCTGGAAACTTTTTTCTTAATAAAATATTTTATAATTTCTAAATTATTCATTGAATTTTGATACAAATTTGTAACAATATACTTCAATATTATAAGTATAAGCTGTATTAATTTCATTAAATTTGACACGTTGGATTCTACATAATCTTAGTTTAATTAATTTAATCTAACCAAGCTGGAAATTTTTTTCTTAACAAAATATTTTATAATTTCTAAATTATCCATTGAATTTTGATACAAATTGGTAACGATATACTTCAACGATATAAGTATGAGCTGTATTAATTTCATATAATTCGACTCGCTGGATTCTACATAATCTTAGTTTAATCAATTTAATCTAACCAAGCTGGAAACTTTTTTCTTAATAAATTATTTTATAATTTCTAAATTATCCATTGAATTTTGATACAAATTGGTAACAATATATTTCAATATTATTAGTATAAGCTGTATTAATTTCATTTAATTTGATACACTGGATGTTACATAAACTTAGTTTAATCAATTTAATCTATCCAAACTGGAATTTTTTTTTTTTAATAAAATATTTTATAATTTCTAAATTATTCATTGAATTTGGATACAAATTGGTAACATTCTACTTCAATATTATTAGTATAAGCTGTATTAATTTCATTTAATTTGATACGCTGGATGTTACATAAACTTAGTTTAATCAATTTAATCTAACCAAACTGAAAACTTTTTTTTTAATAAAATATTTTATAATTTCTAAATTATTCATTGAATTTGGATACAAATTGGTAACATTATACTTCAATATTATTAGTACAAGCTGTATTAATTTCATTTAGTTCGGCACGCTGGGTTTTAATTAATATTACTTTAATCAATTTAATCTAATCAAACTGAAAACTTGTTTCTTAGTAAAATATTTTATAATTTCTAAATTATCCATTGAATTTTGATACAAATTGGTAACAATATACTTCAATGTCATTAGTATAAGCTGTATTAATTTCATTTAATTTGACACGTTGGGTTTTACTTAATCTTAGTTTAATCAATTTAATCTAACCAAGCTGAAAACTTTTTTTTTTATAAAATATTTTATAATTTCTAAATTAAACATTGAATTTTGATACAAATTGGTAACATTATATTTCAATATTATTAGTATAAGCTGTATTAATTTCATTCAGTTTGGCACGCTGGATTTCACATAATCTTAGTTTAATCAATTTAATCTAACCAAGCTGGAAACTTTATTCTTAATAAAATATTTTATAATTTCTAAATTAGTCATTGAATTGTGATACAAAATGGTAACAATATACTTCAATATTATTAGTATAACCTGTATTAATTTCATTTAATTTGACATGTTGGGTTTTACTTAATCTTAGTTTAATCAATTTAATCTAGCCAAGCTGGAAACTTTTTTTGTAATAAAATATATTATAATTTCTAAATTATTTATTGAAATTTGATACAAATTGGTAACAATATACTTTAATATTATTAGTATAAACTGTATTAGTTTTATTTAATTTGACATGTTGGGTTTTACTTAATCTTAGTTTAATCAATTTAATCTAACCAAGCTGGAAACTTGTTTCTTAATAAAATATTTTATAATTTCTAAGTTATTCATTGAGTTTTGATACAAATTGGTAACAATGTACTTCAATATTATTAGTATAAGCTGTATTAATGTCATTTAATTCGACACGTTGGATTTTATATAATCTTAGTTTAATCAATTTAATCTAACCAAGCTGGAAACTTTTTTCTTAATAAAATATTTTATAATTTCTAAATTAGTCATTGAATTGTGATACAAAATGGTAACAATATACTTCAATATTATTAGTATAAGCTGTATTAATTTCATTTAATTTGACACGTTGGGTTTTACTTAATCTTAGTTTAATCAATTTAATCTAGCCAAGCTGGAAACTGTTTTTGTAATAAAATATATTATAATTTCTAAATTATTTATTGAAATTTGATACAAATTGGTAACAATATACTTTAATATTATTAGTATAAACTGTATTAGTTTTATTTAATTTGACATGTTGGGTTTTACTTAATCTTAGTTTAATCAATTTAATCTAACCAAGCTGGAAACTTGTTTCTTAATAAAATATTTTATAATTTCTAAGTTATTCATTGAGTTTTGATACAAATTGGTAACAATGTACTTCAATATTATTAGTATAAGCTGTATTAATTTCATTTAATTTGACACGTTGGGTTTTACTTAATCTTAGTTTAATCAATTTAATCTAACAAAGCTGAAAACTTTTTTCTTAACAAAATATTTTATAATTTTTAAATTATTTATTGAATTTTAATAAAAATTGGTAACAACATACTTTAATATGATCAATATAAGCTGTATTAATTTTATTTAGTTTGGCACGCTGGATTTCACATAATCTTAGTTTAATCAATTTAATCTAACCAAGCTGGAAACTTTTTTCTTAATAAAATATTTTATAATTTCTAAATTATTCATTGAATTTTGATAGAAATTGGCAACAATATACTTCAATATTATTAGTATAAGCTGTATTAATTTCATTTAGTTCGGCACGCTCGATTTTACATAATCTTAGTTTAATCAATTTAATCTAACCAAGCTGGAAACTTTTTTCTTAATAAAATATATTATAATTTCTAAACTAACCATTGAATTTTGATACAAATTGGTAACATTATATTTTAATATTATTAGTATAAGCTATATTAATTTCATTTAGTTTGGCACGCTGGATTTTGCATAATCTTAGTTTAATCAATTTAATCTAATCAAGCTGGAAACTTTTTTCTTAATAAAATATTTTATAATTTCTAAATTATCCATTGAATTTTGATAAAAATTGGTAACAACATACTTTAATATGATCAATATAAGCTGTATTAATTTCATTTAATTCGACACGTTGGATTTTATATAATCTTAGTTTAATCAATTTAATCTAACCAAGCTGGAAACTTTTTTCTTAATAAAATATTTTATAATTTCTAAATTATCCATTGAATTTTGATACAGATTTGTAACAATGTACTTCAATATTATTAGTATAAGCTGTATTAATTTCATTTAATTTGACACGTTGGGTTTTACTTAATCTTAGTTTAATCAATTTAATCTAACCAAGCTGAAAACTTTTTTTTAATAAAATATCTTATAATTTTTAAATTATCCATTGAATTTTGATACAATTTGGTAATATTATACTTCAATATTATTAGTATAAGCTGTATTAATTTAATTTAATTTGACACGTTGGGTTTTACTTAATCTAAGGTTAATCAATTTAATCTAACCAAGCTGGAAACTTTTTTCTTAACAAAATATTTTATATTTTCTAAATTATTCATTGAATTTTGATACAAATTAGTAACAATATACTTCATTATTATTAGTATAAGCTGTATTAATTTTATATAGTTTGGCACGCAGGATTTTACATAATCTTAGTTTAATCAATTTAATCTAACTAAGCTGGAAACTTTTTTCTTAATACAATATTTTATAATTTCTAAGATATCCATTGAATTTTGATACAAATTGGTAACAATATACTTCAATATTATTAGTATAAGCTGTATAAATTTCATTTAATTTAACACGTTGGGTTTTACATAATCTTAGTTTAATAGATTTAATCTAACTAAGCTGAAATTTTTTTTTTAATAATATATTTTATAATTTCTAAATTATTCATTAAATTTTGATACAAATTGGCAACAATATACTTCAATATTATTAGTATAAGCTGTATTAATTTCATTTAGTTTGGCAAGCTGGATTCTACATAATCTTAGTTTAATCAATTTAATCTAACCAAGCTGGAAACTTTTTTCTTAATAAAATATTTTATAATTTCTAAACTAACCATTGAATTTTGATACAAATTGGTAACAATATACTTCAATATTATTAGTATAAGCTGTATTAATTTCTTTTAATTTGACACGTTGGATTTTACATAATCTCAGTTTAATAAATTTAATCTAACCAAGCCGGAAACTTTTTTCTTAATAAAATATTTTATAATTTCTTAATTATCTATTGAATTTTGATACAAATTGGTAACAATATACTTCAATATTATTAGTATAAGCTGTATTATTTTCATTTAATTTGTCAGGTTGGGTTTTACTTAATCTTAGTTTAATCAATTTAATCTAACCAAGCTGAAAACTTTTTTTTAATAAAATATTTTATAATTTTTAAATTATCCATTGAATTTTGATACAATTTGGTAACAATATACTTCAATATTATTAGTATAAGCTGTATTAATTTCATTTAATTCGACACGTTGGGTTTTACATAATCTTAATTTAATCAATTAGAGTAAATCAACCGCAATTACATTACTTGCGGCAACGCTGTCAACAGCGCTTACAACAATGCTTACCAAATCAAGTTGGTCACACTTGGCATGCCTGTGATTGCATTTATTACTTTTAATAATAGAAACTTGTACTTCAGTTAATTTAAATAATTTGTTGCCATACCGAAAGCCGAGTGCAAAAGCGGTATAATTTATTTGAGCCACTGGAATTAAAATATTTTTAACAGATTGTAGTTATTTTTTATGCAATCATGTTGGCATTTCTATAAAATTATTAAAATCTTGGGAATTGTTAGATTTTTAAAATTTTATGCAAGCTTAATTGATTGTGTGTATATTTAGTTGCATAATTAAACTTAAATTATGTTGGTAGCACTGGTTTTTATTTTGTATTTTGAATTGAAAATTAGAGCAATTGAATGCTTAATTAACAATTTGATTTTATTATTGCAATTGTTGTAGTAATCTCAGTGTGCTGACAGTTGAAGTTGCATTTAAAATCAAAGCCGCCGTCTGTTTACAGAACAATTGATACTGACTTTGCGTATCGTTCAAAGTGAAATAAGTTTAAGTGTTTTGTGTGGTTTTCAGGTTGAAATTTTTTAATAAAATAGGATTTTTGTACGAAGGTGTCTGCTGCGCACGCATTGATGACGTCATGTTGACGTAGGAGCGCAAAGAAAGCCGGGCGCAGTGCGAGAGAGCTAGAGTGAGAGAGTAGCAGAGCAGGCAGTTGGCAGCAGTTAGAAAGAAGAAGAAGAAGAAGGTGGCGGCCGCGGCCATATTTGTCAGTCGAGTGCTAGTGAAAAAACCCGTTTGGTGTTTGTTGTGAGAACAATTTTGTAAATCCGCGAACATCTCAAAATGTCAGAGCGAGAGGATAACGTGTACAAGGCAAAATTGGCCGAGCAAGCGGAGCGATACGATGGTGAGTGATATTTTTAACCGGCGATCCCGATCATTACCAATTTTTTTGCGATGTTTCTCCATTCTCGGGACACTTTCATTACAACAACCCGTCCATCCCTTTGTTTTGTCAAATTACTTAGCCAACGTTGATTATTCGATTAGAAATTAGGTGCAGCGATTCTACAACGAAATTATTAAATCCCAGGGGTGCCGATCGATAATCCACCGGTCTCGCCTATACAAATGTCCTCATATTTTACAACCATCACTAAATTACATCTAATCATTTCTTAAATAAGCATTTACTCACTTATCGAGTGGGTATTGATTTTTCCGCCGCGAAAATCCACACCCAGAACGGCCAGTTGACAGCTGAGGGGTGCCCCTTCGCGTCATCGATTTTTTTTTTGTTTCATCTTGGCTTTGATTGATTTTGTCTCTTTTAACAAACGCGACGCAATTTCTTCATTTCAGATACAAATTTAATTCAGTTTACAAATTGCATCATATTAAGAAATCAAATCACATTACATACAAATTTTAATGATTCGTCGATGAAACATGTGATAACTTGAATCGGATTAAATCGGTTAATTTTAAATATTTTGGTTGAATTTATATTTGCCGCAGTTGAATATTATTAAAAGTTTGCCGGTTATTATTAAATGCGTTCAGACAATTAAATCAAACAAGCAAAAATATTTATTAGCATAATTGAAATACTCTCACTAGTATGTTTATGAATTTCACTGCATATATAATGCGTGTTTGCTCAAGTGTTGAATATTTTCACCACACGCAACAACGATTCTAATGTTGAGTCATTCTTTTCTGATTACTGTGATTTAATAACATTTTTGTTTTATTATATTAGGATTGTTTAAATGTAATTATGTAATGATCGACTCGCAATTTAAAGCTGGATTGGCTAGATCTCGATAATATATTTTTATTTAATGAATGTTTGCATTATTAAAAAATATATTTGCTATATTTAATTATGCTTCTACTTTATTCAAATTTTGAAACTTGATTTAACATCAATTGTGTATCTCTTACGAAACGTTACAATTATTATTCGAGTACAGATAGCCTAGCAACGTAAAATTCACTTGTTGGTTACAATTTTATACATTTTTAAATGATTTTAAAATATCACTTTGTTAATTTTTATCTTATGATAGGTGAGGGAAAGAGGCTTACTTGATATTTACAAATGGGATGGTTTATTAAGTAAGGTCTGGTGTTTGCTTGTATGCATGAAAAAATCAAACATTCTTTACCTATAGGGTCATCTCGTAAATTTCTCTTGTAATATCTTAAAAATAGCTTTCAAATTTTGCTTTTACATTGCTAATCATATTTGTTGATTTTGAACTTTTTTTCTTGTTAGGTTAGGTTAGGAATTTGAAGAATTAATAAATAATTTTTTTAGTGTAAGGCTTTACACCGAAAAAAGAATGGCTAAAGGAATATATAAATAAAATAGGTTTGAATCAACAAACTCTGACATTTTGTCTATTTTATTTTTTTAAATTGCTAGTAATCCGACTGAATCATGTTATAATATACAGGGTGCTCAAAAGTATGTAGTTAGTAAATTTATGTTTAAAATCTTTATAAAACTGTATAATCTGTCCAATTCACTATACGTATTGCTATTGAGCAAGGTTGCTAAACAATTTATTAAAAAATTGTAATAAAAACACAAAATTGCTTAGGAACTTGCAGTATGAATATAGAATTGGATAGAATGACTGATCAGGTTAAATGTTTTAGTTTACTTCAATAAAATGTAACGTCTACAGTTGTTGATAGAAACAGTAAGTTACTTCTATTAAACTATTATATGTTTTTATGACAACACAAGCTGTATCCAAGACTTAAATGATACAAAAAAGCACATGTGTGGTAAGTAATTGTAAACCAAAGAGGTTAAAGATGCTCAAAATGCAGAAAATTGGGTTGTAGTGCTAATTTTTGTCAAAATATTTAATCTCGACAGCTGTAAAAGTTAAGTTTATGCAAAATTAAATTATCTTGATGAAGTTCAAGTAACTTTTTGTAATAATTTAGCTGTCAAAATGCAGAAAA
The DNA here is from genome assembly GCA_963932245.1 of Tachinus rufipes. NCBI lineage: Eukaryota > Metazoa > Arthropoda > Insecta > Coleoptera > Staphylinidae > Tachinus > Tachinus rufipes. The sequence goes on along the minus strand of OZ010748.1, from coordinate 89,980,426 downwards.
CGAGTTGAGCTAAATTTTTCAAATACTGTCGATAGTTATAAAAGTTCTTGTATAAAAATGATTAGCAATCTTTTTAAACTTTACGCAACTTTCTTTAAAGTCATCGAAATGCAGAAAACTGGATTGTAGAGCTAATTTTTCAAATATCTTGACAGTTATAAAAGTTAGGGCAAAAGTTGAAATATGAAAATCATGCAGAATTTAATTATCTTGATAGAGTTCATGTAACTTACATAAAGATTTTGACATTTAAGCTATCAAAATGCAGAAAACATGGTTTTTCAGGTAATTTCTTGAAATATTTTGAAGTTATGAAACTTGAAACAAAAGTTAAAATATTAAATTGATGCAGAGTTAAATTATCTTTATAATTTGACAGTCAAGCCATCAAAAAGCAAAAAACTGAGTTGTAGAGCTAATTTTTTCAAATATTTTGAAGTTTAAGTAACTTTCTTTAATATTTTGATAGTTTAGATGTCATAATGCAGAAAACTTGGTTTTAGAGCTAATTCCAATAAATACTTAAGAACATTCAAAAGTTGAAACATGAAAATTATGCAGAGTTCAATTAGCTCGATAAAGTTTAAGTAACTTTCTTTGTGACTTAGCTATCAAAATGCAGAAAACTTGTTTTTAGAGCTAATTTCTTCAAATATTTTGACAGTTATAAAAGTTTAAATATAGAATTTAATTATGTTGATAAAGTTCTAGTAACTTTCTTTAATATTTTAACAGATAAGTCATCAAAATGCAGAAAACTGAGTTGTAGAGCTAATTTCTTCAAATATTTTAAAATTTAGATTAAATTTGAAATATAAAAATTATGCAGAATTTAATTATCTTGATAAAGTTGAACTTACTTTAATATTTTGACAATTCAACTGTTAAATTGCAGAAAAGTTTGTTTTAGATTAAATTTTTTTGAAAGTTATAAAAGCACATGTGCGGTAAGTAATTGTAAACCAAAATGCAGAAAACGTTTTTTTTTCTTCTTCGAAAGTTTGAACATAAGTTGAATTGAAGTACAGAAAACTAGATTAGATTGATTTAAATATCTTGAAGTTCAAGTACCTTTCTTTAAGATGTTTACAGTCAATCTAGCAAATTGCAGAAAACATGGTTTTTGAGGCAATTTCTTTAAATATTTTGAACGATATTAAGTTTTTTAGTATTTTGACAGTTGAGCTATTATAATGCAGAAAACTGGGTTATAGAGCTAATTTCTTCAAATATTGAAAGTTATAAAAGTTAGAACAAAGGTTAAAATCATGCAAAATTAATTTATCTCGATAAAGTTTGACTAACTTGACAGTTGAGCTATCAAAATGCAGAAAACTAGGTTTTAGTGCTAATTTCTTCAAATATCTCAAAAGTTGTAAGAAATCAATATATTTCTACTTTGTTTTAATCTGTCAAAAGTGCTAAAAACTTGGTTTTGAAGTTAATTGGGGCAATTCTCTGTACATTGCTAGAAGTAAGCAAGATATATACTTATTGCTAGCTAACAATATGAACTGTCATCACATCAGGAGGTGTTGCAATATTTAGCAAAAAACTTAACAAGAACACGAAGTTTAGTCTTTTCTAAGAGCAAGATAATAATTTACTTATTATTTTTATGTAACACATAAAAATAATAAGTAAATTATTTTTGCTAGAGAAAGTTTGATTAAAATTGTCTGATTAGTTTTTATTTTGTAGAGGATTGTTTTGAAAATATTACGATTTTTGTTATTAAAATGTGTTTGGCTATATCTTCTACTAATAATCAGCAAGTTTTATTAAAATTGTTCGATTAGTTTTTGATTTACTGCAGTTTTATGTAACAATTTTTGGGATAAGTTCAAATTAAGCGAACGTGTGGTTTGGATTTGTGTTGCTCACCTACTCGCCCAAGTGTTTGTGATTGAATTTTTTGATCAAAAACACTTGGGCGGGTGGGTGAGAACTAAGTTTAAATTCAGTTGGCGTGTGGTTTGGATTTGTGTTGCCCACCCACCCGCCTAATTGTTTGTGATCCAATTTTTTGATCACAAACTCGTGGGCGGGAACTAAGTTCAAATTAAGCGAACGAGTGGTATGGGTTTGTGTTCCAGTTTTTTTATCGCAAACACTACGGCGGAAACTAAGTTTAAGTTTTGTGGGTCTATGGATTGGTGTTCATCACTCATCCGCCCAAATGTTTGTGATCAAATTTCTTGATTACAAACACTTCTGTGGGTAGTAGGGAACTAAGTTCAAATTTTGTGGACGTGTGGTTTGGATTTGTGTTGCCCACCCGCCCGCCCAACTGTTTGTTATCCAATTTTTTTACCACAAACACTTGGGTGGGAATTAAGTTTAAATTTTATGGGCGTATGGACTTGTTGCTCATTGCTTATCCGCTCAAGTGTTTGTTGTGTTTCAATTTCTTTATCACAAACACTTGAGCGGGTGGTTGGGAACTAAGTTCAAATTAAATGGACGTGTGGACCCGTTCTAGTGTTTGTGATCTAATTTTTTGATCACAAACACTTGGGAGAGAACTAAATTAAGTAGACGTGTAGTTTGTATTTGTGTTGCCCACCGATCCACCTAAGTGTTTGTAATCCAATTTTGTGATCACAAACACTTGGGAGGGAACCAAGTTTAAATTAAGCGGACGAGTGGTTTGGGTTTGTGATACCCACCCACTTAAATAATATTTTTACGAACACAACTGTCAAATTGCAATTGTTTTGATGCATGACACAATGTCATTTTGACATTAAATGCTAATTGTCAATGCACATACAAATTTTACACCCTATTACATCTGAATTGCCACGCCTCCTGATGTGATAACAGTTTATATTGTCAGTAAGCAAAATTTGTTAAAATGATTAGCAAGCAATATATATCTTGCTTACTTCTAGCAACGTGCGTAGATAAATATCTCAAAAGTTATGATGACGAAGTTAAAACAAAAGTTAACCTATAAATGGCAGAATTTAATTATCTTGATTTAAGCTACCAAAACGCTGAAAACTAGGCCAGGCACTAGCTTTTTTAATATATCATTATTGTAGCATACTACAGACAGTCACGATCTTGTTAGGAACGGTGCTATTGAAACATGTCATGAATACTGGGATAGTAAAATGAAAATGAATGATTAGTAGCCGGCTTCATTAAATTGGCTTCTAATTTGAAATTACCATATTAATGCGCTCTTACTTGCCACAGTTTTTTTTGTAGATATGATTTTTGCACAGTTTTGCCGGCTAGCCACAATTGTTAATGCCAATAATTATGCACTGCAAAATACAAATGTAACCCCTCATTTGGAAATATGTTTTTTGAATCGTTTTAGGTGGGGTGTGGTGGCAACTTCTTAATGATTATGTAGCTCTATTAAATTGGCCTCCCTACAAAATATAGTTTTTAAACTAAACTTTTTTTTTTGGGCAGTAATATTTCTAACTTTCCAATGGGCTTGCTATGTTTTAAAACATTAGTAGGCGCAAAGGGGTCTGGTGGACCAAGTGGCAAAATACGAATTAAATTTTATTATTTAAAAAAAAAATGTTGCGGCCGTAGCGCGAGGACTGCTGTGCAGGCAGCCCGGGTTTGATTCCCGGCAGCGGAAATATCTAATTTGTCGAATATATATTTTGATGCGGTCGTCTCCTTTGCAAGGCAACGGCAAACCAGCAAAGTATTTGCCTAGTAAACCCCTCTAGTGGTGTGGTTCGGATTCCACGTTAAACTGTAGGTCTCGTATGTTTTTGTGGAACTAAAAAACATACAACAGGGGTGCCGAACACTCGTAGCCACAGATCATACAATAGAAGATAAGTCAATTTCCTATAAATATTTCGCCACGAGTTTTAGCGCCTCTTCGCTCCTGGGAAGAAACATTAAGTTTGTAAAACGGACGCCTAGCGGCGCTGAGTTACGTTTGCGTCAATAAAAGGCGCTATTTTTAAAACTTGCCATTTTCCTTCTTTATTTTCGGGCTCGGAACTGACAACGGCAGAGTTAAAAATGGCAAATCCACACAGAATTTGCAAATAAATAAAAATTCTATTAAAATAAATAATAATTCTTTAAAATAAACAAAATATAAATTCTGTAAAAATAAATAATAATACATTATTATAGTCTGCTATCAGTTATAGAACTATAATATATATTATTACAAAATGACACTTTTCATTTATATTTGCAAATACCTGGTGGTGAAATTTTAAAGCCTTTGAGGCAATCCTTAAATTTAAACTACAAAACTAATAACAATAATAACTAAAAACTATGGAAACATCGAAGTGAACGCGAATAGGTTATGCCCGTTATGCCGGAATTCATGGCATGATGCGCATGAAATTGTGCGTCTAAATAAACAGCTGTTCGACCTTGACAGAAATAAAATATAACCATTATTCGAGCCACTGCTTGGATCCTGGGTCAGTGCAGTTCGTGAATTATACGTGTGGCCATATCCGCTATACCTATTGATACCCCCAGCTCGTAGCGAGTATGTCACTATAAGAAGAAGAAGAAATTTTCTTATGTTATATCTGATTAAATAGGCTTTTGTTTTATTTTTATTGTGTTAATTTCCATATAAATTAATAGCAACCTTTATGTTGGTAGTTACTATTAATGTCAAGTAGCAACTACAATAATTAAAGTAGTAACTGTTATTTTTTTAGTAGCAACATTTATGTTGACAGTTACTAGTTAATCTAAAATAGCAATCATCATGATTGAGTAGTAACTGTCATTTTTATAGACAATTGTCAATTTTTAGTAACAATCTTTATGTTGGTAGTTAATATTAATGTCAAGTAGCAACTACAATAATTAAAGTAGTAACTCTTATTTTGACATTTTTTTTAAGTGCCAACATTTATGTTGACAGAGACTAGTTAATTTCAAATAGCAATTATCATGATTGAGTAGTAACTGTAATTTTTATAGACAATTGTCAATTTTTAGTAGCAACCTTTGTGTTGGCAGTTACTAATTAATGTCAAGTAGCAACTACAGTATTTAAAGTAGTAACTGTCATTTTGATAGATAATTTTCAATTTGTGTAGACAGTTACTAGTTAATCTCAAATTGCAATCATCGTGATTGAGTAGTAACTATAATTTTTTAGATAATTGTCATTTTTTTAGTAGCAATTTTTATGTTGACAGTTACTAATTAATGTCGAGTAGCAACTACAACAATTAAAGTAGTAACTTGTCATTTTGATAAACAATTTTCAATTTTTTTAAAGTAGCAACATTTATGTTGACAGTTACTAGTTAATTTCAACCATAAAGATTCAGTAGTAACTAGTAAAAATTAAAGAAAAAAGAAAATTGTTTTAATTTTTCTAAAGTAATAAGTTGTGCAGTCTCAAATGTTGAAAATCTGGTTTTGAACATCAATTTTTCCTCAAATATCTCGAAAGATATAAAAGTTGGAACAAAAAATATTCAGAATTTAATTAGCTTGGTAAAGTTTAAGTAACTTTCTATAATATTCTGACAGCTAAGTCATCAAAATGCAGAAATTTAAATTATAGAGCAAATTTTTTCAAATATTTTGAATTACCTGAAAATCAATCGAATCAAAACCTATGAAAGTTGGAATTTCTGACGGTTATAAAAGTTGTTAAAGTGCAGAAATCTAACTAAAACTTAGATTAGATCTAATTTCTTCAAATATTTAAAAGTTAAAAATTAAAAATTCTTGTATAAAAGTTGTTAGAATTAAATTTTCTACAAAATTTATTAAAAAGATATTTCAAGTTGGAGCTGTTAAAAAACTGGTTTTGAAGCTAATTTCTTCGAATATCGCAAAAAAATAAGAAAGGAAATAAAAAAATATGCAGAATTAAATTATGTAGATAAAGTTTAAGCTACTTTCTTTAATATTTTGACGTTAAGATGTTAAAATACTGAAAACGTGGTTTTGTAGCTAATTGCTTGACTAGGGTATGAACACGTAAAAAGCTTATTGTAAGTTGCGACTAGTAAACTGCGATAATTGACTTTATTTGTCAGCTTTTTAAGTTGAAATATAAAATTTATTCAGAATCTTGATAAAGTTGTAATTTTTTAAATTATTTTGACAGTTAAGCTATCAGAATGCAGAAAATAAAACTAGGTTGTAGCTAATTTTTTCTACAGTTATAGAAGTTTGAGTAAAAATTAAAATATCAAATTTGTGCAAAGTTAGATTATCTTTCTTGAGTTTCAGTATTTTTTTAAATATTTTGACATTTAAGCTGATTTAAGCGATTTTAGAGTTAATTTTTTCAAATCAAAGTAAAAGATATACATTTAATTATCTTGATAAATAACTTTCTTTAATATTTTGGCAGTTCAACGAACAAAATGCAGAAAACTTGGTTTCGGAGCTAATTTCATTAATATTACAAAAGTTGAAATATAAATTTGTATAGGGCACTACAAATATTATTTATTTTTCATAAATATTGAGTTTTGTCATGCAAAAAGTGCTATTTGATAATACTAAATAATTAATTAAGGATTTAACGTGAAAATGAATACAGAAATATATATGTATTTATATTTTATCGTACTTATGTTCACTAAAAATTGTGAAATTTAATGCCAACAACTAGCGTGTGACGTCAGTAGTGGGCATAAAACGTTATGTTTGCTTCACCATGCAACAAGCAGAAAATAGCACACTGGCTGTCTATAGAATTATGGTCAAAGGTCAATATATAGAATAACAAATTATGAAGTTTTGTACACAATATAATCAGTGGCAACTATTTTACAAAAACTTTTGAAAAGTTTAATGAAATTAGCTCCCAATCGCAAGTTTTTAGAATTTTTGTCTTCAAAATATCCAATTTTATAAAATTTGTATTAAATTTGATTCCCCTGTACCACAATTAACTCCCAACATATTGCAAAACTATCTGTTTCGATCCTAAAATGCGGGCCGAAACCACGATTTTTAGAGGCCCAACCGCCGAAAAATCATTTGCAGTATTTGATTGGCTGTAAATCATGATTTTACATGACATCTTAAAATATGTCAATAATAACAGATTATAATAAACTTAGAAATTTCCTGAAACAATGTTTTTATTAGGGGCATAGTGCTTTAGCCCTCACTTGCATTGCTTCTTTGTGCTGCTAAAGCCTATTTTTGACAGATATATTTTAGAACTAATATTTTCAATATTAGTTCTAAAATAATAACTTTTGGTATGTTTGAAGAAATTGGCTGTTAAATTTTATTTGTTAACACATAGTAGCAAACCAACATCAAATCTCTTGCTATATGAGCGTTTTTGCCCACAACTGACGTCACATGCACCGATTATGTTGGCATCACCGGGGTGCCAAAATGAAAATTCCAAGAAAAAACCATGAAAATTTGTTACATAAAAGTTAGAAGTGATCATTTTCTATAAAATACTAAAAATAACTCAAGTTTTCTTTTTTCAAATAATTAACTACATAAAATTTAAAAATTGTTTTTTTTTATAATTCAACAAATTTTTGAAAAGGAAATGCCAAGCTGCAGGCAATATGATCTTTACAAAATTTGAAATTTTTATTGTTGCAAATTATTTGATTTGTCAATATTGGCAACGAACTTTGATTTAATACAATAAGCACCACTACAGTCTTTAAAGTATACTACATACGCTTATGTAAGTTGTGCAACTTTTGTATTATTAATAAAAAAAATGTTTTTCAATACAATTACATTAAAAATACAATAATTTATATAAAATTCAGTATGTATAGACTTCATTCGACAAGCTACCGCATGATTTAGATCAATAAAATCAAACAGAAAATAAATTCTAGCTAAAACTAACTCGATGCATTTTTTTTCTCAGTTATTCAAGTTCATTTGGGGAATTTGACCTGCATAAATGTTTACATGATTGTAAATATGCAGCTCTTGAAGTAGTACACACTGGATGACTCATCACAAATTTATTTATATCTTTTTGTGTGACTCACTTAATTGTAACCAATTTAAATAGCTTCAGGAGAAAATAATTTGGATTTTGTTTTAATTGGAAATTTATTGGTGCATACACATTCTTTTGATCTAAAAACTTTTATTATTTAATAAGTATGTCAACAAATTAACTAATAATGCGTGCATTACATTACTTATTTATTAATTATAAAAGTTTCATTGTTGTTTCACTGTAACATCAACAATATTTTGGCATCTAGCTCTGCATAGATACAGATTTGATTAAACTGTATTTGGGTTAATGCAACTAATTAATCAATAACCTTGCATGATTAACTGTGAAATTATGTTTTGGTCTATCAGAATGAAATTCAAGCATCGAAATAATTAATTTTAATTTTGTAGCTTAGTTTGTCATGTCTCCCCTCTTGATATTAAACTTAATCTTGTACTAATTGGTAATGCTAATGAAATGCGTACGTAAGCATATTGTTGGGATTAATTAGAACGATTACATCAATGCGTATGTAAATTACTCTGCTTGTTTGTTTACATTTGGACATTAGATATTCATATCACTTTCAATGGAATGTATAATATCAATTACAATCAAGTCAGCTTTATCTTGTAATATGAGTTTTGTAAGTTATTCTTATTCTAATCAGCATTATATTACATTTAATTATTGCAATTCAATTTGTAGCATGCGCGTGCATTCGCGCGAATATTGAATCTACAAATGCGCTAAATTTTGGCACACGATTTTCTGTGTAAATATTTCTAAATTTTGAAAATCATTTTTGAATAAAGTAGAATGTTAAGCAATACTTAAATTAAGTTTTGTACAATTTTTGAGTTCCTATTTTTCAAATTGTGTCTTCTGCTTCAATTTATGGAAGACTATGGTTTAATTTAAAATCTACTGTTTTGAAAAATTATTTTTAATTACAGTATAGCTTGAAATTTCAATAGAAGACGAAATTAGATTTGTTAAATCTGCCAATAAGCGTAAGATTTCAATATTTTTCACGAACACTATTCGCGAGCATTCGCGCGAATATCGACACTATATTTATTGCTCTAATTACGGCAGATGATGAACTAAATCTGATAATAATTGTTGAATGTATTTGTACAAATATGATTTCGCGTGCATTCCCATTAGTATGACTATTTTATTCGATTCCGATATAAATAGCATTGTTCTGCATTCCCGACATAAATCGAATCCGAACAATACCGTTTTTATGTGTTTCAGCAAGTTTTATTGGTGCCAACTAATAATATAATATTAAAAATAATTTCATACGCTTCTATTTTATTTATATATTTTTTATATTAACATCTTAACAGGAAATGGAGACTTCTAAAAGTCAATTTCGTTTGAAATCGAATAGGGAATTACTAATGCGACACACGATATATTTTCTATATATGAAACACGTTACATAATCCAGAAAAATGTGTAAATGTGTACCAGTGGGCTGTTGCCATGCCCACACCTTCAACCAACAAATCACGCGTCCCCAATCATGGATATAATTTATAAAAAAAATTATATAATCCGTTCAGGTTGCGCGTTCCGAACCATTGACAGTCGATGACATTATGCGGAAGCAAGGTTTGCTAGGGAGGGGAACAGGCACATGCCGCACCGGAAGTTCACTTATTTAGGAACTAACTCAAATCGTTTTTCGTTGTGGAATGTTGTAAATTTAATTAATTAAATAAAAAATAGAGAGAGAGGGTACAAATTGCATTCTATGAAACGAATGCAAGAGAGAATTTTTAATCGCATTTTACTTTCACCTTAACGTTACCAAGTGCACTTGGAATATATACGGTGAAAATTAAATCTTAAGGTCGTTTGACTTGACGCTTTGCAGTCTTAATATATTCTATTTTAATTGGTACAAAAGGAAATTAAATTTATATTTGTAAATGTTCAGTTTAGTTGAAAAACGAATGTATTTAATATAAAGTCGCGTACTGACTTACACGAACATGCGTTGCGTCGTACCTGGTTTGGAACATACAAAGTATTTATAATATTCTATTAAGAATTTGCTAAATAAAATATTAGTGATTGTGTAAATTACATGTTATCATTTCAAAGCTTTTCATTTTTGTCTCACCTTTTCCAGGAAGCATTTCCGGTTTCTTATTTCTTTATTTTTGCAATCTCCTTCCCTCGTTAAAGGATCTTCCTGTCGTCGGCGGGATGTTGTTGCAGTGGCGCCTTGAATCGATTATTTTCATGGGGGGTGGGTAGTATAAAAAATGAAAGATAATGTAATAAAGCGCTTGGCATGCCAGGTAGAGAGTTGGTATTTTGTTGCCACTACGATTAAAGGCGCCGTTTTCCGATCGATCTTGTTGGTTTTGGTGCTACCATTTGGGGAGTGAGAGATGCTGAGAGGGGAATGGGATGGGGTTAGTGCCGCCAGGGACGAATTTCCCAACTCGACACGAATTATTAATCGGCCGCGGCGAGCCCCGGGCCCCTTTATCTTGTCACCGAACGCCTCGGCGTTTATTAATTATTAATTTGGAGGTGGAAGGTATTTCCTTGCCGCAACATTCTGCGGATGCTATAAATGAACTTTGGTTTATTTAAGATAAAGTTTACACTTTTTTAATTCTCTATAAAACAAGCTAACATTAATCCTGTACATTATGTATATCAGTTCTTAAAAATTACTTTTTTTTACTATAAACGCAGTTATTGTTATCCTAAATGATTAAAGCCCACTTGTTGATTAATATTTTATTCTAACGACATTTATCGTGCGATATTTTTATGTCGACACTTTATCCCACGACATTTTTATATCGAGGGTTTATTCCACTTTTCTAATCTGATTATTGACGCTTATATGATTTGGTTTAGTCGTATCTCAAGTTGTTTATCTGTTCTTTTCAAGAAGGTCCAATGTCGCTTTGCGATAAAGTATGTTTTTTTTTGTTGATGTGAATTGATGATAGCAAGTATCGCCGCATGGAATTTTTGTTTTTTCAATTAAGTATGCTTTGTTTTAGTAATTCTTTTGTCTTGCATCCAGTTGATTTGATGATGACGAGTGTCGCTTTGCGAAGCGATTGTCGCTTCGTAGAAATTTTGTCACCTTCCGATTAAGTATACTTTGATTCCGTAATTCTTTTGTCTTAGGTTTCATCCAAATGATTTGATGATGGCGATTGTTGCTTTGGTTCAGTAATTCTTTTGTCTCAGGTCGCATTAGGTAGCGACTATCGCTTCATGGGAATTTTGTCGTGTTGCGATTAAGTATGCTTTGGTGCAGTCATCCGTTTGTTCTGACCAAGTATGATTTGCCTCTGTAGTTTCATGGTGGCTTCTGCTTCTTTATGGCAGTTTTTGGATTAATTTGTCTCTGAAGTTTCATGATGGCTTTGCGATCAAGTGTAATTCTACATGGTCATCTCTTAATCTCTTTGCTTTACAACTAAGTATGATTTGTCTTCTGTGATTTCATGATCACTTCTGATTTTCTGAAAAGATCGATCCCGTCGGTAACCTGAAGAGGTCATCATTTGGAGGACGTTAAACGGCGCCCGCTAGTCGGTATATCGACAACTTCTGTGTCGATAGTCGCTATATCGCAACTTCAGTCGCTATATCGTCAACGACACTACCACGTTAAAGGCATACGGAAGACAGTGAATGAAGGACGGAGGACCAGCGAGAGCTTTCTTGTCTCTGTCGCAGACTTTAAAGATGGGTGAACGTATCATGCGACAGGAGACCACCGACGACAACGAAATCACTATAACGCAAAGGTTGTAAGTTTCGCACGCTTCTAACAAAGATTTTTTTTTAATTTATTAATCGTGTTATTTATCTGAAGTATAGAATTTACTGTGTGCGAGTAATAAAATAATTCAAATAATTTTCCAAACATTTTATCGACAAAAGTCCAATTTTGATGACTAAATAAGTTGATATGGTGAAATCATGATTGCGTAATGAAATATATGCGTATTTCCGCTATTAATATTATAAAATTATAAATTTATTTGCAGAATTCCGCATTTATTTGATCAAAGTCGATTTAATATTATATTGGATCTAATTATAGGAATCCGAGAACAATACAATAACGTCGCGATGAGTAGGCGTATGGAACAAAACATGTCTTTTAAGCGACGTCAATCGATATTCAGAGTTGGCATTTAAAGAAAACTGAAATGGACAAACGTGTCCGAATGTTAATTGATTCCATTTCCACAAATGAAAGTCGTTACAGCTACTTTAGTCTGCCGTCGCTTGCTACTACACACACCATAGCTGGTGGCAATGAGGTGGGCGTGAAAATACATTCCCAGAATACCACCGTACGCGAAAATAGCCACTTGAGTGAATTTATCACAGGAAATCATCGCGCTCCAATCAAATTAATTTAATACAATCGATGAAAATGTTTCTAATTTTAATATGATTATGAAATAAGTATTTCATATCTTGTTTACATTCCAGTCATCTAATTCCAAAATAAACTCATGGTCTTATCAAATAATATTTCATAAATAATCTTATCCATTCCGATTAAAAAATTCCAATAAGTATGAAACAAGCATTGTATAATTTTTTGCAAAGCTTGGATGAATCATGATAGCGTCGACTAATTCCACCGAGTTTATATAATATAGTAATCATTAAGATTACACGGCGGTGATTTAGATAAAGTGATTTTATAATGTAAATGGGTGCGCCGTTTGTGAGCCTACTTGAAACTTTTTTTAGAGGCTTGATGACAAAATCGATGGTGGAAATGTTATTTTTTGTTGAAATTAAATTCCTTTACCGCACTCAAACAAAGTGACAACTTGCTGCTATCCATCTCGCCTGATGACCGCTATTGATCAATTGGCGCCCAACTTCGGGCACAGATTTAACTCAATTGATGTCATTTGTACCAGTAGTGAACTTTAGCCACATTTTATGTACTGATCAACTTAAAATCGCTAAAATAAATTGTAATTAACGGAAACGAAATCAGTCATTTTGAAACCATTACGACAAATCATACATCGAAGCGACAAAATCATTTCGACAAACTTTAATGCAGCTTTGTTCGAAGTCGGGCTTTCTTGTTGTGTCAACTAGCGCTAGTGTGAAAAACTAGCTATGTAGCGTTTGACTGAAGGGGGGGGGGGGGGCAGATGGAGTAGCTAGCTTCTTAGCAACGAACAGAAGTGTTACTGTTACTTTACTTTTTTGTCATTTGGATATGTTGCGCTAACGCGTTACCGTAGTGTGATTGTGGACAGAACTATTATAATTACAAGAAATGTTCAGCTTCACCAGATTTGCGCTAAGTTATAGCGAGGAACACGTTTACCGCGGAACGAACATGCGTTGGTTCTCTCCAGTTATCAGCTTTGCGGTAAGGAACGCGATTATTAAGCCTCGCTTACTGATTTGAATGAACATGGGGAGTTTAGGCGCATGAAAAAGTGACTATGTCAATTTCCGAAATGCCTAACATCAATCATTATGTCGTTTTGAATAACACGTCCACATTAGAACGTCTTTACTTAACTCGGATCAGTACGCGACTTTAGAATTACGACAAAGAACTCTGAGAGGGTGGGGTAGTCTTATCATAAACCATTACGACGTGGAATACCACGATTATTGAACCTAAGCTACTATTGACGCATATGTACGTATCAGAACTGTCGGCGTTAAGGCAAACTATACGGCTGTTGCCATAAGACGACTGTCACAACACGGATGTTTTAACATTCGTTATTTAATGTAGTTAAGCTAATTTATGTACACGAGTAATACAAATCACACATTTTTGAAGAATCATTAAAATAATTTATGTAAATTTATTAGAAATTCAAAATACAATTAAGCTAAACGGCGAAATAAAAGTACTACTACATGTATTTATAAATTAAATCGCACCGTAATTATCTAATTGACCATATTAGAAGAAAGTTGATAATTGAGAGAAACTTATAATTATACAAAAAAAAACAAATTTAACTTCTGAACGCATTCTTATTTACAAAATATTAATATTGGGGTGAAATTATTACCTAAATCTAAACGCACTCTTTAATTTATTTTAAATAAAATTCGTTCAGAATTAAATTGTAGTTATGTTTATTAATAATGGATTAATTGCTACCTACTTCTAAACGCGCTCTTATTAAAAACATATTAATAATGGGGTGAATTTATTACCTGTTTCTAAACGAACTTTTAATTTATTTTAATTAAGAATCCGTTCAGAATTAGATACTAATTTAATTGATTAATAATGGATTTATTGCTACTTACTTCTAAACGCACTCCTATTAATATAAAAGTATTAATAATGGGGTGAATTTGTTACCTTTTTCTAAACGCACTCTTAATTTATTTTAAATAAGAATTCGTTCAGAATTAGATACTAATTTAATTGATTAATAATGGAATTATTGCTACCTACTTCTAAACGCACTCTTAAATTATTTTAAATAAGAATGCGTTCAGAAATAGGTAATAATACATTTAATTATTAATTAATTAAACTCGATTGTCAAAAAATGTAGCCACACCCTGTCCAACAAATGCTGTTAAAGCTTTGTTCATGATTTTAAAGTATTTTAAAATTGTTCATTATTTATATAATTACATTATTTAATATCCTGACGTAATTACATAAAAAAAATCGATGTGATTACATCAGAGATTTGTTTAAATATAACAAGATGACGCATGGGTCAAATGAAAAGAGGAACACATATGCGGTTAACGGATTTTCAGGGAATTTCCGCTACGTGCCGCAGAGTCGAACGTGCGAGAAATTTTAAAAGCGTCAGGAAGTGCGCATCGTAGTACTATCCATCTTCGTCTATGTTTTATTGTGTTTGGAGACACAATATTGACGGAGCTTTATTAATTTCATGCTGCCGTTCATTTCCACCCTGTTTTTTTATATTATATTGCACTATGAAAGAAGGAACGTGATCCATCAAAGCGGTGTCAGCTTTGAAAGGGACAAAATTAAGAGTTTTATTTATTATAGAAAAACGTTAACAAAACAATCATTTTAAAATAAGTACAGCAATTGGAATGAGTTAGCAGCAATGTTATTTGCAATCATGTTTCCAGAAATGTCAACACAAAGCGAGGTTAGTTATTATCGCTTTAATTAACTTTGTGTTAGGGTACTTGATGGTCCTTTGAAGTGTGGGGATTAATGCGCGTTACGGTGAGGAGAACGCGACTATGGCATTACGGCCGGGAACACGAAATTGGCTTTAAGTAGACAAACGCTATTGTTGATCAATGTAATTCAATAGCTTCTATCGGTAATGCATGATGAGAGTTTTCTTAACTCGTGATGTTTAGCCGCAGCATGGATTAGTTGCTTAGGTATGTTGGGGGTACTGAGTTCGAATCCTACTCCACAAAACATTTATCATCTAACATTATACTCTGAAGGACCGGCCGGTAAGGTCGAAACAAATTTGAATCACAACTCTGAAATTGTAAACCTTAACATTGCATCAAATTGTGTTTTAAATATCTTTTAACTGACATAACGAGGGCATTATGTATGTTACAACTAACGAGACACATCTGTTTTAATGCATCGTTTGAAAGACCCAGGCGTAAAATGATGCATTTCATTACGGTCGGCTAATTTTAGCCTCTCGACAATCGTTTTTTGGAAGGTCGATGCCGGTCAAGTCTGTGACACTTTCACTGCGCCACCCTGTAATAAATGCTACACGCATATAAATCCGTGCCAGCTGTAGTATGGGGGGATGGATTTATACGTCGCGACGCGGTGCAATAGCCCCCTTGACATCCACCCCGCCTCCTCCCTCCGCATCGCCGGGTTTCCATCCCTGGATATTGATCGTAGGTTTAATATCCAGCGACTGCGCTTTGGAACATTGGGGAGATGTGCAACCTTTTTTTTACGGCTTCACGAACAGGTGATCCAAATCATTAACTCGTCCCGATGAGAGGACGTGATTATCGGGGTCACGGAAACGGCCTCGTATTATCGAATGGATTATTTTTTCTTTTTCACCCAAGGCCGTTGGAAAAACCGGATAACGGATGCCGACAAAGGGAGCATTCTCTGTTTGTCCCACATAAATCAACACCCTCCGAGCTAACTATTCTGTCCTCATCTTTCTACTCTTGTATTAAAAATAGTACTTCAATTTATTCCACCCCTTGATTGCTAACCATTACTCACTTTAGAATCACTTGAAAAAATTACGCAAGGGTGGATGGATATTATTTGATTTTCCTTTCTATTCATCAATTCACATAACATACGCATTTATAAAATTGATACTAATATGCGCATTGATACTACTGCGCAGTTTCTCTTTCTTCCAATTTTTTTGTTTGCGAAATTAAATGATTGTTTTGTTTTATAGAAATGGTGGAGGCTATGAAGAAAGTGGCCAAATTGGACGTCGAGCTGACGGTGGAAGAACGGAACCTGCTTTCAGTCGCATACAAAAATGTGATTGGAGCGAGGCGCGCTTCATGGCGCATCATTTCAAGCATAGAACAGAAGGAGGAGAGCAAAGGCGCAGATGATAAATTGGAAATGATCCGCACTTATCGCAGCCAGGTTGAGAAGGAGCTTAGGGATATCTGCTCCGACATTTTGGACGTATTGGACAAACATCTTATTCCCGCAGCATCCACAGGAGAATCAAAGGTAAACTAATAGAATTGAAGCAACAATTGACATCAAAAACTCATTTTTATGAACAGTTTGTTGCTAGGGTATGTTTGTAATAATTTTTCCCAAATTTGGAGGATTTTGGCCAGTTTTGAAGCACCAATTAACAGAATTTTGCTATATTATAGAATTTTATAGCTATTTTGTTTTTAGCTGTAGTTTACTGTTGCTGCATGCTTGAAATTGTTCCAATTCAGGCCAGTTTTGAAGCATTTTGACCAATTATTGAAGCACCAATTAAACGAATTATGCCATTCTATTGAATTTTGCAATGCATACTTCTCATAATTTCCAATTTGACCAATTATTGAATCTTTGTTAATGCAATGAATTGATTTTGTTTTTAGGTGTTTTATTACAAGATGAAGGGCGATTACCACCGTTATTTGGCAGAATTTGCGACCGGTAATGACCGTAAAGAAGCAGCAGAACACTCCTTGGTCGCCTACAAATCGGCCAGCGACATTGCCATGACAGAATTACCCCCCACACATCCCATCAGGTTAGGATTGGCGCTCAACTTCTCAGTCTTCTACTACGAGATCCTTAATAGCCCGGATCGCGCCTGTCGCCTGGCAAAGGCCGCCTTCGACGATGCCATCGCCGAATTGGACACCCTTTCTGAAGAAAGCTACAAGGACAGCACGCTCATCATGCAATTGTTGAGGGACAATCTCACCTTATGGACCAGTGACATGCAAGGAGATGGTAAGTTACATTTATAAATTGTTGGTTGAAATGCGGCAAATACGGCCGAATACACGCGTACATTCGTGCGAACATTTTTGACAAAACTGATTTTCCTTCTTGGATTGATTTTGTTTTTTGTGCGGTTTTGGATTAGTACACGAACTCTCGCGTGCAGCATTCGTAAACGTGATGTTGTCTTTGGTCATTCGGGCGAATTCGGCTAAACTCGTGCGTACATTTAAATGAAATGTTTGTTACAAAACTTGAATGTTCAGTTTGTGCGAATACGACCGAACAGGCTTACATTCTTGGGAGTAAATGCTCCCACGAATGTAAGCCTGTTCGGCCAAACTTTTCTTTTAATGTATTTTAATTTTGATTACGGCCGAGTACACGAATGCGGGCGAACGCGAGTACGGTTTATTTTTTTTACGAGTCTGGTTTATTTCATTCATAGTTTTGATTAGAAGAATACGGTCTGTACAGTATGCGTAAACGTGATTTTTACACTTTGATTATTTATTTTTGTGTAATAAATTTAGCGTTAGAACATTTGTTGATTGTATTTATTTTTTCAGGTGAGGCTGAAGCGAAGGAGCAGCTTCAGGATGTGGAAGATCAGGACGTGTCGTAACTGTGTTGAAGTGATCACTCCAATTGTATTTAATAATCTGTAATAATATTGAAATAAGGATCTAGGAGGAGAGGGCCCCCACAACAACATCAAAAAAACTGCAACATCTCTCGGCTCTCTCTTTCTCCATCGTCTCCCGCACACTATTTGCGCGTCTATCATTCTCTGCATAACTTAAAAAAAATACAAAAAAATAATAATTACCAACAGAAACTAAACAAAATTTATTGCCGCCCCCCCAAACCCAAGCAGCTCGTTTCCGGCATCGTGAGGGGGGCGGCAGAATCAAAATTCAATCGCCATCACCACCGGACACTTTTAGTGTGTGCTGTGCTCTAAAACGTGAGTTGTGTGTGTGCGCCCGTGGCCCTCCTAAAAATATATATTTGAACGTGGCCCCGAGGACAATATGAGAAATTAAAAAAAAACGACCACACTCCGTATTATTACTATATATTATATATAAAATATTATCTAGCTCTCCCTGGCCTTTTTTCCCATCTCAAAATTTTACAATGGAAACGAGCCACCTCTTAAATAAGGGGTGCGTTATACATGCAGTTAAAATCACTGCAGAACAAACAAATTATTTTGCCGGGTTGTGCCCGATTTATATTTTTTTTAAATTATTGTCCTCCTAGCG
This sequence comes from Tachinus rufipes, assembly GCA_963932245.1. Taxonomy (NCBI): domain Eukaryota; kingdom Metazoa; phylum Arthropoda; class Insecta; order Coleoptera; family Staphylinidae; genus Tachinus; species Tachinus rufipes. The sequence goes on along the minus strand of OZ010748.1, from coordinate 89,961,795 downwards.
GTGTACCCTAAGTGCCCCCACCACCCCCCTTATTCTATTTAATTTCATTTTTATAAAAATAAAATTGTATTTAAAAAATTGACAGGAAATTTAGATTGCTGTGTAAGGATTGGTCTTTATTACTTTGCGCTTTATATCGTTTTTTCTATCGGTATTTGTTTTTTTTTTTTTTTAACAAGCAGTATTCGAGGTGAGCGTTGCCTGCGAGCAATATCGGAATTTGTAATAATTACAGACAATCGATTTAATTTTTTTGAATTATTTTAAAAATCTCCAGGTAGCGTTCACTTGATTTCTCATAACATTGAGTGTGTGTTGCGATAGGGGCCAATCGCACCCCTGCATGTTGCAATTTCTTCGTGTATATTTTAGAATGAAAAAAAAAAACTGTGTTGCAGTTCAGTATTTTTGAAAACACGCGCATTATTAACAAACAAAAAAATAGTATTCATTCCGATTTAGTTCCGCATTTATATATTTTTTAATTAAAATTATTTTTTGTACTTAAAAAAAGCAAAAAATATTTCGAAGAGTACTAGTACTATATTATTTTAATTTATTGTTTTAAATAACATACATCACCTGATTTTATTCCAAGGATTTTTACAAAAAAAATATTTTTAATTCATCCTCATCCACCCCCACTACGCCCTCCGTGTAATGTAAGAAAGAGAGTCAAGAACGATTTGAATATTATCGTTCGTTGTGTCGGTTTTATTTTAACATTTTTTTAAATATTTTAAGTGAACATTCTATTTTTTTTTATTTTTCCGTTTTGGCTGTTAGAATATTTTTTATTAATGTTTGCATCTCTCTCTTTTTTTTTTTTAAATTGTGTGTATGGATGTATTATGCTGTGTAGATGGAATATACGAAAAATTGCTGTAATTATTATAAAAGTATTAAAAATCTATAAAAAAATATGTTTTACTCCAGTGAATAATATTTTTCCTTTATATTGTGCAATTTTCCTTTTTCATTAATTAATTTTCCAATTCCTGATACCAGCATAAATTGTCCGAATTTGATTCTAGTCTTGTCTCTATTTATAGTAATCTAGCAGTCAAATATGGGATATTTCCAGATGTTTGGTTTAAAGAAAATGTAAGGTAAGCAAAAATAATGGATGTAATACTTCGGAAACAAGATGGCGGACGTAACATGATTTGAGGCACTATAGGAGCAGTATTCCATTCAGAATATTTATGGCTTTAACTAAAGTTAGTCAATTTGATGACTGCAGACTTCAACATTTGTTGGTCGTAAACCAGGATTTAACCTGTAGCTTCGGCCATAACGAGACTTACTTTAGAAGCAGCTCAGATGACACTGTTGGTATGATTATGATCTGTTCTTTTTCTTACTGAGGATCGCTAGCATACTGGATGGTAGGTACCTGTGCTTTAGATTTGGCTATGGTCTTGTAAAGTCGGATTTATTAGCGACGAAACGGTTTATGTTGTATTTGCAGTTTTAATGCAAACGTTATGTTTGTCTCTTGAGGAAGATATCAAATGTCATTGTTAAAACTACTATATAAAATTATTGGTTTATAGAGGCCCAGTACACGTTTGCCAGTAAAGTTCGAAAAAGGTTTGGAAAGTTTCAATGCAAATGTGCGGTTCTGGTTAATCAAATTTTATTGTAGTGAGTTGTAACTCTAGTGCTAAAAGATGCCCAATTTAATGTAGTTTCATGTTTGTTAGGTTAGGTTAGATTTTAAGAGCAAACTCATGCGCTTTAGCAATTTGCATGGAAAATGTTAACAAATGGTTGCCGGCACCGCCTCATACGTGCCAAAGAAATCAACCAACTTAAATATTGTAAAAAACATTCAAAAATTACATCATTCCGTACGGACAAGTGTTCCTCTTCCATCTGCACTTGTATTTTTTAGGACGAAATATTACAAATCCGGCAGAATTCCGACGCCCGTCGAGTTTAACCGATCGCTATGCGTTTTCTTCCTCTCAAACTGGACCATGCACGAAGTTCGCGCTTTGAAACCGAGCAAAACGTTAAAAGTTTTCTGCTGGGCCCATTATTAGACGTTCGCCATAAATTGACCGACTGACTGAAAATTTGTAAAAAGAGTTGCCAAGCTGAAATTCAAAAACTTAATAAAGGAAACCTTGCACGTGTTTCTTCTTTTTTAAAAGAATCCAAGCCTAAATTTTTATTTCAAAAACCGCAGGAGGAGTAGGCTTCAGCGTAAAACAACTTTTGGAAAAAATCGCGAATTTACTGGACTTGAAGCGGCCGAGAGCGGAGATATTGACAAATTTTAAAATACTATTTGCGGAGGAAGGACGTTTTATCAATAGGTCATTTTCGCATGTCGACGGGTAGACACTAGACAGAAGGCGGCTTATTGAAGGTTGCAATTTTTGAGACTAATTGGGACGCCACCCCAGCACCTCGTGAGTGGATTTTCATTTTCTTGCTCGGACGTATCTCACGCTCTCGGCGGCTTGTGAGGACGCTCTCGCGCGATTATAAAAGTCGCGACGTGTTCGGCCGAATATCCGCCTATTTTTTATCTCGTGCGAAAAGTTACGGCTATCTTTCAGGATCGAAACAGTAGCTTCAAATTTTTAACACAGAGGGAGGCGGGTTTGAGGAAAACAGTTCGTTGATCCGACTCCTTGTTTGCAGCCGCCTCCAGGAGGTTCGGGTTGCGATTTCGAGTTTGCATCGGGTTTCCGGTGCAGGTCCTGTTGCGCGGACCCCGATAGCCCCCGGGTTTAATAGCAGCGTCAGGGGCGGAGCTACCTGTAAGCAAGGGTCTGCAATGCGGAACGGCTCACAAGCATAAGGGGCCCTCTGACGATTATTTCAAAACCTGTGGCAAAATTTAAATAAATGACAAAACTAAACTTTTTTTTTTAATTGTCTATGAGTGGGCCCTTTTCAATGTTTTGCGGTGGAGCTCAAAAATTCTAGCTCCTCCACTGAGCAGCGTAGACGGGTGCCCGGATATTTCAAAAACGACTTTATAGAAGGACCCAAAACACAGAGTAGATAACGCTTTTGGGGAGCGGAGATAATTGCGAAAAATCAAAAAAGCTTTTGGGTTGTCTTTCTCATTTTTTTGTTTGTTTGAATACACACTTTACCAGCAAAGTCGGCGCCGCGCTTTTGGCGTTGTTTGCCCAAAAACAAAGAGAGGTGGCTGTGTTTTGTGGTAATGGATTCATCAAGTTCATATTTTTTTGAGCTAAATCCAAATGATTATATTAATAAACGTTTTTTTTTTGTTTTTTTTTCGTATTTTTGTATTTAAATATCTCGATTTAGTTAAATTGTTATAGCTTATTGGCGTAGTGGGTATCATATCTGCCAAACACACAAAAAGTTCCTGGTTTGATTTTGGTCAAAAAACTTTTTTTTATAGTATGTATATCAAGTGCCGAAGAGTTTTAAATTTTATTTCCTTAGTTCTGTTTGTGCTTCAGTTCTTTTGATTTCATGATGGTGATAATGATATATTGCAGCACTTTCCAGTTTTATTTCTCTAAACCATCATTTTCTCCATCAGTGCGTCTGGTGTTATGTTACTACTCAGTTGTTTATGCGAGCTTTTTGAAGAATTTTTTTTCTTCCTGAGACTTTTCCAGGCCAGTCACACTCATTTTTTATTTTTCTTGTTGCCTTGAGTAGCTTCTTTATGTTAAAGGGTGTAACCTGTACACATGACTCCTTTAACCAGCAGTTCTGCACTCTTGGGAACAGATCTAGTACAACTTGACTTTTTGTTTCTGGGTTTAGTTCTTACTTATTATTTTGTTCTGCTTCTTGTCTTTTTTAAAGAGTGAATGATTTATTTCAAAGCATATGTATTTATGCTTAGTGGGGCTGTCGGTGTTCAGAACAACCCAATTCTTTATATCTAGCAATCTTTTTAGTTGTTGCCGTCACGTCGATGTGTGTTTCATTCACAATCGTTAGGATTGAGATGTGTTTTAGTCACACGAGGAGCAGTTGTTCTTTTTACATCTGCGAAGGGTCCTTTGCACACTTTTTTTGCTCTTTGCATCTCTGACTAGGTTCATGATTGTGTCAGCCCCTTTTTTATATATCTTTTGTTGGAGTTTTGATAGTCCTACAGTTTTTTAGTGTCTAAACGAAAGAATATTGATAGTTCCACGGTTGTTTAGTGTTGAAATGAAAGAATTTTGTAGTTCCACGGTATAATGTAAAGTTTGGTAGTCTCGCTGTTTTTAGTTGTCTAAACGGAAGAATTTGAGTAATTCCACGACTTTTAGTGTAGAAATGGAAGTATATTGCTAGTCCAATAGTTTTTTATTGTCTAAATGGAGTCATTTTGGTAGTCTTACAGTTTTTAGTATTGTAAAAAAGAATTTTGCTAGTTCCACAATTTTTTAGTGTAGAAATAAAATAATATTAGTGGCCCAATGGTTTTTTAGTGTTGAAACGGAATAATGTTGGTAGTTCTACGGTTTTTTAGTGTAGAAAATAAAGAAAAATAGTAATCCTGCGGTTTTTTTATGTAGGAACGAAAGAAATTTGGTAATCCTACTGTTTTTATCGTCTAAACGAAAGAGTTTTGGTAGTTCTACATTTTTTTAAGAAGAATATTGCTTTTCCAATGGTTTTTTAGTGTTGAAACGAAAGAATTTTGGTAGTCCCACGGTTTTTTAATGTAGAAAATGAGAAATTTTTGTAGTCCCGCGGTTTTTTAATATAGAAACGGTAGAATTTTGGTAGTCCCTTAGTTTTTTAGTGTCTAAACGAAGGAGTTTTGGTATTTCCACAATTTTTTGGTGTAGAAATGAACGGTATTTTTGTATTTAAGAAGTAATTTTGTTAATCCAATGGTTTTTTAGTAAAAAAATTAAGAAATGTTGCGGTTTTTTAGTTTAGATATAGAAGAATTTATGTATGTAGTGTTGAAACGAAAGAGTTTTGATAGTCATAGTTTTTTTTGTTTAAAAACTGAAGAACTTTGGTAGTCTCACAAGTTTTTAGTGTTAAAACAAAAGTGTTTTGGTAATCTTACGAGTTTTTAGTGTAGAACATAAAAAAAATTAGTAATCCCACGGTTTTTTAGTGTACGAACGAAAGCATTTTAGCAGTCCTACGGTTTTTAATGATGAAACGGAAGACTTTTGGTAGCCCTACGATTTTTTAGTGTTGAAAGGGAAGAATTGTTGGTAGTCTTACAGTTTTTTAGTGTTTAAATAGAAGTTTTTTGATAATTCTACGGTTTTTAGTGTTGAAACAGAAGCATTGTAGTAGTCCCACAGGTTTTTGAAGTTAAAAATGGGAAATTTTGGTAGTCTTTTGGTTATTTAGTATCTTGGCATGGAGCCAAAATATAGAACATCAAAAATCTTCCTGTTTTATTGCTTTAGAAGTCTTGCACCTAGACACTTACTGTGACATGCTTAAAAATAGCAATAGTCTCTGAAGAATTTGAGAGTAAGTATTGATAAGAAACAATATCCGACAAAAACAAACATGGCTTACATTTGCTTTCCCCAAAGTTTAAGGTTGAGAACTGTTAAAATTTGTAATATCTGACTTATGCGCCATCTAGTGATGTTAACACTAGGGAAGCTTAAGTGACGCTCTCTTAAGCGTCCCACTTCTTGTTTGTGACGCTGTACGTAACAGACGTGTTTTTCCTTTGCTCCAACAATATACTATTAATTCACACAAGTGTTTGATTACGTTAATCCGAATATCCAACAGGTTATGGGAACCCAGTGCGCGTGTTAATTAGTAGTGCGGTTTAGTAATCGAGATCTTAAGACTTTTACCGGTCGATCGTCGCGAACAACCACGTGTTTGGTGTGAGGTTAAAGATGTCGGGAAGTTACTTAGTGAATGTGCCGAGGCTGAAGGGTCGTGAAAACTATGATGATTGGGCCTTCGCGGTGGAGAATTTCTTGGTTCTCGAAGGACTTCATGGATGCATCATAGAAGACGAAGCTGGCAGACAAACTGAAGCTAAGGTGGCTGAGTGCAAAGCCAAATTGATATTAACGATCGATACTTCGTTATATGTCCACATCAAGAATGCAAAGACAGCAAAAGAGTTGTGGAAATGCTTGAAAGGAATGTTTGATGACAAAGGGTCGACAAGGAAAATAACACTGCTGCGAACATTAATTTCCACAAGATTAGATAACTGTGATAGCATGCTGGCGTATGTTAGACAGATTGTGGAAACGGCCCAACGGCTGAAGAGCACAGGTTTCGAAATTTCCGATGAATGGGTTGGATCTCTCCTACTGGCAGGTTTGCCGGAGAAATATTCGCCGATGATAATGGCGATTGAGCATAGTGGAATCGCCATAACGGCCGACAACATCAAATCGAAGCTGCTCGACATGGAAGATACTGACAGTGCAGGTAGCGCATTTAGCGCTAGATGGCGTGGACAGGCAGGCAACTGTAATGGGAAAGGCGTCCGGGGTGCCAGTGAGGTCACTGACAAGGACAAGAAGAAGCAATTGTCAAACGTCAAATGCTACCATTGTAAACAGTTTGGTCACTACAAGAACAAGTGCCCACAGCAGAAAGACAGCGATAACAGAAATGGAAGTGCACGGAAGAACTTTGGACTAAGTGCCGTGTTCCTATCGGGTGAATTTAACAAAGATGATTGGTACGTTGATTCAGGTGCCAGTGCTCACTTCGTTGCTGACGAAAAGTGGCTGCAGAGCACGTCCAATAGTGAATTTGTTAAAGAAATTATCGCTGCAAACAAAGAAACAATGACTGTGTCGTGCAAGGGTATCGTCAAGCTTCATACGCGTGTGAACAATGCGGTGAATGACGTCACCATCAGAGATGTATTTTGTGTACCCAAGTTATCCACAAATTTACTTTCAGTTAGCCAGATGATAAAGGCAGGGAATAAAGTGAAATTTGATGAGGATGGTTGCTCTATCTACACGCAAGATAATCAACTAGTGGGAACAGCTACACAGACGAACAATGTTTACAAGTTAAACACAGCTGATGATGAAGCATGTTTGCTTGCAACTAACACATGGCATAGAAAGTTTGGTCATGCAAACAGTTCAACACTAAATCAAATGTCGAAGAAAGAAAGTGTCATTGGTATGAAAATGGATGGAGAAGTCGTTGAATCCAAAAGAAGCTGTATGGTATGTTGTGAAGGAAAACAGACTCGAGCACAGTTTCCTAAGAAAGGAAATAGAGCAGAGAGCATTTTGGAGCTCATTCACATGGATGTGTGTGGGCCAATCGAAACGAAATCGTTTGGTGGCTCTAGGTATTTCCTCATAATAGTTGATGACTACAGTAAGATGGCTTTTGGTTATTTCCTGAAAACGAAAGATGAAGTTTTCAACCAGTTTAAACAGTTTGCTGCAATGGCGGAGAATCAAACAAATTGTTCCATAAAGATAGTGAGATCAGACAACGGTGGTGAGTTTTGTAATAAGCAGTTTAAAGCTTTTATGAGTCAAAAAGGCATCATTCACCAGATGACCACTCCTTACACGCCCGAGCAGAATGGCTCAGCTGAGCGGATGAACAGGACGGTGGTGGAAAAGGCTAAATGTCTCATGTTTGATGCAAAACTGGACAAACGTTTTTGGGCTGAAGCCGTTAATCACGCTATCTATTTGAGAAATAGACTTCCGGTAGCAGGAAGGGGTGAAAAAACACCGACTGAAATTTGGACAGGCCGTAAGCCAGATGTGAGCCATCTTTGCATCTTTGGCAGCAAGGCAATGGTGCATGTGCCAAAGGAGAAGCGGCTGAAATTCGACAAGAAAGCCAAACAAATGATTTTTGTCGGCTTTAGTGACAATACAAAGGGGTATAGGCTATATGATCCTGCAGAGAGCAAAATAATCGTGAGCCGAGACGTCATAATCCTTGAAGAAGATGACTTGTTGACCATTAATGTAGATCACAGCCTGGATGAAGATCAACACATTGGTGTTGAGGCAACTGATTCAGTGGGGGCAGCAAGTGAAGACGATGGTGAAGAGACTCCAGTGCCATCGGATGAGTCCATTGCACCGTCGGAAATAGTCAACAGCAGTGGAGACTCATATGTCCCAGATGACTGCAGCGCATCAGGCAGCGAGGGACATGGTGACTACATCGAACAAGAAGTAAGAAAGTCATCCAGAACTCCGAAGCCGAAGATACTTCACGATTATGTGACTTATGCAACCTACGCGGGAATTGACAATGACATCGACGTGCAAGAAGACCCCTCCAGTATGGAACAGGCGTTGGCTCGTCCAGACCACGAGAAATGGAGATGCGCGATGGACCACGAGCTCAGCTGTTTTGAGAAGAACCGTGCGTGGGAAATCGTCGACGTCCCAACGAAAGGGACGATTGTGAAGTGCAAGTGGGTTTTCAAGCGCAAGTGTGACGGTCTTGAAGTGCGGTATCGTGCGCGTTTGGTGGCTAAGGGATTCAGTCAACAGCCAGGAGTAGATTATAACGAAATATTTGCGCCTGTTGTACGTCACTCGACCTTAAGATTGTTGTTCGCTCTATCAGTAAGGTTAAAGTTAAAAATGTATCATTTAGATGTACCAACTGCTTTTTTGAATGGGGATTTAGATGAGGAAGTTTTTATGATGATGCCTGAAGGTTTCAATGTGCAAGACAATGTTAACAAGGTACTTAAATTGAACAAAGCCATTTATGGTTTAAAGCAGGCATCTCGGGCATGGAATAAGAAGGTGAATGTTGTCATGAATAAATTGAACTACCAGAATTCTAAACATGAACCTTGCTTGTACACCAAGAAGAATGGTGATCGTTTGACTATAGTGGCATTATACGTAGATGATTTCTTTGTTTTTTCAAATTGTGTAGAAGAAATCAAATGCTTGAAAAATGTACTTATAAATAAGTTTAAGATCAAAGATCTTGGTGAGCTAAGGCACTGTCTCGGAATGGATGTCGAGTCAGGAAATGGAGAAATTACTTTGAGTCAAGAAAAGTACATAGAGCAATTGTTAACTAAGTTCTCAATGGAAGATTGTAAGACTATAAAGACTCCTATGTCACGAGATAACGCCGTAGAGCTAGCCAAAGAAGTTGATGTGCCATACCAACAGTTAGTTGGAAGCTTGATGTATTTAGCGGTATTGACGAGGCCTGATATATCTTATTCTGTAAGTTTTTTAAGCCAATTTAATAATTGTTATAATTCAACCCATTGGTCTTGGGCAAAGAGAGTGCTTAGATACCTAAAACTAACCAAAGGCTTAAAACTGAAATATGTACAAGGTAAAGAAACTTTGGAGGGTTTTACGGATGCCGATTGGGCGGGAAACCCAGCTGATCGCAAATCAGTCACAGGGTTTTGCTTCAAGCTATCAGGCGCCACAATATCGTGGGAAAGTAGAAAGCAAACTACCGTTGCATTAAGTAGCACTGAAGCAGAATATATGGCTTTATCTGAAGCCACTAAAGAGGCCATTTATTTGAGAAATCTAATCAGTGAACTCGTGGATGAAGATAAATGCGTGACTGTTTACAGTGATAACCAAAGTGCTATTAAGTTGTCAGCAAACCCGGTGTTTCATAAGCGTTCAAAGCACATAGATGTAAGACACCACTTTGTAAGAGACGCTGTAAACGCGAAACATGTGGAAGTAAAGTATTTGTCCACACATGAGATGCCCTCGGATGTGCTTACAAAGGCATTGTGTACAGAAAAGCACAATAAGTTCGTGAGAGAGATGGGACTCACTCAATAAATGTTAAATGTAGCGCAATTATCAGATCTAGTGGGGGTGTTAAAATTTGTAATATCTGACTTATGCGCCATCTAGTGATGTTAACACTAGGGAAGCTTAAGTGACGCTCTCTTAAGCGTCCCACTTCTTGTTTGTGACGCTGTACGTAACAGACGTGTTTTTCCTTTGCTCCAACAATATACTATTAATTCACACAAGTGTTTGATTACGTTAATCCGAATATCCAACAAGAACGTGAGCAACATGGGTTTCTTATGTAGTTCCGTTTTTCTTTAGTCTTTAGGTAGAGAGCAAATGTAAAATAGGTAAGTATTAAACCAAAAAAACAAATGCAAAAACTAATTTCAAACTTTATATGCAATAATTATAAAAATTCATGTCGAAGACCTCTTTGCGTTTATGTAATCCTGATACAAAACCTAACATTTGAAAACTTTTCGAACAAAATTCCACTTTTATTAATAAAAATAAAGTTATTCCAAAATTAATAAAACTAGCAGGGAAGGCTATTATTAGACCGTAGATTATGAGAAAAAAATTATTTTTACAATCGGACTTCAGGGAACCGAGATATAAAGCGTCGAAGATCTCCTCGCGTTTCTGTGATCCTGATACAAAACCTAATATTTGAAAACTATTCGCACAAATTTGCATGTAAACTTTTGGCGGAGGCGCCGGGAGTTTTAATTTTCTTGTTTCCTTTCAAGCAAATTGTATTTTTTTATAATCTAGAATCTAAGTATAGCCTTACCTGAAATATTTGTCGATTTTGAAGTCACTTAATTCGAATAGGTTTCAAATATTAGGTTTTGTACCAGGATCACAGAAACGAGAAGAGATCTTTGATGTTCTATATCTCGGCTTCCTGCAGTCCGATTGCAAAAATAATATTTTTCCCATAATCTACGACTTAATTGTAGCCATTTCTATAATTTTCATCCAGTTTGGAATAACTTATTTTTTAAATAAAAAATCAACTTGATTTTGATATATCTCGAAAACGGGAGCAGCTACGGACTTGCCAAAGGTAGCTTTGGACTCCTTGGGTCATAAGGATTCATTTGAAGTCAAGTTGTAAAATTGGAATTTTTATGAAAAATTTTAGAAAATATTTTGAAAATTTTGGAAAATTTTCCAAAAACTTGCCTATCGTTAACTATTTTTAAAATGCAATACAGACCCCTCGATTCAAACTTACTGTGTCGTTTTTTTGATTGGACCTTCCTGGGCCGAGATATTTAACCTTGAGACTAGAAGGAACGGTCCAATCGCAAAACGGACAAGTTACCTGGGTCTTAGAATGTGACGAACTATACGTAGCCGCAAAAAAAAGGTGACCTTGAAAGTTGTTATCTTTGATTCAATATATCTTGAGAACGAAAGCAGCTACGGAGTTGCCAAAGGTAGCTTTGGACTCCTTGGGTCATAAGGATTCATTTGAAGTCAAGTTGTAAAATTGGAATTTTTATGAAAAATTTTAGAAAATATTTTGAAAATTTTGGAAAATTTTCCAAAAACTTGCCTATCGTTAACTATTTTTAAAATGCAATACAGACCCCTCGATTCAGACTTACTGTGTCGTTTTTTTGATTGGACCTTCCTGGGCCGAGATATTTAACCTTGAGACTAGAAGGAACGGTCCAATCGCAAAACGGACAAGTTACCTGGGTCTTAGAATGTGACGGACTATACGTAGCCGCAAAAAAAAAAGTGACCTTGAAAGTTGTTATCTTTGATTCAATATATCTTGAGAACGAAAGCAGCTACGGAGTTGCCAAAGGTAGCTTTGGACTCCTTGGGTCATAAGGATTCATTTGAAGTCAAGTTGTAAAATTGGAATTTTTATGAAAAATTTTTGAAAATATTTTGAAAATTTTGGAAAATTTTCCAAAAACTTGCCTATCGTTAACTATTTTTAAAATGCAATACAGACCCCTCGATTCAAACTTACCGTGTCGTTTTTTTGATTGGACCTTCCTGGGCCGAGATATTTAACCTTGAGACTAGAAGGAACGGTCCAATCGCAAAACGGACAAGTTACCTGGGTCTTAGAATGTGACGGACTATACGTAGCCGCAAAAAAAAAGGTGACCTTGAAAGTTGTTATCTTTGATTCAATATATCTTGAGAACGAAAGCAGCTACGGAGTTGCCAAAGGTAGCTTTGGACTCCTTGGGTCACAAGGATTCATTTGAAGTCAAGTTGTAAAATTGGAATTTTTATGAAAATTTTTTGAAAATATTTTGAAAATTTTGGAAAATTTTCCAAAAACTTGCCTATCGTTAACTATTTTTAAAATGCAATACAGACCCCTCGATTCAAACTTACTGTGTCGTTTTTTTGATTGGACCTTCCTGGGCCGAGATATTTAACCTTGAGACTAGAAGGAACGGTCCAATCGCAAAACGGACAAGTTACCTGGGTCTTAGAATGTGACGGACTATACGTAACCGCAAAAAAAAAAGTGACCTTGAAAGTTGTTATCTTTGATTCAATATATCTTGAGAACGAAAGCAGCTACGGAGTTGCCAAAGGTAGCTTTGGACTCCTTGGGTCACAAGGATTCATTTGAAGTAAAGTTGTAAAATTGGAATTTTTATGAAAAATTTTTGAAAATATTTTGAAAATTTTGAAAAATTTTCCAAAAACTTGCCTATCGTTAACTATTTTTAAAATGCAATACAGACCCCTCGATTCAAACTTACCGTGTCGTTTTTTTGATTGGACCTTCCTGGGCCGAGATATTTAACCTTGAGACTAGAAGGAACGGTCCAATCGCAAAACGGACAAGTTACCTGGGTCTTAGAATGTGACGGACTATACGTAGCCGCAAAAAAAAGGTGACCTTGAAAGTTGTTATCTTTGATTCAATATATCTTGAGAACGAAAGCAGCTACGGAGTTGCCAAAGGTAGCTTTGGACTCCTTGGGTCATAAGGATTCATTTGAAGTCAAGTTGTAAAATTGGAATTTTTATGAAAAATTTTTGAAAATATTTTGAAAATTTTGGAAAATTTTCCAAAAACTTGCCTATCGTTAACTATTTTTAAAATGCAATACAGACCCCTCGATTCAAACTTACTGTGTCGTTTTTTTGATTGGACCTTCCTGGGCCGAGATATTTAACCTTGAGACTAGAAGGAACGGTCCAATCGCAAAACGGACAAGTTACCTGGGTCTTAGAATGTGACGGACTATACGTAGCCGCAAAAAAAAAAGTGACCTTGAAAGTTGTTATCTTTGATTCAATATATCTTGAGAACGAAAGCAGCTACGGAGTTGCCAAAGGTAGCTTTGGACTCCTTGGGTCACAAGGATTCATTTGAAGTCAAGTTGTAAAATTGGAATTTTTATGAAAAATTTTTGAAAATATTTTGAAAATTTTGGAAAATTTTCCAAAAACTTGCCTATCGTTAACTATTTTTAAAATGCAATACAGACCCCTCGATTCAAACTTACTGTGTCGTTTTTTTGATTGGACCTTCCTGGGCCGAGATATTTAACCTTGAGACTAGAAGGAACGGTCCAATCGCAAAACGGACAAGTTACCTGGGTCTTAGAATGTGACGGACTATACGTAACCGCAAAAAAAAAAAGTGACCTTGAAAGTTGTTATCTTTGATTCAATATATCTTGAGAACGAAAGCAGCTACGGAGTTGCCAAAGGTAGCTTTGGACTCCTTGGGTCACAAAGATTCATTTGAAGTCAAGTTGTAAAATTGGAATTTTTATGAAAAATTTTTGAAAATATTTTGAAAATTTTGGAAAATTTTCCAAAAACTTGCCTATCGTTAACTATTTTTAAAATGCAATACAGACCCCTCGATTCAAACTTACTGTGTCGTTTTTTTGATTGGACCTTCCTGGGCCGAGATATTTAACCTTGAGACTAGAAGGAACGGTCCAATCGCAAAACGGACAAGTTACCTGGGTCTTAGAATGTGACGGACTATACGTAGCCGCAAAAAAAAAAGTGACCTTGAAAGTTGTTATCTTTGATTCAATATATCTTGAGAACGAAAGCAGCTACGGAGTTGCCAAAGGTAGCTTTGGACTCCTTGGGTCATAAGGATTCATTTGAAGTCAAGTTGTAAAATTGGAATTTTTATGAAAAATTTTTGAAAATATTTTGAAAATTTTGGAAAATTTTCCAAAAACTTGCCTATCGTTAACTATTTTTAAAATGCAATACAGACCCCTCGATTCAAACTTACTGTGTCGTTTTTTTGATTGGACCTTCCTGGGCCGAGATATTTAACCTTGAGACTAGAAGGAACGGTCCAATCGCAAAACGGACAAGTTACCTGGGTCTTAGAATGTGACGGACTATACGTAGCCGCAAAAAAAAAGGTGACCTTGAAAGTTGTTATCTTTGATTCAATATATCTTGAGAACGAAAGCAGCTACGGAGTTGCCAAAGGTAGCTTTGGACTCCTTAGGTCATAAGGATTCATTTAAGATCAAGTTGTAAAATTTGAATTTTTTTTGAAAAATTTTACAAAATTATTTTGAAATTTTTTGAAAATTTTCCAAAAACTTGCCTATCGTTAACTATTTTTAAAATGCAATACAGACCCCTCGATTCAAACTTACCATGTCGTTTTTTTGATTGGACCTTCCTGGGCCGAGATATTTAACCTTGAGACTAGAAGGAACGGTCCATTCGCAAAACGGACAAGTTACCTGGGTCTTAGAATGTGACGGACTATACGTAGCCGCTAAAAAAAAGTTGACCTTGAAAAAAAATTATTTATTTTTATCAATTTTGAAATCAAATATTTTTAACTGCAACTTGGTTTGAAAAGTTTTCAAATACTAGGTTTTGTACCAGGATCACATAAACGCAAGGAGATCTTTGACACTCTATAATAAAAATAATGTTTTTCCCATAATCGTCGGCCCAATTATAGCCTTCCCTGTCAGTTTCATTAATTTTGAAATAAATTTATTTAAACTAATAAAAGTGAAATTTTGTTCGAAATTTTTTTAAATGTTAGGTTTTGTACCAGGATCACAGAAACGCGAAGAGATCTTTGACATGCTGTAACTCGGTTCTCTGCAGTCCGATTGCGAAAATAATATTTTTCCGATAATCTACGGCCTAATTATAGCCTTCCCTGTCAGTTTCATTAATTTTGAAATATTTTTTTTAATAAAATAAAGCAGAAACGCAAAGAGATCTTTGAACATAAAATAATTATAAACTTACACCTACCGTAATCTTGGATGCACTTAAAGCCATTATGGCTTGTTTTACCTGAAATTTAAATTGGTCTGGTAATATAAACAATGTAAATAAATTTGAAATCTATTTATTAATTAATAAATAATACAAAAAAGGCTTTCACAGCCACATTATCTAGAGTCTAGAGACAAGAAGATTAAATACATATATAATTAATACATTACAAGTTACATAATTAAACAGCAGATTTTAGACTAACTTGGGGATCCACTGCTCTGCAGATGATTTTCGCTCCTGGTTTCTCCATTTCACTTAAATCTTCTGTTCCATTTAACAGCATCCAAATCAATTATTTACTAACTAAAATATGTATAATACATCTGTCTTTATAAATAAATTTTTACAAACTAACAAATTTAACACAAAAAATATAAATTTATCTGTATTTAAGGCTGTACTAATACAGGAACATCTAAACTAATCAATCTATATCAAAAATATGTTTGCAATTAGACTACAATATATAATACAAATAACTTAATTGCTATGTATGATTAATACAAGAGTGCATATGCATTATAAACAACAAATGTTATCAAATCAACATTTAAAAGACGGCTTTTCACAAAGACAACATGTAGCTGAGGCTATTGCAATATAAAAAACAAATAAAATAAAAATGCGTTGCATGCTACATATTGCCTTTGTGTAAAGTCATTATATTACTACAGAACAGAATTTTACATATTAATTGTTAAAAATAACATAATCTATTTAGTGAATTTAATGATAACTAAAGTCTTAACTTTATACATATACAATCTATTATAATATAAATTATACAAATAATATAATATGCAAATGGTTTGGGGGGAATGTAAGCTCCTAGTAGTTCATTCTTGGTCCTAATTGAAGTTCAATTCAGCTCCTGGTTTGCAGCTGCTTTAGTTCATTTCAACAGCATTTGACCTGTAACAAAATATAAATCAATTATACATATTTCACATACAATTTAATCTTCAAGACATAAAGTAAAAGAAGCATGCTTTTTGGTTCATGATGTCTTCAATATGTAAGCAAAGTTGTAGAATTATGAGATTTTATTCAAATTTACTTATGTAGAAGTTGATTATCAAAATATATTATTAATTAAATGTGTGCAAACATCAAATTTCTTAAAAAACTAAAATAAGCAACTAACTCCATTCAATTATGCATAATAAATGCAACCAACATAGCACTAATGACTGAATGCAATGTTAGTTGCATATGTTAATATAATATTTGATAAAAATAGCTCTTGCAACTTATTTTCATTGTAAATTACAATTGTTATGTTTAAAAACAATTAATTTAGAGCAAACACAACCATATTTTAATTAACATTTATCATAATATATATATTATTACCATACATAACATATAACATTTCAAAGATACTTAAACCTCACCTAAAGTTAAACAACAAGACTCTCATCCAGTATTATCCATCAACCAATTCTCAATAAGTTCGGCTATGCATGTAAATTCAACTTTAGTCAATGTCCTAAACCATCAAAATGTTTCTGTTTTCCGTTTCTTCAATAGCAATACCATAAAAGCAGCAGCTTCATATTTGTTCCATTAAGCTGGTTTTTTAAATAGAATGATAATGATTTTCCTGGTCCTGTTGCAGCTTCCATATGTTTCCAAAGAGTATTGAGGTTGCTGTTGTTATTACCTAAAAAAATAGCACAATTATCAATCAATTAATAATAATTTGATCATATTAAAACTATAAACAATCAGCTTTAAAATCAAGCAAACTGAAATTTGTGCCCGAGTGTTTGTTATGAAAGAGTTGGAAGTTTCTTTTTAGAGAAGAAGAAGTGATATCCAATCTCTTGATAACCAACACTTGAGCCGATGAGTGGGTCTTTCCAGATCATGATTACCATCGAGTAGATCAAACTGGATTATGCCTTACCATTTAAAAAATTATTTAGTTCATTAACAGCCATTTCTTCAACATTTTGATCCATCAGAAGCCAGAACACTAGTCAAATCTTCATTCTTAATTTCCATCAAAACATGTAAAGTAATACCAACATCCATTTCAACAATAAAAGCCATGGTTGGTTTCAAATTTCTCATGAAAAGCAATAATTGGAAAAATGTTTAACCAAACGTGAGGATTGCGTTTCTTGAAACTCAGAAATTGGTTACCAGCATGAACTCTTGTCTTTTCTCGATTAGTATTTAGTAATTCTATAAATTTGATTGTTAGCCCTGCTTCAACATGTAATCATAATTGCTAATACAATTTTATGACATTTTATTCAAATTTATTAGATCTATCTGCATAATTATATTAAGGCTAAATATGCCAACAGCAAATTTGTACATGTGTAGAAGTCGATTATCAAAAAATATTACATTAATCATGTCAAGCACACAAGATAACTGTCTGAATGCAAAGTTAGTTGCCTATGTTAATGTAATTTACTTTTATAATCAATTTTTATAAATTTGCTGTTGAGCCATTGATTAATAACTTGCTCAACCTATTTATATTGTTAATTACAATATTTATGCACAAAAACAATTAGTTTGAAACCATTGGCATAACCACATTTCATTCAGCTGGTAATTATAGTAATCTTAGTACAGCCTGGCTCATGAAATGTAAAAACGAGCCAAAGTATAACATAGCAAACAATCTATTTGTTTTTTGTGTATTAAGTTGCCAGTTATATATCAGCTTGGCTGTAATAAAAAGTGGATATAAGAGGCGAGTTCGTTTCGCAATATCACTGACATTTTGATCACTTGGTGAGGACCTCAATATTATCATTACTTAATTATTGTTTAACATGATACATTACAAAGAACCACAAATTCCACTTTATCTCAGATTGTATTATTAATTATTCGCCATATTTTTAAATTTATGTCATCGAATTAGTTTGATTTATCATCACAAAATCAAAATTTCAGATAGTTGCGAAAGGAACGCGCCCAAGGCAATGGTTTTGTAGGCAACCAAATGTACACAGTGTAGGTTTAGTTGCCTACATCGTACTTTTAGATTTCTTTTTAGAAATACCGCTTATCAATTTAAATTTAAAAGATCTATCTACAAAATATTAGATAATGTACAAATAATATTTTTATAAAATTGCATCACAAAGAGTACAATTTTAAAATAAAAAATAGCAATTATCAATAGTTAAGCCACTATTAGAAATGTTAAGCTCGCCTCAAAATGTCATATATATTACTACCTTCAAAAGTGGTTAAAACTATCAAAAGTAAATGTTATAGGACAGATTTATCATTTAAGTTGCTAGTCTACAATATTCCTAGTGAATGAACATTTCAAAACAAAGCTTCCAATCAGCAAGCAGTGAACTGTTCCTCAAAGAAATGTTTACAGCATTAACATTGAAACTATAGATTTGCATACCTAAAACTGAAGGCCTCTAAAAACAATCCTAATCATGGTCATATATAGAAATAATATACATAAAGGGTTCAAAATTGGTATCAAAAAAAATATAAACAATTTTTTATTACTTTTTTGTAAATGTATATTAAATTATACAGTCTCCTGTACGGGTGGTTCGTATCCTTCAGGACGATCAACTTTTACACCACCTTCGCCTACTTCAGCCGATCCACCTTTGCCTCCATCGTTGTGCAATTCAATCAATTTTGAAACGTCTAAACGAGGCTTCTTCAATACTTTCACCTAGAAAAGAGAAACAAAAATGTAATTTACTTTTTTAAATGAAAAGCAATCAATTAGATATACAAAACAAGTTTTCATCAGAATTGAAAATAATTTGCGTCTATTAGGGAACAATGTTATCTTCATGTTTGTGTCAAAGCGAGCTGAGTGGATCATCATAGAAAACTTATAAATTGAATAAATTTGATTTAATAAAATTTTGCTTACTTTACGAATGTAGACATCGTGTAATGGGTAGATGCCTTGGCAGGCCTTCTCGATATCCTTAGCAATCGAATCAGGAATGAGTTTGTTCACAACTTCTTTCAATTCACTACCGGCGATGTCACGGTTGATGATTTCAACCATCTTCTTACGGATCAAACGTACCTAATACAAAAATTAAGAATTTATTATTAAAATAGCATCAAACTAATCAAATTATTAAAATAAATCATAATTGGTTTCTTCAGATAATAAAGATATTTGCGTCTATTAGGGAACAAAATGTTATCTTCATGTTTGTGTCAAAGCGAGCTGAGTGGATCATCATGAAAACCATTATTATTACAAACATTAATTTAAACTAATTAAAAACTTACTTGAGTATGTTGAGCATAGCAAGTCTTCCGTTGAGAAAGTTGGTCCTTGTTGGTGAAACCAATACAGAAAACGCGAAGCAAATAGCCATCGCTAGTCTTAACATCAGCGGAAGCTTCAATCAATGTTTGCCATTTCTTAACCATTGACCTCAACTTATCGGTAGTCAAATCCATACCATGGAAATTAGTAAGCACTTGTTTACCTGCAAAAACAAACTAATGAAAACTATGTTGGAAACAAATTTAAATTAATAATAATAATTTGCATCAGTGACTTTATTAATTTTGCGTCTATTAGGGAACAATATGTTATCATCATATTTGTATCAATGCGAGCTGAGTGTCTCATCATGTTAATTATAAAACAATTTAATCAATTATTTGATATAATTACCTTGTACATCTTCGGCGATCAGTTTGAATTTACGGAACGAACGTTCACCATCATTATCATTCTGAAGATCAGCTAAGGATACTTCGAATACCCTGAATTTAAGACCTTCTGAAGCGATTTTCGTACCTTGTGTACGGTTTACCAAAGTTTTACCGACCTGTCTGGTGGCAAACATGCATGGGGCCTTTACATCATACCAATCTTTTCTGGTGAAGGGATCGACACTGCAATGGAAAGTTACAAGTTAAAAAAATTTAATATTAAAATATTTATTCGTCAATAATAATAAAGCAGTTTCAATCAGATTTGATAATAATTTGCGTCAATTAAGGGAACAATGTTTATCTTCATCTTTGTATCAAAGAGAGCTGAGTGGATCATCATGTTGAAACTTGCCAGAAAACAAAATAAATAAACCTAACCTATTATTGAATTGTT
The DNA here is from genome assembly GCA_963932245.1 of Tachinus rufipes. Lineage (NCBI taxonomy): Eukaryota > Metazoa > Arthropoda > Insecta > Coleoptera > Staphylinidae > Tachinus > Tachinus rufipes. The sequence continues at coordinate 89,941,737 of OZ010748.1, read as the reverse complement.
ATTGTTAAATAATAAACTCAAGTACTACATTTATCCAAAATGCATACATTATACTTATAAAATTCTGTAAACATTTCACCGATTTACAAGAGCCATGTCGGACGAAATCTCAATCACTTTATATTTAACCCATCCATCACAAAATCAATATAAATTCACTATAATATGAAGCACTAAACTCTTTAGCAACTATTTCTAATAATATTTACTACTCACATCTTCTTTTTAACTCCTTTCTTGCCACCTTTCGAGAGCCCCTTATTTTTACCGACCGCCATGTTCACACTTTAACATGAAAGAGAAAACATTTTTGTTTCACGGCACCGGCTCGAACTTGGCTGCGTGCAGTGTGGCCAACCTAAGGATATTTTAACAATCGGTAAACATACAAATAATATTCGTTATAACGAAAATTAAAACAGTGCCCAAGTTAAATTAAATTAGAATTAATTAATAATTTAAAATATAACAATATTATTATTAATATATTAAAAAACTAATTTGAAAAAAAGAATGTAATTTAAATAAATTAGTTAGCTTGGCACGTTTTTTGTTCAATTATAAAATAATAAACAACATAGTAACATAATAAATTAGCAAGCAATAGGTTAATTAGTCTGCTATGCAGTAAAATCATAGAAAAGTTAATTGACACAATCCAAGATGAAGCTAACAATCTTCTTGTCCACCAACATGTTCTGACAAAACTAATATGAATATCAAATATTAAAGCGCAATCTACCAATTTTAAGTTTTTTTTAACTACTTTCTTTTTTTAATTTAAGTATGTTACGTGTATTATAAAGCGTAATTCTTTTTGAAAATACTATTGTGCATACTTGATTGTCTGTACTACAATCTTAAAACATTTTAAAAATCTGTAGCAAAAGTTGCCTATAGACAATACTGTGTAAGTAAAGTTGCCTATCTAAACTAAAAACCATATTGCCAACATAGATTTAATAAAAACAATTATAATTAGTTTTAATTGATTACTTTATAAAAACTCAATAACATTTACAAAAATTAACCGAGTTACATTAATCCATGTTAACTACAACACACAATTTTGCTTAAATAAAAATTTAATTGTAAATTAAACATTTTATTTTAATTTTAGGTTGGCTGCCCTGAAACAACCCTTAAATTTTCCGTCCGATAAAAATGCATTTTTCAAGCAATAATCAAAGCAATTAAATAAAAATGAGGCCAAAAACGTATAAATCAAACTAAATTTAACAATAATTTCTGGTATGTAAGAATAATTTTAACTGAATCATTTCAAGGTTATGTTTGATTTCAGGAATGGAACCACCCCGCAAACCAGACGAATCTGAATGCTGCAATTCTGGTTGTAATCCATGTATTTTTGATGTATACGAACAACAACTTAAGAAATATCTAAAACAACCTGACGCTATTCCACGTACTAATTGCATTTTTGAATTAACCTTTACTGAATTCAAATTTACCGATATAATTCCACAATGTAATGATGTTAATGTTTATATATTTACTCATCCGGATGAATCTAGTCAAATTTTTTACAATCCAGGGCAGCATTTTTTAATACGATCCTATTCAAAATGTGATCGAGTCTATTTCACTAAAGCTTACACCCCAATACCGTATGAAGGATTAAAACCAAATCAATTTGCTATTATAGTTCGTCTCTATCAAATAGGAGAAATGTCGCAATATTTTAGAAGATTAAAATTAAATTCAATAACGGATTGGCGGGGACCATATGGTGATTATGTTCCAAATTGTGGGAAATATATGCTGTTCATAGCTCAGGGAACCGGGATAGCTCCTATTTATGCGGTTATTAAATCTATATTGAACAACGATGATTGTGATAGTTGGGTCAAATTATTTTATTGCTGTCGTGGATTAGAGGGGATTTTATTAAGAAATGAGTTGCTGGAATATTGTGCTTATTGGAATTTTAGTATGGAATTGTTTGTAGGGGATGTAGAAGGTGAGGCTAGGTATAATGAGGTTGTTCATAGACGTAGGTTTAATGAGGAAGATATTAACGGGTATTTTAATGGTAAATCGGGTGTTGATATTGCAATTTGTGGTAGTGATTTGTTTAGTGGATGTATTAAGGGGTATGTGGATGCTAGTCTTGGTGATGAGAGCAATATTTATATATTTTAATTTGTTATCCAGGATTGTTAATAAAGTTATTTTGTTATTGTCTAGATTGTTTTAATTTGACTCTAAAGATAGTACTATAGCTAATGTGAGAATTTAATATTAAGAAATATGATTCATTATGTAGTAGTGCTTAAAACTAATTGTAGGGACAGCCCAACATTTGAAGCTATGCTACTGTCTATAGACAATATTTATCTGCATGAAAGAAGCAATATTGATGGTAAATTCTGTCAGTATTGATGTTTCAATATTTGATCAGATTATGTTAACAAACTAGTTTTTTCACATTCACTCTTAATGTAAAAATTGCTTTAAATAATGTACTATAGCCTATCACTGAGAAAATTAATAGTCAAAAGAAACATTTTGTTAAATAACTGTCATATGCTTAAATATTATAAATCACCCCGTATATTTTAAAGTTTAAATACTCGCCATATTGCCTTTATTACAATTAAATCTTGTTTATCAGGATTTTCATCAAGTTACATCTTGATATTTCTGACAGGAGAGAAAATGGTGATTCTAAAGAGTTGAAATGTAGTTGAAAATAGTCATTAGTAGTGACTGTATCAGGCACAGCTTGTACAGATTATCAGCAGACTCGAATCGTCAAAATTGTTTTTCTAAACTACACGCGTAAAAGCCGGCAGCACCAGTCTTCGCTTAAATTGATGTAATTGTTCTTTAAGCCACCAGTCGTTGCTGTAAATTCATGTTTAAATAGGTTACCATCAAGGATAGGAGAATGTTATGTAATACAATGCAAAACAAAATTTATTAAAAAATTTACTTTTATTTCAAAAAATATTTTAAATTTACCATTCGTATGAATTCGTCACGTTCAGTTATCCTCTTTGTAGGTCTCAATTTTTGCATTTGGAATTGCATTTCTACTATTTCGTATAATTTGAGCGTTTTAAGCTTTGCTTGTTTCTTAATCTTCATTCTTTTTCATTATTAACAAAATTAAACTTTATTTTTTCTTGATCTTGACCGTTTACATTTTTTTTCTTTTGTATTGGTCTTTATTCTTCATCTTCGTTCTTCTACTTCTTGAGTTTCATTGTTTTTCGTCTCCAAATTTGTCCCTATTCTTCAATGATCTTCATTCCCCTTTTCGGCATTTGTCTTTTTCTTCGTTTTCATTCTTCTCGTTGGCTGTTTTCTTCCATTTAAATTTCATTTCATTCATCTTAGTTTTTCTTGATTTTTGTTCATAATTCTTCTTCTTCGTTACTCTACTAGGTCTTTATCTCATACTTGGTCGTCTATTTTAGTTTTCAGTCATCTTCTTTGCATTATAAAGACTAATAATTCTTCCATTTGATCATTATTCTTCCGTTTGGTTCTACTTTATTTTTCACCTCTATTATTCTTTTTCAAATTGGTATTATTCTATTCATCCATCCTTGGTCGTTGTTCTTGATGATGATTGATTTTGTCTCCTTTGTGAGCTATAACTTAGACAATTGGGTAACAAATTCTGATCTATTAGACATAACAAGACTTACATTTTCGTTTTATTTCTTTATCCAATTGGCTTCCTTTGATTTCGTCTTTAATTTTTCTTCTTCATTCCTCTTCAATGTTTGCTGTTTTCTCTATCATTATTCAATTTTTTCTTCTGAATCTCCTATCTTCTTTTGTTGGATTGTATTATTCTTGTTCTTCGCACTGCTTTCTTCTCTTCAATTTAGTTTTTTGTTCATTATATTTATTCGTCGCGGAAGTACTTATTAAATTTTATTGACTTTATTCATTTTCTTCGCCGTTTTAGTTTTACTTTTTAACTTTATTCTTTGTCTTCGTTTTTCTTCATCTTAGTTCTTCTTTTTGACTTTAGACCTCTTTGTTGTCTTCTTCTCAACTGTTTTTTTTGTCGGCTTCGTTCTTCTTGACTTTACTCATTCTCCTTTACCATCTATCTTCATTCTCCTTGACCTTATTATGCTTCGTCGTCTTCTTTATTTTTTTGAACTCTATTCTTCTTTTTCTTAAAATTCTTCATAACTGCATGTTCTTCTTTTTGACAACAAGCCATTTCAAAGTAAAATTAATGTTTAATTAATTAATTAATATACTACGTGAACGCACGGTGTGGTGGTTGGGTGACTAAGCGTTTGTTGCAACAATTGCATAAAAATAATTCTTCTTCGGCTTCGTTCTTCTTGGTTTTATTTATTCTTCTTTATATCTATCTTTATTCTCCTTGATCTTAGTATTCTTCGTCGTGTTCTTCTTCTTATTTGTTCCTTTTATTAAAATTCTTCTCTTACGTCGTCTTCATTCTTTTCTATCTTCTTCTTAACTTTATTCTTTGGCGTATTCGTTCTTCTTCTTAAAAATGAAAAAAACAATTTTAATAGCTAGGCGTAACATTTGTCTTCTTCTTGACTTTATTAATTCTTCTTCTTTATCATCTTCTTTCTTTTGAGATTCTGTTTTGTCCCCATTGTTCTTATTTTTGACTTAATTCTTCTTTGTCTCTTTGTTTTTTTCTTTGTCGTTTTTTAACTTTATACTTTAACGTCTTCGTTCTTCTTCTTTTTAACTTTATTCATTCGTCTTTATCATCTATCTTCGTTTTATAAATTTTATTCTTCTTCATTTCATTTTATTCATTCTATTTTATCATCTTCGTTCTTCTTGACATTATGCTTCTTTGTGATCTTCCTTCTAATTTTTGACTTTATTCTTCTTCGTCCCTTTTGTCTGTTCTGATTTGTTATTTTTCTTGACTTTCTTCTTCTTTGTTGTTTATATTTTTCTTCTTTGTTTTTTAACTTTGAGGTTCTTCTATTTGATTTTATTCTTCTTCTTCGTCAACTTCGTTCTTTTTTACTGCATTTTTCTTTATTGTTGTCTTCGTTCGGCTTGGTTTTATTCATTATGGTGTTGATTCTTCTTCGTAGTCTTCGTTCTTCATTATTCTTCTCGTCGTATTCATTGTGCTTTGTCTTCTTTTTAACTTTTCGTCTTCATTTTTCTTCTTGATTTTATTCTACTTCTTCGTTCTTCCTTTATTTATTCTTTATTCGTGTTCATTCTTCTTCGTCGTTTTTGTTCTTCCTATTCTTGACATTATTCTTCTCCTTTGTCGTCTTCACTTTTCTTCTTGATTATACTCCAATTTTTAGTTTTTACTTTATCATTTCTATTAAAAAAAAAATCTTTCATGTTGGGTGCATTTTTCTTCTTTGTCGTCTTCCTTGGTTTTCTTCTTCTTTACTTTATTCAATGTCAAGTTCATTTTTCTTCATAGTCTTCGTTCTTTTTTGTTCCTTTTCTTCTTCTCCTTCTTTGTCTACATTCTTCTCGATTGAATTTTTCTTCATTAACTTCTTACCTTTTTGTCATCTTCATTTTTTTTCTTGACTTTTTTTCTATTTATTCATTCTTCTTCCTTTATTCATTTTTATTTTTAACTTTGATCTTCTTCGCCGCTTTCCTTTTTCTTTTTGACTTTATACAGTTTATTTTTCATTTTCATTCTTCTCGACTGTATTTTCTTCTTTGTCGTCTTCGTACTTTATTTTTCTTTAACATTGTCTTTGTTCTTGTTTTTAATTTTATTCTTTCTCATCCTTATTTTGCTTCTGCTGACTTTATTCTTCTATATCATTGTCTACTTTTTTGACGGTATTTTTCTTTTTTGTCGTTTTCATTCTTCTTCTTCGTCGTCATTGTTCTCTTTTTCTTTATTCTTTTTCGTCTTCATTATCTTCTTAACCATCGGTTTTTTCGTATTTGTACTTTATTCGTTGTCGTCTTCGATCTTATTCTTCTTCGTCGTATCTGTTGTTTTCATTATCTTCGTTTGTCTTGTCATTATTCTTCTTCCTCAATGTCGGTCTTTTTTAATATATTCTTTTTCTTCTTTTGCGTTTCCAACTTAATTCTTCTTCTAAATTTTATTCTGCTTCTTTGTCGTCTTCATTCTTTTTAAACTGTATTTGTTCTTCTTGGCTTCTTTATCATCTTATTATTAAGTTATTTTTGACATTATGCTCTCATTTTTCTTTGTCATCTTCATTATTCTTCTTCATCAACTTCTTGACATTATACTTCTTCGTCAACTTTATTCTTTGTCGTCTTCTTCTTCTTGACTTTATTCTTTCTAAACATCGTCTTTGTTCGTAATTTTGAATTTATTCTATGTCGTCTTCGTTTTTCTTCTTGACTTTATTCTTCTTCTTCGCTGCCTTTGTTTTTTTTTTCATGATTCTTCGTCGTCGTCGTCGTTCATTCTTCTTCATCATATTCGTTATTCTTCTTTTTCGACTTTTACATTTTTTGCTTTATTCTTCTTTTTCTTTGTCATCTTCGTTGTTCTTGACATTATTCTTCTTCGTCAACTTAATCATCATCATCTTCGTTCTTCATTTTGATTATATTATTTGTCGTCTTCATTCTTCTATTTGATTTTTTTCTTTTTTGTCGCACACGTTCTTATTTAAAAAAATTGTTCTTCTTCTTCTGTATCGTCTTAATTTTTTTAACTGTATTTTCTATGTCGTATTCGTTTTTATTCTTGACTTTATCCTTCTTCTTCTTCGACGTCTTCGTTTATTTAACTTTAGTCTTTGTAGTCTTCATTCTTTTTCTTTGTTCTTGTTTTCAACTTGAATGGTCTTCGTCAAATCATAAATTCTAGTTGTCATCTAGAAACAGAACACAATTTCATATTAAGATTACATACAATTTTAGGTTAGGATTACACAATTGTCATTACATATTATTAGATTAGAATACACAAATCAAAATATCATATAAATAAAAGTATTCTTGACGTGGTACAACTCGCCAATACCCGAGTCGCTAACTTGTGAGAGTTCATTTAGCATCACAAGTTAGGGTCTCAGGGAACAGGCAAATTAAGCCTTCCCACGTAACCTGAAATACAACATTACAATTTCATGTTTACAAAATTTATAATTGAAATAAAGTACTAACTAGAAGAATATTTAGAGCCACTAGGTTTTTGTCGAGCTGTAAAGCTAAAAAAACTTGATTGTATCACCATCCGATGATGGACTTGTAAAGATTGAAACTAGTTACGGATTTTAAAATATATTCGTGACATAGTAAATGTAATTTATTTATTTTTTAATAAACTATTCAATTTTTAAAATATAATTTGTTTAGAAACCTAACATTCTCAAAATTAGTACTCCATTCATTACATCTTATCAAATTAATTAATTATGTAAACTTAATACATGCAGTTTTGAATTGGAGAAACACTCTCAACATATAATAAATTCTCATGCTCACTTAACTAAGAAAATTTGAATGAATGCAAACAAATGATTGCTAAATATAACTTATCTGAGTCACACCTATTTTTCTGCGTAATGAGTTGTGATTACAAATATCATATTATTACAAATTGTCACGTTTATACAATTATAAAATATAAACAGTTAAACACTCATCAATCATTCCTCGTAGCCAAATAACAATTTTAATTAATGTTATTATTAGCCGGTTATACCAACTGTCGTGAATTGTTTGTATATGTGCGTGCGGAATTTCCAACGCAGCTGAGAGAAGCAAACGACAAGCGAGAGGTGCAACGGAATTGCATTTAATTTAAGCTGACATTGCGTCGACCTTGGTGCGGTTATTTCAGTGCCCGATCTTTTTTATTTCGTCCCAGTAGGTCTTGGCCTCTCTGCTGGTTTTCGCATTGTTTATTTTTTCATCACAAGCGAATACAACGCATGGCGTCTATACGTCCGCCATTTTCGAAATGTTTAGATTAGAAAAGGGAAAGATTAGACACGATGCACTTTCGCATCAACATCGCCATTTTGTTAGTCATTTACTTAGTCTCAGTGACGCCATTATTATAACTCTTCTAAAAATATAATTTAATCGTTTGTAAAATGTTCTTCAATTTCTTCATAATTGTTGTCGTGTCGTGTAATTGGTACGAGACTAGGAAAGTTAGCAGGATGTACAGTACTCCCAAAAGGTGTAATACTTACTATACAACCTACTACCTCAGCCAGGCCCAACCTTAACCTCTCTAGAAGAATCAACCTGTAAAAAAATTGAATTTCTTTGATTTCTCTCCTTACATTCTTCAATTAAAAATTCCTCTTTTCTGCACTTAAATTTTAAAGTTTTTCTGCAAACTTTTCTTCATTCTTTATAATTAAGATTTTCTGCAATTCAATATTGTTTTGTTTCTACTTTAAAATATTGAAAGTTTTTCTTCAATTGTAATGATTTCTATATTTTCTTTATGATGCGTATCCGCCGGCGAGTTCCGGTACAGACGAACCTGTGATGCTGATTTACACAAGTTCGGATGTACGGGTTCTAGCAGACGAAGTAAATCGATGTTCTTCGTAAAAATACGATTGTAACAATTTCATTTTCCTCATAAAAATCTCGAAGAATTCAATAAAAAATTGAGGAACCAATGGAATTTGCTGAAATTTAAAAAATGTTCAATTAAAATTTATTAGTTTTCATAAAATAAATTTTCATTTTCAGAATTAATAAAATTTTGAAAAATTTGATAAAAATGCATTTTTCAATTCAATCAAAAAATAGGAAATGAAAATAAAAATGATATTACCTAAAAATGTTTAATGGAAATACAATTTATCATTGATAAAAAAACTGCGTTTTAAGTGTCAAACTAATGGTTTTTCAATCTGTCAAATTGGTGTTCAGTCTTACCAACTATCAAATTAACTTTAAATGTTAAATTAATAGTTTCTCAGTCTTGCCAACTTTAAAATGTAAAGAGTGTGAAATTATTGGTTTTTTAGTCTGTCAAAGTGTCAAATTGTTAGTGTTCAGTCTTACCAACTATCAAATTAACTTTAAATGTCAAATTGATAATTTTTCAGTCATGCTAACCTTAAAATGCGCTTTAAGTGTCAAATTAATAGTTTTTCAGTCGGCACGATCGCATTTTACAATTGGCACAACTGTAAAATGCGATTTTCAATTAAAAAATGTTTAATATAAAAATACAATTTTTCATTTTTATTTTTATCAACAAAATCTTGAAAAATTGATTGAATTGAAAAAATTAAAATGAAAATAAAAATAAAATTAGTTAAAAATAATAATTAAAAAATGTTTAATGAAAATGCAATTTTTCATTTTCATTTTCATCAAATCTTAGAGAATTAAAAAACAAAAATAAAATATAGGATTAGTTAAAAATGAAATAAATGTTTAATGAAAATGTAATTTTTCATTTTCAAAAAAATAATTTTCATTTTCATTTTCATCAATGAAAATGCCTCAGTTTATGTTTACGGGTAAGTAGCTTAAAATAGAATTCACACCCAAGCGTTTGTGTTATCAAAGGATTGGATAAGGAAAAGTTGTTTATATTCAATACTTGGGCGATCGAGTAATTTGAACAGTAGTTCCCGCCCACCCACCCAAGCAATTGTTATCAAAAAACTGGCAACACTTGGGTGGGTGGGTGAGCGGAGTCAAAGTGCAAATTATGCTTAGGCTTATGGTTAGGATTTGTGTTCCCCGCCCACCCGCCCGAGTGTTTGTAATCCAATTCCTAGACAACAAACAATTGAGCGGAAGAACAAAAAATTCAAAATTTGTGGATTTATGGTTTGGATTTGTGGTCACCTGTCTAAGTGTTTTTGATCTAATTTCTAGACAACAAATACTTGGGTGGGTAGGCGTTAAAAAAGTTCAAAACTTGTTTGCTTATGGTTTGGATTTGTGTTCCCCGCCCACCCGCCCGAATGTTAGTAAACCAATTTCTAGACAACAAACACTTGGGTGGGTGGCAGGGTGGGAACAAAGTTCGAAACTTGTGAGCTTATGGTTGGGATTTGTGTCCCCCCCCCCCCCCTAAGTGTTTGTAATCCAATTTCTAGACAACAAACAGTTCGACGGAAACAAAGTTCAAAATTTGTGGGCTAATGGTTTGGATTTGTGTTTCCCGGTCAGCTGCCCAAGTGTTTGTTGTCCAGAAATGGGGTCACAAACACTTAGGCGGGTGAGCGGGGACACCAATCCAAACCCCATGATTCTAAATTTATACTTAGTAGCCGTCGTTTTGTTATCAAATTAATTTCACAAAGAAGAGATGTTGTTATTCAATCCTTGAATAACAAACACTTGGGTCGGTGGGCGGAAACCCAAATTTATTATTATAATAGAGTAGTTTAAACTGGGGTTCTCGCCCACACACCCAAATGTTCGTTATCAAAAAATTTGATAAAGAAAAAACGTTGATGTTCAATCGTTAGATAACAAACACTTGGGCGAATGGGCGGGAATCCAAATTTATAATTATGATCAAGTAGTTTGAGCTAGGTTCGAGCCCACCCACCCAAACATTTGATATCAAAAAATGTAATAAAGAAAAGATGTCGATGTTCAATCCTTGGATAACGAACACTTGGGCGGATGAGCGGATACCCAAATCTATTATTATGATCAAGTAGTTTGAACTGGGGATCCAGCCCACCCGCGCAAACGTTCGTTATCAAATTAATTTGATATAGAAGAGATGTTGATGTTCAATCCTTGGATAACAAACACTTGGTCGGATGAGCGGATACCCAAATTTATTATTATGATCAAGTAGTTTGAACTGAGGTTCCAGCCCACCCGCGCAAACGTTCGTAATCAAATTAATTTGATATAGAAGAGATGTTGATGTTCAATCCTTGGATAACAAACACTTGGGCGGGTAGCCGGAAACCCAAATTTATGATTCTGATCAAGTAGTTTGAACTGGGGTTCCCGCCCTCCCACCCAAACGTTCGTTATCAAAAAATTTAATAAAGAAGAGATGTTGATGTTCAACCCTTGAATAACAAACACATGGGCGGGTGGGCAGAAACCCAAATTTATTATTATGATCAAGTAGTTTGAACTGGGGTTCCAGCCCACCCGCGCAAACATTCGTTATCAAATTAATTTGATATAGAATGGATAATAAACACTTGGGCGGGTGGGCAGAAACCCAAATTTATGATTCTGATCTAGTAGTTTAAACTGGGGTTCCCGCCCGCCCACCCAAACATTCGCTATCAAAAAATTTAATAAAGAAGAAATGTTGATGTTCAATCCTTGAATAACAAACCCAAATTTAAGATTATGATCAAGTAGTTTAAAGTGGGGTTCCCGCCCACCCACCCAAACGTTCGTTATGAACAAATTTAATAAAAAAGAGATGTTGATGTTCAATCCTTGGATAACGAACACTTGGGCGGGTGGGCAGAAACCAAAATTTATGATTCTAATCGAGTAGTATAAACTGGAGTTCCCGCCCAACCACCCAAACGTTCGTGTTAAAAAAATGTAATAAAAAAGATGTTAAAGCTCAATCCTTGGATAACAAAGATTTGGGCAGGTGGGCAAAAACTCAAATTTATGATTATGATCGAGTAGTTTAAACTAAGGTTCCCGCCCACCCACCGAAACGTTCGTGATCAAAAAATGTAATAAAGAAGAGATGTTGAAGTTCAATCCTTGGATAACAAACATTTGGGCGGGTGGGCGAAAAACCAAATTTATGATTATTATCGAGTAGATTGAACTAAGGTTCCAGCCCACCCACCCAAACGTTCGCTATCAAAAAATTTAATAAAGAAGAGATGTTAATGTTCAATCCTTGGATAAAACATTAGGGCGGGTGGGCGGAAACCCAAATTTATGATTATAATCGAGTAGTTTAAACTAAGGCTCCCGCCCACCCACCCAAACGTTCGTTATCAAAAAATGTAATAAAGAAGAGATGTTGATGTTCAATCCTTGGATAACAAACACTTGGGCGGGTGGGCGAAAACCCAAATTTATGATTATTATCGAGTAGTTTGAACTCGGGTTCCCGCCCACCCGCCCAAAAGTTCGATATCAAAGAATTGCATAAGAAAGAGATATTGATATCCAATCCTTTGATAATAAACAATTTTGCGAGTGTTTATGATTACGAGCAAGAGTTTAAAAATTATTAACAAAAAATAATGAAAATAAAAAATCTTTTGATAAAAATTAACTGAAAACCAAGCTACACTGTTGCCATCGCCATTATAAGAAGTCCATTTTTTAGTGAAGAAATAGAACGAAGCTCTTTCATCTCAATTGATGTCATCTGAAACAAAACAAAGATAAATAAATCTCTGCTGATATTGCAAAAACAAATATTTAAAAATAAATTCTATTACATCTAAATTTGATTGTTATTTGCAATTAAGTTGGGATCGGCGGCGCACTGACGCAACACATTGTTGCCAAAACACCGTTCCTTTTTTTTAATATATTTCACCTTTTGTTGGTGGGACCCGGTGCGTGCCATTCGCAAAAATTGCTAAACTTCAATGTCATCGTTGCTAAATCATTATTGCAAATATTCAGAATAAATGGTGCGTGAATGCAAAAAATTTTGAATATTTTTCTAACCGCGTGCGATTTGTTTGCATACAATTAGTAAACAGCTGATTTTTGAAGGGTGATGCGGCAACGTCGCGCGCATTCTACCACCCCTAGCTCACTCTAAACACAGACGGGTAAGGTTGGGGGGCAGCCAGCCAGCCAGCGGCATCATCAGCATCTCCGCCGGCTGGACCTTACCCAAAATCGATAGCGTCGCGCTTTCTCCGGTCTACACGGTGCAACTCCATTTCCGCGTATGCGCCGGCAACAACGCCAAATAAAACCCCGTTCAAAAGCAAAATGATCGGCATCTTAGTTCCGTTTCCGCTATGACGTATATTACATCTTAACAAAAATCAACATTTCATATTTTTATAAAATACATTTTTGATGGCAATAATCCCCCCCCCCCCCCCACACTTAAATAATTTTTAATTAATGGTAACACAAGCTAAAATATCGGGCTCCTTGTAAGCGAAAAAACTGTCATTAAAACATTAGTTACTGTACTATTATTATGTATTAATGGATTTTGTTTTAAAATTTGCTCCCCCCCCCCGAAAAAATGCGATTATTAGTATTAATCTATTTTGTTTGTTAAAGTTTTGATTAAAGTCTTGTTGTAGCTTATATGAAAGGAAATTGCATTTCGGTACAGATCCAATATATTATACATTGATTGAATTGAGTTGATTAGAGTTGGTGTTTATTGGCTGATGGTTTTGTGTCTCGTTCGGTTCCGCCGTCGCCCGCTTTTGCGGTTTTAGAGTGTCGTGCGAGTGAGTTGGGCCAGGTCATTGAACGGATTTTATACCGCCGGTTGTCTGGTTGCCTTGGGATCGCGACGACCCCGCAAGCTGATCGCATTGCCCCGACATACACACACACACAGAAGCATAACGCAACCACTTTCTCCTCTTTTTTATATTTCGCGAGTCGGGTACGTTACGTAACGTACCTGGAGTACCTGTCGGCGACCTCGGAACACTGCCCCCTCCTCAAATATTCGCGCGCTAATTGTGCGTAACCCAAATTCGCACACGACTCACCTCTTTTTTTTTATTCGCATTTTCTTCTTATTTGCGAAATTTCGCTTACATAACAGAACGAGTTTCTTTTCCGCGAGCCAATCTTCGCTAGCAAACTATACGCACACGAATTAATTGCCCCGAAATGGCAAACGCGAATTTAATCTGGCGGCGAGACGCTTGAGAAAGTGTGCGTGAAGCTCTAATTAATAAAATTGCGACAGGAAATTTATCACTATTTGACACATAATAACGCGAATTAAACTAAAAATTGCAACGTTGTAAAAAATATTAAGCTAACATGACAATAGTTTGTAATGTATTGTAAATAACCGCTTATTAATCAAGTAACAAATTGCAAAATGGCAACGTTGCATAAATTAACTAAATTATTGCTAACAATATGCAACGTTGGTAAGAAGTTAAGATTAAACAGTCAACAGCCATAAAACTACTAAAAATAAAATCGCAACATGTGGCAACGTTGCAAATATACAAATCTCGTCAAATTAGCATACTAAATAAACGTTTTAATTGATATAAATGGCAACATTGCATGATAAAAATACTATTAAATTCATTATTTGAGTATCAAACTGTTAATAATTAATGCTGCAATGTTGCCACGTGTTTGTTATTACCGATTGAATGGTCGCATACGCACAGACATAAACAATCTGTTTGCTCTCGTGAATGGAATGTGTCAAGTGATACACTTGTTTATTAACTCACGGTGGGATGTGCAACGGCGGCAGATTCGCTGGAAATATTTATCAAGTGCACGGTGTAAAATTAGACGTGATAGAGGTCATTAGATACATCCATACAGACCTACGCAACTATGAAATGATTGAGCGCACCGTCGTAAACAAGTCTACCGCTAGTAGTTATTCGACAATTAGCATACAACAAACAATATTTATCAAATACTACAATGAAAATAATTTCTATGCAATGTTGCCAGTTTTAATAAAATTAATTTAATTAATTAACAGAAATTTTTTAATTGCAATTAATCACATTTGCTAATTGCAATGTTGCCATTTAATTAATTAATCTTATATTTGGCAACATTGCATTTTCAATAGTGTGAGATTAAGAAATCTTAAGTTTAAGGCTTTGCTATCATAAACTTTAAACTTAATTACAATGAAAAAAAAAACAGTGTTGCCATTTAACAAATTGATGAATGTTTATTGAAATTTAGTTAGAATTAGTTATTACAATTATGTTGATTGATTATATTAATATAGCACATCAGTTTTATACAAATTGTCATTTTGGAGCAGACATTACAGTGTTGCCAGTAAAACAGGCTGACCTAAATAGAACTCATAATTAAACAAAAAATACCATTTTCCCGTCATTTTTTTTTTGGGCCAAAAATCCCTCAATCCCGAGCAAACCAGTTTTGATTTTCAAAAAATTAACAAAGTAACCGCGGCGCCCTCACCCAAAAAAATTCAGTTCGCACGCCTATGGCACGCAACCCGGAGCCCGGATTAAGGTTCCCGGTCCGTCCGATCTCGAAAACGGTGCGTCGTAGTGAAAAGCAACTCATGCCTTAAATCGGCGTAGAGAACATTCCGGTGGACCTCGTCGGACGGCGGCGTTATTTCCTAGAAAGGTTTATCGCACTTTACCGGAAAACTGAAAATTCTACCGAATACAGTCTCCTTTGCTAGGCAACGCCAAATTATCTGCATAGTAAACCCCCTTAAACCACCTCTAGTGATGTGGTTCGTATTCCACGTTAAAACTGTAGGTCCCGCATGTTTGTGTAGAACTATTATCGCACACCACAAACATACGATTACGCTCGTAGCAAAGCACGGCATTATAAGAAGAAGTAACTGCATACAAATATTTTACTGTTTGCATTTAGTGCACAAATTTTAACATTTTTATAAAATGCGTTGTTGCCATTATTTTAAATTATTGAAAGAAAATTAACTGCAGATTGTGATGTTAAATGCGGAATAAGTTGCAATTGTTTGTTAATTTTGAAGGTTATTGGGGCAAAAAATAAATGCAGGCGCCCCCTTATTGGCAGGAGAATGTGCATCCGATTGCACATGACCTAGAGAGTCCCGTAATTATTGAATGAAAGGGGGGCACTCATCTGTGAATAATGCATGGCGTGCGTTTGCCAGGTGAATGGATGCGTTGCGGCAATGCATTCGCAAACCTTTTAATTAGAAAAAAAAGTATAAATCGATCAGTTGTTCAGGCGGCCAGACGGACATCAAATTTGCATGCATCTGGAAAAGGGGGTGCGCGCACACACACGCATTTTATGTGGTCACAAAAAAGGGTAAACCGGAACAACCGCATTGATTCTTTAAAAAAAATTATAAATATAATTTATAAAATAATTTAGTCTAGTTGACTGACCGAATTAATTAGGAGACCGCGTTACGCAATGGCCTTAGTAGGGAAGAGGGATGAACGAACCGTCGTCGGGGTTTAGACTGGGAAGGAGGAGGTGCACGTGATGAGGGGGTGGGCGGAGGATGAGAACAGAAATCGGCAGCAGCAGCAACGTTTCTCGTCCGTTCGGGCCGGTGCAGAGTAGTTGCAGGGTTGATAAACTCGCACAGATTCCAAGGGCGTCCGCGACCAGACGCGCTGTTGCCAATTTCGCGGCCGTGTCGCGTCAGGTAGGTGAAGTGCAAAGGCAGCGTGTATTATGCAACGGGGCCACAACCGTGATCGGCTAGTGGAAGGGCACAATTCCGTTTCCATGACTCGCATCACATTTACATGGCAACCATTCAATCAAATATACATCTGCAATAATTCGAAAATGCAGCAAATTCCGTATTACTAAGCAAATATATCATCCCGAATAAGGAAACAGACACCGGAAACAAAAGAACAACGCGCGCATCATTTTAACATCTGAACTGAAAACATTATTTCAATATTTAGTAACGCGACCATACATCTATTAATTAGCAAAGATTATAATTTAATTATACAAATTAGGCAACATCGCATTATCATCTTAAATTTGAAGCAATAATTTTATGATAAAAATCTACTCTTTGCATCATTATTCGCCATTTGAACCCAAATTATGTCAACTACAGTACCACTTTAGCTTGGCCTATCAAATATAAGCGCAAGTAAAAGATAAACGCGCGACGGCATGAATTCAACAAATATTTATTTTAATAAACAAGATGCTAAAGCTGTACACTTAAAGCATTGTTGCCAAGTATTTGATTGTTTATTTATAGCAACATAATATAAAATACATTTCTTCTTATGATGAGCGACTTTTTCGCGCCGTGAGTGCTGCTCCATAAGAAACAATGTGTTCTAAAGAAACAATTTATTTGCCGCCATTTTAATCAAAGGTTGTTGCCAAATATATATTTGATGATTACATAAAAAAAAAATCATTTAATACTAAAGAGAAGCCTTTTTACCATTGTTGCCAAATATGTTTTAATCATCACCTAACTTCAGAGATTAATCCTTGATTGAACAGATCGATTTAATTTGCCGCTACTTTATTATCGAGCGCTGTTGCCTAATATAAAATGGTAATGGCAACGTTAGGTTATTGGATAAACTTTGTCCACACTTAATTTGCTATTGTAATTATTATAGTTTTGAGTTGAGACCAAAAAGACATATTGAAAAGCAGTGTTGCCAAAATGCAAAAATGCGTCTTAATGCACAAACTTTTTTAACAATAAATTCTTGTTGTCAACGCAACTCGGTGCTATTTATTATTGAGCAGTGTTGACAAATATACAATTTCTTTTATTTCATGCAACTTTAAATTCCTTCATTTAATTTAACATCAAAAAGCCATTACAAAACAGTGTAGACAAATTTCACCATTATACATAATAAAAATTCATCGGGCAGTGTTGCAAACATTTAATTTTTTGATCACCCTGTATATAAAAATTTGACTTTTAAATAAAACACAAATTTTGAATTTAAAACATTTTTCTAAACTCTAAAATTAACTTTTTTTTTCTCTTGCCACATTTAACAGTAAACATCCTGTATATAAAGTGTTTTGGCGTAATTAGCTGTTTCAGACTTTAGTAGGTTTTTCAACTTAAATTAGTTTTAGCTTAACTTAACCTAACCTAACTTGCCTTCAGCAAATTTTTTTTTTGGGGTCTATAAAAATAAATAAGATTGGCGATATAAAAGTAAAGTTTTAATATACAGGGTGATTATAAAAAATTAAGAATAATTTATTTGAAATTTTGTTAAATTAAAAAATTAATTTAATTGTAAATTTTATAATTTACTACATATTCAACAAGTAAAATCTACAGGGTGTTCCAATAAGTAAAAAATAGAAGACTACGCCCAAGTCTTGGCAGTTTTTCTGTTATAAAATCCATCTTGTAGCGTATTTACGTTGTTTTATTTATCAAATAAAGAAACTTGTATCTTATTTTTTACTCTTTACTCTACTTAATGGGATCCCTTATACAGGGTGTTAGACAAAAAAAAGTACGGCTGAATAACTCCGTTATTTTAAAACCGATTTGAATGATTCAAAAACCATTTTAAATGGTTTTTTGAGTATTATAAAGGCAAAAAACATACATGTATGATTGTTGCCAAATAATATTTATATATTTTTCAGAGTGGGCAGAGTCAAAAAATTAATTATAATTTTTTTATGTTAAGTTATATGTACTTCTTTAGCGGGTTGCAGTGCCGTAACATGGGCGGTGCCGTCGGTGCCCCCGCGCCGGGCGCAGATAACCACCTTAACTTCATAACTTTGCAGTTTGAAAACGTAAAAAAAAAGAATTTGCTAGCAATTCAAAGAAAACGTAATGATCCACTTGATGCTCCCACTATAGACAGAGAGAGGGGACGCAAAAGACGTTCTTGCAAAGGGCGCATCAGAAGCAAGTTTTACGGCACTGTCGGCCTGCAAAGAATTTTACCGTCCGAGAGTGACTGCATTGGTATATTAAGTATCAAGGACAGAAAAGCTATGTTTTGCAGCACGCACGCCCATGTTTATTCCCAATGCTTTCTTGCTTGCTTACGACTATTTTTTGACTGACATAATAAATAAAAAAAAAATTTTTTTTCAAAAAAATATTTTTTTATAAAAAATATTTTTTTATAAATCGTACAAAATTTCAACGCCCTAAGACGCTGCATATGATTTTTCTGCCATTCGCCGCAAAGCATCACTTTCCGATCTAACCATACGAGCAGAAAAACTGTTTTTTTTTTTAAGTGACCAGGCAAAATAGTATATTAAGTATCAAGGGTAAAAAAGCTTTGTTTGCAGCACGCCGAACGCAAAGCGAGAGCGGCAGACATTAAAGTGCTGCAAATGTCTTTTTGCCCGTAATAGTTACGACTATTATTTGACTGTTCATAGTAGAGAAGTAAAAAAAAAGTAATTAAATAAAATTTTTTTTAATTTATTTGTTTTTTTTTCTTGAGCCAAAAATAAAATTTAAAAATTATATTGGATTTTAGCGCCTCATAGCTCTGCATATGATTTTTCCGCTAAAAGCCGCAAAAGATCATTTAAATTTTTTTTTTTTAACTTTTTTTTCTACATTTATTTTAAAATTTTTTCTTACACCAAAATTGAAATTAAAAATTATATTGATTTTTCCGTCAAAAACCGTAAAACATCATCTAAAATACGAACCAAAAAACTGTTTTTCAAAATAGACAAAAAAAAATTACTTGAATGAAATTTTTTTTAAATTATTTGATTGAATTTTTTTTAATTACATCAAAAATACAAACAGATAAATTCTTTTTCGAGATGCCCAAGGTAGAAAAATCATATGCAACGCCGTAAGACGCTCAAATTCAATGCAACTCTTTAAAATAATATAATAAAAAAAAAACAAAAAAAACTTTTTTTTTTAATTTTTTAAACTCAAGTATTTACTATGAGCAGGCAAAAAATAGTCGTGCGCACCACAGGCTAGAAAGCATTTGCAGCACTTCGATAAAATAGCCTTTAGTTTGCAATTATGATTAAAACAAAACAAAAAAAACTTTTTTTTATAAATATACTTTTTTTTAGCAAGCTTCAAATAAATTTACCGCACTAAAGCCGCTATGTATGTTAAAAAAAAAAATCGATTAAATTATTTTTTTTTTTATTAAAAAAATATAAAAAACCCTTTTAAACTTTTTATTTTTTTAAACCATTACCATAACACAAAAAACATTTTTTTTAAACGATACATTTTACTGTTTTAGTTTGCAATTATGTATGTTTTAAAAAAATTAGACAAAATAAAAAATCATTTTTCCAATTTTTAGTTTGCGCAAAAATGTTTAAAAAAATATATTTTTTTTAATCAGAATATTTTTTTTAGTAGATTATCTTTTTTGTAACCGGCTTTAAATAATTTTCTATTAAAAAAAAATAATTAAAAACTTAAAAAAAAATTAAAAAAGAATAGATTTTATGTTAGTTTTGCAAATATGTTTAAAAAAACAAAACCGCAATTATTTTTTTCGCACAAGAGCCACTGTTTGTAAAAAAAGAAAATTAAAAAAAAAAATTAATAAAAAAAATAAAAAAACTTATTAGTTTTTGTTTGTTAATAAATTATACTTTAGCGGACTGAAAAGAATTTTACAGCCTTATGGCCGCTGACAATAGAATAAAATATTTTTATGTTAGTTTGCATTAAGTTTAAAAAAATCAAACAACAAAAAAATCTTTTTTTTTTAAATTTTTTTTTTGCTTTTTTTAAGCCGGCCTCCTATATTTTTATCCGCACTGACTGACAAAAAAAAATAAAAATAAAATATAATGTTAGTTTGCAATTACGTATTGAATATTTAAAAAAACTAAAAATAAAAATTTAAAAAAAAAATTTATTTTCTCGATTAATTTTACATTTTTTAG
Organism: Tachinus rufipes; assembly: GCA_963932245.1. Taxonomy (NCBI): domain Eukaryota; kingdom Metazoa; phylum Arthropoda; class Insecta; order Coleoptera; family Staphylinidae; genus Tachinus; species Tachinus rufipes. Next base: position 89,921,274 of record OZ010748.1, on the reverse strand, counting down.
AAAAAAGAATTTTACCGTCCTAGTTTAAATTATGTTTAAAAAAATTAAACAAAAAAAAAATCTTTTTTTTTTTAACCGGCAAATAATTTTATCGGCTTATGATCACCGACAAATGATAGAATAAAATGTATGTAATATATGTAAAAAAAATAATACAAATTTTTTTTTTTTTTTTTTTAATTAAACAAAATCATTTTTTTAGTAAATTATACATTTAACCGGTTGTAAAAAAAATTACCGCCACCGCAAATATTTTTTTCAGCACTAAAGCCGCTTTATGTGAAAAAAAAAAACAAAACTTTTTTTAAATTTTTTTAATCAAAAATTATGTCTTAAAAATGATAAAAAAAATAAATTAAAATATCTCACCCGCCCGCTCAAGTGTCAGTCTTCAAAAGATTGAACATCATCATCTTCTCTAACTTAGTAACTTCTAACGTTTGCATATACGAGAAATATCAAATTCTTTCATAACAAACACTTGGCGGGTAGACGGGGCACTTCTGTTGAAACTACTCGCCCGTAATGATAAAGAGTCACACCCACCCGCCCAAATATCAATCATCAAAAGGTTGAATATCATTATCTCCTCTAACTTGGTAACTCCTAACGTTTACAGAGACGAGAAATATCTAATTCAGGGCGACCTCAAATGTCGTAAACAAAAAATACGTGAAATACGGAACATATATAATAGTTATCATTCCGGCCACATTAGCGCTAACAACTTAGTAATCTCAATAGGAAAAATTAATTTAACGTGATAATATAATAAAAATGATTAATAGTTATGTCGAATTACTTACGTTTTGATGCTTCTTAATATGATATTATTTAATTATTCATCTTGTTTTGATGTAATAACTACGCAATAACAAGTACAAGAAGATGACAACTATTAAAGTTACCTACGTTATCGGCTCTGCATTGTTTGGTGCGTTCGTTTGTGTTGACTAACATACAAAAGTGCGTTCATACTGTTTCATTTGCAATGCCAAATTAGTACTAAAGTTTGTTGTTACTGATGCGTTTTGTTTTATTATTTTAAGGTTTTAAACATTTAAAACATACGTCGTATGTTACTAAGAATAAAAAGAAACTATTTAAATAATACAAACAAGAAATTGTTTAATTGGATCCAAAGTTAAGACCAAAAATGTGGTTTCAATAAACGGACATACCAACTTAAGCCAAATTTTTGAACAACATTATTACACGTTTTACTATTGTAGTCAAACTTTGCATATGCAGAAATTTTTGCAGTACTTTAATAAAAAAAAAAAATTCCTAAAAAAAAGTAAACCTGCAACGTTTTTACGAGCAATAGTATAAAAATGATTTTGCCGCTTTAGAACCCCACCGACAATAGGATAGAATAAATTTAAAAAAAAAATTATAAAAAAAAACAATTTTTTTTTATAAATTATACTTTTTTAGCGACAATAGAATAGAATAAATTGTATGCTAGTTTGAAATTAATGTTTAAAACAAAATTAAACAAAACAAAAAAACATTTTTTTTAAATTTTTGAATTGGTAAATTATACTTTTTAAAATTTTGTTTAATCAAATTTATATTTTTTGTTAACCTCAAAAAAAAAATTTTTTTTAATCAAACAAAATAATTCTTTTTTAATAAATTAAATTTTACCGTCCTAGGTCCATTCACAATAGAATAAAATTTATGTTAGTTTGCAATTATGTAAAATGTAAAATAAAAAAATAAATTAAACAAAAAAAATTTTTTTAGCGGTTGTAAAGTATTTTACCGTCCTAGGACTGCAAATGATTTTTCCGCACTAGAACCGCTGACAAAATAATAGAATAAAATTTATGTTAAGTTTAAAAAACATTTAAAAAATTTTTTTTTTTTGGTAAATTGTAATTTTGCCCTAAAGCCGTTGCAATCAATTTTGCCTTTGACAGGGCCGTTGCCAATAAAATACAATTTACGTTAGTTTGCAATAACGTTTAAAAAAATTCTAAAAATACAATTAATATTTTTTTAGTTCAAAATTAATTTTTTTTTTGTAAATTATACTTTTTTAGCGTGCTTTTAAGAATTTTACCGCTCTAGACAATAGAATAGAATAGAATAAAAAAATCTTTTTTTTTAACTAATCAAAACAAAAAAAAAACCTTTTTTTTTGACAATAGAATAGAATTTGTTAGTTTACAAATTATAAAAAAAAAATTAAAAAATATCTTTTTTAATTAGATTGTCAATATTTTTTTTTTTTTGTTTAAAGTTTTTTTTTTCAATTTAATTTTTACCAACCATGGCCGCGAATTATTTATTGTTTATTAAAGCAAAAAAACACCTTTATAAATTAAATTAAATTTTTTTTAAGTTATTGATTAACTTTTTGATTCAAACAAAATAATAAATTAAAATTTTTTTTTTTAGTAAATTACCCTTTTTTAGTTGAAAAGAATCTTACCGCCCTAGGACTGAAAACAATTAACAATAGAATATAATAGAATTTATGTTATGCAAATGATTTTACCGCCCTAGTGCCGTAACGCATCTCTTTCCAACTCGGAAAACTGTTTTTCAGAGTGAACCATCAAAAAAATATACAAAGTTAATTCTCGTAACTATAAGAAATGTTTGCGTTCAAATAGCAAACGAAATAATAAATACGCCGGTCAATGCCGCCTTTATTGTTACACATCGGGAGGTTCCTAACACCAAAAAATGCGCTTAACTGTACCGTGTGTGGAATAAACAAACAAACACAAAACAAACAAAAAAACGCGCTTTTGTTGATGTATACATGTGCGCTCAGTGTCCATGCACCCGCGTTTGTTGTTCAAACTCGTTTAATATAAATAGACGAAAGTGTTTGTCTCTCCCGTCGGTTAAGTCTAGGCAAGTTACGCGAGGTTAGTATCTATTTAATAGCACTTATCTACAACCAGCCGCGTCATCGTCAGTCAACACCAATTGCAAAACAGAAAAATTAACATGAATTAATATTAAATTAAACGGTGTTGCCATTTTAGTAACCTAATTTAATATAATTAAATTTCCTTAAATGCGGTGTTGCCATTTTAATAATAAATTTGCAATTTTATTACACAAATTAAATAAAATGCAGTGTTGCCTTTTAATAAATTATTTTAGATTTTAATAAAGCTAAAATTAATAATTGATAAATGTCTATTAATTGAATAAATAAAATTTAACAATTAAAATTTAACGATGTTGCCATTTAATGGAATAACAATGGAACGAGTAACTAATACGGCGATAAAATCGCCAACACGATAATAAATGTCCAATAGCCATAAAAAAATATAAATATGTGCGATAAGAAAATGCATTTTTTTATCGTAACCACCATTTGGTTTCTCTTTCTAGCAATGTTGCAAAACAATTGGCTTTTTATAGTCGTATTGCTGCAATCGGAATATTTTTATTTTGTTTATTATTCGCGTTATCAGCAGTGCACCATATACGCAGCGAGACTTTATTATTTTTATTTTGCAGAAGAAACTCCCTCTCTCACTTTAGCTATATTTAGCCTGATATGTTTCGCAGGAAGCTAGCCAGACTTGTTATTATTAAACGTGATAAACAATTTGTTGGAATTTTAAAAGCGATAAGGAACAGTCAACAATTGTTAAAATAAATAAAATCAAAGCAAAATTTATATACAAAGGGCACCGAGTTCAAACAAGATGGCGATTTCATGACAAAATGGCGTTTAGAAACAATTAGATTTTTTTAAATTGGCAATATTGTTTATAAGATTGCAAATATTAAAAAGTGGAGCAATTAATTTAAAAGTTTGGCAACGTTGCAATCATATTTGCCGGTTGCAATTAAATTCTAATTGGAACAATCTTTTAATTTAATTTAATTTAAAATTACCTTAATGAGATTAATAAATCCTTTAATGATATAAATCCATTAATGCACTCAACTATATTCCACTAATTATTCAGCACCCACACAATTTGATTCGCACCGGATTTAATAATAAATTTAGTTGCAATTTTATTTGCGTGGTGTACGGTACGCGCACTATACGGACGGATCTGCACGCACCGACGTTTGGTGTACGAATGTGTCGCGTACAGAGAGCTTCGTCGAACGGATAGCGGCGAAGCAATACGACGCAAAGGGTAGGGTGGAGCCATAGGGCACACCTCCGCACGCCAAATGGATGTTGCTATGCAACGTCAACATCCATCCGTGTCGATGGATGCATTTCTGTTTGGTGTGTGTGTGTGTATTGTCAAGGTTACTGAAAATTTCGTGCGCCGAACTTACAGGGAAGTGAAAATAACACGCATTCGGAAGTTCTACGCCGGCTAATAAATTATCAAATAAATTCAACTTACAAATTCCATTATAAATATCCAAAAAAATTTAAACGTAATCCATTTGGAAGTCAGACACATCACACACTGAAACAAAATAAAACTTTAATTAATACAATTATTATCCAAGCTCTATCAAAAAACTTAAAATAGAAAAATATTATATGTTTGGCAACGCTGTAAACAATTATGATTTCACATTTTCAATTTTGCAACATCGCCAAACATTTCAAATAAAAAATGCATTATTTTTTTCTTTGTATTTGCGTTTGATTTAATTTATTATCTTAAATATGGCAACACTGTAATGCAATAAACTTGTCTGCATTGCAAAAATATTAAATCCAATTTGAGAGTATACAAAAATTGTTACCTTACAAACTTAACTCAATTTAAAAATAAAGCCGGGTACTCATTACGCAGTATTTCACATGTTCCCAACAATCTTGAAAAAAATAAACTACAAGTAAAGCCGGCTATACATTGTGGGCAAAAGTTTTAAAGCCTATAAGCCTTAAAAATTAATTAGATTGACTGATCACCATCGTTCAGCAGTAACGTAGCTATCTGTAAGCATAGATCTTCAATGCGTGGCCCACAAGCTTACTTAAGAGGTTCTGCGACGTTGAGTCATTTTAAATTGCACTTAAACATATCAACATTAATAAAAAATACGTCATTACAGTCCGAAACAGCTTGGAACACCTTTAGGTGCAGTTGCGAATTTATTAGAAAGATCAATATTACTTAGTAACACTTCAGTACATTTAAAAATAACTTAGGTACAGTTTAGATACATTTCAGAACAGTTTAAACGCTAAAGTTAGAAACACTTAAAAAAATTAATAGCTCAGTACACCCAGAAACAGCTTGGAACGCATTAGGTGCAGTTGAGAACAGTTCCGGTACACCTTGGAACACTTTAGAACAATTCCTAATACATCTAGAGAGTTCAATTCAATACATCTAAGAAAAGCTTGGAACACTTTAGGAGCTGTTGGAAACAGTTCCTTTGAATAATTTAGAACAATTCCTATTATATTGAAGTTTAAAAACCTTCAAAACAGTTTAGGTGCACCTTGATACAGACCAGTGCAACCTGAAAGTAGTTTGAAACAGTTTACGTGTAGTTCCAGTACACTTTAGAACATTTTCTAACAATTTAAAAAAGTTAAAAATCAGCTCACTAGACTTAGATACACTTGGGAACAGTTCAGGTGCAACTCAGAACACTTGGAAACAACTTAAATTGAATTAAAAAAATCAATATCAACATTCCGGGACAGCTTGGAATACTTTGATGTTTTTGGGAATTTCAAAAAAGCAATTCCTTGCAGTTTGCTTTGAGAAAAACTTAAATTAAATAGATTTAATTTAACTGTAATACCTCTGTACACCCAAGAACAGTTTGGAACACTTTAGGTGCAGCTGGAAAAAGCTCTGGTACATATTGGAACACCTCAAAACAATTCTAAAACATCGGAAAAGTATAAAAATAGCTCACTGTACTTAGAAACATCTTAAATACACTTAAAAACAGTTCAAGCGCAACTGAGAACACTTGAGTGTAACTAATGTTAATTGGAACAGTTTACGCGCAATTCTGATAGCTCAAGCACAGTTTAAATGCACTTTAAAACCTTTGAACCCATATCTTATTGGAACATTAAAGAAGTTAATGTAGACTAAACAGCTTAGAACACTTCAGGTACAGTCTGAAACAGTTCAAGTGCAACTGGTAACCATAATGTTCCAGTAAGTATCTGTTACCTTAACAACTGAGCCATCCGACCCGAACAAATAGTTTGTAACCTAAATGATTTTTTTGGAACTAATTTGAGTTATATTTAGAGTTAAGTCGACTACTCATTACGCGCAGTAAAAATATGAGTAAAATTAAATTAGATAGGATTCGAACTCAGTACATCCAGCATATGAATCAAGCACCTAATCCACTCTGCTGTCATTATTTCATTTTTTTTTTTTAATATTCAATGAAAATGCTCCAATAGGAATAAAATCTGTTACCTCTTACACCATCACAACCGAGCTAGCTATTCGATATAAAAACATTTTCTGGATCTAATTTGAATTATATATATACAGTTAGGCCGGCTACTCATTACGCGCTACTTGACTAAAAATGTGCGTAAAACCCAACTCACTAAAATTAGTTTAAATAAAATTCAAACACAGTACAACCAACATATTTTCTAAAAAAAAATTAAAAAAGAATCAAATCCGTTATCTCGTACACCAACGCTTTAACAACTGAGCTAGCAACCTTTTTGGAACTAATTTAAGTTATATTTAAAGTTATACCGGCTACTCATTACACGTTACTTAAATGAAATACGCCTATTTATATTTTATACCAAAATTGACTTATATGTTACAAATAACAACAAAAAATATGCAACAAACTTGACTAATCAAAAACTAATAAAGAAAATATGCAAAAGAACTTGACAAATGTCAAAAATATGTTAAAACATTCAAGTAACCTCAAAAATATGTCAAAGACTGCAAACATATTGTGACGTATCATATTACTGCATGTCAAAAATATGCTAAAACATTAAGGTAATCTCAAAAATATGCAAAAAAATTGTAAACATATATTGTGACTTGTGATATTACCATATATCAAAAATATGCAATTAACTTGACAAATGTCAAAAATATGCTGAAGATAGCAAACATATATTTGAGACAACATAATTTGACAAAAATATGCAAAAAACTTGACAATAGTCAAAAATATGCTAAAAACTGCAAACATATTTTAAACAACATATTGTAACTTCTTCAAAAACATGCAAAAAACTTAACAAACGTCAAAAATATTCTGAAACATTTAAGTAATTTCAAAATATGCTGAAGAATGCAAACATATTTTAGACAACATAAGGTGACTTGTGACTTAGAAATATATCAAAAATATGCAAAAAATAATGCCAAGATATACTTTATACAATATATGACTTTAAACGTCTTAAAAAATATGCAAAAAAGTTAAGAAATATCAAAAATATGCTAAAACTTTTAGTAAAACATGCTAAATAACTGCAAACATATTGTGGCTTGTAAAATATATGCCAAAAATATGCAAAAATTTAAATTCCGTTAGAAATCAAATCAAAAATATGCAAAAAGAAACTTGACAAACGTAATAATGCTAGATATTTGACTAATGTCATAAAACTCTAACTAATGTCAAAAATATGCTAAAAAACTGCTAACATATAATGGAAACGACATATTTTGTAATACCATTGTCAAAAATTAGTTAAAACATTTAAGTAATGTCAAAAATAGGCCAAAAAACTGCAATCATATATTTGAGACTACACATTATGACTTGTAATACCAAAAATATGCTAAAACAATTTAGTAATCTCAGAAATATGCCAAAAACTGCTAACATATATTTAATACAATATATTATGACTTATAATATGTCAAAAATATGCAAAAAATATGCTAAAACATATTATGACTTGTGACTTGGGTCAAAAAGATGCAAAAATATGCAAACAAAATTGCAAACAATAAAAATATTCTAAAACATTTGAAAAATCTCAAAAATTGCAAAAAATATGCTAATATATTTGGGTAAACCCAAAAAGTATGCCAAAAATATAATTGAGACAATATATCATAACTTATGGTATTGCCATACGTCAAAAATATGCAAAAACATTTAGGTAATCTCAAAAATATGCCAAAAACTGCAAACAAATAGTTGATACAACTTATTATGACTTGTAATATTAGCATATGTAAAAATATGCTAAAATATGCTAAAAAAATTTGAGATCTCAAAAATATGCTAAAACATTTTGGGATATCAAAAATATGCTAAAACATTTTGGGATATCAAAAATATGCCAAAAATTGAAACATATATTTGAGACATCATAAAATATATGACTTATAATATTACCATACAAAAATATGCTAAAACATTTGAAAAATATCAAAAATATTAGCATATGTCAAAAATATGCAAAATCGTTTAAATAATCTCAAAAATATGCTGAAAAACTGCAAAAATATTTTTGAGACAACTTATCATGACTTGTGATATTGCCATACGTCAAAAATATGCTAAAACATTTAAATAATCTCAAAAATATGCCAAAAAACTGCAAACAAATATTTGATACAACTTATTATGACTTGTAATATTAGCATTTGTAAAAATATGCAAAAACATGCTAAAACATTAATTAATGATCTCAAAAATATGCCAAAAACTGAAACATATTTGAGACAACATATTATGACTTGTAATATTACCATACGTCAAAAATATGCAAACAAAACTGAAAACTAATAAAAATATGCTAAAACATTTAAAAAATCTCAAAAATGCTCTGAAAAAATGTATGACTTGCAATATATCTCAAAAATATGCAAATTCGTTTAAGTAATCTCAAAAATATGCTAAAAAACTGCAAAGATATATTCGAGACAATATATCATGACTTGCGATATTGCCATACGTCAAAAATATGCAAAAACGTTTAAATAATCTCAATATGCCAAAAAATAGCAAACATATTTGAGACAACATTTATGACTTGTAACATTAGTATATGTCAAAAATATGCAAAAAAACTTGACAATGTCATAAATATGCTAAAATAAATCTCAAAAATATGCTAAAAAATGTAAACATATATTTTAGAGTACACATGACTTGTGACATATCATACAACATCAAATTTTAAATTCCGTCTAAAATCAATGTCAAAAATGTGCAAAAAAAATTGACATGTCATAAATATGCTAAAATTAAATTCAAAAATATGCTAAAAAAACGCTAACATATATTTTAAGCAACATATGACTTGTGACATATCATGTGACAACAAATTTTAAAATTAATGTCAAAAATATGCTAAAACTAGATAAATGTTATAAATATGATAAAACTAAATAAAATATGCCAAAAAAGCAAACATATATTTTAGACAAAATAATGAATTTAAAAATCTGTCAGAAACTAATATAAAAGTAATTTAACAAACGTCATAGATATGCTGAAACTGATCTCAAAAATATGCTAAATATGCAAACATATATTATAGACAATATATGACTTGTGACATATCATATGACAACAAATTTTAAACTCTTGTCGGAAATTAATATCAAAAATATGCTAAATCTTTGATAAATGTTATAAATATGCTAATTAATCTCAAAAATATGCTACAAAATATGCAAACATATTTTAAACAACATATGACTTTGAAATATCATACGACAACAAATTTTCTATTTCTTTAGAAATTAATGTCAAGAATATGCAATGTGTCATAAATATGCTAAAACTAATCTCAAAAATATGCTAAAAATGCAAATATATGTTTTAAACATATAACTTGTCACATATCATCGAACAACAAATTTATATAAAAAATATGCAAAAATATGCTAAATTAATCTCAAAAATATGCTAAAAAATATTATAAATAATAGTAGTATATAATTTGTGACATATAATACGACAAAAAAATTAAATTCCGTTAGAAATCAATGTCAAAAACATTAACTAAAATCAAAAATATGCTAAAACACTGAATTGATCTCAAAAATATGCAAAAAAAAATATTTTGTACAATATATGTCTTGTCGCATGTCAAATGAGATCAAATTTCAATTTCTGTTGGAAAGTAATGTCAAAATTATAATTTAAAAACTATCAAAATATAATTTATTTGTGAGAATAAATTTTAGTTTATTTAATAAAACTAAAGTTAGCTAATTTAAATGTAAATACTTAACTAAATAACGTATAAATGTCCTTTTTCGATTTTGTATGGAAACAAAGAAGTTATATTGGTCATACATGCACTTGACAACAGTGACGTAGCACGTAGCAGTATTCTTGGATAAAGAGGGGGTTACTTTCCAAGTGCACGCGTGTTTCTCTCAAGTGTATGGTGCGCGCGAAGTTATTTATAGGAGACGAAATAATATCATCATGTGCTGGTTGCAGTTGCACATACTCACTCCTCCTCATGTCGTGCAAGAACGTTGCACTTTTGCACAAAACCGCTTGCCGCAAGAGAGAACCGAACCGCGGGGCCCCGGCAACGTTGCCAGAGGTTCCCCTAGCACCACCGGTCACCGACTGCACTTTCGCGTGCAAAATTACAATACGAAGCGGCACTACCAACCACCCATATCTAATTAGATTTTAATCTACTGACCTGGGTCAAGAACTACTACTATCTAAGAACGCAGTTGTACTAATTCCTTCATTATATTAAGTCTAGAAAGACCCTTTTTGATCATTGATAGGGGTGGGGTGATGCAGCTACCCCATTGGCCCTATGCATTCCTAGATGAAAAATGGTTACTTCAACCCCACCCCATTTAAACTGGATGCAGATTGCATGCGTGACCCAAATAAAAATCCATCCACCGAAAATGAATTACTTATATGAAAAAAATAATAAATGCGAAACCTGTTTGCTTGCCTGCAGATGACCGCGAGATGCACAAAGGAAGAAAGGGAGATGGTATAATGGCGCGCCTTATGTATGAGCAAGAACGATTTGTTTGGGAGCGGGATGAGGCTACAGCCGTGCGGAGAAAGTGGTCCCCATACGACGGCTGAAGTCTGCAATTTTTTAAATGCATTCAAAATTATATAATTATATTTCAAAACTATAGTTCATTCAACCATAATGGTTTTGGCTATCATTTTAAGCAAAATATTTGTTAAATAAATATTTATTTGTTGTGTCTACGTTGGCTCATTGTTTGAGATAACATGCGCTATCGTATCGCGTTTCTTTATATTTTTTTTATTGTTGTGTGAATCGATCTATAAATAAAAGAAGTGCGCATGGGTTCAAATTCGCGCGATAAGGAAGTGCAGTGGCGCCCGTCCGTCTACAACCCTCTTGGACAATAATATTATAAGAGGTTGGTGGGTGGTTGGTGGTGGTGGTGGTGCATGTAAACGGCGCCCGTCTGTCTGTCTTGGAATCCAGATATTTGTTCCAAATACGTAAAACCGAACGCAAAACCAAATTTTTTATTAAAACAGTGGCGTACTTGAATCAGTTTTTTTCAAAGTAAAGCAGATTGCACAGTAATCGTTCGATTAATAATATTATCAACTTTTTTTAGGTTATATTTATGTAATTTTTTTTTCATTATAAAATAAATAAAAGTTGTAGGTATTGTTAGTAATTTTCGTTATAAGTCCGGTAAGTTCAATATTACAGTACGGATAAGATGTTAATATGAATATCGAAATGAGTACTGTAAGAGACTTACCGTAATGTATTTATTTCATACAGTAAATTATTTCATTTTTTATTTTAAGACGGTAACGTTAATATGTAACATTAATAGAAACATTTTGTATTAAAACACACAGTTTTTCTATAGCAATTGTTAATTTATTTCTAAGTATGCATCGGTTAATACTCCAGCAATTATTGTTCTAATTGTACAATTACCATAAATATTAATAATCTGCCCGGTTGAGAAATTCTTTTGTATTTCCTTAAAAATGTTTGGATTGAGGTTTATTTTGTCAAAAATAATAATCCGGTAAGTATTGCTTAATTGCTCTGAAGTCGTAATAAAATTTTGAGTACGGTAAGTGAGCTATCACTTACCGTACTCAAGTACACCCGCCCAAATGTTTGCTATCCAATTTCTTGACTACAAACATTTGGGCGGTAACTAAATTTAATTTTTTTGAACGTGTGGTTTAGATTGAAATTAATGCCCACCCGCCATAATGAATGTGATTTAATTGATCACAAATACTTTTAAAGATAAGCAATTAATAAGTTTACATTTAGTAAGCGTGTGATTTAAATTAGTGTTCCCCGCCCACCCGCCCAAGTGTTGGTGATTTAATTTCTTGATTACAAACATTTTGGTGAGTGGGCGGTAACTAAGTTTAAATTATTTGAGTGTGTGGTTTCAATTGACGTTCCCGTCCACCCGCCCGAGTGTTTGTGATCTAATTTCTTGATTACAATCATTTGAGTGGGTGGGCAGAAACTAAATTAAAGGTAAGTTTTGTGAACGTGTGGTTTAGATTGAAGTTAATACTCACCAGCCAGAGTGTTTGTGATTCAATTTGTTAATCAAAAACATTTTGAATAAGTATACATTTAGTAGACGTGTGGTTTAAATTGGTGTTCCCCGCCCACCCATCAGAATATATGTGGTCTATTTAAATACAATCAATCACTTTGGTGGGTGAACAGTTCCTGTTTAAATTATTTGAACGTGTGACTTGGATTGGTGTTCTCCCCACCCGGTCTAGTGTTTAAGATACAATTTTCTTGACTACAAAAACTTGGGTGGGTGAGCTGTGAGAAAGTTTAAATTTTGAATTGAAGGTTATGCCCATACGCCCAAAGTGTTTGTGATTCAATTTGTTCAAACAAATTTACTTTTAGTAAAAGTGTGGTTTGAATTAATGTTCCCCGCCCACCCGCCTGAGTGTTTGTGATCAATTTTCTTAAATATAAACACTTAAGTGGGTGAGCGGAAACTATGGTTAAACTATTTGAGCGTGTGGTTTGGATTGGTGTTCCCGCCCGCCCGCCCTAGTATTTGTGATCCAATTTCTTGTCTACAAACATTTTGGTGGGTGGGCGGAAACTAAGTTTAAACTATTTGAGCGTATGGTTTAGATTGGTATTCCCGCCCACCCGCCCGGATTACTATAATTTACCTTTTGATACATTGTGACGTAGCTCGGAGTACACAACATCTCAACCAATCATAGTACCGTTTCTTGGGTGAGCTGATTTAAAATATTGTAATTAACCAATGAGATCGCTATAACTTTCCGCGTCAGCAGGCCTCTAAGTATATTGTTCTTGAGTCATATTATACGTCAAGCTCCTGAAGATTCAATTCAACTCATTTGAGAAAAACCATACCATACCAAAAAAGACCTAAAGTACCTGCGCAATGAGAATTGCAAAAAGTGAAGCCGCCATCACTGCTTCCATAAAGGCCTTCTTCGCAAAGTAGACTTCCCTCCCAGAATTCACTTCCACCCACGTCACCGGACCCCCCCCCTCCCGCAAAAAACCAGCTGAGCTCACAGCCGACTCCGCAGCCTCCAAAGAAGAAGTGATGAAAACCCAATCGAACCGCAATGTTCGCCCCAAAGAAAAAAATCACTCTGGTAGGAAAGAAAATGAAGTCAAGGAAAGGTACGGGTGAGCAAACCCCACACGTCAGGTGCCTTCAGCGCCAAAAAAGCCTTCTTTCACCAAGATCAAAGAATCCAAAACCCGGCCAGCCTTCCTTCCGGCCCAGCTCTCCCGCAAGAAAGCAGCTGAGCGCTCACCCGATTACGCAGCATCCGAAGAAGAAGTAATAAAAATCCAACCGGACCGCAATGTCAACTCCAACCATAGAGCGCCGCCCCCAAAGAAAGAATTTAGGAAAAAGAAAAAGAAGTTATGAAAAGATACGAGTGAGTCAACCCCACACTTTAGGTTCAAAAAGACCAAAAGGTCCAACCTTGATCCGACCACTAGCTTTCTAGGCTCTTTTTCACGCCCCCCCCCCCCCAACTCCGCCAGCATCCACAAAGAAAACGACAGCGCGTCGCTTTCAAGTCAATAAATATCAAGCAAAAAGTCGAGAGATCAAGTCCTCACTGAGATCTGCTGGCTTCAAAACCCGGGCATAGACGTGATCCAAGTTGCACCAAAGTGCAATGTAATTTCAAAACCCGTAATTCATCTGTAAGACAAGAAAGTATATAGGGGGGGGGGGGGGGGGGGGAAACTTACCCCCCTAAGCACAAACACTTGGGTGGGCGAGCGGGTACTAAGCTTAAACTTTGTGGACGTGTGGTTTAGATTGATGTTCTCCGGCCACCCGACCGAGTGTTCGTGCTCAAATATCTTGATCACAAACACTTAGGGGGGGAGAGGGGGGAGGGTCATAAAATATCAAAATTGTTAGAAAAAAACAAAATAATGCCAAGAGTTAAAAATGGTACTTTTTCAAAAAATACCAAAAATAAATTTGATATGAATATAGCGCAAAATAATGGCAAACTCAATTGAAAAAAAAAAGTTAAAAAAAAATTACCTAGAAAAAGTAAGAGCATGTTCTTTTCCTACTTCCTCTCATAAATTTAGTTATTCAAATTTACCAATTTTGTATTTTCAGGGACCTTTTCTAACTTTTCTAAAGTATCGTTTGGGCGCCAGTGACAAAAATGCTGTTTTGAAAGCTTTGAAGACCGATTGGGAACTAAATTTCTCAAATGTAATAATTCTGAACCTTAAAGAATCCTGGATTACTGAGAAATATGTCTTAAGGAAACCCATAAATAAAAATAAAAAGTTTTTCATTTAATTATAGAATAAACAACAACTTCTTTAATTGCAAAAATGATGTTGCTTTGCAGACCAATTAGTCTTACAGGAATAAAGTTCTTCAAATCTGTTGATTGCAAACCTTGAGAAAGCCCAAACTGCTTTGAAAAATTGTTTAATTAAAAAAAATGTGTTTTGTTTAATTATATTACAGTAAAAACAAACATAGCTTGGCCGGTGACTCTACAGATTAGCGCTGTCTCCTCGCTTTTTTTAGTAGAATAGTTTTTTAAGCAAATTCCTAACCTAAAACGCAGCAGTCTAGCATTATTAAAATAATTTAATTGGCCGTCTGTGATAGTTGTGTACAATTTGAATAGTTATCACCGGCCATGTTATGTTTGTGGTTTGATGTAATAAGCAAAATAATAATGAATTAATTTATTAATTAATATTTTGAGTATTCATAGAGTTTTTGAAGCTTTATTTAATTGGTTTGAGCTGATTCTAAACCTTGACGAACCCCATTACTAATTTTGAGTTTAGTAAAGTATTGTGTCTTTTTGTTCATATATTTAAAAAAAAAATAATAATTTCGTAATCCTCAAGAATATTCTGTAATTCAAATATGCTAATTATGTACCATGAGAAGTTATTATTTTTACTCTTCATTGTAATATGTCCATTGTGCAACTGTTATTGTTATGGAAAAGTATGCAATTTTATTCGTTTTATTATTTGTTTGCCTGCCTGAAAAACCGTATTTCCGTTCGGAAAGTGATGAATTACGGCTCTAGGACGGTAAAATCGCTAAAAAAAAATATTATACAATTTTTTTTTAGTTTTCATTTTATCTGATGTAAAAAAATGTTTATTTTGCTTGATTTGAAAAAATAAATAAGGCTGGCAAAGAATAGTCGTAAAAACGCATTTGCACTTTGCTCTGCTGCAAACAATGCTTTCCTGCCGTTGATACTTAATATACTATACTCTACTCCTTTCTGTAATGTGTCCTTTATGTAGCTATTATTACTAAAAGTACGTCGTTAATGTACTCGTTTTATTACGCACAGCATGCCCGTGCGTAATGGGCCCATTACGCACAACGTTTATTACTTATTACAAGAAACGGTTATACATTATGAGGAACCCTTAAAATGTGGAATATATAATGTTTATTGTGCAAGAAAAAGTATGCAATTTTGTTTCATCATATTGCGTGCAAAAAGTGAACATTGTGCACGGGGCCATCAAAAAGTGACAGATTACCTGTCAAATTTCTTATTGTAACATTTAATAAATTATTTAATTTGTTTTGTTACATTATTAGTATATTAGTCATAAAGAACAAAGTGTATAACTAGGACAAAGTTCTTGTAAATTGTTAATTTTTAATTTGATATATTGATTGCAGTCGTAGAAAAAGTATAGTGTAATGTCTATTTTGCACTTGTGTAAATTGCAGCACTCGCTAAAAGCTCCTGCAACAACGGTTACACTAGTGGGAAATGGGTATCATTACGTGCTAGTTGTACAATATACTATTTTTTGTAATGTGCCATTCATGTAGCTATAATTACTGAAAATACGTTAATATTTTATTCGTTTTATTACGCACAGCATGCCCCGTGCGTAATAGGCCTATTACGCGCAATGTTTATTCCTTATGTTGTTATTTCGTTTTGTTTTATTATAATCATAATACATAATTGCAGCTTAACAGTTATACATTATGAAGAACCCTTGAAGTGAGAAAATTATTTTTTCTATTACTGTATAACATGTTTATTGTGCAACTGTAATTACTAAAAAAACGTATGCAATTTTGTACGTTTTATCATGCAAGCATATTGCGTGCGAAAATTGAACATTACGCACGGGGCCATCAAAAAGTGGCAGATTATTTGTAACATTTAATAGATTACTTAATTTGTTTTGTTACATTATAAGTTTTTTTTCTGAAATATTGATACTTTGCAACAACGGAAATGGGTATCATTACGCGCTAGTTGTACAACATACTATTTTCTGTAATGTGCCATTTATGTAGCTATAATTAATAAATATACGTTGATATTTTATTCGTTTTATTGCGCACAGCATACCCTGTGCGAAATGAGCTTATTACGCACGACGTTTATTACAAAGTGAATATGATTGGATTTTAACTAAAAACATAATTTGTTGGCTTAATATGTTCTATTTAATTCAATTAGCTATATAGCTATTTTGTAAAAATGGTCCAGCGCTCTATCTTCAAATTGAATAGACTATAGATCAATAAATAATTAAAACTTAACTATATTCATTTAAATATTAAGTCACTGAGTACCCACTACTATTTATTCAAGACACATAATTGGCTACAGACATGTATTAACCTGGCATAATTTTGTACCCCCCACCGGCTTAAGCCCTTTTCGCTGGTGTACCTCGAGGCATACAATTAGTAATTTTACTAAACTTAAATGTAAAACAAAAATTATAATATTTACATAAACAACATAATTGCAGAAAAAATAACCGGTGTCCCTTAAGGCAACATAAAATTTGAATTGTGGTCGTTTGCTCTCAATTATATTAAGAATTATTATTAATTTTTGTCGAAATTTGACAGTAATAATTACAACTAACGAGGGTGTAAATCAATACTGTTAGTTCTTTGTTCTGTTTCCTTTTAGGGTGGGGGGTTTAAATAAGGGATTATCATCCGTTAAAATGCATACGAAATTTGTTAGGATCGATTTTATTTGACGCCAACAAAAATGTGCGTCGTATTTAAAATAACAATAATATTATTACAAACAATAATAACATACCGTCCTCCGTTTGAATCCGTTGAGAATTAAAATAAAAACACTGTTATCCCATTACCATCCATCTATAAGAATTCGCAAGGGGCACCAACAAAAACATAGCACGACACGTGATTGGTTTTTTTTAAACTAATTTGTTTATTGAAAAATCACTTATAATTTAGGGGCCGATTTTTTTTTTTAATTTTTAGGGAGACGCGCGGACGGAGACACTCATTGGGGACACGCAGCAGTGGCGAAAGGCGAAGAACGCTGGGGCGCGCTCCTCTTCAGGTATCGATAGTTGCAGATGCCATTTTGTCGTTGCATCTACATTGCAAGTGCACGGAAATGGTCGGAGAGTGCCGACGTCGACGGGGCTTGGATATATTGATCTCCATATGCGCGTTGCACCGAAAAAATGCATCGCGTTTTGTCTTTGTGTGCACTCGCGGAACGTTACTACCGTGGGGGGTTCTCCATCTCACTCAACCACACATTGATATTTTTTTTTTTAATTTATTTTAAAATATTTTATATAATTTCCTGCCAGTAGAATGAAAGAAAGCGCTTCCTTGTTGCAGTTTTTTCTTTTCGGTTACCGCCATCTTGTCAGAAATTAAAAATTAAGATTGTTCAATTTAATTAGTTTTCAAACAACATGGCCGACAACAAAGAAATTTTAACATTAATCAATGTTATAAACAATCCAAACATGATTTAAATAAATCTATAAACAATTATTAAATCAAACTCAATTGAACGCTCACAGAAGCTTCTAATATAAAGTATTAATTCTTAAATAATTTAATTTTTTAAATACAATTTGATTCCAATGGAAGGTAAGAACATTTAGCTAGATAGATAAATTGATGAACCGCAAGAAGATTTGTGTGTAATGTCATGATGCATAATTAAAGATAATCAATCAAAGCGGTGGCAAACCACAAGAACTTTAACAACTCCAAAGTGATAAAAAGTTGGAAACCTCACTGGTAAATGACACAACCACTTGGTCTTTGCAAATTTAATTTTAACTATAAGATGGAAGTGTTTGAAAGTAAAGAAGAAGAATCATCATCATCATTTTAACAATTATTTTTTCTATTCTATTTTCTTTCTACCCCCCCCCCCCCCCCCCCACTACTGATTCTTTTAAATAATCCCTTTAGAAAAACGTACTTGCAATAGTTCAGCTACTCTTCTTCAATAAAGTCTACATTTCTACTTGCTACTTGTCATTCAACAGCTCCCCCCCTCCCCCCCCCCTCCATTGTTTTGCAACTTCCTCCCCGC
This sequence comes from Tachinus rufipes, assembly GCA_963932245.1. Classification (NCBI taxonomy): domain Eukaryota; kingdom Metazoa; phylum Arthropoda; class Insecta; order Coleoptera; family Staphylinidae; genus Tachinus; species Tachinus rufipes. The sequence continues at coordinate 89,902,518 of OZ010748.1, read as the reverse complement.
TATTCTATCTTTACTTCTTAATATCTATATTTAGTGAACTGCTAAATATATTCTATCAATATTCATCAATCCTTTTCCTCCCCCCCCCCCTCCTAATTAAACTTCCTCTGCGCTATTCCATACCTCATCACTTGGCACTAAGAAAATTAATTCAACCCATTTACATTTAATAGGCTGCATATGTTCCGTCAATATTCATCAGCTCTTAGCACGGTGTCGCTTCGCAATTACATCTACACAGAATTAATAAATTGTGTTCTGTACTCATTTGTCGCTTCAACCCACCTACATTTAGTGGGCTAAATATATTCTGTCAATATTCATAAACTCTTTCTTCTCTCGCCTCCCTTAATAAAACTTCCTCTCTCCGCTATTCCATACCTCACCACTTGGTAATCTATAACATTTGGTTGCCCCCCCCCCCCCCCCCCCATTAAACTTTCTTTCCACTATTCCCTACCAATTGTTACTCTATAGTCTAGAGGATGCATTATGTTTGGATAGGAGAAGAGTATCTTAGTTGCTTCACAGTCCAAATTTACTTAAAACTGTCATTATACAACTAGCGCGGGGGAGGGGGGGAGTGATAGTTGATGTTAGTTGAGCACTGTACTTTACTCCCCCCCCCCCCCCCTTTGACCCCTTCTACCACTACCCCTCATTTAAATTCCTATATTAAACTCAATATAAATAATACGTACTTGTTATCCCCCCCCCCCCCCAACATTCACTCATTACGACTAAAAGCCTCTTTCAGTGTTATCTCACGTTCACTCAAAAAGCTCATCTGTGACTCTTGTACTTCTAAAAATGTCCATTAATATTGTCTTTTAGTCACCTCTAGTACATCTCAAAGTATTTGAAATATTTTCAAATCTTCTAAGAGCGTTCTAAAATTTCATTGATCAAATTAAGTATTTCTCAAAACCGTTAAAAACTCTCTTTAGTCATCAAAAATTGTCTCAAAGTCTTCAAGATTCTTCTCCCAAAACTTCTTGGTCTTTTTAGATACCTTAAATTCTTTTAAAACTTGTTAACAGCTTCCAAAGTCTTCTGTAAGCATTGCAAAATACTCTTAAACTTCTCAAAACCTTTAAAAGCTCTCTTTAGTCTTCCAAAATTGTCTCAAAGTCTTCCAAATTCTTCTTCCAAAAGTTCTTTGCCTTTTTAGATTTCCTAAATTTTTTTAAAACTTGTTAACAGCTTTCAAAGTCTTTTCTAAATATTGCAAAATACTCTTAAACTTCTCAAAACCATTAAAAGCTCTCCTTAGTCTTCCAAAATTGTCTCAAAGTCTTCTAGATTCTTCTTCCAAACTTCTTGGCCTTTTCAGATTTCTTAAACTCTTTTAAAAATTGTTAACAGCTCTCAAAGTCTTCTGTAAACATTGCAATATACTCTTAAACTTTTCAAAACCTTTAGAGCCTTTATAAATCTTCCAAAATTGTCTCAACGTCTTCTAGATTCTTCATTCAAAACTTCTTGGTCTTCTAAGATTTCTTAAATTTTTTTAAAACTTGTTAACATCTTTCAAAGTCTTTTGTAAGCATTGCAAAATACTCTTAAACTTCTCAAAACCGTTAAAAGCTCTCTTTAGTCTTCCAAAATTGTCTCATAGTCTTCTAAATTCTTCTTCCAAAACTTCTTGGCCTTTTTAGATTTCTTAAATTCTTTTAAAACTTGTTAACAGCTTTCAAAGTCATCTGTAAGCATTGCAAAATACTCTTAAACTTCTCAAAACCGTTAAAAGCTCTCTTTATTCTTCCAAAATTGTCTCAAAGTCTTCTAGATTCTTCTTTCAAAACTTCTTGGCCTTTTTAGATTTCTTAAATTCTTTTAAAACTTGTTAACATCTTTCAAAGTCTTCTGTAAGCATTGCAAAATACTCTTAAACTTCTCAAACCGTTAAAAGCTTTCTTTAATCTTCCAAAATTGTCTCAAAGTGTTCTAGAACTCCTTGGCCTTTTTAGATTATTTAAATTCTTTTAAAACTTGTTAACAGCTTTCAAAGTCTTCTCTAAGCATTGCAAAATACTCTTAAACTTCTTAAAACCGTTAAAAGCTCTCTTTAGTCTTCCAAAATTGTCTTAAAGTCTTCTAAATTCTTTTTCCAAAACTTCTTGGCCTTTTTCTATTTCTTAAATTCTTTTAAAACTTGTAACAGCTTTTAAAGTCTTCTGTAAACATTGCAAAATATTCTTAAACTTCTCAAAACCGTTAAAAGCTCTCTTTAGTCTTCCAAAATTTTCTCAAAGTCTTCTAAATTCTTCTTCCAAAACTTCTTGGCCTTTTTAGGTTTCTAAAATTCTTTTAAAACTTGTTAACAGCTTTCAAAGTCTTCTGTAAGCATTGCAAAATACTCTTAAACTTTTCAAAACCGTTAAAAGCTCTCTTTAGTCTTCCAAAATTGTCTTAAAATCTTCTAAATCTTTCTTCCAAAACTTCTTGACCTTTTTAGATTTCTTAAATTCTTTTAAAACTTGTAACAGCTTTTAAAGTCTTCTGTAATAATTGCAAAATACTCTTAAACTTCTCAAAACCGTTAAAAAATCTCTTTAGTCTTCCAAAATTGTCTCAAAGTCTTCTAAATTTTTCTTCCAAAACTTCTTAGCCTTTTTAGATTTCTTAAATTATTTTAAAACTTGTTAACAGCTTTCAAAGTCTTCTGTAAGCATTGCAAAATACTTTTAAACTTTTCAAAACCGTTAAAAGCTCTCTTTAGTCTTCCAAAATTGTCTTAAAATCTTCTAAATCTTTCTTCCAAAACTTCTTGGCCTTTTTAGATTTCTTAAATTCTTTTAAAACTTTTTAACAGCTTTCAAAGTCTTCTCTAAGCATTGCAAAATACTCTTAAACTTCTTAAAACCGTTAAAAGCTCTCTTTAGTCTTCCAAAATTGTCTCAAAATCTTCTAGATTCTTCTTCCAAAATTTCTTGGTCTTTTTCTATTTCTTAACTTCTTTTAAAACTTGTAACAACTTTTAAAGTCTTCTGTAAACATTGCAAAATACTCTTAAACTTCTCAAAACCGTTAAAAGCTCTCTTTAGTCTTCCAAAATTGTCGCAAAGTCTTCTAAATTCTTCTTCCAAAACTTCTTGGCCTTTTTAGGTTTCTTAAATTCTTTTAAAACTTGTTAACAGCTTTCAAAGTCTTCTGTAAGCATTGCAAAATACTCTTAAACTTCTCAAAACCGAATAAAAGATCTCTTTAGTCTTCCAAAATTGTCTCAAAGTCTTCTAGATTCTTCTTCCAAAACTTCTTGGCCTTTTTAGATTTCTTAAATTCTTTTAAAACTTGTTAACAGCTTTCAAAGTCTTCGGTTAGCATTGCAATATACCTTTAAACTTCTGAAAACCTTTAGAACCTTCTTAAATCTTCCAAAATAGTCTCAACGTCTTCTAGGTTCTTTTTCCAAAACTTCTTGGTCTTTTCAAACTTCTCAAAGTCTAAAGTTGTTAATAGTCTTCTGTAAACCTCTTAAATTTTGTTTAGAATCTTTTAAAGCTTTCTTAAGCATTTCAAGATCTTGAAAAACCAGTTAAAGTTTAATTTTCAAATAATTTTTGAAAAACTGTTCAATACATCTCAGATTCAAGCATCACTCAATCTTTCTTTTAGCTCTTGCAATATTTGTTTAGATTTGAAAGTTTTCAGTCAGCTTCGCAATATACTCTCAGACTTCGCAACGTCTACAGCAAGTCTCAAAATATATTCTTAAACATCTCAATTTTTTCAAAAACCTCCTCAAGTCTTTCAAAGTTTTCTCAAAATCTTCCAGATTTTGCTCCCAAAACTTCTATAGTCTGCTCATACTTTGCAAAGTTTTATAAAAGTTCTCAAAGTCTTTTGTAAGCGTTGCAATATACTCTTAAACTTTTCAAAACCTTTAAAAGCATTTTCAAAGTCTTCTAAAATATTCTCCCCAAACTTCTATAGTCTTTTTAGTTTTTCCAAAGTTCTTTAAAAGTTGTTAATCTCTTAAATTCTTCTCCCAAAACTTTTAGAGTCTTTTTAGATTTCTCAAAGTCTTCTAGAAGATGTAATAGCTCTCAAAGAATTCTGGGAGCCTTGCAATATACTCTCAAAAATTTAGAAGCATTCTTAAACTTTAAAAAAAATTCTCAAAGTCTTCTAGAATCTTCTTCCAAAACTTCTATGACCTCTTCAGCTTTCTCAAAGTTTTTTAAAAGGTGTCAAAGTCTTCTGCAAATCTAAAACTTTTCAGAATCTTTTAAAGCTTTCTTAAGCATTTCAAAACCTTTAGTGAGTCTTCCAATATACTCTTAGACTTCTCATAGTCTTCTAAATTTTTTCCTCAAACTTTCAAATTTTTCTAAAAGTTGTTAATAGCTCTCAAAATCTTCAGAATACCTAGCAATATACTCTCAAACTTCTCAATACTTTTAAAAGTTTTCTTAAGTCTTCCAAAATTTTCTCAAAGTCTTCTAGATTCTTCATCCAAAACATTTATAGATTTTTCAGACTTCTAAAAATTGTTAATTTCAAAATCTTCAAAAACCAGTAAAAGTTATAACTCTCGCCTATAAAAACTCTAAAAACTTTCTATTTTTCATAAATAAATCTTTAAAATTTATCAAAATTTTCTCAATCCTTTCAAAAATGTTAAAACTCTGTTCCTCACCTTACCACTCAACTCTTCTAATTTGTTAGTCTCTAAAGGCTTCTAGATCTCAAACTTTCTAACGTTTTTTAGCCGTTAACTACTTGAAGTGACTCGCAATTCTTGTATAACTTTGTATGACCTTCTTCTAGACTTTCTAGACCTCTTAAAGTCTTTTAAGAGTTGTTATTAACTCTCAAACTTCATCTCTGACCTTATAAAAAGTTCTATTGTCTCAACCTTCTAAAAGTCTTTAAAAGCTTAATCTTCAGTTAACCTCGCATTATACATAGACTTCTAAAAGTCTACTAGATTCTTCTTCCAAAACTTCTAGACTTTTAGAACTTCTTAAAGTCTTTTAAAAGTTGTTAATCAACATCTTTAGAAACCTAAATTTTCTCAAAGTCTTCCAAATTTTTCTCCCAAAACTTTTATAATCTTTTCAAACTTCTCAAATTCTTTTAAAAGATGTTAAAAACTCTTCTGTGATCTTTGCGGTATACTCTCAAAACTTTAAGAAACCTTCTTAAATTTCAAAATTTTCTCAAAATCTTCTAGATTCTTCTTCAATAACTTCTATGGTCTTTTCAAACTCAAATGAATTATAAAAAGTTGTTAATAGCTCTCAAAATCTTCTGTAAGCGTTGCAATATATTCTCAAACCTTTATAAGTCTTTCTCAAAGTCTAGATTCTTCTTCAAACACTTTTATAATATCTTCAAACTTCTTTTAAAAGTTGTTAACAGCTTCTGTAAGCGGACTCTTAAACTTCTCAAAACCTTTAGAAGCCTTCTTAGTCTTTCAAGATGTTCTCAAAGTCTTTTAAATTCTTCAAAACCTTCTTCTCTTCAGACTTCTCAGAGTATTTTAATTAACTTTATAATTATTATGTTATGCTACACACATATCCTAGAAAAACTTGATTAATCAATTGATGGATGCAATACTGCACGCATATAACTTAAGAACGTTTACATTTTCAATCAGTGGCGTTTTCATATTTTCGGGCGCGACCAAAAATTCTAGGTACGCCACTGCAAATATTAGATTTTTTGCTTCAAGGAGGCTTTCTTGTGGTTTTATAAAACATGTAGATTGGTTTTTTTAAAAAGATAGAATGGGGTGGGCGTTATATAAAAATAAATTAGTTTTTTTTCCTTGAAATAAATATACATATCCTGAGGTGTCAATTAGGCATATTTTGTTGCTTGTTAGATATCAAATTAAGAAAATATTTTGAACTGCAATGAAGTGAATTGGGATGTTGTGTGGTAAGTTGTTTTCATTGTATGAGAAATGTCGTTTGAGTATTATGTCACTGGTGCAAATGAAAACATTATAGGGGTTTCTTGTGTGCGTGCACGCACACACAAACACCGCTGATGCACACACATACACGTAATGATGATTTCAACTGGTCAAGCGACTAACCGACATTTTAAAACGGCTATCGTCCTCTCTCACTCAACACCACCCGTGTTGGTTGTGTTTCTTCTTTCATTTTTACTGCATTATTTATAAAGTGCAGCGCATTTCCGGCAAAAAAGCGCGAAATTTATGCGTGTCCACGACAACTACTCAACAAGGAGTTTCAGTCCCGACATGACGACAATCAATTAAATTTGATACAATTAGTTTTGCGCTCGCAAGGATTAATATCCGGTGGAAATTGTTAGCGAAAATGTTTGTATTGCAAAAAAGAGCTTTCACGACTCCACATTCGGAGTGCGATTAATTAACGGCACTCGTCGAGAGCCAAGATGCCGGCGTTGTCGGATTGCCTAGCAACATAACTTCCTCGGATAACTGGATACACGTGTCTCATGCAAGACTGCAAAATAAATCGAAAAAAGAAGTAAACCGATATAAAGGCGAGAAAACTGATATTTGCTTCACTTCCCAGACAAAAAGCAAATAAGCCAATTTATTTTTTCACATTCTTATCCTGCAATGCTATTTTATTGCATGTTTTTAATTATCCTATCGAAGTATTGAATTACGTAAAATCTTATTATGATATCCCACCCACAAACAGTAATAGAAGAAGCGGTATTGACAAATGTTTGATTCAAATTATTCGTTCTGCAAAATATCATTTTATTTTGTATACATTTAACTAACTAAATTATACATCTAATTTGACGCTTTACAATTGAATCACTTGCATCTGTCACTTCGCGATTGATGTTTTAGTTTGCATTTGCTTTATATTTCTTTAATAATTTTATCTATAGCATTGCAATTTGCTTTGAGATTAACAGTAGTGTAACAACACGCACATAACCTAAAAATTCCTAACCTAACCTAAAATAGTTAAAAATCTGTCTGTGCCAATTGACACTTACACATTCACATAACCTAAAACAAAATGTTTGAAATTTCTTTTGCGTTGATAGTTTGTTGGATCACGGTATGCAACTAAACCAAAAATATGTTATACTTTATTTAATCACGGCTCAAACACCCACGCACATAACCTAAAAAAATTGTCTGTAGCGTTATACACATAACCTAAAATAGTTGCATCAACAATGTCTGAGAAGACTATAGAATTTATGAAAGAAGACTTTCAAAAGCATCTAAAGATTTTGAGTAACTGCAAACCCCACTAAAGCTATTAAATCTAATTAAACCTTTAAAAAAAGTAAAATATCTGAGAAGACAACAAAAGTTTCTGAAAAGTTAGAAAAGAATCTAAGAAAAATATTGCAAAAAGACATTAAAGTCTACTAATTTTTTTCCCAAAGAGTAAGTAAACTCTAAAAAAACGTTTAAAAAGCCTAATAAGGCTTAAAAAGATTCTGAAAAGTCTAAGAAGATTCACAGAAAACTTTGAAAACTATTAACAAATTTTAGAAAGTTTGAGACAATTTTGTAAAAGATTATAAGAAAAACTTTGAGTATACTGCAAAACTCATTAAAGATTTTGGAAACTATTAACAAGTCTTAAAAGACTATGAAATATAAAAAAAGCAATTTTTGCAAGATCAGAAAAGAATCTAAACCAAATACTACAAGCATTATAAAAAAACATTAAGAACTAATTAGCAACTTGAAAAAATCAAAAACGTTTTAGTAAAGGACTTCAAATTTGAGACTATTTTATAAAAAATTGCAAAAATTACTTGACTTAAATTTTTTTGAAGATTTTGGAATGCTTAAAAAGCTTTAAAGGTTCTAAAAAACTTGAAAAGACTCATAAAAGACTTTGATCTAAAAAAGCCATTGAAATTTTTGAAGAAGAATCTAAAAAACTTTGAGAAAATCTTCAAAGACTTAAGAAGACTTCTAAAGAACTCTGAAAGAATATTGCAAGACTCACTAAAGACTTTGAAATCTTTTAACTACTCTTAAAAAACTTTGAAAGGTTTGAGAGAAGCAATTAAAGTTCTTTCAAAAAAATATTGCAAAATTGAGGAATATTTAGGAAATCTTGGAGTGACTTTTAAAATATTTCAAAAAGACTCTAGAGTGTTTCAAAAGTTTTAAATAATTTTGCAAAACTTTTAAAAGACTGAAAAAAGAATAGAAGTTTAGGAATAAAAAAAAAATTGGAAAAATAAAAAAAAAAAAGAAACAAGGGCTAGTTAGTCTTTGCAACTTTTAAAAGACTCCAGAAGAATTCAAAAGTTTTAAAGTTATTTTTTGATAAAAGTCTGAGAGCATATTGCACTCAATTTAAGAGAAAGTCAGAAAAGACAAGTTTTTTCGAGGTTAAAAACAATCTAAAATAAAATTGCAAAAATTATAGAAGAAGGGTATTTCAGAAGTTTTGGCGACTATTAGAAAATTTTCAAAAAGCTATAGGAGACTTTAAACACATAATGCGTTTTAAAAGATTTTGCAAAAAAGTTTGAGAGTATGTTTTTTAAAGCTCACTCAAAACTTTATAAGCTATTAAGAAGTCTTAGAAGTCTTTAAAAAGTTTGAGAAATCACATAAGAAGTCTGAGACATTGTGAGAAGTCTGAAATTTTTTTTTGCAAGATCAAAGAATATTTAGAGAATATTGACTTTTAGAAGATTCCAAAAAAGTTTTAAAAGATTTCAGAAGTCTAAGACGTGTTAAAAGATTTTGCAAAACAGTTTGCAAACATATTGTAAGGCTCACTAAAGACTTTGAAAGCTATTAACAACTTTTAGAAGTCTTTGAGAAATTCGAGAAAACAATATAAGTTTTTGTAAAGTCAGATAGGAAGCCTGAAACGTTAAAAATTTTGTATACATAGTAGTAGAAAAGCTGTAACAAAAATAATTTGAACCCAAGATTGACAGTTTGACGTACAAAGTCACAATTTAAAACAAAATTGACACCACGACTGCGCCAAATAGAAAATATTTAATTAATAAAACTTAAAAAGATGTGAGAAGACTGAAGATGTCTAAGAAAGCTCCCAATGGTTTTAAATTAAAACTGTGGGCGGGTAGCTTCTTCTACTGTGACCCACCCGCCCACCCAAGTGTTGGTGATCAAAAAATGTATTATTCCACCCGCCGTTTGTGTAAGTTGCTAGCGATACAACAGACAATTAGCTTACAACAAATTTCTTGATGACAAAAGCTTCTTCTACTATGACCCACCCACCCACCCACCCACCCAAGTGTTGGTGGTCAACAAATTTATTATTCCACCCACCGTTTATGTAAGTTGCTAGCAATACAACAGACGATTAGCTTACAACAAGTTTAAATTGTTAGCGGGTAGATTCATCTACTGTAACCCACCCGCCCACCCAAGTTTTAATGTTCAAAAAATTTATTATTCCACCCGCCGTATGTGTAAGTTGCTAGCAATACAGCAGACAATTAGCTTACAACAAGTTTCTTGATGACAAGCGCTTGGGTGAGCGGGCGGGAACCAAGTTTAAATTGTGGGCGGGTAGCTTTTTCTACTGTGGATATTTTTAACAAGAGACTTATTGTAAGTTGTTAGCAATACAACAGACGATTAGCTTACAACAAGTTTCATGATAACTAACGCTTGGGTGGGCGGGCGGAAACCAAGTTTAAATTGTGGGCGGGTAGCTATTTCTGCAGTGACCCACCCACACTCCCAAGTGTTAATAATCAAAAGATTTATTATTCTACCCACCGTTTGTGTAAATAAATAAGCAATACAACAGATGATTAGCTTACAACTGGTTTCTTGATGACAAACGCTTGGGTGGGCGGGCGGAAATTAAGTTTAAATTGTGGACGGGTAGCTTTTTCTAGTGTGACCCACCCACCCACCCAAGTGTTGGTGATCAAAAGATTTATTATTCCACCCACCGTTTGTTAAACTTGCTAGCAATACAACAGACAAAAAATTTTGCAAGAAAGTTTGAAAATATATTGCAAGGCTCACTAAAGTCTCTAGGAACTATAAATAATTTTATAACTCTTTAAAAGGTTGGAAAAGACAATAGAAGTTTTTGTGAAGTTAGATAAAAAATCGAAGACGTTTTAAAAATGTTGCCTAGCTGTAACAAGAATGACAAAATGTTTTGAAAAATATGTTTTAGTCCGAATTACAAATTTGGCGCAGTCGTAGGTATAATTCAATAATTGTTTAAAAAAACATCTATTAGATTAAAACAATACAAGTCAAAACCTAGAAATTGCACAAAATTTTTGACGTGATAATTCAACAAATTGATACCACGACTGCGCCAAAAAGTACGTGTTCAGAAATTGTCAAAAACAATCTTCAAAATGACAAGTTTCTTCGTTACTACTTGTTCCAATTCTATTTGCATAAAACAAATAAAAAACAAAACAACCTAGTTCAGCTGTCTCTAGATCAGTGGCGTACATTTAGTTTTTTATTTTATTTTAGACTTTTGCGCCCTACCGACTGCGCCAATATATAAATCTCAACTTATTTAACAAAATCAACTCAACTTTGTACCTGACTGTCATTCCATAGTCAAAATTAAAATATGACAGATGTCATAAGTGACACTGAATAAATGTCAAAACATCACAAAACAATTTTAATCTAAAAATATTCAATAACTATAAATGCTAACTACCAACATTAATTAGACATGGTTAATTAATAGTTCTTCTACCAAAAAGTGCTATTTTTAAAAACAAACTCTTTAGGATTGACAATTTGGCGCAGTCGTAGCAAAACCAATTTTTAAAAAATAAATATTTGTATCTACAAGACGTTAAAACGTATCGTGAAATATTGTAAGCCTAGTTTACCAATTTGGCGCAGTCGTAGGTAGAATTCTGTAAGAGTTTGTATCAACAAAACCCTAAAACTTGTTTAAAACAATTACTGATTTGGCGCAATCAAAAAATGTTTCAATAACTGTTTCAAAAATAAATATTTGTATCTACAAGACGTTAGAACGTATCGTGAAATATTGTAAGCCTAGTTTACCAATTTGGCGCAGTCGTGGGTAGAATTCTGTAAGTATTTGTATCAACAAAACCCTAAAACTTGTTTAAAATAGTTACTGATTTGGCGCAGTCGAAAAATGTTTCAATAACTGTTTCAAAAATAAATATTTGTATCTACAAGACGTTAAAACGTATCGTGAAATATTGTAAGCCTAGTTTACCAATTTGGCGCAGTCGTAAGTAGAATTCTGTAAGAACTTGTATCAACAAAACCCTAAAACTTGTTTAAAACAGTTACTGATTTGAAGCAGTCGAAAAATGTTTCAATAATTGTTTCAAAAATAAATATTTGTATCTACAAAACGTTAAGATGTGTCGTAGAAACTAAAAAAAAAAAACTTAATAATACAAAAAATCATATTTCGACCCCAATTTATCCGACTTGGCGCAGTCTTAGTATATTGTTTTCAGTGCACTAAATTTGGCGCCATATAAACTCATTACATAATACGGATTTCCAAGAATAAGATGATAAACAAGTGTTACTCACCAAAAAACCGCTTTATTAGTGATGAAATCTGAAAGAATAAAAAAAAATGTTAATAAACAACAAATACTAAATGTAACGATTTAGTAATAATATTGATTAATTATAACATAGTTGCCAAAGTAGCACTTTACCCACAAGTGATTAAAATTGATTTTTTAATTTTTAATCATTTAATTAACAAACAAAAGCAATTTTTTAATCTAATTCAAGCTACATTTTCCGCAAATAAATTACTTTTTAATCTCCACCATAATTAAATACTATTATATCATAAATTATATTTGATTTATGTTGTTTAGCTAATAAAAAGCTTAATTGGTTATTAAATTATACTGATTAAGATTCAGCCGTGCGTTATGATTAGGTTTGAAAAATATTGCCAATAATCGTATAGCAGGCATAGAAATATTGTCCCCTATTATGTGTGGCAGTGTCGGATGGCAATGACCTGAGCTGAGCGCGCTCCACTATATTGATCAAAGCATCTTCTAGTCTAGACAATCTCCAGACGAGCCGAGCTACCCCTTCTTCGGGGGGTACGTTTGTGTATCGTACGCTACTCTCAGTCTTCCAGAAGGTGCGATCGTTGACCCTGGTCATATTCGACAGACACCCCGCCCGAAATACAAAAAAACAAAACAAATATTTTGTCCTAAATATTATACAATGAAGTGACCCTTTCCGATTATGCAAAAATACATTGTTATTTTGTATTATCATAAGATTAAGTAAATAAATGAAAATCTTGACCTATTAAAATTAAGTGCAAACTAATCCAATCTGATATAAAATTATCAATAAAGATAACTAAATATTTTTTCGTTAATTTTATTTTGGAGCGTTCAATAACCTCTGACCGTCTGCGTACGGGGATCATTATGGGTAATAAGTATTTGTGTTTATTCACACACATACACAGACATACCTACACAAGACGTCCTGTAAGCAAAAACGGCGCACAATGAAATTGGGCAGACATAAACAAAAGCCGGAGTCGTGGGTAAGGCAGGTAGCGCAGCATTTTAATGGGATCGAGGATCGAATTGCACATGAGACTATATTAATATTTTCATTATTAACATGAAGATTGAGACTTATAAATACCATAAATTACTATTGTAGTTAAAATTAGCTTTAATTTGATATGCGATAAGATGTAATTATAATTAAATTAATTTTAAGTCGATACTGCAAAAACATTGCGAAAATTAAATTTAATTATGGCTTATCTCATGTCAAATTAATGCTAACTACAATATAATTTCAAGAAAGTGCAAAAATAATTTTAAAAATTTAGATATATTTTAGTTGCCAATGATTTCAATGCAAAGAAAAAAAAAATAATTTGAACGCATTTTTTTTATTCAATCTATAGTCTATTCAATTTTAAGATAGAGCGCAAAACCTTTTTTTTTACAAAATAACTATAGTAAATAGGGTAGCAATAGTTATCACCTAATCAATGTCTTAGCTAAGAAATATTGAGACGGATTTAGAGAAAATCGTTCAATTTCTTCAATTTTGTTTACTTCATTTTGTAACCCCCTTCCTCAGACTTTAAAATAAGCGTCAGCAAACTCTGTGGCTTGTAATCCCTTTAAAAAGTCTGAAAAAATCATAGAAGTTTTGGAAAAAAATTCTAAAAGATTTTAAGAAAATCTTGAAAGACTTAAAAAGACTTCTAAAGATTTTGAGTAGTCTGAGAGTATATTATGAGGCTCAATGAAGACTTTGTGAACTATAAACAAACTTTTTAAAAACTTTGAGAAGTTTGAAAGTATATTTCAAAACTCACTGAAAACTTTGTAAGCTTTTAAACAATTTTTGAAATACTTTAAAAAGTCTGGAAAAATCATAGAATTTTTGGAAAAAAATTCTAAAAAACTTTTAAGAAAATTTTGAAAGATTTCTAAAGATTTTAAGTAGTCTGAGAGTATATTACGAGACTCAATGAAGACTTTGTGAACTGTAAACAAACTTTTTAAAGACTTTGAGAAGTCTGAGATTATATTTCAAAACTCACTGAAAACTTTGTAAACTTTTAAACAATTTTTGAAATACTTTAAAAAGTCTGAAAAAATCATAGAAGTTTTGGAAGAAAATTCTAAAAGATTTTAAGAAAATCTTGAAAGACTTAAAAAGACTTCTAAAAATTTTGAGTAGTCTGAGAGTATACTACGAGGTTCAATAAAGACTTTGTAAACTGTAAACAAACTTTTTAAAGACTTTAAGAAGTCTGAAAGTATATTTCAAAACTCACTTTGTAAACTTTTAAACAATTTTTGAAATACTTTAAAAAGTCTGAAAAAACATAAAAGTTTTGGAAGAAAATTCTAAAAGACTTAAGAAGACTTCTAAAGATTTTAAGTAGTCTGAGAGTATATTATGAGGTTCAATGAAAACTTTGTATACTATAAACAAACTTTTTAAAGACTTTGAGAAGTCTGAGAGTATACTACAAAACTCACTGAAAACTTTGTAAACTATTAAACAACTTTTGAAAGACTTGAAATCTCGAAAAACTTAAAAAAACTTCTAAACATTTGAAGTAGTCTGAGAATATATTGCAGAGCTCACTAAAGACTGTGTAAACTATAAAAAAAAAAACAGAAGACTCTCTAAACTATTAACAACTTTTAAGTTTTAAGAAAAAAATCTAAAAGACTTAAGTAAACTTCTAAACATTTTGAGTAGCCTAAGACTATATTGCAAGACTTACTAAAAACTTTATAAACTACTAACAACTTTTAAAAGACTTTAAAAAGGCCAAAAAGACCATAGACATTTTAGGAAAATAATCTAGAAAACTTTGAACAAATCTTGAAAAACAAAAAAAACTTCTTAAAACTTTGAGTAGTCTGAGAGTATATTGCACTTTGTAAACTATTAACAACTTTTAGAAAACTTTAAAAAGTCTGAAAAAATCAAAGAAATTTTGGGAAAAAGTCTAGAAGACTTTAAGAAAACCTTGAAAGACTTAAGAAAACTTTTAAACATTTTGAGTAGTCTAAGACTATATTGCAAAGCTTACTAAAAACTTTATAAACTACTAACAACTTTTAAAAGATTTTGAAAAGGCTAAAAAGACCATAGACATTTTAGAAAAATAATCTAGAAGACTTTGAGTAAATCTTAAAAAACAAAAAGACTTCTAAAAACTTTGAGTAGTCTGAGAGTATCTTGCACTTTGTAAACTATTAACAACTTTTAGAAAACTTTAAAAAGTCTGAAAAAATCAGAGAAAATATAGAAAACTTCACAAAAATCTTAAAAAACTTAAGAAAACTTCTACACATTTTGAGTAGTCTGAGAGTATATTGCGAAGCTTACTAAAAACTTTATTATTATTAACAACTTTTAAAACACTTTGAGAAAGCTGAAAAAACCATAGAAATTTTAGAAAAAAATTCTAGAAGACTTTAAACAAATCTTGAAAAACAAAAAAAAACTTCTAAAAACTTTGAGTAGTCTGAGAGTATATTGCACTATGTAAACTATTAACAACTTTTAGAAAACTTTAAAGTCTGAAAAAATCAAAGAAATTTTCGGGAAAAAGTCTAGAAGACTTTAAAAAAATCATAAAAGACTTAAGAAAACTACTAAGCATTTTGAGTATTCTAAGACTATATTGCAAGACTTACTAAAAACTTTATAAACTACTAACAACTTTTTAAAAACTTTGATAAAGCTGAAAAAACTATAGACAATTTAAGAAAAATCTAGAATCTAAAAGACTTTAAGAAAATCTTAAAAAACTTATAAACATTTTGAGTAGTCTGAGAGTATATTACACTTTGTAAACTATTAACAACTTTTAGAAAGCTTTAAAGTCTGAAAAAATCAAAGAAATTTTCGGGAAAAAGTCTAGAAGACTTTAAAAAAATCATAAAAGACTTAAGAAAACTACTAAACATTTTGAGTATTCTAAGACTATATTGCAAGACTTACTAAAAACTTTATAAACTACTAACAACTTTTTAAAAACTTTGATAAAGCTGAAAAAACTATAGACAATTTAAGAAAAATCTAGAATCTAGAAGACTTTAAGAAAATCTTAAAAAACTTATAAACATTTTGAGTAGTCTGAGAGTATATTACACTTTGTAAACTATTAACAACTTTTAGAAAACTTTAAAAAGTCTGAAAAAATCAGAGAAAATATAGAAAACTTCACAAAAATCTTAAAAAACTTAAGAAAACTTCTACACATTTTGAGTAGTCTGAGAGTATATTGCAAAGCTTACTAAAAACTTTATTATTATTAACAAATTTTAAAACACTTTGAGAAAGCTGAAAAAACCATAGAAATTTTAGAAAAAAATTCTAGAAGACTTTAAACAAACCTTGAAAAACAAAAAAAACTTCTAAAAACTTTGAGTAGTCTGAGAGTATATTGCACTATGTAAACTATTAACAACTTTTAGAAAACTTTAAAGTCTGAAAAAATCAAAGAAATTTTCGGGAAAAAGTCTAGAAGACTTTAAAAAAATCATAAAAGACTTAAGAAAACTACTAAACATTTTGAGTATTCTAAGACTATATTGCAAGACTTACTAAAAACTTTATAAACTACTAACAACTTTTTAAAAACTTTGATAAAGCTGAAAAAACTATAGACAATTTAAGAAAAATCTAGAATCTAAAAGACTTTAAGAAAATCTTAAAAAACTTATAAACATTTTGAGTAGTCTGAGAGTATATTACACTTTGTAAACTATTAACAACTTTTAGAAAACTTTAAAAAGTCTGAAAAAATCAGAGAAAATATAGAAAACTTCACAAAAATCTTAAAAAACTTAAGAAAACTTCTACACATTTTGAGTAGTCTGAGAGTATATTGCAAAGCTTACTAAAAACTTTATTATTATTAACAAATTTTAAAACACTTTGAGAAAGCTGAAAAAACCATAGAAATTTTAGAAAAAAATTCTAGAAGACTTTAAACAAACCTTGAAAAACAAAAAAAACTTCTAAAAACTTTGAGTAGTCTGAGAGTATATTGCACTATGTAAACTATTAACAACTTTTAGAAAACTTTAAAGTCTGAAAAAATCAAAGAAATTTTCGGGAAAAAGTCTAGAAGACTTTAAAAAAATCATAAAAGACTTAAGAAAACTACTAAACATTTTGAGTATTCTAAGACTATATTGCAAGACTTACTAAAAACTTTATAAACTACTAACAACTTTTTAAAAACTTTGATAAAGCTGAAAAAACTATAGACAATTTAAGAAAAATCTAGAATCTAAAAGACTTTAAGAAAATCTTAAAAAACTTATAAACATTTTGAGTAGTCTGAGAGTATATTACACTTTGTAAACTATTAACAACTTTTAGAAAACTTTAAAAAATCTGAAAAAATCAGAGAAATTTTGGAAAAAATCTAGAATCTAGAAGACTTTAAGAAAATCTTAAAAAACTTAAGAAAACTTCTAAATATTTTGAGTAGTCTAAGACTATATTGCGAAGCTTACTGAAAACTTTATGAACTATTAACAACTTTTAAAAAACTTTGAAAAAGCTAAAAAGACCATCTACATTTTAAGAAAATAATCTAGAAGACTTTGAGCAAATCTTGAAAAACAAAAAAACTTCTAAAAACTTTGAGTAGTCTGAGAGTATATTGCACTTTGTAAGCTATTAACAACATTTAGAAAACTTTAAAAAGTCTAAAAAAATCAAAGAAATTTTGGGAAAAAGTCTAGAAGACTTCAAGAAAATCTTAAAAAACTTAAGAAAACTTTTAAACATTTTGAGTAGTCTAAGACTATATTGCAAAGCTTACTAAAAACTTTATGAACTACTAACAACTTTTAAAAGACTTTGAAAACGCTAAAAAGAATGGTCTTTTTAGACATTTTAGGAAAATAATCTAGAAGACTTTGACCAAATCTTGAAAAACAAAAAAACTTCTAAAAACTTTGAGTAGTCTGAGAGTATATTGCACTTTGTAAGCTATTGTCAACTTTTAGAAACCTTTAAAAAGTCTGAAAAAATCAAAGAAATTTGGGAATAAGTCTAGAAGACTTTAAAAGAATCTTGAAAAACTTAAGAAAACTTCTAAACATTTTGAGTAGTCTAAGACTATATTTGCAAGGCTTACCAAAAACTTATAAACTATTAACAACTTTTGAGAAACTTTGAGAAATCTAAAAAACCATAGAAATTTTAGGAAAAGAAATCTAAAAGAAAATCTTGAAAAAAAAAGACTTCTAAAAATTTTGAGAAGTCTGAGAGTATATTGCACTTTGTATACTATTAACAACTTTAAAAAGTCTAAAAAAATCAGAGAAGTTTTAGGAAAAAACTTCTAAGCATTACGAGTAGTCTGAGAGTATATTGCAAGGATCACTAAAGACTTTGTGAATTATTAACAACTTTTAAAAGACTTTGAGAAGGTCAAAAAAAACATTAAAAAAACTCTAGAAGTCTTTGAGAACAAGTGAAAGACTTAAAAAAACTTCTGAAAATTTTAAGTAGTCTGAAAATATATTGCAGAGCTCACTGAAAATTTTGTAAACTATTAACACCTTTTAAAAGACTTTGTAAAGGATTAAAAGACCATAAAAGTTTTAGAAAAAAAATCTAAACAACTTTGAAAAGTCTGAGAGTATATGCCTGGAAACTTTGTAAATATTAACAACTTTGGAAAGTCTAAAAAAACCTTGAGTAGTCTGAAAGTTTATTGCAAGGCTCACTAAAAACATTTAAGTTAGGTTAGGTTTGTAAACTATTTACAACTTTTAAAACACTTTAAAAAGTCTGAAAAAACCAAAAATTTTAGAAGAAAAATCTAAAAAACTTTGACAAGTATATTCTAAGACTCACTAAAGACTTGTACACTAAGAACAACTTTTGAGAAATTTTGAAAAAGCTGAAAAAACAAAGTTTTACAAAAAATATCTAAAAGACTTTGAAAAGACTTAAGATAGATTCTAAAAACTTTGAGTAGTCTGAGAGCAACTTTTCAAAGACTTTGATAAGTCTGTGAAGGCCATAGAAGTTTTAGAAAAATAATTTAAAAAAATGGAGAAATCTGAGAGTATATTTCAAGACTCACTGAAGACTTTGTGATCTATTAACAATTTTTAAAAGACTTTAAGAAGTTTGAAAAAATCATAGAAGTTTTAGAAAAAAAATCTAAAAAACTTTGAGAAATCTGCACTCGTTGAAAACTTTAAAGACCATTAAACACTCTTAAAAGACAGTTCTTGTAAAGTCAGAAAAGACAATAAAAGTTTCTGCAAAATTAGAGAAGAATCTAAAATAATATTGCAAAAAAATAAAGAAAACATTAAAAAATATTTAAAAAGTCTTAGACACTTTTAGACTTCAGAAATTTGATACGTTTTAAAAGATTTTGCAAAAGAGTCTGAGAGTATATTCCTAGACTCATTAACAACTCTTAGAACACTTCAAAAAAACAACAAACATTTTTGTAAGGTCAGAGAAGACATTGAGAGATATTTAGGAAGTCTTGGCGACTTTTAGAAGGTTTAAAAAGACTATAGACTTCAAAAATCTAATACGTTTTAAAGGATTTCGCGACAGAGCCAAAGAGTATATTCATAGACTTACTAAAAACTTTGAGACCATTAACAACTCTTAGAAGATTTTGAAAAAACAAAAGAAATTTTTGCAAAGTTAGAGAAGAATCTTAAATAACATTGCAAGAATTAATGAATACATTAAGCAATATTTTGTAGTCTTGGCAACTTTTAGAACATTTGGAAAAAGCTTTAGAAGATTTCAGAGACTTTAAGGACCATTAACGACTCTTAGAAAACTTCGAAAAAACAACAAAAGCTTTTGTAAGATAAAAAAAAAACAACAAAAGTTTCTGCAAGGTTAGAGAAGAATCTAAAATGATATTGCAAGAAATAAAGACGTAACCCCTTAACTTTGAACAACCCAAAACTGCTGAGAATCATATTAAAACATGAAAAATCGTATAATTTAAAAAAAAAATGTTTTTTTGTTTATTTAGAGACTGCTATAGTAAAACAAATATAACTTGACCGGTGACTTGACAGCATGCACAGAACGTAAGGAGAAAGCGCTAAATGGCACAAATATTAAGATAGGCGCATTGTCAAAATATTTAGAATTTATGCAACAGAATAACATAAAAAAAAGTCGGTAATCTTAATAAATCCATTTTAAAACTTTTCTAAAATGAATTTTTTGTTAAATTTGAATTTACGTAATCATAATTATTAACTGTTCTAGCTAACTCAGCTCAATTGCTATTCACACCCCAACCCATGTTTTACGCAATGACTATATATTTCATATACCGTATAAACGTACGGATTATGCCTCTACACGTATTTTGCGGTATGTCAACAAAATTAAATTACACTTGTAATTATTAATAATAATAATATAATAATTAATTAAAAAATGTTAGCTTTTCAAAAACCATTCAGAATCGTGCCGGATACTCGCCAGCTTGTATGATAACAGATTTATATTTTGCATACACAAATAAAACCTTTTCCATTCTCCCTAACAAATTAATTTTTTTAACTTATTTCCAGCTTAGGATTGGACAGACCATTTCCAACCCCTAATAATAATCTCGCCATTTTTGTCTAGGATTTACAGTATGTTATTATGTAAATGAGACTTACACAACGCAATGAAACGGACACCCCTGTTGAGCGATGAAAAATTACATTGTGCCAGATTAATGTGTCCTGTGAAAAGGACAAATAAAAAAAAATTGATGTGATAGTCCACCAATGACGATTCCGGTCCATTATGTGCGCTAGTAATAGTATATTGCACCCCCTTTTGTATTTTAAAGAGAGAGAGAAAGAAAAAAAAACACCCTTCACGCATACAAAAGGAGGGTTCGTTGAGTAGGCCTTGGATCTAATAATAATCATATTAAAAACACAACAACTGATAGAGTGGTTTCAATTTGATTATATAGATACTCAAAAAAATTTATTGATTGTAACTAAGCATTTTTTTAAATTTTAATAAAGTTGCCATATGCCAGTGGTGTAGAAAGCATATTTTTACAGCGCAAGAAATAAAAATAATTTCTCCAGGTGGTAAACAAATTTGTTCAGTTAATTTATAATAATTTAAACTAGTTTGTATCTTAAAATTTTTATTTTCTATTCCAGAAACGCCGCAAATCAAGTTTTAGTTCAAATCGCGTCTTTCCGACCGTGTACTAAAATTAAAAATATTGTTGTAATCGTTTCAGTTTAACAGTCTCAAAGACGTTTTTGAAACGTTACTGGTCGAAAATAAAAGCCCTTTTTGTTTAAGCAAAATCAATCGATTATTCTAGCTTACGTAAAAATTGTTTAAAAAAATATATTTCTCTCTAATAATATGATATAAAGCAACGTTGCCAATAATAAATTAAATAAATATCTCTTCTGAATCATCTCGTCCGTTAAAATTCAAATTGATGCTGTATATATATGATGTTGTCGGTTTCGGCCCCCTTTTTCGGACATTATGTTCGAGACGCATCATATGGCATGCACATTATAGCTGTAAAAATGTATATGTGTATGTGAGAGACAGGCTGCTTGCTAATTTAATGCATCTCTTGCGAGAGATCATCGTGTTTGTTACATCGGACGGTGCGAAATTTTGCACGTGTTAAACCTGTGCGTATACAATGCGAGGGGACACTTTTTACAGACAAATTTCAACTGTCACTTGCATTCATTTTTGTTGTATATTACGCATTAAAATCGATTAAAAATACTGCGTTTTCATTAAATTTGTACAAAAACCAAGACATATTATAGAGAAATCATAGATAAAGTATAGTATTCTACTAGCGTGCAATGGTTTATTATAAAACTATTACACTTTGAATAATTGCTACTATTTGACAATAATAGCTTTTAATAAAACGTTTACATATTATAAACAAATCATAGATAAAGTATAGTATTCTACTCGATTGCAATGGTTTATTTATAGCTATTACACGCTCGTTGAATAATATGCTATTATTTGACAATAATGGCTTATCATAGATAAAGTATAATATTCTACTCGCCTGCAATGGATTAAAATAATTGCTTACAAATAGAATGTTGATGAAAAGTTTCAGTTAATAATTATTTTACAATAAAGCTAACAAAATCTAAACTGTTAGACAAACTGTACTTGTTCCGTGCGTAATGGTGGGCAACATACACCCTCTTTTTTCATTTGCATTGAGGGGTTGCTACTATTTTTCTATGCTAACCTATAACTGAACGTCCCTTAAAGGGATCACGCACTAGGGGGTGAGGGTGCGTATAGTGCATTTTATGAAGAGGGGTGTGAGTGAGTAGATTTGGTTGGTGTGTGAGCTGCGCGCGGGCACGAAAAATGTCGGATGTGTTTGTTTGGTTTCTGCAAGAGGTGGGGGGATCGGTTGCATGGGAACCTGGAACGCACCCGGGGATTTTCACTATGAAAATTTTTGCGTCTGCCGGTCGATTCCGATTTTTTCTCGTTTAGTTGCTTTTGTAAGGAGATTTTGAAATGTGCAGATGTTGCCTCGGGGTGGAAATTTATTATTATTGCTACTACTCTTCTGAAGGGGTTACACTATTTTTGCTTTCCCACGTGAAACGGTTGAACTTATATTTTTAATAAATCATTTTCATTCAGAAAATTAACTGCTGGATTTAATTTAATTTTTCTGTCTGTCAACTGTCAAAATTATCGAAAACGTTCGTAAACAGTGAAGAACTATTTGCAATTTTTGAACGTTTAAAAAACTTTACTCCCACTCCACTGGTTAACTAAAATATAAATTGTGAATCAACTTTTCAATAAATCGTACTAAAATGTACGCCACTGGTTTATTTACTAACAAATTTGTTCATAACTTGTACGATACAGCCATAATCTTTATGTACTTATTGAAACTATTAAAAAAATTATTTTCAATTTTTAAGCGTCGACAAAACTTTACTCCCACTCCACTGGTTTAATAAAATATAAATTGTGAAAAAACATTTCAATCATTTGTAGCCACAATTTTCAAAATGCAAACCAAAAATGTTTACAAATGCTTAAAGAAAATTGAATTGAATCAACAATTTTTAAAAATGTCACAAAATCGTAAATTAAATATTTTAATATATTATATAATCTGTAATTACTGTCCCTGTATATGATATTTATTATTATTATTATTATATGTTCGAAATGAGTCAACGCTATTGTTACATATTGTTCTAATCGTTACACAATCCGTTTTAATGATTTGATATTCATATTTTTGCGAAGGTTGGCCAATCGAAGTAAATAAGAATATATAAAAAAAACAAATGTAAATTGAACCTTGATGGAGTTTTACACAACATCGTAGCGGACTAGAAATTCGCAAATTGTTGCAAACATCGCATGTTGCGTAATGCGTGCGCCGATTCTTTCGCTTTATTTTTAACAAACAAAATTAACATAACCAAAACAATCATATAAATGATTGAATAATTCCTATTCTATCAGTCTCATCCAATTGAATCGATCCAGATCTTTCTATCCTAATTATGATTATTTAATAACAGTTGATATCAAGATTATAATCAAATCTCACGTTTCTATTTGTATTCATTAACTTAATTTAAAATTTAATGACGTTTTTTGTTTGGCGTTGTATTTATAAGTGACAAAACACCGCTATTAATACCAGTGGCGTAGCTTACATACTGTAAATAGAATTTAGCACTTTATAATAAGATTTTAGATCATTTTAACAATATTTTATAGCTGGATGTTGCAATTTTTAAGATTTTATAAAAATGTTTACACTTTTGAAGAGTTTATGGGCGGATTTTGGTGCTTTTTAAAAATTGTTTAAAATTTTAAAACCGGATTTTGTTATTTTTTACATTTTATGAACCAAATTTTGTAGTTTTCAACAGTCTTTAGTATTTTCTGACAATAGACAAATTTTTTCAGCAAAACTGCAACAAGTGTGGGAATAATCCGACTACTTTTTGATAACAAACACTTGGGAAGGTGAGTAAGAATACCATACCAAACTATTACCCAAATATTTATAAACTCATAAATTGTTTATTGCATCCACCTATGACGTAACAATGACAACTGTCATTCAATCTTTCATATTAAAAAAAAACAGCAGAAATGCAAGAAGTGTGAGAATAGACCAATTTTTTGATAAAAAAACACACACCCAATATCAAACCACCGACCCAATATTCGTAAACTGTTACCAAGAAATTAGTTATTGTGCCCACCTCTGACGTAATAGAACCACTGTCATATGCAAAGAAAGGCTACTCGTGTAGAAATAATATATTTTCTAGATTTCTGACACTTGATTCTAATTTGCCTTTCCGGAATTTATAAACTATGTGCCAGCCAACCCAAAAAACGCATAAAAATCACGCAGAGCAAAAATTTATTGCGTAAAATAAAAAATATATACAAAAATTTAATTTAATGCTAAATATGAGCAATATCTGCTCAAGAAGCCTATTTTTTACATTAAAAATCGCCCAGAACATTGATTTATTGCGTCAAATAAATCAATAAAGTGCAAAAAAACCAAAAATCGCTCAAGAAACCTATTTACTACTCAAAATCGCCCAATTGTTCCACAAAATTCAACAAAAATCATACTGCAAAGCAATAATTGCAAAAAAATCTTTAAACAACGCAGAGAAAATTTGTTTATAGCACTAATGCTGGAATTCATGAAAGCTGATTAAATTAAATCACAGTTAAATGTGACAACATAACCACACAATTTGATAAAATGTCAAAATTATTTTTATAAATTCAATAGAAATATTTGTTATTTACATTGCATTATCATCAAACTTTATTTTCTATTTATTTCTGATAGTTATATATTATGCCAAACTTGTTTCTGCGATAGCATTATTATAAATAGTTTTGCGGTTGTCAAATTTAACAAACCGTTACTTTAATTGGCTTTCATGAATTCCAGCATAAGTCTATTAAAAAATCGCTCAAAAACATATTTGGCGCATAAAAATCGCGCAAAAGATTAATTTAATGCAAAAATATGAACAAAATCTGATCAAGAAACATATTTTCTCCATTAAAAATCGCGCAGAATCATTTATTACACAAAATTGCTTAATTGTTTCACAAAATTCGCACTGAAAAACCAACTATTGCAATAAACTCGTGCAGGAATTTTATTTATGACACTGAATCTATAAAAAAATCGCGCAAAACAAAATTGTACAAAAAAACAATTTAATGCAAAAATATGCAAAATCTGATCAAGAAACCTATTTTCTGCATTAAAAATCTCCTACAACATTGATTTATGCATCAAAGAAATCAAAAAAAGCAAAGAAAACCCAAAAATCGCTCAAGAAACCCATTTACTTCATAAAAAGCTGCTCAAAACATTGATTAATTACTTAAAATGAATCAAAAGCGTTGCAAAAAACCCATTTATAGCATTAAATAATTAAATAATTAAAAATTAAACAAAACAATCATTAAAAAAAAACGCTCAATTGTTTCACAAAATAGTCAATTGTTGCAGAAAACTCTTTAAACATTGCAGAAATTTGTTTATGACACTAAATCTATAAAAATATCGCTTAAAAAAACTATTTGGAACATAAAAATCGCGCAGAGCATTAATTTATTGCGTAAAATTAATAAAAAATGTACAAAAAAAACATTTAATGCAAAATCTGCTGAAGAAGCCCATTTCTGCGAAAAATTAATTAAAAATATGTACAAAAAACCAATTTAATGCAAAAAATTTAGCAATATCAGCTCAGAAACATATTTTCTGCATTTAAAATTGACCAAAACATGCAGCTGCATTGCTTAAAATAAACCAAAAACGTTGCAAAAAAAACCTATTTAAAATCGCCTAAAACATTAATTTAATACGTCAAATTAATCAAAAACGCGCAGAAAACCCAAAAATCGCTCAAAAAACCCATTTATTACACAAAATCTCCCAATTGTACTACAAACTTCACCAAAAAACGCACTAGAAAGCCAATAATTGCAAAAATCGCGGAGGAATTTTGTTTCTATAAAAAATCGCTCAAAAAACCTATTTGGCAAATAAAAATCGCGAAAAACATTAAATTAATGCTTCAAAATAATCAAAAACGCGCAAAAAACCCAAAAATCGCTTAAGAAGCATATTTACAAGCATAAAAAGCTGCTCAGAATATTGATTTATCACTTGAAATAAATCAAAAACGTCACAAAAAACCCATTTATGGCATTAAATAATTAAAAATTACTCAAAACACTCATTTATTACACAAAGTCGTGCAGAAATTTGTTTATGGCACTGAATCTATAAAAAATCGCTCAAAAAACCTATTTGGTGAATACATATCGCGCAGAAAACTAATTTAAAGCAAAAATATGAGCAAAATCAGTTCAAGAAACCTATTTTCTGCATTAAAAATCGCCAAAAAACGCAAAGAAAACCCAAAAATCGCTCATGAAACCCATTTATTTCATAAAAAGCTGCTCAAAACATTGATTAATTACTTAAAATAAATCAAAAGCGTTGCAATAAACCCATTTATGATATTAAATAACTAAAAAAAACTCATTTATTACACAAAATTTGTTTATGACACTAAATCTATTGAAAAATTGCTCAAAAACCTATTTGGCGCTTAAAAATCGCGAAAAACATTAATTTATGCGTAAAATTAATCAAAAACTGTATAAAAACCCAATTTAGTGCAAAAATATAAGCAAAATCTGCTCAAGAAACCTATTTTCTGCATTAAAAATCGCCCAAAACATTGATTTATTGCATCAAATTAATCAAAAAAAGCGCAAAAACCCCAAAAACCGCTCAGGAAACTCAGTTACTTCATAAAAAGCTGTTCAGAACATTCATTTATTACTTGAAATGAATCAAAAACGTCGCAAAAATGGCATTAAATAATTAAAAATTGCATAAAAAACTCATTATTTACACAAAATCACTAAAAATTGCACTAAAAAGTCAAGTGTTGCAGAAAACTCTTCAAACATCGTGCAGAAATTTATTTATCTATAGAAAAAATCGCTCAAAAAAACTATTTGACGCATAAAAATCGTGCAAAACATTAATTTATTGCGTCAAATTAATAAAAAATGTATAAAAATCAATTTAATGCAAAAATATCAGCAAAATTAGCTCAAGAAACCTAGCTTCTGCATAAAAATTGCCCAAAATACTAATTTATTGCGTCAAAACTACTAAAAAATCGCTCAAAAAATTAAAAAATTGATTTATTACTTAAAATAAATTAAGAAACAATTGTTTCACAAAATTCATTCGCACGTAAAAGCCAATTGCCGCAAAAAAATTTTCAAACATCGTGCAGAAATTTTGTTTATGTCACTGAATCTATAAAAAGTCGCTCAAAAACATAAAAATCGAGCAAAACATTAATTGATTGCGTAAAATTAATTAAAAGAATTACAATAAACCAATTTTACACCAAAAATATGAACAAAATTTGCTCTTAAACCTTATTTTTGCATTAAAAACTGCCCAGAACTGCGTAAAATTATTAAAAAAATCGCGGAGAAAACCCAAAAAACGCTCAAATAATCCATTTACTTCATCAAAAGCGGGTGAAAACACTAATTTATTGCTTAAATAAATAATTAAAAATTAAACTAAACACATTTATGACAAAAAAATTGCTCAATTGTTTGACAAAATTCATAAAAAATTGCAGGTAAAAGCCAATTGTTGCAAAAAAACTCGTTTATGGCACTAAATCTATAAAAAATCGCTTAAAAAACCTATTAATATAAACCGCGCAGAACATTAATTTAACGCGTAAAATTGATCTAAATTTATAAAAACCCAATTTAGTGCAAAAATATAAGCAAAATCAACTTAAGAAACCCATTTGCTGCATTAAAAATCGCACGCAGCAAATCCAAAAATCGCTCAAAAAACCCATTTACTACACAAAATCGTCCAATTGTTACAAAAAATGCACCAAAAATCGCACTAAAAAACCATGATTACAAAAAACTCTTTAATCATCGCGGAGAAATTTTGTTTATAGCAGTAAGTCTATTGAAAAATCGCTCAAAAAACATATTATCAAAAAACCTAATTTCTGCATTAAAAATCGCCAAAAACATTAATTTTTTCAATCAAATGAATCAAAAACGCGCAGAAAACCCAAAAATCGCGCAAGAAACCTATTTACTGCATAAAAAGCTGCTCGGAATATTGATTTATTACTTAAAATAAATCAAAAACGTCGCAAAAAACCCATTTATAGTATTAAATAATTAAAAACTACGCAAAACACTCATTTATTACACAAAATCGCCAAATTGTTCCACAAAACTGACCAAAAATCGCTCTGAAAAGGTAATAACTGCAAAAATACTGTTCAAATATCGTGCAGAAATTTGTTTTTGGCACTGAATCTATAAAAAATCGCTCAGAAAACCTATTTAGCTCATAAAAAACGCGCAAAACATTAAAAACATTATTAAAAAATGTACAAAAAAACTAATTTAATGCAAAAATATGAGCAAAATCTGCACAAAAAATTAATTTTCTGCATAAAAATCGTCCAGAACATTAATTCAATGCTTCGGAATAATCAAAACGCAAAAAAAAAACGAAAATCGCTCAAGAAACCTATTTACTGCATAAAAAACTGCTCAGAATATTGATTTATTACCTAAAATAAATCAAAAACGTCGCATAAAACCCATTTATGGCGTTTAAATAATTAAAAATTACGCAGAACACAAAATCGCCCAATTGTTCCACAAAATTCACCAAAAATCGCACTGAAAAGCCAATAATTGCAAACATACTGTTCAAACATCGTGCATTAATTAATTGCGTAAGATTAATAAAAAATGCACAAAAAACCAATTTAATGCAAAAATATGAGCAAAATTTGCTCAAAAAACTTAATTTCTGCATTAAAAATCGCCCAAAACATTGATTGTCAAATAAATCAAAAAAAGTGCAAGAAACTCAAAAATTGCTCAAGAAACCCATTTACTACACAAAACCGCCCAATTGTTCTACAAAACTCACCAAAAATCGCACTGAAAAGTAATGATTGAAAAAAACTCTTCAAACATCGCGGAGAAATTTTCCAATTGACCAATCGCTCAAAAAACATATTTGGCGCATAAAAATCGCGCAAAATTATAAAAAAATGCACAAAAAAACAAATTTAATGCAAAAATATAAGTAAAATCTGCTCAAGAACCCTATTTTGTGCATTAAAAATCGCCCAAAACATTGATCATTAATCAAAAACGCACAAAAACCCCAAATATCGCTTAAGAAACCCATTTACTGCATTAAAATAAATCAAAAACGTTGCAGAAAACTTATTTATAGCATTAAATAATTAAAAACACTAATTTATTACACAAAATTGCTCAATTGTTTCACAAAATTCATCAAAAATCGCACTGAAAAGTCAATTGTTGCAGAAAACTCTTCAAACATCGTGCAGAAATTTGTTTATCTATAAAAAATCGCTCAAAAAACCTATTTGATGCATAAAAATCGTACAAAACATTAATTTATTGTATAAAATTAATAAAAAAATGCAAAAAAGATCAATTTAATGCAAAACTATGAGCAAATTCTTATCAAAAAAACCTATTTTCTGCATTAAAAATCGCCTAAAACATTTATTGATTTATTGCGTCAAATTAATCAAAAAACACGCAAAAAAAACAAAAATTGCTCGGGAAAGCCATTTACTGTATACAAAGCTGCTCAGAACATTGATTGCTTAAAATAAACCAAAAACGTTGCAAAAAACCCATTTAAAATCGCCTAAAACATTAATTTAATGCTTCAAAATAATCAAAAACGCGCAAAAAAAACAAAAATCGCTCAAGAAGCCTATTTACAAGCATAGAAAGCTGCTCAAAATATTGATTTATTACTTGAAATAAATCAAAAACGTCGCAAAAAAATCATTTATGACATTAAATAGTTAAAAATTACTCAAAACACTCATTTATTACACAAAGTCGTGCAGAAATTTTTTTATGGCACTGAATCTAAAAAAAAAATCGCTCAGAAAACCTATTTGGTGTATACATATCCCGCAGAAACCTAATTTAAAGCAAAAATATGAGCAAAATAAGTTCAATAAACCTATTTTCTGCAGTAAAAATCGCCAAAAAACGCAAAGAAAACCCAAAAATAGCTCAAGAAACCCATTTATTTCATAAAAAGCTGCTCAAAACATTATCATCATACTTAAAATAAATCAAAAGCGTTGCAATAAACCCATTTATGATATTAAATAACTAAAAATTGCAAAAAAACACTCATTTATTACACAAAATTTGTTTATGACAGTGAATCTATTGAAAATTTGCTCAAAAACCTATTTGGCGCTTAAAAATCGCGCAAAACATTAATTTATGCGTAAAATTTATCAAAAACTGTATAAAAACCCAATTTAATGCAAAAATATAAGCAAAATCTGCTCAAGAAACCTATTTTCTGCATTAAAAATCGCCCAAAACATTGATTTATTGCATCAAATTAAACAAAAAAAGCACAAAAACCCCAAAAACCGCTCAGGAAACTCAGTTACTTCATAAAAAGCTGTTCAGAACATTCATTTATTACTTGCAATGAATCAAAAACGTCGCAAAAATGGCATTAAATAATTAAAAATTGCATAAAAAACTCATTATTTACACAAAACCACTAAAAATTGCACTAAAAAGTCAAGTGTTGCAGAAAACTCTTCAAACATCGTGCAGAAATTTGTTTATCTATAGAAAATCTCTCAAAAAAACTATTTGACGCATAAAAATCGTGCAAAACATTAATTTATTGCGTCAAATTAATAAAAAATGTACAAAAATCAATTTAATGCAAAAATATCAGCAAAATTAGCTCAAGAAACCTAATTTCTGCATAAAAATTGCCCAAAATACTAATTTATTTCGTCAAAACTACTAAAAAATAGCTCAAAAAATTAAAAAATTGATTTATTACTTAAAATAAATTAAGAAACAATTGTTTCACAAAATTCATTCGCACGTAAAAGCCAATTGCCGCAAAAAAATCTTCAAACATCGTGCAGAAATTTTGTTTATGTCACTGAATCTATAAAAAGTCGCTCAAAAACATAAAAATCGAGCAAAACATTAATTGATTGCGTAAAATTAATTAAAAGAATTACAATAAACCAATTTTACACCAAAAATATGAACAAAATTTGCTCTTAAACCTTATTTTTGCATTAAAAACTGCCCAGAACTGCGTAAAATTATTAAAAAAATCGCGGAGAAAACCCAAAAAACGCTCAAATAATCCATTTACTTCATCAAAAGCTGCTGAAAACATTAATTTATTGCTTAAAATAAATCAAAAGCGTTGCAAAAAAACCCATTTATGATGGCAATAAATAATTAAAAATTAAACAAAACACATTTATGACAAAAAAATTGATCAATTGTTTGACAAAATTCATAAAAAATTGCAGGTAAAAGCCAATTGTTGCAAAAAAACTCTTCAAACATCGTGCAGAAATTTTGTTTATGGCTCTAAATCTATAAAAAATCGCTTTAAAAACCTATTTGGCGCATAAAAATCGCGCAGAACATTAAGTTAACGCGTAAAATTGATTTAAATTTACAAAAACCCAATTTAGTGCAAAAATATAAGCAAAATCAGCTTAAGAAACCAATTGGCTGCATTAAAAATCGCCAAAAACATTGATTAACTGAGTCAAATTAATCAAAAATCGCTCAAAAAACCCATTTATTACACAAAAACGCCCAATTGTTCCAAAAAAATGCACCAAAAATCGCACTCAGCAATGATTACAAAAAACTCTTTAATCATCGTGGAGGAATTTTGTTTATAGCAGTAAGTCTATTAAAAAATCGCTCAAAAAACATATTTGACTCATAAAAATTACAAAAACATTAAATTATTGCGTAAAATTAATACAAAAACGTACAAAAAACCAATTTAATTAAAAAATATAAGCAAAATCTTATCAAGAAATTTAATTTCTGCATTAAAAATTGCCAAAAACATTGATTTATTGCGTCAAATTAATCGAAAAAAACAAAAATCGCTCAAAAAACCATTTACTGCTGCTCAAAACATTGATGTGCTGCTTGAAATAAATCAAAAAAGTCGCAAAAAACCCATTTATGGCATTAAATAATGAAAACTTTCAAAAAAAAAACAATTTTATTTCACAAAATCGCCCAATTGTTTCAAAAAATTCACCAAAAATCGCCCTTAAAAATTGTTGCAAAAACTCTTCAAATATCGTGCAAGAATTTTGTTTATAGCAATATAAACCTATAAAAAAATGCTCAAAAAACCTATTTGTCGCATAAAAATCGCACTGATCATCAATTTATTGCGTAAAATTAATAAAAAAATGTACAAAAAACCAATTTGATTCAAAAATATGAGCAAAATCTGCCCAAGAAACCTATTTTCTGCATTAAAAATCGCCTAAAACATTACCACACAAATTAAAAAACGCGCAGAGAACCAAAAAATCGCTCATTTACAATACAAAATCGTCCAATTGTTCCACAAAAAATCGCGCATAAACAAAATGACATACAAAAACAAATTTAATACAAAAATATAAGCAAAATCTGCTGAAAAACACTATTTTCTGCATTAAAAATCGCCAAAACCTTTGATTGATGCATCAAAACAAATAAATAAACGCGCAGAAAACCCAAAAATCGCTCAAATAACCTATTTACTTCATAAAAAGCTGCTCAAAATATTAAGTTATTGCTTGAAATATATCAAAAACGTTGCAGAAACTCCATGTATAACATTAAATAACTAAAAATTGCATAAAACGCTCATTTATTACACAAAATCACTCAATTGTTTCATAAAATTCACCAAAAATTGCTCTGAAAAACCAATAATTGCAAAAATACTGTTCAAACATAGCGCAGAATATTGTTTATGATACTGAATCTACAAAAATATAAACAAAATCAGCTCTAGAAACCTAATTTTTGCATTTAAAATCAAAACATTGATTTATTGTGTGAACTAATCTAAAACGCGCAGAAATCCCAAAAATCGCTCAATAAGCCCATTTACTGCACAAAAAGCTGCTCAAAACATTGATTTATTGCTTGAAATAAATCAAAAACGTCGAAGAAAAACCCATATATGACATTAAATAATTAAAAAACACTCATTTATTACAAAAAATAGCCCAATTCTTCTAAAAAATTCACCAAAAACTGCACTAGAAAGCCAATAATAACAAAAATACTGTTCAAACATCATGCAGAAATTTGTTTATGGCACTGAATCTATAAAAAAATCGCTCAGAAAACCTATTTGGCGCATTTAAATCGCACAGAACATTAATTTATTGAGTAAAATTAATTAAAAAATGTACAAAAAACTAAGTTAATGCAAAAATTTAAGCAAAATCTGATCAACAAACCAATTTTCTGCATTAAAAATCGCCTAAAACGTTAATAAATAAATGAAAAAACGCGCAAAAAGCCCAAAATTCGCACTGAAAACCAATAATTGCAAAAAAAAAATTGCAGAGGAATTTTGTTTACAGTACTAAGTCTATTAAAACAACGCTCAAAAAAACATATTTGGCGCATAAAAATCGCGCAAAATAAATAAAAAATGCACAAAAAAACAAACTTAATGCACAAATATAAACAAAATCTGCTCAAGAATCCTATTTGGTCCATTAAAAATCGCCAAAAACATTGATCATTAATCAAAAATGCGCAAAAACCCCAAAAATTGCTCAAAAAACCCATTTACTTCATAAAAAACTGCTAAAATAAATCAAAAACGTCGCAGAAAACCCATTTATGGCATTAAATAACTAATCATTGCAAAATACACTGGTTTATTACAGAAAATTGATCAAATGTTTCACAAAATTCATCAAAAATCGCTCTGCAAAGCCAATTGTTGCAATAAACTCGTGCAGAAGTTTTGTTTGTGGCCCCGAATTTATTAAAAACCCTATTTGGTGATATAAATATTAAAATTAATAAAAAAATGCACAAAAAACCAATTTAACGCAAAAAATTAAAGAAAATCTGTCCAAAAAACCTATTTTTTGAGCGATTTTACTATAGATTCAGTTTCAAAACCAAAATTTTTGAGCGATATTTGAAGTTTTGAGCAATTTTTGTTTTTTTTTTGCGTGATTTTTATTATTTTGACGTCATAAATTAAAGTTTCGGGCGATTTTTGATGCAGTAAACATATTTGGCGCATACAAACCACGCAGAAAATTAATTTATTGTGTAAAATTGATAAAAAAATGTATAAAAAACCAATTTAATGCAAAAACTTATTTACTGCATTAAAAATCTACCAGAACTTTACTTAATAGCGTCAAAATAATCAAAAACCCAAAAACCGCTCAAAAAGCTCATTTACTGCATAAGATGCTGCTCAAAACAATAGCAATATCAGCTCAAGAAACCCATTTCTGCATTAAAAATGGCCCAAAACATTGATTTAATGCATCAAATGAATTAATAACGCGCAAAAAAACAAAAATCGCTCAAGAAACCCATTAACCTAATAAAAAGCTGCTCAGAATATTAATTTATTGCTTAAAATAAATCAAAAACTAAAAATTGCAAAAAATTTATTACACAAAACTATAAGCAAAATCAGCTCAAGAAATCTTACTTCTGCATTAAATCGCCCAAAACATTAATTTATTGCGTCAAATTAATCAAAAACGCTCAGAAAACCCAAAAATCGCTCAAACACCCATTTATTACACAAAATCGCCCAATTGTTCCACAAAATTAACCAAAAATCGCACTAAAAAGCCAATAATTGCAAAAATACTGTTCAAACATTGTGCAAAATGTATTTAAAGCGCTGAATCTATAAAAAAAATCGCTCAGAAAACCTATTTGGCGCATACAAATCGCGCAGAAAACTAATTAATTGCGTAAAATTAATAAAAAATGTACAAAAAACTAAGTAATGCAAAAATATAAGCAATTTCAGCTCAAAAAACCTAATTTCTGCAATCAAAAACATTGATTTATTCCGTCAAATAAATCAAAAATTGCTCAAGAAACCCATTTACTACACAAAATCGCCCAATTGTTCTACAAAACTCACCAAAAATCGCACCAAAAAGCAATGATTGAAAAAAATTCTTCAAACATTGCAGAAGAAAATTATTTATAGCACTTCTTTTAAAAAACGCTCAAAAAATATATTTGGAGCATAAAAATCGCGCAAAACATTAATTTATTGTGTAAATTTAATGAAAAATTTACAAAAAACCAATTTAATGCAAAAATATGAGAAAAATCTGCCAAAAAAACCCACTTTCTGCATTAAAAATCGCCCAAAGCATTGATTTATTCCGTCAAAATAATCAAAAATTGCTTAAAAAAATTCACTCATATCACACAAAATCGACCAATTGATCCCCAAAAATCGCACTGAAAATCCAATAATTGCAAAAAACTCGTCAAACATCGTGCAGGAATTTTGTTTATGACACTAAATCTATAGAAAATTGCTCAAAAAACCTATTTGACGCATAAAAATTACGTAAAACATTAATTTAACTTACTTTCTGCATTAAAAATCGCCTAAAACATTAATAAATAAATCAAAAAACGCGCAGAAAACACAAAAATCGCTCAAGAAACCCATTTACTACACAAATTCACAGACAAGTTTGTAAAAACCGTACAAAAAAAAAAACAAATAAAAATCGCTCTAAAACATTAAATTTAATAAATAATAAGCCATTTTGATATTGGATTAGTTAAAAATTGCACAATAAACTAGTTT
The DNA here is from genome assembly GCA_963932245.1 of Tachinus rufipes. Taxonomy (NCBI): domain Eukaryota; kingdom Metazoa; phylum Arthropoda; class Insecta; order Coleoptera; family Staphylinidae; genus Tachinus; species Tachinus rufipes. Next base: position 89,867,212 of record OZ010748.1, on the reverse strand, counting down.
ATTGCCAAAAACAATTAAAAAATCGCTCATAAATATCAATTACTGCATCAAGTTTGTACAGAAAACCAATTACCACATAAAGAAAACCAATTTATTACACAAAAACGCTCAATCGTTCCACAAAACTCACGAAAAATCGCACTGAAAAGCTAATTGTTGCAATAAACTCGTGCAGGAATTATGTCTACAGCACTGAATCTATAAAAAAAATCGCTCACAAAACCTGTTTGGCTTATAAAAATCGCGCAAAACATTAATTTATTATGCATTAAAAATCGCCCAACGCTTTAATTTATAACGTTAAAGTAATTAAAGATGCAGAAAAAAAACCAAAAATGAGCGATTTTTGCTAAATTTTACTGCATAAAAAGCTGCTCAATACATTGATTTATTGCTTAAAATGAATCAAAAACCCATTTACGGCATTAAATAATTAAAAAACTATTAAACTAACCAAGAATATAAAAAAAATCGCTCAAAAAACCTATTTGGCACATAAAAATCGCGCAAAACTAATTAAAAAAATGTACAAAAAGCCAATTTAATGCAAAAATATGAGCAACATTTGCTCATAAAACCTATTTTTGCATTAAAAATCGCTTAGAACATTGATTTATTATATAAAATTAATCAAAAACACGCGCAGAAAACCCAAAAATCGCTCAAAAACCCATTAACTTCATAAAAAGCTGCAATGTTTTGACATTGATTTTTTTAATTAAAACTAATAAAAAAAGTCAATTAATTAAAAATATTTAAAAAAATCACCAAAAACACAATTTGCTATTTTAAAAACAGCTCAGAACATTGTTTTATTGCGTTAAATTAATCTCCAAAACGTCTACTGCGTAAAATTGAGTGCAGAAAACCCATTTAATGTAAAACCGCTTAAAAAACCCAATTAATGCATTATAAACCGCTTCGAACATTAGATTTAACAAATAATAAAGCAAAAAATCCACTAAAAACCATTAAACAATTAAAAATTAGCTCATAAAACCAAATTGTTTTACAAAACTTATTAAAAATTGCACAAAAAGCCAATTATTGCACAAAAATCTTCAAAAATCGCTCAGGAATTATGTTTATAACAAAAAATCTATTAAAAAATCGCGCGTAACACTATTTGTTTGAAAAATATTATCAAAAGTCACCAAAAACTGCATAAAAAAACATTTAAAATCGCGCAGAGCATTAATTTATTGCGCAAAACTAATCAAACGCGTGTAATAAACTAAACTAATGCAATAATCGCTCAGAAAAATTGCACCAAACACTCATTTATTACACAAAATTCGCTCATAAAACCCAATTGTAACAAAAATCGCACAAAATTCCTTTTGTTGCAAAAATATTAGCAAAAACAAAACTCAGAACATTAGATTCAACATTTTTTGTATTAAATTAGTCAAAAATTGCATTAAAAAACCAGTTATAGGCAAAAATAATTCAAAAATCGCACAGAACGTCATTTGTCGCACACAATTTTTCTCGGATCACACATAAACTATGTTGATAGCACCATAAAATGAAATTTTCCATCAAGAATTATTAACAAATAGTAACAAATTGACAACCAGCAATTAATATTACAAATCACTGATCAGTAAATCAGAATTCTTAACAGCAACAAATTGCTAACCAGCAATTAATATCTCAAGTCAATCCTATTATTTGAACCAACAAATTGACAATAATATCAGTCCTAAAATGAACAAAGCATTTTACCAAAAAAAGAATAATAACAAATATGACAAAAAATTGCTTAAACGTCAGAACTATTCAAAATAAATATTACAAGAAGGCTTATGGTACAAAATCAAGTTAAGTCAAAAATAAAATGTTGTGAATCGAATCTTAATTAATAGACTAACTTTGAGTGTTGTTTAGTTTATTGCATTAAATTATAAATCGAATATTAATTAGAAAATAGTTTGAAATGACAGTTAACCTAGAAATAATGAGCATGTGTCATCATTTCATATGATAATACATAAACAGAAATTATTTTGTAATTTTAACAACAAAATTTAGTGGCTTTTGGGGGAAACTTACGTAACATAGAAAGTTGATTAAAAATTTTCGCACAAACCGATTTTGAAAATGATGGACTTTCAACGTGTTTCTGCCTGTTCTCGGATGGAAACAATTACGTAAGGCGGCTGGCTGCTACTAATTAATAAATTTAAATGCATCAGCAGAATTTGTTTTGTTGTCATGGATATTATTATTTCGGGCTTGAAAAAAAAATCATTTGCGGTTTATATGGAAATGAGGTTAGCGAATTTCCGCGTCCGAAAATAATTCGCGAGTATTTCTAGATCCGCGAAAAAAAAATATTCGCAATCCGAAACTGGGTCAACGGGCTCTCACTTACCTTGTACATAACCCCGAGAGAGTGAAGGGCGGCAGCTGGATCTGACCCCACGTTACCAATACGGACAGACGGTTGCACTATTATCAATTAAAAAATTAATCCAGCACTGATTATAATTTCAATTTTTTAATTATTTTTTTCTCTGTTGTTGGTATTTGACCCGAGGGCGACAGCCCGAACACACCGTGCCAGTTTTTGATACACACACATATAGCGAAAAAAAAGTCGGTGTTTGACATGCACACGCTCGATTGTGCGATAGGAGATGTCGTCGGCGGTTGGGGGCGATAGAGATGGAAGATTCGCGAAATTGGCACACTCGCGGAATCGGACAGAGTAGAGACATCTCGCGGCGCTGACCCCAAGTTAAATTCGCAAACTGCTTGCGAATCTTAGGCAACCAAATGTGCATCAATGAATTCGCGAATTATTTAGCACAACAAAAATGTAACATTTTATGAAAAACAAAAATATTTTCAGATACTGAGATAATTGTTTCGGATGAATTTATGTATTTTTTATGAAAACTGAAATAAATTCATCAGAAATTAACTTGAATTTTTATGAAAATTACTGTCAATTTCAGAAACATTATTTTCATTTGCTATCAAATTCTAAAAATTACACTAATTCTGTCATTTTCAGTAGATAATTTTCATTTTCATGAAAAACTAATTTGTAATAATAATTTGATAAATTAAATATTTGTAAAAATTGAAAAACATTTTGCTTAAAATTAATTTTCATGAAAAATGAAAACTATTTTTATTAAAATTTGTTTTCGTTTTCATAAAAATTGAGCAAAATATTAAAACTAAATTTAATAAAAATATTTTTCATTATTTTATGAAATTTTACTAAAAAGTTTTTCATTCGTAAAAAAATATTTTTTTTGAATTAAGCAAAATATTTTTTATATTTCATGAAATAAAATTATAATTTTTATAAAAAATAAAAAACAATTTTATGAAAAATAAAAAACCTTTTTATAAAAAATGAAAAATATTTTGCTTAATTTTTATAAAAATTAAAAAACATTTTGCTAAATTTAATTTTTATACAAAATTAAAAACGTCAAAATTTTATCAAAAAAAAACTGAAAAACATTTTGCTCAATTTTCATGAAGAACAAAAAATATTTTGTTTATTTTTCATAAAAACTGAAAACATTTTGTTCAATTTTTATGAAATAATATTTTTTTTTTTTTTTTAATAAACATTTTACTTAATATTTTCATAAAAAAATAAAAATAATTTTTCATAAAAATAAAAAAAAATTGCTTAATATACATGAAAAATAAAAAAATATTTTTTTTGTAAAATAGAACATTTATTATTTTCATTAAAAAAAATTATTTAAGAAAACAAAAAAAAATTGCTTAATATTCATAAAAAATATAAACAAAATTGATTAATTTTTTTTTAAAATAAATAATAAAAAATAAAAAAATTTTTTGCTTTTATATTCATTAAAAACAAAAAAAAAACTTAACATATTTAAAAAAAAAATCTTGAATTTAATTTCATAAAAATTAATTTAAAAAATTAAAAAAAATTTGCTTAAAAAATTAAAAAAAAATTGTTTTTTTTAAATTAAACTTTCATTAAAAAAAAAATATATTAAAAAAAAAATGAAAAAAAAGTGATAAAATTCATAAAAAATGGAATAAAAATTGCTTAATTTTTTTGAAAAATAAAAGATATTTAAAAAAAAAATGAATATTCATGAAAAAAACTTTATTTTTTTGAAAAATAAAAAAATCATAATTTTAATTTCTAATAAAAAAATTTTTTTTTAAAGAAAATATAGAACAAAAAATTTAATTTTGATAAAAAATAATTTAAAAAAATGAAATTTATTTTGCTAAATTTTATAAAAAATAAAAAACCTTTTTCTTAAATTTAATTTTCATAAAAAATAAAAAATATTTTTTTACAAAAATGAAAATTATTTTGCTTAATACTCATAAAAAAAGTATTTTTATCAAAAAAAAAAAAAAAAATTTTGCTCAATTTTTTTGAAAAATAAAAAACATTTCACTTTAATCATCATAGAAAATTAAAAAAAAAAATCATAAAAATCATAAAAATAAAAAAAAAATATAAAAAAATATTTTGCTTAATATTCATAAAAAATATAAACAAAATTAATAATTTTTTTGAAAAATTAAAAAAAAAAATTAAAATAATTTTGTATTAATATTCATAAAAAACAAAAAAAGCTTATAAAATATTAAAAAAAAAGTTAAATTTAATTTTCATAAAAAAATAAAATATTTTTATTAAAAAATCATCATTAAATTTAATTTTTATTAAAGAATGAAAAATATTTTTTAAAGAAAATAAAAAAAAAAAAAAAAAAATTAATAACTTTCATAAAAAATAAAATAAAAATTGCTTAATTTTTTGAAAAATGAAAAATTTCCAAAAAAAATTCTTTAATATTTATGGAAAAAACTCAATTTTTTTTTTTAAATAAAAAAATATTATAAATTTAATTCTAATAACAAATATTTTTTTTAAGAAAATAAAAACAAAAAATTTAAATTTGATAAAAAAAAATTAAAAATATTTTGCTAATTTTCATAAAAAATTAAAAAAGAATTGTTTATTTTTTTGAAAAATAAAAAACATTTTTCTTAAATTTAATTTTCATTTAAAAGTGATTTTTTTTTAAATTCATAAAAATAGAAAAAAAATAACTTTTTTAAAAAATAAAAAATATTTAAAATATACTATGAAAATGAAAAATAATTTTCTTTAATATTTATGATAAAAGCTCAAATTTTTTGAACAATTAATTAAAAATTTTTGAATTTAATTTAAAAAAAAAATTATAAAAAATAATGTTTAATTTTTTAAAAAAATTTAAAACATTTTCTTTTAGTTTAATTTTTATATTTTATAAAATTGAAAAATATTTTAAATTTTTTTTAAAATTTTTTTAAATTTTTTAAAAAATTTACAATTTTTTTTTCATTTTTCATAAATATTTTGCTTAATATACAAAAAATATTTTGCTAAATTTCATAAAAAAATTTTCTTACATTTAATTTTTATTAAAAAGTAATTTTTTTTTAAATTCATAAAAATAACTTAAAAAAAAATACATATGTATTTAAAAAAATATGAAAAATAATTTTCTTTAATATTTATGAAAAAAACAATTTTTTTTTGAAAAATTAAAGAAAAAATCTAAAACTTAATTTTAAGAAAAAAAATTTTTTTTAATAAAATGAAAAACTAAAAAAAATTATTTTTTGATAAAAAATAATGTTCATTTTTTTTTTTAATTTAAAACATTTTCTTTTAATTAATTTTTATATTTTATAAAATTAAAGGAAATTTTAAAAAGAAAAATATTATTTATTTTTCAAAAAATTTAACAATTTTATTTTTCATTTTTCATAAATAACCAAAATATTAAAAAAAAGATTATTTTTTTCATTTTTTTTTAATCTTAGGTTAAATATTTTTCATTTTTTTAAACATTTTTTACATTTCAAAAAAATAAAACATTTTTGTTTTTTTAATTTTTATGAATTTTGAGCAAAATATTTTTCATTTTTTATAAAAATTAAATTAAAGAAAAAGGTTTATTTAATTTTTCTAAAAAATTAAAAAATTCTTTTTTTTATTTTTTATGAATATTTAGACCAAAATATTTTTAATTTTTTAAAAATAATATTCATCATAATAAAAATTAAAATTACTTAATTTTTTGAAAAATAAAAGATATTTGAAAAAATAAAAAAAAAATTTCTTTAATAATCATGAAAAAAACTAATTTTTTTTTAAATTAAAGAAAAAATCTTAAATTTAATTCTAATAAAAAAATTTTTTTTAAGAATTGAAAAACAAAAAAAAAATTATTTTTTGATAAAAATTAATTTGAAAAAAATGATAAATATTTTGCTAATTTTTATAAAAAACTTAAAAAAATTAAGTTCATTTTTTTGAAAAAAATAAAACATTTATCCTAAAATTAAATTTTATATTTTATAAAAATAAAAAAAAAATTATTTAAAATTTTTTTTTTTTTTCTTTTTTCATAAATATTAAATTTTTTTTTATTTTTTATAAATATTAAGCAAAATATTAAAAAAAAGATTTTTTTTCATTTTTCTTGAATCTCTAGCTAAATATTTTTCATTTTTTAAACATTTATTACTTTTCAAAAAAAAAATAAGCAATTTTGTTTTTTAATTTTAATGAAAATATTTTACATTTTTTATAAAAATTAAATTAATGAAAACTGTTTTTTATTTTTTTTAATTCAATTCTTTTTTAATTTTTCATGAATATTAAAAGCAAAATATTTTTTGTTTTTCAACAAAATTAACCATTTTTTTTAAATTTTTTATGAATATTAAGCAAAATATTGATAATTTATTATATTTCATTTTTCAAAAAAACTGCAAATTTTTTTTTATTTTTTATATTAAGCAAAATATAATTAATTTTTTTATATTTTTTCCTTTCAAGAAAATTAGTATTTTTTATTTTCTTTAAAAATATTTTTCTATCACAAAAAAAATTAAAAAAAATTTTTTTTTTAAATTTTTTATGAATATTAAGCAAAATATTTATATATTTATAATTTTGATTTTATTTTTTAATAAATATTTTTTATTTTCTTTAAAAAAAATTTTCAAAAATTGCAGTTTAATTTTTTTGAAAAAAATTTTTACATTTAATTTTTATAAAAAATAAAAAATATTTTGCTTAATCTTAAAAAAAACGAAAAAAAAAAAAAGTATTTTGCTTAACTTTTACAAACAATAAAAAAATTAAAAAAATATTTTGCTTAAATTTAATTTTTATAAAAAATAAAAAAAAACTCTTAGAATATGATCAATTTTGCTTATTATCCTTAAAAAATAAAAAAAAAATTCATGAAAAAAATATTTTGCTTAATTTTTTTGAAAAATAAAAAACCTATTTCCATAAAAATAAAAATATTTTGCATAAATTTAATTTCCTTAAAAAATAAAAATTATTGTGCTTAATTTTTATTAAAAAAATATTTTTTAATTGTTATAAAAAATTGTCCTTAAAAAATAAAAAAAAAATGCTCAATTTTTATGAAAAACAAAAAAAAAATTTTTCTTACTTTTCATAATAAATAAAAAATATTTTGCACTTTTTCTTACAAAATAATAAAATTTAATTAATTTTTATAAAAAATATTTTAATTGAATTTTATTAAAAAATAAAAAATTAAAAAAATATTTTGCTTAATTTTCATAAAAAAAAAAATTTTAAGAGATAATTTTCATGAAAAATATTGATTAAATTTCATAAAAAATTAAAAACATTTTGTTCAATTTTTATGAAAAAAATTTAAATTATTTTTTATGAAAATTGAGCAAAATGTTTTATTAAAAATTAAACAAATAACTTTTTTAATTTTAATATAACAAACATATTTTTATAAAAATTAAATTTAAGAAATAAAATTTTTATACTCATGAAAATTATATAAAAACATTTTTTATAAAAACTAAGTCAAAATGTTTTTCATTTTTCATAAAAATTAAGCAAAAAAAAAAAATTAAAAAAATATTTTTTAATTTTTTATGAAAATTAAATTAAGCAAAAATTTTTTTTTTATAAAATTTTTCATGAAAATAAAGCAATGTATTTTTTTATTTTTCATAAAAATTAACAAAAATATTAAATAAACAGATTTTATTAAAAAAAATTATTTATATAAAAAATATTTTTCATTTTTTATTTTCATGAAATTGAAAATTTTCATTTATCATAAAAATTAAATTAAGTAAAATATTTTTCATTTTTCATAAAAATTTAATTTAATTTTAATAAAAAAATTAAAATATTTTCCTAAAATTTAATTTCCAATAAATGAAGACAATTCTAAATATTAATAACTTTATCAAAAATAAAAATTATATATGTATTTTCATTTTCATGAAAAATTAAAAATGTTTTTCCCAAAAATGTAATTTGCGGTCAAATGATATTGTAATTCTAAATATTAACAACTTTCTGAAAAATGAAAATAATGATGTCATTTTCATTTTCATAAAAACTATTTTGCCCTAATTTAATTTCCTACCAAATAATTCGTCATAAAAATCAAATTTTCAGATGTCAATTTTCATAAAAATAAAATTGAAAATTATTAAATAAATTTAATTGTTAACAAAAAACAATTTCAATAACGATAACAAAGAAAAAAAATGCATCAAAACGACTTACTTGTACTACTCTCATTAGGATTAAAATGAAGCCCGATAAGATGAGTTAAGACGAACTTTTCTCCGCGGAAAACTGTCGGATTTTCGCTAATTTAACGGATGAAAGTTGGAAGCGGCGAAGCCATCGGATCGATTCGCCTAGACACTGACCTTACATAACGCGTCGTCTGTTGTGCGCGGCCCCCCCACATACAGACTGTTTCCAAGCGGAATTGGAAACCGGGACAAGAACGAGCGAGAAACGACGCGCGTGGGCGAACTGCCGCTGCGCACTGAAACCGAAGGACCTCAACTCTGAATTTCTGGGGTGGCGCAACGTTTGACTGAAAAAACGTGCAAATGATTGTATAATTAAATTATCTTGACTTGATAGTTAAGAAAATTAAATATTGTAAAAAGTCATTAAAAAAAATCAAACTAATTTTTGACAGATGATAAAAAACAATTAAATAAATTTCTTAATTTTGAAATTAAATATCAACAACGTTGTCAACCAAATTTTGACAGATGATGAAAAATAATTAGACAAATTTCTTAATTTTGAAACTAATTAACTAAACATCAAAAATAATTTTGACAGTAACAACGCTGTCAAACAGATTCTGACAACAAACCGATTTTTGACAGATGATAAAAATCATTTAAATAAACTTAATTTTGAAGCTATACTAACACTAATTAAATATCAAAAATCATTTTAGCAGTAAAAACGCTGTTAAACTGATTTTGATAGTAACAACGCTGTCAAGTAACACCAAATGACATTTTAGTTAATGTTAATCGTAACATAGGCGCGTTTGGTATCAAATTTGATGTAATTGGGTGTAAAATTTGTATGTGCAATGACAATTAGCATTTAATGTCAAAATGACATTGTGTCATGCATCAAAACAATTGCAATTTGACAGTTGTGTTCGTAAAAATATTATTTAAGTGGGTGGGTATCGCAATACCCAAACCATTCGTCCGCTTAATTTAAACTTAGTTCCCTCCCAAGTGTTTGTGATCAAAAAATTGGATTACAAACACTTGGGCGGATTGGTGGGCAACACAAATACAAATTACACGTCCACTTAATTTGAATTAGTTTCCGCCCGCCCTCCCAAGTGTTTGTGATAAAGAAATTGCATCACAAACACTTGAGCGGATGAGCGATGAACAACAGTCCATACGCCCACAAAATTTAAACTTAGTTCCCACCCAAATGTTTGTGGTAACAAAATTGGATAACAAACAGTGGGGGTGGGCAACACCAATTTAAACCACACGTCCACAGAATTTGAACTTAGTTCCCGCCCACCCACCCAAATGTTCGTAATCAAAAAACTGAATTACAAACACTTGGGCGGGTGGGTAGGCAACACAAATCCATACCACTCGTTCGCTTAATTTGAACTTAGTTCCCGCCCACCTGCCCAAGAGTTTTAAGGTTTTTTTAGCAAAAAAACTGCAAAAAAAACAGAAACTAATGCTGATTAATTTCTGCGCAGCAAAGTGATGCTGTCGGATAAATTGACATGAAATAACGGTTTGATTACAAGCCCTTCCAAACTGAAATTAGTTATTAATTAATTAATAACCGTATATGCACGGTGTGGTGGATGAAAAGTTTAGCGTGTAACGTCAGTTGTATAAAAAACAACATTATACTATAAGTAAACCTTATAAACAAAAATCTATTTTACAAAATTGTTTAAAATAATGCCAAAAACACAGTAAAATCTAGCCATAAACAGTTGAAAAGTAATCAAACTTTTATAAAACTTCAAAAATAGTAAAATCCGGCACTAAAACATCAAAATATTGTTTGAAAGCACCAAAATCCGACCACAAACTGTTAAAAAGTGCAAACTTCTATTCATAAAATGTCAAAAATAGCAAAATCCAGTCTTTAAATATTAAAATATTCTTATAAAGCAACAAAATTTTGCCATAAACCGATGAAAAATATAAAAGTAGCAAAATCCAGTAGTGAAATATTAAAATATTATGAAAATGAACCAAACTCTTGAAAAATTTAAAGTTCTACTCATAAAATGTCAAAATTTGCAAAATCCGGCACTGAAACATCAAAATATTGTTTGAAAGCACCAAAATCCGGCCATAAAACTGTTAAAATGTAAAATAGAATGTCAAAAATAACAAAATCCGGCCAGAAATATCAAATATTGTTAAATCAAACAAAACCCGGCCATAAACTGTCAAAATTTTGTTATTGCAATATCAAAAATAGCAAAATCCGGCCTTGAAACATCAAAAATTTCTATTAAAAATCAAAAATAGCAAAATCCGCCAAAAAAAAAATCAAAATATTGTTAGAAATATGAAGTGATCTGTCAAAAAGTGCAAAATTATATTTATAAAATGTCAAAAATAGCAAAATTCGGCCATAAAGTATAAAAAATACTAAAATTTTTTCATAAATAGTTAAAATTTAAAAAAATCTATTTATAAAAAACTAAAATCCAACTAATACTACAAAATTCTGTTTATAAGACGTCAGAAATAGCAAAATTTGCTCATAAAATGTTAAAATATTGTTAGAAATAGTAAAATCCGGCCATAATCTGTCAAAAAGTCCAAATTTTAGTTAAAGAATTTGAAAATCAACAAATTCCGGCTATACAGCATAAAGATATTGTAAGAAAGCATCAAATCGCATGAAATATAAAAAAAAACAGCAAAATTCTGTTCATAAAAATGTTAAAACAGTAAAATCCAACCTTAAAATTTTAAACAATTGTCAGAAAGCACCAAAATCCGGCCATAAATATTGAAAAGTGCAAAATTCAATCATAAAATTGAGTACCATAAACTCTTAAAAAGTGTAAAAATCTTCAAGAAATCTCAAAAACAGCATAATTCAGCTATAAAATATCAAAAATATTGTTAGAAAAAACCAAAATCCGGCCATAAACTTTCAAAAGATGCAATATTTTATTCATAGAATGTCAAAAATAACAAAATATGGCCATAAACTATAAGAATATTATCAGAACTGGTGTTTTCATTTTCAATTTGATCATAAACCGTTTGAAAATGCAAAATTCTGTTAGTTAATAGTAAAATCCGGTCTTAAAAAAAAAATCCGTCCAAAAAGTGCATAACTTTATTATTATGCATAATCCGGCTTTGACATTTAAATCAATTATCACAAACCACTAAAATAAATTCTTAAAAAGTGTAAACATTTTTATAAAATCTCAAAAGTAGCAGCAAAATCTAGTTTTAAAATTCCAAAAATATTGTTAGAAATTTTAAATAATTGCCAGAAAGCGCCAAAATCCGGCCATAAACTCTTAAAAAGTGTAAAAAACTTTATGAAAAAGAAAATATACTTCTATTTATTGAATTAAGTTGTTTGAGACACTCCAATCGAAACTACTAATTAGTGATTATTGATGTGAAATGCTAAGCACTTCAAAACAAAATCGTAAAACTTTAAATAAAGTATAGAAAAGCGCAATAAATTCAATTACAAAATACAGCTATATTTTTGTGGAGCCCACAAAAGTAAATAAAATACACTTTAGCCTTATAGGAAAGCCTCTTGTAAACCGGGCCTTGCATCCCCCTTGTGGTCTGGCTAGATTCATAGATTGGCGGCATTTACCAAAAAATTCCTTAAATTTTTCGCAAGCCCAATCGTCCCATTACCTATTTGTTAAATATTTACCTTTAGATCCTCAGCTGCCTGCCTGCTGCTTCAAACGTCGAAAATCACATTTCACACAATAATCTTTCTGAAAAACAAAAATAGAAATGATATAATAAAATCGCATCAAATTATGTATCAAAAGAATTTTATTTGATTTCTTTTCTTTATTGCAAACATTATTTTTAAATATCATATATATTCTCTTTCTCTCATATATATATATATCGTTTTATTTTTTTAAATATATTCTGTTTTTTTTGTATATAATTTTCTTTTAATAATAAAATTTGTGTTAGGCAAGAATTCAAAAACCTTATACGCTAGTCCAATCAATCATCAAACGATAAACAACAAATAATATCCTATATCGTGCTCTATACTGGGCGTACACATAAAATTTTTGAATATCTTAATATTAGTGCTCGTTACTTTCATTTTTTTTTTAAATTTTAATCGTACAAAGCTAAATAACAATAAGTATTTTCATCATCAATTTGAATATTATTTTTAATTTTGTAATGAAATAAATAAACTAATCGTGTAAACTACAGGGGTTGATTGTGATATTTGACTAGATTCACACCAGCACCCCCACAAAATGAATCAAATGCCAACAAAAAAATGGTGTCTACTAAATCTAAACACCCTGTATATGTAAAAAAAAAGCGTGGCGCGCTTATTATACAATAGTGGAAGTGGCACATCAGGTAAATTCGACACATACGTCTGGCATTGTTGCGCATGCTAATTTGTCATGTTTGGTACCAAAACCACCAATCAAAATAGCACGCCGTGAGGTACATTATGATTCACAATTAAATCTATACAGAGTGTTCAACATCTAAATCAATAACAATATATACTTTCATCATTTTATCAATAAATAAGTACTTTTATAATATACATCTCTGGTTTGTTATTATTTTCATCAAATATATTACATAAGCTGTCCGTTGCATATATAAACAAATATATACAATTAATTATTTTCTGCGACACCCTGATTTATTTGTTCGAAACCATTTACGACTAGATCATTTCATTTTGAGTTTGTTGGATTTCGTATAGAATTCCGCCGAGTGAGTATAAATAATATAAAATAAATAACAACCTGTAAAGAGGGGGACAAAATAAAAAATAATACAATCGGATCAATAAATTAATTAAAATGAGTTTTTTGTTTTGTTTTGACTGATTGAGGGGATGGAAGGAATAAAAAGGGGCTCAATATTATGTGTATGGCAAATAAAAGTTGATGTTAATTTCATAAAAACTAGTTCTCATTGTCACTCATAGGTGGGACAGCTTGCTTTCCAATTCGTAGAAGAGTACGTAGGCTTCACCGCTGACTATGCTCTTCGCGGATATTGATGATACCCTTCAAAAAAATTATATTTATGTTAATCCAATTATGGTTTAACTAATTTCACCAAAAAAGCAATCAAGCAAGCACTAAATTGTTAGGATAAAGCAGTTAGAATTGTTTAGCTACCATGCAATAGGACTTAAAGGGAATAATGTTAGGATAGAACAAGATCATTTTGTTGTTCCAAGATACAGAAAGAATCTTTTATATTCCGCCACCAGATGGAGTTTGGTTGGCTCATTAGCTCTAAATTCTGTTACTTTTCAGTAGTTGACAAGTAAGATCTACAGTTGCCACCAGTCACACCCACCCAAGTGTCAGTCATCTCCTCCTCTAACTTGGTAACTCCTAACGTTTACAGAACCTCTACATTGTATTATAGAGATAGTTGATGTTGCTCTTATGTCAGAACTCAGAGCGCCCCAAGACGACCTCAAATGTCACAGGCAAAAACGCTATTAATATAAGCTAATGTAAACAAAAATTACATGAAAATACAGAACGAACACATATGTTGAGGCACATACAATAAATAGTTATCATTCCGGCCACATTGGCGCTAACAACTTAGTAATCTCAATAGGAAAATTTAATTTAACGTGATAATATAATAATAATGATTAATAGTTATGTCGAATTACTTACGTTTTGATGCTTCTTAATATGATATTATTTAATTATTCATCTTGTTTTGATGTAATAACTACGCAGTAACAAGCGCAAAAAGAAGGCAACTATTAAAGTTACCTACGTTATCGGCTCTGCATTGTTTGGTGCGTTCATTTGTGTTGACTAACATACAAAAGTGCGTTCATACCGTTTAATTCGCAATGCTAAATTAGTGCTATAAGGTTTGTTCCAACCATGGATATAATATAACTGGATTCCTGACTCCCTATACTGATGATGATTTTATTATTTTAGCGTTTTAAACATTAAAACATACATTGTATGTTACTAACAATATAAAGAAACTATTTAAGTAATCCAGACAAGAATTGGATCCAAAGTTAAGACCAAAAATGTGGTTTCAATAAACAACGAATATCTTTTAAATGGACATACCAACTTAAGCTAAGTTTTTGGACAACATTATTACACGTTTCACTATCGTAGTCAAAGCTTTTCTAATTAGAATGTTTACCGAAAAGAGGGCCAACTTCAAGGAAGCTCACGCCAAAAACCGTAAGTCGACCCGAGCCCCAAAAATGTTTAGAACCCGGGCAAATCCGCTCGCAACGTCGGCCCGGGCATCGACCCCACCAAAATTCAAGTTTCGCCCTCCTTCCCAGTCCTGTCGGAAAATGCCAAAGCGGCGGCCCGATTAATAGGTCAGCAAGCCGGCGTAGAGAACATTCTACGAACCCCGTAACAACATTCCAATTCGTCGGATGACGAGGAACGAAAATATCTTCAAAAAAACAAAAAATACGGGTTCCAGTTTGTACCGTTCTCATTTTTTTAATAACCAAGCCCTGGTTTGGCTACATATACACATCATCCAACTCAAAGTCCAAGTTCACGAGATGGTGTCAATACTTTTAACCAAATTTCCAGATAAAACACGTTCGATGGGAGACGAACCACTTGTTGGCGCCCTTTCCTTCTTTTCCAGAAGAAACAGACAAAAACATAACGCAACGTAGAAAAAAAAAACAAACGACTAGACCAAGCTTCCCACAATTGCAGTTGTTACCGCCCGTGGACGCTAACACGATGCATCAAGACACAATTAAAAAAAAAAAAGTTGAAATATATCTACTACCTTTCAACCTAGGAAAACAACAACTTTTCTAACAAGGTTTAAACCATCACTAACACAGACCACCCGCCCACAAACTTAAACATAGTGATACTCCCACCCGCCCAATTGTTTAGCCAGATATTGAATGTCTGCCCCCCCCCCCTCTTAGATTAATGACAAATGATATTCATTCTGTCATGTTATAGCTGCAGATACATCAAAAACAGAAGAAATGTCCAACTTTTTTATTTAAAACACTTGGGCGGGCGGGCGGTGGACAATAACACAAACTACCCGCCCACAAACTTAAACCTAAATGCCTTCCTCGCTCCTCTACATTAATGACAGTTGACAATTATTCTTTGATATGTCATCATCATCAAAAACTAAAGAAATATCCAACTTCTTTATCACAAACACTTAGGTGGGCGAGTTACAACAATAGAAACCAACCGCTCACCAACTTAAAGCTAGTGCAAAGCCCTCACGTTCAAGTGTTTGTTCTTGAATATTGGATGCCTTTACTGACAATTGACAATGATTCTTTCATATGTCATAGCTGCAAGAACATCACAAACAATTGGGCGGGCGGGCGGGTACACCAAAATTGTTTTCCCATGCTATAACTTAATATTGAATAGACTATATTTCATTAACATAACAGTAAATAAAAGCAAATCAGTAAAACACCAAACAATCTTCTTCAAAAAAAGATACATTCATCCTAGATTCTAAGAAAGGAACTGGAAGAAATAATCGACAATAATCAATCGCTATAGGTTAAGCAAGCATTAGTCTAATTTGTATTAATGTACTACAATTGTTTTCTTATATTAAGTGCATTCGTCTTAACAAATTAAAATGTGCATTCGTTTTATATATGCGTGCTAAGTATTAATGAAAGAAAGCTCAAGCATTTTAGTTAATAATTTAATATTTACCTTGAATCGTTATATTCGTGCCAGGATAGTGAATACGGATGCCGACAATACGCTGTATAATGACCGCTATATGTGGTACCACTGTGATTGGAGATGGCGTAAAGGTTATATCTGCACTGCGTGTGAGATTCTGCGGCGTAATTGCTCATATCAAGTCCTTCCAATGGGAAATCAACGGTGACATTAAGCTTACCGCGGAAACGTTCCGTAGGTGAAAAGCGTTTCAGATCTATTTCCAAATGTTAAGGAAAAACCAATTGAAATTATAACTTTTTGTTGAAATTTTATCATATAAAAAAAGGATACGTATCACTAAAATTTTTGGGAACTTGTGGATGTTTAAACTCTTGGTACACTTTCGGCGTTCTTTGCATTTCGAACAAGTCTGAAAAAAAAATTAATTTGATGTCTGGGTTTTGTTGAAAATATAAATAAATTACTAACAGGTTTTTCATCTCCATCTAATGTTTCTTCTCTGGTGAAGCTGTCCAAACATTGCGACAATCTGGTACCTCCAGTTTTATGTGGTATGGGTAAGGACAAATCCCAGAAGGGATCAAAGGTGACGGAACAATGGCCGCAATGTGTACACTTCAGCGTTGATTTGAGCTGACCGACAAACAAATCTACAACTTTAGAATTCTCACGTCGGAGGTAACGCTGCCACGATTCTATTGCTTTATCACTGTCGCTATAGCAAACCAAAAAAATCAATGTATGCTACTTAAATTGTGTTAACTAATTACCTTAATTTCTCATCAATTTCAGTGTGAATTGGTGTTGGTTTGCTAGTGACCCGATTGACGTCTTCGTGTAGTCCTTCAAGTAAGTATCTGAGAAATTCCTGCGCATCCTGCTGTGAGTAACCCATAAATCTTGGAGCAAACCTTTGTATTTGCGATTTTAGTGATACGGTATTGACCACCCGATCTGATGAGTCTTCAGACCACAATTCTTTGATCACTTGTGAAAATGCTAACAAAAAAAATTAATTATTAGAATATTATTTGTAAAAAAACGTAAACTATTGTATACGATTCATTACTCACGGCTTGCCCGTGAGTAATGCTTCTATTACACACTGGCCCTATTAAAAAAACTAAAATATAAATCAAAAAAATTCTCACAAAAAAAGATGCTTTCTCCACGTCAAACCAAAATTTTCACATTTAAAAATTTTTTAAGCCGCCACTGGACTATTTGTAAAAATATCAAAAATCGTAAATGTGATCCTGAAGATGCCGCACAGTACAAAGCACCAGTTCCGGATGTGCTTAACTGTATCCCCCCATCAACAGACTTTTGCCGTTTTTTAGTACGCCACTGCTAGATTTTCCTGTTATCAAAGTTTGCAATAAACACAAATTTTGAATTTGGTAAAAAAACTATGTAACGCCACTGGAATATGTTGATTGTAATAAAGAAAAAATACACCCAAGAAGCGCACTCTCAGAAATTTTAATTTTTAGTACGCCACTGGATATTTCCGGTTCACATAATTTGTAATAACAAAATGTGACGCCATTAGAGTACTTTGACACTCTACAAAAAGAAAACAATAGATTTTTAGTACGCCACTGCTAGATATCAAAAATCCAAAAAGAAAATAACGCTACAACTTTTCTTTCCTAGTTCTCAAATAGTTTTATTGAAAACTTTTCACTAAAAAATCAACATTTAGAATTTGACAGAAAAAATCTACGCCAATGGAATATTTTGACAGAAAAATGCACCAATAAACAAATTTTAATTAGTAACAGCTTCTTACTGTCAAGAAAAGCTAAATACGGCCCTGGTTGATTTAGAAAAAAAGTTGATTCTAAAGGCCCATACAGACAGATTTGGGCCAACATTTGTCAAATGTAAATATTGTATTACCTTTAATAAGTGCACCCTTCATACTGGACAGCGTACTATTAATATCATTTATATGTCCGTCCTTTCTGACGTACTCTGACAACGGTTTGGTGTTTGATAGGCACTGTATGACGGAATTCATGAAGCAAGTATTGCCAATGTTCTTGAGCCCGTTAAGGCCAATCTGTTTGCCAGGACTGGCACGGCTGTCGTATCTCCTATCATCGTCGTGATCCCTCCGACTGCTGCTCGTGTAACCGCTATCCTTTTCCATGCTATTTCTCGTCGAGCCGCTATTGCCGGACGAATTGACGCTAGACGACGTGCTGCTGGCATTCTGAGTGGAGATTGGCGAACGGTTCAGCCGTGGAGATGTTGCAATATCCTAGAAAAATTAAAAGTGAAATTAGAAATATTATTTCGACTTTATATGCCTAATATCAAAAACAAAAAACAAAAATCGTTTTGCCACAAAAAATACCAACTTACAGTTTCACTACATATTGCCAACTAGGCAATGTTTGTGAATAAAATAATTCTGCAAGTGCAAACAAACTCGTGTTTTCAGTTTTGCCAACTGTCAAATACGTTTTAGATGTCAAATTGATGGTTTTCAGTATTGCCAACTGTGTTTGTGTAACTATAAGAGCATTCAATTGTTTTAAATGTTAACTAGATGCTTTTCAGTAGTGCCACCTGTCACTTAACTGTCAAATAAATAGTTAAAATGTTAAATAAGTTTTTCAGTATTGCTAAACTGTCTTTCGGTAACTATATAGAAACTTAACTGTCAAATGATATTTAAATGTCAAATTAATAATTTTTTAAACTTATCAACTTTCAAAAACACAGATTTTTCAATATTGTCAACTGTCTTTGTGTTTTAATAGTTTTTCAGAAGTGCCAACTGTAATTTATCAATTGTCAAATGAGTTTTAAGTGTAAAACTAGTAGTTTTTCAGTCAAATAAACTTTAAATGTAAAATTAATGGTTTTTAACTGTCAACTAAATTTTAAAACTTAAATTGATGGTATTTCAATACTACCAAAAATCATTTAACTTTCAAATAAGTTTTAAATATCAAATTAATGGTTTATTCAGTCTTGCCAATGTAAAACAAATTTGATTTATCAATTTAATGATTTTTAAGTTCTACCAACTGTCAAATAAGTTGGAAATGTCAAATTAGTGGTTTTCCAGTCTAGCCAACTGTAAAATAAGTTTTGAAAGACAATCTGATAGCTTTTCAATATTGCCAACTGTCTTTGTAAAGGTAAATGTTCTTTACAAAGACAGTTAGTTAGCAGTTTTAAATATAAAATGATAGATTTTCAGTCTTGCCAACTGTCTTTGTGTAACTATGTATACTGACAAATTAATATTTTTTCAGTCTTGCCAATGTAAAAAACTTTAAATGACCAAATTAATAGTTTTCCAGTCCTACCAACTCTCAAATAAGTTAGAAATGTTAAACTAGTAGTGTTCCAGTCTAGCCAACTGTTAAATATGTTTCAAATGTAAAGTTGATAACTTTTCTGTATTACCAACTGTGTTTGTAACTGTAAAAAATGGTATTTTCAGTACTGCCAATTATTTTTGAGCAACTATGTAAAAACTTAACTGTCACATTAATGATTTTTTAGTGTTTAGCCAACTGTAAAATAAGTTTTAAGTGTCAAATAAGTGATTTCAGTCGTACTAACTGTCAAACAAGATAACAATGTTAAATTAACAATTTTCCAGTCCTCCCAAATGTCAAATTGATAGTTCTTCAGTGTTGCCAACTGTCTGTGTAACTATGTAAAAGCTTAACTGTCAAATTCATAAATCTTCAGTCTTGCCAACTGTAATATATGTTTTAAATATCAATTTGTTGGTTTTTCAGTACCGCCAACTGTCTTTATAGTGTCAAACTAGTGATTTTTCAGTCCTATCAACTGTCAAATAAGCTGGAAATGTCAAATTAATGTTCTTCTGGTCTAGTCAACTGTTAAATAAGTTTTAAATATCACTTTGATGGTTTTTCAGTTTTGCCAATTGTAAAATAAGTTTTAAATGTCAATTTGATAGTTTTCAGTACTGCCAACTGGCTTTATAAAGAACATTTAACTGTTTTAAATAATAAATAAAAAAAATTCAGTATTGCCAACTGTCCTTGTGTAACTATGTAGAAACTCAACTGTCAAATGCATTTTAAGTGTCAAATTAATGAGTTTTCAGTGTTACCAACTATCAAACTAACTTTAAATGTCAAATTAATAGTTTTTCAGTCTTACCAACTGTAAAATGCACTTTAAGTGTCAAACTAATAGTTCTTTCAGATTGTCAAAGTGTCAAATTGATAGTGTTCAGTGTTACCAACTGTCAAATTAACTTTGAATGTCAAATTGATAGATTTTCAGTCTTGCCAACTGTAAAATGCGTTTTAAGTGTTAAAATAATGGTTTTCCAATCTGTCAAAGTGTCAAATGTGCTCAGTCTTACCATCAAATTAACTTTAAATGTCAAATTAATAAATTTCAGTCTTGCCAACTGTAAAATGCGTTTAAAGTGTCAAATTAATGGTTTTTCAGTCCGTCAAAGTGTCAAATTAATAGTGCTCATTCTTACCAACTAACAAATTAACTTTAAATGTCAAATAGGTAAGATTTCAGTCTTGCCAACTGTGAAATGCGTTTTAAATGTCAAATTAATGGTTTTTCAGTCTGTCAAGTGTCAAATTGATAGCGTTCAGTCTTATCAACTATCAAATTAACTTTAATGTCAAATTGATAGGTTTTCAGTCTTGCATTTTAAGTGTCATTTTAATGGTTTTTCAGTCTGCTAAAGTGTCAAATTGATAGTCTTCAGTCTTACCAACTATCAAATTAGCTTTGAATGTCAAATTGATAGTTTTTCAGTCTTGTCAACTGTAAATTGAGTTTTAAGTGTCAAATTGATAGTTTTTCAATCTTCTCAGCTGTCAAATGAGAACAAAATATCAAATTTCTGATTTTTCAATCTTGCCAACTCTCATTTTAAACGTCAAATTAATAGCTTTCAGTGTTGCCAACAGTAATTTAATTGTCGAACTAATGGTTTTTCAGTCTTGTTAAATGTAAATTGAGATTTAAGTGTCAAATTGGTAGTTTTTCAGTCTTCTCAGCTGTCAAATGAAAACAAAATATCAAATTTCTAATTTTTCAGTCTTGCCAACTGTCAAACAAATTTTAAACATCAAATTAATAGCTTTCAGTATTGCCAACAGTCATTTAATTGTCAAACTAATAGTTTTTCAGTCTTGCCAACTGTAAATTGAGATTTAATTTTCAAATTGGTAGTTTTTCAAAATTACCAACTGTCACATGAAAACAAAATATAAAATTTTTGGTTTTTCAGTCTTGCCAACTGTCAAACAAGTTTTAAACGTCAAATAATAGTTTTCAGTATTGCCAACAGTAATTTAATTGCCAAACTAATGAATTTTCAGTCTTGCCAACTGCAAATTAAGTTTTAAGTCACAAATTAGTAGTTTCTCAGTCTTATCAAATGTCAAATAAACTTGTCAGTTTAATAGTTTTTCAGTCCTACCAACTATCAAACAAGTTTGAAATATTAAATTAGTAGTTTTTCTTACCAACTATAAAATGAATTCGAAATATTAAATTATATAAATACTTATTATTCAAATGTCAATTTGATCATTTTTGAGTATTGCCAACCGTCTTTGTGACAACATTGAACTATTTTAATTGACTAATAACAGTTTTTCAGTATTGCCAACTGTTATTTGAATGCCAGATAAGTTTAAAATATCAAATGATGGTTTTATCTGTCATTTAAATGTCAAAGTGTTTTTGAGCAGTGCAAGTCTTGCCAACTGTCAAAAAAGTTATAAATATAAATTGATAATTTGTCAACTGTTTTCAGTGAAACAACAATTACATTTAAGTGTCAACCAGATTATAATTTTTAGTGATGATAGATGTCAAATTAATTGTTATCAGTAGTACCAACTGTCTTCAGTATAACAACAAAAACATTTTAAATGTTAAATCAGTATGTCAAAATTATGATATAATTAACTGTCAAATATGTTTTAAATGTCAACTTAATCATTATCAGTATTGCCAACTGTCTTTAATACAAATAAACCGGCATTTAAATTCTACTGTGTTAACCTTCAACTGATTTAGATTATTGAACAATAATTTGAGATTAATCCCGGAGGCCACAAAAATCAAAATTTTCATTTCATCTGCCAACTGTGTCAATTTTGAAATACGCAACGTGAATGAAACTAAATTAAATTCCCCTTGAATGAAACACGTGCGTTGTTTTATTATATATATTTTTTCATAACGCCAGTATTTCCCAACTGGATTCCAAGATGCAATGTCAGTCTAAATCGGGGCGGCCATGTGCCAATGTCGCGTGTTGTAATAATAATAATAATATATGTACACAAACACTCAGCAAAATAAAATCAAATAAAACACACCAAAGTCCTTGACGTACCAACAGGAATCCGCCGCAGAATGTGGCGGTCGTGGTGGTACCGGCGCACCAACCGTTGCTGTACTCACGGTACTTCCGTTTCCTGCTGTACAGGGTGTCAAAGAGACCGATCGCAAAACCGTACAAAGCAACCAACAACAGCGCCCCCCATAACGGGTAGAAAACGTATATTACTAAGAACTGCGACATTTAAAGATTGAATAGGTGGAAGGGGATAAGAGTGGGATCGAATATTAAGATCAATTACTATTAAGTAGTAAATTAAATTGGTCAGGAAGTGCTGGAAAGTTCATCAATTTAAATTCCTGTAACTAGGTAACAATATTAGGTTAGGATAAGCTCTACAGTGTTAGGTTAGATTGCCAAAACGATAGTCATAAATACTTTGTAATATTGGCAGCAGTGTACGCAACGTTGGTATTACTTATATTGTGACGTCACTATTAATATTAAAAAATAATTACAAGTAATGGAATTGTATTAAAAAAAGTGAAAGAAATGCGAAAGGAAGACACAAATTAGACGAGGAAGCGACGGACTGTTCTAATCCGTGACACGTCTGCCCACTAGTGAATCTAATAATAACAATTGGAGGCGACTGCCAAAAATATAAAACTAAAACCGATTGCACACAGAAAATTAAAAAAAAAAATACAAATCAAGCCTTACCCGAATGCGGAGGTTCGAAATGCCGACCGTCGTTGAGCCGTAGTGCCTAACAGACATATTATTCCCAGAGCGCAGCTCCCCAACAACAATCTTTCTATTTCTATGTAGTATCAGTGTGCAAAGCAACGGGCGAACTGCATCGGACACAAATTGCGTTGTTGTTATCTGTTTTTGTTGTGCCCGATTGGTTTTTTTCGAATGACACGGCGCGTGCGCATACACAATGTTGTAATGTTTTTTATGCAATTCATTTTAAGCGCAGCGTGGGGAGGATGGCATCCCTGCCACCATCGGGAGACACTGCCAGGCGGTGGTTAGTTTGTTTTCGCTTTCGTGAGCCGAGGAGTTGAATTGATCGGATTAGATGGCAATTTTGACGTTTCGTATTAATTTCAAATGCAAACTGACAGACTAGATATTACATATCAGCACTGCCTTGATTATTAAGATTTATTTCTACAAACAAATTTTATTATTTATTATTAAAATCACTAAATACTGATATTAGAATATTAATTAATTATTGATTTTGCAATATACAGAATTGCGCAGTTTGCAAAAAACAACGCTATGCGCATCAACCCCCTCCCCTCCCTTATTAATGTACAATTTTATTAAAAATAGTTTAATCAATAAAAACAATATTTAAATTAATAAAATTTGATCAAAAGTAAATTATAGCAATTATAATAATAATTCTTACATTACGTGCTACGATATAACCTCCCCTATATGTGGATATGTTGAGGGGGATTTTTTTCTTCGTCTCCTCCCTGATCTTAAGCAACAATTTTTGTACTTCCCACCACACGTGCATAAGGGTCGCGACTGTTACGATCATGAAGAAATTCATGCAAGAGAATCAGCTGAGGGCCGATTGCGCGCGGACAATGAAGCGACATTACTTTGTGATTAGGTTCATTTTTTAAGAGATTAATACATTTCGTAAGATCACATGGAAAGATAAGATTAATCAACGTTATCAGGCGATTGATTAGAGTATTATATTGTCGAAATCAAATATTTATGCATTTTTTTGATCGAAAAGATTAAATAGTGAGAACTATTTGTACGGCGATACCAATTTTTCGTTGA
Source organism: Tachinus rufipes (assembly GCA_963932245.1). NCBI lineage: Eukaryota > Metazoa > Arthropoda > Insecta > Coleoptera > Staphylinidae > Tachinus > Tachinus rufipes. The sequence continues at coordinate 89,842,783 of OZ010748.1, read as the reverse complement.
ATAAAACACGGAAATAATAGAAGTATGTTTACCGCAAGAGCAAAACAAGATCTGCATTATTTAATAAACTGAGCTCCGCTCGTCTACCCATGTATTACCACGAAATTGGTTACCTCAGGTCACTCTTCTAACTTAATGACATCTGTCATCGAATTTCTCATATTTGTGGCTGCAGAAACACAGCATGATGACAAACAAGCGGGCGGGCGGGGACACTTTTTCAAACTACTGGTCCACAATTAATAAACAATTAAACAACATCCCCGCCCGCCCACCGCTAACTTAATGATATCTATCAGTCATTCTGTCTTGTTTGTTGGTAGCAAAAACACGGTAACCGGTGATAACATCTAATTTCAAAATGACAAACACTTGGGCTTGCGAGCCGGGACACTTTTAAAACTACCGGTCCACAATTAATAAACTGTGTCCCCGCCCACCCGCCCAAGTGTTTGTTATCAAAAAATTGTTTATGTCACCTCCCTCCTCTAACTTAATGATATCTATCAGTCATTCTATCATGTTTGTTAGCAGCAAGAACATGGTAGGAGGTAGTAACATCTAATTTCATAATGACAAACATTTGGGCAGGCGGGCGGAAACACTTTTTCAAACTACAGGTCCACAATTGATAAGCTGTGTCCCCGCCCGCCCACCCAAGTGTTTGTTATCAAGAAATTGATTATGCCACCTCCCTCCTCTAACTTAATGATATCTGTCAGTCAGTCTGTCATGTTTGTAGGCAGCAAGAACACGGTAGGCGGTAGTAACATCTAATTTCATAATGACAAATACTTGGGCGGACGGGCGGGAACACTTTTTCAAACTACCGGCCCACAATTAATAAACTGTGTCCCCGCCCGCCCACCCAAGTGTTTGTTATCAAAAAATTGATTATGCCACCTCCTTCCTCTAACTTAATGATATCTGTCAGTCATTATGTCATGTTTGTTGACAGCAAGAACACGGTAGGCGGTGGTAACATCTAATTTCATAATGACAAACAATTAGGCGGGCGGGCGGGAACACTTTTTCAAACTACCGGTCCACAATTAATAAACTGTGTCCCCGCCCACCCACCCAAGTGTTTGTTATCAAGAAATTGATTATGCCACCTCCCTCCTCTCGCTTAATGATATCTGTCAGTCATTCTGTATGTTTGTAGGCAGCAAGAACACGGTAGGCGGTAGTAACATATAATTTCATAATGACAAACACTTGGGCGGGCGGGCGGGAACACTTTTTCAAACTACCGGTCCACAATTAATAAACTGTGTCCCCGCCCGCCCACCCAAGTGTTTGTTATCAAGAAATTGATTATGCCACCTCCCTCCTCTAACTTAATGATATCTGTCAGTCATTCTGTCATGTTTGTAGGCAGCAAGAACACGGTAGGCGGTAGTAACATCTAATTTCATAATGACAAATACTTGGGCGGGCGGGCGGGAACACTTTTTCAAACTACCGGCCCACAATTATAAAAACTGTGTCCCCGTCCGCCCACCCAATAATAATGCTTGCGTCCCACCGACTGCGCCATAAAGTATTTGTCACGACATTACTGTCATGACAAAAACATAAGTTAAAAATGACTCAGAATAAATTTAAAACCTTGCAATTATTAATGCCAACTGTCAAAATTAATGTTCAACGTCCTACCGACTGCGCTATAATGTATTTGTGTAACAAAATCGGCTTTAATGTCATGACAAAGAAACAGAAGTTAAAAATGACTCAAAAAAAAAAGTAAAATCTTGCAATTATTAATGCCTACTGTCAAAATTAATGTTCAACGTCCTACCGACTGTGCTATTATGTATTTGTGTAATAAAATCGTCTTTACTGTCACGACAAATAACCAGAAGTTAAAAATAACTTAAAACAAATATTAAATCTTTCAATTATTGATGCCAACTGTCAAAATTAATGTTCAACGTCCTACCGACTGCGCTATAATGTATTTGTCTAACAAAATCGGCTTTACTGTCACGACAAATAACCAGAAGTTAAAAATAACTTGAAACAAATGTTAAATCTCGCAATTATTAATGCCAACTGTCAAACTTAATGTTCAACGTCCTACCGACTGCGCTATAATGTATTTGAGTAATAATATCGGCTTTACTGTCATGATAAAGAAATAAAAGTTAAAAATGACTCAAAACAAATGTCAAATCTTGCAATTATTAATGCCAACTGTCAAAATTAATGTTCAACGTCCTACCGACTGCGCTATTATGTATTTGTGTAATAAAATCGTCTTTACTGTCACGACAAATAACCAGAAGTTAAAAATAACTTAAAACAAATATAAAATCTTTCAATTATTGATGCCAACTGTCAAAAGTAATGTTCAACGTCCTACCGACTGCGCTATAATGTATTTGAGTAATGATATCGGCTTTACTGTCATGATAAAGAAATAAAAGTTAAAAATGACTCAAAACAAATGTCAAATCTTGCAATTATTAATGCCAACTGTCAAAATTAATATTCAACGTCCTACCGACTGCGCTATTATGTATTTGTGTAATAAAATCGTCTTTACTGTCACGACAAATAACCAGAAGTTAAAAATAACTTAAAACAAATATAAAATCTTTCAATTATTGATGCCAACTGTCAAAATTAATGTTCAACGTCCTACAGACTGCGCTACAATGTATTTGTGTAATAAAATCAACTTTACTGTCATGACAAAGAAACAAAAGTTAAAAATGACTCAAAACCAAAGTTAAACCTTGAATTTATGAATGCCAACCGTCAAAGTTAATGTTCAACGTTCTACCGACTGCGCCATAATGTATTTGCTTAATAAAATCGGCTTAACTGTCACGACAAAAAACAAAAGTTAAAAATGACTCAAAACAAATGTCAAATCTTGCAATTATTAATTCCAACTGTCAAAATTAATGTTCAACGTCCTATCGACTGCGCTATAATGTATTTATGTAATAAAATCGACTTTACTGTCGTAGCAAAGTAACAGAATTTAAAAATAATTTGGACAACTGTCGAATCATAGTATCGATGTAACATTTTGCAATTATAAATGCTAACTGTCAAAATTTATTTTCAAATTGTGCATTGTAATGAATATATTGTGTTTGATTATTTTAATATTTTTACCTAATATGTCTCCGATTGAATTATTAATATCAGATCTAATCACGTTTAATAATTAAATAATATTGCCTGCATCCTACCGACTGCGCCATCTGCGGTTAACCGTAAAACAGAAAACTATTATTAAAATGGCAAAGCACAATCAATCTTTATTATCTCATAACCTAACCTAAAACACGACATCCCTAGGTCTCAGTCGGCATTTCGAACCTATATTGGTAGCGCTAGTGTAGGTGTAAAAGTGTTAAACTATTCTAACAAGAAAAATCATATGTATCCAGTGTTGTAGTTGTTGTAGTTGTAGATTGGTTGAAGCTTTGTTCAGTACTTACTTTGTTGGCCTTCTTGTATTTAACACTGTTAATAGTACTCTCAGTTTCGGAACCATTTTCGGTGGAGTCGGTGGTTGAGGTGGTGGTGGTAGTGCTGGTTGTGGTTGAAGCAGCGGAAGTGCCATTACTTGTACTAACGGTAGATGTGGAGGTGCTGCCGTTACTTGTAGAATCGCCCTTATCCAAATCCTTGTTCGGTATGTAGCTGGCAAAATTGTTGACGTGATTCGTATTCTTAGTCCTCTCCTCGCTCTTAACAGTCTCCTGCTTGCCGCCTTTCAATTCGGTGCCCTCTTCTCTCGATTTGGTTTCGGTTTTTTTCACAGTCGCTTTCTTAACCTCGCCGTTAATTTTGGCGGTGGTTTTGATCGTGCCGTTCTCTGTGACTTTTTTAGCCTTTCTAATTTCCGATTTGACGTCTGTAACGTCAGGTTTTTTCGTTTTCGCCGATTCGATCGGAGGCGACGAGCGTGTTGATTTATAACCGCTCTTGGCGGCGTCAAATTTTTTACGCATTTCCGAAACAGAGGGTCGGTTACCGTTGTCGTCCTCTTGATTGTACATATTGTCAGTTTCGTTAGTATTGTTAGGGAAATCTCGCAAACTAGTATTGTTAAGGTTTGGCTCGCCGGTTGTTACCTTTTTCTTGGTGGTGATTGCGGCGCGGGCTTCGATAGGCGGCAACCCGATGTCGTTCAGCGTCTTCGAGCGTGAGATGTTGGTGTCCCTGTTGCGGAGCACGGACGGTACGTAATTAGCAGGCGAATACTTGTTGCGGAGATCCGCCACGGATTCCACCACGTTGAGGGCGGACAGGCGGGACTCACCGCATCCGCCGCGGCCGCCCTCGGAACGAGTTAGGGAAGAGTCGCGACGCGTATCTAGGATCGAGCTCTCGCGTATGGAGCTGATGCCGGAGTCGCGGGATAACGAATCCCTACGTGCGCTTGACTCGCGGACCTCTTCCCTGTAGCGACTGGTTAGTCCGTCCTCTGTTATGCTGCTCGTTCTGAAAATAAAATTAAAATGTTTTAGCCCTTCTTACACTTAATATTCAATATGTTCATAATTTACATGATTGATCAAAGGTCAAAGTCAACAACAAGACAATTTAAAGTATTTAAAACTTTTAACCAGCACGGCTTTGTGCAAAATACACAAGCAATCCTTAAATTACAGTTAGAACATCAACTCAATATTCCGGTAGCAGTACTATTGCACCTGAAATGTACTGCTACCGGAAGATAATATTTTTTCAAATAAGAAAATTTGCATTGCAACTTTCTAACATTTTTTTCATTTTACTCAAAAACTTTGCATTGAGCCTCTATATAACTGAAATCAGTTAAAACTTAGCAGTTAGATAGAGTAACTATTGTTTAATAGTTCCCTGAAGTTGGATTAGTTAATTATTACAAATAACAAAATGGCGGCCGGTTAACTGATATAAATTATGTAATTTCATGGTATTTAGTTAATAACTTCTTTTTCAATAACTGAAATCAGTTAAAATTTGGTAGTTAGATGGAATAACTATAGTTTAAAAGTTCCCTAAAGTTAGATTAGTAAATTCGTACAAATAACTGACATAAATTATGTAATTTCCTGATATTTAGTTAATAACTTCTTTTTCAATAACTGAAATCAGTTAAAATTTAGTAGTTAGATGGAATAACTATTATTTAATAGTTCCCTAAAGTTAGATTAGTTAATTCTTACAAATAACAAAATGGCGGCCGGTTAACTGACATAAATTATGTAATTTCCTGATATTTAGTTAATAACTTGTTTTTCAATAACTGAAATCAGTTAAAATTTAGTAGTTAGATGGAATAACTATTGTTTAATAGTTCCCTAAAGTTGGATTAGTTAATTCTTACAAATAACAAAATGGCGGCCAGTTAACTGACATAAATTATGTAATTTCATGATATTTAGTTAATAACTTCTTTTTCAATAAATGAAATCAGTTAAAATTTGGTAGTTAGATGGAATAACTATAGTTTAAAAGTTCCCTAAAGTTAGATTAGTTAATTCTTACAAATAACAAAATGGTGGCCGGTTAACTGACATAAATTATGCAATTTCCTGATATTTAGTTAATAACTTCCTTTTCAATAACTGAAATCAGTTAAAATTTGGTAGTTAGATGGAATAACTATTGTTTAATAGTTCCCTAAAGTTGGATTAGTTAATTCTTACAAATAACAAAATGGCGGCCGGTTAACTGACATAAAGTATGTAATTTCATGATATTTAGTTAATAACTTCTTTTTCAATAACAGAAATCAGTTAAAATTTGGTAGTTACATGGAATAACTATAGTTTAAAAGCTCTCTAAAGTTAGATTAGTTAATTTTTACAAATAACAAAATGGCGGCCGGTTAACTGACATAAAGTATGTAATTTCATGATATTTAGTTAATAACTTCTTTTTCAATAACTGAAATCAGTTAAAATTTAGTAGTTTGATGGAATAACTGTTGCTTATCTTGTTAATATTAAAAAATCATCAAATAATCTTCGACAATTGTTATAAGACGTTCTTAAGTCACTGATATCTTCAAAAATCATAAAATAATATTCCAAAAGTGTTATAAAACGTACTTAAGTCACTAATATCTTCAAAAAATATCAAAATAATGTTCAAAAAGAGTCTTTATGTCATATAGTAATCGCAAACTGTCATAAAACGTTCTTAAGTCACTGATATCTTCAAAAAATGATCAAATAATGTTCCAAAAGTGTTATAAAACGTTCTTAAATCAGTAATATCTTCAAAAAATCATCAAATAATGTTCCCAAAAGAGTCTTTATGTCATAAAGTAATAACAAACTGTAATAAAGTGTTCCCTGTGTAATATAAAAATTTCAAAGTGTAATAAAACGTTCTTAAGTCACTGGTATCTTCAAAATTCATCAAATAATGTTCCAAAAGAGTCTTTATGTCATATAGTAATCGCAAACTGTCATAAAATGTTCTCTGTGTAATATAAAAAGTTTGAAAGTGCATTCAGACGTTCTTAAGTCACTACTATTTTCAAAAATCATCAAATAATGTTCCAAAAGTGATATAAAACGTTCTTAAGTCACTGATATTTTCAAAAACCATCAAATAATGTTCCAAAAAAATCTTTATGTCATAAAGTAATCACAAACTGTCAAAAAGTGTTCTCTGCGTAATATAAAAAGTTTCAAAGTGTAATAAAACGTTCTTAAGTCACTGCTATTTTCAAAATTCATCAAATAATGTTCCAAAACTGTTATATGATGTTCTTAAGTCACTGATATCTTCACGCTGCAAACTCTAATCACCGATGCAAGAGGTTAAGACTACCACATCTGAGAATTTTGCCGCAAACTCAGGAATTCCAACCTAAAATATTGGTTTCTTTAACGTGCACGCAACATCAAAGCAGTACAAGGACGTACTAAAGTTTCTTTTCTTATCCAAAGGATTTTTTCTTAACCAGAAAAACTGGCCCTCCAAATAGGAAATTCAAACCTATCCTAACCTAACCACTACACCATCTGAACGATACTTGAATGAAAGAATACAAAAAAAAGCCTCAAAGCCAATACATCAACTATCCGCTATATAATTGAACTATCTCACTATAGTACTAACAAAATATTAAAAAAAAACTAATCTGCTTAAATATTTAAGTATAAAACTGTCAAACTCATTTTTACCTGCGTAATATTTTGATTTGCATGGCGCGATATAATAAAACTTATAACGTTACGGAAGACAAATTATCTAATGAACTGGCCCCTTTAACATAACACCAGGCTTAATTGGCCATGGAACCTTCAAAATTATAATTCAAATATAATCTACGCTCTGATAACATTTAAATATGTAAATAAATAAACAACCTGAGTGATAAGCATGTGTGGTTGACTGAAATGTTGTTTCGTTATTAGCAATTAAAGATAAATATGCTAAGATCATTTGAAATCTATTAAAGATTCCAAGGATTAAACTGTCAAATGCATTCATAGTTTGATGTAGTCGTCTGAGCTGTCAAATGTTGTAGTCATTAAATGAATGAAAGTTGATGAATCGAGCAGTTAAATCTTAAATTGTCAGTTAATGGTTTTTGAGTAGCCAAATTGGTTCGTTGATTGAGCTGTCAAAACTATTAATACGTCAAATATCAAAAATAAAATTAGCTGTCAAAATAGTTAAAAATAATCAAATATTTATCGAAAAAAAATTGTAGATAGAATTATGACAAAACAATTAAAATAAAAAAACGGTGAAAAATTTATTTTAATTTTACTCCTACGCCACTGGATTAAAACTAATGCTTTAAACATTTTATTAATAACATCTAACCTCAAAATCGTGTTAGGAACCCCAAATGTGCGTAACCAATAACTATAAAATATAAACCTAACCTCAAATTAGAGCAATATCTTGACAACATAACCTCAAACCATAATAAAACGCATCTAACCTTAAAATTGTAACTTTTTCTTGTTACCCAGGACTGAAATTTGATCTTATCTATGCCAAAAATTCAAAATATTGAATTTTGAATTTTTGGCCCAAAAGTCTTGACTTCTTTACCGCAAATTTTCTCAGGAAGTCGCTTGAGATCCGCATATCCAAAGCATAGTTTCGAGTATTCACCAAAGCAAATGTTAAGATCTTGAGTTCAGCTTTTCACGTCTTATCTGGTTCGTACGTCAACACGCGCAAAAAGTCGCAGACGACACGCGATCACGGAACCAGAAAAAAGAAATTATTTCTGTCAAACTACAGACCGCGGGCCAAAATGTCGACCCGATCAAACCGCAAAAAAAAGTTAATAAAAAAAAAACGCACCTTTCAAAAACAATCAAACCGCAACCTAGCAAAATGGCCTGCATCCACCAACTTCTAACCTAAAAATCGTGACAACATAATCTATCTATTCAACAAACATAACCTCAATTGTTAAACAACCAATCACAACACCAATGCGTTGAAGCCCTCATTATTTATGACACATGACTCACTAATAACCCCCCCCCCCCCTCCCCTGACAATACATTAGTTTATAAAATGTCCCTAACAAAAAGTCCCAAATGTTAAAAGTTGACAAATGACAAATGACAAAAATGCATGAAGTAAAACACATACTCCCCCCCCCCCCCTTCGTTTAAAATTTCTCTAAAAAGTAAAGAAACTTAACAGAGTGCTCACAATCTACATTGCAGTTAAGGTTTTTATTTAATAACAAGGACAAGGCAGGAGAAGGAAAAAGGAGGGGGAAAGGCGTTATTAACTATTTTAAGTAAAAATATGATTTAAACATCAAAATACAACTTTACTCTCAAAGTGACTCATAACTAATGTCACAAATCCAGTGTTAGTTAAAAATTATCAATGACAAGTGCACCAATTGTCAACAATCTAAGATGTAACACCTGCAAAATTAAAAATGTCAAAAGATTAAAGTTACCCCCTCCCCCTCCTCATCTTTCGTTCATTTTAGATTGCGTTATTTGGCAGAAATACTCCTTCAAAAACAAAGATTTTCCACTATTCTTTTTATCAAGATAGTTCTAGATTATAAAAAGACACTTTCAAAAATTGATGGAAAGGAGGGAAAGATTTATAAAACTATAAAACTGTAATTTTAACAAATCACAGTTTTGTAGTTTTATAAATCCCCCTCGATCAATTTTAGATCAGCGGCCAGTAGTGAACAAATAGATTAATAAAAACACATTCTAAATTCTTCTAACAATTGACAATAAAAGCCCCCCCCCCCCTCCCCTCATTCATTTATTTCCGATTGTTGTGCTACTTAGATTTAGATTTGACAGAATTGTTCATTCATTCAACAAAGAAACTAAGACACACCAATAAATACTACAGTAAATGTAAAAATTTTCAACATAAAACATATCAAACCAAATGAAGTAAAACCCCAAACTCTTAAAGATTTAAATTGGTAAACCTCCTTACCCTTACGATATTTTAAGCCTCATGCTTGTTATACTACCTCACAGTTGCCTTTGAATATGTACTTAATTACATAATATATATTACCGAACCCGCTAATTGAAAGAATGGAGGCGACTTCCAAATTTATTTTATATATGATCAGTGGAAATATTCTACTGTTTGGCAAATTTGATAAGGCTACATCAACTTATCTTTAGTGAAGCCTATTTGCTCCCCCCCCCCCCCTCCTTCTCACTTCATCAAAATTTCTATATAAAACAATAAAAACGCATCCAACTTAATTATGTTAATGGTTACATTGATTTGATATTAGTTGCTGCAAAAACAAATTTATTAGCTCCCCCCTCTCTTTAAGTCTCTTACACGTAAAAGCTATTTGTATAGTTTTTAATTCAAAATGTTTTCCTACCGTTTGAGCAAGCTATTGCAAAAAAAAATCAATCCCCCCCCCCCCCCTATTACTAATTGATTTGATTTAACGTCGTACTGTTTCTGCTGGCAAGGCTAATCACCGACGCCAGAGGTTAAGGCTACCTCACCTGAAAATATTTACGCAAATTCCAACCTAAATTATCGGGTTCTTTAACGTGTTCCCAAAATTGAGGCAGTACACTGGACCTACTTATTCTTATCCGAAAAAAAGCGTACTCATTAAAACACATTTTTTGTTAACCAGAACAACTGACCCTCCAGATAAGGGACTCAAACCCGGGAGCTCGGGCGTAGTAGTCGAGTACGCTAACAACTTCACCACCTAAGCAATCTCCCCCCCCTCCCCAACCGACTTTTTAAAAATAAGTCAAATTAATCAAGTCAGATCTAGAAAGTAGGTTTGATTAAAGGACTTAGCTGCTCATCTTGTTTAAACAAAAAAATTTAGACACCCCCTCCGCCGTCTGTCATCTTCTCATATTCTTCCAATACATGAGCACTATTATGTCAAATACATGAAGCTAGATCAAGCAGTTTTTGCTTAAAATTAGTTTACTCCCCCCCCCCCCCTCCTCCATGTATTTTTATGTTGTTGTGACATATTGAGTTATTTTTAAACATTACATTTTAGTATTAATCTTTGATCTAAAACGCTCACCAACCTCTCACTTAACTTAAGGTTCAACTATTTTCTTTCCTCTTCCCCCCTCCCCCCATATATATATATATATATATCGCGCACACCTACCAAACTAATTACGAATTATATTAGCAATTCTTGAACTTCAAAAGAGTTAATTAATCTCTTAATTGAATTGTTAAGATAATAGTTTAGAAACACTACTAATGCTTGCTCAATATGTGGATAAGGTATTTACACTATATTTTTTAAAAAACAGTCCCCCCCCCCCCCGTAATAGTGAGTAGTATGACTTAGTAACCCTAGACCTACATTACTTTAATTACTTTTAAATCTTCCCGCCCCCTCCTGGCTTGTTTACTAAATCAATTTTTGATGTTTCCAAAACAAATATCATACATTTAAATAGCCGGCAGTCAGTAATTCTCAGAGCTCATATAATTATTAATATTTAACCTCCCCCCTTCCTCCTCCTTCGCAATCCAAAGAGCGCGTTGCACTTTTGTTTAAAATATAGTTAGATGTACAGGCCGTTTTATGCTCCTTTACACTGTTTATATTAACATTCTCTAAGTATCACCCCCCCTCCCCCAATCTACAGCCTATTTTGTCCGCAAATTAGATTAGACTTTATCCTCCCCCCCCCCCCCCCCTTTCAATTCACTGTACAGTATTGTACATATTTTTCCTTTTCATACTGTAATACAACCTATTAGTCGGTAAATTAGATTAGAAGACTACATAGACTTATGTTTAGTGACATAGGTTTCCTTACACTCCCCCCCCCCCCCCCCCCCAATTCACTGTAAGTTTTGTAATTTATTGTCCTTTCCATACTGCAATACAGCCTATTTGTCGGCAAACTAGATTAGACAACATAGACTTATCTTTAGTGACAAACATAGGTCTACTTGCTCCCCCCCTCCAATTTACTGTAAGTTTTTTTTTCTTTTCATACTCTACTACAGCCTATTTGTAGGCAAATTATTAGATTAGACTACATAGACTTATCTTTAGTGACAAACATAGGTCTCCTTGCTCCCCCCCCCCCCCCCTCCAATTGATTATAAGTTTTGTATATTTTTTCCAGTTCATACTATAATAATGAAAACTAGATTGAACTACAGACTAATCAATTTTTAGTGACAAACATGGGTCTCCTTGCTTGCCCCCCCTCCAATTGATTAAGTTTTGTACATTTTTTTCCTTTCCATACTACAATACAGCTTATTTGTCGACAACAAACTAAATTAAACTACAGAAAATAATCAATTTTTAGTGACAAACATTGGTCTAAATGCTCCCCCCCCCCCCCCCTCCAATTGATTATAAATTTTGTACATTTTTTTCCTTTTCATACTCTACTACAGCCTATTTGTAGGGCAAATTAGATTAGGCTACATAGACTTATCTTCAGTGACAAACATCTCCCCCCCCCACCCAATTGACTATAAGTTTTGTATATTTTTTCCAGTTCATACTATAATAATGAAAACTAGATTGAACTACAGACTAATCAATTTTTAGTGACAAAAATGGGTCTCCTTGCTTGCCCCCCCCCCTCCAATTGATTATAAATTTTGTACATTACTTTCCTTTTCATACTATAATACAGCTTATTTGTCGACAACAAACTAAATTAAACTACACAGATTAATCAATTTTTAGTGACAAACATTGGTCTCCTTGCACCGCCCACCCCCCTCCAATTGATTATAGTTTTGTACATTACTTTCCTTTTCATACTCTACTACAGCCTATTTGTAGGGCAAATTAGAATAGACTACATAGACTTATCTTCAGTGACAAACATCTCCCCCCCCCCCCCCATCCAATTGACTATAAGTTTTGTATTTTTTTTTTCCTGTTCATACAATAATAATACAGCTTATTTGTCGGGAAACTAGATTGAACTACAGACTAATCAATTTTTAGAGACAAAAATGGGTCTCCTTGCTTGCCCCCCCCCCTCCAATTTTTGTGCATTTCTTTCCTTTTCATACTATAATACAGCTTATTTGTAGACAACAAACTAAATTAAACTACACAGATTAATCAATTTTTAGTGACAAACATTGGTCTCCTTGCACCCCCCCCCACCCCCCTCCAATTGATTATAAGTTTTGTACATTTTTTTCCTTTTCATACTCTCCTACAGCCTATTTGTAGGCAAATTAGATTAGACTACATAGACTTATCTTCAGTGACAAACATCTCCCCCCCCCCCATCCAATTGACTATAAGTTTTTTTTTTTTTTTTTTTTCATAATATAATACAGCTTATTTGTCGGCAAACTAGATTGAACTACAGACTAATCAATTTTTAGTGACAAAAATGGGTCTCCTCGCTTGCCCCCCCCCCCCCCCCCCCAATTGATTATAAGTTTTGTAATTTTTTTTCCTTTTCATATACAGCTTATTTGTCGACAACAAACTAAACTAAACTATACAGAATAATCAATTTTTAGTGACAAACATGGGTCTCCTTGCTTGCCCCCCCTCCAACTGATTATAAGTTTTGTACATTTTTTTCCTTTTCATACTATAATACAGCTTATTTGTAGACAAACTAAATTAAACTACACAGAATAATCAATTTTTAGTGACAAACATAGGTTTCATTGCTCCCTCCCCTCCCCCCCTCTAATTCACTGTAAGTTTTGTACATTTTTTTTCCTTTTGTCAACTTATCTTGAAATGGTTACATTTAATTTCTATACTATAGTGGCGATTAAGATTATTTTGATTAATTAAAACTTCTCCCCCCCCTCCCAATTTATAAATGATAAACAAATTTAAATTTTTTTAGTTACAACAAAACTATTTTTTGTACAAATTTCATTACCCCGTGTGGTCTCACCGTATGTCACCAGAATGATCAAATCCTAGATTCCAAATCCACCTTACAAGAAAGAGAAACCCCCCCCCCCCCCCCCCCAGCAAAAATGAATAGTGTCAAACATTACAAACTCAATGAACACAAAAAAGCATTCACTCATTACAACATAACATTAAAATAATCACAATAACCTAACCTCACACTATCAGAACTTAACCTTAAAATAAGTAGTTTTAAACTATTATGATACCTAACCTCAAAATCAAAACCTCAAATTTTTAAATATAATGTTGACATAACCTCAAACTGTCACAATACTAAAAACCCCAAATCTAACAACAATTATCGTAGCACTTAGCAACTTAAGTCGGATTACAATAAGGGTAAATGTAACCATTACACAAGCAATCTGATTAATAGTTTAACATTGACATATCAAGTTCTATAAAATTTATACGTAAAAAACACATCAATCGTAATAAAATATCAAATTACGCTCTAACTTTGCTAACTTAAATTACCTTGAAAATAAACGTCGTCCATCTGTGTCGGCGTAACTCCTGCTGGTGTACCTCTCCGATGTATAACTGCTGGTGAACCTGGGCGTGTAGGAGCTGGTGCCGTAAAACGGCCTATCCAAGCTGGACGAACTGAACGTAGACCGATAGGAGCCAGCCAAACCCGATGAACTGCTCCTGTGTGGGGACAATACAGGCATCTTGATTCCTCACTGACTGCTTCTGATGTAGAGTCGCTTGCGATACTTCAGTGTAGAGATGAAGGTGGTGTTGCGGTGACCTTCACACGCATAATCTCACCCTGCAATAATTACAGGGGGGATGAATATTAATTCAGTAGGAGAAACGAATCACGTGGGCGCACACGAAAGGGGGCACCGGAATCGAGAGCGAAAAATACACAGTAGTAGTTGCGCGTCGCCTTTTATTTTTAGCGCAGCTATTTCGTATTTTTAGATGGTTTTTAATTCCAGTGCACGGGAGAGAGTGCAGCACGGCACGGCACGCACTTTTATATTTTTAAATTAATTTCACGATTCTCTTTTCTTTATTTAATCTTCGGACGACAGTTTTAGATTCTTATGCGTTTAATTATTGTTTGCTCACCAGAGAGGGTTTATCCGGCCGGGTCGGTTGTTTTCCCACCGGCCGCGCTTATTGCGTTTTCCGAATCAGTTGGGGCGCTCTGGGAAAGCGACGGCGGAGGAGGAAAAACTCTTGCCCCTCGCCGCCATGTTCAGGCAATGACGTCACGGACATGTGTGTCACAGAGTGACCCTGAATTGTGGAGGAGTTGCGCCCAGTAGCACTCTCTCTCCGCGGACAGTGGCGTAGGCGACGAAGATATAAGAGATTACTCATCATTGCAGGAATTTATTATGACTCATCATCAATATACAAGTGCATTAATTGGTACCAACGGTTGGAATAAAAATTAAATATAAAGTAGTACCAACACAAAATAGGTAATTATAATGCAGTCAACATAAATTTATTTTTGTTATTTAAAAACTATACAAAACAGTGGCGTAGCGACTGAATAGCAAGCAGATCTTAAATTCTATTCCGTCTATATTTCAAAGCCGGATTTACCTAATTCTATATTACAATGACCGGATATACAAACACAAGATAGCTATGCATACTTTAGCACTTGATTTATCATTCCAATGCCGGATTTACACAATTTATGGCAAAATTTACACATTTTATGACCGGATCAACACACTTTAAGGCCGGATTTACAAATTTAAGACCGGATTTACACATTTCAAGGCCGGATTTCCCTAATTCTATATTACAATGATCGGATATACAAACACAAGAAAGCTATGCATACTTTAATTACTCACTCTAAAGCCGGATTTACACATTTTAAGGCCGGATTAACACACTTTATGGCCGAATACACACATTTACAAGCCGGATTTACACATTTACAAGGCCGGATTGCTCTAACTCTATACTGCAATAACCGGAATTTAAAACACAAGATAGCTCTGCATATTTCAGCACCTAAATTACTCATTCAAGGCCGGATTTACACATTTTAAGGCCGGATTTATACAAGTTTTAAATCAGTATTTGCGGCAAACTTGATGGAATACTAATTTTTAAGTTTTAAAATAATTTTTTACATTTCTACCGACTGCGCCAAAATAGATAAAAAATCAATTCTCAAGTTTTAAATTAATTTACTATTTTTTATATTTAAACCGACTGCGCCAAAACAAATGAAAAACTATTTTTTAAGTTTTAGAATGTTTTTTTTACATTTCTACCAACTATGCCAAAATAAAAAGATAATCAAGCTTTAAATTATTTTAATATTTTTCATTTTTAAACCGACTGCGCCAAAACAAATGAAAAACTTATTTTTAAGTTTTGAAATATTTTTTACATTTCTACCGACTGCGCCAAAATAGATAAAAAATCAATTCTCAAGTTTTAAATTAGTTTACTGTTTTTCATATTTAAACCGACTGCGCCAAAACAAATGAAACTCATTTTTAAGTTTTAAAATGTTTTTTTACATTTCTACCAACTATGCCAAAATAAATAAAAAGATAATCAAGTTTTAAATTATTTTAATATTTTTAATTTTTAAACCAACTGCGCCAAAACAAATGAAAAACTTATTTTTAAGTTTTGAAATGTTTTTTACATTTCTACCGACTGCGCCAAAATAGATAAAAAATCAATTCTCAAGTTTTAAATTATTTAAAATAGATATTAAAGTTTAAATTATTTTACTATTTTTTATATTTAAACCGACTCCGCCAAAACAAATGAAAGACTCATTTTTAAGCTTTGAAATGTATTTTTTTTACATTTCTACCGACTGCGCCAAAATAGATAAAAAATCAAGAATTCTCAAGTTTTAAATTAATTTACTATTTTTTATATTTAAACCGATTGCGCCAAAACAAATAAAAAACTAATTTTTAAGTTTTAAAATGTTTTTTTTACTTTTCTACCAACTGCGCCAAAATAGATAAAAAGATATTCAAGTTTCAAATTATTTTACTATTTTTCATATTTAAACCGACTGCGCCGAAACACATGAAAGACTCATTTTTGAGTTTTAAAATGTTTTTATATTTTACCGACTGAGCCAAAATAGATAAAAAATCAATTCTCAAGTTTTAAATTAATTTACTATTTTTTATATTTAAACCGACTGCACCAAAACAAATGAAAGACTCATTTTTAAGTTTTGAAAAGTTTTTTTACATTTCTACCGACTGCGCCAAAATAGATAAAAAATATATTCAAGTTTTAAACTATTTTACTATTTTTCTTATTTAAACCGACTGCGCCAAAACAAATAAAAAACTAATTTTTAAGTTTTAAAATGTTTTTTTACATTTCTACCAACTGCGCCAAAATAGATATTAAAGTTATAAATTATTTTATTATTTTTCATACTTATACCGACTGCGCCAAAACAAATAAAAGACTCATTTTTAAGTTTTGAAATGTTTTTTTTTACATTTCTGCCAACTGCGACAAAATATATAAAAATATATATATATATTCAATAACCTCTTCATACCGTTAGGTGTCGAGGTGTCGGACACACCGAGCCACAGAGAAGACATGTATGGATGCTTATATGAGATAACGGACCCATATAGGGAAGAAAGCTACGCTCGGCATCACTTTGGGTTCACCCATCCAAGTTGTGACCAGAGCGACCGTTGCTTAACTTTCGTTAGCGCTGGTATTTGTACATGCTCTCTCTGCCGTACTGCCGACTATAAAAATATATTAAAGTTTCAAATTATTTTACTATTTTTATATTCAACCGACTGCGCCAAAACAAATAAAAGACTAATTTTTAAGTTTTAAAATGTTTTCTTTTTACATTTCTACCAACTGCGCCAAAATAGATATTAAAGTTTTAAATTATTTTACTATTTTTCATATTTAAACCAACTGCGCCATAACAAATAAAAAACTCATTTTAAGTTTTAAAATGTTTTTCTACATTTCTACCAACTACGCCAAAATAAATAAAAAGATAATCATGTATTAAATTATTTTACTATTTTTCATATTTAAACAGACTACGCCAAAACAAATGAAAGACTCATTTTTAAGTTTTGAAATGTTTTTTTACATTTGTACCGACTGCGCCAAAATAGAAAAAAAAAATATATATTCAAATTTTAAAGTATTTTACTATTTTTTATATTTAAACCGACTGCGCCAAAACAAATAAAAGACTCATTTCTAAGTTTTGAAATGTTTTTTACATTTCTACCGACTGCGTCAAAATAGATAAAAAATATATTCAAGTTTTAAACTATTTTACTGTTTTTCTTATTTAAACCGACTGCTCCAAAACAAATAAAAAACTAATTTTTAAGTTTTAAAATGTTTTTTTACATTTCAACCGACTGTGCCAAAATTGATGAAAAGATATTCAAATTTCAAATTATTTTACTATTTTTCATATTTAAACCGACTGCGCCAAAACCAATGAAAAACTTATTTTTAAGTTTTGAAATGTTTTTTTACATTTCTACCGACTGCGCCAAAATAGATAAAAAATCAATTCTCAAATTTTAAATTATTTTACTATTTTTCATATTTTCATACCAAAATAGATTATAAAGTTTTAAACTATTTTACTATTTTTCATATTTAGACCGACTGCGCCAAAACAAATGAAAGACTCATATTTAAGTTTTGAAATGTTTTTTACATTTTTACCGACTGCGCCAAAATAGATAAAAAATATATTCAAGTTTTATACTATTTTACTACTTTTCTTACTTAAACCAACTGCGCCAAAACAAATAAAAGACTAATTTTTAAGTTTTAAAATGTTTTTTTACATTTCTACCGACTGCGCCAAAATAGATAAAAAGATATTCATGTTTTAAACTATTTTACTATTTTTCATATTTATACCGACTGCGCCAAAACAAATAAAAAACCAATTTTTAAGTTTTAAAATGTTTTTTTACATTTCTACCGACTGCGCCAAAATAGATAAAAAATATATTCAAGTTTTAAACTATTTTACTATTTTTCATATTTAGACCGACTGCGCCAAAACAAATGAAAGACTCATATTTAAGTTTTGAAATGTTTTTTACATTTTTACCGACTGCGCCAAAATAGATAAAAAAATATATTCAAGTTTTATACTTCTTTACTACTTTTCTTACTTAAACCAACTGCGCCAAAACAAATAAAAGACTAATTTTTAAGTTTTAAAATGTTTTTTTACATTTCTACCGACTGCGCCAAAATAGATAAAAAGATATTAATGTTTTAAACTATTTTACTATTTTTCATATTTAGACCGACTGCGCCAAAACAAATGAAAGACTAATTTTAAAGTTTTGAAATGTTTATTTACATTTCTACCAACTGCGCCAAAATAGATAAAAAGATATTCAAGTTATAAATTATACAATTTTTCATATTTATACCGACTGCGCCAAAACAAATGAAAAACCAATTTTTAAGTTTTAAAATGTTTTTTTACATTTCTACCGACTGCGCCAAAATAGATAAAAATATATTCAAGTTTTAAACTATTTTACTATTTTTCTTATTTAAACCGACTGCGCCAAAACAAATGAAAAACTCATTTCTAAGTTTTAAAATGTTTTTTTACATTTCAACCGACTGTGCCAAAATTGATGAAAAGATATTCAAATTTCAAATTATTTTACTATTTTTCATATTTAAACCGACTGCGCCAAAACCAATGAAAAACTTATTTTTAAGTTTTGAAATGTTTTTTTTACATTTCTACCGACTGCGCCAAAATAGATAAAAAGATATTCAAGTTTCAAATGAAAATAAACAAATTAAAAACTAATTTTTAAGTTTAGAAATGTTTTTTTATATTTCTACCAACTGCGCCAAAATAGATTCAAGTTTTAATTTATTTTACCAATTTTCATATTTATAGCGACTGCGCCAAAACAAATAAAAGACTCATTTTTAAGTTTTGAAATGTTATTTTTACATTTCTACCGACTGCGCCAAAATAGATAAAAAATATATTCAAGTTTTAAACTATTTTATTACTTTTTTATATTTTACCAACTGCTCCAAAATAGATAAAAGATCAATACTGAAGTTTTAAATTAGTTTACTATTTTTATATTCTTAACGACTGCGCCAAAATTAATAAAAGATTAATTTTTATGTTTTAAAATTAAATAAAACGGTACATTGGATTTCTATGCAATTCAGTAATAACATACCTCAATACCATTAGTACCAACTGTGAAATATTTATAGAAATCCATACGCTAAATTTGACATAAATTAAAGTTGATCAACATGACTTACTTGAAACCAAAAACTTAATAAACAATTTAAAAAATTATAACTCAAAAACGGTACCATGGAATTTTATGTGTTTTGGTACTAATATACCTCAATACCATTAGTACCAACTGTGAAATATTTATAGAAATCCATACGCTCAATTTGACATAAATTAAAGTTGATCTACATGACTTACTTGAAACCAAAAACTTAATAAACAATTTAAACAAATATAACTCAAAAACGGTACATTGGAATTTTATGCGTTTTGGTACTAACATACCTCAATACCATTAGTACCAACTGTGAAATATTTATAGAAATTCATACGCTAAATTTGACATAAATTAAAGTTGATCAACATGACTTACTTGAAACCAAAAACTTCATAAACAATTTAAAAAAATATAACTCAAAAACGGTACATTGGAATTTTATCTATTTTGGTATTAACATACCTCAATACCATTAGTACCAACTGTGAAATATTTATAGAAATTCATACGCTAAATTTGACATAAATTAAAGTTGATCGACATGGCTTACTAGAAACCAAAATCTTAATAAACAATTTAAAAAATTATAAATCAAAAACGGTACATTGGAATTTTATGTGTTTTGGTACCAATATACCTCAATACCATTAGTACCAACTGTGAAATATTTATAGAAATCCATACGCTCAATTTGACATAAATTAAAGTTGATCAACATGGCTTACTTGAAACCATAAACTTAATAAACAATTTAAAAAAAATATAACTCAAAAACGATACATTGGAATTTTATGTGTTTTGGTACTAACATACCTCAATAGGCGAAACTATTTTATTTGATTTGTGCGCCACTGGACCCAACCAACGCGCGAAATAAATAATGTACAATTAGTAATTATGGAATATAGTAATTGTACACGTGCACATTATTGCCAAGTGATTAATCGGCGCGACAATATTTTCAAAATGTTTCATTGTTACCAAAATATTGATGAGAAATTTTGTATTAATGCAAATGACTAATACCACGAAAATATTTTCATCTTATCAAACAAACTAAAGGAAAAATATTAAACTTGTTGGGTATCAAATTAAAAGAATTGTTTCCACAATTTTAAATTTGAGTAGTACTAGATAAAAGAATTTACTTTTCAACAATTTGCCCATGAGATATGAAATGTAGTGAAATATTTAGTCGATTTTTAAATTATAAATGCAATGTTGCCGCATATTGTGTATCTAATGCTGTTTGTGTTTACTGTATGACCATTTGACATGGCAAACACGAAATTGTGGCGTGAAACGAAGGAGTAACAATAAAAAAATAATCGAGCGGATCGAAATGCGCGTTCGGCGACCTTCCCGCATTTTAATTTTATTTTTCCGCTACACCGGACAATCATCACATGTCCTACATATAACATTTAATAAATCAGAAACGTTTAGAAAATTAGAGCGCGACAATAATAAATTTAAATAAAAACCAATTATTGAGAATAAATTTAGTTATCTATTAATAGTAAATGGAGTGTCCCAATTAGATGCAACTGAGATGCACCAAAATGCTGACTGTGCGTTTCTTAATAATAAATTTGAAATTTCAGAATAGTTTTAAATAGACTTACGTTTTATTATTTTCGGCAAATTGAATCGATTGCGAGACGCGACTTTTTTCGCGTTCCATCCGTCGCCGGCGCGAGATGGATTCCAATTAATAAATAAATAATCCTTGACCCAGTAAATGGCATCTACCTTTGCGGCCGTGCCTCCCAATAACAAATGAATAATCGGACACAATGTGTGCTGCTGTGGCGGCCGCGACAAGGCCGAACTTTTCATTTCGAGCGCGGCGGGATGTATAGCAGCAGCACCAGCCACGCTCAGTCGTTCACGACTCACGACACGCACCATAGCTAGCATCGCAAATCGATCTCGTCGAACGTAATACTCTGAAAATTACAAAATCATACGAATAAAAATGAGGACAGAATCATAATCTGACAGCTGTCATTTGATTGTCATATATGTCAAAAATTCAGTCAAATGTCAAAATAGTTAATTGAACTGTCAAATGTCAAAAAAGTTTGAGATGCCAGAGTTTTAGCTGTCAAAATAGTTAATAGTATTGTGGCTATAAGTGTGTTTAATGGTTTTCAAAATAAAAATGTATTATTGTCACTTTTGTTGTTTCAAATCGTAAGGTTATGTTGCATTTTATGCAATTTTCTTCACTTTATTGGCTGTAGATGGCGCAATTATTGAAATATTTTAATCAAATTTGGTTTGCAATGAGGAAACTAGTGTGGCTATAAGTGTGTTTAATGGTTTTTAAAATAAAAAATTATTATTGCCACTTTTGTGGCTTCAAACTATAAAGTTATGTTGCATTTGATGCAATTTTTATCACTTTATTGGCTGTAGATGGCGCAATTATTGAAATATTTTGATCAAATTTGGTTTACAAAGAGAAAACTAGCGTGGCTCTAAGTGTGTTTAATGGTTTTTAAAATAAAAAATTATGAATGTCACTTTTGTTGCTTCAAACTATAAGGTTATGTTGCATTTGATGCAATTTTATCACTTTATTGGCGCAATTATTGAAATATTTTGATCAAATTTGGTTTTCAAAGAGGAAACTAGTGTGACCATAAGTCTGTTTAATGGTTTTTAAAATAAAAAATTATTAATGTCACTTTTGTTGCTTCAAACTATAAAGTTATGTTGCATTTGATGCAATTATATTACTTTATTGGCTGTAGATGGCGCAATTGTTTAAATATTTTGATCAAACTTGGTTTACAAAAAGGAAACTAGTGTAGCTATAAGTGCGTTTAATGGTTTTTTAAATAAAAAATTATTAATGCCACTTTTGTTGCTTCAAACTATAAAGTTATGTTGCATTTGATGCAATTTTTATCACTTTATTGGCTGTAGATGGCGCAATTATTGAAATATTTTGATCAAATTTGGTTTACAAAGAGAAAACTAGCGTGGCTCTAAGTGTGTTTAATGGTTTTTAAAATAAAAAATTATGAATGCCACTTTTGTTGCTTCAAACTATAAGGTTATGTTGCATTTGATGCAATTTTTATCACTTTATTGTCTGTAGATGGTGCAATTATTAAAATATTTTGATCAAATTTGGTTTACAAAGAGGAAACTAGTGTGGCCATAAGTGTGTTTAATAGTTTTTAAAATAAAAAATTATTAATGTCACTTTTGTTGCTTCAAACTATAAGGTTATGTTGCATTCAATGCAATTATATCACTTTATTGACTGTAGATGGCGCAATTATTGAAATATTTTTATTAAATTTGGTTTGCAAAGAGGAAACTAGTGTAGCTATAAGTGTGTTTAATGGTTTTTAAAATAAAAAATTATTAATGTCACTTTTGTTGCTTCAAACTATAAGGTTATGTTGCATTCAATGCAATTATATCACTTTATTGACTGTAGATGGCGCAATTATTGAAATATTTTTATTAAATTTGGTTT
Source organism: Tachinus rufipes (assembly GCA_963932245.1). NCBI lineage: Eukaryota > Metazoa > Arthropoda > Insecta > Coleoptera > Staphylinidae > Tachinus > Tachinus rufipes. The sequence goes on along the minus strand of OZ010748.1, from coordinate 89,819,643 downwards.
GCAAAGAGGAAACTAGTGTAGCTATAAGTGTGTTTAATGGTTTTTAAAATAAAAAATTATTAATGTCACTTTTGTTGCTTCAAACTATAAGGTTATGTTGCATTTGATGCAATTTTATCACTTTATTGGCTGTAGATAGCGTAATTATTGAAATATTTTGATCAAATTTGGTTTACAAAAAGGAAACTAGTGTAACTATAAGTGCGTTTAATGGTTTTTAAAATAAAAAAATTATAAATGTCACTTTTGTTGTTTCAAACTGTAAGGTTATGTTTGCTTTTGATGCAATTTTATCACTTTATTGGCTGTAGATGACGCAATTGTTGAAATATTTTGATTTTAATTTGGTTTACAAAGAGGAAACTAGTGTAGCTATAAGTGCGTTTAATGGTTTTTAAAATAAAAAATTATTAATGTCACTTTTGTTGCTTCAAACTATAAGGTTATGTTGCATTCAATGCAATTATATCACTTTATTGACTGTAGATGGCGCAATTATTGAAATATTTTTATTAAATTTGGTTTGCAAAGAGGAAACTAGTGTAGCTATAAGTGTGTTTAATGGTTTTTAAAATAAAAAATTATAAATGTCACTTTTGTTGTTTCAAACTGTAAGGTTATGTTTGCTTTTGATGCAATTTTATCACTTTATTGCATGTAGATGGCGCAATTATTAAAATCTTAAACTCAAATTGAGTTGAAATTATTGTCACATCAACTCAAACAAGTTGTTAATAAACTGTCAAAATTGGAAGTAACTTAAGTAGCTAAAAGTTGCTCAAAACTAATATTTTTGAATTTGTTGATAATAAAATTGAAATAATTCAATAAAAACGCAAAAACATTAACAATAAAGACTCAAATTGAGTTGAAATTTATGCAACACATAACTGAACAAGTTGTCATTAAGCTGTCATAATAGCAAATTGCTACGGTTACTAGAAGTTGCTCAAAAGTCATATTTTTGAAACGAAATTGAGATGAACCAATAAAAGTTCAAAAACATAAGAATAAAAACTCAAATTGAGTTGAAATTTATGCTACACATACCTAAACAAGTTGTCATTAAGCTGTCATAATTGCAAATTGTTACAGTTACTAGAAGTTGCTCAAAATTATAATTTTTGAGCCAATTAATAAACAAAATTAAGATTAATTAATAAAAGTTTAAAAACTTAAAAATGAAAACTCAAATTGAGTTGAAATTCATGCAAGACATAATTCAACAAACTGTCATTAAGCTGTCATAATTGTAAATTGCTACAGTTACTAAAAGTTGCTCAAAATTAATACTTTTGAGCCAATTAATTAACAAAATGGAAATGAATCAAAAAAACTTTATAAACTTAAGAATAAAAACTCAAATTGAGTTGAAATTTATGCTAGACATAATTCAACAAGTTGTCATTAAGCTGTCATAATTGTAAATTGTTACAGTTACTAGAAATTGCTCAAAATTATAATTTTTAAGCCAATTAATTAACAAAATTGAGATTAATCGATAAAAGTTTAAAAACTTAAGAATAAAAACTCAAATTGAGTTGAAATTTATGTAACACTTAATTAAACAAGTTGTCATTATGGTGTCATAATTGCAATTTGCTACAGTTACTAGAAGTTGCTCAAAATTATAATTTTTGAGCCAATTAATTAACAAAATTGAGATAAATCAATAAAAATTCAAAAACTTAAGAATGAAAACTCAAATTGAGTTGAAATTTATGTAACACTTAATTAAACAAGTTGTCATTAAGGTGTCATAATTGCAATTTGCTACAGTTACTAGAAGTTGCTCAAAATGATAATTTTTGAGCCAATTAACTAACAAAATTGAGATGAATCAATAAAAGTTTAAAAACTTAAGAATAAAAACTCAAACTGAGTTGAAGTTTATGCAAGACATAATTAAACAAGTAGTTATTAAGCTGTCATAATTGTAAATTGCTACGGTTACTAGAAGTTGCTCAAAATTAATACTTTTAAGCCAATTAATTAACAAAATTGAGATTAATCGATAAAAGTTTAAAAACTTAAGAATAAAAACTCAAACTGAGTTGAAGTTTATGCAAGACATAATTAAACAAGTTGTCATTAAGCTGTCATAATTGTAAATTGCTACGGTTACTAGAAGTTGTCCAAAATTATCATTTTTGAGCCAATTAATTAACAAAATTGAGATTAATCGATAAAAGTTTAAAAACATAAGAATAAGAACTCAAATTGAGTTGAAATTTATACAACACTTAATTAAACAAGTTGTCATTAATCTGTCATAATTGCAAATTGCTGCGGTTACTAGAAGTTGCTCAAAATTAATACTTTTGAGCCAATTAATTAACAAAATTGAGATTAATCAATAAAAATTCAAAAACTTAAGAATGAAAACTCAAATCGAGTTGAAATTTATGCTAGACATAATTCAACAAGTTGTCATTAAGCTGTCATAATTGTAAATTGTTACAGTTACTAGAAGTTGCTCAAAATTAATATTTTTGAGCCAATTAATTAACAAAATTGAGATTAATAGATAAAAGTTTAAAAACTCAAGAATGAATACTCAAATTGAGTTGAAATTTATGCAACACTTAATTAAACAAGTTGTCATTAAGCTGTCATAATAGCAAATTGCTACGGTTACTAGAAGTTGCTCAAAATTCATATTTTTGAGCCAATTAATTAACAAAATTGAGATAAATCAATAAAAATTCAAAAACTTAAGAATGAAAACTCAAATTGAGTTGAAATTTATGCTATACATAACTAAACAAGTTGTCATTAAGCTGTCATAATTGCAAATTGTTACAGTTACTAGAAGTTGCTCAAAATTAATATTTTTGAGCCAATTAATTAACAAAATTGAGATGAATCAATAAAAGTTTAAAAACTTAAGAATGAAACTCAAATTGAGTTGAAATTTATGCTAGACATAATTCAACAAGTTATTCATTAAGCTGTCATAATTGTAAATTGTTACGGTTACTAGAAGTTGCTCAAAATGATAATTTTTGAGCCAATTAATTAACAAAATTGAGATGAATCAATAAAAATTCAAAAACTTAAGAATGGAAACTCAAATTGAGTTGAAATTGATGGAAAACATAATTCAACAAATTGTCATTAAGCTGTCATAATTGCAAATTGCTACGGTTACTAGAAGTTGCTCAAAATTCATATTTTTGAGCCAATTAATTAACAAAATTGAGATAAATCAATAAAAATTCAAAAACTTAAGAATAAAAACTCAAATTGAGTTAAAATTTATGCTAGACATAATTCAACAAGTTTTCATTAAGCTGTCATAATTGCAAATTGCTACAGTTACTAGAAGTTGCTCAAAATTATAATTTTTGAGCCAATTAATTAACAAAATTGAGATTAATCAATAAAAATTAAGAAACTTAAGAAAGAAAACTCAAATCGAGTTGAAATTTATGCAAGACATATTTAAACAAGTTGTCATTAAGCTGTCATAATTGCAAATTGCTACAGTTACTAGAAGTTGCTTAAAATTAATATTTTTGAGCAAATTAATTAACAAAATTGAGATAAATCAATAAAAATTCAAAAACTTAAGAATAAAAACTCAAATTGAGTTAAAATTTATACAAGACATAATTCAACAAATTGTCATTAAGCTGTCATATGCTTCGGTTTCTAGAAGTTGCTCAAAATTAATATTTTTGAGCCAATTAATTAATAAAATTGATATGAATAAACAAAAAATTAAAAACTCAAATTGAGTTCTGTCAAATATCAGTTAATGTTAAAATTTCGAAGAAAGGATACAAAATGTTGATAAATTTTAAGGTTTGTACACACTTTATTGCTTAGTGCACAACATAACATTAATTAATATCACAAGCTAAATTTAGGTTCTGTCCTATAACTTTGACATCTAGCATGCAATCCTCTATATAATAAACATTTCATAACCTACTATATCATAAAAATGCCATATACTGATGAGGCCTAATCACCAGAAACACGTAATCCGGTTACTAGGGTTAAGGAAAGAGGGATATGGTACACTTTGCATTTATTAATGCAATTTCGCCCCAATCTATCTTCATAAATAATTTCGAAAAATTTCTTACATTTAATAAAAATCATAAAAATTCTGCTAATTTCATCCGGTCGTCCATATAAATGGTTCCAACCGGTCCTCAATGTCGAGATAATTGTTGAGCGTCTCCATCGATTCTAAAGTCTGATTGAGCAAGCTGTGACAACGATTGAGCTGATGCGATAGCTCCTGCACCTTCTTCAACTTATCGTAGTGTTTGTTGTAGTTTTTCTGACGGTCTACAGCAATGGAAACCATTTTAGCAACGTCTCCATCAATCTAGAAATGATTTTAAATTGATTCTGTTAGTAATAAATGATTTTAGTTAGTTAACCTCTCGAATTTTTTGCGTCAAGACATTCTGCTCAGTTGCTACTAAATTGGCGCAAGTATGCATGTGGTTCTGATATCTGGAGCACATTCGTTGCATCGGGACGGGATCCAATCGTTCGAGCACTTCAGGATCTCGAGCTGCGGGTAAATTCAATGTGGCCCGCATTATAGGCAGAAACATTGGTATAGACTGCATAAGAAATAAAATTAGAATACGATTCGTAATTTACAAAACAATTTTACCTGTAATCTTACAATATCCGGATCTTTATCCACATTCGGTCCACTCAAAGCCGGTTTAACTACGACAATATTATGCGCTGATTTTTTTATGTTCTTCATTGGTATTTTTCGCTGTGCGGATTTCGGCTTCGATTGTTGCTTGTTGGTTAATTTAGGAGAATCTGGAAAAGGCAATGTTAGTCTAAAAGGTCATCAAATCAGCGATAATAATATGACATAGTACAAGGCTTGCTAAGAATTCTAACAAATATTCAATGACAGTTCAGAGATGTAGGATCGAAACTTTAACATAGATCTTCCAAATTCAATATTTACCAAGACTTAAAAGCCACAAATATTCACAAACTGCTTAAAACTAGTCTTCAATGTAAAAATTAAAATTTAAAAAAATAGTTTTATACAAACTAATGATTACTCACCACCGATGGGTCGATTAACTGTATAACTAATATAAGGTAAATCTGTATCACTGCAAACACTCGGACCAGGTGATGTAGATCCAGGTCTCTCACAATCGGGGGGCTCCGAACTACCCGGATTGGCAATCGTATGTTGTCTTCGGAAATTCGTCTGTCTCGGACTGGAATCATCGAAGCTAGCTTGACGTTGCGCTTGTTGAGACGAATGTTCGGAACCCATCACTAATTAATTTGTAAATAGTTATTAATTACAATCGATTCAAAGACGGCTTAAAATAAGGTTAGATTCGATCAACAAATTTTACATACTGAGATAGGCAACCCAATTTACATTTTCGTTGTATCGAATTGTTTCCGGATCGAAGTTATTATACGAGGAGTGTTTGGAAAGAAATTAATTTTAATTTAAATTAATAAAATTATTATAAGATAATTAGTATTTTATAATAATTAATTCAACCTTCAACCAAATTAGACACCTGTTATCTCTACAAACGCTACGTTACAAGAAGAAAAGTGATATCTAATCTCTTGATAACTTGGATGTTTAGGCAAAAAATCTAATTCAAATTATTTGCTTGTAATCATGCTCTAGGGTAGTAGGAAAGCTTCTTTTCTTTGCAAGCGTAAAAAGTCTTTTACCCTAAGAAGGATAAGGTAATATCCAATCTTTTAATGACTAACACTACTCCAGATTATGATTACCAGCAAGTAGTATTAACTGGAGTAACCAGATTCCCGCCAAAGGTTTGTTATTAAAAAAATGGAAATTTCTCTTTTCTGCATGTGTTAGATGTCTTTTAGTCAGAGGAGGAGAAGGTGATATATAATTTTTTGATGACCAACACTTGGGTGGGTGGGTGGGTCACTCCAAATCATAATTACCAACAAGTAGTTTGAACAAGAATGCCCATTAACTCGCTCAAGTGTTTGTTATTAAAAAATTTAAAGTCTTTCTTCTCTGCATGCGTTAGAAGTCATTTACTCAAAGGAGGAAAAGGTGATATTCAATTTCATAATGAAAAAACTGAAAGATTCTCATAGGAAACCAAGAGTAAATCATGTTGGCTTGCGAAGTACCGCAAGACTCAATATTTGGGCCACTTTTGTGGATCTTATACTATAACACGATTCTACAGCTTATGATGCCTGAAAGGGTGAAAGTAATCTGTTTTACAGACGATATGGGCAAGAAAGGCAGAAGAACTAATAGCACTGGAAAACTGCGCAATTGGCCAAGCTAAAGCTAAAAGTCAAAAAAAGTAAGACAAATGCATTACGGCAATGGAAAAGTTTCTTCCAGGCTGAAAAAAGACAAAATTGGACTATCGAAAAACCTACCAAAACGAAAAAGACAAGACATATCGACCTATATGCCTACTAAAGTGTTAGTGATTAAGATCTTGGATCACAAACACTTGGACAGGTGGGCGGGAACTAAAGTTGAAACTATTGACGCGTAATTAATGAATTTAGTGCCCCGCCCACCCACCCAAGTGTTACTAATCAAGAAATTGGATTACAGACACTTAGAAGAGTAAGCGGGAACTAAAGTTAAAACTACTGACGCGCAATCATTGAACCCAATTAAATACGTCACTTTTGTCGTGTAGCTGAATGACATCTGTCAGTCATTCTGTTATGTTTCTTAGCTGCAGAAACACGGTAGGTGGTAATGACATTTAATTCCTTGATAACAAACACTTGGGCGGGTGGGCGGGAACACAGTTTAAAACCACCAGTCCAATTTTTTTAAATTATGTTATGTTATTTGATACGTCACTTCTGTCTTGTAACTGAATGACATCTGTCAGTCATTCTGTCATGTTTTTTAGCTGCAGGAACACGGTAAGTAGTAGTAACTTCAAATTGTTACAATCCAAAGGTATATACCTTTGACATTTTTGTGTTTGAACAAAAAAAAAATTTGTTTTTGAAAGTTTTGAAAAATTTTAAATTTTTGATAAAAATTGATATTTTTGTTTCAAGTCGGGTTACAATCCAAAGGTATATATATACCTTTGACATTTTTGTGTTTGAACAAAAAAAAAAAAAATTTGTTTTTGAATGTTTTGAAAAATTTTAAATTTTTGATGAAAATTGATATTTTTGTTTCAAGTCTGGTTACAATCCAAAGGTATATACCTTTGACATTTTTATGTTTGAAAAAAAAAAAAAAAATTGTTTTTGAATGTTTTGAAAAATTTTAAATTTTTGATGAAAATTGATATTTTTGTTTCAAGTCGGGTTACAATCCAAAGGTATATACCTTTGACATTTTTGTGTTTGAACAAAAAAAAAAAAATTTGTTTTTGAATGTTTTGAAAAATTTTAAATTTTTGATGAAAATTGATATTTTTGTTTCAAGTCGGGATACAATCCAAAGGTATATCCTTTGACATTTTTGTGTTTGAACAAAAAAAAAAAAAAAAATTTGTTTTTGAATGTTTTGAAAAATTTTAAATTTTTGATGAAAATTGATATTTTTGTTTCAAGTCGGGATACAATCCAAAGGTATATACCTTTGACATTTTTGTGTTTGAACAAAAAAAAAAAATTTACCTTTGACATTTTTGTGTTTAAACAAAAAAAAAAAAATTTGTTTTTGAATGTTTTGAAAAATTTTAAATTTTTGATGAAAACTGATATTTTTGTTTCAAGTCGGGTTACAATCCAAAGGTATATCCTTTGACATTTTTGTGTTTGAACAAAAAAAAAAAAAAAATTTGTTTTTGAATGTTTTGAAAAATTTTAAATTTTTGATGAAAATTGATATTTTTGTTTCAAGTCGGGATACAATCCAAAGGTATATTATACCTTTGACATTTTTGTGTTTGAACAAAAAAAAAAAAAAAAATTGTTTTTGAATGTTTTGAAAAATTTTAAATTTTTGATGAAAATTGATATTTTTGTTTCAAGTCGGGTTACAATCCAAAGGTATATACCTTTGACATTTTTGTGTTTAAACAAAAAAAAAAAAATTTGTTTTTGAATGTTTTGAAAAATTTTAAATTTTTGATGAAAATTGATATTTTTGTTTCAAGTCGGGATACAATCCAAAAGTATATACCTTTGACATTTTTGTGTTTGAACAAAAAAAAAAAAATTTGTTTTTGAATGTTTTGAAAAATTTTAAATTTTTGATGAAAATTGATATTTTTGTTTCAAGTCGGGTTACAATCCAAAGGTATATACCTTTGACATTTTTGTGTTTAAACAAAAAAAAAAAAATTTGTTTTTGAATGTTTTGAAAAATTTTAAATTTTTGATGAAAATTGATATTTTTGTTTCAAGTCGGGTTACAATCCAAAGGTATATACCTTTGACATTTTTGTGTTTAAACAAAAAAAAAAAAATTTGTTTTTGAATGTTTTGAAAAATTTTAAATTTTTGATGAAAATTGATATTTTTGTTTCAAGTCGGGTTACAATCCAAAGGTATATATATACCTTTGACATTTTTGTGTTTGAACAAAAAAAAAAAAAATTTGTTTTTGAATGTTTTGAAAAATTTTAAATTTTTGATGAAAATTGATATTTTTGTTTCAAGTCGGGTTACAATCCAAAGGTATATATATACCTTTGACATTTTTGTGTTTGAACAAAAAAAAAAAAAATTTGTTTTTGAATGTTTTGAAAAATTTTAAATTTTTGATGAAAATTGATATTTTTGTTTCAAGTCTGGTTACAATCCAAAGGTATATACCTTTGACATTTTTATGTTTGAAAAAAAAAAAAAAAATTGTTTTTGAATGTTTTGAAAAATTTTAAATTTTTGATGAAAATTGATATTTTTGTTTCAAGTCGGGTTACAATCCAAAGGTATATACCTTTGACATTTTTGTGTTTGAACAAAAAAAAAAAAATTTGTTTTTGAATGTTTTGAAAAATTTTAAATTTTTGATGAAAATTGATATTTTTGTTTCAAGTCGGGATACAATCCAAAGGTATATCCTTTGACATTTTTGTGTTTGAACAAAAAAAAAAAAAAAAATTTGTTTTTGAATGTTTTGAAAAATTTTAAATTTTTGATGAAAATTGATATTTTTGTTTCAAGTCGGGATACAATCCAAAGGTATATACCTTTGACATTTTTGTGTTTGAACAAAAAAAAAAAATTTACCTTTGACATTTTTGTGTTTAAACAAAAAAAAAAAATTTGTTTTTGAATGTTTTGAAAAATTTTAAATTTTTGATGAAAACTGATATTTTTGTTTCAAGTCGGGTTACAATCCAAAGGTATATCCTTTGACATTTTTGTGTTTGAACAAAAAAAAAAAAAAAATTTGTTTTTGAATGTTTTGAAAAATTTTAAATTTTTGATGAAAATTGATATTTTTGTTTCAAGTCGGGATACAATCCAAAGGTATATACCTTTGACATTTTTGTGTTTGAACAAAAAAAAAAAATTGTTTTTGAATGTTTTGAAAAATTTTAAATTTTTGATGAAAATTGATATTTTTGTTTCAAGTCGGGTTACAATCCAAAGGTATATACCTTTGACATTTTTGTGTTTAAACAAAAAAAAAAAAATTTGTTTTTGAATGTTTTGAAAAATTTTAAATTTTTGATGAAAATTGATATTTTTGTTTCAAGTCGGGATACAATCCAAAAGTATATACCTTTGACATTTTTGTGTTTGAACAAAAAAAAAAAAATTTGTTTTTGAATGTTTTGAAAAATTTTAAATTTTTGATGAAAATTGATATTTTTGTTTCAAGTCGGGTTACAATCCAAAGGTATATACCTTTGACATTTTTGTGTTTAAACAAAAAAAAAAAAATTTGTTTTTGAATGTTTTGAAAAATTTTAAATTTTTGATGAAAATTGATATTTTTGTTTCAAGTCGGGTTACAATCCAAAGGTATATACCTTTGACATTTTTGTGTTTAAACAAAAAAAAAAAAATTTGTTTTTGAATGTTTTGAAAAATTTTAAATTTTTGATGAAAATTGATATTTTTGTTTCAAGTCGGGTTACAATCCAAAGGTATATACCTTTGACATTTTTGTGTTTGAACAAAAAAAAAAAATTTGTTTTTGAATGTTTTGAAAAATTTTAAATTTTTGATGAAAATTGATATTTTTGTTTCAAGTCGGGATACAATCCAAAGGTATATCCTTTGACATTTTTGTGTTTGAACAAAAAAAAAAAAAAAATTTGTTTTTGAATGTTTTGAAAAATTTTAAATTTTTGATGAAAATTGATATTTTTGTTTCAAGTCGGGATACAATCCAAAGGTATATACCTTTGACATTTTTGTGTTTGAACAAAAAAAAAAAATTTACCTTTGACATTTTTGTGTTTAAACAAAAAAAAAAAAATTTGTTTTTGAATGTTTTGAAAAATTTTAAATTTTTGATGAAAACTGATATTTTTGTTTCAAGTCGGGTTACAATCCAAAGGTATATCCTTTGACATTTTTGTGTTTGAACAAAAAAAAAAAAAAAATTTGTTTTTGAATGTTTTGAAAAATTTTAAATTTTTGATGAAAATTGATATTTTTGTTTCAAGTCGGGATACAATCCAAAGGTATATTATACCTTTGACATTTTTGTGTTTGAACAAAAAAAAAAAAAAAAATTGTTTTTGAATGTTTTGAAAAATTTTAAATTTTTGATGAAAATTGATATTTTTGTTTCAAGTCGGGTTACAATCCAAAGGTATATACCTTTGACATTTTTGTGTTTAAACAAAAAAAAAAAAATTTGTTTTTGAATGTTTTGAAAAATTTTAAATTTTTGATGAAAATTGATATTTTTGTTTCAAGTCGGGATACAATCCAAAAGTATATACCTTTGACATTTTTGTGTTTGAACAAAAAAAAAAAAATTTGTTTTTGAATGTTTTGAAAAATTTTAAATTTTTGATGAAAATTGATATTTTTGTTTCAAGTCGGGTTACAATCCAAAGGTATATACCTTTGACATTTTTGTGTTTGAACAAAAAAAAAAAATTTGTTTTTGAATGTTTTGAAAAATTTTAAATTTTTGATGAAAATTGATATTTTTGTTTCAAGTCGGGATACAATCCAAAAGTATATACCTTTGACATTTTTGTGTTTGAACAAAAAAAAAAAAATTTGTTTTTGAATGTTTTGAAAAATTTTAAATTTTTGATGAAAATTGATATTTTTGTTTCAAGTCGGGATACAATCCAAAGGTATATACCTTTGACATTTTTGTGTTTGAACAAAAAAAAAAAAATTTGTTTTTGAATGTTTTGAAAAATTTTAAATTTTTGATGAAAATTGATATTTTTGTTTCAAGTCGGGATACAATCCAAAGGTATATACCTTTGACATTTTTGTGTTTGAACAAAAAAAAAAAAAATTGTTTTTGAATGATTTGAAAAATTTTAAATTTTTGATGAAAATTGATATTTTTGTATCAAGTCGGGTTACAATCCAAAGGTATATACCTTTGACATTTTTGTGTTTGAACAAAAAAAAAAAAAAATTGTTTTTGAATGTTTTGAAAAATTTTAAATTTTTGATGAAAATTGATATTTTTGTTTCAAGTCGGGTTACAATCCAAAGGTATACCTTTGACATTTTTGTGTTTGAACAAAAAAAAAAAATTTGTTTTTGATTGTTTTGAAAAATTTTAAATTTTTGATGAAAATTGATATTTTTGTTTCAAGTCGGGTTACAATCCAAAGGTATACCTTTGACATTTTTGTGTTTAAACAAAAAAAAAAAAAATTGTTTTTGAATGTTTTGAAAATTTTTAAATTTTTGATGAAAATTGATATTTTTGTTTCAAGTCGGGTTACAATCCAAAGGTATATACCTTTGACTTTTTGTGTTTGAACACACACAACTTTGAAAAATTGAAGCAGTGGCTTTAAACTGTGTTCCCGCCCGCCCGCCCAAGTGTTTGTCATCAAGAAATTTAATGTCACTACCACCTACCGTGTTCTTGTAGCTAAGAAACATGACAGAATGACTGACAGATGTCATTCAGTTGCAAGACAAAAGTGACGTATCCAATTTCTTGATCACAAACACTTGTCAGGCGGGCGGGAACACAACTTAGTAAAATCGGACCGGTGGCTTTAAGTTGTGTTCCCGCTCACCCGTCCAAGTGTTTGTGATCAAGAAATTTAATACGTCACTTCTGTCTTGTTACTGAATGACATCTGTCAGTCATTCTGTCATGTTTCTTAGTTGCAGGAACACGGTAGGTAGTAGTAACTTCAAATTTCTTTATAACAAATACTTGGGCGGGTGGGCGGGAAAACAGTTTAAAACCACCGGTCCAATTTTTTTAAACTTTGTTCCCGCCCGCCCACCCAAATGTTTGTGATCAAGAAATTTGATACGTCACTTCTGTCTTGTAACTGAATGACATATGTCAGTCAATCTGTCATGTTTTTTAGCTGCAGGAACACGGTAGGTAGTAGTGACATTTAATTCCTTAATGACAAACACTTGGGTGAGTGGGCGGGAACACAGTTGAAAACCACCGGTCCAATTTTTATAAATTTTGTTACCGCCCGCCCGCCCAAGTGTTTGTTATAAAGAAATTTAAAGTTACTACTACCTATCGTGTTCCTGCAACCCAAAAATAGAATAGAAGAACAGACTTCAGCAACAGACTTCAGTAACCCTTTCTGATCATGACAATTATATATGGTATTTTTCTAACAGTTTGGTACTGCTGCTGTTTTAATTAAAAACATAATTGTAAAAAAGAGATTTTAAAAAGAAGTCAAATTGCGTAAGTTCTGCTCGAAGTTTTATGACAATCCTTTAAACCGCGCCCTTAAGATCATTTTGTAAAACTGTGTTCCCATATGATGTTTTGACACAAGACTCATTCCTTAAAAAAACATAAAGGTAACCGTGTTTGTTTCGTTTTGTGTGTGTACGTACATGTAACACTTATAGTCGACAATACACAAATTAAAAAAAAAATAACCTAATTTATATGTTCGAATCGAAAATAATTCTAGATTTTATTGGCACAAGAATATAACAAACAATAGTAATTGTAGTATAGAGTACATAAATATATATAAATCTTTAGAAACTTGACCGTTTGTAAAGCCCTTTTTACACCAATTGCAATTATTGCATCAATGCAAACAGGGCACCATTAATAAAAAATATATTACTATAATCTCAGTGAGTATTTTCAATTAATTAAATTAGCCTCGAGTTTAAAATTAAATTAGTACGTTTGCTATGGTAAAAAAGTGAATAATGGGCGGCAGAATAGATTAAAACTGTTGTGTGGTGTCGGTTGGTAGTTTAATGGTGGTTGCGCAATTCCTCCAACTGTGAAAATATAAAATAAATTTAACAATTTGAATATTAGGTTATGTAATAGGAATCAATATATTTACCTCCCCTTCCTCATCAACCGAATCGCATTCATCATCGCTACCATGAATCGAAGCAGCCGGCGTTGTGTGTCGACTTGAAGTTGGACTTGGAGGTTCAGAAATTGGTCTTGGATATTTAATAGAACCGATGCCGTTGTTTTCCATTTCTCTTTCCAGTTCTGGGAAGACTGCATGTAGTGCTTTCATCCTAGCTTGCCTGTAATACTGAATTATTTCATTAATTTTTTAAAGTTTGGGTTGTTAGTTTTGTAACAAACCACTCCTAGATTCCTCCAATCGAGCATGTCGCTGAGACGTTCCGTTCTGTTTCTTTGTATGATTCTCTGTCGCCGCGTCAGTCTGGAGAAATCGAACATGTATTGAGCTAGTTGGTTGATGGTGTCGTCTAACGAGATGAAGCGACGGTCGACTATGTAAATGCCGTAAGACATTGGGTCGTCTATGTGTTCTTGCATGAAGCAACCGAAACCTATAAGAAAATGTGAATCAATCAATAATAAATTTATGTTAAGCTACAAGCACACACAAAGTGCGAGTTTTATTAACTTTATTTTATATATCGTATAAACGTACAGATTATGCACAGCACTTTGCTTCTATACGTATTTTCTAGAAATTTGTTAAGCAACCATTTAACAATATTTATTGTAAATTTTGAATAAAGTTTTGGAAAATTGTTACTTTAATTACAATTTTTGTAAAAAAAAATTTACAATTTTGAAAATTCCTAAAAACCTGTTTAGAATTTTTTGATAATTACAAAATTTTGGAAATTTATTAAGCAACCATTTTAAAATATTTATTGTAAATTTTGTATAATTCCTTGTAAAATTGTTACTTTAATTACAATTTTTCTACAATGAAAAATTGAACAATTTTGAAAATTCCTAAAAACTTGTTTAGGATTTTTTGATAATTACTAAATTTTGGAAATTTGTCAAGCAATCAGTTTACAATATTTATTATAAATTTTGAATATTTGTTTAGAAATTTGTTACTTTAATTACAATTTTTGTAAAATAAAAAATTGAACAATTTTGAAAATTCCTAAAAACATGTTTTAGGATTTTTTGATAATTACAAAATTTTGAAAATGTGTTAAGCAACCAATTTACAATATTAATTGCAAATTTTGATTTTTTTTTAAATTGTTACTTTAATTACAATTTTTGTAAAAAAAAAATTAAACAATTTTGAAAATTCCTAAAAACATGTTTAGGATTTTTTGATAATTACAAAGTTTTGGAAATTTGTTAAACAACCAATTTACAATATTTACTGTAAATTTTGAATATTTTTTTGGAAAATTGTTACTTTAATTACAATTTTTCTAAAATGAAAAATTGAACAATTCTGAAAATTCCTAAAAACATGTTTAGGATTTTTTGATAATTACAAAATTTTGGAAATTTATTAAGCAACCAATTTACAATATTTATTGTAAATTTTGAATAATTTTTTGAAAAAATGTTACTTTAATTACAATTTTTCTAAAATAAAAATCTAAACAATTTTGAAAACTCCTAAAAACATGTTTAGGATTTTTTGATAATTACAAAATTTTGGAAATTTATTAAGCAACCAATTTACAATATTTATTGTAAATTTTGAATAATTTTTTGAAAAAATGTTACTTTAATTACAATTTTTCTAAAATAAAAATCTAAACAATTTTGAAAACTCCTAAAAACATGTTTAGGATTTTTTGATAATTACAAAATTTTGGAAATTTATTAAGCAACCAATTTACAATATTTGATGTAAATTTTGAATCAATTTTTTGAAAATTGTTACTTTAATTACAATTTTTGTAAAATAAAAAATTGAACAATTTTGAAAATTCCTAAAAACATGTTTAGGATTTTTTGATAATTACAAAATTTTGGAAATTTGTTAAGCAACCAATTTACAATATTTGATGTAAATTTTGAATAATTTTTTGGAAAATTGTTACTTTAATTACAATTTTTGTAAAATAAAAAACTTAACAATTTTGAAAATTTCTAAAAACATGTTTAGGATTTTTTGATAATTACAAAATTTTGGAAATTTGTTAAGCAACCAATTTACAATATTTACTGTAAATTTTGAACAATTTTTCAAAAAATTGTTACTTTAATTACAATTTTCCTAAAATGAAAAATTGAACAATTTTAAAAATTCCTAAAAATGTGTTTAGGATTTTTTGATAATTACAAAATTTTGAAAATTTGTTAAGCAACCAATTTACAATATTTATTGTCAATTTTGAATCAATTTTTTGAAAATTGTTACTTTAATTACAATTTTTGTAAAACAAAAAATTTAACAATTTTGAAAATTCCTAAAAACATGTTTAGGATTTTTTGATAATTACAAAATTTTGGAAATTTGTTAAGCAACCAATTTACAATATTTATTGTCAATTTTGAATCAATTTTTTGAAAATTGTTACTTTAATTACAATTTTTGTAAAATAAAAAACTTAACAATTTTGAAAATTCCTAAAAATATGTTTAGGATTTTTTTATAATTACAAAATTTTGGAAATTTGTTAAGCAACCAATTTACAATATTTGATGTAAATTTTGAATAATTTTTTGGAAAATTGTTACTTTAATTACAATTTTTGTAAAATAAAAAACTTAACAATTTTGAAAATTTCTAAAAACATGTTTAGGATTTTTTGATAATTACAAAATTTTGGAAATTTGTTAAGCAACCAATTTACAATATTTACTGTAAATTTTGAACAATTTTTCAAAAAATTGTTACTTTAATTACAATTTTCCTAAAATGAAAAATTGAACAATTTTAAAAATTCCTAAAAATGTGTTTAGGATTTTTTGATAATTACAAAATTTTGAAAATTTGTTAAGCAACCAATTTACAATATTTATTGTCAATTTTGAATCAATTTTTTGAAAATTGTTACTTTAATTACAATTTTTGTAAAACAAAAAATTTAACAATTTTGAAAATTCCTAAAAACATGTTTAGGATTTTTTGATAATTACAAAATTTTGGAAATTTGTTAAGCAACCAATTTACAATATTTATTGTCAATTTTGAATCAATTTTTTGAAAATTGTTACTTTAATTACAATTTTTGTAAAATAAAAAACTTAACAATTTTGAAAATTCCTAAAAATATGTTTAGGATTTTTTTATAATTACAAAATTTTGGAAATTTGTTAAGCAACCATTTTACAATATTTGATGTAAATTTTGAATAATTTTTTGCAAAATTGTTACTCTAATTACAATTTTTGTAAAATAAAAAACTTAACAATTTTGAAAATGCCTAAAAACATGTTTAGGATTTTTTGATAATTACAAAATTTTAAAAATTTGTTAAACAACTAATTTACAATATTAAATGCAAATTTTGATTTTTTTTTGGAAAATTGTTACTTTAATTACAATTTTTCTAAAATTAAAAATTGAACAATTTTGAAAAAACCTAAAAAACATGTTTAAGATTTTTTGAAAATTACAAAATATTGGAAATTTATTAAGCAACCAATTTACAATATATAATGTCAATTTTGAATATTTTTTTGCAAAATTGTTACTTTAATTACAATTTTTGTAAAATAAAAAATTGTACAATTTTGAAAATTCCTAAAAATGTGTTTAGGATTTTTTGATAATTACAAAATTTTGGAAATTTGTTAAGCAACCAATTTACGCCTCAAGCACACACAAACTGCGAGTTTTAATAACTTTTTTTATATACCGTATAAACGTACAGATTATGCGCAGCACTTTGCTTTTATACGTATTTTGCAGCAGGTTAAAGTAGTTTTCTTACAGTAAGCACATTTTTCATGACTAATAGAAAAGCTGAATCTACCCCAATTTTAAATTTATTATTACTACATAAAGTTCACTTTTCTTAATTAATGAAGGAACTAAATATACCCCTAGCCAACTTTCAACAACATTTACACAATTAAAAGTATATCACAATAAAAGTGAGCTTAGTTAATCTCTTTTTCGTTTATTAACCTAACCTATATTCTCCCCCCCCCCCCCCCCAGACATTACCTGACAAATTAGTTGTAATACTAGGTATACCCATGACGGTACACTCAGCGGGCGTGTATCCCCACGGTTCGTAGTAACTGGGAAAGACTCCCAAATGGCAACCGCGTACAAACTCCTCGTAATCCAATCCAAAGAGCGGATTGGTCGAGCTGAGGAATTCCGGATGGAAAACGATTTTGACGCGATCGTGCGTCGTATTGAAGAGATTGCAACGTCGCACCGAACTCAAAACGGGATCGTTCCAATCGTCAACTATGTTGTGCGTCGTGACAGGCGGCAACCCATCTCTACCCAATGAGAAAATACAACGTTTCAGCCGCACCAACTCCTCCTTTTCTAAAAGCTCTTTTGGATCGGGCATCCTACCACTACAAAAAAATTTAATATTAAACCATCAATCAATTTATAGCTTAATTTATAGGTTATGGTTAGTTTACCTCAAACAAACTTCATACATCTTCTTTCCGATCTTTTGCTGGATGTCGTTAATAGTTTCGCGTAAGCTTTTTGTAACAGCATGACCGCGCAACGATTCCACATTAAAGTTGTTGGTTTTGGCAGGGAATATTAGGAAAGCGACAACGGTTATGTCAGGATTGTGCGTCTAAAAAAACAAAAGTGGCAACACTGGTTAGAAGCAATAATTTTAAGTTATCTACCTTTAAGAAATGATTCAGTCTGGCCAACGCTTCGATGAATATATCTGCACCTTTATTTCCAAACTCATAGCGTCCGGCAATGAAGAAGTACAATGTTTTGTCGAGATCAAAGTCATAATGTCTGAAAATTAATTAATTTAATAAAAAAAAATTGGTTGCAAATCAAAAGTTACCAACCCATAGAAATGTCCCCTGACAAATTCGTGTATTTTATCCTTGGAAATGGCATGGAGATTTTGAAACTCGTGCAACGCGGAAAACTTTTTCACATTCAATCCATTAGGAGTTATCACATCCGGTTTGCGTTTTAAAAGATGTTCCGCTTCAAAACCTACAAAAATAATTAAATTAAACTGCACCCAATTCAATTCAATCTAATTACCCGTAATATCGGAAACTGTTGTAAAAGTATGCGATAGATGCGAAGCTGCCCTCTCCATGCAATATCGGTGGTAAATTTGCCTCTTCCCCGCCTCCTCATCGACGCTGAATTTATCCAAATTGTTATAGAAATCCGTGTTGCCGGCACACAAATAGCGTCCCAATAAAGTGGCGTGTGTTGTGAAAACAGTGGCGACGTTGATGTGCCGTAATCGTGTTAGTATGAGGCCACAACCGGCCTGCCATTCGTGGAAATGGGCCACGATGTGAGGGATGCCACCACCGGAACACGTTTTTGCAGAATCGTAAAACTGAAATGGTGAAAATTGTAGTAAATTAATTTAATGATTGCTAATATTGAGGTTAGGTTATATAATGACACATGTCAAAAGTAATAATTGTCAGACAATTGATAAAATTATAGGTTATGTCAAAACTGTGGTAACCTAAAAATAATAAATGTTGTGACTGCGCATTTATGATTTTTTAAATTAACGGCCGAAAATAAATCCCAGCCCGCCCACCCAAATGTTTGTTATCAAAAAATTGATTATGTTCCCTCCCTCTTTTATCATAATGACATTTATTAGTCATTCTGTCATGTTTGTTAGCTGCAGGAACACCGTAATCGGTTGAAACATTAAATTCCTTGACGACCAACACTTTGGTGGGTGGGCGGGAACACTTTTTCAAATTACCGGCTCAAATTTAATAAACTGTGTCTCCGCCCGCCCACCCAAGTGTTTGTTATCAAGAAATTTATTACGTCCCCTCCGTCTTTTATCATAATGACATATATCGGTCATTCTGTCATGTTTCTTAGCTGCAGGAACACTGTAAGCGGTTGTAACATTAAATTCCTTTTTTCAAACTACCGGCCCATAACTAATAAATTATGTCCCCGCCCGCCCACCCGAGTGTTTGTTATCAACAATTTGATCACGTCCCCTCCCTCTTTTATCATAATATCATCTATCAGTTATTCTCATGTTTTGTAGCTGCAGGAACACTGCAAGCGGTTGTAACATTAAATTCTTTGATGACCAACACTTGGGTGGGTGAGCGGGAACATTTTTTTAAACTATCGGCTCAAAATTAATAAACTTTGGCCCCGCCCGCCCACCCAATTGTTTGTTATCAAGAAATTGATTACGTCCCCTTCCTCTTTTATCATAATGACATATATCGGTCATTCTGTCATGTTTGTTAGCTACAAGAACACCGTAAGCGGTTGGAACATTAAATTCCTTGATGACCAACACTTGGGTGGGTGGGCGGGAACACTTTTTTTAAATTACCGGACCAAAAATAATAAACTGTGTCCCCGCCCGCCCACCCAACCGTTTGTTATCAAGAAATTAATTACGTTCCCTCCGCCTTTTATCATAATGACATTTATCAGTCATTCTGTCATGTTTGCGAGAACACTTTTTTAAACTACCGGTCCATAAATATTAAACTGTGTCCCCGCCCGCCCACCCAAGAATTTGTTATAAAAAAATTGATAAACAATAGTAGTTTGATATATTAAACAAAAATAACCAAATTACGGCAAAATTACATTTCTCGTTCAAAGTGGAATTAACTCAAAAACTGCAAATATTTCCAAAATGAGTTTGCAAATTTGAAAAACTTATTTAAATTAATTGAAGAACAATAAATTGTCTTTAAAATGAGCTATAGTTTGATATATTTGCTAAAAAAATAACCAAACTACGTCAAAATTACATTTTTTGTCAAAAGTAAAATCATCTCAAATACTGCAAATATTTCCAAAATGAGTTTGCAAATTTGAAAAACTTGTTTAATTTAATTGAAGAAAATTAAATTACCTTTAAAATGAGCTATAGTTTGATATATTTGCTAAAAAAATAATCAAATTAAGGCAAAATTACATTTTTCGTCCAAAGTGGAATTAACTCAAAAACTGCAAATATTTCCAAAATAAGTTTGCAAATTTAAAAAACTTAATTAAATTAATTGAAGAACATTAAATTGTCTTTAAAATGATCTATAGTTTGATATATTTGCTAAAAATTTAATCAAATTACGGCAAAATTACGTTTTTTGTCTGAAGTAGAAGCAACTCAAAAACTGCAAATATTTCCAAAATGGGTTTGCAAATTTGAAAAACTTGTTTAGATTAAATGAAGAACATTAAATTACCTTTAAAATAAGCTACAATTTGATATATTTAAAAAAAAAATAACCAAATTACGGCAAAAATACATTTTTCGTCCAAAGTGGAATTAACTCAAAAACTGCAAATATTTCCAAAATAAGTTTGCAAATTTAAAAAACTTAATTAAAGTAATTGAAGAACATTAAATTGTCATTAAAATGAGCTATAGTTTGATATATTTTCTAAAGAAATAACCAAATTACGGCAAAATTACATGTTTCGTCCAAAGTGGAATTAACTCAAAAACTTCAAATATTTTCAAAATGGGTTTGCAAATTTAAAAAACTTATTTAAATTAATTAAAGAACATTAAATTCTCTTTAAAATGAGCTATAGCTTGATATGTTTGCTAAAAAAGTAACCAAATTACGGCAAAATTACATTTTTCGTCTAAAGTAGAATTAACTCAAAAACTGCAAATATTTCCAAAATAAAATTGCAAATTTAAAAAACTTATTCAAATTAATTAAAGAACATTAAATTGTCATTAAAATAAGCTATAGTTTGATATAATTTCTAAAGAAATAACCAAATTACGGCAAAATTACATTTCTTGTCCAAAGTGGAATTAACTCAAAAACTGCAAATATTTTCAAAAAGAAGTTGAAAATTTAAAAAACTTGTTTAGATTAATTAAAGAACATTAAATTGCCTTTAAAATGAGCTATAGTTTAATATATTTAATAAAAAAATAACCAAATTATGGCAAAATTACTTTTTTGTCTAAAACGGAATTAACTCAAAAACTGCAAATATTTCCAAAATGGGTTTGCAAATTTGAAAAACTTGTTTAGATTAATTAAAGAAAATTGAATTACCTTTAAAATGAGCTATAGTTTGATATATTTGCTAAAAAAATAACCAAATTACGTCAAAATTACATTTGTTGTCTAAATTGGAATTAACTCAAAAACTGCAAATATTTCCAAATTGAGTTAGCAAATTTAAAAAATTTGTTTAGATTAATTGAAGAACATTAAATTGTCATTAAAATGAGCTACAGTTTGATATATTTGCTAAAAAAATAACCAAATTACGGCAAAATTACATTTTTTGTCTAAATTGGAATTAACTCAAAAACTGCAAATATTTCCAAAATGAGTTTGCAAATTAAAAAAACTTATTTAAATTAATTAAAGAACAATAAATTGTCTTTAAAATGAGCTATAGTTTGATATATTTGCTAAAAAAATAACCAAATTACGTCAAAATTACGTTTTTTGTCCACAGTGAAATTAACTTAAAAACTGCAAATATTTCCAAAATTAGTGTGCAAATTTAAAAAACTTGTTTAGATTAATTGAAGAAAATTAAATTGTCTTTAAAATGAGCCATAGTTTGATATATTTTCTAAAGAAATAATCAAATTACGGCAAAATTACATTTTTCGTCTAAAGTGGAATTAACTCGAAAACTGCAAATATTTCCAAAATAAGTTTGCAAATTTAAAAAACTTGTTTTGGTTAATTGAAGAACATTAAATTGTCTTTAAAATGAGCTATAGTTTAATATATTTTCTGAAGAAATAACTAAATTACGGCAAAATTACATTTTTCGTCCAAAGTGAAATTAGCTCAAAAACTGCAAATATTTTCAAAATAAGTTTGCAAATTTAAAAAACTTGTTTGGATTAATTGAAGAAAATGTAATTACCTTTAAAATGAGCTATAGCTTGATATATTTTCTAAAAAATTAAATAAACTACAGCAAAATTACATTTTTTGTCTAAAACGGAATTAACTCAAAAACTGCAAATATTTCCAAAATGGGTTTGCAAATTTGAAAAACTTGTTTAGATTAATTAAAGAAAATTAAATTACCTTTAAAATGAGCTATAGTTTGATATATTTGCTAAAGAAATAACCAAATTACGGCAAAATTACATTTTTTGTCTAAAGTAGAATTAACTCAAAAATTGCAAATATTTCCAAAATTAGTATGCAAATTTAAAAAACTTGTTTAGAGAAATTGAAGAAAATTAAAATACCTTTAAAATGAGCTATTGTTTGATATATTTTCTAAAGAAATAACCAAATTATGGCAAAATTACATGTTTCGTCCAAAGTGGAATTAACTCAAAAACTGCAAATATTTTCAAAATGAGTTTGCAAATTTAAAAAACTTGTTTAGATTAATTGAAGAAAACTAAATTACCTTTAAAATGAGCTATAGTTTGATATGTTTTCTAAAAAAATAACCAGATTACGGCAAAATTACATATTTCGTTTAAAGTGGAATTAAATCAAAAACTGCAAATATTTCCAAAATAAGTTTGCAAATTTAAAAAACTTGTTTAGGTTAATTAAAGAAATTTAAATTACCTTCAAAATGAGCTATAGTTTGATATATTTAATAAAAAAATAACCAAATTATGGCAAAATTACTTTTTTTGTCTAAATTGGAATTAACTCAAAAACTGCAAATATTTCCAAAATAAGTTTGCAAATTTAAAAAACTTGTTTAGATTAATTGAAGAAATTTAAATTACCTTTAAAATGAGCTATAGTTTGATATATTTGCTAAAAAAATAACCAAATTACGACAAAATTACATTTTTTGACTAAAGTTGAATTAACTCAAAAACTGCAAATATTTCCAAAATGAGTTTGCAAATTTAAAAAACTTGTTTGGATTATTTGAAGAAAATGTAATTACCTTTAAAATGAGCTATAGTTTGACATATTTTCTAAAGAAATAACCAAATTACGGCAAAATAACATTTTTTGTCCAAAGTGTAATCAACTCAAAAACTGCAAATATTTCCAAAATTAGTATGCAAATTTAAAAAACTTGGTTAGATTAATTAAAGAACATTAAATTGTCTTTAAAATGAGCTATAGTTTGATATATTTGCTAAAGAAATAACCAAATTACGGCAAAATTACAATTCACGTCCAAAGTGGAATTAACTCAAAAACTGCAAATATTTTCAAAATGAGTTTGCAAATTTAAAAAACTTGTTTAGATTAATTGAAGAAAACTAAATTACCTTTAAAATGAGCTATAGTTTGATATGTTTTCTATAAAAATAACCAGATTACGGCAAAATTACATATTTCGTTTAAAGTGGAATTAAATCAAAAACTGCAAATATTTCCAAAATAAGTTTGCAAATTTAAAAAACTTGTTTAGGTTAATTAAAGAAAATTAAATTACCTTCAAAATGAGCTATAGTTTGATATATTTAATAAAAAAATAACCAAATTACGGCAAAATTACATTTTTTGTCCAAAGTAGAATTAACTCAAAAACTGCAAATATTTCCAAAATAAGTTTGCAAATTTAAAAAACTTGTTTGGACTAATTGAAGAAAATGTAATTACCTTTAAAATGAGCTATAGCTTGATATATTTTCTAAAAAATTAAATAAACTACGGCAAAATTACATTTTTAGTCTAAAACGGAATTAACTCAAAAACTGCAAATATTTCCAAAATGAGTTTGAAATTTTAAAAAACTTGTATAGATTAATTAAAGAAAATTAAATTACCTTTAAAATGAGCTATAGTTTGATATATTTGATAAAAAAATAACCAAATTACGGCAAAATTACATTTTTTGTCTAAAGTAGAATTAACTCAAAAACTGCAAATATTTCCAAAATAAGTTTGTAAATTTAAAAAAAACTTGATTAGATTAATTGAAGAAAATTAAATTACCTTTAAAATGAGCTATAGTTTGATAAATTTGCTAAAAAAATAAGCAAACTACGGCAAAATTACATTTTTCGTCCAAAGTGGAATTAACTAAAAAACTGCAAATATTTCCAAAATGGAAATGCAAATTTAAAAAAACTTGTTTAGATTAATTAAAGAACATTAAATTGCCTTTAAAATGAGCTATAGTTTGATATATTTTCTAAAGAAATAACCAAATTACGGCAAAATTACATTTTTCGTCTAAAACGGAATTAACTCAAAAACTGCAAATATTTCCAAAATGGGTTTGCAAATTTGAAAAACTTGTTTAGATTAATTAAAGAAAATTAAATTACCTTTAAAATGAGCTATAGTTTGATATAATTGATAAAAAAATAACCAAATTACGGCAAAATTACATTTTTCGTCTAAAGTGGAATTAACTCAAAAACTGCAAATATTTCCAAAATAAGTTTGCAAATTTAAAAAGCAGATTTAAATTAATTGAAGAACATTAAATTGTCTTTAAAATGAGCTATAGTTTGATAAATTTGCTAAAAAAATAACCAAATGACGGCAAAATTACATTTTTCGTCTGAAACGGAATTAACTCAAAAACTGCAAATATTTCCAAAATGGGTTTGCAAATTTGAAAAACTTGTTTAGATTAATTAAAGAAAATTAAATTACCTTTAAAATGAGCTATAGTTTGATATAATTGTTAAAAAAATAACCAAATTACGGCAAAACTACATTTTTCGTCTAAAGTGGAATTAACTCAAAAACTGCAAATATTTCCAAAATAAGTTTGCAAATTTGAAAAACTTGTTTAGATTAATTAAAGAAAATTAAATTACCTTTAAAATGAGCTATAGTTTGATATATTTTCTAAAAAATTAACCAAATTACGGCAAAATTACATTTTTTGACTAAAGTGAAATTAACTTAAAAACTGCAAATATTTTCAAATTTAAAAAACTTAATTGGATTAATTGAAAAAGTTGAATTACCTTTGAAATGAGCTATAATTTGATACAATTTCTAAAAAATTAACTTTAATTTTTATGTCCCCTACCGACTGCGCCATTATATAAACCTTATTTCATTTATTAGGATCAACTTTAGTTTGTGTCTAATTGTCACAAAATAGACAAAAATAACAATATGACAATGTCAAAATATCACGTGACAACATTGTACCGACTGCGCCATTATATAAATCAAAGTTTTTTATTAAAATTAACAGATTTTTAGCTTATCCTGTATTAATAATTACCTCGGCTAAAAATTCGGCAACCATGCTGCCCAAAATAATAGCATCATTGGCCTCAATATCGAGATGCGGAACCCCCATCTCGCACTTCTCCCATAGCTCGCTTTTAAATTCATCCAATTTCCATGCAGCCGACCCGATATCCATAAGAATAATTTGTGGATTTCCATCAACCAACCACCTACCAGTAATCACCTACAATCAAACTAAATTAGAAAAAGTTCAAAGATCAAAATTTTACAACCAACCTTGTAACCTTTATGTCGCAAAGCGGAAACAGCATCGTTCAACGATTGCGAACCCAAAGGACCCTCCTCGACTTCCGTTCTTGCACAAGCTTCCTTATACGGACCTATTAGGCAATATTGATCTCCCATTTCCTCCGTCGAGACATATGCTTTCGATCTAATTACAGTGTAGATACCTCCCACTTAAATAAATAATCATTTTAAAACTGATTATTTATCAAAACTTAAATCTTACCCTTATTTGCAGCCTCCCATGCGATTTCAAACGTCCATCTGTTTTCCACTTCAGCAAGCATTCCCCTATCCATATAGGCGAGCAAATTGGAACACGATTCGCCCCTATAGAATCTTCGACTCGATTTCGATTCCTTCGCCATATTGCGTTAGAAAACACGAAAAATATTATAATTGTGACCCGTTTAGTTTAAGCGTGCTATCTGCAAGTATAGAAAAAAAACTGATAGAGATAATGGATAAAAATAGATGATTTTAACAACAAGTTTTTTATCATCATTGAATGTTATGTAAATATAAGCAGAAACGTAATGTTTTTATCAATAAATGATAGAGATTGTCGTAATCGATTTTATTTATCACGGATTGACAAAGTTTTTGGAATGTTTTTTAATGATAGGATTAAGAAATGATTTGTTTTTGGTAAGCAAATAAAATATTTGTTTTGATTTGATACCCAACAAAATAAAATCATTTAAACTGCTATAACTATATTAATATTGAACCTAGGTTAATGCAAATTGATATTAACATCATGTTTGGTATCAAGTTAATGCTTGCAAATTTGATGACAAGTTTAACAGAATTGTTAAAATTGTTAATATAACTGTCAAAATTAACAACAAATTTAAAAGGGAATTTGACAGAACTGTTAATGTTGTCAATAAAGTTGTCAAAATTGACATAATTTTAACTAAAAACCATGGTTGGTATCAAGTTAAAAGAAGTTTTATAACAGAACTGTTAAATTGGTTAATAAAGCTGTCAAAATTGACAATAAAGCTATAAAAATTGACATTAAAGCTGTCAAAATTGACATTAAAGCTATGAAAATTGACAATAAAATTGAGTTTAGTAAGAAATTAAAACAAATTTAATAAGGAATTTGACAGAACTGTTAATGTTGTCAATAAAGTTGTCAAAATTGACATAATTTTAAATAAAAACCATGGTTGGTATCAAGTTAAAAGCAGATTTATAATAGAACTGTTAAATTGGTTAATAAAGCTGCCAAAATTGACATTAAAGCTGTCTATTATTGTAAATAAAGTCAATTTGACATAAAAACCATGTTTGGTATTAAATTTTAACAAATTCCTGCCAATAGGTATGAAAATATTGTCAAAAAATACAAAAATTTAGTCAAAGTTTGTCAAAAAACGCATCTCAATTCATAAAAAGTCAAAAATAGCTGAATCCGGCCAATAAGTTTAAAAACATTGTCAAAAACAGCACAAATTTAGACTATAATTGTCAAAAAATGCATTAAAAAGTCAAAAATAGCTAAATCCGGCCAATAAGTTTAAAAATATTGTCAAAAAACACACAAATTTAGTCATTAATTGTCAAAAAATGCATTAAAAAGTCAAAAATAGCTAAATCCAGCCAATAGGTTTAAAAATATTGTCAAAAAACACACAAATTTAGTAATTAATTGTCAAAAAATGCATTAAAAAGTCAAAAATAGCTAAATCCGGCCAATAAGTATAAAAATATTGTCAAAAAACACAAAAAATTAGTCATTAATTGTCAAAAAATGCATTAAAAAGTCAAAAATAGCTAAATCCGGTCAATAAGTAGAAAAATATTGTCAAAAAACATAAAAAACTAGTCAATAATTGTCAAAAAATGCATTAAAAAGTCAAAAATAGCTAAATCCAGCCAATAAGTTTAAAAATATTGTCAAAAAACACACAAATTTAGTCATTAATTGTCAAAAAATGCATTAAAAAGTCAAAAATAGCTAAATCCGGCCAATAAGTATAAAAATATTGTCAAAAAACACAAAAAAATAGTCATTAATTGTCAAAAAATGCATTAAAAAATCAAAAATATCTAAATTCGGCCAATAAGTATGAAAATATTGTCAAAAATCACAAAAATTTAGTCATTAATTGTCAAAAAATGCATTAAAAAGTCAAAAATAGCTAAATCCAGCCAATAAGTTTAAAAATATTGTCAAAAAACACACAAATTTAGTCATTAATTGTCAAAAAATGCATTAAAAAGTCAAAAATAGCTAAATCCAGCCAATAAGTTTAAAAATATTGTCAAAAAACACACAAATTTAGTCATTAATTGTCAAAAAACGCATTAAAAAGTCTAAAATAGCTAAATCCAGCCAATAAGTTTAAAAATATTGTCAAAAAACACACAAATTTAGTCATTAATTGTCAAAAAATGCATTAAAAAGACAAAATAACTAAATCCGGCCAAAAAGTTTTAAAATAATGTCAAAAAACACAACAATTTAGTCATTAATTGTCAAAAAATGCATTAAAAAGTCAAAAATAACTAAATCCGGCTAATAAGTATGAAAGTATTGTCAAAAAACACACAAATTTAGTCATTAATTTTCAAAAAATGCGTTAAAAAGTCAAAAATGGCTAAATCTGGCAAAAAAATATTGTCAAAAAACACAAAAATTTAGTCATTAATTGTCAAAAAATGCATAAAAAAGTCAAAAATAGCTAAATCCGGCCAATAAGTACAAAAATATTGTCAAAAAACACAAAAACTTAGTCATTAATTGTCAAAAATGCATTAAAAAGTCAAAAATAACTAAATCCGGCTAATAAGTATGAAAATATTGTCAAAAAACACACAAATTTAGTCATTAATTGTCAAAAAATGCATTAAAAAGTCAAAAATAGCTCAATCCGGCCAATAAGTTTAAAAATATTGTCAAAAAACACACAAATTTAGTCATTAATTGTCAAAAAATGCATTAAAAAGTCAAAAATAGCTAAATCCGGCCAATAAGTTTAAAAATATTGTCAAAAAACACAAAAATTTAGTCATTAATTGTCAAAAAAAATATTAAAAAGTCAAAAATTGCTAAATCCGGCCAATAAGTTTAAAAATATTGTCAAAAAACACAAAAATTTAGTCATTAATTGTCAAAAAAAATATTAAAAAGTCAAAAATTGCTAGGTCCGGCCAATAAGAACAAAAATATAGTCAAAAAACACAAAAATTTAGTCATTAATTGTCAAAAAATGCAGTAAAAAGTCAAAAATAGCTCAATCCGGCCAATAAGTTTAAAAATATGGTCAAAAAAACACATAAATTTAGTCATTATTTGTCAAAAAATGCATTAAAAATTCAAAAATAGCTAAATCCGGCCAATAAGTATAAAAATATTGTCAAAAACACACTTATTTAGTCATTAATTGTTAAAAAATGCGTTAAAAAGTCAAAAATGGCCAAATCCGGCAAAAAAATATTGTCAAAAAACACAAAAATTTAGTCATTAATTGTCAAAAAATGCATTAAAAAGTCAAAAATAACTAAATCCGGCCAATAAGTAGGAAAATATTGTCAAAAAACACACAAATTTATTCATTAATTGTCTAAAAATGCATAAAAAAGTCAAAAATAGCTAAATCCGGCCAATAAGTACAAAAATATTGTCAAAAAACACAAAAACTTAGTCATTAATTGTCAAAAAATGCATTAAAAAGTCAAAAATAGCTAAATCCGGTCAATAAGTATAAAAATATAGTGAAAAAACACAAAAAATTAGTCATTAATTGTCAAAAAATGCATTAAAAAGTCAAAAATAGCTAAATGCGGCCAATAAGTTTAAAAATATTGTCAAAAAACACACAAATTTAGTAATTAATTGTCAAAAAATGCATTAAAAAGTCAAAAATAGCTAAATCCAGCCAATAAGTTTAAAAATATTGTCAAAAAACACACAAATTTAGTCATTAATTGTCAAAAAATGCATTAAAAAGTCAAAAATAGCTAAATCCGGCCAATAAGTATAAAAATATTGTCAAAAAACACAAAAAAATAGTCATTAATTGTCAAAAAATGCATTAAAAAATCAAAAATATCTAAATTCGGCCAATGAGTATGAAAATATTGTCAAAAATCACAAAAATTTAGTCATTAATTGTCAAAAAATGCATTAAAAAGTCAAAAATAGCCAAATCCGGCCAATAAGTATAAAAATATTGTCAAAAAACACACAAATTTAGTCATTAATTGTCAAAAAATGCATTAAAAAGTCAAAAATAGCTAAGTCCAGTTAATAAGTATAAAAATATTGTCAAAAAACACAAAATTTTTGTCATTAATTGTAAAAAAAAGCATTAAAAAGTCAAAAATAGCTAAATCCGGCTAATAAGTTTAAAAATAATGTCAAAAAACACACAAATTTAGTCATTAATTATCAAAAAATGCATTAAAAAGTCAAAAATAGCTAAATCCGGCCAATAAGTTTAAAAATATTGTCAAAAAACACACAAATTTAGTCATTAATTGTCAAAAAATGCATTAAAAAGTCAAAAATGGCTAAATCTGGCAAAAAGATATTGTCAAAAAACACAAAAATTTAGTCATTAATTATCAAAAAATGCATTAAAAAGTCAAAAATAGCCAAATCCGGCCAATAAGTATGAAAATATTGTCAAAAAACACACAATTTTAGTCATTTATTGTCAAAAAATGCATTAAAAAGTCAAAAATAGCTAAATCCGGCTAATAAGTATGAAAATATTGTCAAAAAACACACAAATTTAGTCATTAATTGTCAAAAAATGCATTAAAAAGTCTAAAATAGCTAAATCCGGCCAAAAAGTTTAAAAATATTGTCAAAAAACACACAAATTTAGTCATTAATTGTCAAAAAATGCATTAAAAAGTCAAAAATAGCTCAATCCGGCCAATAAATTTAAAAATATTGTCAAAAAACACACAAATTTAGTCATTAATTGTCAAAAAATGCATTAAAAAGTCAAAAATAGCTAAATCCGACCAATAAGTTTAAAAATATTGTCAAAAAAAACACATAAATTTAGTCATTAATTGTCAAAAATGCATTAAAAAGTCAAAAATTGCTAAATCCGGCCAATAGGCATAAAAATATTGTCTAAAAACACAAAAATTTAGTCATTAATTGTCAAAAAATGCATAAAAAAGTCAAAAATAGCTAAATCCGGCCAATAAGTTTAAAAATATTGTCAAAAAACAGAACAATTTAGTCATTAATTGTCAAAAAATGCATTAAAAAGTCAAAAATAGCTAAATCTGGCTAATAAGTTTAAAAATATTGTCAAAAAACACACAAATTTAGTCATCAATTGTCAAAAAATGCATTAAAAAGTCAAAAATAGGTAATTCCGGCCAATAAGTTTAAAAATATTGTCAAAAAAAACACATAAATTTAGTCATTAATTGTCAAAAAATGCATTAAAAAGTCAAAAATTGCTAAATCCGGCCAATAACCATAAAAATATTGTCAAAAAACACACAAATTTAGTTAATAATTGTCAAAAAATGCATAAAAAAGTCAAAAATACCTAAATCCGGCCAATAAGTTTGAAAATATCGTCAAAAAACACACAAATTTAGTCATTAATTGTCAAAAAATGCATTAAAAAGTCAAAAATTGCTAAATCCGGCCAATAAGTATAAAAATATTGTCAAAAAACACAAAAATTTAGTCATTAATTGTCAAAAAATGCATTAAAAATTCTAAAATAGCTAAATCCGGCCAATAAGTATGAAAATATAGTGAAAAATCAGAAAAAATAGTCATTAATTGTTAAAAAATGCATTAAAAAGTCAAAAATAGGTAATTCCGGCCAATAAGTTTAAAAATATTGTCAAAAAAAACACATAAATTTAGTCATTAATTGTCAAAAAATGCATTAAAAAGTCAAAAATTGCTAAATCCGGCCAATAACCATAAAAATATTGTCAAAAAACACACAAATTTAGTTAATAATTGTCAAAAAATGCATAAAAAAGTCAAAAATACCTAAATCCGGCCAATAAGTTTGAAAATATCGTCAAAAAACACACAAATTTAGTCATTAATTGTCAAAAAATGCATTAAAAAGTCAAAAATAGCTAAATCCGGTCAATAAGTATAAAAATATAGTGAAAAAACACAAAAAATTAGTCATTAATTGTCAAAAAATGCATTAAAAAGTCAAAAATAGCTAAATGCGGCCAATAAGTTTAAAAATATTGTCAAAAAACACACAAATTTAGTAATTAATTGTCAAAAAATGCATTAAAAAGTCAAAAATAGCTAAATCCAGCCAATAAGTTTAAAAATATTGTCAAAAAACACACAAATTTAGTCATTAATTGTCAAAAAATGCATTAAAAAGTCAAAAATAGCTAAATCCGGCCAATAAGTATAAAAATATTGTCAAAAAACACAAAAAAATAGTCATTAATTGTCAAAAAATGCATTAAAAAATCAAAAATATCTAAATTCGGCCAATGAGTATGAAAATATTGTCAAAAATCACAAAAATTTAGTCATTAATTGTCAAAAAATGCATTAAAAAGTCAAAAATAGCCAAATCCGGCCAATAAGTATAAAAATATTGTCAAAAAACACACAAATTTAGTCATTAATTGTCAAAAAATGCATTAAAAAGTCAAAAATAGCTAAGTCCAGTTAATAAGTATAAAAATATTGTCAAAAAACACAAAATTTTTGTCATTAATTGTAAAAAAAAGCATTAAAAAGTCAAAAATAGCTAAATCCGGCTAATAAGTTTAAAAATAATGTCAAAAAACACACAAATTTAGTCATTAATTATCAAAAAATGCATTAAAAAGTCAAAAATAGCTAAATCCGGCCAATAAGTTTAAAAATATTGTCAAAAAACACACAAATTTAGTCATTAATTGTCAAAAAATGCATTAAAAAGTCAAAAATGGCTAAATCTGGCAAAAAGATATTGTCAAAAAACACAAAAATTTAGTCATTAATTATCAAAAAATGCATTAAAAAGTCAAAAATAGCCAAATCCGGCCAATAAGTATGAAAATATTGTCAAAAAACACACAATTTTAGTCATTTATTGTCAAAAAATGCATTAAAAAGTCAAAAATAGCTAAATCCGGCTAATAAGTATGAAAATATTGTCAAAAAACACACAAATTTAGTCATTAATTGTCAAAAAATGCATTAAAAAGTCTAAAATAGCTAAATCCGGCCAAAAAGTTTAAAAATATTGTCAAAAAACACACAAATTTAGTCATTAATTGTCAAAAAATGCATTAAAAAGTCAAAAATAGCTCAATCCGGCCAATAAATTTAAAAATATTGTCAAAAAACACACAAATTTAGTCATTAATTGTCAAAAAATGCATTAAAAAGTCAAAAATAGCTAAATCCGACCAATAAGTTTAAAAATATTGTCAAAAAAAACACATAAATTTAGTCATTAATTGTCAAAAATGCATTAAAAAGTCAAAAATTGCTAAATCCGGCCAATAGGCATAAAAATATTGTCTAAAAACACAAAAATTTAGTCATTAATTGTCAAAAAATGCATAAAAAAGTCAAAAATAGCTAAATCCGGCCAATAAGTTTAAAAATATTGTCAAAAAACAGAACAATTTAGTCATTAATTGTCAAAAAATGCATTAAAAAGTCAAAAATAGCTAAATCTGGCTAATAAGTTTAAAAATATTGTCAAAAAACACACAAATTTAGTCATCAATTGTCAAAAAATGCATTAAAAAGTCAAAAATAGGTAATTCCGGCCAATAAGTTTAAAAATATTGTCAAAAAAAACACATAAATTTAGTCATTAATTGTCAAAAAATGCATTAAAAAGTCAAAAATTGCTAAATCCGGCCAATAACCATAAAAATATTGTCAAAAAACACACAAATTTAGTTAATAATTGTCAAAAAATGCATAAAAAAGTCAAAAATACCTAAATCCGGCCAATAAGTTTGAAAATATCGTCAAAAAACACACAAATTTAGTCATTAATTGTCAAAAAATGCATTAAAAAGTCAAAAATTGCTAAATCCGGCCAATAAGTATAAAAATATTGTCAAAAAACACAAAAATTTAGTCATTAATTGTCAAAAAATGCATTAAAAATTCTAAAATAGCTAAATCCGGCCAATAAGTATGAAAATATAGTGAAAAATCAGAAAAAATAGTCATTAATTGTTAAAAAATGCATTAAAAAGTCAAAAATAGGTAATTCCGGCCAATAAGTTTAAAAATATTGTCAAAAAAAACACATAAATTTAGTCATTAATTGTCAAAAAATGCATTAAAAAGTCAAAAATTGCTAAATCCGGCCAATAACCATAAAAATATTGTCAAAAAACACACAAATTTAGTTAATAATTGTCAAAAAATGCATAAAAAAGTCAAAAATACCTAAATCCGGCCAATAAGTTTGAAAATATCGTCAAAAAACACACAAATTTAGTCATTAATTGTCAAAAAATGCATTAAAAAGTCAAAAATAGCTAAATCCGGTCAATAAGTATAAAAATATAGTGAAAAAACACAAAAAATTAGTCATTAATTGTCAAAAAATGCATTAAAAAGTCAAAAATAGCTAAATGCGGCCAATAAGTTTAAAAATATTGTCAAAAAACACACAAATTTAGTAATTAATTGTCAAAAAATGCATTAAAAAGTCAAAAATAGCTAAATCCAGCCAATAAGTTTAAAAATATTGTCAAAAAACACACAAATTTAGTCATTAATTGTCAAAAAATGCATTAAAAAGTCAAAAATAGCTAAATCCGGCCAATAAGTATAAAAATATTGTCAAAAAACACAAAAAAATAGTCATTAATTGTCAAAAAATGCATTAAAAAATCAAAAATATCTAAATTCGGCCAATGAGTATGAAAATATTGTCAAAAATCACAAAAATTTAGTCATTAATTGTCAAAAAATGCATTAAAAAGTCAAAAATAGCCAAATCCGGCCAATAAGTATAAAAATATTGTCAAAAAACACACAAATTTAGTCATTAATTGTCAAAAAATGCATTAAAAAGTCAAAAATAGCTAAGTCCAGTTAATAAGTATAAAAATATTGTCAAAAAACACAAAATTTTTGTCATTAATTGTAAAAAAAAGCATTAAAAAGTCAAAAATAGCTAAATCCGGCTAATAAGTTTAAAAATAATGTCAAAAAACACACAAATTTAGTCATTAATTATCAAAAAATGCATTAAAAAGTCAAAAATAGCTAAATCCGGCCAATAAGTTTAAAAATATTGTCAAAAAACACACAAATTTAGTCATTAATTGTCAAAAAATGCATTAAAAAGTCAAAAATGGCTAAATCTGGCAAAAAGATATTGTCAAAAAACACAAAAATTTAGTCATTAATTATCAAAAAATGCATTAAAAAGTCAAAAATAGCCAAATCCGGCCAATAAGTATGAAAATATTGTCAAAAAACACACAATTTTAGTCATTTATTGTCAAAAAATGCATTAAAAAGTCAAAAATAGCTAAATCCGGCTAATAAGTATGAAAATATTGTCAAAAAACACACAAATTTAGTCATTAATTGTCAAAAAATGCATTAAAAAGTCTAAAATAGCTAAATCCGGCCAAAAAGTTTAAAAATATTGTCAAAAAACACACAAATTTAGTCATTAATTGTCAAAAAATGCATTAAAAAGTCAAAAATAGCTCAATCCGGCCAATAAATTTAAAAATATTGTCAAAAAACACACAAATTTAGTCATTAATTGTCAAAAAATGCATTAAAAAGTCAAAAATAGCTAAATCCGACCAATAAGTTTAAAAATATTGTCAAAAAAAACACATAAATTTAGTCATTAATTGTCAAAAATGCATTAAAAAGTCAAAAATTGCTAAATCCGGCCAATAGGCATAAAAATATTGTCTAAAAACACAAAAATTTAGTCATTAATTGTCAAAAAATGCATAAAAAAGTCAAAAATAGCTAAATCCGGCCAATAAGTTTAAAAATATTGTCAAAAAACAGAACAATTTAGTCATTAATTGTCAAAAAATGCATTAAAAAGTCAAAAATAGCTAAATCTGGCTAATAAGTTTAAAAATATTGTCAAAAAACACACAAATTTAGTCATCAATTGTCAAAAAATGCATTAAAAAGTCAAAAATAGGTAATTCCGGCCAATAAGTTTAAAAATATTGTCAAAAAAAACACATAAATTTAGTCATTAATTGTCAAAAAATGCATTAAAAAGTCAAAAATTGCTAAATCCGGCCAATAACCATAAAAATATTGTCAAAAAACACACAAATTTAGTTAATAATTGTCAAAAAATGCATAAAAAAGTCAAAAATACCTAAATCCGGCCAATAAGTTTGAAAATATCGTCAAAAAACACACAAATTTAGTCATTAATTGTCAAAAAATGCATTAAAAAGTCAAAAATTGCTAAATCCGGCCAATAAGTATAAAAATATTGTCAAAAAACACAAAAATTTAGTCATTAATTGTCAAAAAATGCATTAAAAATTCTAAAATAGCTAAATCCGGCCAATAAGTATGAAAATATAGTGAAAAATCAGAAAAAATAGTCATTAATTGTTAAAAAATGCATTAAAAAGTCAAAAATAGGTAATTCCGGCCAATAAGTTTAAAAATATTGTCAAAAAAAACACATAAATTTAGTCATTAATTGTCAAAAAATGCATTAAAAAGTCAAAAATTGCTAAATCCGGCCAATAACCATAAAAATATTGTCAAAAAACACACAAATTTAGTTAATAATTGTCAAAAAATGCATAAAAAAGTCAAAAATACCTAAATCCGGCCAATAAGTTTGAAAATATCGTCAAAAAACACACAAATTTAGTCATTAATTGTCAAAAAATGCATTAAAAAGTCAAAAATTGCTAAATCCGGCCAATAAGTATAAAAATATTGTCAAAAAACACAAAAATTTAGTCATTAATTGTCAAAAAATGCATTAAAAATTCTAAAATAGCTAAATCCGGCCAATAAGTATGAAAATATAGTGAAAAATCAGAAAAAATA
The DNA here is from genome assembly GCA_963932245.1 of Tachinus rufipes. Taxonomy (NCBI): domain Eukaryota; kingdom Metazoa; phylum Arthropoda; class Insecta; order Coleoptera; family Staphylinidae; genus Tachinus; species Tachinus rufipes. Next base: position 89,782,813 of record OZ010748.1, on the reverse strand, counting down.
GTCATTAATTGTTAAAAAATGCATTAAAAAGTCAAAAATAGCTAAATCCGGCCAATAAGTTTAAAAATATTGTCAAAAACACACAAATTTAGTCATTAACTGTCAAAAAATGCATTAAAAAGTCAAAAATAGCTAAATGCGGCCAATAAGTATGAAAATATTGTTATAAACCACAAAAAGTTTTTTTATAAAAAGTCAAATTCCTATATAGAAAGGGTTAAATTAAACCGTTAAAGGTTAATGCAATTTGGTACAAACATAGTCCAACTATAGGACCATAATCTGCAAAAACTAAATTGATTCATTTTCAAAAACTTTGGAAATGATTAAATAATTACTAACAAGACTCAATGATTCCTATATAGAAGAAGTCAAATTAAACCGCTGTAACTATGTTAATAATGAACCTAGGTTATTGCAATTTGGTACAAACATAGTCCAACTATAAGACAATAATATGCAAAAACCAAATTGGTTCATTTTCAAAAATTTTAGAAATTATTAAATAATTACCAACAAGATTCAATGATTCCTATATAGAAGAAGCCAAATTAAACTGCTGTAACTATGTTAATAATGAACCTAGGTTAATGCAATTTGGTACAAACATAGTCCAACTATAGGACCATAATATGCAAAAACTAAATTAGTTTATTTTCAAAAACTTTGGAAATTATTAAATAATTACTAACAAGACTCAATGATTCCTATGTGGAAGAGGTTAAATTAAACCGCTGTAACTATGTTAATAATGAACCTAAGTTAATGCAATTTGGTACAAACATAGTCCAACTATAGGACCATAATGTGCAAAAACTAAACTGGCTAATTTTCAAAAACTTTGGAAATGATTAAATAATTACTAACAAGACTCAATGATTCCTATATAGAAGAGGTTGAATTAAACCGCTGTAACTATGTTAATAATGAACCTAGGTTAATGCAATTTGGTACAAACATAGTCCAACTATAGGACCATAATGTGCAAAAACTAAACTGGCTAATTTTCAAAAACTTTGGAAATGATTAAATAGTTACCAACAAGTCTCAATGATTCCTATATAAAAGAAATTAAATTAAACCATTGTAACTATGTTAATAATGAATCTAGATTGGTGCAATTTGGTACAAACATAGTTTAACTATTGAAGCATACAAAACAAAAATTAAATTGGTTTGTTTTTAAAATTTATTAATGAAACTCAATCATTTAAAATTAAATCTCTGACTGATATCAATTAATTAAGAGATCTCGTAATGTTTATGGAAATGAAACTGGAATACTTTATCTCGTTCCAACCACATGCATATTACTTACATGTTGTGACTTAAATGTTAAGTAATCGACGGCTGCGTAGATTAATTAAGTAAAAACCACCAAATAATAGGGGTTGGTGTATCATTAATCGATTAATTAGCCGGTCACACACCGCACATATCACAGACACACTTGCTGCGCGCTCGTAGTTATTAATTTTTGTCTATAATTTGAATGTGACCTACGACATTGCAACCGGTTTCAATGGATGCGTGCGTACGACAGAGACAAGATTGTTGGCGATCCCGCTTGCTACGTTCTCGCAAGGTTGGAGCGAGGCAATAAATTCAATTTGAAGGGCACCTCTAAAACGTAGAGATAAAAATGTACATACGGACGGACAGCCGTGTGTGTGTGTGGGGCGTAAAAAATAAATAATACGAGTTTATTTTAACACACCAACGGGTGCGGGTTAAGTCGAGTAGCGCAAACCAGTAAAGGGTATTATAATTGTCATCATATTTTACAGTTTTGTTGATTACAATAATAGGTTAATCAAAATTGGAACAACAAAATTGTCAATCATGCTGGCGCCGAAATTATTTGCATCTGATTATGATAAATCTGGTTTGATTAATTCAATCGATTTTTTTTTTGTAAGTTCACGTCCTTTTCAAAATTCCAATTTGCATAAGTAATTTACATGTTTTGAATGTTTGTTTACCGAAATACCTGATTTTATTTAATAAAAAAAATTCAGATTATATAACTGGGGGCAATGGCAAGGTTTGGAATTTGTCAAAACAGTTTTATTAATTAAGCTTTAGTTAAAATGCAGTTTAGGACACAATTTTAAATATTTTTGTTTGAAATTTTTACAAAACATACTCCATTTATTGCCGAATACTATAATTTATTTAAAAATTTATTTCAAAAATTAGAACTATTTTTTAGACATTTTTGAAAATACCAAAATTGTTTCTAATTGCAATGGATTACATTAAACGCTGCTGTAATCATAATATTGTAATTAGAAACTTGAAATTTTGACAAAACGTGCTCCATACATTGCCAAATACTATAATTTAATTAGAAATTTAATTCAAAAAACAAAACTATTTTTTATAAATTTTTGAAAATACCAAAATTACTCAAATGGCAGTTGATTACATTAAACTCTGCTGTAATCATAATATTGTAATAAGAAACTTGAAATTTTGGCTAAACGTATTCCATACATTGCCAAATACTATAATTTAATTAGAAATTTATTTAAAAAATCCAAACTATTTTTTAGAAATTTTTGAAAAAACTAAAATGGTTTCTAATAGCAATGGATTACATTAAACGCTGCTGTTATCATAATATTGTAATTAGAAACTTGAAATTTTGGCTAAACGTACTCCATACATTGCTCAATACTATAAATTATTTAAAAATTTAATTCAAAAATCAAAACTATTTTTTAGAAATTTTTGAAAATACCAAAATTGTCTAAATGGCAAATGATTACATTAAACGCTGCTGTAATCATAATATTGTAATTAGAAACTTGAAATTTTCACAAAATGTACTCCATTCGTTGCCAAATACTATAATTTATTTAAATATTATTTTAAAAATCAAAACTGTTTTTTAGAAATTTTTAAAAATACCAAAATTGTTTCAAATAGCATTTGATTACATTAAACGCTGCTGTAATCATAATATTGTAATTTGAAACTTGAAATTTTGGCAAAACGTACTCAATTTATTGCCAAATACTATAATTTATTCAGAAATTTAATTAAAAAATCAGAACTATTTTTAGAAATTTTTGAAAATACTAAAATTGTTTCAAATGACAATTGATTACATTAAATGCTGCTGTAATCATAAAATTGTAATTAGAAACTTGAAATTCAGGCAAAACGTACTCCATACATTGCCAAATACTATAATTTTATTAGAAATTTAATTCAAAAATCAAAACTATTTTTTAGAAAATTTTGAAAATACCAAAATTGTCTCAAATAGCAATTGTTTACATTAAACGCTGCTGTAATCATAATATTGCAATTAGAAACTTGAAATTTTGACAAAACGTACTCCATTCATTGCCAAATACTATAGTGTATTCAGAAATTGATTTCAAAAATCCAAACTATTTTTTAGAATTTTTTGAAAATCCTAAAATTGTCTCAAATAGTAATGGATTACAATAAATGCTGCTGTAATCATAATATTGTAATAAGAAATTTGAAATTTTAACAAAACGTACTCCATACATTGCTAAATACTATAAATTATTTAAAAATTTAATTCAAAAATCAAAACTATTTTTTAGAAATTTTTGAAAATACCAAAATTACTCAAATGGCAATTGATTGCATTAAACGCTGCTGTAATCATAATATTGTAATTAGAAACTTGAAATTTTGGCAAAACGTACTCCATACATTGCTAAATACTATAAATTATTTAAAAATTTAATTCAAAAATCAAAACTATTTTTTAGAAATTTTTGAAAATACCAAAATTACTCAAATGGCAATTGATTACAATAAACGCTGCTGTAATCATAATATTGCAATTAGAAGCTTAAAATTTTGGAAAAACGTACTCCATACATAGCCAAATACTATAATTTATTTAGAAATTTAATTTAAAAATCAAAACTATTTTTTAGAAATTTTTGAAAATACCAAAATTACTCAAATGGCAAATGATTACATTAAACGCTGCTGTAATCATAATAAAGTAATTAGAAACTTGAAATTTTGGCAAAATGTACTCCATTCATTGTCAAATACTATAATTCATTTAAAAATTTAATTCAAAACTCAAAACTATTTTTTAGAATTTTTTGAAAATACCAAAATTACTCAAATGGCAATTGAATACATTAAACGCTGCTGTAATCATAAGATTGTAATTAAAAACTTAAAAATTTGGCGTACTTCTTTTAATGACAGTTTGAGCAATTTACTGTCAACCGTCAAGCGACAAAATTTTTCTAAAAACAAAAAAATATTTTCCTGTCAATCGCGAAGCGACACCCTAACTTTAGTGACAGTTTGAGCAATTTACTGTCAACCGCGAAGCGACAAAAAAAATTTAATGACAAAAAAGTTTTTTATTGTCAATCGCGAAGCGACAAAATTTTTTTAATAAAAAAAAAATATTTTATTGTCAATCGGGAAGCGACACCGTACATTTAGTGACAGTTTGAGCAGCTTACTGTCAATCGCAAAACGACAAAAAAATTTAATAACAAAAAAGTATTTTATTGTCAATCGCGAAGCGACACCGTACATTTAGCAATTCACTGTCAATTGCAAAGCGACAAAAAAATTTTAATGACAAAAAAATATTTTTTTGTCAATCGGGAAGCGACACCGTACGTTTAGTGACAATCTGAGCAATTCACTATCAATCGCAAAGCGACAAAAATTCTTTTAATGACAAAAAAATATTTTATTGTCAATCGCAAAGCGACACCGTACATTTAGTGACAGTTTAAGCAATTTACAGTCAATCGCGAAGCGACAAAAGTTCTTTTAATGACAAAAAAATATTTTATTGTCAATCGCGAAGCGACACCGTATATTTAGTGACAGTTTGAGCAATTTACTGTCAATCGCGAAGCGACAAAAATTCTTTTAATGACAAAAAAATATTTTATTGTCAATCGCAAAGCGACACCGTACATTTAGTGACAGTTTGAGCAATTTACTGTCAATCGCGAAGCGACAAAAATTCTTTTAATGACAAAAAAATATTTTATTGTCAATCGCAAAGCGACACCGTACATTTAGTGACAGTTTAAGCAATTTACAGTCAATCGCGAAGCGACAAAAGTTCTTTTAATGACAAAAAAATATTTTATTGTCAATCGCGAAGCGACACCGTATATTTAGTGACAGTTTGAGCAATTTACTGTCAATCGCGAGGCGACAAAAATTCTTTTAATGACAAAAAAATATTTTTTTGTCAATTGCAAAGCGACACCGTACATTTAGTGACAGTTTAAGCAATTTACAGTCAATCGCGAAGCGACAAAAAAATTTTTAATGACAAAAAAATATTTTATTGTCAATTGCAAAGCGACACCGTACATTTAGTGACAATCTGAGCAATTTACTGTCAATTGCAAAGCGACAAAAAAAATTTTAATGACAAAAAAATTGTTTATTGTTAATCGCGAAGCGACACCGTACATTTAGTGACAGTTTGAGCAATTTACTGTCAATCGCGAAGCGACAAAAATTCTTTTAATGACAAAAAAATATTTTATTGTCAATCGCAAAGCGACACCGTACATTTAGTGACAGTTTAAGCAATTTACAGTCAATCGCGAAGCGACAAAAGTTCTTTTAATGACAAAAAAATATTTTATTGTCAATCGCGAAGCGACACCGTATATTTAGTGACAGTTTGAGCAATTTACAGTCAATCGCGAAGCGACAAAAGTTCTTTTAATGACAAAAAAATATTTTATTGTCAATCGCGAAGCGACACCGTATATTTAGTGACAGTTTGAGCAATTTACTGTCAATCGCAAAGCGACAAAAAAAAATTTAATGACAAAAAAATATTTTATTGTCAATCGCGAAGCGACACCGTACATTTAATGACAGTTTGAGCAATTAACAGTCAATCGCGAAGCAACAAAAAAAATTTTAATGACAAAAAAATATTTTATTGTTAATCGCAAAGCGACACCGTACATTTAGTGACAGTTTGAGCAATTTACTGTCGATCGCAAAGCGACAAAAAAAACTTTAATGACAAAAAAATATTTTATTGTCAATCGCGAAGCGACACCGTACATTTAATGACAGTTTGAGCAATTAACAGTCAATCGCGAAGCGACAAAAAAATTTTTAATGACAAAAAAATATTTTATTGTCAATCGCAAAGCGACACCGTACATTTAGTGACAGTTTGAGGAATTTATTGTCAATTGTGAAGCGACAAAAATTCTTTTAATGACAAAAAATTACTTTATTGTCAATCGCGAAGCGACACCGTACATTTAGTGACAGTTTGAGCAATTTACTGTCAATCGCAAAGCGACAAAAATTCTTTTAATGACAAAAAAATATTTTATTGTCAATCGCAAAGCGACACCGTACTTTTAGTGACAATTTGAGCAAATTACTGTCAATCGCGAAGCGACAAAATTTTTCTAAAGACAAAAACATTAAACGCTGCTGTAATCATAATATTATAATTAGAAACTTTATTTCAAAATATTTTCAGAATTTTCTTACCTAAATTTGTACTAATTCTACTAAGACTAATGCTGCATCATCCGTTACTTTAAGAAAAACTTAAGAATCTTGTTGAGGTATACAACGAAGCTAACGTTTTGGCCGTCTCCATCGGAGCTTCCAGTAACTTCGTTTTAGTCATCATATTACTGTGCCCTTTAACCAATTGAAAAAAATCAGCGTAAAACTGCAAACAATAATACCAATACTCAATCATAATTAAAATAAAGCTAAAAATACCTTCATCCCTTCAATTGGAACATCACTGAATTGAGGACTAACTTCAGTACAATCAATAATAACAGCTTTTATTGGAGTCACCAAAACAGTAGAAAAATTAAACTAAAAAACAATTATTACTAAACATTTTTGAAAGTATAACAAATCAAACCTGTTTTGGTTTATCGAATCTGTATTGTCTCATCTGCAAAACAATGGTTCGAAAATCAGCCGGCATATTCCATCTAGACCATGTCATATTGAACAAGACACTGGCAACAGCCATTCCATAATAAGTCATCCTTTCCATCGCCCAATGTTTAACGCACGTTCCTTCAACATAATGATAAGTATCGAATGATGGAAACAGATCCAAACCAACATCCTTCATAAGCCTTTTTAACTGCGGTAACTTATAATAAACATTCATATGCGCTTCCAATACATTGTTAGTGATGTTTTGTAATTGGCTGATGCATATTTTGTGCCGAACGACGTGAAATTCGATCATTACAATAGCGGCTGTTAATTGTAAAGTTACAGAACCATCTTTATCCGGGCGTACTTCCCAAGCTTGATAAGGTAAATTGGGATAGCGTAACGTTGCTAATGCAAAAGGGCCGAATTTTCCAGTTCTGAATGTTATAAATCCTTTTTCTTCAATATGTTTGAAGTCGTGAATATCTTTTGTGGTCCAAATTTTTTTTTGGGTATCCCAATGACATGCAATTGGAATGTCCATCCAGAAAACGTGTGTGGGAAGGTTTAGAGTTATAAATATTAATTCGTCTAATTCTCGTTCTTGTTTTATGAGTTCTTCTTCAATTTCTTCAGGTTCTTTACGGACGCCTGGTTCAGGTGGTGGGGGTGGTGTGTATACAACATAGAATGGGGCTTCTTGTAAGCAGCATGGCTGTTGCACTAAATAAACAACAAATTATTAAATATTGTTGTAACTATGTTAATAATGAACCTAGGTTAATGCAATTTGGTACAAACATAGACCAACTATAAAACTATAATGTGCAAAAACTAAATTGGTTCAATTTTAAAAACTTTGGAAATTATTAAATAATTACTAACAAGACTCAATAATTGCTATGTAGAAGAGGTTGAATTGAACCGCTGTAACTATGATAATAATGAACCTAGGTTAATACAATTTGGTACAAACATAGTCCAACTATAGGACCATAATATGCAAAAACTAAATTGGTTCATTTTCAAAAACTTTGGATATTATTAAATAATTACTAACAAGCCTCAATGATTTTTATGTAGAAGAGGTTGAATTGAACCGCTGTAACTATGTTAATAATGAACCTAAATTAATGCAATTTGGTACAAACATAGTCCAACTATAGGATCATAATGTGCAAAAACTAAATTGGTTCAATTTCAAAAACTTTGGAAGTTATTAAATAATTACTAACAAGACTTAATGATTCCTATGTAGAAGAGGTTGAATTAAACCGCTGTAACTATGTTAATAATAAACCTAGGTTAATGCAATTTGGTACAAACATAGTCCAACTATCGGATCATAATATGCAAAAACTAAATTGGTTTATTTTCAGAAACTTTAGAAATTATTAAATAATTACTAACAAGACTTCAATGATTCCTATGTAGAAGAGGTTGAATTAAACCGCTCTAACTATGTTACTAATGTACCTAATTTGATGCAATTTGGCACAAACATAGTCCAACTATAGGACCATAATGTGCAAAAACTAAATTGGTTCAATTTCAAAAACTTTGGAAATTATTAAATAATTACTAACAAGACTTCAATGATTCCTATGTAGAAGAGGTTGAATTGAACCGCTGTAATTATGTTAATAATGAACCTAGGTTAATACAGTTTGGTAAAAACATAGTTCTTACAATTTGTAATAAATATTTCAAACGAAACCATTCCTTGCGGTTGCGTAGGTTGATAGTAAAGATTAAGATAATAAACACCACCCAGCACGCAATACTTTCTCAAATTCAGTTCTTTATCCTCGACAATGATTAGCATTTCCTTAAAAGCTTGATCCATTTCGGCGTCTAAAATAAATTATAAAATTGTAAATAATATAATTCTACTAAGTCTTCGTTAATTACTTGAAATATTGAGCGCATAGTCACTGGCACTTGGATCCAATGACTGGTACGGAACTGAAGGAGGCATTTCACCAGGCTCCAATTCCGGTTCCGGTTCCTCTTCAACTAACAGTATAGTTCCATCTTCTTGCACCACTTCTTCAACTTTTCTCTCTGTCTTTACACGATGATCGTATTTGTATTTCATTTTGATGTAATGTTCTTCAGCGGCGAATGTTGCTAAATCTGTATTAAATTTATTAATATTTTTTATGAATGCATTACTAGTTTCGGCTCTACAGATGCAGTAAGTAATAAAGGATATTATTACCTTTGGCGTATACTGCTGGTAAGGATGGTTCTGGATAATTAGCACAGGAATCGCTCAAATGATCGTATTTAACGTACATGCAACGTAGAGCTAGGAAGTTGCATTTTAAACTTGTTGGGAAGACCACTTCCATGTTCATTTCTTCCCATTCTTGTTTCACTCTTGGTCTAAAAGACAGATTCAAAGTGTTAGTATTTGATATTGATTTCAACTTTACAAACAAATTGATAGAAAGTGTCAAATTTGCTAAACGTCAACTTGATATACAACTGTCAACTGTCAAAGTTTATACACAACTGTCAAATTGATATAAAATTGTCTTAGTTTACAAATGCCAAGATTTATATGAAACTGTCAACTTGATATGCAACTGTCAACTGTCATACATACCTGTCAAACTTTACCCACAACTGTCATATTGATATAAAACTGTGTTAGTTCACAAATGTCAGATTTTATATAAAACTGTCAACTTAACACACAATTCTCAACTGTCAAAGTTTATACACAACTGTCAAATTGATATAAAATTGTTTTAGTTTACAAATGTCAGATCTTATATAAAACTGTCAAATTAACACACAATTGTCAACTGTCAAATTTGGTACATAACTGTCAAACTTTACACACAACTGTCATATTGATATAAAACTGTGTTAGTTGACAAATGTCAGATTTTATATGAAACTGGCAACTTAACACACAATTGTCATCTGTCAGGCTTGGTACATAACTGTCAAACTTTACATACAACTGTCATATTAATATAAAACTGTGTTAGTTCACAAATGTCAAATTTTATATGAAACTGTCAACTTAACACACAATTGTCAACTGTCAAACTTGGTACACAACTGTCAAACTTTACACACAACTGTCATATTGGTATAAAACTGTGTAAGTTCACAAATGTCAGATTTTATATGAAACTGTCAACTTAACACACAATTGTCAACTGTCAGACTTAGTACACAACTGTCAAACTTTACACACAACTGTCATATTGATATAAAACTGTGTTAGTTCACAAATGTCAAATTTTATATGAAACTGTCGACTTAATACACAATTGTCAACTATCAGACTTAGTGCACAACTGTCAAACTTTACACACAACTGTCATATTGATATAAAACTGTGTTAGTTTACAAATGTCAAATTTTATATGAAACTGTCAACTTAACACACAATTGTCAACTGTCAGACTTAGTACACAACTGTCAAACTTTACACACAACTGTCATATTGATATAAAACTGTGTTAGTTCACAAATGTCAAATTTTATATGAAACTGTCAACTTAACACACAATTGTCAACTGTCAAACTTGGTACACAACTGTCAAACTTTACACACAACTGTCATATTGGTATAAAACTGTGTTAGTTCACAAATGTCAAATTTTATATGAAACTGTCGACTTAATACACAATTGTCAACTATCAGACTTAGTGCACAACTGTCAAACTTTACACACAACTGTCATATTGATATAAAACTGTGTTAGTTTACAAATGTCAAATTTTATATGAAACTGTCAACTTAACACACAATTGTCAACTGTCAGACTTAGTACACAACTGTCAAACTTTACACACAACTGTCATATTGATATAAAACTGTGTTAGTTCACAAATGTCAAATTTTATATGAAACTGTCGACTTAATACACAATTGTCAACTATCAGACTTAGTGCACAACTGTCAAACTTTACACACAACTGTCATATTGATATAAAACTGTGTTAGTTCACAAATGTCAGATTCATATGAATCTGTCAACTTAACATACAATTGTCAACTATCAGACTTGATACATAACTGTCAAACTTTACCCACAACTGTCATATTGATATAAAACTGTGTTAGTTCACAAATGTCAAATTTTATGTAAAACTGTCAACTTAACACACAACTGTCAACTGTCAAATTTTGATACATAACTGTCAAACTTTACACACAACTGTCATATTGATATAAAACTGTGTTAATTCACAAATGTCAGATTTTATATGAAACTGTCAACTTAACACACAATTGTCAACTGTCAAAGTTTATACACAACTGTCAAACTTTACACACAACTGTCAAATTGGTATAAAACTGTGTTAGTTTACAAAAGTCAAATTTTATATGAAACTGTCAACTTAACACACAATTGTCAACTGTCAGACTTAGTACACAACTGTCAAACTTTACACACAACTGTCACATTGATATAAAACTGTGTTAGTTTACAAATGTCAAGTTTTATATTATACTGTCGACTTAACACACAATTGTCAACTGCCAGACTTAGTACGTAACTGTCAAACTTTACACAAAACTGTCGAATTAACTCAACAACAACTGTCAGGCTCAATTTATAACTTTCATACTTTACACACAACTGTCATACTTGATACAAAACTGTCAACTTTACACACAACTGTCATATAGCTCAACAATAACTGTCAGACTCAGTATATAACTTTCTTACTTTACACACAACTGTCATACTTGATACAAAACAGTCAACTTTACACACAACTGTCAAATTAGCTCAACAACAACTGTCAGACTCAATACATAACTTTCATACTTTACACACAACTGTCATACTTGATACAAAACTGTCAGCTTTACACACAACTGTCAAATTAGCTCAACAACAACAACTGTCAGACTCAATATATAACTTTCATACTTTACACACAACTGTCATACTTGATACAAAACAGTCAACTTTACACAAAACTGTTAAATTAGCTCAACAACAACTGTCAGACTCAGTATATAACTTTCATACTTTACACACAACTGTCATACTTGATAAAAAACTGTCAACTTTACACATAACTGTCAAATTAGCTCAACAACAACTGTCAGACTGAAAATATAACTTCCATACTTTACACACAACTGTCATACTAGATGCAAAATTGTCAATTTTACACACAACTGACAAATTAGCTCAACTACAACTGTCAGACTCAATATATAACTTTCATACTTTACACACAACTGTCATACTTGATACAAAACTATCAACTTTACACAACCGTCAATTTAGCTAAACAATAACTGTCAAACTCAATTAATAATTTTCATACTTTACACACAACTGTCATACTTGATACAAAACAGTCAACTTTACACAGAACTGTCAAATTAGCTCAACAACAACTGTCAGATTCAATTTATAACCTTCATACTTTACACACAACTGTAATACTTGATAAAAACTGTCAACTTTAAACAAAACTGTTAAATTAGCTCAACAACAACTGTCAGACACAGTATATAACTTTCATACTTTACACACAACTGTCATACTTGATACAAAACTATCAACTTTACACAACTGTCAATTTAGCTAAACAACAACTGTCAAACTCAATTAATAATTTTCATACTTTCACACAACTGTCATACTTGATACAAAACTGTCAACTTTACACAACTGTCAATTTAGCTAAACAACAACTGTCAAACTCAGTATATAACTTTCATACTTTACACACAACTGTCATACTTGATAAAAAACTGTCAACTTTACACACAACTGTCAAATTAGCTCAACAACAATTGTCAGACTCAGTATATAATTTTCATACTTTACACACAACTGTCATACTTAATAGAAAACTGTCAACTTTACACGCAACTGACAAATTAGCTCAACTACAACTGTCAGATTCAATATATAACTTTCATACTTACACTCAGCTGTCATACTTGATACAAAACTGTCAACTTTACACACAACTGTCAAATTAGCTCAACAACAACTGTCATACTCAATATATAATTTTCATACTTTACACAACTGTCATACTTGATACAAAACTGTCAACTTTACACACAACTGTCAAACTAACTCAACAACAACTGTCAGGCTCAATATATAACTTTCATACTTTACACACAACTGTCATACTTGATACAAAACTGTCAACTTTACACACAACTGTCAAACTAGCTCAACAACAACTGTCAGATTCAATATATAACTTTCATACTTCGTACACAACTGTCATACTTGATACAAAACTGCCAACTTTACACACAACTGTCAAATTAACTCAACAGCAACTGTCAAATTTAATATATAACTTTCATACTTTACACACAACTGTCATACTTGACACAAGACCTACCAACCCCACCGTTTGTTATAAAAAGATTGGATAAAGAAGAGATGTTGATATTTAATCTTCTGATAACAAACACTTGGGCGGGTGGGTGGGGACCTCAGTTTATAATTACAAACAAGTAGTTTGAACTGAACCCCAGGTTTATGATTACGGGCAACTAGTTTGAACTGAGGTCCCCGCCCACTCACCCAAGCGTTTGTTTTCAAAAGATTGAATAAGGAAGAAATGTTGATGTTCAATCTTTTGATAACAAACACTTGGGCGGGTGGGCGAGAACCCCAGTTTATGATTACGGGCAAGTAGTTTGAACTGGGGTTCCCGCCCACCTACCTAAGCGTTCGTTATCAAAGAATTGAATCAGAAAGAAATGTTAATGTTCAACCTTTTAATAAGAAATACTTGAGCGGGTGGGCGGGATACCTCAGTTTATGATTACGAGCAATTAATTTAAGCTTTTTAAAATTTGTCAAAACTTAACTAAATCTAACTAATGACATTTGTCAAAACTGAACACAATTCTGACATACTTTTAACATTTGACATATTTTTGACACCTGTCAAAACTTAACATAAATTTGACAACTGTCAAAAGTATGTTTATTTACTTACCTGGGTGGTGTCCGTGGGTTGTACGAAGGTATAGGAAGTTGCACCAACAACCACAAACACAAACTAAAATTAGTCTTCTTAAGACGAAACTCAGATGTAGGTATATCGATCCTACGCATGCGATTATCGATATCACCAAGCAATCGATAAGTAAGCGCCTCTAGTTGTTCGTATTGGTGTTCACGAAACAGCGTATGAATCTAGAAAACGATTCTTATAACCTCAAAACAAATTAATGCAATCAATTACCCATTTCCAATCGTTTTGTTTTGACTGTGGTTCATCAAACGGGTCATCAATAAGAATTTGAAGTTTATCCATTAACTGAAGGAAAAAAAAATTGTAGATTAAATTAAAATTATTAAATTAATATGCTTACAACACAAACTTCATCAGTTCTTTGAACTGCTTCATCGACTGTAACCTTTTCAATTTTCTTTTCCCACAAATGTAGATAGGTGTTCATTTGTCCAACATTACCAGGTTTGGGTAATCCATCACAAATTAAATAATCTTTCCACTTAAAATAAAATGTATAAATAATCATAATTATTATTAGCAATATAATTAAACCTCTTCCGCATCCTTGTCGGCTTTATTGATGATCCACAAAGCATTATGCATTTCATTGTGAAGTTGCGCTGTAACTTCTAATTGTTCTTGTCTGATACTTTGTTCCACAACGTCTCTTTTATCTTTGGCAATTGCCATTTTTCTTTCTTCAATTAATCGCAAACGTTCTTCTTCTGCAAGTCGTAAGGCTTCTGCTTCAGCAGCTAATCTTTTTTCTTCGTCTAATCGGGCTTGTTCTTTTGGTGGCAATTTCTTTTGCTACATAAAAATATACAAATTAGTTAGAATATTTTTAGAAACTTTAAAAGCAGTTTTAGAATATGTATAAACTTTTAGAGTTTGAATGAAGTTTTTGGAAAATGATTAAATTTATCAGAACACTTGCTTTGAGAACATGAATGCAGTTTTAAAACTTGTTTGAAGCTTGTAGAATTTGTATAAAGTTTTTGAAACAAGGATTCAGCATTTGGAACATGATTAAAGTTATCAAAACATTAATTCATTTTTGCTCAGTTCTAGAAGTAACAAATTTTGCAAATGACCAAAAATTAATTTTTATACAAATTGTATCATAACTAATTTTCTAAAAATATTTTTGAAATTCCAAATTTAAATTAAGATTTAGCTCTTAGTAGTCAAGATTGAAACCAAATCTGATCAAATTTGTACGGTTAGTTTTTGCTCAACTTCAGTATTTTGTGAGTGACCAAAAATTAATTTCCATATAAATTGTATCATAACTAATTTTCTGAAAACTTTTTTGAAACTTCAATTTTAAATTAAAATTTAGCATTTAGTAGTCATGATTTAGACTAAATTTGATCAAATTCGTACGCTAAGTTTTTGCTCAACTTCAGTATTTTGCAAATGACCAAAAATTAATTTCCATTCAAATTGTATCATAACTAATTTTCTGAAAACATTTTGGAAATCTAATTGTAAATTAAGATTTAACACTTAGTAGTCATGATTGAAACCAAATTTTATCAAATTCGTACGGTTAGTTTTTGCTCAACTTCAGTATTTTGCGAGTGACCAAAAATTAATTTCTATACAAATTGTATCATAACTAATTTTCCAAAAACTTTTTTAAAATTCTAATTCTAAATTAAGATTTAACACATAGTAATCATGATTAAAACCAAATTTGATCAAATTCGTATGGTTAGTTTTTGCTCAACTTCAGTATTTTG
Organism: Tachinus rufipes; assembly: GCA_963932245.1. Lineage (NCBI taxonomy): Eukaryota > Metazoa > Arthropoda > Insecta > Coleoptera > Staphylinidae > Tachinus > Tachinus rufipes. The sequence goes on along the minus strand of OZ010748.1, from coordinate 89,767,151 downwards.
CAAGTGACAAAAAATTAATTTCTATACAAATTGTATCATAACTGAAAACTTTTTTGGAATTCTAAATTTAAATTAAGATTTAGCACATAGTAGTCAAGATTGAAACCAAATTTGATCAAATTCGTACGATAATTTTTTGCTCAACTTTAATTTTTTCAGAAGTTTTGCAAATGACCAATAACTAACTTCAAGCTTTCGCAGTAACCAGTAGGAATTTCAAAGTGCTAATAAGAAATTTGGATTTAAAATACATAAATTGATAGGAAAAAAGTTTGAAACTAATTTATATAAATTGATTTGAAGCAGAAATGGTCCCAAAATGACCCAAATTGTTCGATTTTGCTAATAATTTCAAATTTGCGCAGTAACCGGCAGGAATTTCAAATTGCTGGTAATAAATTTGGATTCAAAATACATAAATTGATATAAAACAAGTTTGAAACTAATTTATATAAATTGATTTGAAGCAGAAATGGGCCAAAATGACCCAAATTGTTTAATTTCGTTAATAATTTCAAATTTGCGCAGTAACCAGCAGGAATTTAAAATTGCTGATAATAAATTTGGATTTATAATACATAAATTGATAAGAAAACAGTTTGAAACTAATTTATATAAATTGATTTGAAGCAGAAATGGTCCCAAAATGACCCAAATTGTATAATTTTGTTAATCATTTCAAATTTGAGCAATAACCAGCAGGAAGTTCAAATTGCTGATACCAAATTTAGCTTTAAAATTTATAAATTGTTAAGAAAAAAATTTGAAATAAATTTTTATAGATTGATTTGAAGCAGAATTAGTCCCAAAATGACCCAAATTGTATGATTTTGTTAATAATTTCTAATTTGCGCAATAACCAGCAGGAATTTCAAATTGTTGATAACAAATTTGGATTTAAAATACATAAATTGATTAGAAAAAAGTTTGAAACCAATTTATATAAATTGATTTGAAGCAGAAATGGTCTCAAAATGACCCAAATTGTATGATTTTGTTAATAATTTTAAATTTGCGCAGTAACCGGCAGGAATTTCAAATTGCTGGTAATAAATTTGGATTCAAAATACATAAATTGATATAAAACAAGTTTGAAACTAATTTATATAAATTGATTTGAAGCAGAAATGGGCCAAAATGACCCAAATTGTTTAATTTCGTTAATAATTTCAAATTTGCGCAGTAACCAGCAGGAATTTAAAATTGCTGATAATAAATTTGGGCTTAAAATAGATAAATTAATAAGAAAAGAGTTGGCAACTAATTTATAAAATTGATTTGAAGCAGAATTTGTCCCAAAATGACCCAAATTGTTTAATTTCGTTAATAGTTTCAAATTTGCGCAGTAATCAGCAGGAATTTAAAATTGCTGATAATAAATTTGGCTTTAAAATACATAAATTGATTAGAAAAAAGTTTGAAACTAATTTATATAAAATGATTTGAAGCAGAAATGGTCCCAAAATGACCCAAATTGTATGATTTTGTTAATAATTTCAAATTTGCGCAGTAACCAGCAGGAATTTAAAATTGCTGATAATAAATTTGGGTTTAAAATACATAAATTGATTAGAAAAAAGTTTGAAACTAATTTATATAAATTGATTTGAAGCAGAAATGGTCCCAAAATGACCCAAATTGTATGATTTTGTTACAAATTTCAAATTTGCGCAGTAACCAGCAGGAATTTCAAATTGCTGATAATAAATTTGGATTTAAAATACATAAATTGATAAGAGAAAAGTTTGAAACTAATTTATATAAATTGATTTAAAGCAGAAATGGTCCCAAAATAACCCAAATTGTATGATTTTGTTAATAATTCCAAATTTGCGCAGCAACCAGCAGGAATATAAAATTGCTGATAATAAATTTGGGTTTAAAATACATAAATTGATAAGAAAAAAGTTTGAAACTAATTTATATAAATTGATTTGAAGCAGAAATAGTCTCAAAATGACCCAAATTGTATTATTTTGTTAATAATTTCAAAGTTGCGCAGTAACCAGCAGGAATTTAAAATTTGCTGATAATAAATTTGGGTTTAAAATACATAAATTGTTTAGAAAATAGTTTGAAACTAATTTATATAAACTGATTTGAAGCAAAAATGGTCCCAAAATGACCCAAATTGTATGATTTTGTTAATAATTTCAAATTTGCGCAGTAACCAGCAGGAATTTCAAATTGCTGATAATAAATTTGGATTTAAAATACATAAATTGATAAGAAAAAAGTTTGAAACTAATTTATATAAATTGATTTGAAGCAGAAATGGTCCCAAAATGACCCAAATTGTATGATTTTGTTAATAATTACAAATTTGAGCAGCAACCAGCAGGAATATAAAATTGCTGATAATAAATTTGGTTTTAAAAGACATAAATTAGTAAAAAACGTTTGAAACTAATTTATATAAATTGATTTGAAGCAGAAATGGTCCCAAAATGACCCAAATTGTATGATTTTGTTAATAATTTCTAATTTGCGCAGTAACCAGCAAGAATTTTAAATTGCTGATAATAAATTTGGGTTTAAAATACATAAATTGATAAGAAAAAAGTTTGAAACTAATTTATATAAATTGATTTGAAGCAGAAATGGTCCCAAAATGTCCCAAATTACTTAATTTTGTTAATAATTTCTAATTTGCGCAGTAACCAGCAGGAATTTCAAATTGCTGATAATAATTTTGGGTTTAAAATACATAAATTGGTAAGAAAAGAGTTTGAAACTAATTTATATAAATTGATTTAAAGCAGAAATGGTCCCAAAATGACCCAAATTGTATGATTTTGTTAATAATTTCTAACTTGCGCAGTAATCAGCAGGAATTTAAAATTGCTGATAATAAATTTGGCTTTAAAATACATAAATTGATTAGAAAAAAGTTTGAAACTAATTTATATAAATTGATTTGAAGCAGAAATGGTCCCAAAATGACCCAAATTGTATGATTTTGTTAATAATTTCTAACTTGCGCAGTAACCAGCAAGAATTTTAAATTGCTGATAATAAATTTGGGTTTAAAATACATAAATTGATAAGAAAAAAGTTTGAAACTAATTTATATAAATTAATTTGAAGCAAAAACGGTCTAAAATGACCCAAATTGTATGATTTTGCTAATTTATTCAATTTGCGCAGTAACCAGCAAAAATTTCAAATTGCTGATAATAAATTTGGGTTTAAAATACATAAATTGATAAGAAAAAAGTTTGAAACTAATTTAAATGAATTAATTTGAAGCAAAAATGAGTCAAAATGACCCAAATTGCATGATTTTGGTGATAATTTCTAATTTGCGCAATAACCAGCAGGAATTTCAAATTGTTGATAACAAATTTGGATTCAAAATACATAAATTGATAAGAAAAAAGTTTGAAACTAATTTATATAAATTGATTTGAAGCAGAAATGGTCTCAAAATGACCCAAATTGTATGATTTTGTTAATAATTTTAAATTTGCGCAGTAACCGGCAGGAATTTCAAATTGCTGGTAATAAATTTGGATTCAAAATACATAAATTGATATAAAACAAGTTTGAAACTAATTTATATAAATTGATTTGAAGCAGAAATGGGCCAAAATGACCCAAATTGTTTAATTTCGTTAATAATTTCAAATTTGCGCAGTAATCAGCAGGAATTTAAAATTGCTGATAATAAATTTGGGTTTAAAATACATAAATTGATAAGAAAAGAGTTTAAAACTAATTTATATAAATTGATTTAAAGCAGAAATGGTCCCAAAATGACCCAAATTGTATGATTTTGTTAATAATTACAAATTTGAGCAGCAACCAGCAGGAATATAAAATTGCTGATAATAAATTTGAATTTAAAATACATAAATTGATAAGAAAAAAGTTTGAAACTAATTTATATAAATTGATTTGAAGCAGAAATGGTCTCAAAATGACCCAAATTGTTCGATTTTGCTAATAAGTTCAAATTTGCGCAGTAACCAGCAGGAATTTCAAATTGCTGATAATAAATTTGGGTTTAAAAAACATAAATTGACAAGAAAAAAGTTTGAAACTAATTTATATAAATTGATTTGAAGCAGAAATGGTCCCAAAATGACCCAAATTGTATGATTTTGATAATAGTTTTAAATTTGCGCAGTACCCAGCAGAAATTTCAAATTGCTGATAATTAATTTGGGTTTAAAATACATAAATTAATAAAAAAAAAATTGAAACTGATTTTTATAAATTCATTTGAAGCAAAAATGGTCCCAAAATGACACAAATCGTATGATTTTGTTAATAATTTTGAATTTGCGCAAGAACCAGCAGGAATTTAAAATTTTTGATACTAAATTTGGATTCAAAATACATAAACTGATAAAAAAAAAGTTTGTAACTAATTTATATAAATTTATTTGAAGCAGAAATGGTCCCAAAATGACCCAAATTGCATGATTTTGTTAATAATTTCAAATTCGCGCAGTAACCAGCAGGAATTTCAAGTTGCTGATAATAAATTTGGATCCAAAATACATAAATTGATAAAAAAAAGTTTGAAACTAATTTATATAAATTGATTTGAAGCAGAATTGGTCCCAAAATGACCCAAATTGCTTGATTTTGTTAATAATTTCTAATTTGCGCAATAACCAGCAGGAATTTCAAATTGTTGATAATAATTTTGGATTCAAAATACGTTAATTGATAAGAAAAAAGTTTAAAACTAATTTATATAAATTGATTTGAAGCAGAAATGGTCCCAAAATGACCCAAATTGTATGATTTTGTTAATAATTTCAAATTTGCGCAGTAACCAGCAGGAATTTCAAATTGCTAATAAAAAATTTGGTTTTAAAATACATAAATTGATAGGAAAAAAGTTTGAAACTAATTTATATAAATTGATTTGAAGCAGAAATGGTCCCAAAATGACCCAAATTGTATGATTTTGATAATAATTCCAAATTTGCGCAGTAACCAGCAAGAATTTAAAATTGCTGATAATAAATTTGGGTTTAAAATACATAAATTGATAAGAAAAACGTTTGAAATCAATTCATATAAATTGATTTGAAGCAGAAATGGTCCCAAAATGACCCAAATTGTGTGATTTTGTTAATAGTTTCAAATTTGCGCAGTAACCAGCAGGAATTTAAAATTGCTGATAATAAATTTAGCTTTAAAATACATAAATTGATTAGAAAAAAGTTTGAAACTAATTTATATAAATTGATTTGAAGCAGAAATGGTCCCAAAATGACCCAAATTGTATGATTTTGCTAATAATTTCAAATTTGCACAGTAACTAGCAGGAATTTCAAATTGCTGATAATAAATTTGGGTTTAAAGTACATAAATTGTTAAGAAAGAAATTTGAAACTAATTTAAATGAATTAATTTGAAGCAGAAATGGTCCAAAATGACCCAAATTGCTTGATTTTGTTAATAATTTCAAATTTGCGCAGTAATCAGCAGGAATTTTAAATTGCTGATTATAAATTTGAATTTAAAATACATAGTTTAATAAGAAATGAAATAAAACTAATTTATTTAAATTGATTTGAAGCAAAAATGGTCCCAAAATGACCGAAATTTTATGATTTTGTTAATAATTTTAAACTTGCGCAGTAACCAGCAGGAATTTCAAATTGCTGATACTAAATTTAGATTCAAAATACATGAATTGATAAGAAAAAAGTTTGAAACTAATCTATATAAATTGATTTAAAGCAGAATTGGTCCAAAATGACCCAAATTGTATGATTTTGTTAATAATTTCAAATTTATGCAGTAACCAGCAGGAATTGTAAATTGTTGATAATAAATTTAGATTTAATATACATAAAATACATAAAAAAAAAATTTAAACTAATTTATATTAATTAATTTTAAGCAAAAATGATCCAAAATGATCCAAATTGTATGATTTTGTTAATAATTTCAAGTTTGCGCAGTAACCAGCAGGAATTTCTAAATGCTGTAAAAAATTTGGATTCAAAATACATTAATTGATAAGAAAAAAATTTGAAACTAATTTATATAAATTGATTTAAAGCAGAAATGGTCCCAAAATGACCCAAATTGTATGATTTTGTTAATAATTTCAAACTTGCGCACTAACCAGCAAGAATTTCAAATTGCTGATAATAAATTTGGATTTAAAATACATAAATTGATAAGAAAAAAGTTTGAAACTAATTTATATAAATTGATTTAAAGCAGAAATGGTCCCAAAATGACCCAAATTGTATGATTTTGTTAATAATTTGAAACTTGCGCACTAACCTGCAAGAATTTAAAATTGCTGATAATAAATTTGGGTTTAAAATACATAAATTGATAAGAAAAAAGTTTTAAACTAATTTATATAAAGTGATTTGAAGCAGAAATGGTCCCAAAATGACCCAAATTGTATGATTTTGTTAATAATTCCAAATTTGCGCAGCAATTAGCAGGAATATAAAATTGCTGATAATGAATTTGGATTTAAAATACATAAATTGATAAGAAAAAAGTTTGAAACTAATTTATATAAATTGATTTAAAGCAGAAATGGTCCCAAAATGACCCAAATTGTATGATTTTGTTAATAATTCCAAATTTGCGCAGCAATTAGCAGGAATATAAAATTGCTGATAATAAATTTAGATTTAAAATACATAAATTTATAAGAAAAAAGTTAAAAACTAATTTATATAAATTGATTTGAAGCAGAAATGGTCCCAAAATGACCCAAATTGTATGATTTTGTTAATAATTTCAAATTTGCGCAGTAACCAGAAGGAATTTCAAATTGCTGATAATAAATTTGGATTTAAAATACATAAATTGATAAGAAAGAAGTTTGAAACTAATTTATATAAATTGATTTGAAGCAGAAATGGTCCCAAAATGACCCAAATTGCTTGATTTTGTTAATAATTTCAAATTTGCGCAGTAACAAGCAGGAATTTAAAATTGCTGATAATAAATTTGGGTTTATAATACATAAATTAATTAGAAAAAAATTTGAAACTAATTTATATAAATTGATTTGAAGCAGAAATGGTCCCAAAATGACCCAAATTGTATGATTTTGTTAATAAATTTAAACTTGCGCAGTAATCAGCAGGAATTTCAAATTGCTGATACTAAATTTGAATTAAAAATACATAAATTGATAAGAAAAAAGTTTGAAACTAATTTATATAAATTGATTTAAAGCAGAAATGGTCCCAAAATGACCCAAATTGCTTGATTTTGTTAATAATTTCAAATTTGCGCAATAACCAGCAAAAATTTAAAATTGCGGATATTAATTTGGGTTTAAAATACATAAATTGATAAGAAAAAAGTTTGAAACTAATTTACATAAATTGATTTGAAGCAGAAATGGTCCCAAAATGACCCAAATTGTATGATTTTGTTATTAATTTCAAATTTGCGCAGTAATCAACAGGAATTTCAATTTGCTGATAATAAATTTGGATTTAAAATACCTAAATTGATAAGAAAAAAGTTTGAAACTTATTTACATAAATTGATTTGAAGCAGAAATGGTCCCAAAATGACCCAAATTGTATGATTTTGTTAATAATTCCAAATTTGCGCAAGAACCAGCAAGAATTTCAAAATGCTGATAATGAATTTGGATCTAAAATACATAAATTGATAAGAAAAGAGTTTGAAAATAATTTATATAAATTGATTTGAATCAAAAATGGTCCCAAAATGACCCAAATTGCATGATTTTGTTAATAATTCCAAATTTGCGCAGCAACCAGCAGGAATTTAAAATTGCTGATAATAAATTTGGGTTTAAAATACATAAATTGATAAGAAAAAAGTTTGAAACTAATTTATATAAATTGATTTGAAGCAGAAATGGTCCCAAAATGACCTAATTTGTATGATTTTGTTAATCATTTCAAATTAGCGCAGTAACCAGCAGGAATTTAAAATTGCTGATAATAAATTTGGCTTTAAAATACATAAATTGATTAGAAAAAAGTTTGAAACTAATTTATATAAATTAATTTGAAGCAGAAATGGTCCCAAAATGACCCAAATTGCTTCATTTTGTTAATAATTTGAAATTTGCGCAGTAACAAGCAGGAATTTTAAACTGCTGATAATAAATTTGGGTTTAAAATACAAAATTGATTCAAAAAAAGTTTGAAACTAATTTATATAAATTCATTTAAAGCAGAAATGGTCCTAAAATGACCCAAATTGTATGATTTTGTTAACAAATTCAAATTTGCACAGTAACCAGCAGGAATGTCAAATTGCTGATAATAAATTTGGGTTTAAAATACATAATATGATAAGAAAAAAGTTTGAAACTAATTTATATAAATTGATTTGAAGCAGAAATGGTCCCAAAATGACCCAAATTGTATGATTTTGTTAATAATTTCAAATTTGCGCAGTAACCAGCAGAAATTTTAAATTGCTGATACTAAATTTAGCTTTAAAATTCATAAATTGTTAAGAAAAAAATTTGAAACTAATTTATTTAAATTGATTTGAAGCAAAAATGGTCCCAAAATTACCCAAATTGCATGATTTTGTTAATAATTTCAAATTTGCGCAGTAACTAGCAGGAATTTAAAATTGCTGATAATAAATTTGGATTCAAAATACATAAATTGATGAGAAAAAAGTTTAAAACAAATTTATTTAAATTGATTTGGAGCAGAAATGTGGTCCCAAAATGATCCAAATTGCTTGATTTTGTTAATAATTCCAAATTTGCGCAGTAACCAGCAGGAATTTTTAAATGCTGATAATTAATGTAGGTTCAAAATACATAAATTGATAAAAAAAAGTTTGAAACTAGTTTATATAAATTGATTTGAAGCAGAAATGGTCCCAAAATGACCCAAATTGCATGATTTTGTTAATAATTTCAAATTCGCGCAGTAACCAGAAGGAATTTAAAATTGTTGACAATAAATTTGGGTTTAAAATACATAAATTGATTAGAAAAAAGTTTGAAATTAATTTATATAAATTGATTTGAAGCAGAAATGGTCCCAAAATGTCCTAAATTGTATGATTTTGTTAATCATTTCAAATTTGCGCAGTAACCAGCAGGAATTTCAAATTGCTGATAATAAATTTGGATCCAAAATAAATAAATTGATAAAAAAAAGTTTGAAACTAATTTATATAAATTGATTTGAAGCAGAAATGGTGTCAAAATGACCCAAATTGCTTGATTTTGTTAATAATTCCAAATTTGCGCAGTAACCAGCAGGAATTTCAAATTGCTGATAATAAATTTGGGTTTAAAATACATAAATTTATTAGAAAAAAGTTTGAAACTAATTTATATAAATTGATTCGAAGCAGAAATGGTCCCAAAATGACCCAAATTGTTCGATTATGCTAATAATTTCAAATTTGCGCAGTAACTAGCAGGAATTTCAAATTGCTAATAATAAATTTGAGTTTAAAATACATAAATTAATAAGAAAAAAGTTTGAAACTAATTTATATAAATTGATTTGAAGCAAAAATGGTCCAAAATGACCCAAATTGCTTGATTTTGTTAATAATTTCAAATTTGCGCAGTAACCTGCAGGAATTTCAAATTGCTGATAATAAATTTGGGTTTAAAATACATAAATTGATAAGAAAAAAGTTTGAAACTAATTTATATAAATTGATTTGAAACAGAAATGGTCCCAAAATGACCCAAATTGTATGATTTTGTTAATAATTTCAAATTTGCGCAGTAACCAGCAGGAATATAAAATTGCTGATAATAAATTTGGGTTTAAAATACATAAATTGATAAGAAAAAAGTTTGAAACTAATTTATATAAATTGATTTGAAGCAAAAATGGTCCAAAATGACCCAAATTGCTTGATTTTGTTAATAATTTCAAATTTGCGCAGTAACCTGCAGGAATTTCAAATTGCTGATAAAAAATTTGGGTTTAAAATACATAAATTGATAAGAAAAAAGTTTGAAACTAATTTATATAAATTGATTTGAAGCAGAAATGGTCCCAAAATGACCCAAATTGCTTGATTTTGTTAATAATTTCAAATTTGCGCAGTAACCAGCAGGAATTTCAAAATGCTGATAATAAATTTGAATTCAAAATACATAAATTAATAAGAAAAAAGTTTGAAACTAATTTATATAAATTGATTTGAAGCAGAAATGGTCCCAAAATGACCCAAATTGTATAATTTTGTTAATCATTTCAAATTTGAGCAATAACCAGCAGGAAGTTCAAATTGCTGATACCAAATTTAGCTTTAAAATTTATAAATTGTTAAGAAAAAAATTTGAAATAAATTTTTATAGATTGATTTGAAGCAGAATTAGTCCCAAAATGACCCAAATTGTATGATTTTGTTAATAATTTCTAATTTGCGCAATAACCAGCAGGAATTTCAAATTGTTGATAACAAATTTGGATTTAAAATACATAAATTGATTAGAAAAAAGTTTGAAACCAATTTATATAAATTGATTTGAAGCAGAAATGGTCTCAAAATGACCCAAATTGTATGATTTTGTTAATAATTTTAAATTTGCGCAGTAACCGGCAGGAATTTCAAATTGCTGGTAATAAATTTGGATTCAAAATACATAAATTGATATAAAACAAGTTTGAAACTAATTTATATAAATTGATTTGAAGCAGAAATGGGCCAAAATGACCCAAATTGTTTAATTTCGTTAATAGTTTCAAATTTGCGCAGTAATCAGCAGGAATTTAAAATTGCTGATAATAAATTTGGCTTTAAAATACATAAATTGATTAGAAAAAAGTTTGAAACTAATTTATATAAAATGATTTGAAGCAGAAATGGTCCCAAAATGACCCAAATTGTATGATTTTGTTAATAATTTCTAATTTGCGCAATAACCAGCAGGAATTTCAAATTGTTGATAACAAATTTGGATTTAAAATACATAAATTGATTAGAAAAAAGTTTGAAACCAATTTATATAAATTGATTTGAAGCAGAAATGGTCTCAAAATGACCCAAATTGTATGATTTTGTTAATAATTTTAAATTTGCGCAGTAACCGGCAGGAATTTCAAATTGCTGGTAATAAATTTGGATTCAAAATACATAAATTGATATAAAACAAGTTTGAAACTAATTTATATAAATTGATTTGAAGCAGAAATGGGCCAAAATGACCCAAATTGTTTAATTTCGTTAATAGTTTCAAATTTGCGCAGTAATCAGCAGGAATTTAAAATTGCTGATAATAAATTTGGCTTTAAAATACATAAATTGATTAGAAAAAAGTTTGAAACTAATTTATATAAAATGATTTGAAGCAGAAATGGTCCCAAAATGACCCAAATTGTATGATTTTGTTAATAATTTCTAACTTGCGCAGTAACCAGCAAGAATTTAAAATTGCTGATAATAAATTTGGGTTTAAAATACATAAATTGATAAGAAAAAAGTTTGAAACTAATTTATATAAATTAATTTGAAGCAAAAACGGTCCAAAATGACCCAAATTGTATGATTTTGCTAATTTATTCAATTTGCGCAGTAACCAGCAGAAATTTCAAATTGCTGATAATAAATTTGGGTTTAAAATACATAAATTGATAAGAAAAAAGTTTGAAACTAATTTAAATGAATTAATTTGAAGCAAAAATGAGCCAAAATGACCCAAATTGCATGATTTTGGTGATAATTTCAAATTTGCGCAGTAACCAGCAGGAATTTCAAATTGCTGATAATAAATTTGAGTTTAAAATACATAAATTGATAAGAAAAAAATTTGAAACTAATTTATATAAATTGATTTGAAGCAGAAATGGTCCCAAAATGTCCCAAATTACTTAATTTTGTTAATAATTTCTAATTTGCGCAGTAACCAGCAGGAATTTTAAAATGTTGATAATAAATTTGGATTTAAAATACATAAATTGATTAGAAAAAAGTTTGAAACTAATTTATTTAAATTGATTTGAAGCAAAAATGGTCCCAAAATGACCCAAATTGTATGATTTTGTTAATAATTTTAAACTTGCGCAGTAACCAGAAGGAATTTAAAATTGCTGATAATAAATTTGAATTCAAAATACATTATGTGATAAGAAAAAAGTTTGAAACTAATTTATATAATTTGATTTAAAGCAGAAATAGTCCCAAAATGACCCAAATTGTATGATTTTGTTAATAATTTCAAATTTGCACAGTAACCAGCAGGAATTTTAAATTGCTGATAATAAATTTGGTTTTAAAATACATAAATTGATAAGAAATATATGTATATAAATTGATTTAAAGCAGAAATGATCCAAATTGTATGATTTTGTTAATAATTTCAAATTTGCGCAGTAACCAGCAGGAATTTTAAAAGTGACACCTTAGATGTCAATATTTCCGTTAAGTTATGTAACTTTTTAACATGGTAACACTGACAACATTCAAAGTAAACCACAAAACTATAAATTGATGTCAAGTGTCAATATTTTTAGGTTAGGTTAGTGCCGCAACACAATAAATTTTTATTAAGCTACCATGAAACTGTAGAAGCAATTAAAATACTCAGGAAGAATATTAAAAAGTACCTTTTTTACTTTTGGCTTTTTTTTCTTTTTAGGCTTTTCTTCCACAATTACTTCTTCACCTTCTACAATTATATCCTGTTATAATAAGCAATAAATCAAACTCCAAATTTACCAATAATCGATGTTCTTGCTTCTTCCAACCCCTCAGTCTTTACCAAAACTTCAGAAACGATGGGTTCTAAAGGTAATTCATCCTTTTCCTCCTATTAATCATCAACAGGAAAGCTTTAAAACGCACTAATAATAGTTAGCATACCTTAAATAAACCTTTCTTTGCTTTCTTCTTATCTTTCTTAGAAGGCTTATGTTTAACCGATGGTTTTTCCTGAACTATTGGCTGCTGATCGCCTTCATCACTACTAGAAGAGCTACTACTATATTCTGAATATTCGCTGCTCCTAGAATGGTGCGAATCTACAGATTTATGTACTGGTTTGTGTGTTGACTGTCTTGAAATTGACACCTTGGATAAACCCGCAAAACTAAGTCCAGTTTTTACAACTGATTCATTTTTATTGCTCATCGTGCTAGGCTTTGTCTCAATATCATCTAAATTTATTAAGAATTAAATTGATTTATTGTATATTATAGTATTGAACCTTTTTGTTTCTCTTTCTTTTTGCCTTTTTTAGATGCTTTTTCTTTGTTTTTTTTAGGTTTTGGTTTAATATTTTCATTCGATTTTTCAGATAGAGAAACTTTCTTCTTTTGTTTCTTTTCTTTAAGTTTTTTCTCGGGTGCTTATAAAAAAAAATAAGTTAGTTGCGAATAATTAAATAACTTTAAGTTACCTTCATCATCAGTTTCTGCTAAACTTGAGGAAGATTTTGTTTTTCCTTTTTTTTCTTTGGTTTTTTTCTCGGGTGCTTATAAAGGTAAGTTAATTCTAAATTATTAGATAATTTATTCAATTTACTACCTTCATCATCAATTTTGTCAGCTTCATCTACCGAAGGCTTCATCTTTTCTTTTTTTTCGGGTACTTATAAATGTAAGTTAGTTAAAAATTATTAAATAATTGATTAAATACTACCTTCATCATCAATTTTTTCAGTTTCAGCTGAGCTTACAGAAAATTTCGTTTTTCCTTTTTTTCCTTTCTTTCCTTTAGCTTTTTTCTTAGGTGCTTACAAATATAAGTTAGTTGTGAATTAGTTAATTTATTAAAATTACTACCTTCATCATCATCAATTTTATCAATTTCAGCTGACCCTACGGAAGTCTTCTTCTTTCCTTTTTTCCCTTTAATTTTTTTCTCAGGTTCTTAATTAAAATAAAATTAGCTACGCCACTGTTTTAATTTATTTATAGTAACTACCTTCACTAATTCCTTCTTCATTTACAATTGAAGCCGCTTTCGCTTTCTTTCCTTTAGTTTTTTTCGGTGTTGCGACTTCATCACCCCCTGCGCCTTCCTCACTTGTTTCCGATTTTCTTTTCCCCTTTTTTCCTTTCTTACCTTTCTTTGGAGTAATTGTAGGTGCATCTTCAAGTACAATTGCAGGTGCAGGTGGGTTAACTTCAACATTTTCTTCTTCAACTTTTTCAGCTTCTTCAGCAACTTAATCAATAAACTTAACACTGCAAAAATTTAAAAACAAATCTAAATTTTACCATCAGGTTTTTCTTCTGTAGGCTCCTCTCCGCCTTCCATAATTCATTCAAACGTCAATCAAATAAAAAGTGACATATGTAAATGAATCATTACCATAGAAACAATGTTCTATTGTTATCCAAATTGTGTAACTTAATATTGTTGTAAAAAAATAATTATTGTTTCATGAAAAGCTGAACAGTTATGACTGAAATTGAAAAAATTGGTGTACCTGAGTACTATGCAGGAGAGAGCGTTTTTATTACCGGTGGGACCGGGTTTATCGGGAAAGTTTTTATTGAGAAATTATTGCGATCATGTAATCAAGTTAAAAAAGTTTATGTTCTAATTAGAGCTAAAAAGGGTGTTGGAATTGAAGATAGGATTAAGAATATGTATCAATTAGCCGTAAGTATTTTTAAATTTTTTTACAAATTCTTTTTTTGCAATTTTAAAGCGTACAAAAGTTATTTGATTGTATTAAATATACAATTTTTGTAATTAAAATATGTTTGGAAATATTTTGTGCTAATATCCAGCAATTTTTTTTCAAAATTGTTCAATTGGTTTTTGTTTTAGGATGGATTACGCAAGAATTTTACCGTTTTTGCTGTTTATAGCTTGAGAAAACTATTTTATTGTAATAATATTTTAATTTTTATAACTTTAAATTGTTTGTCAGTATTTTCTCGCTCTATATATAAAATTTAATTAAAATTGCTTAATTAGTTTTAGTTTTACGACAAATTTTGCACAAATTTTACCGTTTTTTGCAGTTTAAATTTTAATAAAACTGTTTTATCCTAACTAAATTACAACTTCTATTGTTTTATTGTGTTTGTCAACAAATTTTGCTATAAATTAGCAAATTTTATCAAAATCGGTTGATTGGTTTCTGTTTTACGACAAATTTTGCACAAATTTGACCGTTTTTTGCTGTATAAAGCTTAATAAATCTGTTTTATCGCAACAAAGTTACAATTTCTATTATTTTATTGTGTTTAGCAACACATTTTGCAATAAATTAGCAAATTTTATTAAAATCATATGATTGGTTTTTAATTTACGACTAAATTTGCACAACTATTACCGTTTTTTACTGTTTAATGCTTAGTAAAGCTATTTTATTGCAACAAAGTTACAATTTCTATTATTTTATTGTGTTAAACAACACATTTTGCTATAAATTAGTAAATTTTATCAAAATCAGTTGATTGGTTTCTGTTTTACGACTAATTTTCCACAAATTTTACCGTTTTTTGCTGTTTAAAGCTTAATAAATCTGTTTTATAGCAACAAAGTTACAATTTCTATTATTTTATTGTGTTTAGCAACACATTTTGCTATAAATGAGTAAGATTTATCAAAATCGGTTGATTGGTTTTTGTTTTACGACTAATTTTGCACAAATTTTACCGTTTTTTGCTGTTTAAAGCTTATTAAATCTGTTTTATCGCAACAAAGTTACAATTTCTATTATTTTATTGTGTTTAGCAACACATTTTGCTATAAATTAGCAAATTTTATCAAAATCGGTTGATTGGTTTCTGTTTTACGACTAATTTTGCACAAATTTTACCGTTTTTTGCTGTTTAAAGCTTATTAAATCTGTTTTATCGCAACAAAGTTACAATTTCTATTATTTTATTGTGTTTAGCAACACATTTTGCTATAAATTAGCAAATTTTATCAAAATCGGTTGATTGGTTTCTGTTTTACGACTAATTTTGCACAAATTTTACAGTTTTTTGCTGTTAAAAACTTAATAAATCTGTTTTATCGCAACAAAGTTACAATTTCTATTATTTTATTGTGTTTAGCAACACATTTTGCTATAAATTAGTAAATTTTATCAAAATCGGTTGATTGGTTTCTGTTTTACGACTAATTTTGCACAAATTTGACCGTTTTTTGCTGTTTCAAGCTTAATAAAGCTATTTTATCGCAACAAAGTAGCAATTTCTTTTACTTTATTGTGTTTGGCAACACATTTTGCTATAAATTAGTAAGATTTATCAAAATTGGTTGATTGGTTTTTGTTTTACGACTAATTTTGCACAAATTTTACCGTTTTTTGCTGTTTAAAGCTTAATAAATCTGTTTTATCGCAACAAAGTTACAATTTCTATTATTTTATTGTGTTTAGCAACACATTTTGCTATAAATTAGCAAATTTTATTAAAATCGGTAGATTGGTTTCTGTTTTACGACTAATTTTGCACAAATTTTACCGTTTTTCGCTGTTTAAAGCTTAATAAATCTGTTTTATCGCAACAAAGTTACAACTTCTTATATTTTATTGTGTTTAGCAACACATTTTGCTATAAATTAGTAAATTTTATCAAAATTGGTTGATTGGTTTTTGTTTTACGACTAATTTTGCACAAATTTTAGCGTTTTTTTGCTGTTTAAAGCTTAATAAATCTGTTTTATCGCAACAAAGTTACAATTTCTATTATTCTATTGTGTTTAGCAACACATTTTGCTATAAATTAACAAATTTTATTAAAATCGGTTGATTGGTTTTTGTTTTACGACTAATTTTGCACAAATTTTACCGTTTTTTGCTGTTTAAAGCTTAATAAATCTGTTTTATCGCAACAAAGTTACAATTTTTATTATTTTATTGTGTTTAGCAACACATTTTGCTATAAATTAACATATTTTATTAAAATCGGTTGATTGGTTTTTGTTTTACGACTAATTTTGCACAAATTTTACCGTTTTTTGCTGTTTAAAGCAAAATTAAAAAATATTTCGCAACAAAGTTACAATTTCTAGTATTTTATTGTGTTTAGCAACACATTTTGCTATAAATTAGTAAGATTTATTAAAATTGGTTGATTGGTTTTTGTTTTACGACTAATTTTGCACAAATTTTACCGTTTTTTGCTGTTTAAAGCTTAATAAATCTGTTTTATCGCAACAAAGTTACAATTTCTATTATTTTATTGTGTTTAGCAACACATTTTGCTATAAATTAGTAAATTTTTACAAAATCGGTTGATTGGTTTTTGTTTTACGACTAATTTTGCACAAATTTTACCGTTTCTTGCTGTTTAAAACTTAATAAAACTGTTTTATCGCAACAAAGTTACATTTTTTATTATTTTATTGTGTTTAGCGACACAATTCACTAAAAATTAGCAAATTTTATCAAAATCGGTTGATTGGTTTTTGTTTTACGACTAATTTTGCACAAATTTTACCGTTTTTTTGCTGTTTAAAGCTCAATAAATCTGTTTTATCATTTATTAAGTTACAATTTCTATTAATTTATTGTGTTTAGCAACACATTTTGCTATAAATTCGTAAATTTTATCAAAATCGGTTGATTGGTTTCTGTTTTACGACTAATTTTGCACAAATTTTACCGTTTTTTGGTGTTTAAAGCTTAATAAGGCTTAATAAAGCTATTTTATCGCAACACAGTTGCAATTTCTTTTACTTTATTGTGTTTAGCAACACAATTCACTATAAATTAGCAAATTTTATCAAAATCGGTTGATTGGTTTTTGTTTTACGACTAATTTTGCACAAATTTTACCGTTTTTTGCTGTTTAAAGCTTAATAAATCTGTTTTATTGCAACAAAATTACAGTTTCTATTATTTTATTGTGTTTAGCAACACATTTTGCTATAAATTAGTAAATTTTATCAAAATCGGTTGATTGGTTTCTGTTTTACGACTAATTTTGCACAAATTTTACCGTTTTTTGCTGTTTAAAGCTTAATAAATCTGTTTTATCGCAACAAAGTTACATTTTTTATTATTTTATTGTGTTTAGCGACACAATTCACTATAAATTAGCAAATTTTATCAAAATCGGTTGATTGGTTTTTGTTTTACGACTAATTTTGCACAAATTTTACCGTTTTTTGCTGTTTAAAGCTTAATAAATCTGTTTTATCGCAACAAAGTTACATTTTTTATTATTTTATTGTGTTTAGCGACACAATTCACTATAAATTAGCAAATTTTATCAAAATCGGTTGATTGGTTTTTGTTTTACGACTAACTATGCACAAAATTTACCGTTTCTTGCTGTTTAAAGATTGAAAAAACTATTTTGTTAAAATAATATTTTGGTTTTTATAATTTTAAACTGTTTGTCAGCATCTTCTTGCACTAAATATAAAATTTGTTTCAATTTGCTCAATTAGTTTTAGTTTATTTTGCTCAAATTTTACCGTTTTTTGTTGTTTAAAACTTAATAAAACCATTTTATTGCAACAAAGTTACAACTTCTATTATTTTATTGTGTTTAGCAACACATTTTGCTATAAATTAGTAAATTTTATCAAAATCGGTTAATTGGTTTCTGTTTTACGACTTATTTTGCACAAATTTTACCGTTTTTTGCTGTTTAAAACTTAATAAAACCATTTTATTGCAACAAAGTTACAACTTCTATTATGTTATTGTGTTTAGCAACACATTTTGCTATAAATTAACAAATTTTATTAAAATCGGTTGATTGGTTTCTGTTTTACGACTAACTATGCATAAAATTTACCGTTTCTTGCTGTTTAAAGATTGAAAAAACTATTTTGTTAAAATAATATTTTGGTTTTTATAATTTTAAACTGTTTGTCAGCATCTTCTTGCACTAAATATAAAATTTCATTAAAATGGCTCAATTAGTTTTTGTTTTACGGCTAATTTTGCACAAATTTTACCGTTTTTTGCTGTTTAAAGCTTAATAAATCTGTTTTATCGCAACAAAGTTACAATTTCTATTATTTTATTGTGTTTAGCAACACATTTTGCTATAAAATAGTAAATTTTATCAAAATCGGTTGATTGGTTTCTGTTTTACGACTAATTTTGCACAAAGTTTACCGTTTTTACTGTTTAGCGCTTAAGAAAATTAATTTATTGTTATAATATTTAAATTTTTATAATTTTAAATTATTTTACAGTATTTTTTTGCACTAAATATAAAATTTGATTCAAATTGACGGAATAGTTTTAGTTTTACGACTAATTTTGCACAAAATTTACCGTTTTTTGCTGTTTAAAGCATAATAAAACTATTTTATCGCAACAAAGTTGCAATTTCTATTATTTTATTGTGTTTAGCAACACATTTTGCTATAAATTAGCAAATTTTATCAAAATCGGTTAATTGGTTTTTGTTTTACAACTAATTATGCACAAAATTTACCGTTTTTTTATTGTTTAAAGCTTAAGAAAATTAATTTATTGTTATAATGTTTTGATTTTTATAATTTTAAATGATTTGACAGTATTTTCTTGCATTGAATATAAAATTTGATTCAAATTGACAAAATAGTTTTAGTTTTACGACTAATTTTGCACAAATTTTACTGTTTTTTGCTGTTTAAAGTTTAATAAAACTATTTTATCACAACTAAATTACAACTTCTATTATTTTATTGTGTTTAGCAACACATTTTGCTATAAATTAGTAAATTTTATCAAAATCTGTTGATTGGTTTCTGTTTTACAACTAGTTTTGCACAAATTTTACCGTTTTTTGCTGTTTAAAGCATAATAAAACTATTTTATCGCAACAAAGTTGCAATTTCTATTATTTTATTGTGTTTAGCAACACATTTTGCTATAAATTAGCAAATTTTATCAAAATCGGTTAATTGGTTTTTGTTTTACAACTAATTATGCACAAAATTTACCGTTTTTTTATTGTTTAAAGCTTAAGAAAATTAATTTATTGTTATAATATTTTGATTTTTATCATTTTAAATTATTTGACAGTATTTTCTTGCACTAAATATAAAATTTGTTTCAATTTGCACAATTATTTTTAGTTTACGACAAATTTTTGCACAAATTTTACCGTTTTTTGCTGTTTAAAGTTTAATAAAACTATTTTATTGCAACTAAGTTACAATTTCTATTATTTTATTGGTTATTGGGCGACACATTTCACTATAAATTAGCAAATTTCATTAAATTTGGTTAATTGGTTTCTGTTTTACAACTAATTTTGCACAAAATTTAACGTTTTTTCCTATTTAAAGCTTAAGAAAACTATTTTATGGTAGTAAAATTTTGATTTTTATAATTATAAATTGTTTGACAGTATCTTCTCGCTCTAAATATAAAATTTGATTAAAATTGCTTGATTAGTTTTTGTTTTACGATTAATTTTGCATCAATTTTACCGTTTTTTGCCGTTTAAAGCTGAATAGATTTATAGTGTATCAATCAATTATTAGTCCGCTTTTTGTTTACTGCCCAACAGTTTTATTTTATTTAACTAAAACTGAACTAGATAGGTTACAGGTTCTTCAAAATAAGTGTCTTCGATCTATACTTCAATGTGACAGGCGCACACCTATCAAAAACATGTTAGAAAAGTTGAAATTATTTTCAGTTCGACAGTCACTCTATTTTGGAAACATGTGTTTTGTTTACAAACTATTAAATAATTGTTTACCTGAATATCTTTGTAGTACAATCATTAAAAACAGTGATATTCATAATTACGCCACCAGATCTAGACACAACATTCATGTTAATACGGTACACAAGCAAGCAACATATAGATCTTTATTTTACGAAGGAATGATAAAATTTAATGAATTAAAACCGCACATTAAAGCTGCTACGAGTATTCTACAATTCAAGGGACTGCTAAAAACATATATGATATTAAATTATGACTCACTAGAACTATAATAATATGTTAAAAAGTATAAGTATAAGTAATGTTTTTAATTATTATATAATATATTATATTATACAAAATGTACCTGAAATATTTTATACTTGTAATATATTTTTGTGTGTAAATTTATTTACAAACATGCTATTTACTTATGTAATTATATATGTATCTTTTTTACATTTAATAAACAACATAACATGGTTTGTGTTTTACGACTAATTTTGCACAAAATTTACCGTTTTTTACTGTTTAAATTAACTTATTGTAATAATATTTTGATTTTTACAATTTTAATTTGTTTGTTAGTGTTTTCTTGTTTTAATTATAAAATTTGATTTAAATTGCATGACTAATTTTAGTTTTACGACTAATTTTGCACCAAAATTACCGTTTTTTGCTGTTTAAAGCTTAATAAAACTATTTTATTGCAACAAAGTTACAACTTCTTTTATTTTATTGTATTTAGCAACACATTTTGCTTTAAATTAGCAAATTTTATCAAAATTGCTTGATTGGTTTTTGTTTTACGAATAATTTTGCACAAAATTTACCGTTTTTTACTGTTTAAAGCTTAAAAAAACTATTTAATTGTTATAATATTTTAACTTTTATAATTCTAAATTACTTGTCAGTACCATTTTGCTCTAATTATAAAATTTTATTGAAATCGCTTAGTTAGTTTTTGTTTTACGTCTATTTTTGCACAAATTTTACCGTTTTTTGCTATTAAAGTATTTATAAAACTATTTTATTGCAACTAAGTTACAATTTCTATTATTTTATTATGTTTAGCAACACATTTTGCTATAAATTAACAAATTTTATTAAAATTGGTTGATTGGTTTTTGTTTTACGACTAAATTTGCACAAAATTTACCGTTTTTTGTTGTTTAAAGCTGTGTAAAATTTATTTATTGTAATGATATTTTGATTTTTATAATTTTAAATTATTTGACATTATTTTCTTGAACTAAATATAAAATTTGATTCAAATTGACGAAATAATTTTTGTTTTATGATTAATTTTGCACAAATTTTACCGTTTTTTGCTGTTTAAAGCTTAATAAAACCATTTTATTGCAACAAAGTTACAACTTCTATTATTTTATTGAGTTTAGCAACACATTTTGCTATAAATTAGCAAATTTTATTAAAATTGGTTTATTGGTTTCTGTTTTACGACTAATTTTGCACAAAATCTACCGTTTTCTGCTGTTTAAAGCTCGAGAAAACTATTTTATTAAAATAATATTTTGATTTTTATAATTCTCAATTGTTTCGCAGTATCTTCTTGCACTAAATATAAAATTTCATTAAAACTGCTCAAATAATTTTTATTTTACGACTATTTTTGCACAAATTTTACCGTTTTTTGCTGCTTAAAGCTTAATAAAACTGTTCTATTGCAACAATGTTACAATTTTTTATTTTTTATTGTGTTTATAAACACATTTTGCTAAAAATTAGCAAATTTTATCAAAATCGCTTGATTGGTTTTTGTTTTACAAATAGTTTTGCACAAAATTTACCGTTTTTTACTGTTTAAAGCTTAAGAAAATTAATTTATTGTTGTAATATTTTGATTTTTATAATTTTAAATTATTTGACAAAATTTTCTTGCAATAAATATAAAATTTGATTCAAATTGACGGAATAGTTTTAGTTTTACGACTAATTTTGCACAAAATTTACCGTTTTTTGCTGTTTAAAGCATAATAAAACTATTTTATCGCAACAAAGTTGCAATTTCTATTATTTTATTGTGTTTAGCAACACATTTTGCTATAAATTAACAAATTTGAATAAAATCGGTTGATTGGTTTGTATTTTACGACTAATTTTGCACAAATTTTACCGTTTTTTACTGTTTAAAGCTTGAGAAAACTAATTTATTGTAATCATATTTTCGTTTTTATAATTTTAAACTGTTTGGCAGTATCTTCTTGCACTAAATTTAAAATCGGATTAAAATTGCTCGATTAGTTTTTGTTTTACGACTAATTTTGCACAAATTTTACCGTTTTTTGCTGTTTAAAGCTTAATAAAACTATTTTATCGCATTAAAGTTACAATTTCTATTATTTTATTGTGTTTAGCAACACATTTTGCTATAAATTAGCAAATTTTATCAAAATCGGTTAATTGGTTTTTGTTTTACAACTAATTATGCACAAAATTTACCGTTTTTTTATTGTTTAAAGCTTAAGAAAATTAATTTATTGTTATAATGTTTTGATTTTTATAATTTTAAATGATTTGACAGTATTTTCTTGCATTGAATATAAAATTTGATTCAAATTGACAAAATAGTTTTAGTTTTACGACTAATTTTGCACAAATTTTACTGTTTTATGCTGTTTAAAGTTTAATAAAACTATTTTATCACAACTAAATTACAACTTCTATTATTTTATTGTGTTTAGCAACACATTTTGCTTTAAATTACCAAATTTTATCAAAATCGGTTGATTGGTTTTTGTTTTACGACTATTTTTGCACAAAATCTACCGTTTTTTGATGTTTAAAGCTTTGGAAAACTATTTTATTGTGAAATATTTTTATTTTTATAGTTTTAAACTATTTGACATTATTTTCTTAAACTAAATATAAAATTTGATTCAAATTGACGAAATACTTTTTGTTTTACGACTAATTTTGCACAAATTTTACCGTTTTTTGCTGTTTAAAGCTTAATAAAACTATTTTATCACAACTAAATTACAACTTCTATTATTTTATTGTGTTTAGCAACACATTTTGCTATAAATTAGTAAATTTTATCAAAATCTGTTGATTGGTTTCTGTTTTACAACTAGTTTTGCACAAATTTTACCGTTTTTTACTGTTTAAAGCTTAAGAAAATTAATTTATTGTTATAATATTTTGATTTTTATCATTTTAAATTATTTGACAGTATTTTCTTGCACTAAATATAAAATTTGTTTCAATTTGCTCAATTATTTTTAGTTTACGACAAATTTTTGCACAAATTTTACCGTTTTTTGCTGTTTAAAGTTTAATAAAACTATTTTATTGCAACTAAGTTACAATTTCTATTATTTTATTGGTTATTGGGCAACACATTTCACTATAAATTAGCAAATTTCATTAAATTTGGTTAATTGGTTTCTGTTTTACGACTAATTTTGCACAAAATTTAACGTTTTTTCCTATTTAAAGCTTAAGAAAACTATTTTATGGTAGTAAAATTTTGATTTTTATAATTATAAATTGTTTGACAGTATCTTCTCGCTCTAAATATAAAATTTGATTAAAATTGCTTGATTAGTTTTTGTTTTACGATCAATTTTGCATCAATTTTACCGTTTTTTGCCGTTTAAAGCTAAATAAATTTTTTTTATTGCAACAAAGTTACAACTTCTATTATTTTCTTGAGTTTGGCAACACAGTTTGCTATAAATTAGCAAATTTTATCAAAATCGGTTGATTGGTTTTTGTTTTTAGTCGTAAAACAAAAACCAATCAACCGATTTTGCACAAAATTTACCGTTTTTTGTTTTTTAAAGCTTTGGAAAACTATTTCTTTGTAATAATATTTTGATTTTTACAATTTTAATTTGTTTGTCAGTGTCTTATTGTTCTAATTATAAAATTTGATTCAAATTGCTTGATTATTTTTTGTTTTACGACAAATTTTGCACAAATTTTACCGTTTTTTGTTGTTAAAGTTTAATAATTTTTTTTTATTGCAATTTAGTTAGAATTTCTGTTAGTTTATTGTGTTTGGCAACACATTTTTCTATAAATTAGCAAATTTTATAAAAATCGGTTGATTGGTTTGTGTTTTACGAATAATTTTGCACAAAATCTACCGTTTTTTGTTGTTTAAAACTTTGAAAACTATTTTATTGTAATAACATTATCGTTTTTATAATTGTAAATTGTTTGTCAGTATTTTTTCTCATTAAATATAAGATTTGAATTGAATCGCTTGACTAGCTTTTGTTTTACGATTAATTTTGTACAAATTTTACCGTTTTTTGCTGTTTAAAGCTTAATAAAGTTTTTTTATTACAACTAAGTTACAATTTTTGTAAATTTTATTGTGTTTGGCAACACATTTTGCTTTAAATTAACATATTTTATTGAAATCGGATGATTGGTTTGTATTTTACGACTAATTTTGCACAAAATTTACCGTTTTTTACTGTTTAAAGCTTAAGAAATTTATTTTATTGTTGTAATATTTTAATTTTTATAATTCTAAAATATTTGTCAGTACTTTTTTGCTCTAATTATGAAATTTCAATAAAATTGCTTAGTTAGTTTTTGTTTTACGACTATTTTTGCACAAATTTTACCTTTTTTTGCTGTTTAAAGCTTAATAAAACCATTTTATTGCAACAAAGTTACAACTTCTGTTATTTTATTGTGATTAGCAACACATTTTGCTATATATTAGCAAATTTTATTAAAATTGGTAAATTGGTTTCTGTTTTACGATTAATTTTGGACAAAATTTACCGTTTTTTACTGTTTAAAGCTTAAGAAAACTATTTAATTGTTATAATATTTTAAGTTTTATAATTCTAAATTACTTGTCAGTACCGATTTGCTCTAATTATATAATTTTATTGAAATCGCTTAGTTAGTTTTTGTTTTACGTCTATTTTTGCACAATTTTTACCGTTTTTTGCTATTAAAGTATTTATAAAACTATTTTATTGCAACTAAGTTACAATTTCTATTATTTTATTGTGTTTAGCAACACATTTTGCTATAAATTAACAAATTTTATTAAAATTGGTTGATTGGTTTTTGTTTTACGACTAAATTTGCACAAAATCTACCGTTTTTTGTTGTTTAATGCTTTGTAAAATTAATTTATTGTAATAATATTTTGATTTTTATAATTTTAAATTATTTGACATTATTTTCTTGAACTTAAATATAAAATTTGATTCAAATTGACGAAATAATTTTTGTTTTATGACTAATTTTGCACAAATTTTACCGTTTTTTGCTGTTTAAAGCTTAATAAAACTTTTTTATCGCAACTAAATTACAATTTCTATTATTTTATTGTATTTAGAAACATATTTTGCTATAAATTAACACATTTTATTAAAATCGGTTGATTGGTTTCTGTTTTACGACTAATTATGCACAAAATTTACCGTTTTTTACTGTTTAAAGTTTAAGGAAACTATTTTATCGTAATAATATTTAAATTTTTATAATTCTAAACTATTTGACAGTATTTTCTTGCACTAATTATGAAATTTGATTCAAATTGACAAAATAGTTTTTGTTTTACGACTATTTTTGCACAAATTTTACCGTTTTTTGCTGTTTAAGTTTAATAAAACAATTTTACTGCAACAATGTTACAACTTCTATTGTTTTATTGTGTTTAGCAACACATTTTGCTATAAATTAACAAATTTTATTAAAATCGGTTGATTTGTTTTACAACTAAATTTGCACAAAATCTACCGTTTTTTGTTGTTTAAAGCTTAATAAAATTAGTTTATTGTAATAATATTTTAATTATTACAATTTTAATTTGTTTGTCAGTGTCTTCTTGTTCTAATTATAAAATTTGATTTAAATTGCTTGACTAGTTTTAGTTTTACGACAAATTTTGCACAAATTTTACCGTTTTTTGCTGTTTAAAACTTAATAAAACTATTTTATTGCAACTTCTCTTATTTTATTGTGTTTAGCAACATATTTTGCTAAATATTAGCAAATTTTAGCATAATCGCTTGATTGGTTTTTGTTTTACGAATAATTTTGCACAAAATTTACCGTTTTTTACTGTTTAAAGCTAAAGAAAATTAATTTATTGTTATAATATTTTGGTTTTTATAATTTTTAATTATTTGACAGCATTTTCTTGTACTAAATATAAAATTTGATTCAAATTGACGGAATAGTTTTAGTTTTACGACTAATTTTGCATCAATTTTACCGTTTTTTGCCGTTTAAAGCTTAATAAAACTTTTTTATCGCAATTAAGTTACAACATTTATTGTTTTATTGTAATTGGCAACACATTTTACTATAAATTAGCAAATTTCATCAAAGTCGGTTAATTGGTTTTTGTTTTACGACTAATTTTGCACAAAATCTACCGTTTTTTGCTGTTTAAAGCTTCAAAAAGCTATTTTATTGTAATAATATTTTGATTTTTACAATTTTAAATTGTTTTTCAGTATCTTCTTGCACTAAATATAAAATTTCATTAAAATTGCTCAATTAATTTTTGTTTTACGACTAATTTTGCATCAATTTTACCGTTTTTTGCAGTTTAAAGCTAAATAAAACTTTTTTATTGCAACAAAGTTACAACTTCTATAGTTTTATTGTGTTTAACAACACATTTTGCTAAAAATTAACAAAATTTATCAAAATCGTTTGATTGGTTTTTGTTTTACGACTAATTTTGCACAAAATATACCGTTTTTTGTTGTTTAGCGCTTAAGAAAATTAATTTATTGTTATAATATTTAAATTTTTATAATTTTAAATTGTTTTACAGTATTTTATTGCACTAAATATTAAATTTGATTTAAATTGCTTCATTAGTTTTAGTTTTACGACTAATTTTGCACCAATTTTACCGTTTTTTGCTATTTAAACCTTAATAATACTGTTTTATTGCAACAAAGTTACAATTTCTATTTGTTTATTGTGCCTAGCAACACTTTTTGTTTTAAATTAACAAATTTCATTAAAATTGGTTAATTGGTTTCTGTTTTACGACTAATTATGCACAAAATTTACCGTTTCTTGCTGTTTAAAGATTGAAAAAACTATTTTATTAAAATAATATTTTGATTTTTATAATTTTAAACTGTTTGTCAGTATCTTCTTGCACTAAATATAAAATTTTATTAAAATTGCTCAATTAATTTTTGTTTTACGACTATTTTTGCACAAATTTTACCGTTTTTTTGCTGTTTAAAGCTTAATAAAGTTTTTTTATTACAACTAAGTTACAATTTTTGTAAATTTTATTGTGTTTGGCAACACATTTTGCTTTAAATTAACATATTTTATTGAAATCAGATGATTGGTTTGTATTTTACGACTAATTTTGCACATATTTTACCGTTTTTTGTTGTTTAAAGCTTAGTAAAGCTATTTTATTGCAACAAAGTTGCAATATCTATTATTTTATTGTGTTTAGCAACACATTTTGCTATAAATTAGAAAATTCTATTAAATTCGGTTGATTGGTTTTTGTTTTACTACTAATTTTGCACAAAATTTACCGTTTTTTACTGTTTAAATTAACTTATTGTAATAATATTTTGATTTTTACAATTTTAATTTGTTTGTTAGTGTTTTCTTGTTTTAATTATAAAATTTGATTTAAATTGCATGACTAATTTTAGTTTTACGACTAATTTTGCACCAAAATTACCGTTTTTTGCTGTTTAAAGCTTAATAAAACTATTTTATTGCAACAAAGTTACAACTTCTTTTATTTTATTGTATTTAGCAACACATTTTGCTTTAAATTAGCAAATTTTATCAAAATTGCTTGATTGGTTTTTGTTTTACGAATAATTTTGCACAACATTTACCGTTTTTTACTGTTTAAAGCTTAAAAAAACTATTTAATTGTTATAATATTTTAACTTTTATAATTCTAAATTACTTGTCAGTACCATTTTGCTCTAATTATAAAATTTTATTGAAATCGCTGAGTTAGTTTTTGTTTTACGTCTATTTTTGCACAAATTTTACCGTTTTTTGCTATTAAAGTATTTATAAAACTATTTTATTGCAACTAAGTTACAATTTCTATTATTTTATTATGTTTAGCAACACATTTTGCTATAAATTAACAAATTTTATTAAAATTGGTTGATTGGTTTTTGTTTTACGACTAAATTTGCACAAAATTTACCGTTTTTTGTTGTTTAAAGCTGTGTAAAATTAATTTATTGTAATAATATTTTGATTTTTATAATTTTAAATTATTTGACATTATTTTCTTGAACTAAATATAAAATTTGATTCAAATTGACGAAATAATTTTTGTTTTATGATTAATTTTGCACAAATTTTACCGTTTTTTGCTGTTTAAAGCTTAATAAAACCATTTTATTGCAACAAAGTTACAACTTCTATTATTTTATTGAGTTTAGCAACACATTTTGCTATAAATTAGCAAATTTTATTAAAATTGGTTTATTGGTTTCTGTTTTACGACAAATTTTGCACAAAATCTACCGTTTTCTGCTATTTAAAGCTCGAGAAAACTATTTTATTAAAATAATATTTTGATTTTTATAATTCTCAATTGTTTCGCAGTATCTTCTTGCACTAAATATAAAATTTCATTAAAACTGCTCAAATAATTTTTATTTTACGACTATTTTTGCACAAATTTTACCGTTTTTTGCTGCTTAAAGCTTAATAAAACTGTTCTATTGCAACAATGTTACAATTTTTTATTTTTTATTGTGTTTATAAACACATTTTGCTAAAAATTAGCAAATTTTATCAAAATCGCTTGATTGGTTTTTGTTTTACAAATAGTTTTGCACAAAATTTACCGTTTTTTACTGTTTAAAGCTTAAGAAAATTAATTTATTGTAATAATATTTTGATTTTTATAATTTTAAATTATTTGACATTATTTTCTTGAACTAAATATAAAATTTGATTCAAATTGACGAAATAATTTTTGTTTTATGATTAATTTTGCACAAATTTTACCGTTTTTTGCTGTTTAAAGCTTAATAAAACCATTTTATTGCAACAAAGTTACAACTTCTATTATTTTATTGAGTTTAGCAACACATTTTGCTATAAATTAGCAAATTTTATTAAAATTGGTTTATTGGTTTCTGTTTTACGACAAATTTTGCACAAAATCTACCGTTTTCTGCTATTTAAAGCTCGAGAAAACTATTTTATTAAAATAATATTTTGATTTTTATAATTCTCAATTGTTTCGCAGTATCTTCTTGCACTAAATATAAAATTTCATTAAAACTGCTCAAATAATTTTTATTTTACGACTATTTTTGCACAAATTTTACCGTTTTTTGCTGCTTAAAGCTTAATAAAACTGTTCTATTGCAACAATGTTACAATTTTTTATTTTTTATTGTGTTTATAAACACATTTTGCTAAAAATTAGCAAATTTTATCAAAATCGCTTGATTGGTTTTTGTTTTACAAATAGTTTTGCACAAAATTTACCGTTTTTTACTGTTTAAAGCTTAAGAAAATTAATTTATTGTTGTAATATTTTGATTTTTATAATTTTAAATTATTTGACAAAATTTTCTTGCAATAAATATAAAATTTGATTCAAATTGACGGAATAGTTTTAGTTT
This sequence comes from Tachinus rufipes, assembly GCA_963932245.1. Taxonomy (NCBI): domain Eukaryota; kingdom Metazoa; phylum Arthropoda; class Insecta; order Coleoptera; family Staphylinidae; genus Tachinus; species Tachinus rufipes. The sequence goes on along the minus strand of OZ010748.1, from coordinate 89,737,054 downwards.
TACGACTAATTTTGCACAAAATTTACCGTTTTTTGCTGTTTAAAGCATAATAAAACTATTTTGTCGCAACAAAGTTGCAATTTCTATTATTTTATTGTGTTTAGCAACACATTTTGCTATAAATTAACAAATTTGATTAAAATCGGTTGATTGGTTTGTATTTTACGACTAATTTTGCACAAATTTTACCGTTTTTTACTGTTTAAAGCTTGAGAAAACTAATTTATTGTAATCATATTTTCGTTTTTATAATTTTAAACTGTTTGGCAGTATCTGCTTGCACTAAATTTAAAATCGGATTAAAATTGCTCGATTAGTTTTTGTTTTACGACTAATTTTGCACAAATTTTACCGTTTTATGCTGTTTAAAGCTTAATAAAACTATTTTATCGCAATAAAGTTACAATTTCTATTATTTTATTGTGTTTAGCAACACATTTTGCTATAAATTAGCAAATTTTATCAAAATCGGTTAATTGGTTTTTGTTTTACAACTAATTATGCACAAAATTTACCGTTTTTTTATTGTTTAAAGCTTAAGAAAATTAATTTATTGTTATAATGTTTTGATTTTTATAATTTTAAATGATTTGACAGTATTTTCTTGCATTAAATATAAAATTTGATTCAAATTGACGAAATAGTTTTAGTTTTACGACTAATTTTGCACAAATTTTACCGTTTTTTGCTGTTTAAATTCTAATAAAACTATTTTATCGCAACTAAATTACAACTTCTGTCGTTTTATTGTGTTTGGCAACAAATTTTGCTTTAAATTACCAAATTTTATCAAAATCGGTTGATTGGTTTTTGTTTTACAACTATTTTTGCACAAAATCTACCGTTTTTTGATGTTTAAAGCTTTGGAAAACTATTTTATTGTGAAATATTTTTATTTTTATAGTTTTAAATTATTTGACATTATTTTCTTAAACTAAATATAAAATTTGATTCAAATTGACGAAATAGTTTTTGTTTTATAACTAATTTTGCACAATTTTTACCGTTTTTTGCTGTTTAAAGTTTAATAAAACTATTTTATTGCAACAAAGTTACAACTTTTATTGTTTTATTGTATTTAACAACACATTTTGCTATAAATTAGTGAATTTTATCAAAATCGGTTGATTGGTTTTTGTTTGATGACTAATTTTGGACAAAATTTACCGTTTTTTACTGTTTAAAGCTTAAGAAAATTAATTTATTGTTATAATTTTTTAATTTTTATAATTCTAAATTATTTGTCAGTACTTTTTCGCTCTAATTATAAAAATTCATTAAAATTGCTTAGTTAGTTTTTGTTTTACGACTATTTTTGCACTAATTTTACCGTTTTTTGCTGTTTAAAGCTTGAGAAAACTAATTTATTGTAATCATAATTTGATTTTTATAATTTTAAACTGTTTGGCAGTATCTTCTTGCACCAAATATAAAATTTGTTTCAATTTGCTCAATTATTTTTAGTTTACGACAAATTTTTGCACAAATTTTACCGTTTTTTGCTGTTTACAGCTTAATAAAACTTTTTTGTTGCAACAAATTTCTTTAGTTTATTGTGTTTGGCAACATATTTTGATATAAATTAGCAAGTTTGATCAAAATTTTTATTTTACAACTAATTATGTACAAAATTTACCGTTTTCTACTGTTTAAAGCTAAAGAAAATTAATTTATTGTTATAATAATAATAATAATAATAATAATATATATTTATTCCCACAGAAGCAACTTCCAATTACAGGAATATACAATTCGACATAAAAAATATAAAATACAAAATAAAATAAATAATAAAATAACATAAAAGTAAATGTTGTTTATACAAATTTAACAAAAGTTAACAATTAAGAAGAAAAAAAAAAATAATAGAGATAACTAACTAAATCAATACTAATTAATTAAGTAGATGTAATTACTATAGATATAACAAAACGCATAAAACATAAAAGACATACAAGATTACTGCATAAATATATCATTATAAAGCTTATTAGCATTACTACATATGTGGGTCAAAGGTGCTTTATAGTAAATATTTGTTCTTGCGGTTTTATTTATAAATGTATAAGAATATCTCGACGATGGACGTGGGACATAAAAATTTACTTTTGCAAGTAAATTTGGACAATCGTAAACATTATTTAATAATTTATGCATAAATTGTGCACTGCAAGCTTCCCTTCTTGTAGATAGCGATAAGATATCGTGACGCTGTAACATACTTTGATAATCCGCATTCTGCTCTGGATATACGTTATCTATTTTAAACGTCAAATATTTTAAAAAACATCTTTGCACACGCTCAATAGTCAAGGATTGATTCATATATGTTGGGTACCATATTAAGGAGGCATATTCTAATTTAGTTCGTACCAGGGAGTAATATAACAATTTCACTAGAGAAACATCAGAAAAAAATTTAGATGTACGCATGATAAAACCAAGCATCTTCATAGCAGATGTGGCAGTGCGACTAACATGAACATCAAAACGAAAATTATTATCAAACCAAACACCAAGATCTTGAACTTCGGTTTTACGTTCCAATGCGATACCATTAATAAGGTATTCCGAGTGTAATGGATAACGCCGGCGACAGAATGAGACTGTATGACATTTGTTTACATTTAAATTAAGGCTATTGGCACAACACCAGTTTACAAGTTTTTCAAGATTTTGATTAAGGACAGCTACATCATCATTGTTTTTAATATTCAGAAACAGTTTTATATCATCCGCATAAGCCAGTACGGGACAAGTAAAAGAGGATATTAAATCATCAATATATATCACAAAGAGTAAGGGACCTAGATTAGCACCTTGTGGTACACCAGAAGTAGACAAATACTTGCATGATTTAAAACCATTATAATAAACATAGTTGAACCTATTATCTAAGTATGTAAAAATAAGTTTTATAAGATTATCTGTAAGTCCGTAAGATTCAAGTTTACTAAGTAAAACACAATGATTAATGGTGTCAAACGCACTACTAAAATCTGTATAGATTACATCAGTTTGACCACGTAAATCTAGTGACTCGGACAGATGTTGCGTTATGACAGCCAAGTTAGTGACTGTAGAACGACCCGACAGAAAACCGTGTTGATGAGGAGAAACATATTTACTGACATGGTTGTAAATTTTACTATGCAATATATGCTCAAATACTTTACTGAAATTAGGTAATAAAGCAATCGGCCTGTAGTTGTTTATTACTGTAGCGTCACTTTTTTTATGTACTGGGCTAATTACAGCTGTCTTCCAAGCATCTGGAAATGTACTGGTTTGAATAGATAAGTTAATTATGCATAGAAGTGGATGAACAAAAGTTTGTTTACAGTCACGTACTAAAAAAGATGGGATACAATCATTCCCTGCCGTATGAGAGTTTTTAAGCTTATTTATGCCTGCAAGTACATCTGACTCAGTAATAGATTGCACGTGCAGCAATTCGCAATTTGAAATTAATTTTGTATAAGTAGTACTAGGATGAGTTGTGTCATATGCTTTTGAAAATAAAGTTGCAAAAGCGTTAACTATGTCTTGTGGAGACTCAAAGGTTTCATCACCACAGTATAATTTTCCTGGAATTCTAGTAGTTCCCTTTTTCATGCGAATAAAATCCCAAATCCCTTTGGGATTAATTTTTAACTTTTGTTCAATGTCATACATGTAATTTTTATATGCAGCACTTATCTGACATTTAGTTAAAGCACGCAACCTCTCAAATTCAACACGATAAAATGTTGTTCTAGAAGATTTCCATTTCCGGTGATAGTAAAGCTTTTGTTTGATATTAAGTTTTATGTCTTGAGTAAACCATGGTGGATAATGATTAGTGGTACGACGTATATTACAAGGTACGTTAGTATCAAAATAAGAATAAATAACCTTGTAAAATGCTTCGACAGCGGCATTAACATCTGTATATGTTTCTAAGAAAATCCATTCAGTTTCAAGCAGGTTTTGATATAACGTTAAAAAGTTAGCTCTACGAAAATTGTATGATTTGTTGTTATTTGTTGGAAACAATAGCGGCTTACTGCATGTACGAATTTCTGCTAACATTGACAAAGCTGGGTGATAATCATCTTCAGGCACAAAAGGATTAGTTTCTCTATACGTGTTGACATAATTAAATTCAAAGTTGCATAATATTAAATCAAGCAAATTTCCATCCGAGTTAGTAACATTATTTAATTGTTGCAATTGAAGTGTGTTAATAAAATTTATCAGACAAGATGTTTTACGACAACGTGATATGGTTGACACATTACGGAAGCAAGGTGTGTTAAAATCTCCAACAATCAAAACAGGTTTGTTTAAAATAATAATTGCAAGAGCTTCAAAGAAAGACTCACGTGTGTCTACGGGGGTATCTGGGGGTATGTAAACGGCTACAGAATAAAATAGAAATGAATTAAAATTACATTCCGAAACAACACAGTCAATTAAGGGCACTAACAAATTTAAATGTGTAGTATTTAATATTTTACATAATATATTTTTAGAAAAAGCTAAAAGCACTCCCCCTCCAGTAGAACGACGGATAGTGGAAAACGCTCTATCTATGCGAAGTACAGTATAAGATTGATCAAAAAGCTCAGAATTATAAATAGAGTTATTTAACGATGTCTCTGTAAGAAATATTATATCAAATTCAGAATTAGTACAATTTGTGTAAAACATATGCGTTTTAGAACGAAGTCCTCGAGTATTTTGATAATAAATATGTAGAAAGTTGTTTCTGTGGCATTCTAGTTTTCCAAATTTTCAGTTACAATAGTCGGAATTCCAGAAATGTGGCGAATTCTCAATCCTAGTTGTCCAGCCGACGTACGACGTAAAAGATCTTGTTTTACTTCACGATAATACTGGGTTTGCATAGGCGTATTATCACGAGAAATGTTGATGTTTTTATATTTTTCCATATTCTTCAGCTTTTTAACGTTCTTAAACAGATGATTCATATTAGTATCACTAGAAAGACTCAGCTTTAAGGGACGTGAATTATTGATGCGGGTAGGATCATGTTTTCCCAATCTGATCGGTTTTAGCTCGCCATGTTCAACCTCAAGAACTTTTAAAATATCCCGTAATAATACAGAATCGTTATTTATTTGCTCATTTGGTTTAGATTCTAACAAGCCAAAAATAACAATATTATGTTTGCGTCTATTACGTTCCATAATTTCTTGGATTTGTTTTTCAGTAACTGCTGATGTAGGTTGATTAGTTTCAGCAACTCTGGAGTGAAGTTGATTTAATTCAGCACGAAGCTTAATATTTTCAGATTCTACGGCAACAATACGTGAGTTTATAATTTTAAGTTGGTCGGTAACAGGATTTAGAACATCTAATTTAAATTTCTCAAAATTTTGGCAAAATAATTTATTCAGTAATTGTTCAAACTTAGGTATAGCAGAAGAATCAGTATTATATTATTTTGGTATTTATAGTTTTAAATTATTTAACATTATTTTCTTGCACTAAATATAAAATTTGATTCAAATTGATAAAATAGTTTTTGTTTTACGACTAATTTTGCACAAATTTTACCGTTTTTTGCTATTAAAGTTTAATAAAATTATTTTATTGCAACAAAGTTACAACTTTTGTTATTTTATTGTGTTTAGCGACACATTTTACTATAAATTAACAAATTTCATTAAAATCGGTTGATTGGTTTTTGTTTTACGACTAATTTTGCACAAAATTTACCGATTTTTACTGTTTAAAGCTTAAGAAAATTAATTTATTGTTATATTATTTTCATTTTTATAATTTTAAATTATTTGACAGTAATTTCTTGCATTAAATATAAAATTTGATTCAAATTGACGGAATGGTTTTAGTTTTACAACAAATTTTGCACAAATTTTACCGTTTTTTGCTGTTTAAAGCTTAATAAAACTTTTTTATCGCAACTAAATTACAATTTCTATTATTTTATTGTATTTAGAAACATATTTTGCTATAAATTAACACATTTTATTAAAATCGGTTGATTGGTTTCTGTTTTACGACTAATTATGCACAAAATTTACCGTTTTTTACTGTTTAAAGTTTAAGGAAACTATTTTATCGTAATAATATTAAAATTTTTATAATTCTAAACTATTTGACAGTATTTTCTTGCACTAATTATGAAATTTGATTCAAATTGATAAAATAGTTTTTGTTTTACGACTATTTTTGCACAAATTTTACCGTTTTTTGCTGTTTAAAGTTTAATAAAACAATTTTACTGCAACAAAGTTACAACTTCTATTGTTTTATTGTGTTTAGCAACACATTTTGCTATAAATTAACAAATTTTATTAAAATCGGTTGATTGGTTTTTGTTTTACGACTAAATTTGCACTAAATCTACCGTTTTTTGTTGTTTAAAGCTTAATAAAATTAGTTTATTGTAATAATATTTTGATTCTTACAATTTTAATTTGTTTGTCAGTGTCTTCTTGTTCTAATTATAAAATTTGATTAAAATTGCTTGATAATTTTTTGTTTTACGACAAATTTTGCACAAATTTTACCGTTTTTTGCTGTTAAAGTTTAATAATTTTTTTTTAATTGCAATTCAGTTAGAATTTCTGTTAGTTTATTGTGTTTGGCAACACATTTTGCTATAAATTAGCAAATTTCATTAAAATCGGTTGATTGGTTTGTGTTTTACGACTAATTTTGCACAAAATCTACCGTTTTTTGATGTTTAGAGCTTCGGAAAACTTTTTTATTGTAAAAATGTTTTGATTTTTATAATTTTAAACTTTTTGTCAGTATCTTCTTGCACTAAATATAAAATTTGTTTCAATTTGCTCAATTAGTTTTAGTTTACGACAAATTTTGCACAAATTTTACCGTTTTTTGCTGTTCAAGTTTAATAAATTTTTTTTATTGCAATACAGTTAGAATTTCTATTAGTTTATTGTGTTTGGCAACACATTTTACTATAAATTAACAAATTTTATTAAAATCGGTTGAATGGTTTTTGTTTTACGACTATATTTGCACAAAATTTACCGTTTTTTGTTTTATAAAGCTTTGAAAAACTATTATATTGTAATAATATTTTGATTTTTACAATTTTAATTAGTTTGTCAGTGTCTTCTTGTTCTAATTATAAAATTTGATTTAAATTGCTTGACTAGTTTTAGTTTTACGACAAATTTTGCACAAATTTTGCACAAATTTTACCGTTTTTTGCTGTTTAAAACTAATAAAACTATTTTATTGCAACTTCTCTTATTTTATTGTGTTTAGCAACATATTTTGCTAAAAATTAGCAAATTTTATCATAATCGCTTGATTGGTTTTTGTTTTACGAATAATTTTGCACAAAATTTACCGTTTTTTTACTGTTTAAAGCTAAAGAAAATTAATTTATTGTTATAATATTTTGGTTTTTATAATTTTAAATTATTTGACAGTATTTTCTTGCTCTAAATATAAAATTTGATTAAAATTGCTTGATTAGTTTTTGTTTCACGACTAGTTTTGCACAAAGTTTATCGTTTTTTGCTGTTTAGAGCTGAATAAAACTATTTTATTGCAACAAAGTTACAACTTGTTTTGTTTAATTGTGTTTAGCAACACATTTCGCTTTAAATTAGCAAATTAGAGTTCTAACCCACCCACCTAAATGTTTGTGATTTAATCTCTTGTACACAAACACTTGAATGAGTGGGCGGGGCACTTAATCCGTTGATTGCGGGACAGTAGCTTTACCTACAGTTCCCACCCACCCACTCAAGTGTTTGTGATCTAACTTTTTGCACACAAACACTTGAGTAGGTGGGCTAAGTACTCAGTTGTTTAAAATACAATTTTTCAAAAGAGTTCTGCTCGTACTTTTATGACACTCCCTAAACCGCACCCTTAATAAAAAATGTTTCTTGTTTTTTTTTATAAAATCAACTAAATAATTGATTGAAAATTAAAAAAAATCTAAAAACAATGCTGAGAACATAATAGTCAAAGTTTAAAGAAAAACGCTATTATTTAGTAAAAGAGGTCAAAGTTAATAATTATTTTGTTCAATCATTACAGTAACAATTGAATTCTTAAAACAATAGAAACATGATTATGTAAACTTGTATTATAAATTCTTCTAATTTATTATTTTACGTTTAACAAAGGTTAATATTGAATCAATACGGATTATCATTTCCTGATTGAATTGATTACGACGTTCTATTATGTATACAAACAATTATTATTATAATGGGATTTCTAAAAGTATGTGTCATTGTAGCGTTAGGTTACAAAGTACAAACATGAAATTTTAATTAAATTCATAACGACATATATTTTCTTACTAGTATTCAAATGAGTTTTTGTTTCAGTTATTTGATGTCTTGAGAAAAGAACGTCCGGGTGATTTTGAAAACAAAGTTATTCCATTATGCGGAGATGCCAGAGAGTTAAATTTAGGTAAGTTGTCACTTATCACCGAAGTAAATAAAGCATGAGTAAATAGTTTGAATGTCTACGCTCACCAGACCAATTGTTTGTTATCAAGAATTTAGCCTATTCCTCTAATCACTAAAATATGTCCTTGACTGTTACAAAATGTTCAAAAAGTGTCACTAATTATTTGTAAAATGTCAAAAAATTGTTCTTAATCTGTCAGAAAATATTTATTGACTAATAAACGTGTTTGTGAAGTGTCACTTGTGACATTTGATTATAATTTATGACACTTGTGTCATAAATTATAATCAAATGTTTTACTAAGAACATGTTCTTGAACTGTCATAAAATGCTCCAAAAGTGTCACTAATTATTTGTAAAATGTCAAAAAATTGTTCTTAATCTGTCAGAAAATATTTATTGACTAATAAACGTGTTTGTGAAGTGCCACAAATGTCATAAATTATAATCAAATGTTTTACTAAAAATATGTTTTTGAACTGTCATAAAATGCTCCAAAAGTATCACTAATTCTTTGTAAAATGTTAAAAAACTGTTCTTAAACTGTTACAAAGTATTTATTGACTAATAAACATGTTTGTGAAGTGTCACAACTGTCATAAATTATAATCAAATGTTTTACTAAGAACATGTTCTTGAACTGTCATAAAATGCTCCAAAAGTGTAACTAAATTTTTGTAAAATGTCAAAAAACTGTTCTTAAACTGTCACAAAATATTTATTGACTAATAAACATGTTTGTGAAGTGTCACAAGTGTCATAAATTATAATCAAATGTTTTACTAAAAATATGTTCTTGAACTGTCATAAAATGCTCTAAAAGTATCACTTATTATTTGTAAAATGTCAAAAAATTGTTCTTAAACTGTCACAAAATATTTATAGACTAACAAACATGTTTGTGAAGTGTTACAACTGTCATAAATTATAATCAAATGTTTTATTAAGAACATGTTCTTGAACTGTCATGAAATGCTCCAAAAGTGTCACTAATGATTTGTAAAATGTCAAAAAATTGTTCTTAAACTGTCACAAAATATTTATTGGCTAATAAACATGTTTGTGAAGTGTCACAAGTGTCATAAATTATAATCAATTGTTTTACTAACAACATGCTCTTGAACTGTCATAAAATGCGACAAAAGTGTCACTAATTATTTGTAAACTGTCAAAAAATTGTTCTTAAACTGTCAGAAAATATTTATTGACTAATAAACATGTTTGTGAAGTGTCACAAGTGTCATAAATTATAATCAAATGTTTTACTAAGAACATGTTCTTGAACTATCATAAGATGCTCCAAAAGTGTCACTAAATATTTATAAAATATCAAAAAAATTGTTCTTAAACTGTCACAAAATATTTATTGACTAATAAACATGTTTGTGAAGTGTCACAAGTGTCATAAATTATAATCAAATGTTTTACTAAGAACATGTTCTTGAACTATCATAAGATGCTCCAAAAGTGTCACTAAATATTTATAAAATATCAAAAAAATTGTTCTTAAACTGTCACAAAATATTTATTGACTAATAAACATGTTTGTGAAGTGTCACAAGTGTCATAAATTATAATCAATTGTTTTACTAACAACATGCTCTTGAACTGTCATAAAATGCGACAAAAGTGTCACTAATTATTTGTAAACTGTCAAAAAATTGTTCTTAAACTGTCACAAAATATTTATTGACTAATAAACATGTTTGTGAAGTGTCACAAGTGTCATAAATTATAATCAATTGTTTTACTAACAACATGCTCTTGAACTGTCATAAAATGCGACAAAAGTGTCACTAATTATTTGTAAACTGTCAAAAAATTGTTCTTAAACTGTCAGAAAATATTTATTGACTAATAAACATGTTTGTGAAGTGTCACAAGTGTCATAAATTATAATCAAATGTTTTACTAAGAACATGTTCTTGAACTATCATAAGATGCTCCAAAAGTGTCACTAAATATTTATAAAATATCAAAAAAATTGTTCTTAAACTGTCACAAAATATTTATTGACTAATAAACATGTTTGTGAAGTGTCACAAGTGTCATAAATTATAATCAATTGTTTTACTAACAACATGCTCTTGAACTGTCATAAAATGCGACAAAAGTGTCACTAATTATTTGTAAACTGTCAAAAAATTGTTCTTAAACTGTCAGAAAATATTTATTGACTAATAAACATGTTTGTGAAGTGTCACAAGTGTCATAAATTATAATCAAATGTTTTACTAAGAACATGTTCTTGAACTGTCATAAAATGCTCCAAAGGTGTCACTAATTGTTTGTAAAATGTCAAAAAACTGTTCTTAAACTGTTACAAAATATTTATTGACTAATAAACATGTATGTGAAGTGTCACAACTGTCATAAATTATAATCAAATGCTTTACTAAAAGTATGTTCTTGAACTGTCATAAAATGTCAAAAAATTGTTCTTAAACTGTCACAAAATATTTATTGACTAATAAACATGTTTGTAAAGTGTCACAAATGTCATAAATTATAATCAAATGTTTTACTAAGAACATGTCCTTGAACTGTCATAAAATGCTCCAAAAGTGTCACTAATTATTTTTAAAATAATTAAAAATTGTTCTTCAACTGTCACAAAATATTTATTGACTAAAAAACATGTTTGTGAAGTGTCACAAGTGTCATAAATTATAATCAAATGTTTTACTAAGAACATGTCCTTGAACTGTCATAAAATGCTCCAAAAGTGTCACTAAATATTTGTAAATCATCAAAGAATTGTTCTTAAACTGTCAGAAAATATTTATTGACTAATAAACATGTTTGTGAAGTGTCATAACTGTCATAAATTATAATCAAAAGTTTTACTAAGAACATGTTCTTAAACTGTCATAAATAGCTCCAAAAGTGTCACTAAATATTTGTAAAATGTCAAAAAAATTGTTCTTAAACTATCAGAAAATATTTGTTGACTAACAAACATGTTTGTGAAGTGTCACTTGGCTGGGCGGTGGGTCAAAAAAGTTACTAACTTTATAAAACCAGAAAATGACTAAAAATATACAATCAGGACCGTACTAAGGGTTAATTTATGTTCAAACTTTAATGAATTTTATATCAAATTAAAGGTAATTAAATTTTCTTCAACAATTCTACAAAAAAAATTTACAAATTTCTATTACCAACTTTAAGAAATCAAAAAATGCTTAAAAATATACAATCAGGACTGCACTAAGAGTTAATTTATATTCAAACTTTAATAAATTTTATATCAAATTAAAGGTAATTAAATTTTCTTAAATAATTGTACACAAAAATATACAAATTTCCATTACCAACTTTAGGAAATCAAAAAATGATTAAAAATATACAATCAGGACCGTACTAAAGGTTAATTTATGTTCAAACTTTAATAAATTTTATATAAAATTAAAGGTAATTAAATTTTCTTTAATATTTGTACAAAAAAAAAATGACCAATTTCCATTACCAACTTTAGGAAATCAAAAAATGCCTAAAAATATACAATCAGGACCGCACTAAGGGTTAATTTATATTCAAACTTTAATGAATTTTATATCAAATTAAAGGTAATTAAATTTTCTTCAATATATGTACAAAAAAAATACAAATTTTGACTACCAACTTTAGAAAATCAAAAAATGCCTAAAAATATACAATCAGGATCGTACTAAGGGTTAATTTATGTTCAAATTTTAATAAATCTGATATCAAATTGAAGGTAATTAAATTTTCTTTAAAATTTGTACAAAAAAAAATTACAAATTTCCATTACCAACTTTAGGAAATCAAAAAATGACTAAAAATATACAATCAGGACCGTACTAAGGGTTAATTTATATTCAAACTTTAATAAATTTTATATCAAATTAAAGGTAATTAAATTTTCTTCAATATTTGTACAAACAAAATTACAAACTTCCATTACCAACTTTAAGAAATCAGAAAATTCCTAAAAATATACAATCAGGACCGTACTAAAGGTTAATTTATGTTCAAACTTTAATAAAATTTATATCAAATTAAAGGTAATTACATTTTCTTCAATATTTGTACAAAAAAAAAATCAAATTTCGATTACCAACTTTAAAAAATCAAAAAATGCTTAAAAATATACAATCAGGACCGTACTAAAGGTTAATTTATGTTCAAACTTCAATGAATTTTATATCAAATTAAAAGTAATTAAATTTTCTTCAACATTTCTACAAAAAAAATGACAAATTTCCATTACCAACTTTAGAAAATCAAAAAATGCCTAAAAATATACAATCAGGACCGTACTAAAGGTTAATTTATGTTCAAACTTCAATGAATTTTATATCAAATTAAAAGTAATTAAATTTTCTTCAACATTTCTACAAAAAAAATGACAAATTTCCATTACCAACTTTAGAAAATCAAAAAATGCCCAAAAATATACAATCAGTGCCGTACTAAGGGTTAATTCATGTACAAACTTTAATAAACTTTATATCAAATTAAAGGTAATTAAATTTTCTACAATATTTGTACAAAAAAAAATTACAAATTTCCATTACCAACTTTAGGAAATCAAAAAATGCTAAAAAATATACAACCAGGACCGTACTAAGGGTTATTAAATGTTCAAACTTTAATAAGTTTTATATCAAATTAAAGGTAATTGAATTTTCTTCAACATTTCAACAAAACAAATTACAAATTTCCATTACCAATTTTAGGAAATCAAAAAATGCCTAAAAATATATAATCAGGACCGTACTAAAGGTTAATTTATGTTCAAACTTTAATAAACTTTATATCAAATTAAAGGTAATTAAACTTTCTTCAATATTTTTACAAAAAAAAAATTTCAAATTTTCATTACCAACTTTAGGAAATTAAAAAAAGCTTAAAAATATACAGTCAGGGCCGTACTAAGGGTTAATTTATGTTCAAACTTTAATAAAATTTATGTCAAATTAAAGGTAATTAAATTTTCTCCAATATTTGTACAAGAAAAATTACAAATTTCTATTACCAACTTTAGAAAATCAAAAAATGCTTAAAAATATACAATCAGGACCGTACTTAAGGTTAATTTATGTTCAAACTTCAATAAACTTTATATCAAATTAAAGGTAATTAAATTTTCTTCAATATTAGTACAAAAAAAATTACAAATTTCTATTACCAACTTTAGGAAATCAAAAAATGCCTAAAAATATACAATCAGGACCGAACTAAAGGTTAATTTATGTTAAAACTTTAATAAATTTTAAATCAAATTAAAGGTAATTAAATTATCTTCAATATTTGTACAAAAAAAACTACAAATTTCTATTACCAACTTTAGAAAATCAAAAAATGCCCAAAAATATACAATCAGGGCCGTACTAAGGGTTAATTTATGTTCAAACTTTATATCAAATTAAAAGTAATTAAATTTTCTTCAACAATTCTACAAAAAAAAATTACAAATTTCCATTACCAACTTTAGGAAATCAAAAAATGCCTAAAAATATACAATCAGGACCGTACTAAGGATTAATTTATGTTCAAACTTTAATAAAATTTATATCAAATTAAAGGTAATTAAATTTTCTTCAACATTTTTACAAAAAAAATTACAAATTTCCATTACCAACTTTAGGAAATCAAAAAATGCCTAAAAATATACAATCAGGACCGTACTAAGGATTAATTTATGTTCAAACTTTAATAAAATTTATATCAAATTAAAGGTAATTAAATTTTCTTCAACATTTTTACAAAAAAAATTACAAATTTCCATTACCAACTTTAGGAAATCAAAAAATGCCTAAAAATATACAATCAGGACCGTACTAAGGATTAATTTATGTTCAAACTTTAATAAAATTTATATCAAATTAAAGGTAATTAAATTTTCTTCAACATTTTTACAAAAAAAATTACAAATTTCCATTACCAACTTTAGGAAATCAAAAAATGCCTAAAAATATACAATCAGGACCGTACTAAGGATTAATTTATGTTCAAACTTTAATAAAATTTATATCAAATTAAAGGTAATTAAATTTTCTTCAATATTTGTACAAAAAAAAACTACAAATTTTCATTACCAACTTTAGGAAATCAAAAAATGCTTAAAAATATACAATCAGGACCGTACTGAAGTAATAATCAATTTTATATTTTATTAAAGGTTTATCAGACCACGATCGTCAAATTATAATAGATAATGTGGGAATAATTGTACATGGTGCAGCGACAGTGCGTTTTGACCAACCACTAAACGATGCGATTTTGATGAACACAAGAGGCACACGTGAAATATGCCAAATCGCTTTAGAACTAAAACGACCTAAGGTAAAGTTCAAATTTAAAATTTATGAAATTTAAAAAAAAATTATTTGCAGATGGTGATTCATATTTCCACGGCCTACTGTCACACTGATAAAAAAGTGGTCGAAGAAAAAACTTATCCACCGCACGCTGATTGGCGTAAAGCCATCGAATTGGCGGAAAATTTGGATAGAGAAACAATGCAAAAAATTACTCCTTTGTATTTAGCAGGATTTCCAAACACTTATACATTTACAAAATCATTAGCAGAGTCCGCGATTTGTGATATGCTGCATGGAGTTATTCCTGCTATTATATACAGACCAACCATAGGTAATGGAACATTAGATGCAAAAAGAATAATATATACCAAAGCTTGTTTTAGTTGTTCATTCGTATACGGATCCGTTCCCTGGATGGATAGATAATTTTAATGGACCTGTAGGGTTATTCGTTGCAAGCGGTACAGGCTTAAATAGAATAAGTCTTGTTGGTAACGTATTGGCCGATTACGTACCAGTCGATAGTGTCATTAAAGGAATGCTTATTGCCATGTGGCATAAAGGAATGCTATCGTAAGTATAAAAATATTATATTGGAACAATGTATGACTTACTGAGAATTCTTTCAATTCACATCACTTGAGTATTACAATTATTGATCAAACTTATAATAAGCAACAAGTAACTAAATTTTATTAGTTTTGCGTGGTTACTGACACACTATTGTTTGTAGCTATTGTCAAATTAATTAGGTGCTGTGTTGCAATTTGTAACGGTTGCAAAAAATTACAAACAAATTGTGCTAACCTAAAACTGTTGTCAATTATTTGTAATAATCTTGCCAAACGTCATAATTGTTAAGTTGCAACTTGTAACTGTCACTGTTGAGTTGCAAAAACACTAATACAACTTGCAACTGTCATAAACAAACTATGTTTAACCTGAAATTGTTGTCTATTATGTGTAACTGTCAAATAGTGTTGCCAAACGTCATAACTGTTAAGTTGTAACTTGTAACTGTCACTGTTGAGTTGTAAAAACACTAATACAACTTGCAACTGTCATAAACAAACTATGTTTAACCTAAAATTGTTGCTTATTATGTGTAACTGTCAAATAGTCTTGCCAAACGTCATAATTGTTAAGTTGTAACTTGTAACTGTCACTGTTGAGTTGCAAAAACACTAATACAACTTGCAACTGTTATAAACAAACTATGTTTAACCTAAAATTGTTGCTTATTATGTGTAACTGTCAAATAGTCTTGCCAAACGTCATAATTGTTAAGTTGTAACTTGTAACTGTCACTGTTGAGTTGCAAAAACACTAATACAACTTGCAACTGTCATAAACAAACTATGTTTAACCTAAAATTGTTGCTTATTATGTGTAACTGTCAAATAGTCTTGCCAAACGTCATAATTGTTAAGTTGTAACTTGTAACTGTCACTGTTGAGTTGCAAAAACACTAATACAACTTGCAACTGTCATAAACAAACTATGTTTAACCTGAAATTGTTGTCTATTATGTGTAACTGTCAAATAATCTTGCCAAACGTCATAATTGTTAAGTTGTAACTTGTAACTGTCACAATTGAGTTGCAAAAACACTAATACAACTTGCAACTGTCATAAACAAACTATGTTTAACCTAAAATTGTTGCTTATTATGTGTACCTGTCAAATAGTCTTGCCAAACGTCATAACTGTTAAGTTGTAACTTGTAACTGTCACTGTTGAGTTGCAAAAACACTAATACAACTTGCAACTGTCATAAACAAACTATTTTTAACCTAAAATTGTGACTTATTATGTGTAACTGTCAAATAGTCTTGCCAAACGTCATAACTGTTAAGTTGTAACTTGTAACTGTCACTGTTGAGTTGCAAAAACACTAATACAACTTGCAACTGTCATAAACAAATTATGTTTAACCTAAAGTTGTTGCTTATTATGTGTAACTGTCAAATAGTCTTGCCAAACGTCATAATTGTTAAGTTGTAACTTGTAACTGTCACAATTGAGTTGCAAAAACACTAATACAACTTGCAACTGTCATAAACAAACTATGTTTAACCTGAAATTGTTGTCTATTATGTGTAACTGTCAAATAATCTTGCCAAACGTCATAATTGTTAAGTTGTAACTTGTAACTGTCACAATTGAGTTGCAAAAACACTAATACAACTTGCAACTGTCATAAACAATTTATGTTTAACCTAAAATTGTTGCTTATTATGTGTAACTGTCAAATAGTCTTGCCAAACGTCATAACTCTTAAGTTGTAACTTGTAACTGTCACTGTTGAGTTGCAAAAACACTAATATAACTTGCAACTGTTATAAACAAACTATGTTTAACCTGAAATTGTTGTCTATTATGTGTAACTGTCAAATAATCTTGCCAAACGTCATAATTGTTAAGTTGTAACTTGTAACTGTCACTGTTGAGTTGCAAAAACACTAATATAATTTGCAACTGTCATAAACAAACTATGTTTAACCTAAAATTGTTGTTTATTATGTGTAACTGTCAAATAGTCTTGCCAAACGTCATAACTGTTAAGTTGTAACTTGTAACTGTTACAGTTGAGTTGCAAAAACACTAATACAACTTGCAACTGTCATAAACAAACTATGTTTAACCTGAACTTGTTGTCTATTATGTGTAACTGTCAAATAGTCTTGCCAAACGTCATAATTGTTAAGTTGTAACTTGTAACTGTCACTGTTGAGTTTCAAAAACACTAATACAACTTGCAACTGTTATAAACAAACTATGTTTAACCTAAAATTGTTGATTATTATGTGTAACTGTCAAATAGTCTTGCCAAACGTCATAATTGTTAAATTGTAACTTGTAACTGTCACTGTTGAGTTGCAAAAACACTAATACAATTTGCAATTGTCATAAACAAACTATGTTTAACCTAAAATTGTTGCTTATTATGTGTAACTGTCAAATAGTCTTGCCAAACGTCATAATTGTTAAATTGTAACTTGTAACTGTCACTGTTGAGTTGCAAAAACACTAATACAACTTGCAACTGTCATAAACAAACTATGTTTAACCTGAAATTGTTGTCTATTAAATGTAACTGTCAATTAGTTTTGCCAAACGTCATAATTGTTAAGTTGTAACTAGTAACTGTCACAGTTGAGTTGCAAAAACACTAATACAACTTGCAACTGTCATAAACAAACTATGTTTAACCTGAAATTATTGTCTATTATGTGTAACTGTCAAATAATCTTGCCAAACGTCATAATTGTTAAGTTGTAACTTGTAACTGTCACTGTTGAGTTGCAAAAACATTAATACAACTTGCAACTGTTATAAACAAACTATGTTTAACCTAAAATTGTTGCTTATTATGTGTAACTGTCAAATAGTCTTGCCAAACGTCATAATTGTTAAGTTGTAACTTGTAACTGTCACAATTGAGTTGCAAAAACACTAATATAACTTGCAACTGTCATAAACAAATTATTTTTAACTTGAAATTGTTGTCTATTGTTTGTAACTGTCAAATAATGTTGCCAAGCGTCATAATTGTTAAGTTGTAACTTGTAACTGTCACAAAACACTATTACAACTTGCAACTGTCATAAACAAACTATGTTTAACTTAAAATTGTTGTCTAGTACGTGTAAATGTCAAGTAATCTTCTCAAATGTCAGAATTGTCAAGTTGTAACTTGTAACTGCTACAATTAATTAATTAATTTGCGATTTATTTCAGTGATCCATCAAAGAGGAAAGAAGTTACTGCGCATAACGCAGGTTCACATGGCATCCAAGATGTAACCGTACATCAACTAATCAATATGTCTATAGAAATAGCTTGGGATAATTCGTTATCAAACACTTTATGGTATCCCAGTACATCAACGACAACAAGCGTTTCTGTGTACTACACTTACGTCATTCTATTCCACTTACTTCCGGCATTCTTTATAGACTTAATTTTAAAAGCATTCAACTATAAACCTATGTAATTTATAATATTAATCATTCATAATGTACAATTTAATAAAAATTATTTATTTTAAGGATTGTTAAACTGCATCGATTGATTTATCAGGCTACAATGGCTTTGAAATATTTCATATTTAATGAATGGGTTTTTGATAATAAGATAATTGTATCAATGGAAAACGACTTGTTGGAAAAGGATATAGAAGCTTTTAGCTACAATGCTCATGATGTAGACACACGCGATTTTTTTAGGAAAGCATTAATCGGAGCTAAAAAGTATTTATTAAAAGAAGATATGAGTCAAGCTGAAGCGCACACGAAAAAATTCAGAATGTAAGTTTTAAGATTCAGTTTTTATTTAAATTATAATAATGATTTTATTTCAGGTTCTATTATGTGGATTGTGTTGCGAAATTTTTTGTATATTCCTACGCCTTCTATTTCTTCTTTATTAAGCATAATATTATTACATTCTTCTGGAGTTGTGTAACCAATTACTTTGATGCATTGTAGCATTTTTTTGTTGTAATTTATTAAAATGAATAAACACAAAATTTATTACAAATTAATTAATTTCAGGAAGTAGCAACTATTACAGAAAGTTGCTATAAGTAGTTCCTAACTAAAACAAGTATTCTAAATCCAAATATGCTAACAGAATTCAAAAATCTAGACGCATTCCAAAATTCAATCAAAATTTTTCAAAATTAATTACAAAATAATTAATTTCAGAAAGTAGCAACTATTGCCAAAAGTTGCTATAACCTGTTCTTAATTAAAACAAGTATTTTATATCCAAATATGCTAACAGAATACAAAAATCTAGACGGATTCCAAAATTAATTCAAAATTTCTCAAAATTATTTACAAAATCAATAATTTCAGGAAGTAGCAACCATTGCAAAAGTTGCTATAGTGTGTTTGTAACTAAAACAATCATTTTAAATCTAAATATGACAACAGAATTCAAAAATGTAGACGAATTCCAAATATAATTCAAAATTTCTCAAAATTATTTACAAAATCAATAATTTCAGAAAGTAGCAACTATTGCTGAGAGTTGCTATAGTCTGTTTGTAACTAAAACAATCATTTTAAATCTAAATAAGGCAACAGAATTCAAAAATGTAGGCGCATTCCAAAATTAACTCAAAATTTCTCAAAATTATTTACAAAATCAATAATTTCAGGAAGTAGCAACCATTGCAGAAAGTTGCTATAGTCTGTTTGTAACTAAAACAATCATTTTAAATCTAAATATGGCAACA
Source organism: Tachinus rufipes (assembly GCA_963932245.1). Taxonomy (NCBI): domain Eukaryota; kingdom Metazoa; phylum Arthropoda; class Insecta; order Coleoptera; family Staphylinidae; genus Tachinus; species Tachinus rufipes. The sequence continues at coordinate 89,717,083 of OZ010748.1, read as the reverse complement.
GAATTCAAAAATGTAGACGAATTCCAAAATTAATTCAAAATTTCTCAAAATTATTTACAAAATCAATCATTTCAGGAAGTAGCAACTATTGCTGAGAGTTGCTATAGTCCGTTTGAAACTAAAACAAACATTTTAAACTTAAATATGGCAACAGAATTCAAAAATGTAGACAAATTCCAAAATTAATTCAAAATTTCTCAAAATTGTTTACAAAATCAGTCATTTCAGAAAGTAGCAACCATTGCAGAAAGTTGCTATAGTCTGTTTGTAACTAAAACAATCATTTTAAATCTAAATATGGCAACAGAATTCAAAAATGTAGACGCATTCAAAAATTAATTCCAAATTTCTCAAAATTATTTACAAAATCAATAATTTCAGGAAGTAGCAACTATTGCTAAGAGTTGCTATAATTTGTTTGTAACCAAAACAATCATTCTGAATCTAAATATGACAATAGAATTCAAAAATTTAGACGCATTCCAAAATTAATTCAAAATTTACCAAAATTATTTACAAAATCAGTCATTTCAAAAAGTAGCAACTATTACTGAGAGTTGCTATTGTCTGTTTGTAACTAAAACAATCATTTTAAATCTAAATATGGCAACAGAATTCAAAAATGTAGACGCATTCAAAAATTAATTCAAAATTTCTCAAAATTATTTACAAAATTAATAATTTCAGGAAGTAGCAACTATTGCCGAGAGTTGCTATAGTCTGATTGTAACTAAAACAATCATTTTAAATCTAAATATGGCAACAAAATTCAAAACTATAGACGCATTCCAAAATTAATTCAAAATTTCTCAAAATAATTTACAAAATCAGTCATTTCAGGAAGTAGCAACTATTGCTGAGAGTTGCTATAGTCTGTTTGTAATAAAACAAACATTTTAAACTTAAATATAGCAACAGAATTCAAAAATGTAGACGCATTCCAAAATTAATTCAAAAATTACCAAAATTATTTACAAAATCAGTCATTTCAGTAAGTAGCAACTATTGCTGAAAATTGCTATAGTCTGTTTGTAACTAAAACAATCATTTTAAACTTAAATATGTCAACAGAATTCAAAAATGTAGACGCATTCCAAAATTAATTCAAAATTTCTCAAAATTATTTACAAAATCAATCAATTCAGGAAGTAGCAACCATTGCAGAAAGTTGCTATCATCTGTTTGTAACTATACCAATCATTTTAAATCTAAATATGGCAACAAAATTCAAAAATGTAGAAGCATTCCAAAATTAATTCAAAATTTCTCAAAATTATTTACAAAATCAATCATTTCAAGAAGTAGCAACTATTGCTGAGAGTTGCTATAGTCTGTTTGTAACTAAAACACTTATTTTAAATCTAAATATGGCAACAAAATTCAAAAATGTAGACGCATTCCAAAATTAATTCAAAATTTCTCAAAATTATTTACAAAATCAATCATTTCAGGAAGTAGCAACTATTGCTGAGAGTTGCTATAGTCTGTTTGTAACTAAAACACTTATTTTAAATCTAAATATGGCAACAAAATTCAAAAATGTAGAAGCATTCCAAAATTAATTCAAAATTTCTCAAAATTATTTACAAAATCAATCATTTCAAGAAGTAGCAACTATTGCTGAGAGTTGCTATAGTCTGTTTGTAACTAAAACACTTATTTTAAATCTAAATATGGCAACAAAATTCAAAAATGTAGACGCATTCCAAAATTAATTCAAAATTTCTCAAAATTATTTACAAAATCAATCATTTCAGGAAGTAGCAACTATTGCTGAGAGTTGCTATAGTCTGTTTGTAACTAAAACACTTATTTTAAATCTAAATATGGCAACAAAATTCAAAAATGTAGACGCATTCCAAAATTAATTCAAAATTTCTCAAAATTATTTACAAAATCAGTCATTTCAGGAAGTAGCAACTATTGCTGAGAGTTGCTATAGTCTGTTTGTAACTAAAACAATTATTTTAAATCTAAATAAAGCAACCGAATTCAAAAATGTAGACGCATTCCGAAATTAATTCAAAATTTCTCAAAATTATTTACAAAATCAATCATTTCAGGAAGTAGCAACTATTGCTGAGAGTTGCTATAGTCTGTTTGTAATAAAATAAACATTTTAAACTTAAATATGGCAACAAAACTCAAAAATGTAGACGCATTCCAAAATTAATTCAAAATTTCTCAAAATTATTTAAAAAATCAATAATTTCTGAGAGTTGCTATAGTCTGTTTGTAACTAAAACAATCGATTTAAATTTAAATATGGCAACAGAATTCAAAAATGTAGACGTATTCCAAAATTAATTCAAAATTTCTCAAAATTATTTACAAAATCAGTCATTTCAGGAAGTAGCAACTATTGCTGAGAGTTGCTATAGTCTGTTTGTAACTAAAACACTTATTTTAAATCTAAATATGGCAACAAAATTCAAAAATGTAGAAGCATTCCAAAATTAATTCAAAATTTCTCAAAATTATTTACAAAATCAATCATTTCAAGAAGTAGCAACTATTGCTGAGAGTTGCTATAGTCTGTTTGTAACTAAAACAATCATTTTAAATCTAAATATGGCAACAGAATTCAAAAATGTAGACGCATTCCAAAATTAATTCAAAATTTCTCAAAATTATTTACAAAATCAGTCATTTCAGGAAGAAGCAACTATTGCTGAGAGTTGCTATAGTCTGTTTGTAACTAAAACAATCATTCTGAATCTGAATATGGCAATAGAATTCAAAAATTTAGACGCATTCCAAAGTTAACTCAAAATTTTTCAAAATTAATTACAAAATCATTAATTTCAGAAAATAACAACTATTGCTGAGAGTTGCTATAACCTGTTCATAATAAAACAAGTATTCTAAATCTAAATATTCCAACAAAATTCAAAAATCTGGACGCATCCCAAAATTAATTCAAAATTTCTCAAAATTATTTACAAAATCAATCATTTCAGAAAGTAGCAACTATTGCTGGGAGTTGTTATAGTCTGTTTGTAACTAAAACACTTATTTTAAATCTAAATAAGGC